>OU342635.1:25049830-26465374 GCA_910589415.1 Malachius bipustulatus
CTAGGGGATTGCCTTCTTGGTCTTGTAATTCGTACACTAATTTAGACACTACTTTAGATATCCGGCATAGTACGAATTTTGGGGCCAATTTAGCAGCAAAATTCTTTGCGGCATTCGAAAGTGGGTAGGTATGTTTCCAGACGAGGTCACCCACGGTGAAAACATCGGGGCGCTTGCGTAAGTCGTAATGTTTCTTACTTACTTCGTAAGCTTTCTTGAGTCTATCACGTATATCGCTGAAGATAGGAGGTAATTTAGATATGTCTTATTCTCGATGAACATAAGACAGATCATCAGGTAATTCTAGATAATTATCTGAGACTGGACCGTAAAAGGTTCCGTCTACAGGGACATTTCTAGCGAAAAGTAGGAAAGCTGGAGCGTGTTTAGTAACTTCGCTCACCGATAAGTTAATTGCTTGTGCAATTTTATAAACATTTTTATCCCAATCTTTATGATTGTCACGGATGTAAGACGAGATGGCTGTAAGGATGGTACGATTCGTTCTCTCGGTCGGATTCACCTGAGATAAATGCCTGGCGCTATACCACAAATTAACTTCGTAGTTTTTCAGTAAATTAGTAAATAGACTGCTTTTAAAAATTTGAGCGTTGTCGCAAAGCAGAATTTGGGGCACACCGAAAATTAAGAACACTTGGTTCTCAAGAAATTTTGTAACGGCAGCTGCTGTAGCATTAGGCATTGGTTTAACCAAAACGAACTTCGAAAACCAATCGGTGACGACTAAAAGTTGGGTGTTTCTAGCCTTAGATCGAGGGAAAGGTCCCATGAAGTCAATGGAGAGAAATTGGAAGGGAAAATTGATTTTCTTATAATTACCCATAAGTCCTACGCGAGCAGTGTTTGGGGCTTTGTGTGCACCACAAACCTGGCAGTTTCTCACGTACTTTTTGACTGAGATAATCATTTTGGGCCAATAATAAACTTCAGATATTCTTGCCAAAGTTTTACTTACTCCAAAATGTGCAGAAGTTGGAGGGTCATGAAACTGAGCAATTATTTCCTCCCGATTAGGAGTAGGGACAACAATTTTCCAATCAGATAGGTTAGACACGACTTCCACTCGAGGCTTAACATGTTTATAAAGAATATTGTCTTTGATGGTAAAGTCAGGGTATTTCTCAGGAAACTCGGTAACTTTGGAGACCATGTCTTTATACCAATCATCAGGTACAAAGTTTTGGAGAGAGATAGAAGAAATAGAACGGGAAAGATAGTCTGCAGGGACATTGCAAGTGCCTTTTCGATGTTTAATGTCGAAATCAAACTGGCTGAGGCGTAAACACCATCTAGCTACACGACCCATAGGATCTTTTAACGTGCGAAGCCAGAGAAGAGAGGCGTGATCGGTGTAAACTGTAAAATTTGCACCTTCGACATAAGGGCGAAAATATTCTATACCAAAGAGGACACCTAAACATTCTCTTTCGGTAACGGTATATTTCTTCTCGGCTTTCGAGAGCATTCGACTAGCAAAAGCAATGGGGTGTTCAAAATCTCCCTCCAGTTGAAAGAGCACCGCACCTAACCCGAAATCACTTGCATCCGTCTGTATGCAAAAGGGCTTCGAGAAATCTGGGCTAGCTAGAACGGGAGCTGTAGTTAGTCGTTCTTTGAGAAGTTTGAAAGCTTGATCAGCTTCTGAGTTCCAAGTTATTGACTGTCCCTTTTTTCGGTTATGCAGCAGAGCTGAGATAGGAGCACTGATTGTAGAAAAATCCTTTATGAAACGCCTATAATATTGTAAGATACCTAGGACGTGTCTTACTCCAGTGGTGTTATGAGGAACAGGGGACTCAATAATCGATTTAACTTTCTCTTCACTAACTCGCAATCCGTTTCTATCGATAATAAAACCCAAAAAGGAGAGAGAATCTCGACAGAAGTGACATTTGTCGAAGTTGACAGTAAGATTAGCGTCTTTTAAACGCTCGTATACTTCCCTTAAAATTTCTAGATGTTTCTCGAAACTATTCGTGGCGATAATTATATCATCAAGATAAACAAAAACAAATGGCTCCAAAGCTGGACCTAAAATTGTGTCCATAAGTCGTTGCTGGGTTTGAGCACTGTTTCTCAGTCCGAAAGGCATTCGTCGGAATTGGAATAAACCTCTTCCGGGAACTACAAAAGCGGTCTTTGGGCGGGATTCTTCGTCCAAAGGAACTTGAAAGAAAGCCTGCTTTAAATCAATGGAGGTAAGATAATTAGCGTCTTTGAGCTTGCTCAAGATAGTATCGATTCTAGGCAGGGGATATGAGTCATGTGTGGTGATCTCGTTTAGCTTTCGACCATCAAAACACATACGGTATGTTTTGTCTTTCTTGCGGACCAAAAGAACAGGGGACACCCAAGGAGAATTACTTTTTTCGACAATTTCCAACTTAAGTAATTTATCTACCTCTTCATTCAGATATTGTTGAAGGGTTGGAGATAAGGGATATTGTCTCTGTCTAAAAGGCTTAGCGTCTTTTGTTTCTATGGAATGGCATAGCACATTGGTTTCAGGGAGTATATCAACACGGGCCAAACTTTTGAATTTGTCTATCGTCGATTCAAGTCTAGACAGGTCGGTAGGAGGTAAACAAGAGATATCCTGAATCTTATTGATAGCGCAAACCGTAAGTTCATTAGGTAAGATAGGAGATAATGAAGACGAAGGATCACCGGGATGAACTTCGAAAGATTCATTTACGAAATTAATCATCATGTTGAAAATACGAGCTACGTCTATTCCCAAGATAATTTGTGGTGAAATGGAAGATACCACATGGAATTGAACTTTCTTTGTGACGTCATCTATGGTCAGGTCAAGTTCAATTATGTCGATAACAGATAGAGGGGAGCCGTCAGCATTTTTCAGGGAACACAACAAATCCGAATTTTTGGAAGGGATGGGTAGTTCACCCAGAACTTCCTGCATGGTTTCCAAATCACAAACAGAGATATTGGCGCCGGTGTCAAAGAGGGCTGTATAAGGTACGTCACACATTTTGACAGCTATAAATGGTCTATTGTCAACAGGGTTAGATAATAAGATTGGAGCTATAACAGGTATTAAAGAGTCAGCACTTATTGGTTTAGGTATGTCCTTTTTAGGAGGTATTCGAAAAGATTCGAAAAAGTTTGCAACTTTTTGCAACCATGATTTCCACTGTTCCTTTTGGATAGTGAAATCAACAAGATAACTGGAAGATATTAGTGCTGGTCTGTTGGAGAGGGAGGAGACTGATCGTCCTTTGACTTCAAGCTCTTTTCTACAAGGGCTTGCTTTGGGCGGCTTGTCTCTTGTTGTCGCACTGCACCCTGTTGTGCAACTTCGTCGTTTTTTGAACGAGAAGTGACTTTGAGAGAGTTCAGGAAATCTGCCGAACATGAGGGACATTTAGACTTGTAGACATTTTTATGGCCACAGCCATAACAAAAAACTTTTCTAGGGAGATTACACCTTACATAGGTATGACCTTTGTTGGAACAATTCCAACAGGTGACTGCAGAAAGGTTAGTAACTGGGATCTTGGAGTTACTAGGTGTAGGTGCACCTTTAGTTGGTGTGCCTCTGGCTTTACGAGAAGAGAAAGAAGCTGGTTCTCCAGAACATGCTAAGTCTGAATTTAAGAGACTTTGAACCTTCTTAGAGGGAGGGGGACGATATTGTTGGACTATAGTCCTATTATCTTCTAACTTCTTTCCAATTGAAATTATGTCCTGAATGTTGTTTACCTCAACAAGGGCAAGATGGTTTTGGAAGTAGGGATGAAGATTTTTCTTGATTATTTTAAATTGCTCCACTTCTGATGGAGGAGTAGACAATCTCTTAAATAAGCCTTGCATCGAGGCAACATAGATAGCAACTAACTCAAATTCACCATGAGTTCTTTGTTTGATTTCCTCTAATAGGTCATCATCGTAAGAGAGGGGGAGAAAAGTAATTTTCAATTTATTCTTGAGATCTTCCCAAGAAATAATTGAGCTGGCAACACTGCGAAACCAAATCAGAGCCTTGTCTTCAAAAAGATCCATTGCCGAATCAAAAAGATCGCGGTCTGAGACATTTCTCGACCTTTGAAGTTCTTTGACCTTTTCTAGAAATTGGATCAAATTATCCTTAGAAGAACCAGAAAATTTAATATTCCATTTATAAACTGGAACACTAGGTCTAGAATGAGTGGATACAATAGAGCTTGAAGCACTCTGGGAATTGGATGAGTTATCAGTTTGGTCTAGGGACTGGTCGTTTTTCAGAAGCCATTGACCTTCTAATTCTAAAGCCTCAGAAAATAAATCATCAGCTAAAGCTTTTGCTTCAGGATCTTGATCAAGTTTGAATCTATTGATTCTAGAGATCACATGATTCAGACGACACTGAATTCTTTGACAGATAGGGTCATTAAGAGACAAGGGAGCGTCCTGTATTTTGATTTTCAAATCTGCAAGAGTCTTTTTCACCTCTGCAGAATCTTTGTCAAAAGGGTAGACAGATTCGGAAATAGAAAGAGAATTTTCTTCCCTATTTAACAGGGCACGAAATTGAATTCGTCTTTTCTCCTGTGTACTAAATGGGACTTGTTTTCTAATCGCTATTTCGTAAGCGAGTTCTTCACTTAATAAAGCTAGAACGGGATTCATGATTGAAATCTACTAAAGTCGGTAAGGTAGGGATCGAAAAAGCTATGTGACGCTATGGTGTATCTTTACACGTAAAGAATTCGTTTTCTACGTTTGACGTAAAGAATGCTAGGGATACGTCGCAACACTGCTCGTAGCTTTAGCGCTTGTCGGCACTATTATCAACAGCTGACTGGAGAGTCAAAGATTAATGGAAACCTAACCTAACTTAATGAGAAAATGGTAAGGTAATTTTCAGGGAAAGATTTTTGGATACAGTTTTCAAAGACAGCTTAACTACAGAGCTCTCGTATCGAGTATCCTCTCCGTACGGAATTAAGCTTCTCTAAAACTTGCTCGAGACATCGCGACGGTATAATCAACCACTCCGTAAAGCTCCCTGACGGGTTACCCTTTAGCGGCAGTGTAGCGGTAAGAAAAAGTAGGTATTTTCGCGACACGGCACTTTGCACAAAGATAATTAGGTAGGTACACATATATTAGGGAACAATAATGCTTAAAACTAAATCATGCAAAAGCTTTCAATAAAAAATTCATGCAGTAAGCAACAAGAGAAATTTATATAAATATCAAGTGATATCGCAGACAAATCGTAAAGTTCAAATAGTTATGAGATTTATTTTATGAAAATCCTAGATACATAAAAGCCAAATAAGATAAAGATAAATTGGATTTCTAAACCAAAGAAGTAAACGTTCCACACCGGGGAGTGCCAATTGCTGCGGTCGGGCTAATTTGATTAGGCTCTGGGCCAATTAAAATGATTCTTGGCCAATTAAAATTCGATCGTTGTTGAAAAACAAAGCCGACTTACCTTCGTTGGGCCGAAGTATTAATTGATGCACCAAAATCTCATTCAGATTTCATGCGACTGTAGTGGCATCAGCAGCATAAAGCGGTACGGTTTAATTTCCTCTAAGATAAAAGATAATGGGATGCCAGTGCCTTATGATTTTTGAATAATTGATCTAAAGTAACCTGAACTATAAAGGCATCAAAATTCACTCAGGTTTTGAGATGTTAACTATTTCTAACTACTGTAGTATCTACCTACTGAATAATAAAGTTGATCTTTTAATGAAAAGTATATTTATGAATTCTGTTTACAAAATAACTTATTGAAATTCTATGGTTATGAAATTACTAATTAATTGATCATGAAGTTAATTGTAAAATATCTCATTTAACAGTTTAACTGGTAGAGAAAATAATAGATCTATTTTTCCTTCACATAAAAAGTGACAAATTCATTTCAAGTATTACTTGAATAATAATGGTAATAATTGTATATCAGGTAATTCAAAGTTATTATTAATATAAGTTTTAATTAATAAAACATCAATCTCACGACGAGATAAGGCAATAGAACGACACAAAAATCCTAACAGATTTCTCTGATATCACTCTGAGCAATAAAAGGTTATGTCACACTTTGCTTACTGATACGACATTTTGCCTTCCTTGGAATGTCGTGCCGAGACTGGAGAGCGGGGCCCTGGACGAAATCTCTGGATAAGAGACCGTGGTCTCCCTCTGGGGTGGCAGAAAGACTGGTGGACGGTGTCGCGTCCCGTGGGAACACGTGCCTAACACTGGTAGCGTGGTCGTCCTTCGAGGTTAGATGAAAGATGAAAATATGAGGCTCCGAATGATGAGATCCAGTATTTAGGGGCAGGTAGCAGCAAAACTTTCAGATAGTGTAAGAGATTCCTTCCATAAAAGCGGATATTCAGATGTACCAGAAATGGAAACCAATATGGCGTCCGGGAAGACAGGTGGGGTTCTACTCCGTAGATAGGTTTTCAGACGAGATAAGATAGTACCCCGATTGATAGGGTAGGTAGAAAGAACTATAACAATATATAAACTCTATTAGAAAAAGTTTCAGATAGTTTGAACAATTTACTTACCCGATTTATTAATCGGTCCTTAGATAAAGAGAAAAGGTAGGGGTGCGACTGGTCGCTTCAAGCACCAAGAATGGAAGATGGCCGAGCCTGTTCCAGACTCGCGAAAAGGACCAATCCTTTTTGCGCAACTCAAAAGGGTGTTAGTTCATCTTCCGAAACTACATCACAGCGACATCTGTGTTTCTAGTTAATCGAAAAGGAAGATTGTAAGAGAAGGAAGTTACAGATTGTACTACAAGGTAGGGATCTTGAACTTGCCTAGTTTAGTTAGTTTTACCACTCGGCAACAGGTGGCGATGTTGGATCGAAATTCATGTTTCAATCAAATAAAGTGGCTAGGCGGACACCTTTATAGTAGGGATTTAGACAATGATATCTTACTTAATAATATTAAATGGAGCTAATTAAAGAATAAAACCTTTAACGACGTTACACACTATACGCCATTGCTAAAAGCTATCATCATCTCCGACTGAGGACCAAGTTATTTTCTACCTCAATCCTAGATATACGGCAGATCAGAGCTAAGAAAAAGAACCCATCCGAGTCTAGTGTCTGTAATCCGAATCTTCTATTCCATTTCAATCCGTTAACTAATAATAACCTAATACTGGTGCAAAGTTCCCGTGAAATTTCAATTCCATGCAACGCTTGTTGCCGTTTGGCGTTAAGTTCCAACATAATCAGTTACACATCCATTGCCGTCAATTAACATTGTTTGTGTGTATTACATGTGCTTTTAATTCCTTGTGTAAATAGTTACGGTGAACAAAATATTGTGTAGGACTCTCTGATGATAAATTATCCATCCAAATACTATAAAAAGAAAATGGACCCTGATTTCTGTGTAAAGGCCATTTGGGGTTCTTTAATATTTAGAGCTATACGATAATAACACGAGAATTCTGGACAACAAAACGCAGGAAAACAATCATGATTGGATGTGATCGCCACGACGAGGACCTCTTGTGAAATTAAATTACGGAATCTCCCTTATCGTCACTTTCGAACCACTGGCTCTGGCTCGCTAATTAGTATTATCTGGGGACCTGTGTGCTTTCCGCCTCGCTTACCGATATCTTCACGCTGTCGATTTAGGTGTTACATAACATGTAGCTGGATCTAAACGTTCCTAAGTTTTCAAAAAATCACGTAGTAGTTCAAATATTAATCAAACTACGCTTTTGACTTACTGTTTCAAAATTATTAGGTAAAATTTTGAATGGAATACTTTTTTGTGTAACTCTTTGTAATTTTTCTTTAATCAATAATTTTATTATTTTCAAGGTCCATAGTTGACTTGGTCTTTTTTTTATTTATTTTTTTAAATTAATTATCGATGCCGGTTTTTCATGTGTCGCGCTAACTTCACAAAGGTCGAATGGAGTTTTGGGAGCTGGATGTCTCCTCGCGCTAATGAATGTGAGTGTAGACGAACAGATTATCCACAAACTTGGCCCGTTACGTTTGATTATCCGCTATGCTAGCTACGACACAGAACAGCGACAAGCTCTGCTCGGAAAACATCCTCAAGACGCCATCCGACGAATTCTTAACACATACATGATGGGAAGTTAATAATGAGAAACTTCTCAGATAATTGCAGTACGAAACGACTTGTTTGGTTCTTGATGCGTTTAAGAGGAATTCTAATTTTGAATTCTCTCTTATACTTACTAACTCCAAGTATTTTGAGAATAGCAGAGAGATTATGTGAGGACGGAATTAAATTTCATTACCGTAATCAGTAATCAGACTCCACTTTGCATAATTGATAATAGTGCAATAGTAACGTATAATAATTTTTCTTTTCGACCATCAAGTAATGCGTTCTTTATACTGCCAACTTTAATTAACTAATGACGTAGGTACATTCCGAACGCGATGAAGGAAAGTTCGAGTTTTCTCCGCTTAGAACCAATCACAGCTCGGCATTTTGAGAACTCATTTTCAGAATTTATTTTCGGAACTCACTGCATGACGTCGACATGTTACGATAAAGCATTAACGTCCGACTAATTATTGAAATACCGACCAAAAAAACCACCATCAATTACACTCCGCTCTTGGTTTATCTTAAACCTATTTGACGTAAACCCTAATTCCCACTATTGTGCAAGGGTACCTCCGGCAAGAAAAAATTATAATCGCAATTTCTATTCACGACAAAAGTAAACTAAAACGCATGCGCATAGTATTGCTTGCACGAGCCCTTGCACGAGTAGAGGTCTCGGCCGACGGCGATTACATCACTTCGACGGACCTTCAAAAATCCCAAAAAACCCATCATGGTCGATGGGTTTCGATCATAAGTGTCGATGTCGAAACTCGGAACTGTTTGCAGACGACTTACGCACCAGGTTGTTGTGCTCAGTAGAGTAGTATCCACGCTACGATCTGTTCAGACTCTTTACATTACTTCTCTGCCTACAGTGTTAGTTTTTGTTATCCCCATGTCCAGACAGGTCATAACCAGGTAAGATAATTCTTCATGAAAATATTACACAAAATATAAAATGACTGGGTATAGTGGTGAGATGAGAAATGACCTCGGAGTTGCTCTCGATTGGTCACAGACTTTCGTAAAATATGTAGAATATCCTTTATTGATAATTAAAATGACTGGAAATTTAGTAAAGATGGCAACGCAAATATTAAGACAATACGTCTCTATTGAATTTTTTTTAACTAATGATTTTCTCGAAAAGTCGTAAAGAAAATAACGTTTTCATCTCGCGGAGAATAGCTATTATTCACTCAAACGTTCCAACACACGAGCTGTCGTTCTCATGGATAATAAGCTATCATTCTCAGCTCGTTGAAGAATATACTGTGTCTAAGATAAGAATGAACAGAATGGGGATCTCGGAAACGGTGAGAGATAGAGGGTCGGGTAAATGGGGAAAAAGTTGGGCAACCAGAAGGACAATGCAATGGCCTCGGCAATGGCAGAAAGAAATTTCCAAAATTATTTTTGATTTTCAAACTATGTTCATATTTTGAAAAAACAAAATTTTTAATTTTAGTTTTTCTGGTATATTAACGGTTATTATTGAAGATGGAGATAAACTGAACCAACATTTTCATTGCTGTTCTGGCCAGCTTTATTATTGCAATGTCAGTTTTTTATTTGACAATTGATATTTGCCGGGCCGGACTGAAATTCAATTTTTTAAATACGAACCTGGCTTTTTTATTGCAAAAATTGAAAGATATTTTATTTCTGAATTTAATGATATCCCACACATAGTCGTTTAAACGTGTTTCGGATTCTATCAATTGACATCATCAGTTTAATTTCACCTTAATACGAATCTGTGTTTCTTAGTAAATTCCTTGGACTTGTATTACTCATCGTCATCACAATCCGACAAGTCCAAAAAGTTTAATAAGAGCACAGATCGATATTAAGGATAAAATATTATTAAATGTGAAATTCAATGAATTAGAAATATAATCGTCGAGACAGGACTAGAACAGTTAAAAAAACAGCGCAAGGGACGGTAATCCTTTCTTGATTTAATCTTCCTTGCATCCCTGATGTTATCCTGCTCTGAGAAAAACTTGTTGCGGTAACAACCCAAATCATTCAAGACAGTAAAATCCATCTCATCGGTTGAAGAAGTCCCAGTGCCGTTGGCATATCAAAGCAAGACTTGAAAATTTTCTCAAAGCAATCCACGATGTCATGCTGCTGAGAGCACGTCATTAGTTCATCGTCAATTATTGATATCTGTTAGATGGAGCCTCTGCGTTAAGAGAATATTTTTTTAGAACTCGATTTTATATCTCGTTCAAAATTTCTGACGTAAATTTGATAGCCAAGTATGATGTCTCTTTTGATAATTATTATTTTACGAAGCTAATTTATGAGGCGGGACATCTGCTGAACGAAACCGTCTCCTATGGAATCTCTCCAGTGCTGTTTTTGAAGCAACAGCAGTATCCTCCCAAAGGGAGGATATTTCGTTGATACTCACGGGGAAGCCATGGAAAAACTGGAGTATAATGTCTCATAGAGTCTGACGACTTGACGGTTCCCCATTACACGAGGTATTAAGTAGAGACAATCCTATACCCCCGAGCCCTGCAAGATTTTTGCGGTCTTCTTCTTCTTAGGACGCCGTCTCCCTACGAAGGTTGGCGATCCAAATGGCTATTGTTGTGCGGGAAACCGCAGCTCTGAAAATTTCTATGGATGTCTGTCCGAACCATCTACGTAAGTCCCTCAGCCATGAGTTTTGTCTACGACCGACTGATCGTTTTCCTTCGATCTTTCCTTCTATTATCAGGCGGAGAATCTCATATCGTCTACCTCTCATGATATGTCCTAGGTACTGCAGCTTTCTTTCCTTGACTGTCGTGAGGAGTTCTTTGTGTTTACCCATTTGCTGCATAACCTCTATGTTTGTCTTATGTGCCGTCCAAGAAACTCGCAACATTCGCCTGTAGGCGTACATTTCGAACGCATCGATTTTCTTTTCTGTGGTTGTATCAATGGTCCAGCTTTCACATCCGTATAGAAGGATTGGGAAGATGTAGCAGCGAAGTAATCTGATACGGAGGTCTAGGCTGAGGTCCCGGTTTGCCAGAAGTGTCCTCATGTTATTCAGGATTTTCCGTGCTTGCGCAATTCTTGATCTAATTTCGGTCTTTGAGTCGCATTGCTGATTGACGAGTACACCCAGGTATTTTATAGATGGCACTTGTGTAATGTTCTCTCCATTGATCACTAGAGTAACGGGTCTTGGTGATTTTGAGAACATCATCAGTTTGGTCTTGGATGTATTCATATAAAGCCCAGAGTTCTCACTATACTCCACAATAAGGTTCACAAGGGATTGAAGTTCTGTTATACTGCTGGCTATCACGACGGTATCATCTGCGTATCGAAGGTTATTTATATTGATTCCATTGATCTTTATGCCTGCATTTGAATTTTCAAGAGCTTCAATGAATATCGCTTCAGAGTAGAGATTAAAAAGTAGCGGGGATAGTACACATCCTTGTCTCACGCCTCTTTTTATTGCTATCTCTTCCGATGTGGATCCCTCGATTTTGACTGTTGCTGTTTGGTGCCAATAAAGTTCAGTAATGATCTTTAGATCTTGAGCATCGATCCCGGTTGATTTTAGGATGTTGATCATTTTTTGATGTGATACACAGTCAAAAGCTTTTTTATAATCAATAAAGCACGCGAATACATCGACATTCATGTCCCTACATCTCTGAGTCAGCACATTCAAAGAGAAAAGAGCTTCTCGGGTACCCGTTCCATTCCTAAAGCCAAATTGCGAGCGATCAATTACGGACTCACACTTTTTGTATATTCGGGTATGAATGATCCGCAAGAATATCTTCAAGGCGTGGGACATCAAACTGATCATGCGGTATTCGTCACATTGTGATGCCTTGTTCTTCTTTGGCAAAGTAACAAAGGTGGATCTTAGCCAGTCTGTGGGTATTTTTCCGACTCTGTACATTCGGTTAAATACAGTAGTAATGAGATCCAGACCAACCCCGTCCTCGGCAGCTGCAAGTTTAAAGGTTTCCGCATGCACGTTGTCAGGACCAACTGCTCTTCTGTTCTTTTGTAATTTAACTGCATGTTTGACCTCTTCTTTTGTAATTTCAGGAGCCATTTCGTTGATTTCGTATATATCCGGGGGTGAGTTTGGTCTCATGTCATTAAAAAGATTTTCGGTATATTCCTTCCACCTTTCTAGTTTCTCATTTACTCCTATAAGAATTTCATTGTCGGAGCCCCTTAATATTCCAATATGACCTCTCTGCTGCCTGCCTGTAAGCTCTTTGATATTTTTGTGTAAGTTAAAGAGATCGTGCTTCTTCTGAAGTATTTCTATTTCCGTGCATTTGTTCGCCAGCCATGATTCTTTGGCTTGTCTGCATTTCGCACGAATGAGCCTGTTAACTTCGTCATATTTATCTGTATTCTTGTGTTTATGTTTTCTTCGTTCATTCATAAGTGCGAGGATTTCATCGGTCAACCACTCCTGTCTTTTGATGTTATTTGCATATCCAATATCGGTCTCCTGGGTCGTAGTTAACGCTTTCTTCAGAGCTTCCCATGAAGACTCAATGTCTTCATCTGCTTCGCTGCCCATAGACCTTTCAACTTCTTTCAACCTGTTCTCAAGTTTTTGACTGATTTGTGCTCTTTCTGCAAGATTCTCGAGTTTCCTTACATCAATACGTTTCCGTCGTGGGGCCAGTTTAGATTTAACAAAGCGGCGTATTTTAATGTCCATCACAACTGGGTTGTGGTCGCTGTTGATGTCTGCTCCAGGGTATGTTTTGACTGATTTAATAAACTTTTTATATTCGTGTCTTATGAGAATGTAATCTATTTGATTTCTTACAATATGTCCGTCTCGATCAGCAGGTGAACGCCAAGTGTATAAACGTCTTTTGTGGAGCTTGAAAAAAGTGTTGGCAATACTTAGTCGTTGTTCTGAGCAAAACTGCGCAAGTCGATCGCCTCTTTCATTCCGCTCTCCCAGACCATATTTTCCGACATAATCTCCATCATCATTTCCTGATCCGATCTTCGCATTAAAGTCTCCAAGAATCATTGTAATCTCACCATTTTTTGTTAATTTCAGGGCTTCTTCGAGTTCGGCGTAAAAGTCTTCAACCATGTCATCCGTTTTATCATTGGTTGGTGCATATGCCTGTATGATATTCAGAACACGGTGAGAGGTTTTTAGCTTTAGTATCATGACTCGTTCTCCCAACGGAATGAAATCCACGACAGACTTTTCTAATTCGGACGTGATCATGATGGCCACTCCATAACGATGTTCAGGATTATCACCTCCAGAATAATACATGACACCATGTTTGGTTTTTTGTTTTCCTGAGTCGGGCCATCGTACTTCGCTAAGGCCTAATATATTGATTTGTAGTCTATTCATCTCTGCATCGACGTTGGTGAGTTTTCCGGCCATGTATAAACTGCGCACATTCCACGTGGCAATTCGTGTTGTTTTGTTATATATTTGGTGTTTGATTATTTTTGCGGTAGGTACTCTTTAATTTCTAACACTCCCGCGCTCTCTATAAAACTCTATTTTGTTGGATAAATGTGAGTTGTGGAGAATATTCAAATTTCATATCCAATATTCATGAGGTAATTCACGATTTCCATGTAGATACGGACTGCACTCACGGGAAGTTAGGCACGGAATCTGGTTGTAAGCACATAGACTGCGTAATAAAAGCCTTTCCGAGAAAAGTTTTATAGCTAGAAAATTGAACACGATTGAAGCTTCTACATTGTTCCGTTTTTATGAAAATTTCATACAAAGTTATTTGTGCTTTTATGGAACGATGTTAACGCCTTGTTTGCATTGGCGGACTGTAGGATTTTACTGGCAGTACTAAAACACGTAAAGGTGCCACGTTTGAACTTGATTTACAGTGTTTTTGATGGTTTCATTGCGACGAAAACCTAGCGGAAGTTCGGAGAACTTCGTGGAGGAGATTTAACGAACGTTTCTCACCTGAAGGTGTCATAAAAGAATCGTTAAAAAGGTTGTTCAAGTTTGAATTCTTCTTGGCCGCACTCGCACATAATATAACATCTTGTCACTCAGAAAAGTTGAGATTAAATAAAATCATGAAAATTCACCCAAACATGAAAAATCACATTCTAAACGTTTTAGGCAGACTGACGGCGGATTTTTAAAAATGGGAACAAAACTGATAATTCCAATAATTATTAACCTTTGTCGCACTGAAGGTAAGGATAATTTGAAGATTTTAAGCTTATTTGAATTGCGGTGATCCGACCCCAAATATCAGGGAGGGGCTACTGATGCACGCAGCAGAAGACCAAACTTTTTTTGTTGACATTTTTTGTTGACGTTATGTACTCTGATGCTTATGTCAAGAATTTTAAGCACTTGACTGGGATTCTTATCGGTTGTGTTTGGAGTGGAATAATTGAATCAATCTGGACGATAGAACGTACCTGTTTATGATCCCATGGTATCATTAAGGAAAATTAAGATGCCCGAAGGAACATTAAGTATGCTAAATATTCTGTCGTAGCATTATTTAACCATGGGAAACTTATATTAGATTAGATTATCTTTATTTGACCACGTATACATAAAATTATGTTTGTAGCAAGTCAAGGCGTACTACATGCGCACAAATATTAGGACAATGTACGTAATCACACATATACAATCCAACAAAATGTAGTGTACATCGAGAAAATAAAACACATACAATAACAAAACGCAGAAAACTAGACATAATAGTGTATAAAACAACAATAAAAACAAGTCAAGGTTTCAGGTGATATGCACATCGGTGAGCGCCGTCCCAACAGACCACCTCGTCCAAATATTCATTAATTGAGTAAAAGCAGTGGCTTAGGAGATAGGATCTGAGAACTGCAACTTTTGTGTTTTACCAGTGTTCAGTTTTAACCTGTTTGCTGTAAACCAATCCTGTGCCCTCCTTTCGATCTCGTCAGTATTTGCTGTTAATTCTGACTGATTTTTTCCCGTGCAAACGAAAGTGACAACGTCCGCAAACATTACAGACTTACACGGGTGCATAAATTACTCTAGATCATTTATATACAGGCTGTCAATTTGAAAACTTGCCACCCCCAAATTCTTCCTTCAAATTTTTTTTTCAAAGAAATCCCGGAACAGGTCAATTTTTAAATTTAATTTATGTTCTATTGACGTAAAAATATTTTATACAGGGTGTTCCTTGACTCAGTAATGACGACATTGTCGATTTTTTTAAATGGGACACCTGTATATTATTACATTTTCAGATTGTCTGAAAAAATCCAGTAGGAATGGTTTTTACAGTTGCAGCTTACATTGAGTAGGTTATGAGTTATAAACAAATGAAAATCGCAATTTTCCATTTTGAAAGCAGTGTACATCGGACACGGCTCTAAATATCGAAAAACGGCTTACATGTCCCTATCTTAACTTTTGAAGCGATATCCTATGATGTAGATGAAATATTTATACAGGGTGATCAAAAGTCTGATAATTTTCGTCACCGTGTATGAAAATTTCATCCACACAATAGGATACCGCTTGAAAAGTTAAGATAGGAACATGCAAGCCGTTTTCCGATATCTGTAGCCGTTTTCAAAATAAGCTGCTTTGAAAATTAAAAACTGCGATTTTCATTTGTTTATAACTCGTAAGCTACTCAGTTTAAACAGCAACTGTAAAAACAATTTATATTGGATTTTCTCAGACAATCTGAAATTGAATTAATATACAGGGTGTCCCATTCAAAAAAATAGACCATATCGTCGTCACTGAGTCAAGGAACACCCTGTATAAATTTTTTTTACGCCAATAGAACATAAATTACATTAAAAAATTGACCTGTTTCGGGATTTCTTTGAAAAAAAATCTCCAAGGAAGAATTCGGGGGTGGCAAGTTTTCAAATTGACACCCTGTATATGATAAATAAATAAAGGACCCAGCACCGACCCCTGAGGTACACCATGCTTGATCAATCTGAAATCAGACAGGATGTTATTACACCAAACTGCCTGAGAACGCCCCGTCAAGTACGAGCGTATAAGAGACAGCGGGATCCCGCGAATGCCATAGTGATTAAGCTTGTCCAGTAATATATCATGCGAGATGCAATCAAAAGCTTTGGAAAGATCACATAGTGTAATCGAGGTGCATCTACCCGCCTCAAGGCCCTCGACCACACCATCAACAATGTCGAGAAGAGCATCTGCCGTAGAGGAGCCCTGACGAAACCCAAATTGACTCTCACCAAGGAATTTGTTCTCTTCAAAATAACCGTAGAGAGCTTGTTTTATTAATTTTTCCGTAATTTTTCCAAATATGGAGATGATGGAGATTGGTCTGTAGTTATCAATAACAGAACTGTCACCTTTTTTTAAAATAGGTATCACTTTGGTAGTTTTAAAAGCATCCGGAAAAATACCAGTGTTTAATATAAGATTTATAAGGCGAGTTAAGGGCTGTACCATTGTACTGAAAATCTCTTTGATTACATAACTATTCAGTCCATCTACATCTAGGCATCCCGAGTTTTTTAGAGAATTTTAGAGAATATTATTGGATCCCTGAATCAGCAAGAACTTATCTATCGGGACAGAGATGGGATAGCAGGCTGCTTTGCATAATAGCCCGCAGATTTGTCAGTTTTTTTATAATTTCTCTGGTTTCAATACATGTACGAGTATAGAGCAAAGGTATAGTAAAAGATCACTGTGTCCGTCTACCTCTTTTATCATTCTTCCCCTTTGGACACACAAAACATGATCGAGGTGGGCCCGGTTCATCAGTCAATGCTCCCCCTCGACCATGCATCTAGCGACCATGTAGGTTCCGACGATTCACATGCGATGGCTCCGGTGCCCCTGGGGTTGGTACCTCGAAGACAGTCACAGAAGTGATTGATTCGCCACCTAGAGCAGTTTACGATTTGTAGACAAAAAATTTAGATACTCGAACATCGAAGAAAAAGTAGCTGACCTGAGCCTATTTTTAGAGACATTTTTATGGGAAGTGCTCAAAAGACGTTGCCCATTTGATCCCACCTAGAACGAGGTCGGGCAGAAGTAAAAGTCGAGCTGCGAGCGTCATCCCTGTCAGGTTCAGCTCGTTACATATCGTATACCGTCTTATTTCAAACTTCTTTCATGTATAGAACCGTGTTCCAATGGGAGTGTTCCATGTAGGAATACGACATGCAACGATATAGGGATTTCCCTGTAGTGCATGTGCTTTGTCGATAAAAAAGAAAGTCTTTTTAGTATTGGATCCCTGAATCA
Source organism: Malachius bipustulatus (assembly GCA_910589415.1). Classification (NCBI taxonomy): domain Eukaryota; kingdom Metazoa; phylum Arthropoda; class Insecta; order Coleoptera; family Melyridae; genus Malachius; species Malachius bipustulatus. The sequence continues at coordinate 25,067,217 of OU342635.1, forward strand.
GAAAGAACTTATCGGTGACAGAAATGGGAGAGAAGGTTGATTTGTGTAATAGCCTGCAGCATTGTCAGTTTTTTATCATTTCTCTGGTTTCAATACTTCTACGAATATAGAGGAAAAAAAGGTCACTGTATCCGTCTTCCCCTTTTATTCTCCCTATTTGGACACACAGGTCATGATCGAGGTGGACCAGGTTAACCAGCTGTTTCTCCCTCTCGACCATGCATCCATCAGCACCTCCTCGAGTCAGACAAGTTTTTATGGTGGCATCTCATGCAAGGTGCCAGCGATTAACACTAACTCCAGTGTCCCTGGTTTGGTACCCCGAGGCTGTGCACAGAAGTGATTTTCGCCACCCAGAGGCTTACGGTTTGTGCCGTGTTTTGTCAGAGCGTGGTGAGTTAGGCAAGTGGTACCACGTTGTCCAGTTTTCACTATTGAATCTAAGGCGGCCATATCCACCTTTCAACTTATTTGTGGATTCCTGGTGGCTTAAGTTTTTTTTGAGCTTTATTATAGAAAAAGAATGCAATAGGTGCATACTATCATCCACAGATAGTAACACTCTGTTTTATCGTTCCTCGCAATAGTAACCTCTCCCGAAATATTTTCTTTGTTATTCAGCATAATTATATTTCAGCTTGCTTCGTAGTATTCTTGTGTTAAAATTTACCACACCCTTCTTATCGCGTTTCTGGCTGCATCATGATACAGGGGTATGTAAACGTAAACTGAAAGACGAGTCATTCACCTCAAGATCTAAAATGGGTCCATTCCTGATGAAGTGATAACGAAGCTGTAGCCATGGACATTCGCTTTCTCATGAAAAATGATGTTTGACAAATTATCTTTAAATTATACGACATTAAAAAAAATAATTATGACTGTTCTTACATAACATAATAATTATTTTTGCACATGCATGCACATCACGCGATCACAAATTATCACATCTGCTTCAGTGTCGAGCAATTGGCGTACATACTATCATAGCTTTTCGAATTCAGTGATCAGCTGTTCGAAATTATTCTGAAATTACTCTGATTGCAATTAAAACAAATATCAACATCAGTTACTGGAATCTTCATCTAATTCTAATCCAGTCGTCAATCGTCCCACAGTTTCTCTAGTTCCGGTTATCAAGCAATGGAGGACGAGAGGTCTCCTAGTTCAAAGTAATCATCGAGGAGGATTTCTCATGCGCTCTATGTTCTGACCTACTCTCTAAATCATCCTTTTCAGGAACGTGCTAAAATGCGGCGGCGGCTCTTTGTATAGTTGAAAACCAGAACCAGAAACAATCACGGAATATCTCCGTGTGCATGCAAATCATCGTTGAACGTTGAACGGCTGAACTAGCTCGGCTCTAAGAGATATAGGTTTTGTTTTCGGTTCGAGTTTATTGTTCGACGTCGACTTCTGCAACGAGCTCTGCCATGAATGTATAATTTCAAAACCCCGTGCGCATGTCAAGGTACAAATGAGTTTGTGGTCTGATTAAAATAAGAAAGAAAAAACAATAACTTAATTATGATTCCGCGTTCTAAGTTTCAAATATTTCAAATACTGCCGACTTGTTCACCGAGATGGATTCTTCAGGGAAATAAGTACTAATTTAAGTAATAAAAGGAGTTTGCCTCGAGGATTTAGTTTTTGAATTTCTTGGAAGTTTGAGCAATTTTTACTTTAGCATTTAAACGAAGTAGTAATTGAAACTTTGTGTTCTGGATAATTGGTTACATCGTTAAGTTCGAAAGTAATTGTTAATTTGTGTAAAACTTGGAGCGACTTCGGAAAGAAAGATGCATCAGAACAGAAACTAGACGAAATTAAGCTTCGCAATACTTTGAAGTTGATTGCTTCTAATTTAGCGAAGTTTACGTTCCAAAGTTAATCGTGAATGGTTGTTAACTAACTATTAATTATCTCAAAACAGCATCTTTCATCAAGCCGAGAATCGTTTACCTGCTGATTTCAATGCGCTGCAATATAATTTGCGATTAATTAATTAATTATAGCCATTGAATATCTTTTGTGTCACAAAATTATCAAATCTCTATACCAATCCTGATTCACGCAGGTCACAAAAAATTGGTTTTCCAAAATTAAATCTGAAATTGGGGAAATTGAGATTCATCATGATTTTCAGAATTATTACTAGTACTATTATAAGGTTGTGGAAAGGAATTACAGTCGTAGGGGTGAGTTAACTCTTTAATCCTCGATATCATGGAGTTGAGAGTTTCTCATTTGGACCTCTTCTATCAATAACGGATTTATAGAAAGCAAATCCCACCTTAAATATTACCCTTCCAACTTTTAACCCTAATCATATTATAGATCCACGTCAGCACAAAGCACATTTATACCCGATGTTCCAAATACCAAATGGATGCTGGCGAAATTGCCAAGCATCAGGTGGTCAGTAACAAAGTGATTACAGGTCTGAGACCGCTGATAACGTCGCTCGTTCGCCGCCTGTGTATTATATTATCCTGATGTATTACGTATTACCAATCTCCGGTTTCGGGAGTATTCCTGTGCCGTCAGATGGTCAGCTAATGTAATGCAATGCGGATCGTTTAAGTTAAACTTCGCTAACTAGAATGACTTGACCAATAATTAAGAGTTGATCTATATACTCGTACATTAGATTAGAACTAATTAACGGGTCACCATAGGGATATCATATAAACCATAATAGGAGGTACGAGTTCGGTTAAATCAGAGAAAAGTTGCACTATTTTGTCCTCTTCCAACTTTTTCTAAGACCCCTAAATTTCGAGCAACAACAGCTTCGAGAAAATAACGCGGGATAACACGTCGTTTCATTTAATCTGGCGAAGGAAGCCATAGGTAAGCAGGTGGAAGTTTGACCGCTAGGCTCCAGTCACTGGTATTGGAGAAGTCTTTTTACAATATAACAATTATTATAAGTTAATAAAGTGCAAGCAACCAATTACAGGAAACAGAAAGAAAGATAAACAGAAATTACACAACAAAATACAGTAAGTGAACAGTATTATAATAATTCTAAAATTAAATCAAATACATAAATAAATATAGAAATCTAACTATCATAGGTAAAACAATTGATTGCCATGTTCAAAATTCCATGATAACCGTCAAACTGAACATCACATTGTTCAGAAATAACGTTAAAAAAAAACCATGATATTAATTGGTGATTTCTTCATCACATTAGTCCCAAACGACGGAGAGTAGGTACAATACAATCCACGCCATGGTTGTACCATACAGAAAAAGAACAACTGCAACTACACGTCAACACTTGTTGTCTCAAGAGAAATGAAGTCGAACATTCTCAGAAGGACGCCATGATCAAAACCTCTCAGGATAAGCACCACGTTTGGCAAAGAATAAAAATTTCAAAAACTTTCTCTGAACAAACCACAAATGAGGGATCTGTAGTTTATTATTTATTTATCTACATCCACCCAACAGCAAATACCAAATAACTACCAGCAAACAAAACCACAGTATAAGTATAAGTTACCATAATTGAAAAAACCAAGTAAGTAAATATACATTAAATTGATTATGTAGAAAACCAGTACACAAAGTGTGTATGAATATTTCAGACAATGAATGCAAGGTACTGAAGAAAAGTACTGCACTTTGGTTTATTTGTCAACCCTGTAGAAATGATTATAAAATTTACAAACAAAGGATTTTAGAAGGCGGATTGGACATGATAGTTCAATTCATTTACAAAATGGATGCAAAAATGCAAGAACAGGCGGCAGAACAAAAGGTATTAGCAAATAATATAGATAAGATAGTAAAAAAGTTGGAAGATAAAAAGGAGAACATATCATATAAGGATGCAATTAAGGAAACAATCACACCTGTGATTATTAAACCTAAAAATGAGATAAAGAAAAATGAAGTTAAAAAGGAACATGAAAAAATTGAAAAGGAATTGAGGGATACTGTTGATCCTGTCTCCAACAAAGTGAAAAGCATAAAGAAAACAAAAGGTGGTGCTATTATAGTAAATTGTGAAACAAAACAGGATGGCGAAAATCTCAAAGCAGAAGTTAGTAAGAAGATGACAGATTATAAAGCAGATATGATTGAGAAGGTAAAAAGAAGAATAAAAATATGTGGACTGAGTGAAGTAAATGAAGACGAAGAAATAATCAGTCAAATTAAACAACAGAACAACTATGTGAATCAAATAAAGATAGTTAAATTGTTAGAAACAAAGAAAAAGAGATACTGGGACTTGATTGCAGAAGTGGATGAATCATCGTTCAAGCAGATAATGGAGATGCAAAAAATTAACATTGGTTAGGATCGCTGTTATGTTTACGAGCACGTATACAGGGTGTTGATTTTCAAAGCGGGCCATAGGGGATTAGCATTGCGAAAGTGATTTTTGAGGATTCCTGCTCGCCGTTTAAACTGACAGAAATGGTTTTGGTATCAAAATGAAGCTAAAATTATTGCGCATAACGCTTGACATCAGAAATTAATTTAATTTCACGTTGTTTTCTAAAATTCTTCAGTAAAAATTCAAGTAATTGTTAATCTTTAATCACAAAATAGCATGCCTTGCGTAAACAATAATGACGTTTCTACGTTTTGACAATCCAATAATAAAACTTTATAAGTCAGTAGGTAATAATAAAGTCTGGTTCTATTTAACCCTCCTGTAACTGGCTACACTGTAGTAGGTTTTCACCATAAAGACTCTTTCTTGGTTTGTATAACCCATTTTTAAATAGATGTCTTGTCTAAATGTATAGCTTTCGATTTATATTCCAACACACAATAATGTACCTGCGGATCCAAGTATTGGAAATTCAATTCAAGTTCCTTATGTAATTTTTTTTCTCGTTTCTTTTTAATGCAAGTTTGATGTCTCTTTCGAATACAGGAGGCGTATACTTTTCTATTTTATTATGTCTCTCTGTCATGAGTTTTCAGTTAAATTATTTCACATTTTTCTGAATGCAGTCAATTCAAGTTTAATATGGTTTCCAATATTCAATTTTCCTTCACGTCCTCATTCCTCAACTCTGATACTATTCCTCTAACCTCAACTCTAAAATGGGACTAATAGAATTTCGAATTCTCTAAATAATTTCTAAAATGTTAAATTATTCTGAAGACCACTAAAATTAAGATGATCATCATTGTAAAATAATAAAGTGTGTAAATAGATCTTTATACCAGGGGGTCCCAGAAAGCATGGATTCAAGGAAACCCAGTGGTAGGGCAGGTCATTTGGAACAAATAAAATGCCATAAGCAGTGGTCCAATTGGTTACGGTTTTCGAGTTATTCGCCATTTTTTTTTAAATCATCGTGATAATTGAGCGACCTTAAAAAAATTAACGCGCATAAAACGTGAACATATCTCAGAAAAACATCTACGTTTAATGCCCTTATTGCTTGCCTTACTACTATTATGCCAACTCTAAAATAAAATTTTCCAAATTTAGTTGAAAATGTTCAATTTTTAAAATGATCGTCCTATGGTAACATGAACAATAATACACACGAAATGGCTTTCATTTACGTTTATTTACAGTACCTACGCATATTAAGCCTACGACGATGACATGTTATTAAATTTTCATTAGAAAAATGTCTAAAAAAAAAAAACAAAGTAACCGTTCCAGTCGTTATCTTTCCATTTAATTAATTATTTTTTCAACTATTGTTGTGGTTCCACTGTATAAAAAATTTGTAGAACACACAGTGTCGGCTGCATTGCGCGACATCGGCGGCACTATTCGGAAGTATCTGTCTTTCGACTCCGTTCGATTCCCGTTTACTGCACATCGTGATATACGAAGCCTTAAGAGAGGTGGGCATCGTGCCATCGTGGGTGAATTCAGATCCTCTTGAGAACCTAAAGAACAAAAAATTATTTCTTCCCTTTTTATCTAATTGAGTAATCAGCAGCTAAGCACTTCACCACCCATTCAGCAGAGTAATTATAATTATATTTTCAATGATTAAATCAATTTTTAATCTTTGCAATAGTTTCTGCAATTTTTCTTTCTCTTAATAAAGAATTATAATTTTCAATGTCGCCCCCTCATACGGCTTTAATTTATAGTAGACATTGAAATCTGTAGGTTGGCTATCATGCTGTGAGTTTCAATATATGTTGCATTTTATGTGTAATTATTATATTTCCATGCTTTATTATTGTTGAGTAATTTCTGCCAAATTAAAATTTGATTACCTACCTGTGATACCATTTGTACATTCATCATCTGTTGCAATTTTAAATTTTTGTGATATTTAAGTATTATTTTTAATTATTTACGTTTAAATATTGTTTAAATATTATTTAAATATTTGTTATATTTACTACATAATTTTAATTTCTATTCATTATGATTTATTGTGTGTTGCTCGTGTGTGTGCATTGCCAAAATAGTGAGTTAATTCGTTAATTTCATTTTTGAGCTAGTTGGCTGCTAAATAGCGTTCTTTACCTCCCGTAAATTTGCTCGGGAGTGGAATTGAACGTTATAAATCCTATAAGTTTATTTTAGCCACTTTCGCCAAAACCAGTCGGTTTTTTAGACAATTTTCCATTTTTACAAAAACCCTAGGCTTAGGAGCGCTTTATGGTTCCTTGAGAAAATTGTGAACCCCTTCCAAATAAATACGAGACGATTGAGAAGGGCGTTCGTCTTCTGACAGAAACAATTGTCTAGGCTTATTAGAAATCTTGTTCTGTCAAAAAATCCTCTCCTGTGAGGGAACACCTGAGTGGTCACCTACACTCTACATTCTGAAACACTGGAAAGAGCTCCAAAAGGAACTTCGTCATTAACAATGGGAGTCATTAAATGGACTCCCCAAAGCGGGGCGACTGGATACTGTCAAAGAGGCAGCCAAACAACAAAATTTGTTTCGGCTATTAAAATCTAAAGCTTGGCTAACAGCAGTCTTGTTGTGTTTGGAAATGATGGATTGTTACGAAACATTTTTTGATGATTTTAATTGGTGAGTACTGTTAATGATTTTGATGACATAAGTTTTATTAAAAAGAAAACTATTTTCGCTAGGTTTTATCTCTTTTTTTCTGCGGTAGAAATGTTCTGGCTATAACTAAATGTGCTATAGTTTCACCGAAATTTATTTCTTCACACACCAGCTACTTTCATACAGGTACAGTAGAACATTTCAGTTGCCAATATTTTAGTGAAATATTAAAAATTTTCCGCATGGCTACTAGGCATGAGTTAACTCTTGCAGTATTCATGATTCGGCTATGATGAGGGCTCGTATTGCAGTTTTGATTGCGGCTTCAGGCAACCATTCGATTTTAGACCAAAATAGGTAATTAAATATCTGTACACTGCGACTGCTCTTAGCATAGGGCTGCCAGTCACGTTTATCTAATTGTAGTGGCTTGATGCATTATGCATGTTCGCACGCATGGCATGATGATCACCTGAAAGCAAATGTGTTGTGCTGCTGGAAATAATCTCTGTTTGTCTCTGTAATGGAAACAGCCAGTTTGCGGTATTCAGTTCCCATGTACGTGTAAAGCAATGTACAGTTGTAACTCTGAAGTCTGAAGGTTTATAGGCTGGAGCGTGTTTGAATTTTTATTGATTCGTTCTTTCTCCGCGTCCATTGATTTCAGATAGGTTGGACTATTATAATGGAAACGTTTTTAGAACTGAATGTTCCATATGGATACATTTTAGATTATGAGAGGCCCAGTTTTTGTGTAATGTAAAAAATCTCTTTCCATAGCTCAACTTATGGAGATGATTAGGTATATCCAATCCAAGTTTTACTAAAACAAACTGACAAAATCAGGCAGCCTTGCCAGTAGAGTTAATCGGTATGATTAGAAAATTGAAAATTTCTTTATAGTTTAATTGGCTAGTTCCAAAAGGCAAAATGACTAAATAGAATGGAACGACTGTGTTTTATTTACACAGTCATGACTCAAGACCGTTGGCTTTTTCTAAAAAAAAAAAAATAATAAGTAACTGAAGCGAACAATTGAGTAGTCAGTGAAACAAGCAATTAGTCTCGGTTCTCTCGGTCTTACAGAAAAATAAAAAATAAATAAATGAAAACGTAGATTAAACTTTGAAGTTTTAATCAAACTTCGGATTTCATGAAACTTGGCAACTTTTATATTCTTGCAATCCGGATCTAGGAAATGAAATTCGATTTCAAGTGCTTTATGGATAATACATTTCCTCCATCGTCCTTTCCATACTTTTTCTGCTGTTTTCCTGGGAAGCAGACAAGTGCTTAGTTCATTTGATTAATGAAAGAAAAACGATGCTAATTCATCTCTCTCTGTCCCTTTTCTCCCTCCTGTTTCATTCATTTGAATGTCCCAGTCTAGCACACCAATCGATTCCTGGTTAAATAAACGATGCCCTAGACTTAGGACAATTGAAAGTTTAGTTATACAATTCACTGTAATTATTATTATGGCTGGATTTAAACTTCCCAGAAGGCCATATATTCTGTTCCATTGGTTGACTCCTTGATTGCTTAAGTTTGCAGAGATTTCCGGAAGAGGTTGGCAGTATTGCCAATCACGACTTGATAATACTATGCGTGCTCCCCAAGCAGCCTAATTGCTGTCATCAGTGTCATGTTTACGATAAGGCGGCGTTGATTCGCTTACATAAGCTAAACAAATAACGTGACCGACCGTAATGTTGTATGAACTTTAGATTCAGTTTATATACTTAATTCGGACCATTAACTGGCGTGTCCTAGAAAACCAGAAACATTAATGAGGCGTTATTATTAAACGAAACGTCCTTAACAGGACGTAGGAAATGTCAGTTTTTTTAATTGATTCAGTTTCATTAAAAAAAAATGAAATAACCCTCAACAGGAACTACGAATATTAAATTTGACGTTAATTATTATTAGTCTTTAATTTTCGAAGTTAATTATTATCCTTTGAATTAATAATACCCCTCTGAATCATAAAATTACAGACAAAATCGAATCAAGAATAAAGAGAAGTTGACGAGTGTGGTTTATTTGTTCGTTAATGAACGGGAGTGATAATAATTATAATAATTACCGCTGAAGATTAATACCTTTAAGTAAACCTGAAACTTAATACCATTGTTACTATTAACTGTGTTAGCTATACTTCTCAATACATACTTCAAAAATGTACTAGGTAGGTAAATGCGGTGGCTATAAATTCTGCAAATAGATAAATCGATACGTTAGAATTGTATCTCCAATGGCCTGGTCTTCTGGGACGGATCTTAGAGGGCCCAGAGTGGAGTTTTTCTCCTTTAGAAGGAAACTGTCAGAGCTTTGGTAGGAGTATCCATTCGTCAGTCCTGCAGGGATCAATTAAGCGACTTGGTCTTCTTACCTTGACAGCCCTGTATGTTTTATCCCTTCTCAAACTGGTTCACAAAAATTAGAATAAATTGGATCCTTTTCGTTTCACCCACTACTCTAGCGCACCATCTCTCGTCCCCCGACAAAACATTCACTTAGGCGGAAATGAAATATTGTATTGTTACGTTACGTTACGGACCGGCGGTAACCGGTCAGGTCAGGTCAGGTCAGGTCAGGTCAGGTCAGGTCAGGTCATTTTGACCAAATTCAGATCGACTGCTCTCCTTGCTGTCGGGGGAGAAAATTCTTAGGGCTATGGAGTCTGGGAAGAGGTTTAGTGGTGCCGTGACTAGGATCAATAAAAGGGATGCAGGTTCTAGGTTACTGCTTGTTTCACCAAGTTAGATATTATTTTATTACCTGAAAATATGCGCTCTCTGTTCTTTTTGTTTTCGTGGATCAGCATCAGTTCAGTGTGTTATTGTTCAGTAGGTAGTTTCTTCAAATTTACTTTAGGCGGCCATTTTTGGCAAAATTTTATTTTACTCACATTGATTCAACTTTTCAGATCGATTACTCCTTGCTTATAGGGTGAAAATTTTAAGGTCTGTTCAAAATTTTAGGACTACGAGTCTGGGGAGAGGTTCCGTGCTGCCGTGACAAGGGCCAATAAAACGGATACAGGTTCTGGGTTACTGCTTGTTTCACCAAGTTAGATATTATTTTATTACCTGAAAATGCGCTCTCTGTTCTTTTTGTCTTCGTGTATTATTGTTCAGTAGGCAGTTTCCTCAAATTTACGTTAGGTATCCCGCCATTTTGGCCAAATTTTTAGAGACTTATTTACTGACATTCATTCAACTTTTCAGATCGATTACTACTTGCTGATAAGGTGAAAGTTTTAAGCTCGCTTCAAATTTTTAGTGCTAAAAATCTGGGGAGAGGTTCAGTGGTGCCGTGACTAGGATCAATAAAAAGGATTCGGGTTCTAGGTTACTGCTTGTTTCACCAAGTTAGATATTATTTTATTACCTGAAAATGCGCTCTCTGTTCTTTTTGTCTTCGTGGATCAGCATCAGTGTATTATTTTCCAGTAGGTAGTTTCCTCAAATTTACATTAGGCGGCCATGTTGGGCAAATTTTTAGAGATTTGTTTACTCACATTATTTTAACTTTGCAGATCGATTACTTCTCGCTGATGGTACGAAAATTTTCAGCTCTATTCAAATCTTTAGGGCTAAGAGTCTGGGGACAGGTTCAGTGGTGCCGTGACTAGGATCAATAAAAGGGATGCAGGTTTTAGGTTACTGCTTGTTTCACCAAGTTAGATATTATTTTATTACCTGAAAATGCGCTCTCTGTTCTTTTTGTCTTCGTGTATTATTGTTCAGTGGGTAGTGAAAATTTTAAGCTCTCTTCAAATTTGTAGGGCTAAGAGTCTGGGGAGAGGTTCAGTGGTGCCGCGACCAGGATCAAAAAAAGGGATGTAGGTCCTGGGTTACTCCCTTTTTCCAGTAAGTTGGATAACATTTTTCCAGTTATGTAGGTATGACGCGCCTCACGCTGTATAAAAATCATCCCGTCATTTCGAGCGTAGGACGATGCTAAAAACTAACAGGGTGAAACGACTGTGTCTTGTGTAAACATTACTAATGAAGTTATTTTCATAGAACAAACGAATTGTAATTTTGTTCCTAACCCTACGACCAATGCTGTGCTACGACAACCGATTTGAATCTCGGTTGTCGAGAAAGTCGACCCAGTGAAGTATATTGACTATGGTATGATCATGTATTGCCACAGTTGCAATGGGTTGAAAAAAAAGAAATATGGCAAAAGTAACTAGCAAACGTATAGGGGTATCAATAATAATAATTTACTTTCACACAATAGAACCTAACATACTGAGGTATATGATCAGGTAACTAATGTACTATAGCAACGATATAATCCTATAGAGAAGAAACAAAAAAATCCTGGTAATTCCTGGGTGTAAGTTAACATAATATGGAAATTTAATCTTGGAAAGCTCCTTCGTAAGTATACATAGATTATATGGCCAGATGATATCTAATATGGTGTTCTTTTTTTGCATCAAGCGTCTAAGCGTTATTGACTTTCACTTCATTGTATTCTAGGCGCACACCTTGAATTCCCATGCAACGATATTGACCCAGACATCCATCTAGTATGGTTTCCATCACGCTTACCTATCCTCCGTGTCTCCACTTGCTTGGATGTTAGTGATGGGCTCGTTGTTGGAACGATTCCCAGGCAGTAGAGGATAAAGAATTCTAACGCCATTTTACTTTTAATTTCTATTCATCAGCCACTTGCAATAACAATAGTTACGATTCGTTTTGTTATAATATTAAGTGAAATATTTGCAGAATATAAATTAAAATTCTGAGAATGACTGCTTTATTCGGTCCTCTCTCTCTCTCACCGAGAACGTGTCTCTACAGCTTCCATTCATCTTTAATTGATAGGTGGTTTCGTTATATTAGCAGATATTTTGTGAGAACACAAAAAAGTAACAATAGTAAAGGCTGCCAAATTATCTCTAAAGCTGTGGGATTTATCATTGTTTATTTCACTTAACTGCGAACGAGAAGATGAGAGCCGCCGCTTGTTTTTTGTAGACAATGATTCGGAGATGCAAGATGTAATACTTGCCTGGTTGTTCCGGTTCCTTCTTTAGGTGATAACTTCCGAGACATTCTAGATTGTTTCTCGCTTATTGTAGAAGTTATCAGAATGATTGGATATTTCGTTTCAGTATTTTTGGGCCTTAAATTCGGTGCTTTTTCTCATCGAACATCCGAATAAAATACGCATAAATTTTTCATATTGTCGCCATCTACATCTGTAGGAAGCTTATTTTATTTAGGTACTTCGTAACTGCCTGAAAACTTCTCTAAAGTTGTGCAAACATTCTTTAACAAAAGAACGTGAAATGAAGTGATTTAATGTTCCATGGTAGATTTATGCCATCACTAAAGAGCCATAGATTTATGAAATAACAGTTATTATATTGTTGTTTCTATAATGGTACACATATAATTATCCATAACGGATATTGTTACTAAATAACCAACCCGTTAAAACTGAACCGCACCAGTAACTTGTGCAATACCGCCGATATAATACAAAAAATCGTTCCACATTTAGTTTAATCATATGAATTAAATGCAGGCTTTTTTATAAATTAATAATGCCAATCATGAGAACCTTTCAATTAACTTGCAATTGAAGTTCTTGCATTGGTCTGCAAATATTATTTGTGTATTTTAATTACTCCTTATTTGGCTTTCAGGTACGTATTTTTCAGTTTATTTTGATTAAATTTATTAGTTGTAATGAGATTAGTTATTGAATGAAGTGATATTGTGAAGTTTTCAAGGGTCCTTTTTTAAAACATTTTGAAGAATTTTTACCTTTCATGAACGATAACCTCAGTTCCAATCCGAAATATTCATCCGTTCATTTCTATAAACTTAGATCAAATCAATAATACTCTTTCTTTCATTCATTACTCTTCTTTAATATTACTCCCACTCTAATATGTGGTGACAAATTGATCAGCGAAAGAACACCATCAGTCAATTCATACAATAGCCAAATTGAGATGAATGAAAACCGATATGCGCCAACGGTTCATATAAATGGATATTTCACCGTAGGTTTGCAAGGCACACATCGAAGACATCTCAACAACGCCCGGAGAAATAAAAGCACGCACTCTATAGCTTCATGGGGAGTTAGTGTCAACTTCACCCGTATCTCCTGGATTTATTGACCTAACTCCATATTATTATCTGCCCCGTATTCTACTAGTAAAGATGGTTATTTCCATTTCCACTTTGTTCCCACTTTTGTTCCCGAGGTTCAGAATTCCAGACCGAAGTGAAGAACCTGACTCGGATATTTATATCCGGAGGTCTAATTCTATGACCTCTTCTAAATTGTCGTGCATTACTTACTTCAAGTTCATCATTCATCACTATAGGGACTATCATCACATTTATTAGAGGCAAGATGATCTATAACTATTCAAAATATACCAGGTCCTTTGGAGGTCCTTGATCTGGAGTAATCTTGTGACCTGACTCCCTGTTGAAGCTTTAAAAATTTGTGCAAGAATTGATGATTATATTATGACTTGGTCTGAAGATGAGTTTCAAGAAACAGCTTCAAAGACATTTTAAAGAAGTAAGAGAGAGCACTTCTTCCGACTTGGAAATTGAATGGGACGTTTCGTTTTCACCTGAATACCTGATAGGTAAAAGCGTCATGGTAACGTTCTAGTAGAACAAGGAAAACGTGTAGTTATAACAACAATATGGACCTCCGCATGGTTTGGTGTATATTGATCTTGAAACCTATAGAGACCAAGGATTCCGAGAGCTATTACGTATAGGTAGATGTACTGACAGACGTGCATCTGTAGGTTACCATACCAGGGCGAAGAGACCAGCATGAGCTTGGCTTAAACGTATATAGAAATTCATCATCAGGGATCTGAGCTGACTCCTTTTCAGCCTGTTGATGGGTTACTTAACAGCGGAACCGCCTCCTTGAAGCATTCTCTTGAAGCCGACGACATTGTTCTTGTTAACAAAACATCCCAAGACCTACAGTAAGATCTCCAGAATTGGAAAGGGTCGTGAGGCAGCTGGGCTGCGAGTCAGTAGAGAGATAGTTGAAGTGAATTTATGCAATTTCCATGAAGACCACCCGGCTTGAAAATATGCAGGTAAAATATGCATGGCTGAGTTGAGGATGCGATGAGCTTTAAGGCACCCCCCAATAACAGAAAAGCTTGCGAAGATACGCATGGTAAGTATAATCAAGTCATGAGGCGCCCACGGATGACGAGGAAGGTTGTAGAAATGTGTTCCCAACCACCACCATATTCAGGAGACTCCGTCAGTCTCATGGACACTGTCAAAGAGGCATTAAACATTTTGAGTGTATTGGCCACTTTGCAAGGTCTTTTATAAGATCAAGACCATGGTTGAATACCTTTGATATAAAGCGGAAATGGTAAGAATTTGTTGTTAAGCAAAGATGGTCAAGATTGTGCATACGGATAGAAAAGCAATTTCAATAGAAAAATATATCAGAGCTTTATTATGTTTAAATTCACATTTAATTTAATTAATATAATATAAATATAATCTAAAGCCAGTATTAGTGTAAAAAATATTTATCTAACTTAATATAAAATAATTGTTAACCTCGTTCCCTCGTATAGCAATCTTTAGTCGCATTGCGGCCCCACACATGTCTTTATCTGGGCCTCCTTCTCTCCCGGAGCGCAATTTCCCCCGATGCAGTGGCGCCATCTTGTGACCTTCCCTGCACCGCAACTGACACTGCAAGGTGACCAAGAGCTCCAAGAGTCCCACATCTTATGGGCTTCCTTATGCAAGTCTCTCTTGGATCCTCTTGGTTCCATGGAAGATTCATCCAGTTCCTCATCATCGTCATCATCTTCTTCTAGGATTTCATCGTCGGTAGTATTTTCGCTAGACTTTACCTTGTCATGTTTGGGTTTCTCGTTGTCCTGGTCTCTTTTCATTCTGTCCTGATCAGCATCATCAGTTGTCACTCGTTGGCGGTCGCCTTCTTTGTCCAGGCCCCTTTTGAGTCTGTCCTCTTCGCTGGTTTGTTGTTGTTTGAGTGTGTTGTTAGTTGCTTGTTCCGCTTGTTTTGGTTTACTTTGCGCAGAAGTGTCTTTTTTCAACCTTAAGTCGTTTGGAGAATCGAATAAAAGTTCTACTGCTTCTCTGAATTCGCTTTGTACTGCTTCAGGTTCCAATGATTTGTCGTCTTCTGATAATTTGGTGATTGTAAATGCGGGAAAGATTTCGTCGTTTTGAGTTGGTTTCTGCAAGTCTACCGTGTCTTGGATAATACCAGCCAGATTATTAGTGTGGTTTTGAAGCTGTCTTTTAGATATCTTCTCCGATGGATATGGTTTCTTGGCACGACTGTTCAAGTCTGGAATTGTTGCGTTGTTTTGGATGTTGGGGTGTTCATAAACTTTCGAGATACCGACACCGATGCCTCCGTCATTGACTTTCTGGTGATGGAAAGTGAAATTGTCTTGTCGCACCGGTGTGAATAGTATTCGGTGATTATTCGATACATTTCTTCTAGAGCAATGGTGTACTAAAGGCGTTCCGATTTTGCCAACAGTTGAGGGGTCTTCTCGCTTCTCTCTTGAATCGATTTCTTGTACCGTGCTCGAAAATAATTGATTGGTGTTATCCTTACTTAAGGCATCGTTTGGAGTCGTCCCGTCAGAATAATTCGCTTCTCTTTTCTCCGGTTTATTGAGAAACTTTCCAAGGATCTCATTTTCTTGGTAGATATGATTTTCAGTTTTGCTGAGGGAATCCTGATTGGCGGTGCAGTGGCCGATTTCTTGCTGTAGTTTACTGTTTTCTTTTTGTTCTTCTGTGGGCTTATCGCTTATTCCGGTTGGAATACAGTGGACAATGGGAATTATTAAGAGAAATAATGATAAAATGTGCGAGTATTTCATTTTGACAGTTTGAGAATTATTTATTTTTGCGTGGATACGTGTAATTTTGTTATATGAATGAATGAATTAATGTAACAGCCATCTTATTAAATATTATGAAAAAAACTCAAACATTTCGTCCGTTTGTTTATCTCATTGTTGTGTTTTCTTTACTTCATTTTAATGTTTTTACATAATAATATAACAAAGTCTGGTTGAAGACAGAATTTGTTGCCACATAAGACATTATTGTGTTTGGACTTGTAATAATTCACATTTGGTAACTATAGTCAATGTTTCAATGGAATAATTATGTAGGTAAGCACTAAACATATTATTTCACATAATAATTACATATTATTCCCTGTATAAGTATCATAATATAATAATACTACTTGATGTATGTATTTTTTCGAGTTAATTATCGTACATGAGAGGGAATGTCATAATTCAAATATGAGTTTTCACAATGAACAATCTCTCATTCGTAGCAATACTGAATGGAGTAACTACTGTTTTGATGTGGAATGTTTAATTTCGGACCGAATTCAAAAATCCGTTCCCTGTTTTGTTTTTCGATATGTAGGTACAGGCAGGAAGGTCAAAGGCTGGTTAGAGAACCAGTGGAGTGGAATCGCAAGCCAACAATAACAATGATTTGTGTCGGCAAGCACCGGGATCTGAATCCCCCGTAGATAGAACTCGCATATTTCATCAGTTCGAAACGAGCTTGATTAAACCCCTCTAAATCAGGTTTCGCCATCAATCCTGCTATGTCGGCTCCGAAATAGATCAGCAACCGATGCCAGAGAAAATAGCGGATTTCGAGCTTTTTACTTTTTTCCTAGTAAATTTAGAAGAGAAACTTTTTTAGTGTCATTATTGTCTTCTGTAATCTAAGTCGGCAGAATAAAATATTGCCTAGTCTTCTGTAAACGTGCTCTGTTAGTTTTTTTTTTAGATATTTATCAAAGTAGGCATGTGTCCAGTAAATGAATTTGCTTCATAAGTGTTTGGTTCTTTCCAGCCAAGCTGGTACTTATTATTGACAATGAAAAAAAATGTATGCATCATTTTAGTTGAGGAACTTTTCATCTGTTCTTTGGAGTTTATAGTGGCTGAATTAACGTTAATCAAGTTATCAATATGTTAAGCAAATACGCCCAACCACTAATTGGAGACTTCTATAGGGTTTCCTAAAAATGGCGAAAAAGCAGTACGTTCTGGGGAAGCATCATCGGAGGACGGAAAAAATAATAAAAACAAACTTATTAGCCAAAAACTAAATCGTAAATTTGGCAACGTGAATAAAATAGATTGGTGAATGGTGTGGAGTTCATTGTAAAATTTGTTTCCGTGGAAACCTTCAAATGAGCATTGCACCTTGTACTTATTTCAAAAATGCGTTGTCGTACCTAGACGTCTTGAGAAGTTGGAACGCTTTAAAGGTAGGTAGGTATGCCTCATTATAGTTAGGGCCGCGGTGACAAAAGTGCCTTGCAACTCCCAAACGGATGAGAAGCACGGTTTTGTATAGTTCGAGTGTCGTTCTCGAAATCCGTGTTGTCGAGTAGGGGTCTGGCGTTCGGCGTTGGGCGGCTATAGTATTTTTTCCGAATTTTGCCCAGCGGTTCCAAAAATTATTTCCCAAACGGATGAAAATTACTGGAGGGCATCTACGCAAACCCCCAATTACCGGAAAAATATTTTCATCCGATTTGATCCTTGCCGTAGCCTGCAGTACAATTAAATTGACCCAGACTCCGAAATGAAAAAAATCATCAGCCGCATGCATGCAACCGGACTGATATGAATGGTTATTATTTATGTTATTAGAAAAAAAGTTTTCATTCAAAATGCGCCTGGCAAAATTATGCCAAATAACAAAAAACCCCGCAGTGTTTAAAAAAAAAAAAGTTTTTTAAACTGTTACAGTCTAGATTTTGTTTTGGATCGCGCCTAACCAACGCCAACACCTCGTGTTTCCGTGATTCGGTTTTAATTTCGTGCCACTAAACATGTCGTGCATCTTTTGTAAAAAAATTACCGATGATAAGCTCCGAGCTTTTAACCAAACAAGTTTCGAACATTGTCGGAGAGTGTATAAGTTCAGGCAAACCAAAGAGTCGACAAGAGGATCTGTATACTCTACTGTAGAGATACCTGAGACATACTCAGCAGATTTCCGTTATCACCCAGTGTGCCTAAAGCGATATAACGGTATCAAACTTCCTGTAATAGTTACGGAAGTAGCACATCATAGTGCCGAATGTGAAGATTCAGTGGAAAGCTCGATTATCATTTCTGAATCGGGTCCACCCGTTCATGTAACCGGAGCAGAGCCACACGAAATCATCGAGCCCGAGAGTCCAGCAGTGGAGGCCCCTGGAGCAGCATCAACAGAGGAATCTGTGCTCGATGATTCCAGAAGAAAACCTTCTTCTGGTATCCAGAAACATGATTCTAAAAGTTGATGCTATTTGGAGCAATCAGTTTTCATTTAGGATTTTTTTTCCGTCGATTTATGATCAATCAGTTGTGCGCTCAGCAGCGCACGTTTTCCGGCTGTCAATTTCACAGTTTCTATAGGAATGGTACCGAACTTCATCAGAACTTTCCTCTGATATCCGAAAATATGTGGCTATACATAATATATACTTTGGTATCAATCGGCCTATATAATAACCAAATTTAATTCACGCGCAAAGCGAGTCAAACGCTAGTAAAGAGATACCTACTAGCTAATTTGTGGATGAAGTATGCGCTTGGAGCGTTCACACGGTCCAAAAGTCGGAGTGTTCCCTTCATAATCGTCAAATCAGAGGAAAAAAGTCTCATCAATGTTTAGGACAATAATACACAATTTAATTGTAATCGGCCTTTCCACATTAAAGATTGGAACATTCAGATCCTGCAGTTTCCCGTATTAATGAATATATCGGAGCATTATTATGGATGATCTGGACTTGACCGCAACAAATTTGGATGAAAATAATTTTTCGATGTTCTGTAGGTATCAAAGAACCTGTGGGAAAATTTTCATCAATTTTGGAATTACTTTATCAAATTTAGCCCATTTAAATTTTGGAAAATGGTTACAAAGCGATCGCGATACATAGAGCAAAAAAATTTTTTTACGTATTCTCAGACACGAACTATATCTCCCTGCCAGATTTCAAGTTCAAATGAGGAAATTTCCCCCCCCCCCCCTTTTTCCATTTTTTTAGAGCTTCTGGAAGAGCTCTTTGCAAATATCAAATCGGATGAAAATATTTTTCCGGTAATTGGGGGTTTGCGTAGATGCTCTCCAGTAAAAATAATTTTTGGAACCGCTGGGCAAAATTCGGAAAAAATACTATAACCGCCCAACGCCGAACGCCAGACCCCTACTCGACAACACGGATTTCGAGAACGACACTCGAACTATACAAAACCGTGCTTCTCATCCGTTTGGGAGTTGCAAGGCACTTTTGTCACCGCGGCCCTAACTATTAGGAAATTATTAAAAAAGCTTCAAATCATGAAAATTGCTTATTGTTACGAATAAGTAATTTCTCAAAATTTTGTTCTTGCGCCTCCAAACAAATCTAAACTCGACGTGCAATGTTGGTCTGCATTTCGAATTCTCACTATTAGGTCTGGCAACCTATCCATCTTCCTGGGTATTGTTCATCTAACGAGGTTGTCGCTGAACCGGCAAAATGAGCTGGGGCACCGTCCAACTGCATCCACATATCTTGTATTTCCACCAGGGGAAGGTTGTCTGATCCTTCCTGTGGATCGCCGTTCAGAAATTCCAGGAAATTCTCAATATTTAACCTTTGCGGCTATATTATAGGTCACAGAAGCTGATTCCCTAGAATCCCAGCCCACAAATTAACGTCAAAACGCTGATTTAAAGAACCCATTCCGAGAAAAATTTGCTTCGTCGCTCCATAAACACACGAGAAGTGAAGGCGTGCTCTGCTTCCACTTGTCGCAACAACCAATGGTTCAAACTTTGACTTGCGGTTCAAAATCGTTGGGTAAAAGAGCCTGCGAGGGTGATAGTCCTCACCAGCGATAAAGTTAGGAGTAGAGGAACGTGATACCCCTACTCTTGCAAAATTTCCAACACTTCTTCTTCTATCTGAGGCGTCAGCAAAGAACGTGGGCGACCGCGGTCTATACCTCCATTTGGAATTAAATGACCAGTCTCTCGCAACTTTCCTTCCTTCCAATCTCCTGAGGACGTTACCATTTGGATGTCTGCGAATTAGAAATCATGTGCATTCCTATGACATTCACCCAAGATCAAAACCATATCTGTGTAAACACGATTTGTGTACCTACATTTTTATTGTCATAATATTAGCAAAATGACATTAGATATATTTGACGATTTTTCATTGACAGTTTTGATCATTCTTGAAGCACATTTTGACAGTTCTTTGAAGAGAAAATGTAAAGGTTTGATCGATTTTCTAATCAAATAACCATTAAAGACGCCTAATTATTTGTATAACGCATGATTCCCTTTTACTCGGTACTCAAAACTCAAAAATGAAGAAGTTGAGTCCTCGATTTTGCCTCTTCATATCGCAGTCATTGACGATTTGGATTTTTTCGTTATTTTTCTGGCCTCCGATGTTGCTCCGTCACAACGTACTGCAGAGCTTTTCTCCCATTTTCAGGACATCCTTCACACCTGACGCATTGTGTTGATTACTGATTGGGGACAACTGCAGTACCGCCGCCAAGCATATTAGTGTGAAACTAAGCGATCTATTTGGTGAAACATGGCGGAAGAAACTTGAAAATATGTCGGGTGATAAGCACTCTACGAAAAAATTCCAAAATCTAAATTTTATTGTTCCTCAGGAGAAACATAGTGTTGAAGTTGTTACAGTTAGTCTCCCTCCTCCCCTTCCTTTAGGTGTGGCGGAGAATGATATTGACATTTTTCCCCCTTCTTTTAGGTGTGGCGGGGAGTGACATTGAAATTTTTAGTAGTAACCCTAATTTTTATTGCAGATTCGGATTTTACAGCTAAAATGCGATTAATATGAAACATTTCTTCTCGATTCATGGGAATTTTTCATCCAATTTCAGGAAGCATGAGCATGAGATTAATCGAAAAAAAATTTCGTCCATATTCAACGTCATCTATCATGAATCGAAAAAAAAATTTCAGACAAAAAATACTACGTAGATACCTACTTTCGCAGTAAAATTATAATTGCAAAAAAGGAGTTACTAACTGTAAGATTTCAAATTTCAAATTGACACAAGCGAAATGCCATAAAAGATAGCAATTTTGAAGCACGTGAATTTTTTTTATTCAAACTGTATACATATAGGATAAATGGTAATGGTGATTGTGAACAATTTTTTTCCTTCCGGGAAATGTTGCACATTAAGTAAAACGAACATGCGTAGCAAGAAAAGCTTTATCATCAGAGAATTTTTTCCTAACAGAGCAGGTGAAAAAATTACATGGATTTATATGATGCCAACTGTAGTGTAATATGAAGCGGCTGGTTTTATTTTATCGATGTAGTGAATTTCTCCGCGTTCTCCGTTTATATTATTTCCCTTGCCTCTTAAAGCAGGTAATAAGATTTCAGGAAGAATGTGGAACTGGAACATCGACTGACTGGTAAGGACTGATTCAAGCCCTTACAAGTCATCCTCTCGTGGTAACGTTTTATCCGTATATCGTCGGTTTTGCCACATATGATACCTTTCAAGTTTGCAAGCGTTCCTTCCTAATTACATTAAACATATCGCTGCTGTATGACGGAGAAACAAGAGAGGACATCAAAGACGGGACTGGAAAAATTGGGCAAATCGCATTGCTTGGGGCTCGGTCGTTTCCCATATTCGTCGTTTCGTAGAGTGGATGTTATATTTGATAATGTCAGTTATATAACGGCGGGCCTTATTATTGATAATGGTGGCAGTCGTGTACGTGTACGTTCCGAAATCACATTTCTCTCTGCCCAAGCACTCCGGAACACTCAAAGCACACAAAACAAATTCCTGGTTTCCACATGCGGTTTCCGCAAACTGTGTTTGACTACTCCGGAGGGGCCCAGCCGGCAGTCTAACTATGAAATTGTTGATGCAACCTACATGTCAAAATTTCTAATTAATAGTTTAAGATAACTTCAAGCTGAACGAAATGCCCCCAGGAGAAATGTTTTACGTCTTCGTCTTCATATAAGCTTGAATTAAGGCGCTGTGAAGTTTATAGTTTGATAACAGTTCAACAATAGTTTATTAATTAATAATTAATTTTTTATCCCACAGTTTATGACTGGTCAATCATTTCGATGCTTTTCTCTAATTATTTTGTTTTACTTATTATTATTAATTATTATTGTGGCTAAAATAGGTAGCTTTATTGTGAAAACTCGCGATCAATAATATACGGAGACAAAACAGACCTTCCTTCCCAGTGGCGATCTATAAAGAATCTTGTTCGTGCTGTTTCTACGGAAATGGTTAATCCTACATTATGCATTTTCTGTGATGAAATTATGAAATGAAGCCATGAACAGAGAATTTTGAATTAAGCTTTTTATGAAATAATTCGTATTACTGCGGAATAGCGATTTTTGATTTATTACCTCAAACTGTAATATAATAAACAAAAAATCACAACAATAAAAGCCAATCACAGCTTATAGACAGGTTCAAGAAGTCAACATGTTAAAATATCGCGTTCATAGCACTCCGATGCGTTTATTTAGATCCCAACTAGGATGTCAAGCCACACCTTCTAGCTCTCCTATTAGGTTGTTTCCAATTTTTTTAAATGATCCACCAACACATCTAAGCTTGTATGAACATCTCTTTAGAGAACATTGATCAGAGGAAGGTCACGTTGGCTCTTTTCTGTGACCTGAGCAAGGCTTTTGATTTTGTTTCACATTAACACGATGTTTTATTGGATATACTTGAAAAATTTGGAGTCCCTGGTCTCCCTCTCGCTTGGTTTAAATCCTTTTTGGAGGGGAGGCGACAGCATTTGAGTCTGGAGAGTCGAGGTAATATAGTAGATTCTTCAGTAAAGAATATTACATGCGGAGTGCCGCAGGGATCCATTCTTGGGCCGATCCTGTTTATACTCTACTTGAATAACCTGCCACGAACTATTGATGGCTGCTTAGTTGTCACGTATGCTGACGGTACGTCCGTTTAATTCGCGGATAAATAAGACACAATATGTGCATGCTCATCCGTATCAAGACTGGAGATCTCTTGAAGTGCATGTCAGTGGGGTCGCCTGCGCTGATTCCTGCGAGTTCGCATTGAAAGGACGCACTACTGTGGGACTGACACACTGATGTGGTGTACGTAAGCTGAATACATGATGAAGTGTTTTCCAGATGAGATTCATTAAAAGACATATTCATATCGAAGCTCTAAAGCTATTTACTATCTTCGAATCGTGACTGAGATTTGGAATATTTTTTGGGGAGACTCTTCAGATGCGGAGAGTTTTTTTTTGGCACAAAAGGGGGCGATGAATTATCTTTCAGGTTTGGCGATCATAAATTTGACTTCCACCAATCAAAACGCGGCATTTGTATACATTGGCGAAACCTAGTTGGGATACAAGTAGACGCCACTTCAATAACGAACGAATTAACACATAAGATGATAATGACACGAACACCTTCGAATAGCAAACGAAGTACCACGATCGCATTGTGTTGCTGTCTTGTTTTAACTTACTGGCAGTCTATTTGATCAACTGTTGCATGCATTTCAGCCGAAGTGGTGCATGAATGGCCATTTTGCATTTGAACCTCCCAACACTCGCCTATGGCCCGTGTCGAAAGTTTTGTCATCGTGATCACCAGCCATCATTCTCTGCTCGTTGAAGAATATATATACTGTTACTATTATTATCTTAAATACAATTAAATGAAAATAAAGTAAAAAACTTTAACGCAATATTGCTATTGAATTGAATGAGTAATAAATCTTCAAAAGAAATGGACATGCAGTTTAGCTTCCAAGTATAGTTTGAAGACGAACTTAATGAGAGGTTTCTTGTGTACGAATGGATGAGTGAAGCCGAAAAGGTGAAAGTTATTGGCTCGTTTATTGTTGTTATAATATGAAATTTTTTGCCAGAATTGAAAGATTCGCAGTTAATTGGAAAGTATTTAATGAATTATTATGATGATTCCGGCTGATGACAGGTTTCGAGAGTAAATTTCGACTCGTTCATTAACCATCTACCGGGCGATGTTAAATTAAATTGTACTCAGCAAGATTTCAGAACAATTTTACAGAGTGCAAAAGTCATGTGACTTTGAATTACTGTTTTTTAGTTGATTAATTCAGTCTCAGCAATAATTATTGAAAATCGATATTTTTTAGGTTGTCTCTAATAATATAGCAAAATATCTTAACGAGATAATGTTGTATTCGTAAATCCCGATTCAAAACCGCAGAATTTTCCGAATGCCTTAAACTATAATACAGGAAACTCTCACTGAATTACATGCTTGGTCGGCGACACTGAGTCTAGCGACATCTAGGTATTCGTTCGGGGCGGATTTAGCACCAAAATTAGTATGTGAATTCGGTTGATTTCTTTGATATCATTTTTCAACCCCGCTGAAGTAATATTGACAATAGTTTCATTTTATTACTAAGAGTGAAGTGATGGAAAGCAATTGTTTATCATTGTTAGGTCAGTCCCGAAACGCTAGTGGCACTCAATTTTGTCGCCGCTTTTTGAGTTCAACTTCCTGAATTTATAGTTTAAGGTATTTGGATTTGACCATTCTTAGTCTTCATGCTATTAGGAAACTCATGAATCAGGGTTTATAGCATTTATTGCATCTATTTATTTAGCACTTCAGCGCCGATGAGTTCATGCAGGAAGGAAAAGTGTACTGAAAACCCTCTGCCGCAGCCATAAAGAAGGTGGCAAGCATTTGACTTGATCTTCCCCAATCTTCTGTTTGTACGGTTGCAAAATATACAAAGAATTGTCTGAAACGGGGTTGGTGATGAAACATTGTTACAAAATCTCTGATGGTAGAATCGGGAGTTATTGTTATCTCCAGATGTGGCATGCCTCCACAACGTAGTTCCCATCATGGGCGAAATATTTGAATCCAACATTTTCTACTAAAGTTTGTGAGTTTCTAGGTCTTAGAAAAATGAGATTAATACCTCTGCATGCACGGCAATAGGACGTAGTGAAAAAGTTCAATTAATGTTGGCGAAAATGGAAGATAAGTCAACGCCTATGCAGATGCGCTGCTTGACAAGATGCTGGAAGTTCAGCGAGCTAATGGAAAACAAAAGAATGATGCTTGGAAGGGTTTTAAACAGCGATAACAAGGATAACGAAGTGTACAGGATATGGCGCACCGCCACGAGTCAGATTAAAATGGTACATTTTAACATTTTACCGACTGACCAAGTACCAAGGTGGCGTGTCTCATTGAGATGGTCACATTTCTGAGCTGGGGGTTGACGACACATGCAACAAAGCTTATCTCCGAGGGAATGTCTTCCAATCACGGGTGGACTCTAGCACTTTACATAGAAACTTCTGACGATTTAGAAAGATACGGGATACCTAAATAGATAATGATACGTTTTGAATATCTTGGAAAGTGCGCTAATGAAGAAATGTGAACCAATTCATAAAATTTATCAATATTTTAATGGCGAAGTGAACGACTCGAGGCAGCAAATTCTTCTAAGATTTTTGCTCTGAGTAATGTCCCGAAACCCTCAAGCAATATAATCATTCTTTCCGAAAGCACCCCATATTATTCTGTGCTACATTCTTATACCTCCGGCGACTCCATCACCGAAAGCAAATGCTGCTTCTCGCTCCATAACTGTCACGGAATGCCAGGGTTTATCCGTCATGCACGTTTCCTGGATGACGTGAGGATGATTGCTGCATGCGCTGCATGTGGGTAATCTACCCTTATTACGCGGGGAACAGCGGGAATACGACGCTACCTTCTGCAGATGAAGCGGCGTCGTGACCCGCAATAATGCCACGATGCCTGGAATATATCAAATCTACCCGGTTGTGATCTGAAAACTTGATGTATAGATTCAAAATTATGTTTCATTATTCAAACGAAGGTGTTTCAGTAATCAGCGTTGCATTTTTCGTTCGCAATTAAATTTTATACAGACTGTAAGTGGGTCATAGGAATTTAACATGCAACTTCAGTTTTGTGCAAATTTCTTTAGGTTTAGATTTAAAGAATAATTATAGAGGAAATCATTTTTGACGATGACAATTTCTATGTAACGAAACTATTTCCACTTAAAACGCTTCACTAATAACGTAGAAATATCCTAAAGAAAATTCGAAATAATTTGCGCTCATTTGCCGGTTTTATTGACAGTGTGGATTGTTCTCATTATTGGATAATAAATAACAATGACGCGTACATTTAAATCAAGCCAGACAAATTTAATTTTAATTACTTTTATAATTTTGTTGATAATTTTATATCGAAATGAGGGTACAGGTGCAATTGTATAGCAGAAGAATAGCACCACATCGTAATAAAATGCACACAATTCTAGGTAATTGCCTAATTAGGTATATTTTAAAAATATATTATATTTTTATTTTTTATTTTTCTGCATTAATATTAATCATTAAAAGTAAATACATAGTTAATTATTAATTACATTGCCAGAAGTTATTTCAATAACATTTTATTCTAAAGATAAGCATGGAGATATTATTTGCATAGAACTGAATTTGCATGTTAAATTTCTGTGACCCACTTACAAGTTTTCACCCTGTATATAACCAATTATATGTTCCATCCTTGAGAAAACGAGCACCTAGTCTGTGTTGTAGGCATGTGTAGGTACAAAATTATTCGAGTCGTTTGAAAATGGCGGACTTTTGAAGTTTGGGAAAAATCGCTATTTTTGAACCTTTGTATGAGCAAAACAGAAAAAAATGTTGAAACCAAATTAACAAGATTGGAAGAAAATTATTTGAAATTTGAGTTAATGCAATAACATTTGCATTATTTGTATTAATAAGCCAGTGGCGTGGGTAGGAAAAAGGTAAAAATGGCTAAATTTCTATAACCGTTTATGAGCATATTTTCGAAGGAATTGAACTGAATTCTTTTACAGTAGACAACTATACTAATAGCCTTTAACTCTCAAAAATTTCAAGAAGCCAATAATAAAAATGACGGATATATTAGAATATTTTCCTTCATTTACGCGTTGATAGAGAAGGGAACGTTATACTTCTAGAAAATCTCCAAGACACAAATAATTTGAATTTAGCTCCAAGAAGATTCCTAAATTTTTTACAATTTTCGGTTAACATTTAAGCGCCTCTTTTTTTGGGGACCCTCGAGTGCTTTTTTTCAGTGGGCTCTCGTATATCATACCATTCCTTATGTTGTCTTATTTCACTTAATATCTTGATGACTTCAACTGTTTGTATTTGTTTTAATATTGTTTGTCTTTTTCTTTACAGGTGTCCTAAACCAAGGTTCCTAAGTTCTCATTTGCACTTTCGTTCAGCTTTTATGGATCTGTAAATTTGACCCCTTAGTAACGAGGTAAGTAATGATACCTATATTTGTTAGCTTAGCTCTAAAAAGGGAGTAGTTTATAAAAAAGTTATTATTATTGAAAACTATCATAGTTATTATTATGATTAACTTTATAGTCTAATTATTTTATTATCTGCGGTTTTCAAGTTGTTTTTTTTTTGCTTAAAGAAACCGCATAGTTTCTAATAGGTGCTCCTATGGAGGATTCATAAAAATACGCTCAACCTCCATGGTCACGAAACTTATTGGCACGAGTTCTCCCAATAAAAAAAACTCCCAAACATGATTGTATCGCCGCGAAACTTCATAGATGGTCTCCCATTCTATTCATGATAAGAAAAAAAAAATGAGAATGAACAGTTTCAGTGCGAATTAATACGCCATAACATAACCTACGGCATATTTTTGCAACTTTTCAAGTACATTTTTTTTGAGTCCTGCGCATTGGAGTTTTGGAGCAAACTACTCCAACCACCAGTCTGTGAGTAAGTAATAATCCGGCAGTAAATACAGTCTTTTATTTCCTTGGATTTTTTATGACCCCCTGATTCGAAAGCGCTGATGTATCGTGCGCCAGTTTAGGTCGTCATTCCCGATCTCGCCATGGTCGTTGCAAACTTCTATCTTTGCTGCCCTGCGTCAAGATTGGATGTTTATTCTATCAATTCTATTGAACCTTTTTATGTTGACTCTTTTTTTGGACCGTGATAAATATCGAGATGTCCTGTGTCAGGAAATCAAGCTAAGTTCGATGAAAGTACGCTTTCTTATCTATGGGAGTCAGATCTTTCGAAACAAAAACACACAATTTCCAGGAACTATAATCAATGATTCAATGATCTAAATTTTTCAGGTGAGAGAAAACGGGAGAAGTCGTTTATATGCTTGGACTGACGCGGCGTCTAACAGTGTACATGTGACACCGCGTAATTATTTTATTATTTTCCCATAACACAACTTTGGAAGTTTCAGGTAGCACCATGTGTGCTGTGCCGGTAACGTACAGGTGTCTCATGTAAGTTGAGTCCCTGTACCTTATTAATGCACGTGAAGGTGATATATTGAAGCCGTTTCTCATATCCTTCTGTGGTAATAGCTACCTCTATACCCTTACTAACTGGCTTTTCTCAAACTTGAAAGAAAATAACTCATTTACCTTAACCAGAAGGAGGTGGTCATTGACAGATCTCAATGTGATTATTTAGATTTGTTACTAAATTTAATCACTTGACCTGTCGAGTTGAACATGACAAATTTGGAATGCCCAACCAAATATCAAAATCAAAATTCAAAAATGATGCTGTTTTTTAACCGTTCATCTCAATAAACTGCATCCGAGCCAATGTCTCCACCATTATACCGACTCGACATCGTCACCAGCACCAGCATCACTACCGGCATCTGCAAAACTAATCAGGAACCCAAAAGAACCAACTCATAAAAAAAATCTGAGGTATCCAAAGAAGGTCTTATTCCTGAATATCTACAATCACGAAAAGAAACGTGATTTTATTATTTAATTAAAAACGCATGTTGGCATGTTGTTCATCCCAGTCGCTTATAGGTAGGTACGTTCAAAAATTGGTCTCGATCAATTTTTTACACACTTCGGGCACAATGCTACAACTGTTCGAAATCCAAAGAACCGTCGTTACCGATAATTTATTACCTTAAAATACGTTCAACTTCCGTTATTGGCCTTAAGAGATTTTTTATAAATTTATTATAATTTTGATATTATTAAATGATTAATGGAAGGATCATATCGAACCACGCACCAA
Source organism: Malachius bipustulatus (assembly GCA_910589415.1). Taxonomy (NCBI): domain Eukaryota; kingdom Metazoa; phylum Arthropoda; class Insecta; order Coleoptera; family Melyridae; genus Malachius; species Malachius bipustulatus. The sequence goes on from OU342635.1 coordinate 25,096,438, forward strand.
ACTGTTCAGAATTTTTTTTTGAATCTGTAGGTAATATTTCAAAAGACCGGTAATGTTGTTTTAATGAAGAAAATAGACAAAACCCTCTACTAGGCAACAAGTTTTCCACCCCAGATTCCTAGATTTTTTTATTACTGTACGTGAGGTCCTCGTTTTCGCTTCTGTACAGTCAACTAGCGACAAAATGTCTTGAAATTGTACAGTCGTATACGTTTTTTTCAGAGTTTCATAGAATTCACCTAAGCCCGTCATTAATTCTTTCTTTTTACAAGTAGCAAGCAGGAATGCTACAATTTTGAATTTTCTAAAGCTACTACGAAATAGAAATCCACACAGAAAATGTCATATGGGTCACCGATCTCATATGTTTCGAATTTATTGGTCCTCTTCAGCGAAAACTTGCTCAACTTTGAAGCAGAATATGTAGACTTTTGTTTGATATTTTTGAACGCCATTTCATCAAAAATTTTCCAAAATAGTATTTATTTTTTATTTTTCGTTATTTTATCCCAAATAACATTTAAGAATTTTTTTCGTAGGTATCACCCTCTGGTTCTTTTAATGTATGTAGGTACAGGGACAAGTTATAGGTATGAGACACCTTATACACACACATTCACACATTACATTAATATGAATGACAGGTATGTAATTCTATTAATGAATTTTTTCACAATTTCGCAAACAATGCACTGTAACGATTGTACATATAGAGACGAGAACATGGAAATGTATAACGAAATCCTGCCGCAATATCATAAAGATCCCTCCGACACATCGCCACGCTAATTGCGCGGGTAACGAGGACGGGCTTTATCTTCAGTGTCTCTCGAGGATAGCGACTATTAACAGCACTCCGCAGTTTCAGCCTTACCGCCGCCGCGTTCTTTTTGCAACCGTCGGGTGAAAAACGCGCTGCACGATGGTCGTTACTGTAATTCCGGGGCATGTTCATGCCCCCCTTAACCAACTTGAGCAGGGCAGGGCAACTCGTTATGTTAAGAAATGTCATACTTTGTCTCCTGTTCTGATCGCCTGCTGTTTGTATTCGTATACTGAAAGTATGGATCACTTTCAAGTTCAAACGTGTTCGCGCTTTAGAATTATCTTAATGAAGCTAGATTAATTTTGAAGTGCGTGGTAAAATGAGAATATTCTCGAATTGAAGCCCGTTTTCCACAAAGAATTCTGTAATCCTTCGTCTAATAACCTTCACGCTGATCCTTAGGTCTCCGAACAATGGCGTCCTGATGTGATGTGGGTTGGTATAATTTCAGAAACGATTGCCTGAAATTACATTCGGTGAATTCAAAATGTTATGCGAATCTTTTTTAAAGTAGTTGCCACTTGCGATTCTTCAAGATAATATGAGTTTTTGCAAGATTTTCTTGTAAAACTCATAATTCCCAGCAAGGGCGTAGCAAGAGGGGGAAACAGGTGGTGCTGGGAAATTGCGTGACCTTGAATAATAAAGTAAAATTGGGAGGGTTTTGTTTGAGTGCTGTTTGAGCGCTGTTTTGCGAGGGACCCTCCTTCTCACTTTTTATAAATTTACCTCTTTTTAAAATCCTGGGCCTTATGATATAATGTCCCGAGCCACCACTGGCCCACCCTAGAAAAAATCCTTGCTACACCTTTAATTCCCAGATGCTTAAGTTGTTAAACCACCTTCAGTTTTAACGGGTGGCATTAATGATTGTGACTTTTTGAAAGTTAGTAATTCTTAAAAATTGCCAATGCTGCTAATAGTTTTCTGCTTGATATCATCAGACATTGGTTTAATTGTCCGGATTAAAGAAGCTCAATTTAAATTAGTCATAATTTGAATTAACGACTGCAGCTTAATGTTTTCAACCACGCAATTATATCATGAGCGTTTCCCCCCCCGTTTTTTTTTTGTTGATCCGAATCGCGTCCTCATAATCTGCGTCCTCTATGTTCATTGTCATCGGCGCTCCTCTGCCACCATTGGTAACTCTTCCTCATCTTCGTCCTTTCTGTCGATGCGAACCTTCGCTACATTTACGCAGGACTGGACCACTGCATATAAGTCAGATACCACGGCACTTATTGCATAAAGACCAAACTTTCCTGCAACCACATCATGCTCTTTCTACAAAATATTTTCCTACAAGTGCATGATGTGAATGTAAATAAGGTCTCGGGAGCTTTCTGCTGTCATTGTAAATTGAGCGAGCCCATGGCTGCCACTTTTCGAGCTCCTGTCTTCTGGATTTTTTTGCATTCCATACCATTTTTGGATTTGTTGCCCAATACTAATTTTTGGACTTGCTGGACTTACGTATCAAGCGCATGATACTGCGTGGCGTCCTTCTTTGGTGGCAAAGAAGCAACATTGAATTTTAGACCAAGAAATAGAGCTCCAAAGTCACCAGATTCTGACAAAAATTGTAATGGAATACCGCCGGCGCCATCATACGTGGAATATCCCCCAAATCCCAACTGCACAGTGTTTTACTCGAGTTTACCATTTTCTTTTTTTTATTGGCCATTTAGTGGAAAATATCTAATTTTTTTTGCTTATAAAAGAAACACTAATAATAGTGAAATCTAAATGGTCTCAATAGACGAATTGCAGATAATTAAAATACGAAGAAAATGAGAGCTGAAACAACCCTATCGGCACATTATTAAAGGAGAAAACCACAAAATACCGAAAAATTGTTTTTTTTCCTAAATTCGTAACGTCGCCATTTTTTAAGTTAGATACATAATTCAAGTTTTTTGCGAGATAATTAGACGCGGTCGGATAATTAGTTTTTGCGTAATTGCAATCAAAAAGTTCTTAATACCATATTTTAAAGCGCGGGCTGGCGGATGCTCTGATGGTCGTCCAGTTTGAATATATCAAACGGATTTGGAAAGTTGAAGTGTTCAGCTATAAAAGGTAAATCTTCGTTTTCGATGTACATGCTGAAAAATAGGTAAAAAGTGCGCGCAAACATGGGCGAAAACGGCAATGGTCGTGGAGTGGGAGTAGAATAACATATACCAGGATATAAAACGAAGATTGACATTTTATAGCTGAACACTACACTCTACTCTGAACTCTACTTTCCAAATCCGTTCGACAAATTCGAATCGAACGACCTCCAGAGCATCCAGCCTCGCTGAAAAATATGGTATGAAGAGTTTAGTTAGTTAGTTTAGTTATATAATGAGTTGGTCGATTAGTGACACCTCCACTGCGACCAAGCGGTCTATTGTGGGCTCACACCTAAGTACTTTACATCCACTCTAGCAGGCCACTGCTTTTTAAAAAGCTAATGACCTTAGATGGTGTGAATGTATCCAGGTCTCTCGGAGAGAGAAGTACTTTTCCGAACGTTGAGTGCCTGGTTCTTCCCAAAGCGGGGCAGTTGCATAGAACATGTTCTGATGGTATGAAGAACTTCTGATGGAAAATGGCGACGTCACGAATTTTGGAAAAAACATGTTTTTTCGGTTTTTCCGGTTTTCTCCCTTGATAATGAACCGATCGGGTTGTTTCACACATTTCGTTCGTACCTATTTTGATTCTCTATATTTCGTCCATTGGAGCCATTTACATTGCTCCATCAGTTTTTGCTGTTATAATAAAAAAATGCGATTTTTTGCACTAAATGGTCAATAGTAGAAAACTCTGCATGCAGTTGAGATTTGGGGGATATTCCGAGTGTGATGGCACCAGCGGCATTCCGTTGCTATTTTTGTCAAGAAAAAACCTCTATTTGCTTGGTCTATTTGCTGTTTATATGTAGTAGATTTGGAGAAATGTGCATTGCAAATTTCTTCCAAGGTTTGTATTAGATTAGATTAGATTAGATTAGATTAGATTAGAGTTTATTTGCATATATGACACTAAAGTGTCGTGGCATCGTCAATACAATATAATGTAACAGGTACATGAAAAACAAACACAGTAAAAATACATAAACACAGCAACAGTAATGTAAAAAAATAACAACAAAATGTAAAGATGTAAAAAGGCAAACAGTCAAATGTAGACTCATTTACCTAACACAGAAAAGTTCAAAATACAAACAATAAATCAAAGTTTAATACATGATCCGTCAAAATCACCTGCATCGTAGAGCGGTGTCTGAAGTAAGTAAGCTTTAACCGTGACTTTAAATTTTTCACTAGCTAACTCTTTTATGCTTTCCGGAAGTTGGTTATAATATTTAGGACCGTAATAATTCGTAGCATTTCTACTTGACATTAGACTTACATACTCCACTCTTATATATAAGATTTGCTCCCTTTGTGTCATGCCTATGTATGTCGCTACATAGACTATATGTGTTATAGTTCCTGTGTACATACACCAAACAGGAATACACATACAAGGAAGGCAAAGTGAACAGCTTTAGTTGCTTGAATTTATGTCTAACGTCTTCTCTATATCCCAGATCAGTCATCACGCGAAGAACCTTTCTTTGAAGCCCGAAAATATGCTTTGCCGATGGTGAGTAACCCCAGCTCAACAGACCATAGGATGTATGTTGCAACCATGTAAATCTTGGTTTTAAACTTACTTTTCTAACTAACGTAACAAGTAATCTACGATGTAGTTTATAGTGTTGAATGTTGGTGTCACCTATTGAGATTACCAAAAAAGCCGTTTGGAAGAAGTGGCAAGCAGAAAGTTTTCCTCGAAACTTACATTCCTGCTTGCCACGAAACTGCTTCGTTGGTGAGGTCATGCAGTTGCTTACATATTAGGCTGATTTTTTATTATCAAATTCCTAATGGAAAAAAACTGATCTACCCATTTACGTAATATGGTATAGGCTATAAAAGAATTGGCAACGTTACTTCTTATCCAAAAAGTTTAAAAACTGCGACAGTTCAAATAGCATGCTGAAGTCTAGATTGTTTTTATTACATACGATTATTATTTTACTTGAAAATAAAATCCCACATCTCCAGTTATTGTATACGAGTGCAATCTTCCACGATTTCATCAAATGGCAGTAACATTTTAGCCTTTTTTTGGTGTAATTCTTAGCCGTTTCGCTATTTATTCCGGCATTGTTTTCATTTAATGTCGAGACTTTAAACGAAATTGCCAATTTCACCAAAAAGCTGCGACATGTTGTATTATATTATATGTAAGCGGGAGCTTTTTTTACATGTAGGTACCTAAAAACGGAATTGAAAGTATTATGCTATAAATGAAATCTACGAGTATTATGAAAATTTAAAACGTCAAGTCTATAGAAAATATTTTCCTAAAAACTAGAGAACTTGCTGTAAGTACTTCCCCTTTAAAAATTTTAAAATTGCGATATTGCTTGCTGAAAGCAATAATACATTTATCGAAAAGAACCATGGCTTCCAGACAGATGAGTGTTTGCGATCATGAATCATGGAAAATCGATCAACGGGAATGGACGTTCCCGAATTCATGACATCTCAATAATTTATAATGGAATAAAGTCTCGGTGATTTGATGTTTCTGGACGCCTACAATTCCAATTCACCAGAAATTTCGGATTGAGCCCATTGTGGATGTATATAAGAGGGACTTTTCATGTACTATATTATATACATTATAGATATTATCCTATTTGCTGTATGTCAACAATTCATATAAGTAGACATTGGCCACGGTTTCTACCGCTATACAAAGTAAATAGAAATATTTACAGATTTCGTTCTAGTTTTTGACTCGGCACTTCGGGAAATATTTGTACATAACCGTTAATGCCGTTGCTTCTTTAATCGTTCCGTCTTTTTTTGTGACAATTCTACTCATACCTACTCATAATTCAGTAAACCCATTTGGTTTCTCAAATATTGGGGTTTGCTAACGGATATTTATTTTGAGGGAGGAAGAGAGAATGCGAGTAAACAAATCTATTTATGGCAATGACCTTGAATCTTTTGCCGCCGTTGCTAATGTATGTTGCTAATCTTGAAAAATGAAGTTACAGGATCGTTTTGAAAATCGAATATACGTGATTTTGTAGAAATAGATATTTTACATATATGTACAGGTGTCCAAGATAAGGAAGGGATAAGTTATAACATTGGTATATTGAAAACGGTGAGAGATCCGAGGTCGGTTAACTGTTAAATGCGGAAAAATTTGGGCAACCAGAAGGACAATGCAATGGCCTTGGCAATGGCAGAAAGAAATTTCCAAAATTATTATTATTTTTTTATTTATTGACGTTATAATAATTGAAGATTTGGAAAAACTGAAACAGATTTTCATTGCAGTTATTGACCAGCTTTATTTTTTCGATGTCTATTTTTTTTTATCTGACGATTCATATTTGCAGAGCCGGACTGAACTTAGATTTTTTAAATACGAACATGGATTTTTTTTTCAAAAATTGAAAAACATTTTAATTTTGAATTTAATTATATGTCACATATGGTGGTTCAAACATGTTTCGGACTATAGCCATTGACATCATGAGTTTAAAATCACCATAGCTATAGTGCGAAACAAATTTGAACCACCATGTGTGACATAATATCATTAAATTCAGAATTAAAATGTTTTTCATTTTCGCAACACAAGATCCAGGTCCGTATTTGAAGAATTGAAGTTTAGCCCGGTTTTCAAATATGAATTTGTCAGATAAAAAACTGACATTGCAATAATAAAGCTTGGCAATGAAAATGTGGTTTCAGTTTTTCCAAATCTTCAATAATAACGTCAATAAATCAGAAAAACTAAAATTGCTAATTTTGTTTTTTCAAAATCATTCGAAAATCAAAAATAATTTTTGAAATCTATTTGTGGCATTGCATTATTGTCCTTCTAGTTGTCCAACTTTTTGCAAATTTAACCGACCTCATATCTCTTCCCGTTTTCAATATGCCATGTTAAGTATCCCTTCCTTATCTTGGACACACTGTGTACAGGCTAAATCATAATAATTATGTAACTGGATTTATGGTAATTTATGGAAATAAATTCATTTTCTCAGTTAATATTTGTAGAATTGAGAAACCCCGAAAGAAGGCCCCCGAAAGAAAGAATTATTCAATTTAATTTATTTTCTATTGACGTAATATTTTTTATACAGGGTTTTTCTTGGCTCAGTAATGACGACATTGTCTTTTTTTTTAATAGAACACCGTGTATATTATTGTATTGTCATATTTCCTGAGAAAATCTTTTTTCTTTCAAAATAAAAAATTGCTATTTTCACTTGTTTATAACGCATAACCCACTATATTAAAATTTAATCGACTTATATACTGGTAGGCTCGAAAGTTAGAGCCAAAAAAGTAAGTAACCCAATGATCTGTTAGGAACACTTTTGGATTTTTTTTATGACAGAATAGATATATTTGGGCCTCCCTTATATGCTTCCGAGAAATTAGGAGGTACTTACCGGATACAAGGTGATTCAGTGATAAGCACCATAAATTTGAAGGGCTTGTAGATAGAGCAAAAATATTAAGAAAATTCAAATAATTTTTTTTCGAAAATATTTTTTACCTGAGGTTTTTATTGTATCTTTTTACAGAGTGGGCCAATAATTCGGAATTTTTATATACAGGTTTTCTATTTAATAACCCTTATTTAAAAATTTTCTAGGTATAACCAAAGCACCCAGTGACGTAGAATTCGGGGTCACAGGACTCTCGTAAAAATGTCTGAACTGGTTTTTTAATTTTTGTATTGTTTTTCGGAATGCCTGATTAAATTGCTATAAAGAAGGCATACTTTCGATTGGACATTCAAATAAGTAACGTTTTTTAACATTTTTTGTATTTTTATTATTTTTATTCAACAGTCTAAAAGACAAGTAGCATAAATTGAAGGGCTTGCAGATAAAGCCAAAATATTAGGAAAATTTAGATAATATTTTTCCTGAAAATGTTTTAAAAATGTAGGTATCTGAGTTTTATTAATATTTTAGCTTTATCTGGTAAGCCCTTCAATTTATGGTACTTACTTATCTTTATGACTTTTAAATAAAAATAATATAAAAAAAAAAAAATTGAAAACGCTACATTTGAATTTTTCTCCAAAACTATTGAATTTTTATAAGTACATAAATATGACTTTTTTATGGTAATTTAATCTGGCATTCCGTAAAATCAGTGAAAAAAATATAAATATTCGGAATTTTTTTACGACAGAAAAGGTGTCCAGTGACCCCGGATTCTACGCCACTGGTTGCTTCGGTCATACCCACAGCTTTTACAAATACGGGTTATTATAGTTATTTATGTATCAAGGGAGTTATGAGGATGTTAATTACAGAGGGCAACATATTGCAATCCCGAGGGACGTTAGTCCCGAGGGATTGTTAAGTTGCCCGAGGTTATTAACATCGAATAACTCCCGTGCTACATAATTAATTTTATTTCATATAAAATGACATATAAAAACGAAATCTGTTGGTTTTTAAAATTAAACGAATGTTTTTAATAATTCAGTAAGTATGATTATTGATTACCATGGATATATCAACTGGAAAGTTTGTAGAAAATGGCATATGAAATCCAAATATTCAACCAATAATGCAATAACAAAACCAACATCCAATGGTTACCAGAATTAAACAAATAGTATTAATAGAGGGAGTTATGGATTCATAACAGTCCCAAGGGAGTTATGAATATGTTTATAGTTACGGTAACCAAGCTGAACGAAGATTGTTCATGGAGCATAAATTTGAACGGATGGGATTATTAATGAATTAATCGACGGGAAGAAAATAACAATGGAAGATGGTTGACCTACCTTTTTAACGACGTTAGGTGATGAGTCTAAATACCATAACCAGTTGATTGATTAAATTCAACAATAATCTTGTTGTTCGATGTGGTAGACAGCTTCGCACGGGCCCGGCATGTATTTTCCTGCTTCTGAAGGGGCGAAGACAGGACACGACGAACAGTGAAGAAGTTCACAATACGAATATATTTTCACTCCACGGTGACGACTCGTTTTCTACTTACTTCCGCACGGTCTCGCGACGCGACGGCGACACCTGTGCCCTTGCGCATAGACGTTATAGGTCGAACCAAGGGACGGGGTAAAAAGGAAGGCGGCAAGGATTTTAAAAAATGAACATGAAACATACCGCCCACCAAAATTACTATAAAATAAAGTAATTTTCTGATGAGAAGAGAAGAAAAAAAAAAAAAGAAACGAATGAAGTTAGAATTCTAACTATTTACATGTGTTGTGTCTTGCTTATTGTGACGGTAAAGGACACAACTTAACGAGGGGTCTCTTAAGGAGCCCGGTTTTCGTTTGAAGTGTAGCGACTCGAGCAATTTTGTCTGACCCAAAATGAAGGTGAACAATTCTGCCAAGCCTCCACTGAAGGGGAGGGGCAAGTTCATCCTTGATCAGTACCAATGTCCCGACATCTGCAACATCAAATGTCTTGGTCTTACTCCATTTACCACGTTGATAGAACGTATGAAGATATTCGTTCTTCCACCGTTTCCAAAAATCATAGTGCAAACGTTGCACTAATTGCCAACGAGACAGACGAGAAAGTTTCAAATGGGATAGATCTGGATCAGGTGGTGCTGTTAGGGTTTCAAGAGTAAGAAAATGACCGGGTGTGAGAACGGTTAGGTCATTAGGATCAGCGCTGACACCACACAACGGACGCGAATTCAACACCGCTTCGACTTGAACAAGAAGAGTGTTGAGTTCCTCATATGTTAAGATTTGTTGACCAATGACCCTGGCCAGATGAGTTTTCACGGACTTAATTCCACTTTCGAATAACCCTCCGAAGTGAGGCGAGGAAGGCGGGTTAAAGCGCCATTCGATGGACTCTGCTTCCACAGCGGATTTCATGTATTCGACGAGCAAACGATGGGCACCGACAAAGTTCGTGCCACAGTCACTGAAAAGAAACGAGCAACGTCCTCGTCTAGCGATAAATCGACGAAGGGCAGCGAGGAACGTTTCGCTTGATAAGTCTGAAGCGACTTCGACGTGAATGGCCCTTGTTGCAGCGCAAACAAACAAGCACAAATAAGCCTTTTGGGTACGAGCGCCTCGATGACGTGACATCAAAATGGGAAAAGGACCTCCGTAATCCACACCTACACAACTAAAAGCTTTAACCTGACTTACACGAAACGAGGGCAAATTGCCCATGGGGGGTGTAAGAGAACGTGGATGAACCCGAAAGCAACGGTTGCACGTTTTCAAATAATGACGGATTGTTTGACGAAAGGCGAGAATCCAAAAATTCTGTTGTATCAGATACATAGTTGTTTGAATCCCTGGATGCAGATGACGATTGTGAACTTGCAAAATTATTAGTTCAGTCAAACGATGACGACTTGGAAGTAAAGCAGGGTGTTTGGTACCAAATGGCAATGACGAATTTGCCAGACGACCACCGACGCGAAGAATACCCGCATTATCTATAAAGGGAGACAATTTTTGCAGATATTTACTACAAGGCTGTCCACTTTGCAGTTTGGCAAGTTCTGGCTGAAAGATAGCTGCCTGAACCGCCTTGACGATTAACAACAAAGACTGATGTAATTTTGCATCTGTCAACGGACCAACAATTTTGGGCTTATGACGAGCGTTGTGAAGAAAACGCAGGCAGTAAGCCACAATGCCCTGTATTTTGCGTAGAGAGGAAAATCGAGTTAGCAAAATCTCAATATCTGACGTGACGACATGAGAGTGTAACACGACAACCCTAGCTTCTTCATTTATATCCACACCAGTGGACGACGATGAATTTAAAGGCCAATTTTCCGGAGATTCCGTAAGCCAATGCGGCCCCGCCCACCATAGAGAACTTATTAAAAGTTCGCGGGGAAAAAGACCACGTGATGCTGGATCAGCTGGATTTTCAGCCGACCGAACATGATGCCAACGATCGGGAGGAACTCTTTCTTGAACATATGTGACTCGATTAGCCACAAACGTTTTCCACTTATGTGGAGACGAACGGATCCATGAAAGAGTGACTGTCGAATCACTCCATGCAAATATTTGCTCGATGACGACGCTTTCAGAACAATTCTGAATGATATGAGCAATTAATTTGGCTAGCAAAACCGCTGCGCATAGTTCAAGGCGCGGAATAGAGATTCGCTTCAACGGGGCGACCTTGGACTTGGCCATGACAAAAGACACATGAACCATCCCTTCTGGATCAACACACCGAAAATAAACAACAGCTGCCATGCCAGACTCAGACGCGTCACAAAATCCGTGAAGCTGGCATGTCGATGAAACAAGCTTCAAACGACGAGGAATGCTCAGTTCAGATATGACAGGAAGTGACGATTTGTAATGCTTCCATTGTTCGCAGACGTCAGACGGGGGTTCAGAATCCCAGTCTAATCCCAAAGACCACAAGTGCTGAATGAGACGTTTCGCAAAAAAAGTGATAGGACACAAGAATCCCAAAGGATCATATATGCGAGCAATTTCAGATAAAATAGATCGCTTTGTACATGGTGACTCAATCTGCTTAACGCTGAATGAGAAAGAATCACTAGACGATTGCCACAGCAAGCCAAGAATCTTAAGCATTGTGTCAGAATCAGAATCAAACGACGATGCATGAATTTGACAATGCTCAGCAGGTAGTCCAAGTAAAAGGTCAGGATGATTCGAAGCCCATTTTCGAAGTTCGAATTGACCCCCTTTCAATAAACCAATGAGTTGCCTCTTCAACTCTGAGGCAGTCTGAAGATCGTCTGCCCCGGTTGCAAAGTCATCAACGTACAATGCATTACGAATCGCATGCGCGGCAAGTGGGAAATCTTGTTCGCCCTCTTGCGCTAGTTGCAAAAGACAACGAATAGCGAGAAAAGGAGAGCTGGACACTCCATAAGTGACAGTGTTCAAACGATATGTGTCAATAGGGTCTTCGGGCGACGAACGCCACCGAATTAATTGAAACGATTGATGGGCTTCTGTCACCAAAATTTGACGGTACATCTGTCGTATATCACAAGTGAACACATATTCATGAAGACGAAAACGAAGTAAAATGACAGAAATGTCATTTTGAAGTTTAGGCCCGACAAACAATGCATCGTTAAGTGAAACATTATTTGACGCTTTAGCCGACGCATCAAACACCACTCGAATCTTTGAAGAGATTCCCTCACCCTTGAAGACGCAGTGATGGGGAATGAAATAGTAATTCGAATCTGACGGGGTTGACGTTAAAAGAGACATGTGCCCAGATGCGATGTATTCCGACAGAAATTCATTATATTTGTCACGAAGCGCCGAATCCTTGGATAAGCGACGTTCAAGAGTACGGAGACGATTGTCCGCGATTTTCTCAGAATCAAGGAATGAAGGCAACGAATTTGGTTCCTTGAATGGCAAGGATACACAAAACCGACCTGATTGGTTACGATAATGATCATTAACAAAAGACGATTCACAACTCTGATCCTCTGGAGATTTGCTAACGACGTTGGGAACTTCTTCAACGTTCCAAAAGGCCTTTAAGGTATCATCAAGCGAAGGATTTGTCATGACGAAGAAGGACCTCGTTGGAGATGGACTGGTACAAGAAATATTTCCAAATAATGCCCAGCCAAAGATAGTATTCATGGCTGCTGGATGATCAGTATCACCAGCGATAAAACCACCACGAACAATATGAGCAAATATATCAGCTCCCAAAAGCATGTCCACCGACGATGGGACATTCCAATGAGGATCAGCTAACGGTAAATTTTCAAACGACCTTGTGTGTGGTAGAGGCACGGCCGGAAGATTAGAACAAATCGTTGGAAGCACAATTGCAGAAACCTTACAAACCTGCTCTGGCGAACCGATCGGACGAATTTGACAGTTAGTACGCCCGTGAGAGGAAGTAATGGCTGTTTGACCTAAACCAGCAAGAGGTATCGATGAGCGATCGATAGCCAAACCAAGGTGTTTGCGACATCGTGCGGTTATAAAAGTAGACTGGCTACCGGAATCACAAAGGGCTCTAACCTGCTTATAATTACCAAAACGATCTTGAATCTCCAATGCTACCGTGGACAACAAAACCATAGTCGTATCGGATGAAGATGTCAAATTTACTGTGGACGATAATGTGACTGGTGAATCTGATAAAACACCATTAGGCAACGTATTAGATGTTGCGCTTGACGACGGATTATCCTTGCTACCGGCAAAGTGAAGTAATGAATGATGTGGTTGTGAACAATGTTGACACCTAGACGAAGACGTACATGATTTCATCGTATGTGACGGTTTCAAACAATTGTTGCAATGTTTTGCAGCCTTGATCAACAAATGACGATTGTATGGCGAAAGGTCTAAAAATGAAGGGCAATTCACAATTTGATGTGATGCACCCTTGCAATGGAAGCAGTTAGATCTCACTGAAGATGCATTTGACGCTGATGCATCCGCAGAAGAAGCCAATAACGCCTGAGATCTATGACGATAAGACGAAGATGCGTTTCTAGACCCATTAGTAACTGGCTTACGTTCAACAGTACCCAATTTTGGCGTGGAACTAGGCTGATTAGTAAATGAACTAGCTTCTAAAGCGCGGCATTGATCGTTAACAAACTGTTTCAAATCGTCGAAGGTAGGAAATTCAGTCTGAGCAAATGCCATTTCAAATCGTTTGCGTGTCCCACTATCCAACTTCTGAACAAACACATTGAAGACTGTGAAGTCCCATAAATCTAAATTAGGGATCCTTTCTAATGCTGTGATGTTTTCAACAAACGTGTTCAATAAAGTCCGAAGAGCATGACTAGACTCTGATGAGACCTTCGAAGCCTCAAAGACCGATCTCCAATATAAGGTGGCCAGAACCCTGTCATTTTGATAACGATCCACCAAGGACTGGTAAGCGATAACATAATTGTCAGACGTAAGAGGTAGATGTTTAACCAAAGCCAACGGCTCTTTTGAGAGAGTCGAAATTAAATACTGAAATTTTTCAATATTCGATAATGAACTATTCTCATGTATCAACGCACAAAATAAATTGTAATAAGATGACCAAGATTCCAACGATCCGTCATAAATGGGTAGACTAATACGAGGAAGTTTGACATTCAATGACCTATTCAAAGCGTCGGAAGAACCTGCCTGAGACTCCGGAAGAGATCGAGTTGGAGTCAATGATTCTGACGAATTAGCTTTGATAATGGGCGAAGGTTTCGACGATAATTCTGTGCCAAACCGTGAATGAGCAATCCTGATCCTCCTGAACAACGCATCAATCTCGACAATCTGCCCGCAAACGGTTTCAAAATTCTCGCATGAATCATCATATAAAGTTCCCTTAACGACTAACTGAAACTCGTGGTATAATGATGAAGCTTCATCAAATGACTGGCTCAATTCAGAACAAACATCTCTGTCATCCTTAGCTTTATCAGCCAAGACTGCCAAAGGAGCTAACCTTCCAATAGTAATTTTAGCCAAAATGATATGGCTTTTTCCATAGTATAATTACTATCTGTCATGGCGTAACAATTAATCTACCAATTAAATAATAAAGGCCTTAATTAGTCAATGTAGTAACGAGATACAAAAAACAATAATTCAAAAACAAAGGCAATCGGTAATAATAATAATTATTTACTGACGGGCGCAAATAAAATCATTAAAAAAAAAAAACACCGAGACAACAAAGTACATAAAAGTACCTACCTATGTTCTGACCAATCTATTATGAATAAATTTCGATGAGAAGGAATAAATTCGTTACGTAAAAATTCACCCAACCGAGTGAATAAATATTTCTTCTTGAAAGTCAACTAACAAGAAAGAAAATGTTGACGAACAAAAGGTGATGCTCGCGAGGATAATAATTTCAGCGAGAAATTGCTTGAAACGAGACGAGACCACCGTGATAGGGCGAACTCGAGGTCGAGCTACACCACCACTATCACCACTACCCGATGATGCACTACGGCAAATACAAAACACTACTGCGTGCGTAAATAAAGGTACCTACGAAAACGAAAACAGAAGCGCAATGCTGCAGATGTCGAGAAATTGTTTTTCCAAAACTTTCCCTAATTGTTTCTGAAATCAATAGGTATGATTTCAAATGCGATCTTAAAATAAATTACCCATGCAAATCACAAGACAAAACACAGATAATTTCTTTTTTTTTTTGACGGTATTAATTTACAAATAATGAGCTGTATGTTAATAGAGCTTTTCAAATGGGGCTAGAAGGACCATAAAATGAACGAAGATTGTTCATGGAGCATAAATTTGAACGGATGGGATTATTAATGAATTAATCGACGGGAAGAAAATAACAATGGAAGATGGTTGACCTACCTTTTTAACGACGTTAGGTGATGAGTCTAAATACCATAACCAGTTGATTGATTAAATTCAACAATAATCTTGTTGTTCGATGTGGTAGACAGCTTCGCACGGGCCCGGCATGTATTTTCCTGCTTCTGAAGGGGCGAAGACAGGACACGACGAACAGTGAAGAAGTTCACAATACGAATATATTTTCACTCCGACCACGGTGACGACTCGTTTTCTACTTACTTCCGCACGGTCTCGCGACGCGACGGCGACACCTGTGCCCTTGCGCATAGACGTTATAGGTCGAACCAAGGGACGGGGTAAAAAGGAAGGCGGCAAGGATTTTAAAAAATGAACATGAAACACAAGCGTTTATCTAGTTATAATGTATATTAGTATGAAATAAAATAGATAACCGGTATAGGTATACAACAATTCAGAATTATTGGTCCACTCGGTAGAAAGATACAATAAAAACCTGTTTCGTAAATCGACACTTAACACCCTGTATATATCTCTTAAAAAACATTTTCGGAAAAAAAATTATTTGAGTTTTCTTAATATTTTAGCTTTATCTGCAAGCCCCTCAATTAACGGTACTTACCACAGAATCACCTTGTATATATCGTGGGCAGGCGAATTTTGAAAAACTACATTTTCGTGATCAGGGGGTCAGGATCGGTGGACATTTTTGATGAGTTTTGGGTGATTTTCGTAAAGCGATGTTGTCCTCAATAGTGTAGGTATTTTTTATTAAGAAATACACTAAAAGCTTACCGGCTGATGGCTCTACACCGGACTTGAAAGATTTAATGAAAATAAAGACATTATAGGACAAAAAATGATGATTATTTTTTTAATCAAAAATTAAATTGACTGTTGAGACTTATTTGTCACTGTTAATGTGGTGTGATGTTAGTGCGTGACGTTGAGCATAATTAATCCCGTGTAAATACGCCCGAATTATATAGTATTTTCTTACAGCATCTCTTGTTGGAAAATTTCTTTATCCGTCTTTCTCTTCTCACTTCTTTCGCCTCAAATAATATCAGTCATCTTAATTTCAAGTTTCATCTCAGAACTCTGTCGTCATCCTGCCTCCGCTTTTATAGGCGAGGGTCCTGTTTATACTGTGGCGAGGCCTTCCGTCTCCTCCCGCATTGGAGGCGTGGGCTGAATCGAAGTCGCGCGATAAGAGACTCATTTAAGACGTGAAAGCCTCTCCTGTTCCGGCTGAGCTGCATCCTCGTCCGAGTAGAGCTAAGATCTATGAGGACTTCCAATATGGTTTTGGCCTTCAATGGGGAGTTTTCTGTTATTAAAAACAGGCTAAATGTAGATGTTTTCCGTTTTTTCTTTCGCTGGTAATAAATATTGTAGTAGAATTTATAGAGCGCTGCTACAGAAATGAGAGAAAGATTACTCACGATATTCTGAAACAATGACTCTTAAAAAATGAAACATAAGTATACTCTTTTTAATTTTCTATTGTATTTTCGCACTACATGATCCTTTTTACACGTTTTTTTGTTCATGTTGAAATAATGTAGGGGGCTTGAAAGGAGTAGAGAGGCATTTTCTCGTACGCGGTAACTCGAGACGGGCAATGGAGACGGCCGTGAGTTGCATGTAGAGAGAAAGCGAGACAACCGGGACATCCGCCTAGTTCCCCTTTGCCGTTCTTTCACAATTCCGGGAGAAATAAAATGACAATGGCGAGAAATTTACCGATGGAGGTTGAAACGCCTCGGAGACTAGTGCTTGTAACCTCTTGATCTCTATTGCCAGATATCGGATTCCAAAGAGGTGCTGGAATGGTTTTTCTGGCGCGTAGAAGCGGAAAAACTGCCTCTTTGAATTTTATGCTGCTGCGTTAGTAGTGCTATAAAATTTTACTTTATTGTGGAAGAAATGTAGGCAGGTATTCGATTTCGTGGAGATGTGATGCTGTAAATTATTATTGATATGTTTTTTTTCTCTCAGGCGTGGATAAAAAATAAAAACAAAAAGGATCTACTACGTTTTTTTAACCGGAATGATTGTAGTCTTCTTAAAAATACGAGAAAAAGTTTTTTAAGAGATAATAATAATAGTTACTCGTCTAATGTATTTAATTGTACTTTTAGATATACGCCGTCACCTCAGTCGTAATTTTAGCATTAAACACAAAAAGCGGATTTCACTGCGAGTGACATCTACGATTTTTTTCAACTACAAGACACCTCAAATCTCGCAAATCTGAGTTAAGGCTTTGACGTTTCTCCATACAAATCTACCAGCGTCTCGCGTCAGTGCGCTGTAATCCTTTATTCACCTACGTTCCGCACGTCAATAATCAGTATGTCCCACATTTTGACAATGTCAAAAGCTATTATTGTACTAGTCCAATAAAGAATAAAATTGTTCGTATAGTAACATACTGGGGTGCTTTTACAAGATGTATATAGAGTTTCATAATTGCGTTTCATAATTGCGTTATTTTAGAACGCTTGGGGAAAAAATAATTTATTCTGCTTTTCAGGTTAATCAATCAAGTTCTTCTAATTTAGATTTAATAGCTTTAACGCCTGTCCCTAAACTGTTTATCCGCAGACATCACTGTTACTTTTATTGATTCCAGCAGGGAAATATCTAGGAGGTTTCATCCCCTGTTCTGGATTATCTTATTTCCTTCACTTTAGTCTTGTTACTAAGAACTATTGAGACAAGACACCACTAGAGGCTTTTATATTTTTTGTATTAAATATTTTTCTTCTTTGCGTGTATAGGGTGCTCTTTTAGCTCACAATCAAATTGTGACAGGTGACAGGTGAGGTAATGTGAAGAAGAAAACTTTCATACAACATTTGTCGGGTTTCAATTATTTACTGAGTTACGGAACCTCAAAGGTTCCTGCATAAGGAGCGAATTTAAGAGTATTTATTCAAAAGTTAAATAATCACCATATTCTTAAATTGGCTCCTTATGCAGATAACTTTGAGATCCCGTAACTCCTTAAATAATTAACACATAGGTATTCAGAGCTATGATTATATGTTGTTTTCTTTTTTAAACCACCTCACCTTTCACTTGTCACAATTTGATTGTGAGCTAATATAGATCACCTGTATAGAGATTTTTGGAGTAAGTAAGTACAGAGATACCTATGTATAGCAAGACGTTACAAAACAAATTAATTTCCCCTGAGGATTCGGAGGAATTGAAATTCCTATACTGCAGCGAACCGAACACCTCACTTCCTGATAATTTTAACGAAACTCCCGCCACCAAACCAAGTTTATCGTCATGGCACCAAGTCACGTCAAGCGAATTTCGCAGCAATGTAACAGCTTGTCATCATGTCTAGCATGTCAACGAAGTGTATCGTATTTTCAGAGGAGGTATTGTCACGCTTGAAATTAAATTTGCCTAATAATTATATTTATTATATTTTGTTGAATAATTAAATCTGGAAATATGTCACATTGTTAACAAAATACACATACAGGATGTCTCTGAAATGACTGCATCTTACAGTGTATAATACAATACTACAAAATTTCTCATATCATTAATTCATTGACTTAGACCATGGGTTTTTTAGGTAACACACCCTTTGAACTTCTACGCCACTGGAATCAACAAATTTTAATTTTCTATGAAAAAGGTTGAAACGAACTATTTAACCCTTAGAGGGGAAAAATAGTCGCTGGGAGCATGAGACAGAAAAAAACAAGGGTCGTAGGTTGAGTCGCTAGTCTAAGAGGGTCAACAATAACAAGCAGGTCAGCAGAACAACAGGTACTCTTTATTAAAATAAAATCACAGATGTTATCACAGACTCTTGAGCACGGTTAACAGATAATAAGAAAACAAGAGCGTGCGGTGCTAGGCGAATGAATGGATCGGATACTGATGGTTCACAAGGGCACTTATCTTCGTAGGGTCTCCGGGGTGAGGGTGGAAGTTTAGTTGGTGGTAAACTTCTCAGGTGTCTCAGGTAACATCAGCCTTCTTGTTTGAGAGAAACTTGCTTCCAGGGAAAGAATCGATTCCAGGTGAAGTTGATTACGGGGGAGAAGTTGCCTCCAGAAAAAATCAATCCGTAGGGGAAAGAATTGCCTCCAAGAAAAAGCTGCAATTTCATAGGTATCAGAGACACTCTTGTATTAATAAACGGTCCGATCGAGTCTGCTTGCCAAGGGTACATAGAATTATGTCCCGTCCTCAAGATAGGTTGAGATCAAAAATGTGATTGACAAAATTTTACATGCGAAGCGAAACTCGATCAGATTGAAAAGCTGCAATTAAAAATAGCATATTGTATCAACAAAATATGATCTCTATAATTCCAACACAATTAAGAAAATCATTTTACGACACTCACCAAGCCAAAAACGTGTGTGATGGTTATAATAATGAACGGTAAGTTCAAGACGCCATTATGTCTCTTTTCGCGACAGGTATTTGCGTGGACCTTCCTGAGCGAATTCCAGAAGTGAAAAGAAGGTGAAGACGCAGGTTTCGCAGATTTCAACTCGACAGTCGAGGTCGACGAGACTCGACGGCCGAAGTCGACGAACTCGAGGCCTCCAGTCGGCCGTGCACTAAACGCCACCATCACTCACTCACTGCGCGCGCCCGCCGTTGTCTCCGTGTTGCTGGCATTTAGCCGGTACGTAAAGGGTGTACGTTACAAGGTATTCTTTATAAAAGTCGCAAAACCTTATCTTTTAGAAGAAAATCGCATTTGAATGTTGATTTTTATAGGAAATTTCGTATTTTTTCCCATGGGATTTTCTTCGTTTACATAAATTTATAAAATCAATTTACATTTCAACATTTGAACATTCAAAATCGCATTTGAATGTTGAAATGTAAATTCATTTTATTATTTTATGTAAACGAAGAAAATCCTACGGGAAAAAATACGAAATTTTCTATAAAAATCAATCAATCATTCTATCAATAATCAAATGCGATTATCTTCTCAATGATAAGTTTAGGAGACTTGTATATTCCTCCAGGGCCTTTTCTCCATGTTGCCAAATGACGAGGGTGTCATCTACGTAGCGGTACCAACAAGATGGTTTGTTGGTGGCGGAGTTTAAGGCCGTGGCTTCATAGAATTCCATGTAGAAGCTGACAATAACAGGACTCAGGGAGCTGCCCATAGCAACTCCATCCAGTTGTTCATAGAAGTCACCATTCCACTGAAAAGTTGTGGTGAGAATGGTGGAAGAGAGAGGTGATGTCCCTAGGAAAGATGTGCTGAATGTGTTGAAGGATCTCGTCGATGGGCTCCATGGTAAAGAGGGAAACGATTTCAAAACTGATGGTAATGTCACTGGAATGAATGATTAAAGATCCAAATTTTCCTATGAAGTGATCCGAGTCTTAGATATTTGGCCGGAGAATATATGGGGAACCAATGGCATTGACAAATGGGCAAAGAGGCACGTTAGGCTTGTGTATTTTTGGCAATCGATGAATTATGGGTGAGCTGGCTTCGGTAGTCAGGATCTACCGTTTGCCTTGATCGGGAATGGTGGGAGTTTTATCCAGCTGGTTGGTATTTTGAAGGATGCCATTCGTAGGATCTATAGAAAGTTTTTTGTATGTTTTAGGGGTCAAGATGTTTTTGATTTTCTCGTCGTAGTTTCTGACATTTAATACAGCAGCATTTACCTTGTCTGCGGAAAGAATAATGATGTTTTATGATGATAATATCTTCAGCAGGGTCTTGTGGTAGCTTCCTTATACCGGTCTCAGTACTGGCAACTGAAAGCGTACACACATCAATAATTAAATTGCTGAAACAAAATTTCATAATGGTTCCTATGCGATACTAATTTACGTAGGTATTAAAAAATTTTGCAACTTTATACCTACACAAATCATATTAAAATGTGAACTGCCTATCAGGATCTACATTTACTTCATCGCCGCTCATCCTTAGCTCCTATAAACATGAAGCGTTACTTTACTTCCTTCATTAAAGTAATTGACTCTCACTAACTCGTTATCCGTTTAGTAACTTCCCTTGCAATCAATAGCTCACCCCTAATTGATAATTACCAGCAACACAATATAGCAATTTCAGCAAGTGCCAAGCGAGAGATATGAGATAACTAACCAACCCATGTGCCTGTAGCTCCTATATCGTTATATCATATCCTGATCATCAATCAATTAACGAAGGGACGGGTCTCGTGAGCTGCTGGGACGTCAACTCTGATAACCGTAATTAACAGCCATGGTCTGACTAATTGCCGTCATTATTCCACTTGCTCCTAATTCCTGGATAATTCGAACATGGGACCCGGTCGCTTGGCCATCGCGTCCTAATCTCGGGCAACGGTATAGCAGTTGCGGAAGCCCCATTTGGTGTACCAGTTAAATGGGGTTTAACGTTTCGGTGCAGTTCGAATGCAGCGCTCTATTGAGACGGATGGTTAAGAGCACAGGTCCTTGAGTTATTGCATAGAGTAGGATGTAACTTCACCTATTTCTTAAATGAGTCATTAATTCAACTATGTTACTTTTAAGCGATAAATAAATAAATAAATATCGTATGGCTGTGGTAAAGCCCAAGTGTCAGAAGTTTTCAAGTAGCCTCAAGGGCCTCTGACGTAACCTAACGACTGCTGTGTGTGCAGCAATAATAATTATTGAAACAGAAGAATGTATAATGGCAAAGGTCATGATTTGCCATTGACAGAATATTCTCGGAATTTGTTCTTTTACAACTGAAAGCAGGCAGTTTAATTTAATGCCTAGAAAAAACTGATTTTTCTGATGCAGAAATTAGGACAATTGGACTACTTTCCGTGCCCTGACTGGGCTTCTACCGGCAGCGTTAGGTTGACGTTCGTCTCTCGGCTGCATGTGCATCGATTGATCCTCTTTTTAGTTACACACTTTATTGTTTTTATACATTGTTTATACAATAATAATAGTCAATGTTCTACTCTTATTGGAGGAGCAAAAGTACATGAGAAAATTTGAAGGAAATTTTTGCTCACATATTTACCTTGAGACTGCACGAATTGAAAATTGTGTTTTACGATCCTTCCAAGCTTGAACTAAAAAAAATCAATACCCCGCATATTTCTTCTACCATTATTATTACCTACTCAACCATATCTCATATCGCCGTCTACGTCGCATAATAATTGTGGGATAATGTCGTCGGTTCGTTAACTGGAACGCGCTCAGGCGATCTCTCCATGAGGCTGAGGCGCATATATTTCTCCCCGATTGTTTCAATATTCGTGTACCGCTGTCTACTGTTCCGGACCGGGATATTCCTCTTCACCTCCTCAAAAGGAAGCCCCCCTCCCTGCGTTGGAGGCTTGGAGGTTTCCTTTATGTCAAATGATCTCTACGGGGGAGGGGACGAGCTCACCCTAATGGGTAGACGATCCTCCCTTGTCATATTACCAACGACCATATCCGCATTCCGGATGTCAGGGACTCATCCGGAACCGATGCCCGGAATGCGATACTCTGAGATGACGCTATGCTATGTTGGGGTAATTTCCTATCTCCCGGGATGGTATAGGGATGCGAACTTCCGATGTAACCCGAGATTGGGAGCATGTGTGCCTGTTTGTTTGCGTATATATGTACCGCGGTGGAGCCGTATAAAGATGGATGTTATTTGGTGTAGTTTGTTAATAACTTCCTGACAACCTGACATGAAATAGGTATAAGTTACTTTAGCAATAAATTGCAGTAGTGCTGTAGTTTATATACTTAGTAAGAAATTTTGTATTATGTATTATTATAGCTTTTCAATAATTTTCGCAAAAGAGCTTTTAAGTTCTGATTACTTTATGCCGACCTGAGTGTCCGGAAAAGTTATTTGTATTTTAAAATTACGATTGACCTTTGATTATTTATATTGATTGAGTAGCTAGGCGGTTTTTAGTGAAGCGTGATTGTTTAGTTTGTCGGTTTCAGAATAAGTGATAACGGACGATCAAAAAGTCAATCACGTCTGCAGGTTTTTCAGGAACTGCTTGATCGTTCAGAAGAATGTGAAAACTTCTTGCCAAGGATCATAACAGGTGATGAATCATGGTGACTGGGTGGAGTCCCCCTGACCCAAAAAGCCCTCCAAGATCAATCCGATGTCAAGGTGATAAGTACATACTTTTTTATGCTAAAGATATTGTTCACCACGAGCACCTCGCAAGGCTCCACGTAGTTGTAACACATTAGCGGCGTTAAAGTCTATCTACGCGCATTTTAACGTAAAACTAAAAATTATTCTATAAAACCTTCTCTAAACGATAGCGTGTTTAAATTCACGGACCTTTTAGGTCAGTTAAGATTTACGATGGCAATATCTGACCTAGCGGGCATCGTTATAACGATGCCCGCTAGGTACATACCTAAATTGGTATAACTAGAAAGAGAGGAAGACAGACGCGGGTGAAATAACCAATGGAAGAAAGTAGAGATGACGTAATGGGATGGCGGAACCAACCAGATCCCAGAACGCGCGATCAGGGACCGACGAGCGAGAATAGGCAGATGTCCTGCCAAGGTGGTAAATCGCGTCGGTGGTTAAGAGAACGAATGGAGGCAAGCCTCATCTGTAACTTACCTCAATTTAATTATCTTTATCTTTACTTTATCTACATATCGAGAAACTAAATTGTTTCTACGTAATTATATTGACAACAGTCAAGTCCGCGAACGCAAGTACCAAGTTATTATCTTAGTTACGCGAATTACGTCTCCAACAAGATTCTTGCAAATTGACGACCATATTGCAATTGTTGTATCGCGATGTTTAAATCAATAAATACGTGAATATACAAAGTGTTTCTGGAAATTAACCACTTCCGATGTGATCCATTCCTCGGCCGCGATTGAATAAAGCAACGGAAGCCCCGAGACTCTCGTCTTCTAAAGACTAAACAATTGCAAGTGTTTCCATGACGTCAGCATATACCTATATCATCCCACAGCATAATTTATAATTAGAACAGTATTTCTTTACATCGTGAAAGAGGAACAACTAAGTTTTAATCTCCTGCATCTCCCCCTCCCCGTACATTTTTTTCGGCAAATGCTAAATTCGTGTGCACTGCTACAACTTCACCTGTAAGTAGAGCTATCTTTCATTTCTTAAAAAATCTCTGGGGAAAATGAAGTTTCCATGAGAGTGAAGAGTTTTCTCATGAAACATTATTTTTGTAGAATGCATAGCCAAGGCACATAGAACCACTACCTACGCCAATATGACCTGATTATGGAAAATTACAGAAGGTCAATTCAAAAAACGGTGAAAATATTCATAATTGAATCGCATAAAAATACACTATTTCTGCGATTGATGCGCAAGATGGATTCTTTTTACCATTGCTATCAAGGAACTCAGGAGAATTGATTACAGAAAAGTTGTTTTTTAAATTGCCAATGTCTTTAATTAATTGACTATCTAAATTATTAATTGAACCTATGGAAGAGGAAAACTAAACAATATGTTCGTATGATTTCAGGAAGCTTTTGTAAGCGTTATTGTAAGCGACAGTTCTACAATAAAACTCGGGGAATGGAATATGCTGATATTAGTTATCTTGAGGAAAGACCGTGCGTTAATTACATACTCTTAAATTTACCTGTGAAGCTGCGACAATGCAGAAGTTTCGTAACGCGAAAATTCCTAGTAATTTTCTCGTGCTTTGTAGAAAAGCTCAAGCAACTTCAATTTAATACTGCAAAAGTCAGAGAGATGATGTTGTTTAGGTAAATTTGTTATTTTGTTCTCGGATACGGAGGGATTTAAACAGAATATGTATAATAAAACGACCTTATGAGGTATAGATAAAACTTGAAAGACAAGGAATCGTAAAGCTGAATTGATGCGACGTTTTTTCGGATTACAGAAAATATGTACGTTAAAGTTAATTGAATATTGGAAGTTTTTGTGAATGAGGAATTTTGCCATGAAAGGCAGCATATTTTAGGTAATTAAATTTATCAACATACCAAACGAAAATGGTTAGTCTAAATTATTTTCGTAGTCTGCTACGTTCTCATCATGGTATTTATGCTCGTATTTTTAATGAAATATTTTTAGAATAGAATGATTGAGAAACTAAAATAAATTTGATAATTTTTTTTAAATCTATCTCTCCCAGAGTATGCTTAAACGATTTTTTTTACATCACCCCTCAAATTATTATTGATACAAATATGAGCGGGACTGAATAGTTTAAAGAAGCGAAACGTAGCTTAATTTTAGTTAAATTGACCGTTTTGTTGAATAACACGTATTTTTTTAATAGAAGAAGAAACCGCTGCCTCAACTATGTAGATGAGACATAATGATTATTAAAATTGAGCTTCGAGAACTTGTCAATTTAAGAAATTTTTTTAAAGAAAATTTTTAAGAGGATAAAGCGTTCTGTCTACTTGATATCGGCGCCAGGAAGTTAAACAGGTTTAATTTTCTGTTAATTAGGTAGGTATGAAAATCAAAATCTAATTAGAAATCGATAATATTACAATTTCAAACTCGGATTGGCCACAAATTATGTATGAAGTTGGTATGAAAGAAGTTTGTATGAGCGAGAAGAATCTCAACGAATATGATGAAACTGTTTTCATTTTCTTTGCCAGTTCACGAACTTTGCCCTTCGCCTGCTTAACGCTTTCGGAAACTTTCGTTGGAATCTTATAAGCAATATTCCCTCCCGGCCTTGAACAGTCTTAAGTCGAGACACGTCACTGGCAATCGAGTTTGACTCCAATGCCGATCATAGGTCTCTTTCCTTCGTCCATGTTGACCCTTTTAAATCTAATAATAATTCGGAGACTTCGGCCCCGAATCATCGGGAAGTTCTGAACTTTGAATAAGCTCCGGCTGCAAAGCCGACCACAGCATTAACACTAGGCTGATGTTGAATTTCGGTGAGCTCTGATTCCCGACTTAACTAAGGGGATTGTATTGTTGGCCTTCTGCACCATGGGATGTGCTTTATTTGGTCCGTGGGAGATGCGCCCGGCTCTTTGTATTGCGACAAATGAAACAATTGAAACTATATTGAAACTACAGGAATATTCTGTAACTTAGTCGGCCGTAATTTCTAAGCGTATATTAGACAGACATCATTGTACAATATAGGTCGTTAATGGACCGATTATTATAATTCGAGATGATGTCAGATACAAAGTTTGTTGCCAGTTTGCATTATTTGAAGCATACGGTCTATATTAATTTTTTTTGGTAATAGTTTGATATAAAGAGCCTACAAACCTCAAAAAGGCTTATTTTAAACGAAAGTAGGGCTTAAATTTTCTGATGACTTTCGAGCTTAGCCATAGTGATGGGCTTGGAGAAAGTATTATGACTGTTACTCGAATGTTTTGAAATTGTGGGTGTTGAATAATAAACCTTGACAATTTTCAAGGAAAATTGAGTTTTCTAATGTATGAGATTATAACCAGGTGGTATGAGCGGCTGCTTCTCAGATGACGTAACAGGATGGGGAAACTTGAACTTAGAAAAAAAAATTTAGTACACGCTGTCAGTGTACCAAAGGCATTCATTGAATGTAAATGCAGTTGAATTGTAGCATTTTAAAGGGTTGATAAGGGACGATTTACCCTTAAAATGCTACACAATTTTTTAACCCGCTGGACGATTTAAGAAATTGTTACTTTATTTTATGGAGAATTCAATTCTCAAACTTTTTTGACAAGTTTGACTTTCAATTTAAAAGCCAACTTTTGAATTTTCGATGATTTTAAATATGTAACCCTATTATTGCAATAATTTTTTTGGGTTATTCGGATTTTTGTGGAAAACGACAAAGTTTTTTGAAAAATAAAAAGAAAAAGAAAAGTTTCAGAATTAAATTCCCCGTCAAAAATAAAGTAATAATTTCTTAAATTTGCTGACGAGTTAAAAAACATGTAACATTTTAAAGGTGCATCATTCCTTTATCAACCCTATTATGATACAATTAACTCGGTTTTTCTAAGCTAAAGTATACAGGGTGAGTCATGAGGAACTTTACAAACTTCTGCCATATGTACAGTCTGTTGGAAATACATCAAAGTAGTTTTATTTTATTTGTTTTTTGATTTGTTTTTAGAATAATTTAGTTACATTATTATTTAGAATTTATGTCAATAAGTCATATTGAAAATATTTTATAGAAGTTTGAATAAAGTACATACTTTTAGAAGGTTTATAAATGCGTTTATTTATAGATAGTAGGTACTTTATTCATCAACTTCATAGAAAACTCAACAACTGGACCTTGGACAAAAAATTACCATCAACTTTGGAAAATGTCTCATGTAGGATTAAGACGAAGTGCAAGAATAGCGAATGGAAAAAATAGTTAGAGGAAATCAAATAGTAGCAAAATGTCCACCTCTAGCACAATGAAAAGAATGCAACTCCAGTTAATTCTGGAAGTTGAACAGAAAAATGAAGAAATTGAAAGAGAAAGAGCTGCAAAAGAGGCAGAAGCGACAAGAGAAAGAGCTGCAAAAGAGGCAGAAGCGCCAAGAGAAAGAGCTCTGCAAAAGAAGCAGAAGCAAAGAAAAAGGTAGTCAGTGCAGAATTGGCGTTAAGACAAGCTGAATTAGAAGAAGAATTTGATTATGATGCAGTTTACGAATCAAATGTATCAGTAAAAAAAGGGTACAAGAAACGGTAAAAAGAATACAGTGCAATGAAGAATTATTAAAGGAGATTGAAAACCCAGCAGTCATCAAAAATTATGGCGTACCAATAAATAATGTTGAGAAGTTAAAAGGTAAGTGATTCAAAAATTGAAAAACCGACTCAAACCTTGAATGAACAAGTGACAAGTCATGAAATAAATCTCGAGAAAATACTAAGAAGACAAACAATTGATAAGGAATTACCTTTCTTCTCAGGAAACGTGAAGGAATGGTCAAGTTTCTACAGTCAGTATCAGTACACAAGCGAAATACTTGAATTATCAGAAGTAGAAAACATTTATTTTCTAGATTACGAAAGGCTTTAAAAGGTGAAGCAAGAAGATGCGTTGAAGTTCTCATCTCGCCAACGACGAAAGCAACAACAGTTTGAAAAATGAGAATCAATTTCATGTCATGGAAGCATATACAATCAAAGGTATGGATTTTGCCAGTACAAAGTATTGACATTTATGTCAATATGTCTATATTATAGAAGATGCAAGCTAATTGGCCTTACTTATCAGATTTTAACGTATGTGCATATGGTAATGCGCAACCGAAATTATTAATTGGTCAAGATTATTGGGATATAATTGCAACTCAACACAGTCCCTTAAGGGGAATATCATGGGACCATAAAAAGCGTTAACTCCCCTTCGCTGTTAATATACGGGCGATTTGTGAATTAAAAAAAAAATTAATTACGGATCATTAGAATTCTCTTTTTTTAGGTGTTTTACACGCCCCTGCTTTGTGTCGGTTCTTATAGGCAACAATCTGTATACTATACGACAAAATAATCGTTATTTATTATACAAGGGAAAAAAGTGATGGATTTTGGTTCGAGATGTGATTTAGCGAAGAGGACAAACACATTAAGAGCTAAAATTGCACTTTTTTCCTGTGCATAATATACAATTTTTTTTCGAGAAGAAAAACAAAGGTGCTTGAAGATCGAAAAACGTAATTAGATAACTGAAAATAGTGTCGGTACGTTCATCTATGTTGAATTTGAATTTTCAAACTGGTTGACTTTGTAGTAAATTTACGTTGCCTGGAAACAAACCGATTTAATTCGATAAATGTCATATAATTTAATTTAAATTGAAGAAAGTTTTGCAAAGGTGCTTGAAAGTTTTCTATGGGTGAATTTAATAAAATGGATAGTGATTATTATGAAAATTCCCTTAATAATTGCCATAAGGTAATAGAATATGCAACTTTCGTGTAAGGGATGGATGTAAATTTGATGATTACCAAGTAGTGCTAATAGTAGCTCTACACAAGCGGCCATTTCGATGAAAAAAGTACTCATTTTTTCCCTGCCAATTTACTTTTTTCCCCGATGAAAAGCAGTTCATATAAAGAGACATTTTTATACCTGCCAAAGGGGATAGATATTTCACACCTACTTTTATTTTTGCCCTTGTTTTAATATATCCGTGTTATTCTGAACTTGAGTCCCTTTTTGCATAAAAACGAAAACTCGCGTAGTTTAAGAGGATAGCCTCACAAACTTTGTCCTGTTAATTTTTAATTTTATCAAGTCAGTGATTAATTTTTCATATGAACGCCCGAACAAATTCTGGTCATTTTAAAAGAATATTAATTAAGAAAAAAATTCATTAATTTTTCTTCTCCGACCTTTTAGGGCCTCTCGATGAAGTCCCCCTTCATGTTCTCGTATTAATGGAGAATGTTCGCAATTACAGCCAATTTTAAAAGGCTGATGAGAATTTTTTATCGGGGGTAATTACACGAGAGCTTATTTTTTATCCGGATAAAGATGCAGTTTTAACGAAAATTTGTTTTTTATTGGCAATTTAACGAGACAAATTGTCTGATAAAACGACGAGTCCGAAGGACGAGTCGTTTTATCTGACAATTTGACGAGTTGAATTGCCAAAGAAAAAACAAATTTGAGTTTAAAAGTGCATCTTTATCTGGATAAAAAATATAAGCTCGTGTGTAATTTAGGGAGATAATTTAACGAATAACAAAATTTATTTATTTATTGGAAATAAATGACGTTTATTAATTTGTCAATTAATATCACCTTGGTAACTACTTACTTGATTTTGCATCTAAAAAGCTAGCTTACATTTTATCCAGATGCAAAGTTAGGGCTAACTTTATCCGATGTCAAAGTGACAAAAACACTATTCCTTATGTCATTTTTAATACATGAGTTAAATTATCTCCACTATACGAATGAAATATTTTCCTAATCCAAAATATCCGGGCGAAATTGAAAAAAACGTGAACTTATCAATTTTCACCGCTAACTGTAAATTTTGGTGAGCGAGTGCTCCTGTGGAACTCCATGGCGTGCTATATTACATTATTACACTTAATGAGAACGGAAAATTGGCTTCGTTTATCGTTTCTAAAATGGGGTGCTCCGCTCGCGGGGATCTTGATTATATTACCGAATTGCAGCATGCGTTTAAGATTACCATTACAGTCTGCTCTACAATAACGGAAAATGCTTTAAGCGAAGATGTAATCAATTCCAAAATTAAATTATTATTAATTTATAGAATTTAATCAAATATCTAATTCGCCCCGATTTAAATGGGTAATAAGATATCACAACTCCCTATGATTTACATCAAAATCGGTTTGAAATTCGTTGTTTCAATACCAAAAAACGTGTAGATGCCTTGGGTGTAGTGACTTGCGTGGCCAAGTGGTTCTCCACTGGCCCACGAAGCCATAGATCGCGGGTTCGAAACTCACCTCGGCCCGCTTTACTTTTCAGATTCATTTTCGAATGTCTGTGAAAAGTAAAACAAGCGATCGAATAACGTTTAAAAGGCAAATATAATTTAAAGTGTGTGTGGCTAAAGAGTTCGTGCTCAAAGCCAATTTACCAGAGTGGAGCGACTATGTCTTACCTACACAGTTAAGACCGATGCTCCCTCTTTAAAAAAAAAAAAAAAAAAAATGCCTTGGGTGTCTCGAAAAGTATGTCCTAAATTTTCTGCCGTCAAAAACAAACTAATCTCTCTAATGTGATTTCTGCATCACATTATATGTACAGGGTGAGTCATTTCAATCTTCGGACCCGGATATCTCTGTTGGTAAGCCAGATAAAAAAAAAATGTGCAGGCAAAAGTTGTTCAGGACAATGGGGGTCATCTGACTTTACTGATGACTTTGACCTTGTGGACCAATTTCATGGTCATTTGAAAGTGAAGGTTGTTTTTTAAATGGGACCCCCTGTATATTTTTGTTTTTTCATATTTCACGAGAAAATCCAATGATAATGGTTTTTACAGTTGCAGTCTAAAAATGAGTAGGTTGTGAATTATAAACAACAGAAAATCGCAGTTTCTCATTTTAAAAGCAGGGTGTAGGTACCTACATCGGAAACGGCTCCAACTATCGGAAAACGGCTTACATGTCCAATCCTAAATTTTCATGTACACGTTGATTAATTTCTAGATAGTCTGCCAAGGTCATATTTGTTTACGCTGCGTTGTAACGTCGAACATTATGACACTAAAAATGACAGTTAGAATTTGAAGGTTATTAAAGGGATCAAATGAAAATGTTTGACGTTAGGAAGATGCAAAAACAATAAATTTAATAATCGATCACAACATCGCCCTGGCTTTGTTGTCAACTTTTCTATCCAAAATAACAAACTGATTTTGTTCTGTTTACGTCTGTCAGTTTTAAGAGTTAATTTTTAATTTTATAAAATAAATTAAAAATTATTAGAATTATCCAAAAAGTGATAGATTATCTTTAAAAGTAAGCAAAATGCCAAAACATACAAGTAAAGAAGCGCAACAGCAGATGGTGGCAAATTTATTCGAATACTTTGGAAGCGAATCAATGAATGGGGGCCATTATACCCCTAACATCAGTGAGCATATTATGATTTAGAGGGTAGCTGAAGCTCTGAAATTGTCGCTTTGGTACCGTCTCTACATACCGTCCTCAAAGACAAGTGTATATATTTGAGTACAGAAAATCTTCTCTTTTGTGCGTCTTAAAGAAAATTGGATTTAAATGGAAAAAAGACAATCCACGTCGAGGTCTCCTGGAATTAGGTCACATTATTGTTAAAAGAGTGAAGTTCCTACGCGCATATGTAGATTACAAAAGAGAAAGGCACCTTACCAATAATTTGTGTATATAGACGAAACATATGGATCTCTCAAAACGGCACAATGGGAAGGTCTTGGCAGGATCAAAACCCACGCAGTGTCAAGAAACTGAACAGAAGACGGAAGGTGTTTTAAATACTTATAATATAATATATATAATGATGTATAATTAAGCATTAAATATAATATCATTTATTTTCATTATTTAGGGACATAGTTTTGCATGCAGGTAAGATAAAATGGTTTTGTTGATGGGGCAGAATTGATTTTCTCTCCATCAACAAAAGATCCAGATTATCATGGAGAGATGGAATCATGAAAAGTTTACCAAGTGGTTCGAAAACCAGTTAAAGCCAAGTTACCTTCTGTGATTATTATGGACAATGCGCCTTACCACAGTGCAGTTGAAAATAAACCACCAATTTCTTCTTCAAATAAACAACAAATTGACGAATGCGCTGCGCAGGAAGAACATTGGTTTCGAGCCTTTTTCGCTGAAAGCTCAGCTCCTAGACATTGTGAATAAGTATATTTTGTATTGACTTTATGATTTTTATATAACTAAAATGCTTATTGGTTTCGCAACAGGAACAAAAGAAACCAAAGCAGTATATAGTGGATTCCTTAGCTAGCTGAACAGTATGGACACAAAATTCTTCGACTTCCACTATACCATTGCATTTTTAATCCAATCGAACATGTGTGGGGTATAGCAAAGTCGAACTTCAATCGTCCTTTAAGCGATGAGAGTATACCGACGTTATTTCTCTTTGGCGAAATACACATCATACTGGTGTTACGGCAGAAATGTGGAATGTTTTAATTAGGTATATTAATTTAAGAAACTGATTATATGACTCTGAATATTAAATTATCAATTATTGTCAAGTTTTGCATTAATTTATATTATTTGTAATTTGTGTATAACTTTCCAATAAAATGTTCTTTACAAATAGGTGCTTGTTATTTTTTCATTATAAATACCTTTTATGAATTAACATCATCGTTATATTCAAAAACAAACCTTAAATTCTTTTTATTTTCAAATAAATAAAAATTGTTGATGATGTAATAAATTATGTCTATTTATTCTGTGATTCCTCATCCTCATTGCACCTACAAAATTCGAGATCTGACATCACTGCTGAATTTTCATGTGACCTTGGTAGACTATCTAGAAATTAATCAACGTGTAGTATCCTATTGTGTGGATGAAATTTTTATACAGAGTGATTAAAAATCTGGTAATTTTCTTCACTCTTCACTAAACTGTGCCTTCTAGTGGAGAGCTTATAGGTCTGTTGCTAGATTTGCATCGATAACTTCACTCATAACTGAGCTTTCATTGCTTCTGATTACTTCGGAAATTACCGCATTTCTATACATGCCGCGTGAAAAATCGCATTGTATGCAAACGCTCGAAGGAAACTAATTATTTTATTCTTTGTTTTGGTACGCTGCATTTATTGGAACGTTGGAACTTTTTTGGAACACTTTTTCTAGCTCCCATTGAGTCTTGTATATTTTTTAACAGACTTTAACGTTACAAAGTGATCGTGGGTTACTTCCCAAAGCATCATCATATCCCAAGCTAAGAGGTCAATGATTTAAATAACTGCACTAATCCTTCATATTTAATTTTATGTACATGTTATAGGTAATGTGTATAGTGCAGGGATTCTATACAATACCTAGGCAATGTATACAATACCGGGATCGTTCAGGCAATGTATGAAATGATTTTAATTTCTTAAACTATTTCATACTTTACCTAGGTAATGTATACAATGCCTAGGCATTGTATAGAATGCCCGTTGAACCATTGGCAATGTATGAAATAGAGTTTTTAAACAATTAAGTAGGTATACATATGTTTTACAAATTAGTCAGGTCAGGTCAGGTCAGGTCATTTACTTTGACTGTCCCTTTAGATAATGATATCAACAATCAGGAAAGCGTTATTCACGTACCTAACTGCATAGGTAATGGAAGTACCTATACCTGTTGTAATAACTGGTGCCTACCTACTTATTTAACAAAAAAAAAATAAACTTGACTACGTTATACCTATACGAATATATGAATTATTGGAGGGCAAATAAGTTTAGCCCTTAGTAGTAGGGTGCTCGTTTCGCTGCCCGTTGTCGTTCATTATACACATTGCCTGATGCGCTTCTGGTATTCTATACAATACCTAGGCAATGTATGAAATAAATCGTATTTCACACATTGCCTGGACGTTTTAGGCAATGTATACCATGACTAGGTATTATATTACAATACCGGATTATATACATTGCCTATAACATATATATTTATATCTCCAATTTTCACACAAAAAAAATACATAAAGAGACGGATAAAAGGAACGCGACTTCTTACCTACATTCAGTTTTCCAATAATAATTAGCTTTTGTGATATCCAAACAGAAAGCTTCGAGTGCTATTCTCTCCGCATCTTTTTTAGTATAGCTCGTCAGAACCTTTGAGTTATAAATCTTAAAAAAAAATAAAAATTGTCTGGTTTTAGTATATTTTCTTTGATCTAACATCCGTGATTTTTTTTAATCTACAAAATGATGTCTCAAAGTTACATAAACCGGCTCAGACCCCTTAGTGAAGCAACCATCAAAACAACAAATTCATGCTTTGACTCATCTCAAAGGTCCCAGTTCTTGCTCCTGATTTTCTTTCAGCCATTGTATAGCATCTTGTAAGTACCTACTTATAGAAAAATCTATTACCGCTTCAAAAGAGCCTCGCATGTCAACAATAATTATTATGAAGCCAAAATTAATTCAAGGAGAGCTCGGTGTATTAATTTATAGTGGTTAAATAGCATTGCATTAATTTTTTTAAATTATTTAAATTATCGTTTTAAGTTGTATTTACTTTACATTAAAAGTTACTTGTAAGTACTATGTAACACTCGTAGCTAAGCTGTGGCCTGATTTATTTAGGATATGGTTGAGATTCTATTTGAACTGCAAATAAGAAAATTCCCTCTAGTTTTTACTTCTATAATGGCTTCACAAATATTTATTATCCCCGTTAATCAATTTTTTATAGTTTATGGTTCATGGAAACCGATTTAAATACCCGCAATCTGAAACTTACAGCTACTTAAAAGCGGTGCAAGTTTATTTATGTTTTTGATCCAACATTTTTATTTCTATTCGTAATCCAGGGCTTGCTATATTTACGAGATTTTTAATGCTGGCTTTATGCCCTCTAGTGGTCATTGTTTATCCATTTATTTTAAACATAGTTTGTGAGTTTACCTGATTTTTGTTTTTACGACTAATTAATTCCTCTTTCAGGTTTAACGACGTGGATGAAAATACCTAAAACGCAGCCTGCGGCGGGAAATATCATGTGAGTGCTTGGTATTGTTACGTTTTTTAATTCTGTGGTGTTGGTCAATAATTTGAATAGCCAGTTGTCAATAAGTTAATTAATTTATTTTATTATATTTACAAAATACACTACAGGTTAATATGGTCTCTGATTTTGAGAAAATATTTCTCTCTTTTATGTTTAAAATCCGATTTATAGAGGACGTTCGATTTTGTCAGTTACCAAAAATACCCTTAATACTAGGATCGCCTTCTTATATCGCTTATATCGACTTCTTATTAGTAGGTTATCGTATTTTGAATTTGACTAAGACCGACGGCAGACGTTGCTATATTATCGAATTTTAGCGCCTTCTGGAATTAACTTCCATAAAAAGTTTTTCCTTGACTTTTCTATTTCCCTTCTTGTAACATTCATTGCAGTAATAGCCTCTCCCAATGATAAACCAGGGAGGTATGTTGTTTAAAACTATGCTTTTTAAAGCTATAAAACTGCGATGGTTTGCTTTAGATGCAAAAATATCTCGCATCTAAATTAACAGAAAAATATTGAAATATGGCTGTGGGGAAACGATTTCATCTCCAATCCATACTTCTCTTTCGCTATATACCAAACTGATTGAAAATACCAAACAGAAGAAACACCAGGATGTTTGTAAAAAAAAAAAACACGAATAAAGAGAGATAATTTTTTTTTTATCCAACTATGTAAATATTGGTTTATAGTATAGGTAGGTACGGCTGAAGTGGGCGGGAGGTTTATTAGTTATTATGCATTTATTTGCGTTAGGGTTTATAGAGAGATCATTATATTTTTACTGAAGTTTTAGCATTCAAAATATTTTATCTGCATAATAAAGCTTCAAAAATGTTCACGGATATGCAAAAACGAGTAAATGGGACGAAATGACAGGGGCGGTATTTTAAATTTGTTTCAGCAAATTTTCCCTATTATTTATTTATATTTACTGTTGAATTTATTTCCTGAGAAATTACTTTTTATACTCATAAAAAAATTGCAAAGGATCAAACTACCAATTCTTTCAACACTTTCGCACAAGTTAAACTGAAGAAAACTTCCACCCTTTAAATCTTTATTAAAGTTATGTGATCTGGGTCGAGATTTTCACAGAAAGAGAGAGAGTAACCTCTCGATACACAAATTTTAAGGGAAAGGCCTCCATAAAAAATATTTTTCAGACCTCCTCTTAGAAGTTACAACCGCTTGAAATGGGGTAAAAAATTCATATCTAGACAAAACTAATTCTTAATAAATTGGTCTCCTAAAAATTGATTTAAAAAACAAAAAAGTTCTTGAAAATAAAGAGAGGTACACGTGAATTTTTCACCACATTTCAAGCCATTTTAACTTATCAAGAGTTTTGAAAAATGTTTTGTAATTCTCCCCTTTCCCCATAAAATTTATAAACGAAGAGTGTAGTTAAAAATCTAATTATAATTTCCGTTTGTACGATTTTTCCCGATTGTTTTCCCGAAATGATCTGGCGCTAACGTGGCCGCAATAATTTTCCCATTCATTACGTGGCGCGCTGATATAAACTTAATTAAATTTTATCTAACGCTACAATCTCAACCTACAATCTCTGATAAATTAAATAAGAATTAAGGGCATAAATCTTTTAAGCCGTCTAACGTTAGGCAGAGTGCGTGCGAAATGTTCCTTCCCTTTGCCAATACAATCAATAATTCATCCTCGCCCCATTACCATTTCAAACAGCTCGATGTTTACTGATGATATTAATTCACTCTCCTTGAATACAGTAAACACACTGGCCGTTCTGCCTTCGTGCCCAGAATGGTCCCGGAAACGGTCTATCAAAGGGCCCATGCATTATTTATCTGAAAGTTCCCGTCTGGCAATCTGATGGTATCAAAGGTGTCATGGTTATTCATAAAGTGCTTAAACCTATTGCTTTACAATTTCTGAAACAGCTTTTGATTCTGTGACATGGATATGACTACTTACTGCCGACGGGGTACATAAATAAGAGCTTTTTGGCAAACTCGCGTTAATTTAACGGATCTTTGTAGTGTGGTAGAGATTTCCCATAAAGCTAATTCTGATCATCACACTGAACTGACAACGTGGCACACTTCTCACATATTGTTGCTTCTAAAAAAA
The DNA here is from genome assembly GCA_910589415.1 of Malachius bipustulatus. NCBI lineage: Eukaryota > Metazoa > Arthropoda > Insecta > Coleoptera > Melyridae > Malachius > Malachius bipustulatus. The sequence goes on from OU342635.1 coordinate 25,133,974, forward strand.
ATAACTGATTTCTTCTAAATTCTATATATTTCGCTCATGCAGACGTGATATTTTCAGAAAATGAAATATCTCTTTTTTACTGTTATAAACCTATTTCTCAAATCCGTTCTGTTTATCGTACATATGTTGGAAACATGTGACACGTGAAGCACATGTAGCTGAGGGGCGTCAAGTCGTGTGTAAGTATATTAAATCTCAAGCTTTTGATAAGATTTTTTCTGAACTAAGTGCCTGTATACATCGACCTTGTTGTAACCTATTTAAATTTAAATACCAGTTGAAAAACAGACCATGTTATTATCCATTTATTATTCATTTAAACGAAAAATGTCCCCGTTGTTATTATTACATTTACGAGCGACTGTCGAAGTAGGTATCTCTGGAGAAAGGAAAATATTGCGTTTACATATACGGGCCCCCTATGTCGTGTATAAATTTCTCGTAATATAGAATTTGTTATGGTTAGAAATAAAGCGATAAGACAAATTTCCATATAGAGTTTGAGTCACTCCCGCAGGAAGCAATAACCTACATACATTCTCTTGGAGATCCCTAAACCGTGAGTCAGCCAACCATGTGTTTGCAGCCTGCGGCTTACGTAGCTGAAATTGAAGCAGGATGTGTACCAAATCCTTGCATTGTTGTATTATAGATATAGGGGATGGGGAAACGTCGACTTTCTTGTTCTCTCGGGGATGAGGAGGGAAAAAGGAAACTGCCACTTTATGGAAGCACTGTCGATCTTAACTTCTTGATTTTATTATGCAAAATGCTTTTGTCGAAGTGAGATCGTTTGTCAGATGTCAGATGTCCAATATAAATTAACGTTAATAATCGGATTCTCAAGACCTTATCAAAGGATACTTTAAATTCTTGAGAAAATAATTTAATAATCTGTTATAATAATAAAATATTTTTTCTTTAACCAGATGCAGTAACAATGAATTTTGATATTATCAAGTACGGGAATACTTTGTAACGACCTATTGGCATTAAAGTAATTGTCGCGAGAAAATTTAACTGGTCAAATAATAACTAGCTTGAAATTGTTAGCGACCTCTATTGTCTAGCGACCGTACCTAGAATATCAAGTTACCTACGACTTCATAAACCCGTAAACCACGCTTAACAAGTGACCTGGAACGCATAACAAACGGTATAGAAGGACAAGCGCAAGGAGGAAACTCCTTTAAATAAACGAAGACACAATGAGACCGAATTTTATAATTGGTTTAGAGGTTATCACCTGACAGAAAAGAATATGCGAATTAGCTGAAAATGATGTCATGATGGGAAGATACATGAAGAGGACCCAGAAAGCGAAATGAGCAAGGAATCACGCTGATCGCGTCTCCGCGAATTTTCTCTAGGAGACAGATATCTTACCTTTATTTCTTTAGGTACCTAAATACCTAAATTAACTTCTCTTATCTAATCGTGTTTTAATTAATAAGCCCGACTTGTCTCTACAACGCGGCGTAGCAGAAAACGAGCATCCGCGTTTAATTAACGTGCGAAACTATAAAAATCGCGACATCGGCCATTTTGGACGCTACCATCTACACCTGTAATTTTTCAGATTTTACTGTAATGATTACCTTAAAGTGAATCGTCTTCCTAGTTAAAACGGTTTAATAAACCTCAAACATAGACACTAGTTGTGTTTTTAAAAATAATCATAATAATCATCGATCGAGATTTAAATACGTATACCTACGTCCCTATACGCGTCGTACTTGTGTACCTACGTGCCTAAGTGCCCGGTCTTTCGTCGTTTAAAATGAACAATAATAATAATAATAATAATAATAACCGTCCTTGACCAAAGTACTTATATACCTGGGTGTTTCGTTATTTGAATAACAGTGTCTGTTACACCACCATCACCAGCCTAGGCGAAACAATTCCTGACCTTTTGGGAAAAGCAATCTGCCTAGTTTCAAATAAACGATCCCAATCTATGTCTCGGCCCAAGCTAGAAGGTAATCTAATAAAGACGCCGATATACTACCAAAGATCCTGTAAGTACACCAAACTTTATTTTTCCCGGAAGCTGAGTTAGAAGAAAAAATTCAGATCCCCAAATGATTCAACTCCATCTCTTTGTTTCCAGGTGGATTCATTTAGGCACAAGAAAAAATTCAAGTTGGTGGAACACCTGATGTGATTATCTAATGGACAATGCTTTCGTTATTAAATCACTTTATGGTTTAATTTAAATATATTAAAATAATCAGATCGTAATAGCCTGCAATAATCAAAACGAACGTCTATGACAAAACACGGACAATGCAGCACACACATACATGCATGGAGTATTTCACATATTAAGCATGACAAAGGCGGAAGAGAGCTGCACCTATTATGCACAAACCGTTCAATTAACACAGTAGTAATCAATCATACACCATTCAGCCTTCATATCCATTCATCGAATAAGACCCAAAACCATAACACCCAAAACCATACGTAGTCTATCATAACAGAGAGATGGATAGCAAAATCTCTTCGCGTAAAACCTATAAATATAGCGAACAAACAGCAAGAGAGAAACATTCAAAGTAAAGCTGGCTAATATCTAGACAACAGTACCCCGGGATAAAATGTTCGTTATTTTTTATCAGATCAACCCATCACAAGATTTTAGTAAAAATCGCAATAAAATATAATAAGGAAACAGATCAGAAGTGGGATCAGAATGATATGATTCAGAACGTCATTTTCCAAAACTTCATACCTACCTTTATTACATCTACTTCATTGAAGTTTGAAGTACGGATGAAGTAGAGCGTGGTTGTCAACCAACAATGAGAGGAGTTGTGGTATTTAAGATATCATCCATTGTGAGATTTGGCATGAATAGGCTTCGAAATTCTTGGGTGTACTTACTACCTTGCAACGCTGAAGAAGTTCAGAGAAGTTTTCGAATGCAAATGTTTGAGCGTCTCCCCATGATCATGTATGAGTAGCGGTTTCTTAGATGCTCGTTTTCTCAGACAATGGACAGAGAGGAGAGTTCGATCGAATGGCCAGCTAGGTCGCCCGATTTAACCCTTTTGAACTTATGAATCTCTTCAAGTGCTCCAAGAAAGAATCGTCGCAAAGTGCCTTTTGATCACGCTGAAATGTTGCAACACGTTAGACAAGCTTTTGAAAATCGATTGTAAAATTGAATGGTGTGAATATTTTGAGTAATACATAATACATTTTTTGCTTACTTAATTTGGTTGGATGTATTATAATGTAAGCAGCAGCTTCAAAATGAAGGGTTACTCTACCCCTCGTACTATTTAGATTTTTTTGAAGTGGTGGTGGTGGTTCTTGGTGCTATAGAGGGATGCGAAAATAACTTTGAAATTAAGATCAAATTAGTTCCTCTTCAAGTTGAAATTTTAGTGTTTCGTCATATTTGCCTGGACGCAATTGGAGATTTCAGGAGGTGCAAATTTTAGTTGAAACACCTGTAGTATCAGTCCTTCAAAAATATATGCAGCAGAAAATCCGTGTACCTCCCACACCACCTATTTTTAACAGTTCCATTTGCCAGCGGAATCATGTTTCAGAATTGAATAGTTTGTTTGATGAAAGTTTGATGTGCTGCTTGAATCTTAAAAGTGGGAAAACCGCGCATTCATCTCGTTTTATGTTTTCCATTTAATTTAACATCAGTTTTCCATTTCACCATTCCCCTCCGGAGTTCATAAATTCGACGTGGTGTTGTGATGAATTTTCCGAATAAATCTCTCATTTTAATTTTCTAAGACCCATTTAATTTCGCTCCAAGAAAGCTAATCACTGAAATGATGTCGGAACCCCAGGGAATAAATTATTTCTGCCCGAAATATAAAATCAGGGTTTTTCTTGTTATATAATAATTAGCTTCTTGTTTTATTGAAATATATACAGAGTTAATATGCAATTTTCAAAGATTGAGAAATAGCATTTAATTTATTTAACGTAATCTTTCCAACCTTTATTTTCTCTTTTTCTCCTCTCCTCCTCGAGTGTTATATCGTTTTCTGAAAGCTTTAATAAAAGTCAAATTACCCTATTAAAATTTTTATCTAAATTACAAGCTTCTGCTTTTATGATACGGAAAGCTACTAAATGTTGTTGTGATATATGGTACAGGCGGTAGGGACTTTGAGTTGGAAACATAGGTACTCTACCTCGCTGCATTTTTGCATGATGCGCTTTTAGGCCCCTCTCAGTGGCCCAAATGCACGAAAGTCTACAATTTTTGCGTTACGAGGATGCTGTCATCAAAATATCACAGGATGCTTAAAAAGTGAAACACGTTGTAAATAGTCAATTTAAATATAAAAAATTTGCCCCAAAAAGGTTGCCCCACCCTCCAATCGGTAACCGCTGCAGTCACGAAGAAGGGGTCGTGAGGAACAAACTTGTAGTGGTCGGTACGCTCTCCACTCTGGTGGTACTTTTGCCGTAGCTATAATACAAGCCAAGAATATCAGAAAACAAAATTTGCACCTTTTAGAACTTCCCCCCACCGCCTCCCGTAACGCAAAAATTGTAGACTGACCATTTGAGATACTGAGAGGATCCTGAAATGCAAAAGTGCAGCGAGATAAAGTATGTTTCCACATTAACATAGGGAAAATCTTCCTGCAATTTCTGCAAATTCTGGAAATAGAGGCTCTCCCGTAAATTGTTACTACAACTTTTGAAATGATTTCCAATGAATTTTAGAAACAAATTTTGCGGAAAAAATGAAAATTGAAATTTAGGCAGGTGCAAGTTCTTACTTTGATCCTATTTTGTGAAACTGGTCGAAATGTGATTTAATAAGCTCATCTCATTGCATTTTTCCTGCATGTGTTTTCCGGAAAATGTGAATTTTTGTCAAAAATGTGTAAACCATTTCTTTTCAAGTACGTCTTGAAGTGCCTCGGTAGAAGGGTGTTTCTGCCAATTGTGTTGTATTGCATCAAACAATAATTGCAAAGATATCGTCGTTTACAATTATTTGAGCCCAAACATAGAAAACACGTTGTATCTTCGTACCTGTTGGCAGAAAAAAAAATTGTCATAGATTTAGACTTGACTCGATGTTACCTACCTGGCATTTAACTACGTCGCAGTAGTCATGAATCACCCTGTATAAGAATAATAATATAATATTTTCTTATCATAGACATATTACACATTTTAGGTATTATAAGGTAAGATATTGTGACAATAGGTTATGTGAAAATACGTTTGTTTATAATCAAATTACACCGCTATAACAGGGAATATGCGCTTGTCACCTCTTACTGATACTATAGAGCTTAATTTTAAAGTAACTCGAATGCAATTATGACCAAACTGCACATGAGTATTATAGCTCTCACCTCCAGAAGCCTCAGCAGTCTCAATACCATGATGTCTCACATCAACAACGAGTCCCAAGTTTCCATACTTCGCACGAAGTTCAGCTCCCCAAAAGACTCCTAAGTGCATTAAGTTATAATTAAATTTGAACGTTCCAGCATTCTCTACTGGAGGAGAATTTGCACCGCTTTGACATTCATTCTGGTAGGCTGGCAATAAATTGGAAAGTGGCTTCCAAGGGGCGGGATATATTTGTCAGAGATAATTAGGAACATAAAAAGAGAAGACATTTTTAAAACGCCATCGGCATAAAGTTGTATGATAATATACGGGGTGTTTAAGGTAAGCATGTGGATCTTGTAAACTATGATAGATATACAAAGTCACTTAAAGGGAGATGTATTGCGCATTTTTACACTCAGTAATAATCTGAAAATAATTTTTTTTAAATTTTGTGGATATTTTTTACTTCCATTGTTTGTGTTTGTTATCATATAGCTTGCGTAAATCATTTGTTTCTTTATTATAAACTTTTTATCGTTCTAAAATTTTGTCCCGTGCGATGGAACATCTTTCACCGCGCTTTTGTTTGCAATTTCCATAAATACAATAGCTTTGAGGGAGGGGTCGAAGCATTTAATTGAACCATGAAAGGCGACACACTGTATAAACAGATTATACGAAGCGGTTTCAGATTAGCCCCGGCAATGGTAGTTGTTAATTTTCTTGGAGTTCTCCAAGTTTCCTGATTAAATTTATAGGATCCTATTCTCTCTCCTTGTTTCTCTCTTATTCGGCGGGCTAAGAGAGTGGTCAGTTATTTTAGGAATCTCCCAATTTCAGACAAAACTCCTTGCTTTGTGACGGAATAATTACTTTTTGTCTCGCTAGGATGACACAAGAGCTCTTCTAAAGGTATTGTTCGGGCTTAAGATGAAAGTTCAGAGATTAGTTTAGGTTTTCTTCGAAATAGCTTGAACAAATACAGCCAGAAAAAAGCTTCTATTCCATTTAATAGAAATTTGTAATTTTCCATTTTGCTCGACGTAATTACTGGCTGCTATTATTCCAGGATAGCTAGTAATTTTCTATCAAATCGGTACTAATAATTGTACTTGTGAATCATTTTGCTTGTTATTTTTTACTGTAAAACATAATAATTGGTTTAATATAATAAATATAAATGGAGTATATTTATGTACAATACTTGGTGTGTGTTATTATTATTACGAATTCAAATCTGGATTCATAAGCAAATTAACTTGAGACTATAATAATAGGTATCGTGTAATCCACAAAAATTTTCATCAACTATACCTCATTTTTAAACCAGGAGGAGTACACTACAAAGTATCATTTACAGTTTACACCACTAAATGTCCGTATTCATCAAACTTCAAAATATAACTCTTGGGTTATATTTTGAATTTTCTGACTACTGATTGGTCTAATGATCAATCCCTACGAACGCTACGAATTTTAAACCAATGACATGTCCAAAAATATAACCCTAGGGGTTATATTTATTGATGAATACGGGCCTTATGTCCGTATTCATCAAACGTCAAAATATAACTGTGGGGTTATATTTTGAATTTTCTGACAGCTGATTGGTCGAATGGTCAAACCCTACGAATGCTACGAATTTTAAACCAATGACATGTTCCAAAATATACAATAATATACAGTGTGACCCATTTGTTCTTGAAACACCCTGTAGAATCTTAATTTATGGTGCGATTTTAAAGAAATTTCTTTTAAACCATAGAGCTTGATAAACTATATTTTGGGAGCCAAAAGCTTCTCATTCCTACAATATCCAATGCCTTCTAGATCAGTGTTTACTTGTAAAATCTCAAAAATTCATATTAGCGATTTTTTTAGAAAAAAACTGTGCACGTCACTGGACTTACCAGCCCTCAAAACGGTACTGTATTAAATTTTATTGGAAATGTCAGAGTAATAAGGATCTTGCAGTTATTTTAGAAATGCATAATAGAACTCCGAATTTTCATTAATTTAATTAAGTTAATTAATAATGTAGGTACTTTAATTTTTTAATTATAATTTTTTATTTATTTATTTATTTTTTGATTTATTTTTTATTTTTTTTATTTTAATTTTTACTTTTTTTTACTTTTTTTTAATTTTAATTTTTACTTATGATAGCTTTGGACCTGTTTCAAATTAATTTATGAAAATTCGGATTATTATTATGAATTTTTAAAATAACTACAAGATCCTTTTTACTCCGACATTTCCAATAAAATTTGGTACAGTACCGTTTTGAGGGCTGGTGAATCCCGTGGCGTGCCCAGTTTTTTTCTAAAAAAATCGCTAATATGAATTTTTGAGATTTTACAAGTAAACACTGATCTAGTAAGCCCTGGATATTGTAGGAATGAGACGCTTTTTGCTCCCAAAATATAGTTTATCAAGCTCTATGGCTTAAAAGAATTTTTTTCAAAATCGCACCATAAATTAAGATTCTACAGGGTGTTTCAAGAACAAATGGGTCACACTGTATGTTGAAAAAATAAATTACAGCTCAACATGACGTTTCGTTTAAAATGTACAGGGTGTCACATTTTTAAAAATAACAGTTTTTAGTTATAACTCTTGTAAATTTGAACCGATTTTTATGAAACTTGTCATGAAGAATAAACAAACAAAGCTCTTCAATTTGGCTATTTCAGGTTCTGTAGACGTCTGCCAGTGGCGTAGGATTGGAGCCCCTTTTATCTCCCTATCTTCTACGCCACTGACTTTTAACAATTATTGCAAAATCGTTATTCAACATGCCCATGCATTTTAGAACAAAAAAGTTTTTTTTAGTTTCTTTCATATGGCGCTCATCGTTTTTGGCATATTTGAAGGTTTTTCAACTAATTTTGGGCCATTTACATTGAAAAATTATTAATTTCATTAAAAAAGTTATCTGACTAGAAATTTTTGCATAAGGTTATTTGTGGTAATTTCAAATATTTCAAAAATGGTTCGCCGTATTAAAAAAAAAGAATACTTTTTTATTCTAAAAATGTACGTGCTATTGAGTAATGTTTGTGTATTTGCAATAAAGTCTGTGGCGTAAAAGATACGGTGGAAAAAGGGGCGCCAACCCTGAATATTAGATTATAGTGACATTGCGTGAGGAAACTTAAAATATCTCAAACACGGTGCGCCGTATGAAAAAAATTAAATAAAACTTTTTGTTCTAAAATGAATGGGAAATTAAGGTTTTGTAATTGCAATCTAGTTAATGGCGTAAAAGATAGGGAGGGAAAAGTGGCGCCAACCCTGAATATCTACGCCACTGGAAGATATCTACAAAACCCGAACTAGCCAAATTAAAGATCTTTATTTGTTTATTGTTCATGCCAAGTTTCATGAGTTTCATTTAAAACATCATTTTGAGATTAATTTTTTTTTTTTAACTTAAATTTATAAGAGGAACTACCCCTTCAAATTTGACCTTATACCACTGAAACACCCTGTATATAGAATAGTGGTGACAACAAAGCATACCTACTTACGTGGTACCATCTGATCTTATCGCTGGTAAATACTGTCATGGTCATGTCCTTCTCCGATATTATTTTTTGTAAAAAGTCTATGAAATGATAATATCAAAAAAGTTACATTTTTATCAGATTATTTGTTTAATCAATAAATAATCATGTTGTTTATATTAAGCATATGCTACAGATTACTCCCTGCTTATTATCTACTTATAGTAATCCTATCATAATAATGATACCAATTTTATCCCGTTGTTTTTTTATATCATTTTGATTATACAAATAACGACGGTCTCCACTGCCTGTTGGAGCTTTACCGGTGAGTTGAACTGGTTTAGGTACACATCTACCTATCTAGGGAGTTGACCTAGTTCTCCCTAGTCATTACTTTTTGTCTCTTTGTTGGTTGAGCGAAGAACACAAAAAGCACAACGGCTATCACAATTGACAAAGACTTGTCAATTTTGTTCCGTTTTAGAACCTAGATCAAGGCGTTGACTCGATCAAACTTATCCACATAGGCTAAGGTGTTGACTTATCTTATAATCCTATTCTTTTCTATGCTAACTGGAGTCCCGTTTGGGTTGAATGTTTATTATGTAAAAAAGGGATGTTTACTGTGAATGTAAAATCGACCAAACTTCACAAACAGGCTGATTCTTCAGACTCTAATAATGAAAAAACTTTAATAGGTACAGAAGAATTCGGAAAAGCTTCCTGTAAGAAAGATATACACTAAAGTTTCAAAATAAATACACGAAACAACATGCAAAAAAATAAAGAATCTATGATTACAAAAAATAAGAATTACTTAAATAAATAATCCTTAAGATTGCTTTCTTTGGCATATTTATAAACGCTTCTGGATACTGCACTGTTGATATAGAAGAACTGAGGGAACGTACCTATTATTCAGATTTTAAGAAATTCGAAATAAGGTACTCCAGGCATACTACCTACGTGTAAGACAACCTAATGGGTAAGACGCTCTCATGCATTTATTGCTGCAGGAGAGGGCAACACTTGAACAGTTGCATTATTATTTTTTTATGAAAAAAAATGTTTATGAGTAATAAAAAAATATTGAAAAACAAACAAAAACATTAAAACGTATATAAAATTATATAAAAAGGTTAATTTTTTGAACTGCATATTTTTGAAACTTGGAAGCCTCTTTCTTTGTTCTCGCCGACACCCCTGTGAATAAAGTTTTTTACTATTTTAGTCTAGGATTCAACCTCTAAAATTTGGTCAATCTCACAGTAAACACCCTGTATAATAATGAGTTCTTTTCACACAGATTTTCCGTTATTTACGCTCCACGATGCGTGATTGTCAAGTGCTACTACTCGCATATGCCCATTGTTTGCAGAAATCCTTTGGAAACTGTACATAATATAATCCTAAAATGTTAGATCCGTTGTTTTGAGATTAATTTTAATTGGCGTATAAATTCTCCTCCCTGCATAATATCTTCACATCAATAGACCTTTTGATTAATATAATTTCGTCCCTATTATTGTTGGCTCTAGAGTCTAGAGTGATGATACAGTATACAATTAAATTCTCATAAATATGTACACAACGTGAGTGTTGCATAATGGCTAGGATGTGTTATTGGCTAATTTTAATTTGAGTACAACAGGGTTTGTCTGCGAAACAATAACCAGAGTTGTCGAATAATTATTTTATTATGTACAGGGTGATTCATTATAATGTCGCCCCCCTTTAACTTTGTTATTTCATGTGTCCCAAAAAAATTAAAAGTGGGGTTATGTAGGTGCTAAAAAAGACTTTTTTATACGTGTAACAAAAATTTGAAAGTAGATCAGTATACAGGGAAAACCAAAAATTTAATTTTTTTTTCAATGGATCACCCTATATATGAATTTATTTTTCGATTGCTCGTAAAATTCTAAGCATAACTTATTTAACATACCGTATACCTAAATTCAAAGGCTTCTGAAATATTCGCATTTGAAACATCATCAAATATTTTATAAAACACCTGTTGCAAATCAAGAAATCTAACAATAAAATGCTCTACTGGGCCTCCATTTTTTTCAACACTATTTATAAGGGTTTATAAGGGTTGTTCGCATTTTCTCCAATGAATCTGTTATGAATTCTGGGTTATTTTAATTTAAATTATTAATTTTAATCCGTATCAAATCTTTTAGAGGATCGAGGTTTTCAATTTGGTAGTTATACCTACACACGGTTTTTTAAATAGTTTCAAATGCGAATATTTCAGAAACTATTGAATTTAGGTATACGGTATGTTATATAAATTATGCTTAGAATTTTACGAGGAATCGAAAAATAAATTCATATATAGGGTGTTCCATTGAAAAAAAAATTAAATTTTTGGTTTTCCCTGTATACTGATCTATTTTCAAATTTTTGTTATACGTATAAAAAAGTCTTTTTTAGCACCTACATAACCCTACTTTTAATTTTTTTGAGACACATGAAATAACAAAGTTAAAGGGGGGCGACATTATAATGAATCACCCTGTACCCATTATACTTGCACTTTGGCTCTGGATTATCGCTTGACTATTATAATAATTATTGATTAGATCATTTTTCTGTTATTTTTTACTAGTTTATAACTACAGGACACAACTTCCCTTTTACAATGGCAGACAAAAGGTACAGAGAAGAAAGAAAAATACAAAACAACAATACGACGTATAGTTTTTTTTCTCAAAACAGCATAATTTAGCAGTGTCCTATCTTGCCAAAACAATCTTTTTAATATCACTGATTGAACATTTTTTCAGACTATCCGTCTCATAGTCTGGGAACGAACATGTCTTGGCATGATCATATTGCAAGTTTGGCGGGAGAGCTTCTCAAAAACTTGGAACAATGTTCCGCACAAAGAAAGTTTATACACCTCGATAGCTTCCCCTCTTCCACCAGTCGCAAATCCGACTATCATTGTTCACATGTTTGGAGTTCAGCTCCTAAACTTACATTGAGATTACTTGACTCCATCCAGAAAAGAGCCATCCACTTGACCGGGGACCCGTCTTTGACTAAAAATTTAAATAGTCTTAAACACCGAAGACAGGTAGCTTACCTGAGCCTTTTACAGATATTTATATGGTAAATGTTCAAAAGACGTGGCTGGTTTGATCTCACCTAGAACGAGGCCGGGCAGAAGTACACGTCGAGCTGCAATAGTTTAACCCTATCAGGTTCCGCTAGTTACATTTCGTACTACCTTATTTCAGACTTTTTTCATGTACAGAACCCCATCCTTTTGGAATACCATTCTAATGGGAGCGTTCCCTGAGGAATACAATCTACAACGATTCGAATTTAACGTGAATCGATATCCCTGCTCATGCACCGCTTCCAGAGCACCATAGGGATTCCCCTACAATGCATGTGTCTTTTCAACAAAAAAATGTTTTGAAAAAAAAATTGTCGTTCACTTCACAAAGGTAAAACAAAACAGTATAATTAAATTCACCCAACCTTCCATGAACGCAGAGAACCACTTGGCTGCATTATTTTCTGTTGCCACCAACCAACAACCCTCTGCGTACTATCATCCTGCAACGCTAAACTAAAATTGAGCGTTTCTTTATATCCACCATATTACCACCAAAAACCTTGTGACCAATCATGACAACCAAAAACCTTCGTTAGACCTCCTTATGTATACAGGCCGTCCCAGAAGGCATGGATCAAACAAAATCCAGTTTTAGGGAGGTCATTTGAAGCGAAAAAAACCAAAAGCAGTGGTCCGATTGTTTATGGTTTTTGAGTTATTTGCCATCTTATGTTTTTTAAAAAAATAAATTCAAGTCGAGAATATGAAATATTTGCGTTTCTGAAATTTTTGATGAATTTATTCCGGGTAGTTTTTTTTTTCTTTAGATAACTTCCTTCCAGGTGGATATCCTTGCACGACCACGCAGACGGTGCAGGGGAAAGCATCCGGCCTGGACTAGATGTTGCCAGTTGGTATAAGAGCCGTGGTTCATGCGGATAATGCCAATAAATAAATACAGATACGATAGGGAAATGAGTTTGGGGAAATAGTAGACTGATAATCAACTTGACATCATAGTAGGGAGTGACCTCTGTTAGTACAGAAAGAGAAGAGATTTGAGTATATTTGAGATTCGTGTTAAATCAGTGAGAAAAAAGGTTTGGTTCTGGAAAGAGGCCAGCGGTTGGTCCGCGACGGATTAATTCATTTTCTTTTCTTGAATAGTTCCATCTTTAATAATATAACAAGTGCAAATTATAAGTGAAACGAAGTACCCAGAAAATTATTTGGTTGGGACCCCTGCGTCAATGAGAGCAGGTACCTGCTTACACAGAGGTAAAGTTTAGCTTTAATTACGTGCTGGATAGAATAGTTAATTTTCTTTTTTTTTTAAAGGGTCTTAGGAAATGGCTTTGAAAAAATAGTTTTTTTTTTGTTATTGAATGTAACTTTTTTTTAAACCATATTAACTCGAAAACCGTAAATAAGCGGTCCACTGCTTATGGAATTTTTCTTTGTTTCAAATAACCCCTACCCTACCACTGGGTTACTGGTCTGAGAGGGAAGTCCTCCAGCACTGGCAAATCTTACCAAGATTGGACCATTCGAAGGCCTTTATAAAGGGCAGTTCGAAAAAAAGGATCAAAGAACTATTGAAGCTTAACAGGAGAGAACTGAAAGCTGTAATAAGTCTATACAGGGTATTCACGGTATACGCCACGGAAGATTATGGCCGTGTCTCTGGATTTTAGGATCTTTTTATTTTTGGAGTGGATAGAGACCCGGCAGAGGTACGTTTTAAAATTATATTCATACTGTACAGGCTGTCCCAAAAGCATGAAACATATCAAAGTTATGTTTTTTTAAATAGAATGCTCCTATGTTATTGCATTTTTAGATTGTCTGAGAAGAAAAAATAAGATTGGTTTTTACAGTTGGTGCTTAAATTCAAAAGTTTGTGAGTTATAAACAAGTGAAAATCGTCATTTTTGAAGTTCAAAGCCCTGTACAAGGAAAACGGCTCAAGATAGAGAAAAACGGCTTACATGTCCCTATTTTAACTTTTCATGTACTATACAATGATGTAGATGAAATGTTTATACAGGGTGATAAAAAATTTGAAAAATTCTGAGATTTCTCCACGCGTCGACAAATAAAAAAATCAAAGAAAGTACAAATGTTTCTATACCATAGGATAGTACATTAAAAGTTAAAATAGGGACATGTAAGCCGTTTTTCTCTATCTTGAGCCGTTTTCCTTGTACAGGGCTTTGAACTTCAAAAATGACGATTTTCACTTGTTTATAACTCACAAACTTTTGAATTTAAGCACCAACTGTAAAAACCAATCTTATTTTTTCTTCTCAGACAATCTAAAAATGCAATAACATAGGAGCATTCTATTTAAAAAAACATAACTTTGATATGTTTCATGCTTTTGGGACAGCCTGTACAGTATGAATATAATTTTAAAACGTACCTCTGCCGGGTCTCTATCCACTCCAAAAATAAAAAGATCCAAAAATCTAGAGACACGGCCATAAACTTCCGTGGCGTATACCGTGAATAACCCTGTATACTGGGCACTGCAAGACTACAAGCTGAATCATCATCTGCACAGGATGGAGTTTAGGTGCACAGGTGTGCTTGGAGGATGACGAAACAACAAAACACATCCTATATGCGAGTATTCCGCTTTGGGAAGAACCAGACTACAAACCTTCTGGAGAAACTTCCTCACACCGGAGGACATTACTAATAGTCAAGATGGTCGCTTCCTCAAGGAGGCTGACATGATGGGGTTAATGTAGAACGACTAGATGTGAGCCACAATAATAGACCTTCGGTCGCAGTGGAGGTGTCACAATGGCCCACTCATGATAAATCTAAATCTCTAATCTATCACTGGGTTTCGTTTGATCCATGCCTTCCCGGATATCCTGTATAATAACTAAATTAGTATAATATGTCCTGAGAATAAGTCCAACAAGAATAATTATGTCAATTTTGAAAGAAGATTTATTTAATAAAAACCTCCACCACAACCGACTGTTCTAAATAAGGTTCTAATGACACTGTTCTCCAGCTAAGTCGTAATCGTTGCCAATTTATTTCTACATGAAGAGTTGAAACACGTGGTGCCCATGGCTCTTTGTTACTAAAATGGACCAGCTAATTGCAAACAAGGTCCATCCTTGTAAGATGTGCCCTATGTGTTGAGTGTTTAATGGCACAATAGTAACGCCTAATCCAATAAGATCTATATCCAAGATGAATTATACACAAAGTTCATTTTTGGTCCTGTTTTACTTTGTCATTGGTATTACATGTCCTCCACAGAAGCGCTTTGAAGCGCAAGAACTTTATTACTCCTCATTTACGGTTTAATTAAAATAAACTGTACATTAGTTATTAAAATAAACATCTTTTATTGACCATAAATAGCCTTAATTAATTTATTATGCTTCTTCATTACGCGGAATGGTTTTTAATCCCCTCAATTGAAGTAGTATTCTCAATCCAGAATTAACGCGGCTAACTCAGCCGAACGTATATTTTTAGAACTACGTTTAAATCCTACAGGTCGCAGTTTCCTGAAAAAAACAGTTTTGAAATAAAATTAACCGCTCATTACCTCAGCAATCAGATATTTCAACTTTAATCCCGGCACTTCGAAAGTTTTGATTTGGTCGAAACTTTTATTAGAGTTTTACTATATTCCCCAGATCAAAAGGTTTCGAAAGCTTTGTAATTTTCGGAACGCTTTTAATTACCAAATGAAAAACTAAACCGCCATCTGATGCATAAACTGACTGCGCTCTCTCTTCTATCCTCCCGAATGCAAACGGGGGTGGATTCGGGGGGTACATGATTGCGCCTGCCAACTTCTCTACTTCATAGCAGATGCGGCTTGATTCGCACCGGTGTAGAACCTCCATTCTCACCATTATTCCAGTCCGTCTCCTGCCGTTTTGTCGACATCCTCGCAGTCCTCGGGAGTCCGTCCAGTGCGGGTTTTCGTGTTCCGATTTCGTATTAGCTCTTCGGTCTGATTAACTATCAGACAATTTATGCTCTTTTGACATTCTTCCTATCTATTGAGCTAATTTAGTCTCGTTTGGTATGTAGTTTAGTTGTTTATTTGCCTCTCTTGATTTGTTTTATAATTATATTTAAGAATTTCTAAAGGTTGAAGAATATTACTTCACATCTTTATATTTCAGTTTTTTAATCGTTTTAAATTAAAAATATGTACTGCTTTAGAAATTAACATATGTAATTATGTTAAATAATTATATTAACATAACGTAATTTTTTGATAGTGAAAACTTTTGTCTGTTAATTATTAAATATTAATATAAGCAGGGCTCTAGTTTCTTGTTACTCCAATAATGGACGCGTGTGTATGAATTATTATTTTTTTAACAAAGTTTTTAATAAAAGTTTGCATGGAGAAATTGCGAAAAATTACTTATAGGTAGTTAGTTATCAGAAGTTTATACTCATTAAAGAACTCAGGGGTACAGTTATCATAAATAATATTACGTAAGTATTAGCTTGAATACTGCAAACAATATAAAATCCTTATCTCTAATGAGTTTTTGAATATTTTTTCAATATATTTGGTTTTGGTACGAACCTTGGTCACGTAAATTATTCTGAAATTGATCCAAGGATATAAGGGACTTATTTTTACTATAAAGGGTTCACTTTTAGAGGAATTGGAAAAAATACAGAAGTAAGTAACTGTTGCATACCTAATATTTTCGTGTTTTAGAATTTGTTTAAATTATGGTTTTTATTATAATAACTATATTTACTCGTAAGTTACATGTTGCATACGATTACTTTGAAGGGTCATGTAAAACTGCCTCCTTTTAGCACTTGTTGCTTAATAATGCTGGTAATAACTGACTTTAAAATTAAATTAATGCGTGGCCTCCCAATTTTCATTATGTGGTAATTCACCTTCCGGTATAATATTATGCTATTTTTACACATCCCAAAATATAATTGTGATGTTTTGAAGATAACTAAAGTATTTTTTCGGTATCTTATTTAAAAGGTATTTTTTTGCTTGAATAGAATCTGAAACAAAATCTTTGTCATTTATTTTATAAACTAATATGTGTGTCTCTCTAATTGAAAACTAATCTGTGAAACTGTCATTGAGGTGTCAAATTAATTTTCTCTCCTTCTTATTGTTTCTTTTTGTTTCAAATCCAATGGATAATATATCTTGAAGAACCCATTTAATAATTTTTGAAGCCAAAAAAGAAACCGCTTCAATAATAGAAAAGTTGCACAATTTTAACCCTTTATTAAGAATATGAAATAAAGTTAAAACTAACTTCAATCGCTGAAATACCCTGAAAAACTGAAATATCGAGATTTCTTATTGCAGCCATATATTTTTTAATTACAGAAAAAAGGAAATAATTTTTAGGCTTAAGGTATTTGATACTTAAGGCGTTTAGTGTAGGCCCTGACAGCAAATTAATAGGTTTGCCTTAACTCAATCCACTGTTTACAACTGACAGCTCTTGATTTTTTTTGGTTATACATACCGAGTGACAAGTTTCAAAGCAGAACATAGGCGAATAGCACGGGAAATCACATATTTGCAGTTTATTTCTCACCACTTTTTTCTACAAGAATGGTAATGATGTCTATCGAAAGAGAATTATTTTCTGAACATGCTGATACCAAAATACCTACAAATTAAAAGATGAGCAGCCATGACATGCTAAATTCTGACAACTTTTTCACTGTCAAAGCCAATATTTTCAATTATTATTTAATTTATTTTTTTGAAATTAATATTCCCACCCTTTTATAAATTGCGCTTCGAACTTGTCCAAGTTGTTGGTTATTAACGAGTGCACATTCGGCCACCACGAGCTCTGTAAATTTTATTTTTAAGGTAACCCCAAGATCTCAAGAAAAGTCACAACAAGGATAAGGTGCTAAATCGGGAGATCTGGCCGGCCAGTTAATAGTACCACGGCGATAAACACGCGTCCCGCATTAGAATAGCTATTATTATTATTATTATTATTCATTGACAATCTTTTCAGGGAAACGCGCATTGGTAATTAAAAATGTTTGTTTTGACAGTAACAGAATTATTCGAAATAGGCATGTCATGACCGCTCACACTTTTAATTTTGAAAAAATTTAAGTTGTTCTGTCACCATAAAGAAACTGTTAATTGTTAAGTATCAGCATGCTCAGAAAACAATTCTCTTTCGATAGACACCATTACCATTCTTGTAGATAAAAGTGGTGAGAAATAAACTGCAAATATGTGATTTCCCATGCTATTCGCCTATGTTCTGCTTTGAAACTTGTCACTCGGTATAGGTCTTTAATTTTATTATAATTTCAGATGTCAAAATATTCAAAAACGTTAACAAAATAGGCACTCACTTTATCGACATTTTTATAAAATAGGTAGATAAAATCAACAATTAATTTATTTAAAAGACAGATGAAGTGCCCTCCACCCTCCTGAACACATTTTAATACAATACACGGTTTCTCACTCCATTAAGGCTTTATGTAACACTTCGCCGGATGTATCGTTCATCTCGACGAACTTCTCTTCACGAATTTTTGACTTATTTCGTTAACAGTTTCCCAAAAAATATCTAGTCCTTGATGTAAATGCATAGTGAGAAATCAAATTTAAGCTTGCAGAATCTGGCTGGCTACGGTATCGGTGCATTACGAGTATTACGACTAATAAGTCGATCATCTATTTAACTAAATCGGGTGCTTCGGAAATTTTACAACAAAGACATCCTGATTCTGTAATTCTGGGAATTGACTTCAAACTTTATCTTCCGACGTCTCTTTATAGTCTTTGGGTCCGATAATTCACTTCACGATATTTACTGTTGGCCGAAGATTTTTGCAATATTATGCAATATTTTTGCAATACCGTTCCACGTTTTCTCTAGAATTCTTGGGTGCCGCCATATGATAATAATTCCAGACAGATCTAAAGAAAACAACTTCCAAATTCCAGCTAGTTCTTTGTCTAATGAAAATTAATCTTCTTGATTATTATTCTTTCCTTTGAAAAAAAAAGAAATTTAGTGGCCTTCAGATCTAAATTACTCGTTACTTTGAGATACGTATGTGCGAGAAACACTGTTTACGGCCATTTGACGTATATTGAATGATTTATTAGAGTTATGGATGAAATGCCGATGATTTGAGAGTAATAACTACTGACAGTAAAATTTTAGTTATTTCTCTAGAGATTATCTCTATAGAGCACGATTCTCTCGAGATCGACTCGCATTATATCTCGAATTTTTTACGAATCGAAATCAAGTTATGACTTGTACGTTCTGCTGTTCACGGCTCAATCAGCAAGTGCTAATTAATAAACACTCGATAATTTGGTATACAAAAATAAAGGAAACCAAAAGTACCTAATAAAAATTTTTAAATGTTATAATAATTAATAAAAAACTTATTTTAAAATTGAACTTTTACACCCTCTATCTTGAAAAATGCGTAGGTGAAAAATGTTAATAGAACAGTTCCTTTATTTTTGGCCAATTGTTGCTAAGAGCTTGACCTACTAATTTGTGACACTCTGTATAATGTAATAATGATACATAAAAAAGTATACTGGTAAGAGGACTATTATACAGGGTGCCCGTTTTTAAAGGAAATGCATGGGGATCTCAGTTAAATATCTCAAGAGATGCGAAGTCGGTTAAATGTGGGCCAAGATGCCTGTTTTTGTGCTGGTTTGTAATCTGACAAAAAACTGATCTATCGTCATTAGTTGTCAAAATATTGGAAAAAATACGTAATTTTCAATTTTTGGTTTTATTTTTTTATTTAATGACCAATCAAGCCGTTATTATCCGAAACATTATTAGGTCAACAAGGAATCCAAATATAATTTTCAAATCGCTCTAGTACCTACCTACTTTAAGATGGTGGAAACTCGATAGTTATCCTTTTTTTTCATGGACGCCATATTGGATTTTTGCAATAGAAAAAAAACAAAATGTTATACATGTTGGTAATCAGAAAAATAAATTGCTTTCAAAAAGGGAAAAAATACAGTTTGGCGCCTTAAAAAAATCAAAAGTTGACTATCGAGGCTTCCGCATCTAGAGAGTGATTGCAAAACTACTTTTGGATTCCTTGTTGAAAAGTGTCCTAATGATGTTTTGGTTAAAAACGGCTAGCTTGATTGGTCATTTCATTAAATAAAAAATTTAAACAAAAATATTGCAAATTTTCGTATTTTTCCAATATTTTGACAATAATAATGACAGCTCAGATTATTTTTCAGATTACTAATCGGCACAAAAATACGTAACTTCGCCCCAATTTAACCGGCTTCATATCTCTTAAGATAACTGAGATCCCCATACAGGGTGAGGCGCGAGAACCTTAAGGCATTTTTATATGGAGAAGTGCTAGGAGTAGAAGTCTAAAAGTTTGTACCTACATGTAGAAGTCTAAAAGTTTGTACATTTATGATTTCAATTTTGACGAGCTAAACTAAAATATTTACAACCCCTCACCATTTTCTGTTGTACCGGAAGTTGCAAAAAACTTTCTTATATTGTAAATGGGACTTTCTGTATATTATTACATTTTCAGATTGCCTGAAAAAAGGTAATAAAAATGATGTTTACAGTTCAAATTTGTAACGACCAATTAATGAGTTATAAACAAATGAAAATCGCAATTTTCCATTTTCAAAGCAGCTTAGGTCGAAAACGGGTCAAGATATCGGAAAACGGCTTACATGTCCCTATCCTAACTTTTTATAATACTACGCTGGAGTACCCACAAAAAAAAATATTTCTTATTATTTTTTTTTGAAAATCGCTGATTTTTCATCACTTTGTATACAAATTTCATCAGCACCATAGGATACTACGTGAAAAGTTAAGATAGGGACATGTAAGCCGTTTTCATCTATCTTGACCCGTTTTCGACCTAAGCTGCTTTGAAAATGGAAAATTGCAATTTTCATTTGTTTATAACTAAAAAACCACTCGTTCCAATTGTGAACTACAAACACCATTTTTATTACATTTTCTCAGGCAATCTGAAAATGTAATAATATACAGGCTGTCCCATTTAAAATAAGAAAGTTGATGGCAACTTCCGGTAAAACTGGAAATGGTACGTCAGAGGCCCTTGAGGCTACCTAAAAAACTTCTGACACTTGGGCTTTATTTATTTATTTTTTACTGGAAATGGTGAGGGGTTGTAAATATTTTAGTTCAGCTCGTCAAAATCGAAATTATACACGTACAAATTTTTTGACTTCTACTCCCAGGACTTCTCCATATAATAATGCCCTAAGGTTCTCACGCCTTACCCTGCATGTATTTGTTTTTAAATTGTACACAATTTTTTGTATTAATTTTTTGTCAATCTCTCTATCTCATTTAATTTATGAAATATTTCCGAGATACAACTGAGGCGTAAAGTTTCAAGAATATGAGCGTAATAGTCAATTTCATATTTTTTTATTTTGTAATGCAAAAATCGTTTAATCATCACCTAGTTACTTTCGGTTTTAATTACTCTATATAAAAGAACGCGTCAATAGCAGCAAGAATTAACTTAAAGAAAAATTTTATTTAATAAACTCACGCAAGGTATCCAAATTGAAATTCCAGGGTTGTAAATTTCATCTCCTTTGGTCGATTCTGGCAGGTACTTACTGCTACCTGAAAGGGTAACTTTAATCGCCGTACTCACATAGTAAGAGTATATTATGAGCTATATAAATTGAATATTTTAGCTATGGACTATAATAGCAGCTCTGGAAAATTGCTTTTTCCCGTGTTATTACCTTAGAGACAATAAAATTTCTATATAGGAGTTTATTGCCAAATTGAAATTCATTTATTGTAGGTAAACGCGATAATATACGAATTATATACACCTTTGGAACCCAGCTATTCGCCTATATCAGCCCGAAAGGTTGCTTAATAGTAAGACATATAAAAGCTCTTGCCTTTTGTTCTCTCCTCTCCGGACTATATTTAACTGCAGAAGGCCATTATCAGGCCTAGGGATTATTGCTTCGATTGTTAATGAGGCGGTACACAACAGAGGGTTAATAAAGAGGATTTGCCCTTAAAACAAACAGCCCGGCTTGATTGGGAATTACCGACTCATTATTGCCCTTCCAAACGGGCCGTCGGTGATCTGATTGTCCCTTTTATTGTATCTGAAGATATTATTAACTTCATTAGGCCCTGAGATGATTCGCCCTCCTGTAATTAAGCTTATATTATTCAATGGACGTTCCTAAATTAATTTCGTAACTTGTATTGTTACAGTAACGTTTGTTTCAAATTGTTATTGTTAAATGGATCTAAATCCTAATAATA
The DNA here is from genome assembly GCA_910589415.1 of Malachius bipustulatus. Lineage (NCBI taxonomy): Eukaryota > Metazoa > Arthropoda > Insecta > Coleoptera > Melyridae > Malachius > Malachius bipustulatus. The sequence goes on from OU342635.1 coordinate 25,156,227, forward strand.
ATTATTAAAAAGAAAAAGGAAAAGACAGCTGTAAAATGTGTTATTACTTGTGATGCCGACCTATATTAATTCCGTCTATGAAAGCGTCTGCATATTGAGTCCATTCATATATAGGTACTGTGAACGTACAGAAAATTAGTGAACTCTTAACTTAAAAGACACTAACCAAAAGTTAAACACGAGTTCATTGTTATGGGATATTGTCGCGATGCGTATATTTGCTCTATGACTACGCGAAGTGTATACGTGTTTAATAAAATGAGCTAATAAGACTAGAAGAGTCAACAGGGCATTGCCATTGATGATCCTGAACAGAAAAAGAACATCAGCACATTCACGTCTGCCTGTCTACCCGGGACACTTTTAGAAAAGAACAACTGACTGACTAATCTCCATTTTCGTTTAGTTAAACTTTAAATTCAAACGGGAGCGACATTTATTGAAATTGCAGAAACTTGGAATGGGATACACGTCGTGAAGGAGAATATTGTTTTTCTACTCTTATTGAATAATATTCCAATTACTGGAGCTTTTTGGATGAATTATGAAGGGTATTATTCGTAGGTATTGTATTACAGTTCATAATACCGGCTCTTGTCCAATCACAGCTACCAGCAATTCATAATACCCGCTCGTGCACCAATCAAAAGCTGTATATTTAATAAACAGAGCAAAGCTGTCTTCTTTCTTCTTATTTATTATTTAATCTTTCCTTTGAAAAAAGAAAGGCCTTCAGTAATTCAATACTGACTAAACGTCACTGACGTCATTTTGTTTACATTAAGTACATCAATTTCATTGAGCTGGAACTAGAGATGGGAGAACCGAATTAGGAAGTAACGAAAGATCTAAAATAACCGTTACTCTAAAGGTGCGTTTTCACCAAGCGCGCAAAACGTTTGCAATTGTTAGCAAATGTTTGCAATCACAATATTTGTTTGGTGGAGACGAAAATGACGCGCATTCGCCAACATTTGCAATCATTTGTCCGTGTTCCGAGCGTTGTCGGTACATCAAAGGGATTTGTTGCTTGTGCACTTTTCTCAGGAATCGCAGGGAATCAGAGCAGTGTTGTTTGTTGTTTTCCAGCAACTGCGACGTGTCTGTCTACCAAATTAACTATAACTATAACCAAAAAATGGGATGTCCAAAATCTACGAGTTCTCATTTTATTATTCTCTTTTTCAATTAAAACAGTCATAATTATGAAAGATGCGGCACTAACAATACGTTTTCTTTTCGGAGCCATTTTTGCTCGGAACATGAACAAATGATTGCTAATAACGTACCAGGTGTCTGTGAATATTCAGTGGAGACACTTTAATTGCAAACATTTGGAAACATTCGCAAACATTTGCGAACGTTTGCTAACAATGATTTTTTGGTGAAAACGCACCTTTAGATACCCATGGCAAGAAACACTGTTTACGACTATTTGACGCATATCTACTAATAATTTAGTGTTGCGGATACAGTTATTTTGAAACAACTCAATACGAATAACAGTTACAGTTAGTATAACCGTGACAGCGGATCACAATAATAGGAAGTCGAATAGGCTAGTCTACTAATAAGTCTACTATTCCATATCAATAGAAAACTATAAAGTTATGACATAGGTTCCAATCTCCATGGCACACTTAGGACGTGTTCATTAATTAATTAAATTCGTCATAACTTGAAAGAATATTCAGAGGAAATTTGCTTAATTGCAGACTATTTTTCTGGCAGGATGATATTGAAGTGAAATAAAAGAATTGATCAAATCTTGATGATGAAGCGATGATGAAAATTTAAGTGATAAGACAACAACACAACCACTTTTTTATTACGAAATAAATTTGTTATTTGGCAAATAGGAAAAAATTTAGAATTATATTTTATATTGACTCATAAAATTCCCATATAAAACCTCCATAAAGCTGAAGCAATTTATTTTGAGCATTTAATAACGTAGTGTTTCGCCCCTCAAGTATAAATCGTATAACAAGTTATGAGAGATATACGAGTATTACCTGTGATAAAGTTGAAATTGGACAATTAAATGTCGCACCAACTGCCTCAAAAACCGTGCAAGCAAGTGGAATTATCTAATAAAATCACAGGTTAGATTTCAGTTGTCGGCGATCTTCTTGTGTCGTTTCTATTAACAATATTGTAAATAGGTTAGTGTTTGTTTCATTGTATTTCATATTATGGTTTCCCAAAATGTGCGTGGTAGAGTTTCTTACTTTCAGCGGTAATTTGATTTTGGTAAAGCACTTAACCATTTAAGCGCATTATACCATAATTCCTATTTCCTGGATCCTAAGGGCTCCGGTTTTTATTTATCTTTAAAAAGTATTGATTCTCTAGTGTCCGTATTCATCAAACTTCAAAATATAACTCTGGGGTTATATTTTGAATTTTCTGACCGCTGATTGGTCTAATGCTCAAACCCTACGAACGCTACGAATTTTAAACCAATCACATGTTCTAAAATATAACCCCAGGGGTTATATTTATTGATGAATACGGGCATTGATGAAGTAATCTGATGTAAGGTAAAGTATGGGATATTATACAGGGTGAGTCATTGATATGGGAAAGCTCGATTACACCTATACCATTAAAGATATCTAATATATTTGATGGATTTTATTGGGATTTAGGTTCTAATTTAAATTTGCCACTAAAGATTCTTTACAGAACAAATTAGAAAAACTTTCGTACAGCATGCGAGGAGAAGACTGAAGAACTGGACGGTACCGTTTCGTCCTTATTATGGACTCATCAGCATATCATATCAGTCAGCTCTAAACCACACATGCTATACGAAATTTGGAAGTTCTATCTATTCTAACTGGTGTTCTCGTTTTGTAGTGACTTTTAATTTCAAATGAGTAAGTAGGCAACCAGAGAAACGTGCGTGTCTTTTATATAGTATTATCCTCGCTATAACAGTAGAGTTGTCATGGATTTATGAACTTTACACTACTAATGCAGAGGTTTTATTTTACCTATTTTACCGAGGAAAACTATTTTACCTATGCCTCTGTAGGTATACAATATGCCGAAGATTTTTGTTTTTGTGTTGTTAGTTTGCATTATAAGTTATTTGTATCTTAAGTGAAGTCCTTGCTAAAAAAAAAAGTATAATTCTGTTAACAGATGGTGAATACGTTCGATCATATATTTGATGACGAAAATTCCACAGGATTCCAATAATTTGATTGAGCCACTACTGTTACGAAACTCCCGAACAAAGGTATTTGGATCAATGTTTTCCACTTTGGTGAATTAGGAGAAGGGCTGCAAATGCTCGTATATGTATGGTATGGTCTTGATCAGATTAGTATAATCACCAGATCCTCTTGTGAAGTGAAATTTACAGGGCTAGGATTTGAAACCTATACATAGGATTGGTTTGTAATTGCTAGTTGAAGTGTTAATACTGCCAAAGCTAAAATTGAAATTTGTAATTGCTATAACCGTACTTTTTCAAGGCCGCTTTACTTTGCCCAATTTATATTGTGAGAAATTTTATCCTCAATTTAATCTGTGTGTTACCATACTTTTTAGGGGTGTCCTTAATAAGTAATGTATTTTTTATTAAAATTAAACTTTTTATTTTTTTATAACTTTTTATTATTGTTTAATAAAAAAAGTGTTTTTTTGATATAAATAATTAGAAAATACACTATTGGAGACATCCCTACTTTATGAAGTTCACCCCAGCCCCAGGCCATGAAATGTCCATCGATACTGCCAGTCATGTAGACCACGATAAAGTAAACGGTAAGAGATACAGGGTCGGACAGGGTCGGTTAAATTAAAGAAAAGTTGCGTAGTTTTTTGCTTATTATAAGAATTTGAAACACAATTTATGGAAACTTCATACGCGTTGCTGAAATATCCTGAAAGACTGAAAAAACTAGATTCCTTATTACCTATTGGAATATATTTATTATAATTTTTAAAAAATTAATTATTTTTTAGGTTTTCATAAGTTTTCATAAGTCAACAGCCATCGATTTGACATTTCAAAAATTTTTAAATTTTCAAAACCATTTAGATGCTGGGCTTTCATAGTCGACTTTATTTTTCTAATGGCCACCATATGATTTTTTTGTGTCATTCGGTATTAAAAAATTGAGGAAACCAAAAATCTATCACATTCAAAAAAAAATTTCTTAAAAATTTAATTCTTTTTTCGGAAAAAAAAAATTGGAAAATTATTTCACCGAATTATGTATCTGTATCTATTGAATTGGAAACAAGAAATTTTTATATTAATCGTGACCGTTGCCATATAAATTCTCTTATACCTAGGAGATGTAATGTATAAATGTAAGTAACCCCACCATCCTATACATTAGTTCCTGTTAATTGAAGCACTGGTCGCATACCTAACTGGGGACGCCATCAATTATCGGATGTTTGAGACCACGGTATTTATTTTCTGTCAATTCCAGACGTCGCGTCCTTCTCTCCATTTCTAATCAAGTGGCTAGCCGGATGGATAACGGCCATCGTTTCTGCAGACATCCACTATCCAGGACATTCTGGGTTAAAAGCCGCGATTCTGTAAGGCCATATGGATATATAAGTGCTCTTATTTTACACATTTCTAACGGCCGATTTTGCTAGAAATATTCCTAAAAAGCTTTTTATGTGCATGGGAGTTTATCGTTGATATCAAGTAGTTGAGTCGCACATGTAAATTATAGCCGTCCCAGTGGAGACTTTTGCAGAATAACAAGAGAACCGGTGGTGTATTCAGCGGTGAATGTTATTATATCATTTACAGTATTATCGCCATTGGTGTTTTTTGTATGCTAATTTTATTATACTCTCAAATTAGCATATAAATATTATAGTCCTCTACTTCTCCAGAAAAATTATATAACTTTCCTTACATAACTTATAATCATATACCTACCTACACGATGCGGCACGTGGATCGCTGCTGCGAACCAGGCGGGAGCCGTGTTTGATTATGATTCGGTCTTTTAACAGTTTGTTACTTTTTTATTTTCGTTTTAGTGTTTTTACACAGATGGGTCTCTTCGGGCATGTTTTGAGCGGAACTAAGTCCATTTTTGTCATTTTCATTTATTTTCGCTGAGACGGAGGCAGCATGCAATCTTATTTTATTTTAGCAAATTACAACGTTTCAGTCGTATCGTTACTGAATTACCGCCGACAAATTCCTTTTTGTAAATTTCCTGAAGGGAAAGGTCAGTTTGTCGGTAACTCACAATAATAATAATTGAATAATCGAGTAATCAGTTATATATATATATTCGTTTGAAACGGAATGAAGTACAAATTACATAAAGTGCTTTTTTAATAATTGAAATTTTTAACCATCCAGGTTTTTATTACCTATGGAAATATCAATTATATTAATGAGGCACTGTCCTGATGAAAGTGTAAACAAAATTTATAAGTAAGTAATTAAATGGAGTGGTGCTGGAAACACCTCAACTTTATTTTTGATTATAAAATGTATTTGAATCAAGGGTTGTTATTAATTTTTAGATATTATTGTTTGTTGTTTCAAACTTTAATTTCCCGCACTTCCAATAATAACAAGGAATTTACGTCAGAGTTCAAAATAAACAATGTTAAATTTAACCAAGTTCGCATTCTCGGAATATTAAATTTGATTGGATCCGTGTTTGTCTCTGTGTAATTAAATTTAAATTTTCTTGGGGTAAAAATTCTTTGAGTGGAAATTCATTTCGTACGAGCTATAGAGCAAACTGAGTCTGTCAACTTTGAGCAGTGGAACTTCGGCAGTGAGGCAAGTGGCAAACAACGCGACGATTATTACTCTCAGGGAGTGCCGATTTGATGAGAGAAACTGACTAATGGCAACAATTCGCATAACTTCTTCGAGTTAACGCGAGTCAGATATTAAACCCTCCTCTTACCCGTCACTCCTGCTCAAATATCTAGCATCTAATTAAGTTCAACAGCTGCCACATCGAGCATCGCCGATCTAAATACTTCATCGGCGATAAGTTCTGGGTCACGTTCCTTTTGCAACTGGATAGTGATTTATTAAATTGCAGCCACCTTCACTGCAGCAGTTCTATTTTAGTTTCTGTTACATATAAAATTCCTACCTAAGTACCTATCGAAAATGTCTATTGTGTTTACAGGTTCATTATTTTAGGTTTCGCGACCAAAGGCAAGGCCCCTTATAAGGCTATAAAAAATTAGTTTATTCACTATACGTTTTGTCAATTTTCAGCGCTAGGTCGATCTTTAATTTTTCGTTATAAACATTTAAAGCTTTTTAACGTAGTTCCGTTGTAAGGTTCGACTTTAAAGTAATTTCAAATTCGAGTAATTTAATTATTTGTTAGAGAAATAAGTTTATACTTATTTTTACACACTAAAAACACTAATTATTTATCTAATTATACAGGTCTAATTGTACAGGGTGGGCAGATAAGGATGCAAAGTGATAATAATAATCTCGGAAACTATTCGTCATAGAGACTTGCGTTAAAAAATGTTTAGATTAAAGTGGCCAAAAAAAAAATCCTGGAAATTATTTTGAGGTTTCCAAGATTGCCGCCAGGCGGCGTAGCCGCGCTCTAAAACCTTTAAAGTGATCTTTCACTGAAATCCACCCAGTAAATGTATCAAAAAAATATATGCGTTTTAAATCCAAGCTTTATTCGAGTTATTTTTGTCTAGCACTTTTTGAAATATCTACTAAAATGAAGTGGTGGGGGGTGATTGAATGTTTTTGTAAATAAACAGCTATAACTCCTAAACAACTGAACGGATTTTAACAAACTTGGTCTCATTGGAAAAAGCATTTATTACTCCATTAAGCCCATCTTACCCGGTATATGCCTGATTTTTAGTGATGCCGCTAGAGGGCGTTATTTGATATAATAACAGAAGATTGCAAAATTCTCTGAAAAGTTAAATGCAATAATATTACTATTTTTCCATAGAAATCTAGAGAAATGATACCTAAATAGGTTAGTGAAAACCGTATCTCGATATCTTATTCCTAGCCTAAAATATCGAAGAAAGAAAATTTTGTTATAATAAAATTTTAAAAAGACGCCATTACACCATTAAACCGGTATTTATTCTTACTTATTTGTCTTTTTTCAAGAATCAGTGATGAAATTTAATATTTAAATTGAAATTTAAATAAAATTTTATAATTTTTAAATAAAAAAAAAACAAAAAAAGTGTAGGGGCATAATAAACAAAAAGGACCGATTTTGAAATAAAATACTTCTTATGAAAATTCATTAATTTTCCTGTGTTAGGAGAAAATAGTTTTCAGGGCAGTGGTGTTATTAATAGCAATTTGGTTGAATTTTCTAACCTTTGTTTTTTTTTTAACTTACCTACATTAATTGAGTTACATATTTTAGTTAATTTCCTCGTTTATTTCCTTTTGTTTATTTTGTTCTTGTTTCCTGGGTAACCTTTGATAATGCAATTTTTGTTTTATAGACGATAATTGCTACAAAAATCGTAGTTTACAGACGATAAGTCAGACGACAAATGTTGTTTTTTTTCGGACGACAAGTTTATTTCAGACGATAGGAATTATAAAATTGTTATTTACAAACGATAACATAGAAACAGGATATAAAAAAATTAAATTTTATAGATAAGAGGCTAAAAATAACTACAGACAAAACACGGAAAAGATATTAAGATGACAAATGCAAAAAATACAAATATAAATAAGAATAAATGTAATGGTGTAATGGCGTCTTTTTAAAATTTTATTATAACAAAATTTTCTTTCTTCGATATTTTAGGCTAGGAATAAGATATCGAGATAAGTTTTTCACTAGCCTATTTAGGTATCATTTCTCTACATTTCTATGGAAAAATAGTTATATTATTGCATTTAACTTTTCAGAGAATTTTGCAATCTTCTGTTATTATATCAAAAAACGCCCTCTAGCGGCATCACTAAAAATCAGGCATATACCGGGTAAGATGGGCTTGATGGAGTAATAAATGCTTTTTCCAATGAGATCAAGTTTGTTAAAATCCGTTCAGTTGTTTAGGAGTTCTAGCTGTTTATTTACAAAAACATTCAATCACCCCCCACCACTTCATTTTAGTAGATATTTCAAAAAGTGCTAGACAAAAATTACTCGAATAAAGCTTGGATTTAAAACGCATATATTTTTTTGATACATTTACTGGGTGGATTTCAGTGAAAGATCACTTTAAATGTTTTAGAGCGCGGCTACGCCGCCTGGCGACAATCTCGGAAACCTGAAAATAATTTCCAGGATATTTTTTTGGCCACTTTAATCTAAACATTTTTTAACGCAAGTCTCTATGACGAATAGTTTCCGAGATACAGCACTTTGCATTCTTATCTGCCCACCCTGTACATCTTAATTTTAAAGATGGCGGCACTCCGGTTATAACGGAAATAGCTACCATCTTGTTTTTTTTGTTTTTTTTTTTAATGAAATTCCCCTATATTATTGCAATTTCAAATTGTCTACAAAAAATCCAATTATAGTCCAATAAAGTCTAAAAAGTCATACGTATCGATTAAGAATACACATCCTTTTTATAGTTCGATTTATTTTGTTTCATATACGTGGTTTTTATAGTAACCGTCCAGTTTGTCTAAACACTCCATCCCGCATAAATAAGTATACGTCAACATTGGTTTTGAATGAGAATTAAATGAACAGCACAAAGGATAGAGTGTCATTACGTGAATAAATTTTATGTAGTTGTCAGTGGCTCTCAAACTGACGTAAGCGGTTCAATTAATATTTGAATGATTTCCTTCAATAATTTACGCTCGTTCACAACTTGACAATTAACTGTTTGACATTTTCTGGTGAAACTAAAAATATTAATTCGGACGGTTAGTGTAACGTCACATCTGACTTTTTAAAGTTAATCCTACTATAGAATAGTTTTGTAATAGTTTGAAATGAATAGTGTGAGTTATAAAAAAATGAAAAACGAAATTTTTTATTTTGAAATCAGTATAAGTCAACAAGAGCAGCGCTAGATATAGAAAAATGGCTTACATGTCCCTATCTTAACTTTTCATGTTTAAAGGTCAATTTACATCTTACGTCAGGGACCCGGGGGCCAGGTGTTCAACGTGGACGTGCAATTTTTTTAATAAATGGACTTTGAATAGCTGCATTTACATGTGACGAGAACGGACTGGCAACAAAATGTGACCATCAGATGTGAATGCAGTTAATCAAAATCCATTTATTAATATAAATCCACGTCCACGTTGAACACCTATAGCCCGTGTCCTGTCCGTGCCGTTCAATGTAAATTGATCTTAATTCTATTGTATAATTCAACTTATTATACAGGGTCACAGGGTGATGTAAATTATCAGATTTTTCATCATTCTGTATTAAATTAAAAATTACATAATAGGATACCACATGAAAACTTAAGATCGCTGCGGACTTCAACAACATTAGTCAGCGTTCTGTATTAAGACACTTGAAGAAACAAAAATGGCATCCCTACAAAGTTTCATTACTGCAGACACTTATTAAGATAATTCGGATAAGTGAATGGACTTTTGTAAAACAATGACAAATGTTACAACTGAAATAGTACCGCTTAAAAATATCCTGTTCTCTGAAGAAGCAACATTTTTTTATTGATGGCACCGTCAACAGACAAAGTTGAATATACTGGGCGGCATAAAATCCGCACTGGTTGCGTGAGCAAAAAACACAATACCCCCAGAAAGTCCATATGTGGGCCCGAATTGTTAACAACCAAGTTATACGGCCATACTTTTTTGAGGCCATATTGACAGAAGTGTATCTTGTTTTCTTACAGAATGAGCTAATTCCTGCATTGATCAACATTTACCCTAACGCTGATAATCCGGACGTTAATTCGTTATGGTATCAACAGGATAGAGCACCACCGCATTATGCAAGATCAGTTCGTGCGTGTACCTCAATTTTGTGTTTCCTAACCGGTGGATCGGTCGATGAGGTACAATTAGAATGCCCTGCAAGATCTCTTGATTTAAAACCTGTTCATTTCTTTTTATGGGGGTATGTTAGAAGTTTCCTTTTAGAGCAATTGAACTACAAACTATTTATAATATTTTAGTTGAATTTGAGAGTATTTTATATTTTAGGTTATTGTCAAGAAGTTGCTGGTGAACATTTCGAGCATTTGCTTTGACTTTTTTTTTGTTGACGTCTTTGACTATTTATTAACGTTTTATTTCTTCTTCATTTTATAATACAAAAATTCGCATTTCCGATATCACAAGCATTTTTCTCAGAAATTTCCTTTTTTAAGGTTACAAAATGATTATAGTAGAATTAAGTTTAAAAAGTCAGATGTGACGTCACACTAACCGTCCGAATTAATATTTATAATTTCACCAGAAAATGTCAAACAGTTAATTGTCAAGTTGTGAACGAGCGTAAATTATTGAAGGAATCATTCAAACAATGAATGAATGACGCTTACGTCAGTTTGAGAGCCACTGACAACTACAGAAAATTTATTCACGTAATGACACTCTATCCTCTGTGTTGTGCATTTAATTCTCATTCAAAACCAATGTTGACGTATACTTATTTATGCGGGATGGAGTGTTTAGACAAACTGGACGGTTACTATAAAGACCACGTATATGCTGAAACAAAATAAATCGAACTATCAAATGGATGTGTATTCTTAATCGATACGTATGACTTTTTAGACTTTATTGGACTATTATAGGTACATTACCATATTGGCAATTGAATGGAGTATCAAAAAATGGAATATAAAATAAGGGTTGCTATAAAAAAAATGCCGATGACGTCACCACTCTTTCGCGCATCACCCTGTATACCCTAATATTATGTCAAATCAAAAGTTGGACAACCTAAAAACAAAATCGACCTGTTTTTTTATTTTTTCAAAAAAACAGAACTTTCCATTTTATCGAATTTATTCCTTACTTTTGACGCTCACTGCTGAATTCTAATATTGAATGGAACAACTAATATCCTTAGAACAATTTATTAATAAATTCTTTTTTTTTTTTTGAGATTTTGATTTATGTAATAGAAATTTTAGATCTGATTATACAGGGTGCACCATGAATCCTTCTCTATATTGCTATCTCCTAACGCTAACAGATACAGGGTCGGTTAAACAAATCCAAAGGAGCGCAATTTTGTGGCCATCTCGATTCCGTCGAGACAAACAAGATATCTGTGACCGTTCCTGAAATATCCTGAAAAAACTGAAAAATCGAGATTTCTTATTTTTGCCATATCTTTTTTATTATTGGAGATTAATGAATAATTTTTTGTGGGCTTACATAAGTCGGCAAGAGTTACCCATCTGACATTTCAAAAATTTTCAAAGCCGACTAGATCCCAGAATTTTCATAGTCAACTTTCGTTTTTCTTATGGCCACCATAGTGTTTGTTTTATGTTGTTCGGTATAAAAAAAATCATAAAAACTAAAAATTGTTAAACTTCAAAAAATAAAAAATAAAATTTTTATTCTTCTTTTTTCTTTACAAAAAAGACACATTTTTAGACCGATTTCATAGATAAATTAAAAAACCATAAGGCAAGCACTATTTCGGCGTATTTTACAAATGTTGACGTTTTTCGACGATTTTTTATTAGGTTTTTCTTTGAAATATTGAATAAAAATTTTAAAAATTTTTTTTGAAGTTTATTAATTTTTGGTTTCCATTATTTTTTTCATATCGAACGACATAAAAAAATAATATGGCGGCCATAAGAAACACGAAAGTTGACTGTGAAAACTCTTGGATCTAGTAGGCCTTGAAAATTTTTGAAATGTCAGATGGATAGCTCGTAGCAGCTTACGTAAGCCTACAAAAAATTATTTATTAATTTCCAATAATAAAAAAGATATGAGGAAAATAAGAAATCTCGATTTTTCAGTTTTTTCAGGATATTTCAGGAACGGTCACAGATATCTTGCATGTTTTGACGAATTCGAGATGGCCACAAAACTGCGCATCTTTTCTCTAATTTAACCGACCCTGTATCTCTTAGCGTTCAGGAGATAGCAATATAGAGAAGGATACATGGTGCACCCTGTAGAGCTCAAAGAAAGGGAGGCGGTAGAAAAGTTTTTTTATTAGATGGTTTTTTACTTTATTATCACTTAATTGACGGTTGACGTAAGGTAATCCGGGTTCCAGTTTTTAAATCCAATTTCATCGGCTTTATGTCCCGTTCGGCTAATTAGTACAAATTGATGACCATTACTGGTGTGTAAACAACGGCAGCCCGTGGGATTTCGTTAATTCGTTACGTCAACTTTAAATCAACTTTGACAGAGTTTTTTTGATTTTTTTTTTTTTGTTTTCTTGTTTTTGTTAAGCAAAACAATATTTAGAACAACAATAATAATTAATGTCTAAAATATATTGACAAAATAAGTTTTCTGTAAAAAAATAATTCTGAACAAATTTAATTAAATTTGAATAATTAATCAATTAAAAAAACTTCCCTAATGGAGAGTTTGTACATACGTATAATGTGTGAAAAATAAAAAACAAACAGTTTTTTAAAGTAACATGACATTATTAGAACTTTTTGAAAATAATCCCCATATTTTTTATTTTTTATCCGTTAGAATAATTTTTATTGCAAGAAGTAATAGAAAAATAAAAACTTTCCCTAACTGATTAGGAAAAATATTTTTCAACGAATCATTTGTATATTAATAATTAATAATTGCCTATTGCATCATACTCTATTTCAGTAATTAAACTGTAAACTGAAAATGATAAAAAACCAATTTGATTAAAACGTCCAATGTAATTTTTTTCCATACCAATGCCGTTCGTTGATTTATTTCAGTCCACCGCCTTCTCGCCGCCTGCCCATGGCTTCCCACATTTGTCACATCACCAGGCGGCGGCGGCGTTGCTGAGATGGTCTGGCGGTGGGGCCGCGGCCTCGCCCGGCGCTCACTCTACGGCGCCGGGCTCCTGTTTGGCACCCTGGTTGCAGTCCGTATATGCATGCTCTGTTTTACCGAGGGCGACCAGATCCCGGCCTCCCCCGCGATGTACGTGGCAGCCCCTCCCGCCTCCGCAGTCTCCCGTCATCGGTACGACCGTGACGTGCCGCTCGTTTTCATAGGAGGCGTGCCCAGGTCCGGGACGACGCTCATGAGGGCCATGCTTGACGCACATCCTGACATCAGGTAAGGTTTCATTTGTTTTAATTATTTTTGTAATTGGGCTAATTAAATGTCAGTAAGTAGGAAGTATATTATTCAACAAGCGCACATTGATGGGTGTCATTTATCCCGAAGATTAAAATTCCAGCACGGTCCTCGTACTACGCGAGTAGAATACTATACTTTATCTTTGGCTATTCTTGAATAATAAAGTTCTTTTTTTGTAAAACGTTTCTATGAAATGTTTCGATCACGTTTCATGTATATCATGCTGTGTATATAGTTTTTCGAGTGAAGTCCCTACGTTGTCAACAAATTTATTTCAGAAATTCCGTTTGCATAATCAATCAAAAGATCTACATATATGCTTTTTATGACGCAAATCGTTTGGATCCAAAACTCTTTCAACGTTGGGCATGGTTACATACCTAAAACAAGTCGTTTTTGTTGTGTAAATAAAGCACAGTAAGGAAATTTAATAAAACGATTTACAGCATTTCGCAGGAAACTGAATTTTTAAGCTGAAACATAATTTGTCTTCCCTCTTTGTTTTCTATTTAACGTTGAACAAATCTTTCTTTCGAGCAAGAAGTTTAGTATTCGTATTTGCCGAGCAATTTTCCCTTGGAAACTTGCGTAGCTTTCTTAATGTTATGAAAATCGTATTATTTCGAGAACAATACGTAATATTCGAACAAATGCTTTGGAAATATTTCATGTTCTTAGTCCGTATTATCACCAAGTTATGTTGTAGTAGGTATTAGGGAAGTTTATTTCCTCGCTTGAAGTTATAACTTCTCCTTAATTTCGTTTCGTTTTCGACAAGGGTGAAATTCGGGGGAAAACGTTGGAGGGCGCACAAACAAATATTCACATCTATAGCCTGATTTATTTTACTCCTCCAGGCTGTTTCCTTAATAAGCATATTAATTTAACCTTTTACTTGCTATCGATTTGTGAACATACTAATATCAAGCCGGCTACTACACTTGTGCAACAGTGCGAGTGTTCCCGTTGAAACAACAAAGTAGGTGTTTCCGGTATTTCCGGAAGTACAGCCATATTGAAAATAGTTTTACTGAATTTCTCATGGTCATTTGTGTCATAAAAAACATAATTTTGAGGCTCTACGACTATTAGTTTCCCAGATATTATGGCTGATGGCCAACCTTATCAGACACGCAGCCATTTGTCAAATGACTTCCCCGATTTTTTCAGGTTTAATTTAAAAAATATCGATCGTAGAGAAAAATTATAAAAACAAAGTTGTATAGGAAATGGAATTTCCTACAAGTCAGCTCCTGTCATCTTTGCACAAGAAACTTTAAAATGTTTCTTTAAAATGGCCCAGTGATTCAACAAAACATATTTTCAAAAAAAATCTCTTGTCACAGTGTTTGTAACCAAACTCTTCCGAAACGGTTTAGGAGCTCGTGTAGATGGGAATGGGAAATTTGTATGGAATTTTTTGATTGGAAGAGTGGGTAGTACCTTCGTTACTGTTAATTAAATTAAAACATAACATTTATAAAGAGATTCTAAAATATACTAAAGCCTTTTCACATATTACCACCAGAAATTCTATTACATAGACCCTTTTGAGGAACGAGATTTAATTAATTTCAAGAGTCCGAGACTAAAGAAATCCAAATGGAATAGCGATTACTTGTACCTACTTATTTGCCAATTTTCGAATCTTTCGAATCGAATTCATCAAATCAGTGTTTTAGAAGAGTAAAAGTTCTGTAATTACAGTTTCTCGAGCAAATGATCGATTCGGTATTATGCGCCAAGGGATACAAAAGGACTCGAAGTACGCCCTTCCATTAACTTTCTATAAAACATATTCCTTTGGGAAATACATCGAAGGAAAGTTATTTTATTGTAACTCGTTCATTTACGAAAAGTTTACGAAAAGCTTGCTTAACTTTGACAACTTCGATTAATCATTGGGGAGTTTTAGCTAATCATCTCTGCTAAATTATGTTGAGAAAAGTCTAATTGGAACTTCTAAATAATGTGAAACCGAACAGAAATTTTCGCACAACAAACTCGATAATAAAAGAATGTTTATTAGAGTTGAGAATTAGACCAATAATAATTATTTCTAAGGAAATAATTAATTATTGTTATAAAGGTTGATGAAAATTATCAGATGTTTTTCAAACAATTTTCGGATGTGACGCAATCGGCTCAACCCGCCCCTCGTTTAACGTCAATAAATTTATGTAGGTATTTAACTTTATACCTTATAAGCCTTACAAGCCAGTGAGGAGGGGGCGCTCTAATACAAAGTAGGTACTACTTAAGGGAATGTACTAAATTTGAGGGCGTATTCCTGGGCCAATTTTAAATGGAAAAGTTCAAATAAACATCTCTCCTAAAATGTTAAACATTGTTTTGCCGATAATGTTGAAATTTGGCGTTGTTTTTGTAGTAATACGCCGTTCCTTTGGCTCAAAATAGATTGGAATTATCAAGTCCAGTGGCGTCCAGGGGCACCCTTACCAGTATTATTATTAAAAATGTAGCCGCTGACTTTTTTTTTAATTTTGAGATTTCTTTAGATTTTTTTAGACTGAGCAATTAAAAATACAACTTTTATGTCTCCTGACCTTTTTTCTTATCTCCTGTGTTTTCTATAAAAAAATAAAAGCCGCTTCAAGGCATGTATTTTTTTTCTCTATAAAGAAGTAAGATATAGGAAAACAATTTAAGAGACAAAAAAGTTGCATTTTTTAGTTACTGAATGAAACTGACAAAAATATCAAAAAATTAAAAAAAAGTCAGTGACGTACATGTTCGCAATAAGTGGCGAGAGTGAAAAAAATTCAACACCTTGTATCTTGAAAACCAGACATTTTAGGACACAATCATGTTTAATGAGCTTTTCTACTTATAATATTGATCCAGGAATACGCGCTCAAAATTTAGTAAACCTTTAAGTAACACCCTGTATAGTTATTGCCTTTGAACTAAAAAATTAGTAATCCGGCCTTCCCTAAGGTACTGCGTGTTGCAAAATGAATAAAAGTTCGGTTATTTTATCCCTATTAACTGAAAAAAAAATATCGCAGCCATCTCTATTATACGAGGGTCATTTGAAAAGTTTCCGGCCATTTGAAGAAAAACACATAATTCAAGCCAAACAAAAATTAATTTCTCGGCATAATCCCCATTCAAGTCAATACATTTGGTCAAACGCTTTTCCCAACCCTTCATGCCATCAGAAAATTTTTTTTTAGGTAAACCTGAAAAATACAGGTTTACTTCAACTTCGGTATTTGACCCATATTTTTTCAAGTTGGGGAACAAAAAACGTCACTCGGAGCTAGGTCTGATGAGTAGGGTAGGTGTTGAAGCAATTCGAACATCAATTCGTCCAATTTCGCCATTGCGACCATGCACGTGTGGACTCGCGCGTTGTCCTGATGAAACAGCACCTTCTTCCTCGCCACGTGTGGTCGTTTCTTCTTGAGTTCCGTCTTCAATTGGTCCAGCAACGTATTAGGGTCCGTTAATGGTTTCACGTTTTTGAGGGTAATCAACCATAATTGCTCCACGGCGGTCCCAAAAAACTGTCGCTATATATTTTTCGGCGGAAAGAACGACCTTCGCCTTCTTCGGAGCTAGTTCCCCCTCCAGTCAATCCACTGCATTGACTGTTGTTTAGTCTCCGGAGTATTGTGATGGATCCAGGTTTCGTCGACAGTAATTAATCGGTGCAAAAACTTAGTAGGATTCTTCTGGAACAGCTGAAGAGTTTCGCGCGACATGTCCATCCGTACGCGCTTTTGGTCGATCGTCAACAAACGCGGCACCCATCGCGCGGATAATTTTCTCATGCATAAATCTTCATGTAAAATCTTATGCACTCGTTCAGTTGATATCCCACAAGCTTCAGTAATTTCCCTAATGGTTAATCGGCGATCTTCCATCACGGTTGTGTGCACTTAAACTGACAATATCTTCCGTGGAAACAGTTTTTGGACGACCAGAACGTTCATCGTCAAAAATGCTTGTACCACCGCGTTTGAACTCGGCCACCCAATGTTTCACGGTTGTAAATGAGGACGACGATTCACCATACACGGAGTCTAACTCTTCTTTCACTTCCCGAGTTTTTTTACCTTTCAAATACAGCAACTTTATACCGCGCGATACTCGATTTTATCCATTGTCGTTAACAAACCTCACCTGTCAACTTTGGAAGGGTACCATGTGTTTTGTACTGATCGGAATGACTTGAAAATTTTATGGCATACATATGTAAAGGCCCTCTATTGGTTGGCAAGAGAACTTGAATGCACCATGACTTTTTGCCGGTAAGGACGGAAACTTTTCAAATGACCCTCGTATTTATAAGGTAAAAAAGTCAGTATAGTCGACCAAGAGATATAACGAAAAAATCTAATTGTTAAACTGTCATATTTTATGACTTCAACGATATTTCAATAATCCAAAAATTGAAAAAATGACAGAAGTCGTTTCGTTATATCTCTGGTCCAACTATATCTACCTAATTAAATATAAATTGGACGTAGAACTAATTATTTTTATTCTCGTAATAAAATAAAGGCTTTCTTTCATCACTGATTTGGTTATTTCAATTAACCCATTCATGTTATTCTTATCCAGGCGTTGAATTCAGCAGGTTAAAAATTTTGCTAACCTACATCGGATTTTCCTCGACGCGAAACGTCTCGGTGGTAGGTACTTAATCCTGCAACGAAGTTACTCGCTGCTAATCGCGGTGACAGCGAAAACAAGGTCGTAATGGTTCTTTTAAGACGGCGACGGCGAATCTAATAAAACGCCACATTTCACAATCGATCATTTTTCATAAAATTAATGACCGAGTTTTGATTTTGGTTGATTTGTCAAGTTTGAAAGCTTAAAAAGAGACCTGAGTGATGGTTCTTGGAGCAAATTAGCTTACGATTACACCGCAGTATATAGGTAGGTACGTATTTCTCCTCGCCTTCTTTTATGAAAAAACTTGATTCGTTTATTGTTAATTTCAACTTGGTATTTGAAAAACGCTTAAATATTTCATTTTCATTTCGAGGAGATAATTTCCAACATCAAGTTAGACTAATAAGCTGTTTCATTTCTCTTGAAGGTTTTATTGCTCGAGACCGTGCTGATAAGCGAACATATGAATCAATAAGGTGGTTCGTGGCCTGCAAAGGATTAAATTGTTGGCTTAGTGAAGTTGGCCCCCCTAAGTGTGAATTTTTATCAAATTTAGACGGCATTCGTTTGTCCACCCTTAAACAAAGGTTACGACTAAATAAAAAAAAATTGACAACAGCACCCTCATGAATAGATTTCATTAATTTTCAAACGGAATTCGTTTGTCCACACTCCAAAAAAAAAAGTTATGACTAAATAAAAAAATTGACAACAGCCCCAAATGCGAAATTTCATAAAATTCAAACGGCATTCGTTTGTCCACAATTTTTTCACGTTTGTCAAACCTATATTTTCATTTGGCCACCTCCAAAAAGAGTTGCGGTCAAATTAAAAAAAAAGGAAAAATACATTTAACACCCCCCCCCCCCCATGACTGTTCGAAGAATATGACTGTTCGTTTATTATTCTCCTTTGTCGTTCCACTAGGTATATAAATGTTATATGAAGGGGGGAGGGGGGAGGTGTAAGTACAAACGAAAATTTTCGTTGATTAAACGTGCAGAAATCGTGGACAAACGAATGCCGTTTGAATTTTATGAATATTCGCATCAGTGGCTATGCTGTGAATTTTTTATATTTTCCCGTAACTTATCTTTGGAGGGTGGACAAATTCAAATTTTTGTTGGAAAAACGTGGAAAAATGGTGGACAAACGAATGGCGTTTGAAAATTAACGAAATCTGTTCATGGAGGTGCTCTTGTCAAATTATTTTATTCTGCCGTAACCTTTTTTTTTTTGAAGGGTGGAGAAACGAAAATTTTGGTTGGACAAACGTGGACAAACGAATACCCTCTAAATTTTATAAAAATTCGCACTTAGGGGTACCTACTTCACCAAGCTTTTAAATTGTTTCACTTTTCTGTCATTCTTTATGAAGCTTTTTGATAAAAAGAAATAATTATATGGTAAATTTTATTATTGTTTTGCGGATTTTACAATGGAAAGTATATGTAAAATTAAATAATTTGTCAAATTATTTATTATCACCACATCCATATTAAGGCAATGTCAGCGAGCGAGCATACCTACTTAAAAAATGTAACTTTAGAGCTAAGTTTGGAGAAATTTCGTCCCTTCTTTATTTTCTTCTGAAATTTTTCGGGCGAAAATGGGACGCCTTTGAATCTAGGATGTTCCTGAGCAGCGAAGGATTATTAATGCTTCGCCTCCCGGATTATTTCTTCGGCCGGATACGTCAAGTTTGTATCGAACGGACAATCAATCATTCCTGGCACGGGATTTAAAATAGGGACTAGGGTATCATTTGCCGTAGAAATAAAAACTTCTAGTCTTGAACGAAGGAAAATTGATTGCCGGCATCAATGAATTCCTAAATGGGGATGCAGTTAAAGTGGAAAAAAGTCACGTAATTGAATGAGGACTAGGTTTCATCATCGAGTGATATATTCATCGTGTTTTTGTTGCTACGTGGCTTGTTGAAATTCAAAAGTTTTTACCTTTTTTATAATCATCATCATCATCGTCATCATCATCACATTTACTTCTCAAGTATTTATGAAACCAAATGATCATAACAATAATCATTATTTCCTCATTTCACTTAACAATCATTTCACTCTCGTACTATTAGCACTTTATCAATAATAACTTTTCCACACGCTTTTTTCTAATTAATAGACATTATAAAACGTGCTAGACAATGATCTATTATTCTTGTGCATCTAGCTAAAGCCATAGAATGCAAGCAGAATATTAATTTCTTTATTTCGAATTCTGACTGTATGCAGTGTGGTTAAATTTTTATGAGTTTCGTTTGTAAAGCATGTTGAAGCCGCGGTCCTTTTTTCTTCGTGTGATTGCTGCTTTGTTCTTCATATACCTGAAACATGAAATCCTGAAACGGGCGGAACGGTCAAAAGTCATTTCGCTTTGAAATTTAAGAGAATAAATGTTTCATACAGTCACCGTGTAACAGTATTTCTACATTGTCAAGGGACAATGTAACATTTTTAACAATAAGCTACCAGATAATACTTTCTTTTGCCTTGATTATTTCATTTGTTTAATACTATATAAGAAAAGCAATTATTAGAGAGACAGAGAGAGAGAGAGAGAAACCTTAATTTATCGTTTCCTCTGAAACAGTTGAAAAGTAAGCGCATTCTTCTATTATTTACCCTGTAAGAAACGTATTTCACAATTATTGTACTGTATACGAGCTAGTTAGTCGTGAACATTATAGAAATTACCTCTGAATTTCTCGTATAGTCGAGCATGGCTCCCTGCTGTACTGTTTTATTTCTCAGAGGAGAACGAACGAACCGTGGATTTTCTTCGTTTCCTGCTGTTTGTCCAAGCTTCTTTACTCTAAATCAAATACCTATACGGGAGGTGAGCACCGGCCATTGTTTCCATTCAAAAATTCTCCAATATGTTATCGCAATAATGTCGTCTCGATTGTAGAACCCGCTGGCACTGTACGATATGGAAAGCCGTCGGAATTCTGGATGAGCGTCGTAACTCGTAAATATATCGACGCCGGTTTCTAAACTTTGCTCCCTCCACGAGGTGCACATTGTGTCCTGATTTATTAACTGCGTGTATGTGTACGAGAAACATAATCGATCTCGGCATCGCAGGAGCTTGTGTCCTTTTGTTTATCCTCTCTATATTGTTTATATTTTGTGTCAACACTGCTGCAGATCGGTTTTATCACTTAATTCTCTTGTATTATAGGGGAATGTATGCTCGTAAAATGTTTTCACAGATTTATTGTCATAGTCCCGCAGAGAAGGGCTGATCGGATAATTGTTCCCAAGAAAGACGTGCATGACAAGCAAAGCGCCATTAATCATCTTGATATGCTACCACTGAATTTTTTTCTGATCCAAGCTGTCTTAGATTAAAATAAACAACGTGCCAAACCAAGCCAACGCTAGATATTTTACAGTATTTGGCATTATTGTACACGCTAATTGCACTTTCTCACTCATCTCTTTTAATATTAAATAAGGATATCCTTTTCTTTTAATTTCAGATGCGGCCAGGAGACTCGGGTGATTCCCCGCCTTATGCAGATGCGCTTCCATTGGTATAAATCGGAAAAAGAGAAGTTGCGTCTGGAACAGGCGGGCATTACCAAGGCGGTGCTGGACGATGCCATTGCCGCTTTCACGCTGGAGATAATAGCCAATCACGGAGAGCCAGCACCTAGGCTCTGCAACAAAGATCCTCTCATCATTAAGATGGGCACTTACGTAGGCGAACTGTTTCCTAACGCCCGATTCATTTTTATGGTCCGAGACGGGAGGGCAACCGTGCATTCGATCATATCGCGAAAGGTAAGCAAAATAAATTCCTTTTCTTTCAAATATTACCAAATAGTTTGTTTTTGGTAGGTAATTTTGAGAGAGTTTGGGGAGAAATATGTTTTCTGAGTTATTTAGACTCCAAACTACTTTGTTTTTTTCGTCTTTTCAGGTGACGATTACCGGGTTCGACCTGAGTAGTTATCGACAATGCATGAAGAAGTGGAATTCGGCGGTGCAAACGATGTACGCTCAGTGCCAGGAACTTGGTGCGAATCGGTGTCTACGCGTGCCATACGAACAGTTAGTTCTACATCCCCGTCTGTGGATGGGAAAGGTGCTGCGTTTTCTGGATGTGCCCTGGAATGACTCCGTGCTCCATCATCACGAGTACATTGACAAGGGCGTTAAGCTCAGCAAGTAAGTAATTTTAATAAAACATTTTAGTTAAAATTAGGACTAAATATGTACGAATCTTTAAAGAGAATGCATAACAGTGCTTTGTAGCGGGAAATGTTTACGTTTAATTTAATGTTAAGATTACAGAGAACACATAAAATTACCCAGACTAGTTAATACAGAGAGCACGAACAATTAAACTCGAGGGTAGTTGCGTTGTTACGGGTTGGAGACACAAACAAAATGAAACAGTGACTTTCATAAAAAAATAGGTCTTTAATGAATATTTGAAATTACAAATGCAAAAATGAAACTTTCCTAAGCGACCGTGGCTTTACATTTACAAATAAAACAATCATAAAAAGGGCAAATTGGAACGGATTAATATGTAAGAAGAAATTAAATCGCTCTCTCTGCTCTGGCAGCTGTAAAAGTGATCCACCTCGTTAGAAAGAGCACCATGCTCGGATGGGGCAGTGTATGTCTAACGCATATGAGCAATAAACCGATATAATTGGTCGTATTTATTTATGTATTTACTCTGATGCGTCATAAGGTTACATGTGTTAGACAGAAAAAGCATGCCACTTTCTGACAGCCGATCTAAGCTCGCGTTCCCGACAAAGCGTGAGCTGAGCTTTCCAGTTCCATTTATATGGATTAATCAATCTTTGATCCAAATGTTTGTAATTATGAGAGATTATAAAGCAGTGTCCTCATATAACGAAGGCAAACGAATGAACAGAGCAAACAAATAATCAATCGAACGCAGATGAACTGACATTAAGAAAAGTAAAAGAAGGAAACAGGAACAACCAGTGAAACGTTATGCATGATCTTTGTTTGTGTTTATTATTATAGCGTCCTCGCTTATTCGTGTTTGTTCTTGTATTTTATTCCTATTTGTTCGCGTGCGTTTATGCTTGTTCGTAGTAAAATACAGTTCGTAGTAAATAACACAATTATTCCCTTAGATAATAAAAATATAGCCGTGTTCCAGACCAAATTCCATAAAATTACAGCGGAAAGTGTATCGGAAATTTTTTACCGCAGTAACCTACCCCGTAGTCGTCGTTTTTGTGAATGTTTCCTTATAAATAGTCCGAACCATGCAAATTGCTGGATAGCTTACCTACTTTTAATTTATTTTTGCAAAACTAGACGTAAATGCTGATTGCAGCAGCTGATGAGAAATATTGAAATTATGCTCATCCATCATGCGAAGTCTCATCTGTCTAAGACCATACGACCCTTCGCTTTCGTCGTGTACAGTCTCCACTCGTCGCGTTTTATTTCAATAATTAGCCGGGTAGCTTACTAAGAGATTTGTGAAACCTCGAAATCTGGAGGTCTCTGTATATGGAGCTCAGCGCTGAGCTTTACAGTTGGAAACGCTATCACTTAATATGGTGCCGGTGTCACATCTTGCTTTAGCGGTGTCAAACAAACGATGCTGAAACGCGGTATCTGTGAGAGTATTATCTGTTCATTAAGCATCATCACGCCTGTCCCAAATATTCGGTAGGTAGGAGGTACATGCTTGGGACGACATTTTCCATTTCCGTTCAATCCGTATTCCCTTGCAGGCATTTACGAAGAGAGTGGCAAAGTTTAATCAATTTTTGTTATAACACGGACAATAACTTCATTGATGTCATGATGTCTGATCTGAATCCTCAAGTAAAACCCATAATGAAAGACAGTAAAGACACTGCTGATTTTAAAATAACAAGCTTGCCAAATTTAAAAAGAATCGATTCACTATAACAAAAATCAATTTTAAGAAATTTATAAATAAGTAATTTTCAAGAGCTTTCTGTGGAGACCCTCTACGCAGTATGTTTTTGATTTATCCAGCTAACGTCACCATTTACCAGGACTACAGCAGAAGTCGTACTGCGACATCCTAAAGTTAAAAAATGAAATAACAAGAAAAAGCATTACTGCGGATTGGGTCGGCTCATTACGTCGATCCTCGAAGGATGGGAGTGACTCACTGCATATGTTTCCATGTCATTCATCATTGACTGTCACTAGACTCATTCACTGTCATTGCTCTAAAAAGTGACAGAAAGAGATGGAATTCTATTAAATACATCGGATCATAAGAAAATTATATATTCACATAAAAAACGCAGCTTCCCATAAAATCATTTTTAAGACCATATACCGTGTTGACTGAATTATGTTAGGCATGGACAAATAGACAAAAGGAGGATAGTTACATCGCGGTAATGCTCATTATGAGAGGATAGAGAATCTGTATGTTGTCATGTTGATACGGAAATCAGCGAAGCGACAACAATTTGCAACTTGTGTCACTACAAATTAATTAAAAAATTGACAAGCTAGACAACATCGCCGGCAGGTAGTTTGTCTGGGATATCTAGCGCCCTCTTTTTAGTTTTACATATTATTGTGTTCTAATATTTTTTCCCTGTCCACTTAAACTGAATCTTATGCCAACGAGCCAGTCAGGAGGAGATGGCAATATCCAAGGGCACGATTCTTGGAACCATTTAACTAAACAGCATAACTTTTGAACTACATCGCGTTGAAATATTAAGAATTTTTTTCTTAAACATCATACTTTTGAGATATTCGACTTACAGCCAGTATTATAAAGGCCCATTAAGCTAACGGGCAGATTTCTGTGATCGTTTTTGAAACTAATATCGTCAAATAATTTTATTAACATTTTTGTAATCCCTTTCATGCCAAGAATCACTAAATTGCCAGAATTTCCACCTACGATCATTAACTTTTCTAAAAACGGCTGCAGAAATTTGTCCGTTTAATTAATGAGCCTTTATAATACTGGCTGTTAGACTGATTGGTGCTGCACTGGCAACGGCCGGTCCGGGATGAGAGCGCTAACTCTGCCTACCGCGGTCGCGTTGGCCGGACACAGTTCAGGCGTGGACCTTATATTTTATATTATTCTTATATTCTCCTGGAATGGATATAAGAGGAGCAAGCAGACAGTCAGTTGAGTTCAGTGTAGACTGCGAAGTAGTAGGTAAATAAACGAAAAGTGAGTGATAATAAGTGAGCGATATAAGAAGGCGACCGTAGTGCTATAGATAGTCTGTGTTTTACGGAAGCAGTACTAGTAGTGAAATTAAAATTGAACTTCATTAATTTGAAAATCCAATTATTGGCTTTCCAAAATTATCTTCGAACCTACAGAAGGAAAATTCCTAAGAATCCTAATCTCTAGATAGTTTTGTTTTTGTTTACAACAGTAGCGTTCGTGAGACATTTTCTTCGAGCTTTTTCTTTAAGTAATTTTTTTTTCTCATAAAATAATGTCAGTTTTTATAAATAAAAACGATTTTTTTCCGTTAGAATACAAACACACTGTCGATGAAAGTATAAAGCCCTTTATTAGGACAAACATTCACTTTGTTAAAATTCCACCAGAATCGCTCTCTGAAATATTGCCCTCTCCCTCTCCTCCCGACTCAGTCTGTATAATTTAGCAATTTCATTACAGACACTCATCAGAAATAAACAAGTCGGTGTAGGTAGCGTTTAACCACGGAATTGAAATCGCTGCCTTAATTCATATTGTGAACTATGGCCGCTCTAGGCTACTTAGATTGCACCAACGGCCCTAAATCTCAACTTAGTTAAGTTGCACTTTAAGTACCAGTAAATCTAAAGGCCATTGCATAGCTAAGTTGCAGTGATTCTGTCAACACTGTTACATAACAGCTATTTTAGTGCTAATGCTAAAGTGATATATGATGGTACTGGTGACGGACGCATCCTGTCGGCGTTCGATAAAGTTGACAGAGCATAGCGGCTAATGGTACACATTCTCCCTTGTCAATCGGAACCTTTAAAAAAGGTGTGAAAAATTCTTGTGGGATATTTATCTGACGCGGTCTACAATTTCCATTACTTTCAGATTGTCTTCAAATACGTCGTTTTCCACCATTTTTGTATTTTTATAAATTGCAAAGAAAAGTAACACTTCGAACTAGAAAACTTTATACCGTTTTTGGTGGCTTTATATTACTTAGATATGGTAATGTTTCTTTTACAAGCACCTTTTATTTATCTTTCTGATGTAACCGATTTCTTCAGGTTAGTTAATTCAGTTCTGGGTTCGGGTCCCAATTACTCCTTAAAACTCTTCTGATTGGGCCCCATCCACTAGGGCGTACTGTTAGGAAATGCTGGCCTTTGCTTGGTTCCGTCCGATATCTCTCCTTGCCGGCTCGCCTGGGATTGGCTATGGTACTCGATGATTATTAAAAGATAAAGGGCGGTCGACGCTGTGCTAGTCCGACTGTCGATTTAGTATTCCACGACCCACTGAGCCAGCGTGCGAACCTCTACTTCTGTCTTGGTGACGTGATGCTTGCGATCTGTCGCTGGGAGACGGGGATGTTGTCGTTCCTGTTTGACTCTCAATGCAAGTCAAACGGAAGGATTCGTTGATCAGACGATGCCCTGGAAACTGGAGATGATTTTCCGCACAGAGTTCAATGCACTCTTAGCGGTGATCGGTAGGACAAGGATAGGCTGACTCAGTACTTTCCCCTCTGCATTTCCCCCTCTGTACACTCAATTCATGCACTTCGGCTGTTCTGCTCTTCTGAAGGCTCAATACACCTATCAGGGGAAGGAAATGCTCCCTGGTTACTTACCGGCTCGCTTTTCCCTGTCGGTTGCCCGGCTGATGAACTCAGTACATTCACCGTGGGGTGTCTATTTCTGCGAGGCTCAATGCACCTTGCAGGGCTGGAATTTTTATTGCGGTCAATACCCAACTAAACACTACCGGTCTTTCCGACGATCTGACGTGCTCCACTTATATAGCTGGCGGCGGGGTGATAAGTTAAACTGAAATAACTGTCTCGACTAAATGCATAATAAATGAAAGCCTTGTTTTTCTTTACATACTTAACAACTTAAAATGTAAGTGTACCTAGTTGATGTAATCGCGGCGGCCAGATAGCAGTACGCTGCCTAGTGGAATGCCTGTCTACGCGAATCAGTATCGAAAGAATAACTTGATCGGTTACCACAGAGAGCTGTACTGTTACCTCCGAAGATTTAAGAAAATTTTTCGAGTTTTGACAATTTTTTGGGCGTGTAGCTTTCAGAAGGTCTAAGGGAATCGAATTCTTCTTCCTTAACCCCCACCCACACCCATAATTGGATTTGCGAGACTCCGATCTGATTAGGTAGAATTTATCAATTTAGAGCAGAAATTGCTAACTGTGCACCATTCCCATCTACGAAATACAAAACAAATCTACAAGAGCGATTTTAATTAAATTAATTTTTTATAGGAGAACTAAACACCTTCTGTTTTGATAGAATTTTTATGAGTAAGATGAGAGTCTTTCGTATAATTTAAGATTCGTGATCTTAATGGCTAAATTTTTCACAATAAGTTTAATAAATATTTACTTGAAATAGAAACTCTTAACACCTTGTCACTCATATCACCTTTTCTTTTTTTGCAGAGTTGAGCGGTCTTCTGACCAAGTAATCAAACCGGTGAACCTAGAGGCATTGACCAAATGGGTTGACAAATTTCCCGAGGACGTGATCAGAGACATGTCCGAGCTGGCGCCCATGCTTTCGGTGCTCGGCTACGATCCGTATGAAAGTTCCCCAAAATACGGCGACCCGGATAACGAGGTGGCCGATAACACGCGTGACATCCAGCTACACAAGAACGAGTGGGAACGAAAAGCTAAAGAGTTACTGGAAGTCGACGGGGGCGTAGGAGGAGACAACAACAACATTGACGGTGACACTGCTTTAGATAGGGAACCCAGTGAAAATCCCAACAGTACCACGTGATAGTACAGTTATTACAATGTGAGGTGCGTGAGGTTCTATTGCGTGTGGACCATAGACGTTGAAGATTTGAGTGCTATACCGAACTAGGGGACTTGTGCAACAAATTTTGTGATTAACTAGGTAGGTATTTATGAATAATACTTATCAATAATAAAACAAAGTGGACTTAAATAAGGGACACGATAACGTCTGTTAGATTATCTTAGATTGTTTTGAAATGCCAGCAGATGGAGAAAATGAGTTTCGAAATCCTTTACCGGGAATAAAATTCGATTTGAATTAATTTGAATTTCTTAATTCGGTACAAATGTAACCAAAATATGAGCAGCAATGACTTAATATTATGGAGATCGAAAAAAACGCATGCAACCTTCTGACTTCAATATAAAAATGCAGGGTAAGATGGTTTTTATTTGAAGTTTTAAATAAAGATATAAATGTTCAAATTAAATTCGATGTAATCTTTAGGTTCTTGAAGATTGTCATCCGCAAGTAGGTAATTCTTATGTTGCTGGTAGGTGAGATATAATAATTAGTCACAAATTATTGTTTACATCCAGGTTGAAAAGTGGTAATCCTTAATAGAAGGTCATCTTGTAGGAATAATTTGCAAGTCGTGCGCGAATAATAAATTATTTTGCAACTTTTTGGAAGCAGAATTACCATTTCCTATAAAGTGAAAATATTTTATACCTGATCCTAAAATTAAGAAAATAAATGTTTAATAATGGCCAAACAATATTTTTTAAAAGCATCGATGATGAGGAGGACTGGCTCAAAAATTTCTGTGCAACAATATTTTGTGTCCACAAGTTATTTTATTTCATATATCAACTTTATGAAATATGTGATGAATGTTTTCGTGTACCTAAGTCACTTTTTGACAACTCAAAGTGAATGTATACAGGGTGTTACACAGGAAAGGTAAGTACATCATCGCTATTTTTTCTATATTTTTTGGATATCGTTTTGAAGTTTAGTATGTCGCATTTACACTCGATAAGACGCACTTTTTGAAGATAAGTGAAGCATTTCTTACGTACGGTTTTTTCGGTAGTGATACCAATTTTTTATTTTTGAAAGGGCATTTTCCTATTGCTTGAAAAAATTCAATAGGAATGGTTTTTACAGTTTTTACATTATAAAAAAGGGTATTAGTAGTTTAAAAGTTAATACAATAAAGTGAAAATCGCTTTCTTTCTAATATCACATCAATCGAGACATTAATTTACGTCGAAAACGGATTAAAAGAGGGAAGAAGGGCTTGCATATCTCTATCATAACTTTTCAACCAGTACCCAACTGTATCAATGTTTTTTTATACAGGATGATTAAATATCTGAGATGTCTGGAAACAATAATGTTTCAAAACGATATTTAAAAGAATATGGAAAAAATAGGGATATATCATACGTAGGTATGTAAAAACCCTGTATTATGTAGTTACTCAGGTAACCATAAACGAGCTTTTTTTAAATAGCAACATGCAAACATCCATCACAAATTAATACATATAATAATTTTCTTTAATGCGGTGCTTAAAAAGTTACTATTATGGTAACACTCATATCATTTAATTAGGGTAAATGGCAATTTTAAAATGCCTGAATAAATAGCGGAATCAATTTTTGCCCAACACTTTAATTATTTATCTATTATAATAATTTTTACAAATGACAATTTGATCCAAATATTAAATATATCAAATAAAATTTTTGTATTTTTATACTTAATTTGTCTATTATTATTTGTCTTTGGTCAACTGACAAAATGTGTGCAATGTAAATTATCCTTTGTACCTACGAAGTGGTGCAGATTGTTATGTTTATTGTAGGATGTTATTTAATATTTGTTGAGGTATGTATTTTAATATATCAAAGACTTGTTTTTAAGTATATTAGGTACGTGTGCTATTTATAATTTTTGAAATAACTGAAACAATAAAGAATATTTTAATAATAAATTAGTGTCACTTAGTAAGATATCCCATCTTTCCTTAACACTTTTTGATGTCACCTACATCTACATCCTAATATGTTAAATAGAATAAACTTCTAGTAAACTTTTAAATTGAAAAATGTAAAATTAAATTTAAAGAGATTTAGTCGGAAAATTGCCCGCCTCGATCTGTGGCTGTGGCGGAGCGGATATTTGACATCATTTATTTTTCACGGCGCTTATTGCTACAAGATTCCAGAATTCAACATTTTCTTACAAAAGTTATGATATTAGTATTTGATTCGGTCGTGCCTTTCTCTTCTTGTCTTCATTTTGGCCAAATAATCATTTGGCCAAAAATAAATAGTGAGATCTTCATCAAATACCTCAAACTATAATACAGGAAATTATTATTGTCGCTCCTATTTATTTTAAAGAGAAATGGTAAATTATTATTTTTTTAGATTGAAAAGCGTCTGGTGAGACATTTTCCAGAAAATCGGGAAAACGTTATCAATTTGTAGTGTCATTTTTGTAATAGCCTTGGCTGTAACTTTAAAATTGGATATTTTTGATTTGTTGACGGTTTTTTTTTATTGCAATTACGAAAATGATAACACACAAAATGAAAACTTTTTCCTGTGTTTCTCTAAAATGACTTAACAGGCTAAAAATGTAACTAGTGCAACAGAAGCAACTTTTCTTTATAACAAATGAGCTACCTAAGATTTCTCTTTAAAACAATTAGGGGAGGGGGCGAAAATATAAAAATAAATGCGTGACTGTCGTAAGATAAAATACATTCAGAGGGGAATATCTCGGTTATAAAAATGGAGATTTATTGTTACCTTCGATTAAAGTATTTAAAATATTGTAAAGACATAAAATGCATTGAAACGAATTATAGACAGATAGACACGTTGGGTGCCACTTGAAACGTTGGGCGCCACTTGAAACGAACTATTAGACCCTTAGAGGGGAAAAATAGTCGTTGAGAGCATGAGACAGTAAAAGACAACAAGGGTCGTAGGTTGAGTCGCTAGTCTAAGAGGGTCAACAATAACAAGCAGGTCAGCAGAACAACAGGTACTCTTTATTAAAATAAATCACAGTTATGAATATTTAGAACAAAAAAATCACAGATGTTACTATTCTTGAGCACGGTTAACAAATAATAAAAAACCTTCTTGCGCATCAATCGCAGAAATAGTGTATTTTTATGCGATTCAATTATGAATATTTTCACCGCTTTTTAAATGGGATTTCTGAAATTTTCCATAGTCAGGTCATATTAGCGTAGTGGTTTACTGAGAAAATTTCATTTCATTTAGTTTGAAAACGTCCCTTAGAATGGATTTTTAAATTTAACAAAATAAAAAAAAATTGCCAAATTTAATTTTTTTTCCTTTTCCTGTGTCCGCCACTGGCTAACTTTACTTAAAAAATACTATTCTTTACACTGCCTTTAATAAATTCGCAAAAAGTGAAAGGGGAATTTTGAAAACCGAAAATTTGAAATTTTAGAGGAATAAACATCATGTTAAAACTGTCTACTGGAAAAACTTCAGCTCAACTCCTTCAAAAAAGGCTAATAAACGGTTATAGAAATTTAGCCATTTTTACCCTTTTCCTACCCACGCCACTGGCTTATTAATGAAAAATATGCAAATTTTACTGCATTAACTCAAATTTAAAATAATTTTCTTCCAATCGTGTTAATTTGTTTTTCTAACTTGCTTATAGGTAGGTAGGTATAGGGGTTCAAATTTTGGCAATTTTTTCTAAAATTGAAAAGGCCGCCATTTTGAAACGGCTCGATTTTACTCAAATACAGAACCAGGCGCTCCTTGCGGCTATCTCATAAAAAAATTTCAGCCCCCTAGATTGAAAACTGCGATCAGAAACCGTGCCTCATAGACGGTTTTTGTTTTTAATTTGGAGGGACACCCTGTAGAAGTAACGCAGCTTTAGGAAAATTTTTTTACGAAAATCAAATGTCATTTCGAAGTTTCACAAGGGTAAAAAATTTCGTTCACTAATCCTTAAATATGATGCTACAGCAGCGGTTTTAAAATTTTAAAGAAATAAACATCATATGAAAAAAAATATTTATATCTCCGTCATTTTTCTTATTTACTTCTTGAAACTTTTAAGGGTTAAAGGATATTAGTGTACTTACCTACTGTGAAAATTTCAGTTCAATTTCTTTAAAAATGAACTCATAAACGGTTATAGAAATTTATACATTTTTACCCTTTTCCTACCCACGCCACTGGCTTATTAATATAAATAATGCCAATTTTATTGCTTTAATTCAAATTTCAAATAGTTTTCTTCCAATCTTGTTAATTTTATTTCAAAGTTTTATTGCCATCTTGCTCATACAGGGGCTCAAAAAATAGCAAATTTTCAAAAAATTCAAATGGCTGCCATTTTGAAACGGCTTGGCCGATTTTGCTCAAGTGCAATACCAGACCACTCCTTGTGGATATCTTACTCCCACAAAAATTTCAGCCTCCTAGATTGAAAACTGCGACCTGAAATGATACCACAAGAACCGGCTTGCGGGAATTTTGAAGGGACACCCTGTAGAAGTGACTCGACTTTTGGAAATTTTTTCAACGAAAATCTAACATCATTCCAACGTTTTGAAAGGATCCAAAATTTCGTTCACTAATCTTTAAAGATAAAGCTACAGGAGCGTTTTGAAAATCGAAATTTCGCGTTTTTGGAGAAATATATAAATATATATATAAATATATATATATCGTGGGCAGGTGAATTTTGGAAAACCACTTTTTCGTGATCTGGGGGTCATGATCGGTGGACATTTGATGAGTTTGGGTGATTTTCGAAAAGTGATGTCGTCCTCAATAGTGTATTTTTTTATTAAAAAATACACTAAAAACAAGAGCGTGCGATTGAGCTGAATGAGTTGGTCGGGTACTAATGGTTCAGAAGGCACTTATCTTCGTATGGCTCTCCAGTACGAGGGTGACGATTTTTAGGTCAGGGCCCTTCGGTACGAGGTACAAGTCTAGCTGGTAGTAGACTGGATCTTCAGGCTTGGCTCCAGGAACTTGCTTCGGTGCGAAAGGTGGACTTCGCAGGAACTTTCGGCAGTATGAAGAAGTGGCCTTGGTATGAAAAAGAATTTGCCTTGGTACGGAAAATTCGTCTCGGTACGTAAAATTCTTCTCGGTACGGAAAATTCTTCTAGGTACGGAAAAGCTGCAATTTCATTAGGTATCGGATACACTCTTGGATTAATGAAGCGTCCGATCGAGTCTGCTTGCCACGGGTACATAAATTATGTCCCGTCCTCAAGACAAAGTGATGTCAAAATGTGATTGACAAAATTTTACATGCAAAGCGAAACTCGAATAGATTTAAAAGCTGTAATTAAAAATAGCATACTGCATTATGAAAATATGATCTGTATAATTCCAGCACAATTAATAATAGTATATTATTCAACAAGCGCATAATGATAGCTATTATCCACGAAGATGAAAATTGCAGCACGAGCCTCTGCCGAGTGCTGTAACATCTAAGTGGATAATAGCCATTATGCGCGAGTGGAATACTATACTTTATCTACGAGTATACTTGAATAAAAATAATTTTACTTACGGTAGAATTAAATTTTCATGTAAAAAAGTTTTATGGATTGCAGTTTTATTTATTAAAAAATATAGTTCTCTTTAAGTAAATAATTTGGTTATTGAAATATTGCAAAAGTACAGAAAATATCAGATACTTCACTGTCGACTGCAAATTTGTAAAATAACTTTAAAAGGAGAAAAATTACAAAATCAGGGTGAAAGATTTCGTCGCGCATCGTATTTCATTTTTGATTCTGCAGGCAGTAAACCATTAGCTAGGAATAGACGAAGCGATTTGCTGGCCGATTTGATCGCCACGAGCAAATCCGGAAGATAAATCTCTTCGTCTGTGGTAACTCAGCGCGCCATGCCAAGAGCCATGTCAGCACCGTAGACGCCTCTGGCACGGCTTGATAGTATTTTCTGCCATAAACGAACAGACTTTTCTGCCAGACTGGCGCGATACGCGATACGCTCACAGCAGCTCGTTTTCCCATTTTGTTATTATTATTATACTCTGACATTATTATAAAATATTAATTAGCCTAAAAATACCGCGTAAAAATAATTTTCACTTCTACAACTAGGTATAAGCGCTAAAAAAGGATTTTAGGCATGGCTCGCGACCTCTTGAAATTTTCTGCAGATCACGAGCCACGCAAATCCGACCGATAAATCGTGTAGTTTCCCCATAAACGTACACATTTGCATGTGATGAGCCACTCCGACGGATAATTCGTACGATTAGCGCGGACGTTTATGGTGTGACTTGAAAAATCTGTCGACGCTGCTCGCCACGAGCAAATCCGCCGAATTTGCTCGCGGCGATCAAATCGGCCTGCAAATCGCTTCATCTATTCCTAGCTATTAATTATTGATGCATTTGTTGCTTTTCCCCATATTTATATCAGGTTGGCGTATTATTCAAGATGTTATTTTCTTCGAAGAACATCCTGTATTATTCTGTTTATAATAATTTTAAGTTTAATTTTTATAATACAATAATTGTAATTTGTATTGTAAAATTAAAACTAAAGAATATAAACAAATGTGAATGTTAGGTTATCGTGATTAGCTGTCACTACTGTCAGTCGACTAAACCTATTGGCAGCGTTCCAAGGCATCAGCTTTCATATCATAACGGTTGACCAGGGCTTTATAACTACGCACGGATACTAAAACATGTTCATTTTAGTATTATGATAAGTACCTTCGTATGCTATAGTAGTTGAAAGATCAAAATCATCCTTATATTCTGCGACTTTCATACTTTGATAACATTTTATTAAACGTAAAATAAACGTTTAGGGACTCTACTTTCACGTCAGTGGACCATTGACAGTAGTCAGTAGTTTGAATCTGCCAAACGTACGACAGAATAGGGTGGTAAAGTTAAACAATTGACAATAACGATTGAATAATGAGCTCATTGTTCAATCGACCTGACACTATTATTCGATGGGGCAATAGAAATGCATGCCATTACTTCGTTAAAATTAGACTAATAATTGATTTGTTATCTAATAGGAGTAGATAAAATCATTTTACGCCACTCACCAAACCAAAAACGTGGGTGATGTTCCCAATATTTGAACGGTAAGTTCAAGACGCCATTATGTCTATTATTCACGACAGGTATTTGCAAGGACCTTCTTCCGCGAATTCCCAGGAGAGAAAGAAAGGTGAAAACGCAGGCACCGGCGTTCCAGGCTGGAACTCGACAGTCGATGTCGACGAAACTCGAGGCCGCCAGCCGGCCGGGTTTGCGTCGCACTAAAAACCACCATCACTCACTTACTGCGCGCGCCCGCCGTTGTCTCCGTGTCGCTGGCATTTAGCCGGTACATACAAAATGTACGTTACAACATCTAAAATTATATGAAAAGCAATCGAAAAATATTTGTTTATTTCTTGGCAAAAAATAACCAAAAGAATACGATATTTTTGTATTTTTAGAGACTAATTTTAAAAAATCCGGGGGGATACCCCTTTCGCTGGGGAGTACTCCGTTCTCCCGGAACACAGGTTGTCCACCTGGCGGATCCGGCAATCCTTTCATGCAACACCGTCATGTTTGCAGATATGCAACGAGCCATCACTATGTAATACTTAAGAGAGACCCTTTTTCGAATGTTTCAGGGGGTCCACTGTATGATGGGCTTTTAAATTCATAAAAAAAATTAAAACTTTCAACATTCTTACGGACTATCAAAAAGATTGAAACTTTATTGAAAGGCCTTTTTCTCATGAAGGAATAGTTACCACCATGGGGCCAAACTTTATCATGACTTGAAACTCACATTTGAGGATTCATACCTACTAAGTATTATAGGTATGAATATAATATACAGGGTGTCTGCTTAAGGCTGGCCACCGGCTATATCTCGGAAACTAATGGGCCTATAACCTCAAAATAAAAAATTTCCAGACATAAGTGATCAAGAGAAATTCAATGAAAATATTTTCAAGATGGCCGCGCTTCCGGAAATACAGGAAGTTGACACCTACTTCGTTATTTTAACAGGAACAACCTGTATATTATTATATTTTTTAAATGTCTGAAAAAATCGAATACAGGTGGTTTTCACCATTGGAATTTAAATTGAGCGGTTTATGAGTTATAAACAAGTGAAAATCGAAAATTTTCAACTTCAAAGCAGTCTAGAACTAGAGAACGGCTCAAGATATCCAAAAACGGTTTACATGTCTCTATCCTAGCTTTTCATGTTCTATCCCATTATGTGGTTTAAATTTTAATACAGGGTGATGAAAAATCGGATAATTTTCATCACCCTGTATCAAAATTTACTCCACATAATGGGATAGAACATGAAAAGCTAGGATAGAGACATGTAAACCGTTTTTGGATATCTTGAGCCGTTCTCTAGTTCTAGACTGCTTTGAAGTTGAAAATTTTCGATTTTCACTTGTTTATAACTCCTAAACCGCTCAATTTAAATTCCAATGGTGAAAACCACCTGTATTCGATTTTTTCAGACATTTAAAAAATATAATAATATACAGGGTGTTCCTGTTAAAATAACGAAGTAGGTGTCAACTTCCTGTATTTCCGGAAGCGCGGCCATCTTGAAAATATTTTCATTGAATTTCTCATGATCACTTATGTCTGGAAATTTTTTATTTTGAGGTTCTAGGCCCATTAGTTTCCGAGATATAGCCGGTGGCCAGCCTTAAGCAGACACCCTGTATAATACGTACCGGTCTGCATCTTGCCATATTTAATTTCGGCGTCTCTGTCAAAAACAGCTTCAAATTTCAAAAAAGTTTTTTTTATTATTAACGTCGTATTTCAAGACAAAGAATTGACAAAGACTTCTTTTTAATTCTTCAAACTTTGCTTGCAGATTTTGTGCTTAAATTTTTTGTTTCGGTGACAGTTAATGGTGATTGGCATCGATCGATGTTAAGATTATTTTTATGGCCCAAGTTAGCTGGATTTTCTTACAAAAACTACTAAATACGTCAATATTTACGGATATCTTCAGTTGCGGTAGATAATGTTGACAGAGAAATGTTCAACAGATATCTATGGGAAGACTCCTATTTAGTAAGATAGAATAAAGCAGTAAAACTTTCACGAGTTATTGAACTTTACTGCTTTGGAAAGTAGAGAAAGTAGGTCCTTATTGATCACTGTCCTGACGTAGCTCCAACATCGAACTTAGGGCCTCAACGATTGTCAAGCCAAGAGCTAAACGGGACAGAATTTAACCCTCCGGTCAATTGGAAAGGAGTTTGATACTTATGAAGTGCTATATTGAAAATGTGAATAGTATCTTGATATCTTTGTCCCATAGTTACTTAGGACTTTCGAGTTCTTTAAGAGTTTTTTATCTGGTACATTAGGACCAGTGTCATCAAAAACGTTTCGTAATAAAATAATTCTTGTTTATTACCTCCTCTTCCATTTATATTATTAAAAACATCATAAAAATAATATATCTGATGAATTATTGCTATCATGCTTTGCAACATACGAAATGGTCTTTGCATTGTATTTTTTCCTACTTTTTTAGAACAAAATATTCCACCAAATATTTAAAAAATGTTTAGTTTGAAAAAGATGATCAAAATTTTTAGAAGTACATACATATTAACCCCATAAAGGTTGCAATTTCTTCCCTATAGCGTTGGATTTGCATAAGAGAGTTCGATAGCGATTTGATAGAGAAAGCTAAAGCAGACGATTGCAGGTAGCATAATGAATACTGACGAATCTGAGTAAATATTCCTTGCCGAATACAAAGAAAAATCAATAAGAAATCTTCAAGACTCTCTTACAAAAGGATTTGACGCAAGTCTAAAAGCAGCCAAGCTACTCGGATGAATAGTTTTAAAAAGCTAAGCTTAGTTTTGTTAATCGCTTTTGTTGAAGTTTAAATTTTTTTTTTCATCAAGAACAAGACAAAGATCACCACCAGTAGATTAAGAAAATTAGTCTCCATTGAATATTTCCACCACGTGTATTCTCGAAGTGAATATGCCGATTTTGTTCCAGACTATTCCTGCTGGACAGTTCTGGCATCTTTTGTCTGGAATCTAATCTTATATCTTCTATTCAGGTGGATATCTGGAGATGAAGCTGGAGTTAGCAGATTCTTAAAAAGCAGTGGTTGTCATTGGAAAATGAAAATCAAATTTTCAAGCTATGAAAAAGAAATTTCCTTTGCTTCTTAGAGTTTTGTTGTTTGCCATTTTCCTCTCAAGAGCTGCATGACCCAAGTCAGGGAGTAATAACTTCGGTTGACGCAATCCAAAGGGTCCTCGCTGGTATAAAATCCTCAGGAGAGGGCGTTAAAAGACGTTCCCCAGTGTGCGCACCGATATGGAGAAAGATCGGGGAGGCGCTGGCTCGGCTTTCGAGTTTCGACTCCCCGTAAGAGAACCATCGGCAGCTACGTGTTCGACAGGGCAACTGAGGAGGTCGACAATGAAATAAACGTGATCCAGGGAGTACTCCAGAGATCTGGTTCCCGCATTATGGAACCTAACATAGGTATGATGACATGCCCCATCAACCCCCCCCCTCCCCTAGGTGGACCGTATACAAATGATGTAATGATTCTTGTGAAAGGTGACATGGAGATGGGAATATCAAGGAAGGGAAATGAGGCGGTACTGAGATGTATCCGCTGGTTTGACAAGCTAGACTAGACCTTGCGCCCGAAGAAACAGGAGCAGCTATATTCACGAAATTATGGGGAAAAATGGAGAAACATGTGGGTACGACGATTAACTACCTGGGAATCACGCTAGACCGGAGATTATGATTCGGGGAACACGTGAAAAATGCAGTTTCAAAAGACAGGAAAATACGGAACCCAATGAATGATTCATGCCCAGAATGGGAGGCCCTAGAAGACATATAAGAAAAAAACTGGCCAGCGTGATCTACTCGGTGGCCCTCTATGCGGCCCCAGCCTGACATGCCTCCATTAGGATCAAAAAATATTTTCGACTGCTGGACGGACTACAGAGACAGACCCTTCTAGGGGTAACCTCTGCGTACCGTGCGGTATCGGCTGCGGCTCTACAAGCGGTGGCGGAAATTTTCCCTATTGGTGAACAGGTCCAGATAAGAAGGGAGAGTTATGAGATGGCAAGATCCGGTAAAAAATCAAAAGTCCAAATCAGAATAGAGACTCTGACAAGATAGCAGGTTGAATGCATGGGAGGCATCAGAAAAGAGGAAAAGGGCCAAAAAATTAATACCCTATACACCTACAGGAGTGGCTCGACCACAAGCATGGAGATGTCGACGCAATATTTCAGTCATGGAGTTTGGTGTCCTATCTGTATAGGTGGAATTGGTAAAGCAGATACCAAGGAGTGCTGGTAGTATGGAGGCACTGACTTATTTGAGCCTGAGCATCAGTTCTACTGTCAGAGATGGAACAAAGACAGGGAACCAGTCGAGGTTAAGTATGGCACCAAAATGAAGGTAGACAACCTAATCTCTTTCATGCTCGAGGATCAAGAGAACTGGAAACAGCCTTTTTCAGAACTGTAATGAAACAGAAAGAGACGGACGAAAGATCGCAACAATAAGTGAAGAGAACCAGGTCAAAAGTTCCCGTGTCGAGGTAAGTCATACCCTGACATTAGTACCGATGCGGATAACAGCAGGGACAGGGCTTGGCCGGTAAGAGTCCAGCACTACCCTGATAGAGAAGAATCACGCCAGGTGTCCATGATGGATTTCCCCTTCACCAAAAAAAGCTAACTCAAGTGATGTCATGTATCGAACGCCTTCTTGGGTGTCCGAAAAAAGTTTAAGAATAAAAGAAAACTCTGCAACTCAGTGAACTAAAAAGAAAACTCTTGTCTTAATTATTGAGAATAACGTTCTCAACAATTTCACCAAATTTCTTCTTTGCTTCTGAAATTTTTTTGGGAAACAACGAACTTTTTCGTGAATTTTTTCAGCGAACTTGTGATCAAAAACTTGGAAAAATGTTTCCTTGCTCAACAACACTACTTTAAACTAGCTTAGAAAAATAGATTTCCATGTACGAATGAGAACCACTGTTTTTTTAAGACTCTGCTGGAATTAGAGTCTGCTATCTTCAGCTTCATTATCCAGAGGCGACTAGGAGGATACGAGAATTGGTGAATATTTTAAAATACTTGAAAAACTCCCTGACAAGTTCATTGAATATTTATATCTCGTTTTTATGTTTTATTTGTAGAAATTGTGAGTCTATAGAAAATAAGACCCAAAAATGAAATCGTTGAATTTCTAGCCAGGTATAAAGTAGAGCAAGCTAACAAAGATTCAGAATGTAACTTGCATTCACTATAATACACAAAAAGTACAGACATGCATTTGTAATGTAACTTCTTTCGTAACTCGAAGATCTTTTTTTAAATCGTCCGAAA
Organism: Malachius bipustulatus; assembly: GCA_910589415.1. Lineage (NCBI taxonomy): Eukaryota > Metazoa > Arthropoda > Insecta > Coleoptera > Melyridae > Malachius > Malachius bipustulatus. Next base: position 25,196,537 of record OU342635.1, read on the forward strand.
ACTTTCCAACTAACAATGTAAATACCTAATAGTAAAGCTGGGGTGTTAGGAACTTTGTTTGAAGGGATTTTCAAACCTCCACTCCCATAGTACTAACTTTTTTGTTCATATCTTGATTCAATGCATTTCTAAGTCTGAAAATAAAGAAAATAAAAGTACACTGAATAAATAAAATATTAAATTCTACAAAATATACCTTCGATTTGCCTAATTTTCATGCAACTACAATAATTGCAAGAAATTCAATTCATTAGGGATCATGTCTGTATAATTAAATTTCTCCCACACTATTTTTAGGTTAACGATTATGGAGGAGGAGCTGCTGAGATTCACCCTATTAGTTGCCTGGTAACATAACGACCCATTTATAAGTCTTCCTGAATACGGATGGTAATGTTTTAATAACCCCGAATTTATATTACTATGGTGAAATTTCTCATGTTCGTTAGAATTAATTTGAGAAAGATATTTAATTGAAACCTTGCGATTAGATTGAGTTGCTATTCCTACATTAGCTGATTTGACATCGAATAGCCACTTTGCGATAATTAATCTGCTATCCTTCCACTTACGTATTACGTATTAGATAATATATCCCATCTCCATTCTATTATATATCTCACTGATTATCGTAGGACTCCTGAGATCCAATTCGGCACTACTTAGGTATCCAATTAATTTCTTAATGATAAAATTATTATTATTATTAAAATTAATTCTCCTTTTTTATTATCTAGGTAGGTATCACCATATTATTGAGGTAGGTGGGAATTACTTTGAGAAATATATCTTACAAATAGGTAGACTCTTTCATTTTAATTATTTCCTGCTTAGAGGAAGAAGTACTTTAAACATAATTGTGAACTCAAATCTCGATATAATGAGCCATAAATAAGGAAAGAACTTAAAAAAACGTAACTAATTCCATTAAACCAAATTAGCATTTAAAAATTTTAAAATTGTCCGCCTCCTATATTTACTTGAATGGGAAAAGTTTACATTTCCGTTTAAGCTCTTTTATAACGAGAAGCAGGTAGAGGTAGGAGTGAGTACCTACTCAACTTATCTGCTAAGTTTGATTTGTTTGGAAACTTTTTACCAAGAAGTATTTCAAAGCTTTAATAAACTCAGAAATTTAAATTGAAAGTGACGGGATAACACGTGCCGGTTTTCTCAACAAATAAACATCTTAGAAGTTGATATTTTATGTATTTAATAAACTCCAGTGGGTATTGATTTTTTTTTACACATTGCACAAAGGCAAAGCTATTAACATTCTAGTTCTCCAACTTGCAGCAGATACCGTCAAGATAGAAATGAATTATATTTACTCAGTCTATAGACTTAGTAAGAAGTCTTGGAAGAAGAAAACAGTTAAACCAAAAATGTACAATCAAATTCAGAACCATACAAAATAAAAAAATAAAAATTACAAATCAAGAATACCAACACAAAAAAGAAGTCATGTAAATCCACAAAATACCTTGCAACAACTGTGAAAAACAATACATAGGTTAAACAAAACAACAATTAAAGTAGAGCATCGGTGCCCAAAAATACGCCAAAACTGCAAACACACCGCAATAAACAAACATAAAAAAATCATAGGACATCATAACTTGTCTTTTACAACTGTCAAATTCGACATTTTTTGTCATAAAATTACTATTAGTTTTCAAAATTTTGGAAAATTTCACAGGGAAAAAAAAGGTATAGGTAGGTACAAAATAATCAAAACAGCGTAAACGACAGAAGTTTATCATGAACCTAAATCCCAAACAACAAATCAAGAAAATGGAAAACAATTTTAAGATAGTGAATTCCTCTCAGCGGTTTTGCTATGAACTTATAATATTTCTGGAGAAAACATCGATTTGGTCCATGGTTATGCAAGTCAGACCATGAGTGACTGCAATTATAGCCCAAATTGATGGCTTGTCAATGGGCAGCGTTGAAACCATTTTTGACGAGGCTAGGCTCAAAAATGTATTTGGTACTGAAAGTGCTGACGCGAAAACATCGCATACTAAAGACCACTTCAAATCTAAACCATTTCCTTTCAAAATTTGTTATTCTGGATGAAACTTGGATGAACTTGCAAAATATTATGGTCTGAGTCTAAACGACACCATGAAATGGAGTCACTATGGTTCAAAGCTACCTATAACGTTTCGTGCAACAGCATCTACAATTACAATTACAAATTTCTTTATTGTACTTGAATTACAACAGTCATTGCTCAGTACAACAGCGTCATTACAGAAATTATAAAAACAAACATAAAGACAAACAGTAAAAATTTTTAAAACACACAGCATGTCAGCATAACGCCGGGAACAGTGAGGGTCGAGACGCGCAGAGACACAAAAGAAATCAGTTCTCGATCGAGGCATAGTTCCATCTCTATGATAAGGATGGATGGATCAAGGCTTTGAGTTTTAGGTGTTTTAATATCAGACTGCAGGTAGGGATGGGGGGTGGAAGGACAGTATATCAGAGGTAGTGTAGGGTTCCAACTCCGTGAGATGTTTCCGGAGATACGCACTGTACGCTGAGAACCCAACAGTTGCAGGATCTATTTTGAAGTGGTTCAGGTATTTGATAGATGCGTATGTGAATGTCCTTTCTGAAGACGACAGATGGTGTGTAGGAGGTTTAAACAAATTGAACCTGGTACTGTAGTGATGCGTGAATCGGTAAGGTAAAAGTCTATCCTGATTTTTGTGGATCAGTTTGAGCAGAGAGAAGACATACAAAGCAGGCACGGTAAGAAGTCCAAGCCGCCTGAAATGGCCTCTGCATGACTGCTGCATTGACAAGCCTGTCAGGATCCTAATCGCTCTCTTTTGAAGAAGAAAAACCCTTCGCAGAGATCTCTCAGACCCACCCCAGACGGCCAGCCCATAGTTCACGTGGCTGATGAAATGCCCATAATAAGCAAAGAGAAGAACCTCAGGGGACACCGTGTGCTGAAGGCGTCTAAGAAGGAAGCAGACACTAGCAAGACGACGGCACAAATGATCTGTGTGAGCCGACCAGTTTAGGTTCTGGTCGATGTGGAAGCCCAAAAACTTCACCACGCCCTTCGGCTCGATCAAGGCACCATCGGTGGGTATGGAGGGTAAAGGTGGAAGACGTGATCGGCTAGAGTGAAAATCAATCAGTTCAGTTTTGTCTAAGTTAAGTTTTAGTTCATTGGCCCTGAGCCATAAACTTGCTCTTTTCAACGGGAGTTGAATGGTATCTATCAGACTAGGAGGGTCGCCTGGTTTTATCCTAATAAGAATTGTTGTATCATCAGCATAGTTAACACAGAGTGAATTTGGGGAGGTAATTTTGGGGCTCAGATCGTTAATGAAGATAAGAAAAAGAAGTGGACCGAGAACACTACCCTGTGGCACCCCAGAGGAGACCGGAGCAAAGGGTGATCGCACAGGTCGGCCATCAGACCCAGTTATCTGAACCGCCTGTGTTCTTCCCTGTAGGTAGCTGGTAAACCAAGAAAGGGGCAATCCACGAACTCCGACATTCTCCAGTTTCCGAAGGAGGCACTCGTGGCACACACTGTCGAAGGCCTTGGAGAGATCCAAAAGCCAGCCCACAGTGCGCATCCCCTCCTCCAAACCCTGAGATATGAAGTCCGTAAGCTCTACAAGAGCCGTCTGGGTAGATCTGTTTTTAAGAAAACCATGCTGGGAGCGGGAAAGGATCTTTGTTTTGTCTAGAAAGTCAATAAGACGAGAGAAGACATCTATAAGGAAGATTAGATCCCGACTGCAGTTTTATCTGTAGTGCCGATGTAGATATCCTTGTAAACATTTTTGCACCTGCGTGATTAACTGGACTGCCTAAATTTCTAAATTCCTTCCTATTTTGTAAATGAAAGAAAGGAAAGAATCAGACATTATTGTGTGCTTGATCATCGAAACAAGTTCATGAATGCAAAATTTTCGTTTTCGGGACTCACGTCCAGGTTGTTGAGACTGTAATAATAGTACACGTCAATGATTGCTTTGCAGTCCAGGAGCAACGGTAAAACACTTGGTTCATGAGGTATTTAACTATTTTCTTGGGGTTTTTTCTCATAAAATTCTTGTATTTCTGCGCGTAGTCGTGCTGATCTTGACCATCAAAAGGCATCGAGAAGCCTTGTTGCTTGTTGTGCGATTCTAGTGAACCTGTCTAATATCTTATAATTCCAGGCTTAACTCAACGGCTTGATTGTATTTAGTTTGAAAGACCTTCATAATTTTATTCCCGAAACCTTATTTGAAACTAAATTCTTAACCATAAGAATAATCCATCCTGAAAATTAAGTATAGGACGCGTAGACTCTGAAAAAGCTTTGAAAATAAATTTTTATTAAAGGTCCCTTACTCGTTTTCATCAGCGCACTAGCTTCAAACGTCCCTACTTGCCCCTTGTTGTAATGTAAATCACCCCGCTTACCTCCTATCTTGATTATCCTTGCAAGGATTTGCGTGGGTTTTGAGAAGGGAAGCGATAGAAACCGAAGACTAGCCTGAGGCAAGGATCAGCAGTTGCGATGGACGACTGGCAGTTTGAGTGCAAACATACACTGGCTAAACACCTCGGGCTAAGATTCCGAACCATTTCTGGTCTCGAATATAATGAGGAGGAATTTGGATTGTTGTTCAATGTGATACGTGAGGTCTGTTAGTGTTCTCAGCAATTAAAATGTAATCTGATACAATTTAATAATTGTAATAATTCCTTTACAATATTTTGATATAACGATTTAAATTAAACAAAATTCATAAAGAAATTGGTGGAAATATTCATCCCATAGACTAGTACATCATTTTCGCCGCTATTTTAAGGTTTTCAAGATTTTGTCAAGATTTTCCGATAAAAATAGCTAATTTACCAATTTACCAATTTCTTCTAAATTGCGTAAAGAGATATCCATAAGAAATCTTTTTGGATACAAGTTGTAATATGTAGAATAAGATGGGTTAAGCTTTGCATCTTAACACAAAGGGAGCTTTCTCAAGAAGATTTTAGGAAGTAGTAGATAGGCCCAAAAACTATAACAACTATTAAAATCAAATTTTTATGTATGCACGAGCAGACAATCGTTCACCGGAAGCCTATACGGCTAATTGTGATTTGGAAATTGTACACTCCCCTGACAATAAAGATTTATATCACAGTGACTTATTTTTATTTTCACTCCGCAAGACAAAACAAAAAAAATCTGCGGAATGTAATTCTGGAAAAATTACGAACTAACTGCAGCTGTTTTGGGCCATTTTGACAAAACGAAAGAAGATAGGTCAAGTAATAATATTGTAGCTCACAGCAAACTCTTACATTTTTTTTTTGTGTGAAGGTTACATCTATTTCTATTTTATTAACACCCTGTATATCAAATTGTTCCGTTTCTGTTTAAGTGTTCACGGAAGAGGAGTTATTTTCCCGTGCGCCTGCCTGTCGTTATATTACAGTCGAATACCTCATAAAATAAACATAAAATTTTCGCCCAACATGCAAAGTTATGATCGCGCTTCCAAAGATAAAATTTTTTATTTACATCTCATTTTTATTTAATGTAAAATTTTATGCGCAATTTAGATGTTAAATTTAATTTGTATATTTTATGACAAATAATTTATAGTCTATATTGTAATAAAGTATAGCCTTGCCGTTATGTCAATATTGAAGAAGGGAATTTCTTAGCTTGTTTTAGAAATGAAAGTTCACAAAAAATTTTCATTTGCTTGCTTTTCAAGCTGCAAAGGCCAAAGATTGTATAAAAAATGCATTTTTTCTCTTGATAAGAGGCATTCGAAAACAATTAGTTTTCATTTCTTCCAGTGACAGTCTTGTGAGATTAGCACTTAAGCGGTGAATTCAAAGATCAAACAATTTAAAAAAATTAATATCTACATTGCCCATATTTATCAATAAATAAATACAGGGTGTGTTCCTCAATACCAGGTACAATACAAAAGGAGGTAGTTCTTTGGCTTTTTTGATGCCTAAAAGTTCATACAAACATATTACCGATCTACAGGGACAGGGTGTTGAAATAATTAAATAAAAAATAGTTTTATCTTTAAAGCTCCTGCTGGATTTGGATGCTGAATAATGTTGCATTATCCATTTGGATGCTGAAATTTGGAATATAGGTTCAGCTATAGGGTTTAAATCATTGGGCATGACAAATGGTTGTGAGAATCTACAGAGAGATTTTTTCCCTGAATTTCTCCCATTTCGCCCCCATTTCTCCCCCTGAAATTTTTTTCGATGCGCCGCTGATAGATTCTCAAATACAATGTGAATTTTCGGTTTTATTTAGAAAATTTTTGGACTTCTATAATTTTTTTTGCATCTTCCACCGTTATTAAGAAAAAAAGGAATAATTTCCTCTAACTCAAATTCAAATTTTTGAAAATGGTAAAACATGCTCTGGCTTTTTTTATAATTTCTCATTTCCATTCATTTTGTCAGTTTAGTCGACACTGCCTGTTAACAATTGAAGCTGGGATGATCATGTTTGACGAGCTTTTTGAGTAAAGTTTGACTAACCCCAAGGACCTGCAAAGAGAAAGAAAGGAAATTCAAATCTCAACACAACGAAGCGGTTGCGGACCTATGTTTATATGAACTCTTATAAACTGTATGAAATGGCTAAAATAAGAATTTTTATTTTTCAGTTTTTTTCAGGATATTTCAGCAAAGACTGAAAATATCCTGAATTTTTTCAGATCTTATTAAGCATATAAAATAGCGCAACTTTGCCCCAATTTAACCGAGTCCTTATCACTCCTAGTTTCCGAGATCCCAATGATGTAGCTCTTAAACTTCTGCCCAAAGTCACTAATCCAGAAAGTTAGTATTCTTCCTTCGTTGTCTAAAGTAGATACTTGAAAATGTGATGTTTACGCAGATTTATCAATTCGTGGTCGACTACGGGATAATTCCGACTAATCAGTCAGGTTTCCGTTGGGGCTACTTACAGTACAACAATCTCGATGTTAAACTTCACAGATCACATCATCATCAGGTTGCTGGACCTCGGTCTTCTGTGGTTCAGTTTTACTATTCCAAGCAGACCTTTGATACCCTCGACCATAGACTTCTATGGGTTAAACTATGGTATTTTGGCTTCGATGACATCTTATGTGTTTTTTTTTCTAGTTAATGTCTGGAAAATCGCTTCCAGGAGGTTATTCTCGATGATACTTCTTCTCCTGATGTCGCTCCTGTTACATCTGGAGTTCCTAAAGACTCTGTCTTGGATCCTGTCCTTTACTTGATTCACGTAGCTGAATAGAACATGTTTCCATGATACCTAACTGTATTTCTCGTATAGTACCCCCCCCCCCCCCCCTAGATGACGGAAATTGGTACAGATTGCATGAATAATGATGATATTACATCTTTAGCAGCCTTTTCTGATGCCCACTGGCTCAGGCTAAATTCCGGAAGATATAGCGTTATAACATTTGGTTCAAGATCTGATGTGGGGGGTTTGCAGCTGATTGTTGGGGAGCAACTGTAAAGGAATTCAAAGAGACAAGAAAATCTCGGTATAGTATTTTTGACTGTAGATTACGGTTCGATGAACAGGTCTTGATTCTGGTTAAAAAATCTTATTTGGTGTTGAGGTAGTTGTACAGAAACACCATCTGCTGGTTTTTCGGCTGAGAAGGGTATTATGTGAGAGTTTGGTGCTTTCTGTTCTAAATTATGGTTTCATTCTTTACTTTATTTTCCATTTCTATATCAAGCAACTAAATATCGTCTGCAAAAAGTGAACAATGCATGCTGCAGATATGTGTTTGGTCTCCGAAAATATGACAGGGTATCAGCTTAAATAAATGAGCTGAAATAGCTTAAATCGATACCTACATACCTCAGAGAAAAGTTGTTACTAAGGGATAACATGCATGATCGCCTTATTAGATTTATAGATACCTTAATGCTGCCCAAATTCCTTCTTTTTGGGTCTCAGAGGTGCATCACAAATGATAAGTTAAAATTTCTTAAAGAAACAGTATAAACAAGGCTCTTTATTATAAAAAAATTACTCATCCTGTATATGGAAACTCTTGTCTTGATAGGTTGAAATTCGTATGGCGTTCGTAGAGTTAGAGCATTAGACCAATCAGTTGTCAAAAATTACAAGATTTACTCCAAGAGTTATGAATATACATAATTTGTTGATTATTGATTATGCCATTCCGGCTGCAAACGCCTCATATGTGAAGAGGCATATTGTAGAGAAATATCAAATTATCGTCGATAGCTTCAGGGAGCATAGAGAAAATATTTTTATTGATTCTTTATATTGATTGACTTAGCAGTACGAATTTGTAACGAACTTAATATATTTCGAATCCTGCTGCCAATATAGTCTTTTCTTTTCAATTTCCAGCCTTCGCCAATTTTAGTATTCATCGTTTCTTTATTTGCAACGAATTAACAGAATTCGAAGCGGAAGCGACGTTGTACAGATTCAAGCAGAGAACTCAGACTGTTCCAGGTTTATCACAAAGAGTTCACAAATAAGTACGTTAATTAAAACAAAAAAAAAAAACAAAAAAATGCAGCTTCCAGCTTCCAGTGCTTCGAATTTCTGTTTTAAAACCAGTCACGATTATACGAGTGCAAAATCTGCAATTCTCTGTGCGGGTTTAACACTTTATTACAATCTGCTTTATTTTTACTGTTACCACTGGCCGCAAACGCTTTTTAAGTAAGTACTGTGCTAGTGCTAGTGAAATAAAAATAAACGATCTGTTACTTTTATGCATGTCTCTGATGTAATAATTATTAATTACGCTACCCATTAACAACACACCAAATTATAGAAGACCTGAATCAAATTAGCTCATCAACTATACTTCTTATTAATCGCTTCTTACAGGAAACCTTGTGTCATAACACTGTTTTAAGAAAACTGTAATATACCTATGCAGAGTGAGTTCTTAAAGTGTTACGATGCGATATCTCGAAAACGGTTTCAAACAATTTTATGAAATTTTGGTGTCGTAGCTAGTAAGTACAGGGGTGGGGAAAAATTTTACAATATTGTGAGATTTTTTTCTTCACCTTTTTTGACAGTGGAGCTTTGAAATTTTAAATTGGAACTTTTTAAAAAATAACAATTTTATATTGCAGATTATAGGATTTTACGGCTGAAAATGCTTAGAAAATAGCTACCCCTTTCATCCCTTCTTCTAGGTGGAGCGGGGTACTATTTTAGGAACATACGTATATTTATTACAGATTCGGATATTCAGTAAAATTCGGCTAAGTATCTCTTATAACTCTTATAAGAGATAAAAAATTCTTGATTTTAATTTCAATATTTTGAGGGTTTTGGAACCTACTATGATTTTTTTATATCTTTTTTATTTATTTCACAAATCGAGGAATCCAAATCAAATGATGACAATTTGATATAGGAACCTAAATGTTGATTCTGAACAACTTTTTCGAATAAATTTTATTGCATTTGCTACATAAAACGCATTGTACTCACATATATATTTTTTTTATTTCCATCAAGGCATACCTGATTTTTTTAAACTGAATTGTTAGAAATTAGTCTTGAACCAAGCAGGTCTGAACACTAAAAAATGAAAATTCAAATCGTGAATTTTTCATCTTTCAAAAGAGTCGCTTTTTACGTACAATTTATCTTAAATTTTTTTCTCGATTTCTGGAAGCGAAAAAAAAATTCTGCGAATTTCAAACATTTTTTTGGACAGCGTCTTCTATCATTAATCGAAAGAAATGTTATTTTAATTGCCGATTCGAATTTTATGACTAAAAATAAGTGGGATTCTCAGTAAGGGTTTCTAACAAAAATTGTCAATGCACCCACCCGCCCCATGCACCTACAAGAAGGAGGGAAGGGAGAGCAATTTCCTTCATATTTTCAGCCATAAAATTCGAATCTGTAATAAACAATAATAGCTCCCATTTAAAATTTCAAAGAATTCACCCCTCGAAGAGAGGTGAAGGAATAAAGTAATAGATGTCAAAAATATCATTAAAATAGGTATGTCCCCTCCTTTACTTACTACATCAACAAAATTGAATGAAAATGTTTGAAATGACTTGGGGATATCGCATTGTAACACTTTAAAAAACTCACCTTGTATATTTAAAAAATATTTATTTTTTCGCGTGCCACTTTGGGATCTCGCTTATCTTAAGAGATACGAAGTTGGTTAAATTAGAGCAAAGCTGCGTATTTTTGTGCTGGTTGATAATCTGAAAAGAAATTTGGGCTGTCATTATCAGTTGCCCAAATATTTCGAAGAAACTGAAATTTTGCAATTTTTGTTATTATTTTTTTATTCAAAAACCAATCAAGCAAGCCGTTTTTATCCGAAACAATATTAGAACACTTTTCAACAAGGAATTCAAAAATAATTTTACAATTGCTCTAGCACTTGAGATAGAAGAAAATCATAGTCTATTTTTTTCTTATGGGCGCCATTTTGAATTTTTCCATTTTCAGATTACGTTCATTTTGCTCTTTACAACGATGTATCACACATGTTATTTCATTATTGCATGTTTGACGAAAATAAAATTTTTCATCTTGTGTGCAGTGTGCTTTGAAGAAATGTCAAGGGTGTTTTGTTTTCAATAACACTTTGACAGTTTGTATCTTGTATCAGTGTTATCGTTATGTTTATAACGCGAAAATGTCTTTTTCAAGTGAAGAACAAAGAGATATGCTACAAATTTATTACACTTCGCATCTAAATGCCCACATAACTGCAGAAACGTATTTGCACCGTTATCCAGAGCTGCAACAACCTTCTTTGAGATATTTTTCTTTGCTGCACAGAAACTTGGGCCAATATACTTAGTTGGTTTAAAAAACCTAGACAATATGGCGATAGATTCAATAAACATCAGCAAGAAATTTTGCAAGCGGTAAGGATTTGTCGTGATTTCGATATCATAATGTTCTCAATTAATTCTAAATTAGGTGCAATCTGTCTCTACAAGAGAAGTTGCAGCCCAGCTTGAAAACGTTGAGAAAACAAAAATTTCGTTCTTGTAATGTTCGCATTTCGCAAACATTTATCTCGGGGATCGTGAATGGCGGGTAGCCTTTTGCACATTGATAAATGTTCGTATTCAAGAAAACCCAAACTTTCTTAATGGTCCATGATATGGTCCGATGAATCCAAATTCACAAATGCAGAAATGTTCAATTGTCACAATGAACATTGCTGGTCGATTTACAACCCCCATCGATTCCAAGAACGACGACCACAAATTCATTTTGGACTTAATGTGTGGGTCGAGAACATATCTACTCTCTGTACACTGAGAGTTGTCCGTTGTCATGCCACACTGATTCTGACTAAACAATTTCATTTAATTCGATTTGAATCGTACACTTATTTCTAAGTCGAACCAGATGTGGTATCGCAGTTCGTGTCAGTGGCGTGTGTTGAGGAATAATGAATAATATCCTATAAATATATTATTTCGACAAGTTATTGACGAAGTATAGTGCCTTGCAACTTTTTGACAACAAATATATTATATAATGCAAGTAAATAAGAATCATAATAATTATTGTTATCATCATGATAGAAATATCATGTCACCTACCTGCTTGTTGCCGTTTAAAAGAAAGAATAACACCTGCTCCGTTTTCTTATTTGCAAGTAATATATTCCAGCAATTTTACCACAAGACCACGTTACTAGGGAGTTCAATCGTTTCCCAGGCAAAGCAAGGAAGTAGATTTTTAGGCATTCGAGCAATTATAATAAGTTACTCATAGTTTATCACAGGACAATAACACAGGACACAGGTAATTCTGCTAATTTCGTATTAAAAACGTTTCAAATCACAAGACAAACCTTATTAGTATATTTATACCGCTGACACTGACACTACTGATAGTAACGACGACAATCTTATCGTAATATCGTATCGATCTAAGCGTATCAAGACGCGAGTCGATACTTCCGTCTCACTCTCGCTCATCTTTTTAGAATTGCTGACGATTCAAACGTATTTCTGACAATACGTCCCATTTTAACTCGATTGACTATGCAATGCAATAGAAGGAGTAAGAAACATAACGAGATGATGTATCCTTAGTTCTCACAACAGACAACTCTCAGTGTACAGACTTTACGAGGATATAATTTGAATGCTGTTCGCTATCCTAATTTTTTGAGGACATTTTTAAAACATTTTCTCGAAAACTTGCCTCTTAATCGTTTGAACACGATCTGGTTCCAGCAGGATGGGGCGCCGCCTCATAATGCTGATAGGGTGAGAGATGCTTGTCACAAATGTTTCTCAATCGGGTAATTGCAAATATTGGCGACGAATGCTGGCCAGCACGGTCACGTGACTTCTCCCCCTTGGATTATTTTTTGTGGGGGACAATGAAAAATAAGAATTATAAAACATTGCCGACGTCGATGAACTTCGACAATGAATTAGGTATATTTCAGTTATGATAGATCCTGAATAGGGTTATTTGATGAGAGGAGAACATAGATTAGCTTCTTTTCTCAAACGGCTTTATTAATATTAATAAAATTGGTCACGGTTTTCCTCGGAAGTTGCTGTGAAAGATGAGCTGAAGAAAAATTAGATTAAATATTGAAGAGACAAAAATGTCTCATTCTTAATTCTAATCGTTCTTGAGTGTATATTATACATTTCCTTTCCAGGAACAAAATTGAAACTGAAACAGAATCCCATAAACTGTAATAGGATAATAGGAAGTGATCTACTTATTTCATGCTAGAAATTCACCTCGCGAACATGAGTCGTAATTTTCGATTTAAAGTTTGCGTAAAAGTTTCCCTCTCAAGTTCTAACGGCTTTCTTCTCAAGACGGAGCAGCGACACACAGCATACAAGAGCGTTATCCCTTTCCTTTCGCCGTACTTCCGGAGTGCCACCGCCGGCTTAATTAGACATGGAATATTTAAACTCCGGGCTGGTTAATGAGAGTTTAATGTCGGCCCGCATAAGTTCCGGAACACAAGTTATTACAGGAATAGTTGTAGTTCCCAGGATTCTCTTGTGAAATTGATGGACCTTAAATGCCGAATACTTCTGAACTTTCTGTCTAATTTCTAATTGAAAATAGAATTATTAATTTTTTTTCTCCTTTCTTAATGAGCAATGAACATGCTCTTTCAGTCAATTTATGTCTTTCATTCAACTTATGTCTTTATTTAATTAAACGTTTGTCATGAAGCACTGCCTTCCGATTCAAAAATACGCGCGTGTACCCTTACAGTATAAAAACATATTTTTTCAATTATACTTATGTATAGGATTTTTCTAAAATAAGATACAAAATATAGCCTCTAAAAAGGCTATTAAGTTAACAAAAAGTGAACAAGAATACCTTTATAATAAATTATATTAGTAGATAGTTCCACCACAACTTCGTCGGTTTCTTGCCGGATATTAGTCCTGAGCCCGTGAATTAACAACTTTGAAAATGCACATACACTGCAGGGGAATCCCTATGACGCTCTGGTGCATGAGCTGAAGTGACGATTCACGTTGAATTTGAATCGGTGCAGGTTTTATTCCTCAAGAGACTAACCCGTTGGAACTCTATTCCTAAGAGATAATACCTAAAAGTCTGTACATAACACACATAAAGTGGTACGAGAGGAGTAACGAGCTTAACCTGATATAGGGATGAGCTATTGCGTCTCGACGAGTATTTCTGTCCCGCCACTGACATGACCTAATAAAAAATTTAGTGGGATCAAGGGAAGCTGAGAACTTTTTTCATTAATCTCACACTCTGCATAAACATTTCGGTGTAGGCTTTTTCGTCCAGCAGTGTATTTATTTGATGTTGTATAGTTTTTTACTTTTTTTAACGGCATAAAATTTCCCACACCGCGAAAAAACTATAAATAATTCATCAAAAACTAAATTCTCTCTAATGCATCTTTCGCGGAATCTTTTGTAAAGTTTTTACGTGAATTCAGTTATGATGATTGTTTTATCTCTTTCTTCGGTGCGAAAATCTTTTGTGAAATAAAATTATGAGAGTCCATTGCGTCACGTTCTTTGCTGGTGCTAAGGTTGAAGTAACGTTATTTTTCACTGCTTGAATGAAATATTAGGAAAGTTGCGAGCCATCAAAGAAAGTACTTTTAACTTTTCTCTGTCGCGTCGCTTTCACGCCTATAATACCTGTAAGGAAGCGACTGTTTATTCGTGATGTTTATGTTTGCCATAAGAGTTCAAAGTAGCAGAAAGCCATAAATTCTTTCAAATTTTTCGAGAGGGAACGCTCGCTTTTAGGTCACGAGCTATGATAAGTTCTTGAACAAATGTTTTGTATTTGTAATAATTTTAAAAATGACGACATTTTTAGGTCATTTTTCTTCTTCTACCTTTACGAGCATACCTATTCGTATAATAATAGTGACATTTTGTCCTCTAAAATAATTATAAAGATTGAGAAGATACAAACGAATCCCGAAGAAAACTCCTTAACAATTTATACTGAGTGTTTATTGAGTTGTATGGCGGGAGTTTGTAGGTATACAACGTAGTATTTTGTGGCGTTGTCACCGCTACTCCCACATTTTCTTCGGTTTAGAAAGCTGTAACGTACATTTTGTACGTACCGGCTAAATGCCAGCGACGCGGAGACAACGGCGGGCGCGCGCAGTAAGTGAGTGATGGTGGGTTTTAGTGCGACGCAAGCACGGCCGGCTGGCGGCCTCGAGTTTCGTCAACATCGATTGTCGAATTCCAACCCGGAACGCAGATGACGTTTTCACCTTTTTTTCTCTCCTGGAAATTCGTTCAGGAAGGTCCACGCAAATACCTGTTGCGAATAATAGACAATGGCATCTTGAATTTACTGTTCATTATTATAACCATCCCTCACGTTTTTGGCTTGCTTTTTCCCTGGAGGCAATTTTTCCCTAGAGGCAATTTTTTCCTGGAGGCAATTTTTCCCTGGAGTCAATTTTTCTTGGAGGCAATCTTTTTCCTGGAGGCCATCTTATCCCCTGAGGCACCTGCCTTTTCCGTGCCAAGCAGATTGTCCGGAGCCAAGCATGAAGATCCAGGCCACTTCCAGCTAGACTTCTGAAGAGCCATACGAAGCTAAGTGCCTTGTGAACTACTAGCATCCGACCAATTCATTCTGCTAAACCGCACGCTCTGTTCTTTTTAATTGTTAACCGTGCTCAAGAGTGTCATATTAATAGCTGTGATATATTTTATATTTTTCAATAAAGAGTACCTGTTGTTCTGCTGACCTGCTGGTTATTGTTGATCCTCCTAGACTAGCGACTCAACCTACGACCCTTGTTTTTTCTTGTCTCATGCTCTCAGCGACTATTTTTCCCCTCTAGGGGTTAAATAGTTCGTTTCAAGTGCCGCCCAACGTGTCTATCTGCCAATAATTCGTTTCAAAGCATTAGTAAATATGAAGGTAGCGTTCGGGTAGTGGCTTTCGAGTCTTAGGAATTTGATTTGGGAAGTAGTAGGAAGCGTTTCGGTTTTTCAGGGAGCTTAGCTGGATATTAGTTTTAATTGTTGGTGACAGCCTTATAGGAAGTTTCGATTTTCTGGCACACTGGAATATTTCTGGGAGGGTATGCATGTTGGAGGGTGGACAATGTTTCTTGGGATATCAAGAAGAGTGGAGTTAGGTGGTTGCCGAATTATAGATTGTTGAGGTTTGTTGGGGGAATATAGTTTTCCGGTTATGGGTATGAGGGGTAGGTCGCAACGTCGATGGCATAGACCAAGGCCAGTCCAGCTCTGTTCTTCTAAAGTTAGTGGGGGCTCTGCTGCCTGACAGTTCATGCTTAAATTAGGACTTGTTCGGAAAGCTTCATGCGCTATTCTCAATGCCGTAGCTTGCATTAAATCAAGCTTCTTCAGATTATATTTAGGCCTTGTTCCGTAGACGATGGACCTGTAGATAATATATGCATTAGGGATTTTGATTCTGTTCCCCAAGCTTGGTGAGCCAATCTTTGTTTCTGTACAAAGATTCTTTGTTTTTTCGGTGGGTAAGATTAATGTTCTTCCCAATGTGGATATTGGCTGCCTCTAGGATTTGAAATTGAAATTATACATTGATCATTGAATTGATCATCGAAATTGCTTAGTATTGTATCAATGTTTCTTTATTCAACAACACTTTAATCGACGATCCTTCGTCAGTAGTCAACGGTTTTGAAATAAGAAGGAAAGTCTGGGTACAAGTAAATCGCTTAAGAACAGGACACGGTAGATGTAATTCAATGTTACATAAATGGAATTTAATACCAAGCGCTTCCTGTATTTGCGGACATCCTGAAGAATCCATCAATCACATTGTCAATGAATGGCCTTTAACCAAATTTTCTGGAGGTTTTCAAGCAATTCATGAAATTTCCACAGAAACAGTAGACTGGTTACAGAATTTGGAGCTCTTGTAAACAAAATCTACATTAACAGCCAGATAGCCTCAGTCCGGATGCTGCAAAGTGATTGGAATACTTCAAACCAATTTCAACAGGATGGTGTGTCTAGGTTTTTTAATGGGGTTTTCCCTAGACTATATCTCTCAAAGCAAATGCTTCACCATGATGTCAACATCACATTAGAATATCCTACAGATCGTTCTTTTCCCCATGATCGACGAAACCAATCATGTTAATCGTAAGACTGCAATTTGTAATTTCAAACGAATATATATATATATATATATATATATATATATATAGACATATTAAGAGCCCATACGAAGCCTAAAATGCTATGTTCAGTTGAGTATTCGAAGCCTGGACCTCCCATGTGAAGCCCGACTTCGGGCTTCGAAAATTTTAACGTGTATAAACGTCGTACAGCATGGCCATCTATCGGTGGAACCATTGGACAAATTTTGCCCAGGGCATCACTTTGACACCTGGGTACCCTAAAACATACGCGACATAGTTCAACGAAACGTTCTACAGAGGGAGCGGCGCACGTTAGTATATAATTGTGTATATGTCGAGCATTTTTCGAAGCCTGTAGACGCACAGCCGATTATTCGAGTCCCGGTAAAATTGGCAACGGTGCATTGAGTGATGATATGTTTACATCAATTCATAAGCATCACGAGCTCTTCAATCTCCTCTCCAGTAAAATAATTTAACCCGAGAGCAACTGTGTTTACAGTCGCCAGCGCAAGCATTACGAGCTGCGTTTCGTATAATAACCGCATAATAGCCAATCAACCATTCTTGGATCACCTCATAAATTCTTGGTATTTTAACAATTTTAGCACAGAACTTTTAAACTAAAATTCCTACGTATGCATAAGCCAACATTATTTTCAGCTATAGGTATAGGTACAGGTGTCCCATTTTTACCCGGTTAATTTTTTGAAATAGAACAACGTATTTTTTTACATTATCGTGTTCAGATTTTCTGACTGTATTTTTGCATTATAGCAATTTATTTAAAAGAAATATACCTTGCGACCTTGCTTTTTAAAACTAAAAGATGAAACTTGCGATGGTGGTAGTCAATCAAAGATCATCTTAATGTTTGAAAGTTGCGATTTTATGTTCACAAAAAAAACTTGGTAACTTTTAAAGTAGAGTTTATACAAAGTCAATTGAAACGACAAAAAACTAAGAAGCGCGGCTGATAATTCATAGTTCATTGATGAAACATATGCGGCGGTAAAACAAATTTAATAGCTATTTATGATATTAACCCTTCAGTGCTCGCGCGGATTACATACGTAGTCCAGGGTTACAAATTAGACTATCATTCACGCAAGAAATTTTTTTGGGTTCCCTATCCTTCAGTACCTTCCTAAAACTTTCCAATCAGCTGTTTCAGTAGTTCAGAGGTCTCCGGTTAGTGCGCAGCTAGAAAAAAATTGTGTATTGCTACTATTGTAATCCACGCGAGAACTCACGTTCGTAAGAAAAAGATCAGTAGGAAGATGTTACCTTTGCGGAAGAAGCCGAAATAAGGGTACTCGAAAATGGTGTCATACTTGTACAAATTAAGTGTGTCCTGCTCATCTTCAAGAAATATGCCTGAGCTGCAGTGAGGGTCCAAGTGAGGAGATTCCGGACGAATCAAATTAAAAATGTATACCTCATGCACATCTTTTTATATTATAGAAAAAAGTGTTTTTTTTGTTCTTAGATTTGTTTTATTTTATGAACTAAAGTACAGTTAATCATAATTAGCCATACCTATTTCAATAATATAAATACTTTAAGAAATAATACAGAAGATATTTTAGGTTTAACTACTATTGTAATCCATGCGAGAACTGATGCTATAAAACAGGGGAGTACTGGAGGGTTAATGTTAGAAGTGAAGTTTTATTTTGTTAGTGAAAAGGTTTGTGAAATGAGCGAAGCGTAGCGGAGCGAATTTTACAAATTCACGAACAAAATAAAATCACTTTTAAGACGAATATCATACAATGGTTTTTGTAAAACTGCTCTATTTTGATAATAAAATTGATGAATTTACAATGACACTCAACTTCAAATTGCATTTTAAAATATTACAGACAAGTAAGTACAAGTAGTGTACTATGCAATAGCAACCGTTGCTGACGCTATGGTTACTAACAAATGCGTGCATACAAATAAAAGAGATGTGATAATAATAATTATTATTTGCAATTTCTGAACAATTATTATTGTCTTGAATTCTTGACTAGGTACTTATTTTTTATTAATATGTTTGCCAGTAATAAAAAGAATATGAAAAAATCTTATTACTTACCTATAATTTTGTCTGATTTCGTCATGAGAAAATGTAGTTTAAAAAGAGAATGTAAGTAAGTACAGATAAAGTAGATAGAATTACTTTTAACACGAGTGTTGCAATGTATTTTTAACACTGTTACAAATTTTTTTAACCCGCTTCCATGGGCTTCAATGGCACAAAAAAATGTTTTTGTGCAACTGCCATTAAAAGACACATACATCACTTTTAACGACAGCTGACAGTGTTAAAAGTGATTGTTTAAATGGAAGCGTGTTAAAAGTACTTTTAACACTAGTGTTAAAAGTACATTACAACACTCGTGTTAAAAGTAATTCTATCTACTTTTTCTGTACTTACATTCTCTTTTTAAACTACATTTTCTCATGATGAAATCAGACAAAATTATAGGTAGTAAGATTTTTTCATATTCTTTTTATTACTGGCAAACATATTAATAAAAAAATAAGTACCTAGTCAAGAATTCAAGACAATAATAATTGTTCAGAAATTGCAATCAATAATAATTATTATTATGGCATCTCTTTTATTTGTATGCACGCATTTATTTGTTAGTAACCATAGCGTCGGCAACGGTTTCTATGCATAGTACACTACTTGTACTGATCTGTAATATTTTAAAATGCAATTTGAAGTTGTGTCATTCTAAATTCATCAATTTTATTATCAAAATAGAGCAGTTTTACAAAAACCATTGTATGATATTCGTTTTAAAAGTGATTTTATTATATGTTCGTGAATTTGTAAAATTCGCTCCGCTACGCTTCGCTCATTTCACAAACCTTTCACTCACAAAATAAAACTTATTCACTTTTAACACCAATATCATAAATAGCTATTTTAATAAATTTCCTAGCTGATATTAAAGTTTATTGGGAAATAACGCGCCAAACGAAAAATTTCAATTCGTGGTCACTTTTTTATTATCCATTTTTGGAAAAAAAGTTATTCTCCATATAAAGTTGTGCTTGGTCTGAAACCTAAAATGGAATAGTCTGACATAAAATTTTTGCAATCGTATACGAGCTTTGTCCTAAAACACGAATAGTACCAAAGAGTAAAATAGTTATTTTATTATTTATTTATATTTATTGTTATAAGTAAAATGTTTTATTTTCGACAATATCAAAAATTGTTACTTAAAAATGTTGATCAGCACTGCAAATGACATTCAAATAAACAAAAACATGCAGTTGCGTGACTAACAAAAAACAACATACAAACTATACAGTGCATTTTTTTAAGTGTTGCCATAGGGAATAGCATGTAAAAATATGCACCCTATGTTAACTTAATGTCTTGTACCTACTTTGGAAGTCGTTTTTAATTTTCAATAATAGTACATGTCATCTACTTTACAATACGACCTTTCAGAAAAGCCGGTCGTCGTTTAATTTAATTATACTTGTCCCATTGAGGAAAAAAAAAAACTGCATGAAACTGTAAGAGATACGAAGTCGGTTACATTACAAAAAAGTTGCGCAGTATTTGGCAATTTTTTTTTTCTCAATATTCCCAGAATTTCCTGAAATATCCTGAAAAAAACTTGAAACATGCAGATTTATTATTTTAGTCATATCTTCTTTATTATTGAAAAAAAAAAATTTATGTAGGTTTACATAAGCCTTAATGAGCCACACATTTGACGTTTCAAAAATTTACAAAGCCGACTAGATCTTGGGATTTTCAAAGTCAACTTTTGTTTTTCTTATGGCCGCCATATTGTTTTTCATGCCATTCGCTATAGAAAAAATCCCGGAACCCAAAAATTGATCACATTGCAAATAAATTCGAAAAAATGTAATCTTCTTTATTAAAAATAACGTAATAAAATTTTACCGAATGTCAAAAAGTGCATTTTTTAAGTATTTCCATAGGTAATAATATGTAAAACATTACACCCTATATTAACTTATGTTGTACCTACCCATTGTAACTTAGAAGTCGTTTTAAATTTTCAATACCTACATGCATGTCATGTACTTTACGATACAACATGTCAAAAAAACGGTCGTCTTTAAATTTTAATATTTCGTTCTCATTTGAATTAATAAACTTTAATAAAGGAGTCAGAATAAACAAACTGTGTTAAAATTTTTAATTTTTTTTGTTTATTAATTTGTGGTTTCTTACTTTGTGCATGGTACCTTATTAAAAAGATTTAGCTTAAATAAGATCTCGATTTTTGTTTTTTTATCACGATATTTCAGCAGCATCCTATTATTATCCTATTTTTTTTTCAGATTCTCAATACTTCTCAATATTTAAAATTGTCCACATTTTTTGAAATTTAACAGACCCTGTTTTTTTTACTATTTCCGATGTCCACGTAGCGAGTCACGAATACCCAGTTAATGAACCTCGTATAATTAAATTGAATAAAGTCCGGTTTTTCCAACTAGTGGAGCGAAATGGGAAAGAAAATGTGTTGTTTTATTTTTGCGTAAAACCAGCTACCACTTATATGTATCATGTTTAGACTACTCCTAACATGAAATGTACATTTACGACTTTTTTTGCAGGACAGGACTTTTAGAATTACAAAAAATTCAAAAATTGATGATTCAGAAAAATTGCATTTTAAAAGTTTTGTGTGTGTGTATGTCGAATGTTTTGGCTACGGAAACTACGTCCATCCGCCTATTTCCCAATAATTTATGATACTTTTAATTTGAGACAGTATTCTACACCACTTTAATTGTATACCAATTTCTTTCTATGGTTTACTTTCTACTTATATGCTTAAATGTCCAGATTGCTGTTTTTTATATGTCTGACCAGTCTTTTTAATTCATCTGCGTTGGGGGTTCTTAGAATTTGTGTGAGGTTGAAAGGTAGGGTAATAGTGTTATTGTCATTGTAATATATGTCTTTCGTGTATCCATCTGTTTCGTTAGAGTTCAGACTGCAGTTAAGAATCATATGTTCCGCGTCCCCAATTTCTCCACAACGGCAATTTGGGGAGTCTGACAATCCTATTTTGTTTAAGTGTTGGGGTACCCGTCCATGGTTACATCTCAGTCTAGTTACCGTAGTTATTTCTGTTCTGTTCAAATTCATATTTTTGAACCAGGGATTTCTGGGAGGAGTTTGTTGTAGGTATATTTTTAATATACAGGGTGAGTTTTTTTCAATGTTTAGTACAGGGATCTCGTAAACTACTGCAGTTAGAGGAACGGTTAAATGGGGAAAGAAGTGCAGTTTTATGAGCTTAATTCGAAACAGCTTTTGTTTTTTTGAAAATCTCCATGGCTTCCTAGATATTTAACATAAAGTAAATTCCGCGGATTTCTTTACACCGAGATAGCAGTCTTATTATTGGGATTAGAGAAAAATCGTAAAGGAAAACCTTTTAGAAGATTTCATAGACAATAAAACGGCGTTACAATTTTTTTTATTTGTTGTGTCATTTTCGAGCTATGACGTAAACTTGTGTTTTTTTAAATGTAAGTCATAGTTGGCTATGACATCATTCGATATGTATTTTTTTTCTAAATACAACGATATAAAACTCGATATCGTTTTTTCGGGAAATAAAAAAGTTACGACGATTTTTAATTTTATTTCCTCAAATACGTGGTATAGGCGCTGAATTTAATAGTTAATTTTGAATTGAAAGTCTTATATGAATTAATAGAGTTCAACGGGATAGCTAGTTTTCGAGAACTTTAAAAAAAATATTAATTTTAATTCTAATCTTTCAAAAATCTTGTAACAATACCTACCTACGCTACGCTGTAGAACTTTAGACTAAATATTCATATCAAAATGTGACGGTTGCTTAGCAACAGTAACAGAAACCGTGAAACTATTAAATTTGACAGTTAGTTACTTAGAGGCTTATAATTTCCATTGAACTTTAAGTATGAAGTCAGGTTTTGCAGAAGTTCTTAAATCGTATAACCTGCAAGGTGAATTACCAGTATGGAGTTTTCCAACCAAGAGAAGCGTGATATGATAGAATGTTATATTCAGTGTCAAAAGAATGCTGTCAGGGCTGCGGAACAATATTTTCGCAGATATTTTAATCGTCGTTAACCTTTTATATTCAAATGTTTCATAATATTTTTTAGAGTTACTAGATGGCTATTTGAAAATTTGTAGTTAATTAAGTATAATTGTTTGCATAGAGGATTACCAATTATTCTGCAAAATTATCTATGTATAATTTCAAATTCAACTGAGGTCTATCAGCTATGCTTACATGGCCGCCTAGTTAAGGTGAGGAAATAAAATTAAAAATCGTCGTAACTTTTTTATTTCCCGAAAAAACGATATCGAGTTTTATATCGTTGTATTTAGAAAAAAAATACATATCGAATGATGTCATAGCCAACTATGACTTACATTTAAAAAAACACAAGTTTACGTCATAGCTCGAAAATGACACAACAAATAAAAAAAATTGTAACGCCGTTTTATTGTCTATGAAATCTTCTAAAAGGTTTTCCTTTACGATTTTTCTCTAATCCCAATAATAAGACTGCTATCTCGGTGTAAAGAAATCCGCGGAATTTACTTTATGTTAAATATCTAGGAAGCCATGGAGATTTTCAAAAAAACAAAAGCTGTTTCGAATTAAGCTCATAAAACTGCACTTCTTTCCCCATTTAACCGTTCCTCTAACTGCAGTAGTTTACGAGATCCCTGTACTAAACATTGAAAAAAACTCACCCTGTAGAATAATCCTTTTGTGCTGTTGGTGTATTCTGTCGTCCTTACCCTATCTTTCATGCGAACCATTATGTCTTGCCAAGGGTATTTATACTCTGCTAGCGTTCCTTTTCGTATGGATTCTTTTGCCATTTTGTCTACTATTTCGTTGTTTTTTACTCCACAGTGCGCTTTGACCCACACCAAGGATTTAAAAGTTTTAAATATTTGAAACTACTCAACTAGTTCGACGAAATCGACAAAATTTTTCATTTGATTGTGAAATCGAAAGGTAATTGAAAATTTCCACAAAATTGTATCGATATTTTTTGAGTAAGTTAAAAAAAATAAAAGTTCAGCCCTGTGAAAAATCAATCCAACTAAACTGATTTCAATCAACAATCAGAGAAAAACAGTTCCAATACAAAAGGTTACCTAGGAAACAAAATCAAAATAACAGGAAATA
This sequence comes from Malachius bipustulatus, assembly GCA_910589415.1. Classification (NCBI taxonomy): domain Eukaryota; kingdom Metazoa; phylum Arthropoda; class Insecta; order Coleoptera; family Melyridae; genus Malachius; species Malachius bipustulatus. The sequence goes on from OU342635.1 coordinate 25,220,415, forward strand.
AACGAAAATAACTCAAGTAATGTTTAGGTAGGTACTCGTAAGTTAAATCAAAAAACAAAGTTACAAAATACAGTTACTATTAAATAGGTGCATGCAGTATAGTTGGACCAGAGATATAACGAAACGACTTCTGTCATTTTATAAATTTTTGGATTATTGAAATATTGTTGAAGTCATAAAATATGACAGTTTAACAATTAGATCATTTCGTTATATCTCTTGGTCGACTATACCATACCTACCTTACTGACTGCAGTCGTCTTTAAACGATCACAAATTAATATGTAATTATAATTTGGTGATAACCAGTTAGGTACTTATGTACCTATATTTTCATTGATCATAATTTTAAAACTTATAATATTGTAGTTAGGTACTGTGATTTATAAGTTTGGTGGGTGGGTAGGTGAATATAAAAAAAACCTATGAAACTTTCAAAATTTTTAAAAATACATGATAAAATTCTATAATATTATGCACAAACCCTTTCTAAACTGTACCTATTGTTTTTATAAGTTACTTTTCTAAGCGCGCTATAAACCTAGACGAACAAATTTAGCTCCAAAATGAAATTAGATTTTTTTGGTCTGATATTTCAGATAATTTATACTTTTGATTACATACTCGTATTAAGTATTATTACTTCTGATTACAGATATTCATTGATTTTAATTGATTTTAGATGAAGAAAAAACATTTGTAAAAAATTTAATAAACTTTTCTTTTATAAGAAAATGTATGAATGATTTAATGATGGCATTTCAATAGCACTAAATAATAATCGTGCTACTGTTAATTTCGAAGATATTCCTTGCCCTGAAAGTGAAGAAAAAAATAGCAATGCGACCGTCGTGCCACAGATGCCTTAGTTAGTGACCTTAATATTAGATTGCAATAACTGTTTTTAGCTTCTTACCCACCCAGCACCCCTATTTAATAATAATAATAATAATAATAATAAATGTGCTTTATTGACCATACGTAAGTATAATTTTACAACAAAATCATTATAATCCTGCATGATCAATCTCAAGGTGAGGTTCAGCTTGGGATATATATCCTTTACTGCTCTGCCACCTAAACCTTGTGATCCTAACAACTCAATAGATATAAAGTTTTCACCTAAACTAACCTAACCTACCTAGCCTAATCTGCAATCAGTAAAATCAGTAAGATAACAATAAGATAAAGACAAAATATAAAGTGAGTACAATTTCATTTCCGCTCTGACTCCTCTCCCCCCGCCACAAGCATCCGTCCTCCTATCCCCGACCCTGATTCCCATGACCCTACGAGTTTCCTATTGCTTACAGTATAGGTATTCACGGACTGTTTCTTTAAACTTGCGAAGATTAAGTTGTTTTTTCGCTCCTTGATCCAGAAAAAATTGATGGAACTTAGGATACGTGGATGTAAATATTTACAAAAGTTTTTTTTCGAAAAAAGAATATAATTAAAAATAAGGTCATATATACATCCGCGGCTCATACAGTTTCACTATGGAACTTATATAGGGGTGGAGAACATACCTATAGTAACACCAGGAAGGTATTCATTTGCTTTGCAAATGAAAGGGAAAGCCACAAAACGGTGTAAAAAACAGTTTTGAGAGTGCGGAGGAAGTGCGGACCTGACAAGAGGCACCGATTAGATGCCGCGATCCCGGATAAAACCACTTCATCATAATTGCCAAGTATTCTATTCTGTGTTAGAGGCTCACAGAGGCGGACTGGGCGATATATCCGCTTTCATTACGTGTCCAGTCCGCACAGGGATTGATGCAATGATTTTCGGAATATAAATTCAAAATAAATGCAAAATTCAAAATAAAAATCGTGGTACTGTTATTTTAGAAGATTTTCCTTGCCCTGAAAGTGAAAAAGAATAGAAATTCGACCGTAGTGCCAAAGAGGCCTTAGTTGTGACCTTAATATTAGTTTGCAATAACTGTTTTTACTTTCTTACCCACCCAGCACCCCTATTTAGCTCCTCGGTCCCGAAAAAATTGATGAAACTTAGGAGCCGCGGATGTATACAATTACCAAAAATAATAATAATTATAAATATAAAAATTTTTTTGAATGTTATTAATTTTTGTTTCCTTGATTTTTATCTTATACCGAACGACATGAAAAAATCAATATGGCGGCCATAAGAAAAACAAAAGTAGGCTATGAAAACTCTGGAATTTAGTCGGCTTTGAAAATTTTTATAATGTGAAAGGGATAGCTTTTGACGACTAATGTAAGTCTACAAAAAATAATTAATTAATTTCCAATAATAAAAAAGATATGGCTAAAAAAAGAAATTTTGATTGTTCAGGTTTTTCAGGATATTTCAGCAACGACTGGAAATATTCAAAGAAAAAATTCAGATTCTCATTAAGCATTAAATTGTGCAGCTTTTCTCTAATTTAACCGAGTCTGTATCTCTTGCCGTTTCCAAGATCCCCATGTAGTACTGCCACTTACAACTGGACACATTATTGTATAGGTTTAGGTAGGTCCTATAATAGGTAACATGCTAACATGCAATGATCAAAATATAGGTAAGTACTTTTAATGGCTTGAATTTTATTTTGATTAGAGCATAATAACGTACGTTGATTGTTTAAATTTTTTGTTTTTACAATAATTTCATAACACGGAATAAGTACCTACCGCGGGCTGCTTGCTATATTGACATTTTTTGCCCTCTTAGACCAGCATGCCAGCTGGTTAGTTCTCCAGCAGACCAACAGTTTTGTGATACTAGTAAAAGAATACACATACTTTACCTACCACCTAGAAATTGAAGAGTGAACTGGAAGACTGGAACTGACTGATTCTTTTGTTTGCTACTTACTCGTTTGTTCCTAAATTATGATTTCTGAACATAAATCCCTATCTGGTCGGCAGTAAAATAAACGCAAGTAAAACCGTTGCTGAATAAAATCTTATGTCTTCACACCCGTCTCATTTTATGGTACTTAACCACTGAATCATCTTCTTTTATAATATATTAAAATCTTTTCGTGAAATACACAATATGTAGTCCAGTCAGTAAAGTAAAAAATGAACCAAAATTTCATGAAAAATTAAAAAATCTTATTATATGAGATTTTTCTCCAATAAAATAAATATACAGTGCTTCCCAAAAGTAACGGATAAATTCAATAAAACGGAAAGCACTGTTTTTTTGAAAAAATAAAAAAACAGGTCGATTTTGTTTTTAAGTTGTTCAATGTCATCGGATTTTTTTTTAATGGAAACTCTTATTTTTTATTAAATTTTTTGATACTTCATTCAATTGCCAATACGGTAATGTAATCATTTTGTAACCTTAAATGACGAAATTTCTAAGAAAAGAACTTAATTTAGACATGCAGATTTGATTTAATAGACAGATTTATTACCTAATAGATTTAATTGAATGAACTTTTAATTGACAGATCTTATAAAATTACCATGGATATTTTTATTTGATATCGTTTTTATTTTTATTGTTAATATTCAGTTTTTCGCAGTAAAAAGTGCACACTTTCGACTTCACAAGCTGTTTTCTCAGAAATTTCCTTATTTAAGGTTACAAATTGATTACATCACCGTATTGGCAATTGAATGAAGTATCAAAAAATGGAATAAAAAATAAGAGTTGCCATTTTAAAAAAAATCCGATGACGTCGCCACTTTTTCGCGCATCACCCTGTATACTCCAATATTATGTCAAAACTTGAACAACTTAAAAACAAAATCGACCTGTTTTTTTATTTTTTCAAAAAAACAGCGCTTTCAGTTTTATTGAATTTATCCGTTACTTTTGGAAAGCACTGTATAAATAAATATCGTATGGCTGTGGTAAAGCCCAAGTGTTGTTAGTGAATTAAATTGGGTAAATATTTACATCTACGTATCCTAAGTTCCATCAATTTTTTCGGGACCGAGGAGCGAAATAGGGGTGCTGGGTGGGTAAGAGCTAAAAACAGCCATTGCAAACTAATATTAAGGTCACAACTATGGCCTCTTTGACACTACGGTCGCATTGCTATTTTTTTCTTCATTTCATTTTTCTTCAATAGTAGTACGATTATTATTTTGAATTTAATTTATTTTGCATTTTCATTCCAAAAAGCGTAACATCAGTCCCTATAATCTGGATACGATATGAGAAAGCTTATATCCGGCTTGACGTATTCATCACCTCTCTGGTCTGGTGCATGTTTATATATGTTTATACGCCGGCTAACCAGGACCGGACTCCCTACTGCGATTTTTAGTGCCATTTTTTTGCTAATCATGAATCTGCAAAGCAAATGAATACCTTCCTAGTGTTACTATAGATATAGATACGTCCTCTACCCCTATATAGGGTGCACCATAAATCCTTCTCTACAGGGTGCACCATGTATCCTTCTCTATATTGCTATCTCCTAACGCTAACAGATACAGGGTCGGTTAAACAAGTCCAAAGGAGCGCAATTTTGTGGCCATCTCGATTCCGTCGAGACATACAAGATATCTGTAACCGTTCCTGAAATATCATGAAAAAACTGAAAAATCGAGGTTTCTTATTTTTTCCATATCTTTTTTATTATTGGAGATTAATTAATAATTTTTTGTGGGCTTACATAAGTCGGCAAGAGCTACCCATCTGACATTTAAAAAATTTTCAAAGTCGACTAGATCTCAGAATTTTCATAGTCTTCATATAATTTTTTTTTTATGTTTATTAATTTGTTGTTTCCATTATTTTTTTATATCGAATGACATAAAAAAATAATATGGCGGCCATAAGAAAAACGAAAGTTGACTGTGAAAACTCTTGGATCTAGTCGGCCTTGCACATTTTTATACTGACAGATGGGTATAGCTCTTGACGACTTCTGTAAGCCTACAAAAAATTATTTAGTAATGTCCAATTATCAGAAAGATATGGCAAATAATATAAGAAATCTCGATTTTTCAATACTTTTTTCAGGATATTTCAGGAGCAGTCACAGATATTTTGTATGTCTTAACGGATTCGAGATGGCCACAAAATTGCGCATCTTTTCTTTAATTTACCCGACGCTATATCTCTTAGCGTTCAGAAGATAGCAATATAGAGAATAGGATATATGGTGCACCCTGTATTATAGGTGCCATAGTGAAACTGTAAGATACCCAGATGTAAATATTGACCGATTTTTTCATAATTAATTTATTAAAGGTCATTATTTATTTTATTATTTTGTTATTTTTTAAATATTATTTTACTATTATGTATTTATAAAATGATAAATGATATAGGTAGGTACTTAGGTACGCGGTGTCTCTAGGCAAGTGCCAATCAGTTGTTATTTTTTTTTAATAATAAAAAAAAATCATTAATTTAAGTAATTTTAAAATGAGGGATGACTTCACTTTAGTAATTAGCACATTATTTGTGTCTTACATTTATACACAAATTGTAGATTTTCATTATCAAAATATGTATGAAATATCCACTGTTAATGTCGCCATTCTGTAGAAATTCTCGATTAAGCAGTAAGTAGCTGGTAGTCTATTTTTGCCGTACACCGAAGCGACATAATAATTGCTGTTTAAAGTTCCGATGATGGTATTAGCAATGCTTTTCGGAAACAGTTTTGATGTTTTTCTAACTTAACTATCACAGATACCATTTTGAAAAATTGGAACAACAAAGTTTCATTTATAAAATATCACATTTTGCAAAAAAATTGACAATTTTGAATAGTGCCTTTTTGCACAGGACGATTTTTTGACGAGAATTAGGTATTTAGCCCATTCCTGAAAATTTCAGCCATGTACCTACTCTAAAGGCCCACAGGGCGACAACTTATTGCTAGATTGGCACTCTAACTATAGAATACCCTGTAGGTATATGTAATTAATATAGAATAGATATCTTACTACCGGTTAACCGTTTTAGGTATAGTCCTCTCCTCTATCTATTTTCTAACTTAAAAAAAAAAATCGGCAGACTGCTGGTATAATAATCTTAAACGCGTATAAAATCCAATGAAAGGTTCCCGCAGTCGGATAGTCTGAACACTGGATGCAATCTTTAGACCCCTGAACTGAAATTTTGAGAAGTGGAAGTAGAAAAGGGTAGAAGATGGATGATTCTACTTTCAGAAAAAGAGGAAAAAAGAGAGAAATACAAGAGACACTAATCGCTGGCCCGGGATGTTGTGAGGAACCTTCACAGAGTAATGGATCATAAATCAGATAATGCAGCTTTTTATTGACTGCAAAAAATAATAATTGGGATTGTAAGGGATAATAAGGGATTGCTTAAAATTCAAATATGTGTACAGTATATACCTAAGTAGGTATCTTAATATTACAAGACTCACTGTCTGGTATATTTATTTACACTTCAGAGAGGAATTTGAAACATTTTCTCAATAATTTCTTCACTTTTTGACGGTGGCCATCAGATCAGATGCGGTCGTCGGATTATTTTTTCCGGTTTGTTTGAGTTTGAATGAAGTACCTACTTCCTTAGTTTTTGTTTTTATTATTGAGAAAACAGGTTTCTGGAAGCTGTTTATGACTTTTTGTAGCGTAATGTGAGTAATGTGACATCATCCTGCTCCTGCATGTTGCATATCAATAAATCTTGATTTATAAGGCAGATTATGATAGGGCACTTATTCAGGTTCCTTTCATTTTAATGAATTGCTTTTGTTTTATTTTTATAATACAAAGTATTTGTTATTTAGTTAAAATTAGCAAACAGTTGAACTTGAACATAACTACTTCAAATATGTTTGTTAATTTGGCATTAGAAGTAGGTACATAATTTTGTGCTAATTTTAATTGAATAAAATAATTTTATCTATTAAATTTTCATTACCGATAGCTTTTTATTTTTTACTGATGAAGAGGATAACCAGTTAATCGTCGGTTAACCGGTTAGTAATATTTCATAAAACTAAAACACACATGCAGCCCGAAAATAAGTAACGAGAAATAAAAAATCTTTATCTTTATATAGTTTAAGGGCTAGTTGCACGAAAGTTAATTAAAGATTTGTCAGATAATTACTGATTTTAAATTGCCAATTTTGAAAGTATGGGTGAATATTTTGAATGATCTTTTATTGTTATTTACCCGTGATTTAACTCTTCTAAAGGGGAGTAGAATTTATTTCCTGACCTGACCAACATTTTGATAATACAGGTTTTTTTTATTTAAAATATGCATTTTAAAATCAGTAATTATCTGGCAGATCTAACGTTTGTGCAACCGGACCTAAGATTATTAGACTTATGAAAGTAAATAGAACTTACACTTACGTTTAACAGTAGTAATAACCCAAGGACATTGATAATTTAGGCGTCGGTCTGTTGCCAAGCAACAAGCTTGAGAAAGTTGTTATAAAATTTTTGAGCATTTATCAAAGTTCGAGGGTTATCGGATACAAATTTTTTTGCTAATTATAATATGAAAAAATCAGAGCAAAAACAATTATTTATTTAAAGGTGCAATTAACTTTTGTGGCCATAAGAAAAATAAAAGTTGACTTCGAAAATCCCAAGATCTAGTCGGCTTTGGAAATTTTTGAAACGTCAAATGAGTAGCTCATTATTTGAGTAGCTCATCATACAAAAAATAATAAATCTTTTTTCAATAATAAAGAAGATATGGCTAAAATAATAAGTCTGCATGCTTCAAGTTTGATCAGGATATTTCAGGAAATTCTGGGATTATTGGGAAACAAAAATTGCCAAATACTCGTTTCAAAACTTTTTTATAATTATTTAACCGACTGCATGAAAAAAACTGAAAAAACCGAAAAAAAACTGCATCAAAAGGTAAGAGATATGACTCTTACCGTTTCATTCAGTTTTTTACCTCAGCCTGTATCATAAAATTAAACAACGACCGACTTTTCTGAAAGGTCGTATTGTATTTATGGCTTATACAATTTATGGTAGTTATCTTATTAGCCTATTAAATAAAAATTTAATATTTAACTATTAAAAAAGTTAAAAACGCTACATTTGAATTTTTATCGAAAAATCCTATCGAAATTGTATAAGTAGGTACCTATATATGTCTTTTTTGCAGTACAATTTACAATGGCATACCGAAAATGTAATAAAAATAGTTTACCTTGTTGTACGAGACAAAAGATGTCATGTGACCCGGACTCTGGGTGCAACTTTTTTTAAGTAAAAGCTTAATGAACGGAAATAAAATGAAATTAATGAATGTAATATACCTTTAATACTATTCAAACATTAATAGTTTCTACAATGGTTTTTTTTAGTAGTAAGTAAGTATCCATTAGCGTAAGGATGAAAATAATTGCGCTAGGACGAACCAGCCTGTACAAAGAGACAATTCGTCTATCCGGATCCGGGAACACTTAGATGTTCTGTAAGTACTGTATATCCACAGAATAGACATATTCTGTGCTAATACTGCTTATCCGAGGCCCTGAGAAGTGGCAACAAAGCAGGGTTTCCGGTAATCGGATGGGTATATACTTTTAGTGCAGTGGGCTATGTATTGACATAAGAACGTTCAGGGATTCTAAAATTCTTAAGGATATAACCAGATTTGTATGTTGTGAAATGTTTACCCCTCGCAGGTTGCTTCGATTAATATGATGTTTCTCTTCACTTTCATTTATAATACACACCATCAAGTCTATTATTAAGGGCGGGACTCCGGTTACCTGTGCAACGTACCGGGCTTCGTGAAATAAGCTTAATGTGTATATATATATAGATCTTTATATCCTTCCTGAGCCAGTCGAAATTTCATACCATCCTGAACCATGGCTTAAATAAGCAGTTGGAGCCCGTCTCTCGGCGTATATTTATTTGTCATTATTATAATATCATATTTTTGAACATATACGTCACGAAAAAAGAAATTTATTTTTTATTATTTTATACAAAAAAAACCGTACCATCCTGAACCATCATACTTGTGCTGAGCTGAACCACTGTATATATTTTAGATGGTTCATACAATTCTGAACCACGTCTTTTCTCACAACTGCCTATTCACTTTTTTTGTAAAACGCATGTTCATGTCGCTCGAAAAACTACTTACCCCATTTTAAAAATTAAAAAAGGTAAATATTTACATCCACGTATCCTAAGCTTCATCAATTTTTTCGGGATCGAGGAGCGAAATAGGGATGCTGGGTGGGTAAGAAGCTAAAAACTACTATTGCAAACTAATATATTAAGGTCACAACTAAGGCCTCTTTGACTATATTTCTATTTTTTTCTTCATTTTCAGGGCAAGGAATATCCTCGAGATTAACAGTAGCACGATTATTATTTTGAATTTTGCATTTATTTTTCATTTGAATTCCAAAAAGCGTGACATTAATCCCTGTATTCTGGATGCGATATGAGAAAGCGGATATAATGCAGGTCCTGCTCCGTAGGCTTCGAAGCAGTTCGCATTGTCGTCAAGTTGTTACTTCCGAGACTCGACGTATAGTTATTCACAATTCTCGCCATGACCGTACTCTGAAAACCTATTTTTAGTGCCGTTTTTTTTTTTGGCTAACCATGCATTTGCAAAGCAAATGAATACCTTCCTGGTGTTACTATAGATATATTCTCCACCCCTAAAATAGATATAAATAAAGGAGCACAAACCATCGAGTTTGGAACTTAATTAGCACATAATAAGCAGATAATTCTGATGCAGTTCATTTTTAATATTCCCGGAGTGGGAGGGGGGGGGGGGCGGGAGTGCAGCTCAACGCAGCTAACAAACTGAACTATCTGAACTCAAAAAGTGTTTCCCAACACGGCTCATTTGAAATTGTTTTTTCAAAGAAAGTGTTCTAACCTGACCAGAACCTGACCGGTCAGATCATTGACGGGTTAAATATCTTTCCTTTGAAAAAATATTATCTAAGGGCCGGTTTTTCGTACGTCAGTTAAACATTTTGAGATAATTACTGATTTTAAATTGCAAATTTTGAAAATACGGCGAATATAATTAATGATCTTGTATTTTTAATCAGTGATTAACTCTTCTTAAAGCGAGCAGAATTCATTTTCAGAAATATCAGACCAATGGTTTGATAATACAGGGCATTTTAAAATCAGTAGTTATCTCAAAATTTTTAACTGACGTACGAACAACCGGCCCTTAGTAGACCATAATATGCAGTTACATACTCGTATAAAATAATACGCCAAAATTAATGCGGCGGTTTTTTGATTTAAATAATTTTATTGCTCTGAGATGTTTGTAACTGACATTAGAAGTAAGAGGAAATTTAAGATATTCTGGTCACTGGGTTTTTAAATGGCTTCTAATAAAATTTGGTGACCATTGTTCAACTAAATAAAATATGTTATGAATACAATGAGAATTCTTATTTTGATGTTTTGTTTAATAAATTTAATGGAAATTTAGGGCGTATTTTTAAAATATAATTCAACAATCTGATAGTGTGACTAAATAGAACAAAGTAAATAACAAACAGATTCATAGTTTTAAATCTTCAGAAATACCAATATGTAATATGTACCTAATAGCATCAAGAGGCAGAGGGTAGGTATGAGGATGCCACTATTGCCACTAGCCAACTAAAAGGAAAGCAATAAATTAATCCCGGGAGCTGACAGCTATTGATCATAAAATACCACCGTTGTTCCTCTAACAGAAGTAGTTTACAAGATCACTTGTAGTACTAGACATTGAAAACACTTACCCCCTATATGTTTTTTAATTTTTTGCATGTGAGGTGTGGCTTGACGTCGAGCTACACCCCCCCCCCACCAACCAAATTTCACCGAAACGAGTTTTAGCATAATAATGTGCTCCAAGATTTTTTCAAAATGATTTTGCTCTAACGTAAAAACTAAAAAAGATACGAGACTTTAAAATTCATCCAATGCACGGTGCCGCAATATTAGTATTCTCTATTTAATAAAAAAATTTTAATATTAAATAGTAAAATTTATTATACAGGGTGTCCCAAAATTCCATGGACATGGAGCAAGTACAGATTACTGAGTAAAAAAAAAGTCGCTCGGACCAAGCTTATCTCTATACCAAAATGCTTCGTTTGTCCGTTAGAGGGCTTCAAAGTGTTTTGAAAATTTTAGTTTTTTTGAAATAGCTCAAAGTCAAAGCTCAAAAGCTGATTCCAATTCGATGAAAGTTGGTAGGTAAATTTCCTATTAAAAGTACTAATTTCTGATGTACAGGGTGGGCCACTAAGCGAGGTAAGCGGCTGTATCTCAGAAACTAATAATCGTAGAGAGTTACGGTAAAAAATTTTATAGGTTAAGTGGGCAAGGGAAAATGCTGGAAATAATTTTCAAGTTTCCAAGATGACTGCCAGAGGGCGTTTGCACCATCTTGAATTACATAAAGTTACGTTTCTTGTGATTTTCCCCAATTAATGTAACAAAAAAGTATTTGTGTTTTAATGTTAACTTAAAGTCGAACATTTTTTGTAAAAACAATTTTTCTCTATCTTTCGAAATAAAGTGGTGGGGGGTATTTGAATGTTGTTTTAAACAAATGCCTGTAACTTCGAAACGGCTTCAATGGATTTGGATAAATTTGGTATCATTGGAAAGAGCATTTCTTGGGCTTTTAGGTTTCTTGTGATAATGACAATTGTGACCTACACGGTCGCCGATAGAGGGCGTTATTCGATATTATAACCAAAATATTGGATTTTCTCAAAAAATTTAAATGCAATGATATGACTTTTTTTAGACTAGAAAATAGACAAATGATCAACCAATAAGCCTGCGCAAACCGCATCTTAATAACTTTTTCTTAACTCAAATTATTAAAAAAATACCAAACCAAGAAAATTCATATATCCCCATTTAAAAATGCATCGGCCGCTTTCGATAAGAAGGCAAGTAGTAGGCCATGGAAACAAAAGACAAACTCCTCACGCGTTTTCGTAACGATTTTCCTTTTAAATAAAGTTGTGGTCCTGAAAAAGACCCATTTTGAAAAAAGATTAATGTTCTGTGTTTTAATTGCCTTCCGTCATATTCCACACATTGTTCCAGTCTTTCTTGTGTCGACAGAACCGCAGCCTCGATTTCTTCCGCTGATAGTTGAGGAATTGAATTTCGAATTCTGTTTTCCATACCCATTCGTGTTGTTGGTGGAGTTTGAAAAACAATGTCTTTTAAGCGTCCCCAGAAGTAAAAATCAAGACGTGTCAAGTCGGGAGATCTTGCCGGCCAAGGAAATAGGCTTCCCCCTTCCTATCCAGCGTCCTCGAAAGGTCCCGTAAATATGGTTTCGGACCTTAATTGAATAATGTGCCGGACAACCATCTAATTGCAGAAGCATAGTTCTCCTAGTTTCGAGTGGCACATCTTCCAACAAAATTGGCAAGTCGTTGATCAAAAACTCTAAGAAGCGGTTACCAGTTAAAGCTTGATCAAAAAAGTAAGGTCCAATACTTCTGTCCCCAATGATACCGCACCACACATTTAGGCTCCAGCGTCCCTGGTGCTGCATTTCTCTCTCTTAACCAACGCGGATTTTCAGCGGACCAATAATGCATTATGAACGTTTACTCTACCATCACTATTAAAGGTAGCCTCGTCGGTCCAGAGAATTTCCTTTAAGGAATTTCTGTTTTCCTCAAGCATGCCTAGCATCCATTGACAATAATTTAATCTATTATCGAAATCTTGTTCATTTAGCGCCTGGTGCAAGACTATGTGGTAAGGATGTAATATAAAAGTAAAAAACAACATTATCAGTAGTAAAAAATAATATAACCAGAATAACACTGAATTTGTATTTGAGGGTATAGTCGACCAAGAGATATAACGAAATGATCTAATTATTAAATTGCCATATTTTATCACTTCAACAATATATCAATAATCCAAAAATTGATAAAATGACAGAAGTCGTTTCGTTGTATTTCTGGGCCAACTATATATGTGCTAAGATACTTGGAATAAGATAAAATTATTCACCTATAATCTTTCAAAATATTTCTAACAGTTGTTCGTGCTATTCCCAAGTCTAGAGACAATGTTCTAGTTTCTACATGTCTATAAAATTCTGTGTAAGCCAAGACATTGATAATATTTTCTTCGGTCCTTCCATTGCGACAACTGCGACTTTTAGGACAACAAAAACTTCCAGTATCGCGTAATCGCTGTACCAAGCGCGGAAACATTCTTCCGTAATGAAAGGCGATCTGAATACCGTGCCGCGTACTGTCTTGCAGCTATAACTGCATTTTGAAAACACTCGAAATAAATCGCAATCATGTCAACGGCTTCATTATTTGTTAGAGACATTTTGATTAAAAAGTACTCAAATTATATGCAATCAACAATAATAGTGGGCTGCGTGTGACAGAAGTTTGACGTTACTTGCCAAAATTTGAGTTAGGAGTCTGTCTTTTATTTCCATGGCCTACTACTTGCCTTCTTATCGAAAGCGACCGATGCATTTTTAAATGGGGATGTATGAATTTTCTTGGTTTGGTATTTTTTTAATAATTTGAGTTAGGAAAAAGATATTAAGATGCGGTTTACGCAGGCTTATTGGTTGATCATTTGTCTATTTTCTAGTCAAAAAAAGTCATATCATTGCATTTAAATTTTTTGAGAAAATCCAATATTTTGGTTATAATATCGAATAACGCCCTCTATCGGCGACCGTGTAAGTGACAATTGTCATTATCACAAAAAACTTAAAAGCACAAGAAATGCTCTTTCCTATGATACCAAATTTATCCAATCCATTGAAGCCGTTTCGAAGTTACAGGCATTTGTTTAAAACAACATTCAAATACCCCCCACCACTTTATTTCGAAAGATAGAGAAAAATTGTTTTTACAAAAAATATTCGACTTTAAGTTGACATTAAAACGCAAATACTTTTTTGTTACATTCATTGGGGAAAATCACAAGAAATGTAACTTTATGCAATTCAAGATGGTGCAAACGCCCTCTGGCAGCCATCTTGGAAACTTGAAAATAATTTCCAGCATTTTCCCTTGCCCACTTAACCTATAAAATTTTTTACCGTAACTCTCTACGATTATTAGTTTCTGAGATACAGCCGCTTACCTCGCTTATTGGCCCACCCTGTACATGATAATTTTACGGAAACCCGGGAAGGGGTTAAACTACCCCTACCCTCCATTAAAATCGATCGTAAATTGTTGATAGGGTGGCAGGAACGCTGTTCATGTTTTTTTGTTTGAAAGATATACCGTGTGACAAGTTTCAAAGCAGAACATAGGCGAATAGCATGGGAAATCACATATTTGCAGTTTATTTCTCACCATTTTTATCTACAAGAACGGTAATGGTGTCTATCGAAAGAGAATTATTTTCTGAGCACGCTGATACCAAATACTTAATAATTAACAGGTTTTTTTACCATGCCAGAAGAACTTAAAACATTTCCAAAATTAAAATTGTGAGCGGCCATGACATGCCTAATTCGAATAATTTTGTTACTGTCAAAACAAACATTTTTAATTACCAATACGCGTTTCCCTGAAAAGATTGTCAATGAATAATAATAATAATGGCTATTCTAATGCGAAACGCGTTTTTATCGCCGTGGTATTATTAACTGGTCGGCCAGATCTCCCGATTTAGCAGCTTATCCTTGTTGTGATTTTTCTTGGGATCTTGGGGTTACCAAAAACAAAATTTACAGAGCTAGTCATTGCTGAATGTGCACTCGTTAATAGCCAACAATTCGGACAAGTCTGAAGCCCGAAACACAATTTATAAAAGGGTGGGAATATTGATATCAAAATGAAGGACTATTTGAATATTTGTTGTACTCTGTTATTGGTTTAGTTCAATTATTGTACGTGTTTATTTTTCATAGTCAATTTTTGGTAAAACAAAATGATGGTAAATGAAGATTTTTGTAATTGTTTAGTGATGTTCAATCAGAATTAGAATAAATTAAATAATCGAAAATATTTGCTTTGACAGCCAAAAATTTATCCAAATTTAGCATGTCATGGCTGCTCATTTTTTAATTTTGAAAATGTTTAAGTTCTTCTGACACGATAAAAAAACTGTTAATTATTAAGTGTTTGGTATCAGCATGCTCAGAAAACAATTCTCTTTCGATAGACACCATTACCGTTCTTGTAGATGAAAGTGGTGAGAAATAAACTGCAAATATGTGATTTCCCATGCTATTCGCCTATGTTCTGCTTTGAAACTTGTCACTCGGTATACATCGTGTTAGCCCATTTTTGGTCTCCTGCAAAAATCTGTATCTTTCCGAGGTGCTATGTGATAAAATAAATTAGTCGATGATAACTAAATTTTTATTTCATTCTTTTAATTTGAAATCAACTTTTCAATTATTGTCAGGTGATTATTTGATCTAATCTCATAAAAGATGTTTAGTATGGTTCGGTTTTTTTTCAGGTGTTTGCAAACGATTTTTTTCAAACGCAGTAAACAGTTTGCAAAACGACGAGGTTCCAAGAAAAGTTAAAATCATTTTTTTGCGCAGGATGGAACTTTCTAGGGTCCAAACCGGCGCCCACATCGAGCATCTTTTATGAGATTAGATCAAATAATCACCTGACAATTGAAAAGTTGATTTCAAATTAAAAGAATGAAATAAAAATTTAGTTATCATCGACTAATTTATTTTATCACATAGCACCTCGGAAAGATATAGATTTTTGTAAGAGACCAAAAATGGGCTAAAACGATGTATCTTTCAAACCAAAAAACATTAATAGCGTTCCTGCTACCCTATCAACAATTACGATCGATTTTAATGGAGGGTAGGGGTAGTTTCACCCCTCCAGGGTTTCCATCAAATTATCATGTACATCAGAAATTAGTACTTTTAATAAGAAATTTACCTACCAAATTTCATCGAATTGGAATCAGCCGACTTTGAGCTATTTCAAAAAACTAAAATTTTCAAAAGACTTTGAAGCCCTCTAACGGACAAACGGAGCATTTTGATATAGAGATAAGTTTGGTCCGAGCGACTTTTTTTTACCTCAGTAATCTGTGGTTGCTCCATGTCCATGGAATATTGGACACCCTGTATTTTCGGGTCTGCTTTAGAACCACTGTGTTAAGTACCATTGTTGTAACATCGACAGTTGGTAAGTTATGTGAGTCGGCCTTTTGAAAATCTTCTTCCATATTCGTGTAATTTTATATTTTGTATTATACTTTTAAATTTCTTAGCAATAATGTGCGCATTTAACGTAAACCACCTCACACGACACCGAAGCGGAATGCCTGGTTTACGGCGTTATGCATGAGAACTGTGGGGCGCGGGTCCACCAGATTCAGACAGAGGTAGTGACGTCAAGCCAATAGTAGAGCGTTCCGCCGATTCAAATTATGTATTAGGATACTGGATACTTACTTTTAAAGGGCTGTATCTCGCAAAAGGGTAAAAATAAAATTAAAATTTTTGCGCACATATAATGCTATTATTATTCTTAAGTGTTTAAAAGTGGTTATTAAATAACCATTTGTTCACAAAATTTCCACAAACATTGTGGATTTTTTTTGTGGATTTTCGAATTATGACTCTAGCAGGTATGTTTGTATTTTCGAGGTTTGTATTTTTAATGTAGTTGTCATCATCAAGTATTATCACAGAAAACTTCAGAATCATTTTTCCAATTCTAGGGTCATTTGACACAAACCTTTGCAACATAGTTTATCTCATTTAAATTGACGTGTATAATTAAAATAAACCAGAATCAAATCGCATAAATCTAATAATCACAATTTCCATATTTTAATTAACATTTAGAACTGAATTATATAATGTAGATGATAGTGAATTATTGTATTTTTGTAATTTTGTACTATGCAGAATGAACCGGTTGTAGTTTATGACCAAGCAAGACCAATATCTGTCAGCTCCAGGGGGATGTTCCGGATATTCGGATATTTATTTATTGCTGTTCTAGCCAATGAACAAAGAAAAAAAAATCTAGTGGAATACCTATACACGCTCATTGTGTCTTCTAATATTATACTCCCTATATCACATTATTGTCGCGCTCTAAAATTCCATTCATTTCAGGAATATTTACTTAGGCAAATAAACTAGCGTAAAAAAACAACTTATAGTTAAATAGTAGTAATAGTACCGACCTACCTAATTTTGATTGAAATAAAAACATTATTCGGATTAGCTTATAATTTCTTACAGGAATTCTCACAGATACCTGTATGTACAGGGTGATTCATTATAATGTCGCCCCCCTTTAACTTTGTTATTTCATGTGTCTCAAAAAAATTAAAAGTAGGGTTATGTAGGTGCTAAAAAAGACTTTTTTATACGTATAACAAAAATTTGAAAATAGATCAGTATACAGGGAAAACCAAAAATTTAATTTTTTTTCAATGGAACACCCTATATATGAATTTATTTTTCGATTCCTCGTAAAATTCTAAGCATAATTTATATAACATACCGTATACCTAAATTCAATAGTTTCTGAAATATTCGCATTTGAAACTATTGAAAAAACCGTGTGTATGACTACCAAATTGAAAACCTCGATCATCTAAAAGATTTGATACGGATTAAAATTAATAATTTAAATTAAAATAACCCAGAATTCATAACAGATTCATTGGAGAAAATGCGAACAACCCTTATAAACCCTTATAAAATGTGTTGAAAAAAATGGAGGCCCAGTAGAGCATTTTATTGTTAGATTTCTTGATTTGCAACAGGTGTTTTATAAAATATTTGATGATGTTTCAAATGCGAATATTTCAGAAGCCTTTGAATTTAGGTATACGGTATGTTATATAAGTTATGCTTAGAATTTTACGAGGAATCGAAAAATAAATTCATATATAGGGTGATCCATTGAAAAAAAAAAAAAATTTTTGGTTTTCCCTGTATACTGATCTACTTTCAAATTTTTGTTACACGTATAAAAAAGTCTTTTTTAGCACCTACATAACCCCACTTTTAATTTTTTTGGGACACATGAAATAACAAAGTTAAAGGGGGGCGACATTATAATGAATCACCCTGTACAAAGTAATTTTTGCGAAAAAAAATTGGGGGAAAGTCTTAATAACGGAACACATTGTCCAGTCGGTAAAGTAAAAAATATAGCAAAAGTTCATAAAAAATCTTACCTAAGATTTTCTTTCAATAATTGGTAATGAACCGGTTATAGAACATAAATAGACAAAAATTAGTTCTGGGGGTGTGGGGCGTCCCCCCCTTCACCAAAAAAACCCATCCCTTTGGTTAAAAAAGTATTTTTTTTTGCTAGTAACTCGTTACCTAATCGTTGGAAAATTAAAAAAAAATACGAATTAGAGAAAAGAAGCAGAAAGCTATTATAGAGTGATTCCAAAAAAAGGTATTTTGTAATTTTTTCGTATACTAAATTTTCTATTTTTGATGCAAAAGTGGCAGGTCTATCTGCATTCGTTACGAAGTTACAGGCCTAAGAAAATACTGTCTAGTAAATACCAGATTTAACTTTTAAAACCACATAAAACTTATTTTATTGACCAAATCTTTAGTTTATCATGTGTTTAAAATGTCCTATTCCTTGCTGAATACAAGCTTATGCTCGGAGACCTATTGCAAAAGTAACAGTTTTCTCGTCTTTTTTCGCGTACCTATCTCTTGACCAGCTTGCTGAATACGATCAAATAATAATTTCTCTCTGGTATTTAGTTACAAACACCAATTCCGAAATATGCTGGTGCCGCATCCTTTTGAATCCTAATGCCATTTCGTATGAGCAGGGAAACCTCTACTAATGTTTATTTCGGTGACGTTTACTCATGTCGTTACCATTACAATAAATTATTAGCCTAAACCACAACACATGTCTTTGTGTGGCTTACAAAGTTGAATCTTGTTATTTACTAGTCATCATTTTCTTAGACCTGTAACTTCGTAACGAGATAGACCTGTCACTTTTGGGTTTTTTGGGCTGAAAATTAAGCCTAAGTACTATATGCTCAAAAATTTTGAACATAACGATACGGGACACCCTGTACTGTACCTATCTTTCTACAGAGTGGATCAATAATTCTGAATTTTTGTATACTTACAGGTTTTCTATTTGATAACTCGTATGTGGAAAAATTGTGGGTATATGCCAGATTAAATTGCTATAAAGTACCCATACTTTCAAAATTTTGATAGGACGCGCACCGCATCATCATCAAATTTTTTTCCCCAAAATGTTGTTTTTATCCTAGATACAGGGTGCTGAAAAACTTGTTTTGTAAATGACACTTGAAACACGCTGTATCTCGGTTAAAAAACATTTTCGAAACGAAATTTATTTGAGCTTTCTTCATCTTTTAGCTTTATCTAAAAGCCCTTCAATTTAGGGTACTTATCTTAGACGATTAAATTAAAATATGATTAATAAAAAAATGTTATTAAAAAAGCTTCACTTGAATTTTTATCGAAATCAGTGGATAGGAAATAAAAAAAAAATAAACTTTCTTCGTATTCCAGCTTTATCTACAAGCCTCAAAATTCATGGGACTTATCTTAAACTAATAAAAAAATAAAAAATGTTTAAAACGCTACAATTGGTTTTTTATTGAAAACGGTTATTAAAAATTTTGAAAGTATTGCTTTTTTATAGCAATTAAATCTGGCATTCTGAAAAACGATAAAAAATAATTAAAAAACCGGTTCAGAAATTTTCAACGAGAAAAAAGCTGCCCTAAGCGGTGACCTCGGATTCTACTCCACTGGGCGGTGCTTCGGTTATACCTATAGAAATTTTCCCTTTATTGGTCCACTCTGTAAAAAGATAAAATAAAAACCAGTTTCGTAATAACGATACTTATATTAAACACCCTGTATCTCGGTTAAAAAGCATTTTCGGAAAAAAAATTATTTAAACTTTCTAAATATTTTAGCTTTATCTACACGTCCTCCAGTTTATTTTACTCTATTTAGAAACACATTTTTGTAGATTCAAAAATTCGCTTTGGAAAAGACACAAAAATGGTAAATGTTGAAAAAATAATATTATTTTTGTTTTGTTAATTCAATATAAACAATACAAACATATTCTTCTCATCCTTGAAAGCAATAATACACAACCTCAACTTGTTTATTATCCTATAAGTCCTATTTTCCCGATGTCATAATAATTCTTCCCGCACTTTGTCCTGATTACTAACCGCCAATGTATTATTGCCATACCAGTTTATTATCGGGACTGACAAGAAGTGCCAGAGGAATTAAATAAATACTAGTCGGTAAAATTTAAAAAGAAATAATCCCTGCCAGGGTGAGAAATGGTATCTTATAAAGACACTCCACCAACTGTCAATTAAATATCACTGTCATTATTTAAATCTTGGTGAAATCGTTTAAAATTGTATTACAGATATTACGAAAAAATTATTTATTTTAATTAAACTTTACCGCCCTGCATCTCAAAAGTTAAGACTCTTAGGACATACGTTATTATGAAGTTTTCTTCTTAAAATGGACCCAAAAATCACCCCCTTAAATATTGACATTCAATTACATAACACCCTGTATACTGTAATGAAAAATTGGGTTCAGCTGTAAGAACCGGTGATTTCAAGTTTTCGGATCTAATTTGAATATTATGACAATTAAATTTATGGACTTGTAACAAATAAAAATTATTAGTAATTAATAATTATAAATGTAAAAAATAAATATATTTGAATTGTTTAAAAAATGAGTGCATAAAAAAAAGTGAAGGGGAAGGATGTTGATAGCACGGGGATAATAATTAATGAATAAGAAATTTTGAAGAGTAGGTATCTGTCGAGAAAAAAGTAAAAGGACGAAAGAAATTATTTTGCAAGAACAAAAGGAAGCAGGAAAATAGAGGAGAAAAGAGATGTTTTAAACCAAGGAATAATATAAGCAACGAAAAGAAAATTTTTAAATTAAAGGAGCAGGTGAAAGAATCTTGACGAGTAAAAAATAGAAGAACACGTAAAATCATATTGGGAAAAGGAATTATTCAGAAAACTAGAAATTGGAAAAGGAGATGGTAGCTGTTGCTGTTATAGAAGAAGAGAAGAAGTAAGGTTTTTGATAAATAATAAAGAAGATATAGATACTACGAGCGTTGAAAAGAAGACATAATAAGTAGAAAGAAATTATATAGAAAATTAAAGCTATACAACAATAGCTGGTTAGAGAATAGAAGGAGAATTGGAGTAAATTTCCTGGAGAAAGGTGCAAGGAAGTTTGATGGTGGTAGGGTAGATAACACAAAATTGAATGTTATTTAATTCAAATTATTTATAGTTATTGATTTAAATTATTAGATAGAAAATAGTCAGATTCAGAGCTCTAGGTAGGTTAGATTTTCCTTCATTTTGAAAAACAGTTTGTAAGTTACAAGTTATAAAAAAAATAATAATAATTTCAAACTAATTCTTCTACATTTTATTTTGATCAAACTTGGAAAATAGTACTGAAATATCTATCTGAACCCACCTGCGAAAGAGAGTTCCCTCATAGAATAATTCAAATTTTTTGTTGATGGTATTACATTTAAAAAAAATAGAATTAATAATAATAAATAAGATAAGGGAGGAAAAAGGAATACCATAACAATACATATATAAACATGCAAGGCGGCGGCAGATTCATCATCTGAACGCTCCAGTACCGGCATAAGTTCCCAAGCTCACTCATAACGTATCCAGACTATAATAATAGTGATCAAATGTCACGCTTTTTGGAATGCAAATGCAAAATAAATGCAAATGAAAAATAATAATCGTGCTACTGTTGATCTCGAAGATTTCCCTTGCCCTGAATGTGAAGAAAAAAATTGCAATTCGACCGTAGTGTCAAAGAGGCCTTAGTTCTGACCTTAATATTAGTTTGCAATGGCTATTATTTTAGATTCTTACCCACCCAGCACCCCTATTTCGCTCCTCGGTCCCGAAAAAATTGATGGAACTTAGGACACGCGGATGTAATAATTACCTACCTTGTTTTTTATGTCGTTCGGTATGAAAAAATAATGGAAAACAAAAACTAATAAACTTCAAAAAATAAATTTAAATTTTTTTTGTTCTTCTTTTAAAAGCAAAGACAACTTTTTGGACCGAATATCATAGAGAAATTAAAAAAACTATAAGGCAAGCAGTATGACTTCATATTGACCTATTTCTGCGAAAAATTTTCTGTTTTTCTTTGAAAAAAATTAGAGTAAAAATTTTGGAATTTTTTTTTCTGAAGTTTATTAATTTTTGGTTTCAATTATTTTTTTCATATCGAACGACATAAAAAAATAATATGGGTGAATATAAGAAATTATGATATGTCAAAAACTAGATTTCTAGAGTTTTCAGTTTTTTCAGGATATTTCCGAAAATACTGGCGATAGTATTTCAAAATTTTTTTCGTAAAATACTCATCTAAAAATAGCGCAACTTTTCTGTAATTTAACCGAACTCGTATCTTTAATGGTTTATGATATCCCTGTAGAGGCCCTTTAAATAGTTCTAACCCTGATGTATTATACCAATATCACTAACTGGATTGCATATTTTTAAGCAAAAACATGTAGTGATTTATAATAATTAAAATTAGGTAGGTTATGTAATAAATTTATACAAGTGTTCAGAATGCCATTTGAGATAAAGAATTTAGTTTTTGGTTTTCTGTATGCAATTAAAATACTACATAAGAAGAAAAAATGTTTTTGTAAATAACTTTGTAAGGAAGCTAATTAAATAAAAAAATGTAGGTATACCAGTTTTTTGTTTCAAGTGTCATACTGAATACTGATACTGAATAGGTACTTGTGTAATTTTTTTCTTGATTATAAATCACCCTGGTGTATAACACCTAGACCTGTCCTGATTGAAATCAAAATCCGTACTAAATAAAATACAAAATTTAAACTGTCATGAAGATAAACGCAAAAGTCAGTAGGTAGGTAAGTATAAAATGAACAAAAAGTAAAAAATACAGTCTTAAAAAAAATTGGTTATTTAGGAAGAACGAGCGGGAAGAAGGACTTGAGGTTGCGTTGGAGAACTATTATACAGTCTTAAAAAAAATTGGTTATTTAGGAAGAACGAGCGGGAAGAACGAGCGGGAAGAAGAACTTGAGGTTGCGTTGGAGAACTATTACAATATAATAATGATGCTCTTTCAAATGTGGAACCCTTAAAATATGGAATTATGTTGTAAACAGAAGTGATGGGTTATTCTGAAGTGCTAGACCGGTTCGTCCGCCGTGGCTGCAACACTTCTCTAGTTTAATTATTATTATTATAATGTTTACAATGTTTGTCTTTCAGAAAAAATCCTACCGCCAGTGCGCCAGTATTCGACATCAAATCACACCCTGGATCCCAATATGTAATAATTTACGATACATAAATAGACTGGCGCTCCATACTTTATTACCTTTATTTAGGTACCGTATAAAATGCTATATATAAATGCGATAAAATTTCAAATTAAAAAGAATAATAATAATTACCTACCTAATACCTTTACTAATAAGAAAAAATTATAATTTTAAAAAACATTTTTCCGATTTAAAAATACATTATTTATAATTAAAAATAGGTAAAGAGGTAGGTAGTTACTTCATATCACTTCATAGCCGCCACTGCGGCAGGGATTGTTTTTTTTTTATTTAAATTGTTATGGAATATTCATTTGATTTATCAGACACTTCTGTGGCAATGAGCAATAAACGCGGGAAAATAGGAATAAGAAAAACAAGATTCAATAGTGTATTGGTTTTTCAACCCCAACCCCAGTTCGGTTAGAGCTGATGGATGAGCCGACGAGTTACTTTTCTATTATAGTATTATTAGCCCAGTCGGTAAAGTAAAAAATGTACCAAAATTTCATAAAAAATATTATCTAAGATTTTCCTTCAGTAACTGTTAGTGAAGAGGTTATAGAACATAAGTCCACAAAAATCAGTTCTGAGAGTGCAGCCCGTCCCTCCCCCCCCCTCAAAAAAAAAGCTTTAGTAAAAAAATATTTTTTTTCTAATAACTGGTTATCCGTAGAGTCCCTCGAGTTATCCGTAGGTATATCATAAAATATAATATATCATATTATCATAAATGGATTAGTAGTTTAATTTCGACTGTCCAGTTATGTATAATGATATTAGGAATTATTTGGGATTGCAGTCAATTAAATTAAAGAAAACTCTTTTTTCTCTGTCAAGCTTTCGAATTAATTGTTAGCGCCCAGCCTCTATAGAAAAAATTAAATTACTCGAAAACCAAACAACCTACGAAGAAAAATCAAAATAGGTTTTGAATTGTGCAACATTTTTTTGCCAAACTCACTGATTATGAATAATTTATAGTAAGTATTTATTTATATAGATATTACAATATTAGTATTATAGTGCAATAATAATTATTGTCTGTTGGTTTCTATTTTAAGTACTTGCAGGCCTGATAAAAATAATTTACCTCAATGCTGAAAAAGTTAAAAATTAAAAAAATAAGAAATAGCAATTTTACCACCATATTAAAGTTATAAAAATTTGGTAATTTTTTATTATTTCCTAAAAATAAAAAAAATAAATAAATAATAAGTAGCCAAATTTTATTTTAATATTACAAAATATTGCTATACGATAAGATGTACCTACGTAAAAAAATATTAGCTGTATTTTATAGGAATAAATATGAAAAAAAAATTGCCAAAATTTTGCTAAATTTTATAATATTACTAGTCAAAAAGTATTTTTTTTTAAAGGAGGGAGCTTCGGTCTTAACTATGTAGGTAAAACAAAGTCGCTCCACTCCAGTAATTATCGGATTCGAGAACAAGCTCATTCCACCCAGACACAAGTTTGCCAATTAACAATAGACGACACAGACAACCAGAGCGCGACTGAGAATCGAACTGAGTCCGAGGGAGTCCAACGGTTTAGAAGTTTGCACGCTAAACCCCGAGGCCACCGCCAGCTCAAGTAATTTTTTTTTCCACATTGCGGTCATGCCTTGACCTAAAAGATAATCTATAACATTTATGTATATGTGAACACCAGTTTGGCAAAAAAGTTGTATTTTATGTTCCCCTTGAAAACCTATTTTCGCTTTTGAAAGCAAACGAGTTTTGGACAAATATGTATAAGGTATTTTCAAAACAGTTCAAGGATTTGGAGGATCTTAAAAAAAGGACCTTATTAAGACTATGGCTGTCGAGTCAAGGGACTCAAGGGACACCCTGCATATTTAACTTTTTTGATGTAATAAAACTTCTGGTTAGTCAAATATTGTCTCTAAATTATGAACCATAAAGGAGATAATATCGTAATTTTTGTAGCCAAGTAAAAAGTAAAAAAAAAGTAAAAAAGAAGTAAAATAGATGAAAAGAAAGGCTCTTACAAAAGGACTCCGCAGAATCCTTATGGAAACTGGCTCCCGGTTAAATTTGTTGCAACTTTGGTGATCGGTAGTATTCAATGAGTTGATCAGAAGTCTCCATGGGCTTAGCCCCCCCAAAAGTTCTGTTTTCGGGATATTCACCCTTGAAGATGGATTTTTTCCTATCATGACAGTCACGGATATATTTTAAAGTGTTAGCCGTCCTACTTGTTGTAGAGAGAAAATTAAAGAGATCATTTGTTACGATTAAAAAGCTGTCTATGTTTCAGTAGTTACATTTTCGGTATGTTGAGTCATTTTCGAGAAAAACAGAAAAGTTTTCATTTTGTCTTATCATTTTCGTAATTTTAACAATAAAAACTACAACAAACAAAAGCGCAAAAAAATCCAGTTTGAAAGTCACAGCCAAGGCTATTGGTAAGGCTATGATAACATAAAATGAAAACTCTTTCCCGTTATTCTCGAAAATTACTCATCAGACCTCAAATGTAACCACTGATACAGAAGTAGCTTTTCAATCTTAACAAATGAACTAGGTATCTAAGATTTCTCGCGTTTAAACCTTTAATACGGCTGTTTACAAGTTTATTTCATTAAACGCAATTTTTCATCCCTAGTCATAGAAAAAATTAATTTTTAGACTTTTATCTCGAGAACAAGACTTTTTGGGAAGCTACGCTCATGGAGACATCTGAGCTACTCATTGAATACTACCGATCATCATAGTTACATCAAATTTAACCGGTAGTCAATTCCCATAAGGATTATGCGGGGTCCTTTGGGCTGTATGTAGCAAAAATCTCAAAAAACGCAAATAATATTTTACCATGCCATTTAAAAATAAGCGCAAGTTGATGTCTGCAAAAGATCAACGAAACGAAATACAATAAAAAGACTCAGCCTTACAACAACACTACTTTACAAAAGTTGTTTTGTATCCTTTTAAATCATCGCTTTAAAAAAGTTGTATTCAAAGTCCTAAACAATTTGTGACTTTTTGCGAAATTTGGAAATGACTAATATCATAAATCTTTCTAAGTCTTCATTTTTCGTGTTTTATTTTTATTATCCGTATAACGGAAAGTTTCCTGTTTCTCAAAATGTTTAAAATTATAAAAAGAATTATTAGACTGATTCATTGGTGGGAATGTTCTACTGTAATAATTGTAATCAAAAACATTAACGTTTTACCAAGAAATTTCATCTCGGTAATGTTTCAATTTGATAAAAAAAATATATAGCACACGTCATATTTTGTTTTTATGTTGTCATTATATTATGCTAAAATTTTTGCAATTTTTTTTATGTGGTTAAAAAGTGAGAAAAAGTGAAATAATTCCGAAAAATACCTCAAATCGTCTTGCTAATACCTAAGGAGATAACAATAGGTAGGTAGGTATAAGTACATTATTTTGATTAAAAAACGAACAACAATCTTAGATGAACAGGACAACAAATGAAACCATAATCTTAAGTATCATGGCATCTCGCTGAAATCTGACACCATTCCATTCAATTCGTGAACAAAAGAGTTTTATACAGGGAACGCTTAGCTTAGACTATTAAATAAATATTAATAGTCTAAGAGGGAACGGGTTTGGCCATCCTGAGCCATGCGGCGAAGACTCGAGCCGAGCTGTCGCCCTGGCACTCTCGCATGGTTCAGGATTGTCCCCCATACGCAAACATATACATGTATATATGAACGACGCGATTGCAGCGCCATCATCACAAAATGCGGAAATAGGCTGAACTAAAGTTTGGAGTTTCATACCATCCTGAACCATTTTCATATTCATACCACGCTATCTAGAGGTCACTCTAAGCCGTTTAACAAGGGTCTGCAATCCTGAACCACATATATGGTTCAGGTTTGTTCGACTGGTTCAGGATTAACCGTACGGAAGCATACATTTGGTTCAGGATGGTACTATAGCGCTATATATATATATATATATATATATATATATATAATGTTACTGTTGCTATGAATGTCCGTTTCTGCTTGGAGGCACAATAACGATCATCTGGGGTTGCTATACATTTGAGTGCAGCTAGGTGGGCGAATAGCCCTTGTATATTCAATATATGAATAAGGTTTATTAGGAATGAAGACCGTTTGGTTGGGAGGAGATGTTTGAGCCGTCGGATTCTTCTCCGGATTGGTCAACGGCTTGTCCATTTTGTAGATGATACGGTTTTTTTTATACCTCATTTGTTCAATATAGGGTATATGCGTGTTAAAAGTACAAGCAGCTCATCGACGTCTTCAGTGTAATTTTTAGCAATTACTAGGCACCCGAGAGTTTTCTTGACATTTAGAATAAAATTTAGAACGTACTTGTTCGGCTTATCGCCTAAAATTTGTTTCGAAGTATCGAATTGCTCTTCAAGAGATAATAAACTTTCAGTGGATTCACTCTTCTTCATTTTCTTTGTCGTTGGTTTACTCTTTAATTTTATAAATCGAAATACTGGTTTCTTGTTGTCTGAAATTCTGGGAATTCTTCGCTGGGCGTGGAAGCTGTAGACGTAGATGGGACGTTCCACTTTAGGTTGTTTGTAGGAATTAACAGTTGTCTCTGTCTGTACTAGAGAGATTTCTCCCCTTCCTGTTCTGTCAGTCTCAGGTTTATTTGGACATTGGTCTGCAATGTGGCCTGTCTTTCAACAGCTAAAGCAAAATTTGTATTTTCGTGTTTCACCATTATTAACGATGGAAGAATGATGTCTTCATTTGACTGGACGTATTTGTGTCTGCGGAAGCTAAGTACTTGTAAAAACTGTTCGTCTAACATGCCTGCTCTAAAGAAGGATATTTAGGATACTGTCTTAAGGCCTTTTTTAAATTAATGGTTCTAATACGTCGTGCGGAATTGTTGGGCATACATTCGACATTATTATTCTTCGTGCTGGTGTGATGAGACGAAGCACACTTAGTTCTATTTCCTCAATTTTTATTTTAGGGAAGTTGTTCAGTATTGCATTGACAAAGATGTGTGTTTGAGTCTGTAGTCAGAACCAACCAAGGTTTAGTCTATTTGTGGTATTAACTTATATTCTCGTCAATTATTATTTTATTGTTATGTTTAGTGGTCGAGTATTTCGCATATATTAATCCGCATATACGGAATTTAGAGAGCTCTGATAACCTCGCAGTCTTGAGGATTTACATCTTTCTTCGCCGTGATAAGCAGAGATTCGATATTATAATCTATGGAATTATTTTACCTGTTGTAGCAATTAGGTGTCATCAAAACCACTGGGCTATTTGAAAATTTTTACAGGATTTTCATTGATGAGCGGCACAAGTATTGTCACTTCAGCAGTTTACATTCGAATGGAACTTTATTTTATTTCTTTGGTAACAATTGAATGGAACTGTATTTTCTTGTGGATGTCAAATTATTTTCCTCAAAAGTTTCTTACTTTTAGTTTCTGAGATGTTGCAGAAAATGCCGACATGTATTACGTATTTCGTGAAGTCGCTGTCTTGTCTGTCTGTCTTTCTGTCTGTCTGTCTGATCAAACTCTTGCAATCGATTTAAAGTAACTTTCCTAAGAGGTATAGAGACTTGAAACTTCAAACATAGCTTAGAACTGGATGTCAATGCAATAATGAACTGGACGACAATGCAATCCTAACTCGTTTCTTTTCTGTCTCTTTGTATGTGCGGTATAATTTTTGTAAAATCCCGAGCGCCTATGAGAGAGCACCTCACTGATATAAGCAATTTGTGTTTAAGCTAGAAAATAACAAAAATGGTATTTCATAAAAAAATATAGAAAACTTTCAGTAAACTCGCTTCAACATTTATCTCTAGTATCGTTTCCATAAGCTCGGTGATACTTTATTGTCGTTCTTTGTTACATCTATGAAGATAAACGAAATAAAATAAAAGTCGAGCTTCAATCTTGGAACAAGCTATCAGTTGTCGCTACAAGTTATACCTGTTATAACCATAAACTTCCAGGGAATGATACCTCAACTCCAACACCGGATTTAATAACCTTTAGGAAAGCTCAAACGCTATGATAAAATGGATCTATACAGAAAAGCTTCTCCGATCAGAGAATCGTGTCTGTCACCTGCGCCTTGTATCCGAGACACTTTAGAATCAAGAACGAAATTTACTTCGGTGATATAAACTCAATTCTGAATTCTGCAAATAAAGAATGAGACCAAATAAAGTTGGAACTACTCGAAATAAAGTGGCCATTATAGGTATAGACGACTAGACGATATGACAGATCCTGGTCGAACTTTTGACAGAACTTGGAACTTTGTGCTATAAAAATTTTATGATCTTTTTACCTGCGAAAATACTCTTGGGAGCTGATTAGAAAATAGATGCACAATTCTTGTAGGTACTGGAAAGGTTATGGTTCTATTACCGCTTTCCCGGTTTTAGGGTTTTATAACCTTCTGCTAATAAAAAAAATAGGATCGACACAATATGTGATAATATCAATGACGTCTAAATAAAATAGACCCCCTTGTTTACATTTTTATAGAATCATTCATTGCCCCTCCGCAATTGCATGTTTGCCAAACCGTTACTGTGACCAGATTTTTGAATACTATCGTTCTTGAAACCATGACGTAAATATGTAAACAAGACATTATCAATACAAACCGCGCGAGGTACTTCTTACTAATAATTAAATAGCATAATATTTCTAATAAACTCGAACAACAATAATGGGATAGACGTCATTTAAATCATATTTGAATATAATTTTCAATGTTAAGAAATGAAACACAAAATGCGCGGCAACGTCGTATGTTTACGCGACTACGATATTTTTACAAATTTTTAAAATTCATTCATCGTTTCGAGTGCGGTGTTGTCCCTATTTTGATTTCATTAGACGGGTATTTTAACCAAATTAAACTGCTTCCTGCTATTATTTTCACCAATTTAAAATTATAGACTATAGACAATAGTGCGAACTTAGTTGATGTGC
This sequence comes from Malachius bipustulatus, assembly GCA_910589415.1. NCBI lineage: Eukaryota > Metazoa > Arthropoda > Insecta > Coleoptera > Melyridae > Malachius > Malachius bipustulatus. The sequence goes on from OU342635.1 coordinate 25,250,713, forward strand.
AAGAAAAGTGACGATTTAAACCCAGAAGTTTGTTTTCGTAGGTGAGTACCAGTAAGTAAGGCTATGTTCATATCAGTGCTGTAGTCGCCGCAGGGAAAAATCTTTGGCAAATCCAGTAAAATTATCCTCTGAACATTGCAATTAGGTACCTACTGTGACAAATTTCAACAGTACGTCCCATTGTAAGTATATTAGGTATTATTTTGATAATTGGGCTTTAGGTTCCGGCTTACTATTTTCGAAGTTTTAGATTTTGACAAATCTAAATGTCATAATTATATTTTATATTTTAATTTTACTTTTAAATGTTTATTTGCACTTTACTTATTAATTAACTGTGATCAAGGGACTAATCAGTCTCGAAACGTTAAACTTCCGATTGGTAACTTCGAAAATAGTAATAAGCCGGAACCTAAAGCCCAATTATCAAAATAATCCCTAATATACATCATCGGCGTCAATTTGGTTCAATATTTACAATTTTCTAATTATCCTCTAATACCGTTATCTTAGAATATGCTAAAGTACCTATGTATTGTCTTAGCTTTCCTGTGAATCAGGAGAAGAGGTTGCTTTGGCTTTCTGTACATCTAAGAAAAGTGTTTTATAGGATTAATCTTCATACAGACAGATAAGTACGGTATTCCATTAATCATACAAAGTAACCCAAACTCGCTATTTTTCGTCCTAAATACACAGGAAATAATAATTATCTTGAAAAACCCTACGCCACTGGCTCTCATCGCGAAGGTCTCTGACAGCATTGCCATTTTCGCCGCAAACCTCTGTTTATGCGATCGGTCACTCCTTTTCCCACTCACATGAAGATACAAATTAGATGATGGATTTCGAATATTTCATATTTATGAATGGAATGTTGGGTCTATTTATTTAGACGTCATTGGATAATATCATCAGAAAGTTTCATACGAAAATCCAAAATATATTTAAGGTTCTTTAACAATAGGTTCAAGACTAAGCCGGATTTAATAATGAGTCGCAGACTCATTAATTTCAAATGAGGACTTTCATTACGTTGTTGTAGTTAGAGGACGTAATACAGGGTGTCCCATTTTAATGTCCCACCCCGGATAACTTTTGTCAGTGACCTTGAATCAAAAATTGTTTGGTACAAAAGTTGTACAACTTGGAGGGGGACATTCGATGGCGCTAATACTTTTGACCTTGGGTACAAGGTTCAAGGTCATTCAAGGTCAACTTTGTTTTTTTAAATGGAACTTCCTATTTTTGACATCGGCAATCGATTGCGCGTGAAAAAACATGAGACTTTTGTCTGAAATTTTTTTTCTGAAAACGCAAATTTTCTCAATTAATTTAGTCTTCAAAATTTAAAATTTTTGAATTTTTGAATTTTCAACTCGAGAATGGTGAGGTTTAGAAGAGAACCAGAAGTTAGATTTTTCATCAAGAAAAGTTTAATGATTCCTTTGGTACAAGCAGCTCAAATTTTGAAATTTTCTATTTTAACGTTTGGAAAAAATGCAATAATGATTTTTTCGTTGCACCGATACGTGCATCGAAAAATTTCAAGAAAATTCGTGACGGTTCTCCTTGCGCAAATCCAAGCACTTTTGTCTCTTGCGGATTTTCTTAGAAAGCCTGAGATTCTCCAGTTAAAAATTCACAAAGCTTAAAAATTTTTAATTTTGGCAGCTGCATAAGTCGATTAAATTTGCGTTTCCAGAAAAAAAGTTTCAGACAAAAGTCTCATATTTTTTCACGCGCAATCGATTGCCGATGTCAAAAATAGGAAGTTCTATTAAAAAAACCAAAGTTGACCTTGAATGACCTTGAACCTTCTACCCAAGGGCAAAAGTATTAGTGCCATCGAATGTCCCCCTCCAAGTTGTACAACTTTTGTACCAAACAATTTTTGATTCAAGGTCACTGACAAAAGTTATCCGGGGTGGGACATTAAAATGGGACAGCCTGTATAAGTAACTTTTGCTGACTAACTTGGTAGGTACTATCTGTTTTTCCAGCCTGTGAAAAAGTTGAAAAACTTGTCGCATTTATCAATAATAACTGTTTTTAACAAGTTGAATATTTTCAGTAGAGCGCTATCATCTAAATTGGTGTCATTATTTTTAATTTTACTTCTTTCTGCATGACGCGTCATATAGTCGCTTTTTCTCTGCTTCTTTCTTGTCTTCTCCACGACGAGTTGAGTATTGACACAAATGATGTGCCATATAATTTACCTCTAATCTTTACGCCATTCTTTACGGGTAAAGAATTCATTCTTCACATGCACATTTTTTAAGGGAAAGATATAAAGAATGTAAAGAATGTAAACAATTAAGGAAGGGATTTGAAATTTTGGTTACGGACATAAAAATAAATAAATATCGTATGGCTGTGGTAAAGCCCAAGTGTCAGAAGTTTTCAAGTAGCCTCAAGGGCCTCTGACCTACCTACCCTAACAATATGACCGGTATGGCCGGAAGTGCCGCCATCGTGAAAATATTTTCACTCAAGTATGCCATTATGACCGTAACTAAAACTTCAAATCAATTCGTTTCTTCGTTCTCCACATATTTCTAATGTACCATCTCAATGAATCACCCAGCACCCAGTATGGCGATCAAGAACAAACGTTTAGGAAACAGTGTTTAAATGTACAATAAACACTGTATGGTTCAATTATTGTAAATTCACTATTAGTTATTATTATTATTGATTTGAAAATAGGCTTCAATTTTCTTTATATTCAAAAAATGACATTTTATCGCTGTCAGTTGAGTAGATCATCAATTTCAAAAAATGCGTTCTCCTTGTATCAATGCTACAAAGCAATCAGTACATCAAGAAAACAAAAATTTCGAGAACGTCCTGAAGTGTTTTCAGGGAACTCGTGTCTCGAGTTCACGAAGAAAATAGTGAGTCACTTGAAAGTTCCTCTAGGAAGAAGCGTAACCAATAAATTTAGCAACAAAGAAACACAAGTGAACATCTATGAGTCTGTAAGAGGAAAAGATGTCTTTGTCGTTCAAACAGGATGTGGTGAAGTAAACGATAATTTGATGGAAGTTTTAATAATGATCCACGCCTTGAAGATAGCGTCAGCCTCATTCATCACGGTAATCATTCCGTGTTTTCCATACGCCAGACAAGATAAAAAAATCAAAAGTCGTGCACCGATTACTGCGAAGCTGGTCGCCAACATGCTGACAGTTGCTGGTGCGAATCACATTCTAACCATGGACCTACACGCTGCCCAAATTCAAGGCTTCTTTGACATTGCAGTAGACAACTTGACCGCTGCCAATTTGTTCATAGATTGGATTAAGAAAAACTGTCCGGATATGAGCAAATGCATCCTCGTAGCACCAGACGCTAGTGCTACCAAAAGAATCACATACATAGCTGATCAACTGAAGATTGAATTCGCCATTATACATAAGGAAAGAACAACGCCTAACCAGGTAGCTTTCATGATCCTTGTTGGGAATGTTGCAGGTAAAATCGCTATTCTGATAGATGATATAGTCGACACTGCTAGTACACTCAAGCTTGGAGCTGAAGCCTTGGTTAAGGGAGGAGTTGTGAAGATTTACGCTTTAGCGGTGCACGGGATCCTTTCAGGTCCTGGGATTGATAACATCAACAAATCTGCTATTGAGAAGATCTGTGTTACAAATACAATACCTCAAGAAGAGCATGTGAAGAGATGTTCTAAACTTGAAGTGCTTGACGTAACGGAATTGTTTGCTGAATCCGTTAAAAATATTCACACGAAAGAATCACTTTCTCATCTATTTTAGCATCTTTTCGCTAAAAGCTGTAAGCGAAGATGACATGGAAGAATATAGTTTTCTTAGATGTACCTACCCTTTATTTTAGGACGCACACATAGCAACTGCAATATAAGCTAGTTTAGTAAAAATTATGGAGAATAATGTCTGTGTTCCAATAAGTTACTTTCCATTTTTATTTATATTAGAATCAGCGAAATAAATACTTGAATTAAAAAATCACGCAAATTTTTTTTCCATTAAGCGAAATTTCACTTCTGGGTCGTCGCCAGGGCCGTTTTCGGTTTTTGCAAAAGTTGTTTATACCCTTGATTTTAATATTTAATTATTTGAAATTATTTTTTTATCAAGAAAGAAATTGACAGGGTAGGTTCAACGGTAGGTGGGAACATGGTCTGTAATCAAGTCGACCACATGAGTTTAAATTTAATTTTAAAAATTTATAGTTTTTTATACTGTAGCAGAAAAAATGTTGTGTAAACCTTGGCCATGAGTCGTCGAAATTACCTTGACTCCTTGACTCGGTCGTACAACAGCCTCGTCGGACCACGGCAATTTTTCTCTCAATACTTTAATGAATGATTTCAATTAAAAAATGACTTAATTAACTTTTCCCGCTTCTTTCAGGAAAGGTTCTTATTTATTTTTGAAGGTGGTCTTTTTACATAGGATATAAAGCTATAAATCTCATTCCAAATTATAAAATAAGCTTTTATGAGAGGAATTTCTAATATCTGTCGTAAAATCCAGAATGATAAACGAGACAGAGCTGTATATTAAAACTAGAGTTGTATAGAAACAATAAACAATGGATATGAAGTATAATCCTTCATAAAATCAATTTTACAATCGCGTTTACTGAAACATTCGAAAATTTTGATATAGAATAGTTGAAAAACAAGTTACCAGTGACTGGTGTATTGTTTTACGGCAATAATAAACAACTCACAACGAGATAATTATTATGAGTGCATCAGTAATTTAATTCACTTTTTGCCCAAGAGCCTGACTTGAGGTTACAATTTTCATACACAGTTATAAATTTTGTCTGTAATCAAGACTTGGCTGTCACGATTACGTATTAGCGAACGAAATTTAAATTCAGTCTGATGAGACGGGTCAGCGCGTATGAAAGAGATAGCGACAACAACCCCTTACAAATTAAGCAATTTGTTTTCATGACATGGGAGAATAATGAGATTGTAAACCTTTCAACGATTCGCGTGTAATCAATTCTAATTTTGCGAAATTGGACCGGCAATAAAACGGACGAACCTACGAACTCTCCAGACGGACTTCGATTCCATTTCAGCTCCGGAACAAATCGACGAATGAAGTGCATTTTCTCTTATTATGTCTAACTTTTTTGCCAGCTTTTGTCAGCTTATCCCAAACCGCTTTGATGAATATTTATTAGCTATTATTATCGACGACGGGGGGAATTGATGGAAATTTTTAATAAAACGTCAAGTAGAAGAGCCCAAGTTAAGTTTGATGAATATTCCTGAAAACAAACAATGACGTGACGAAGACTGTAAAGTAATTAGATTTCCTTCAGCCTTATACTAAAAGGGCTAGGCTGTGTGCGTTATTACTTTTAATTTCCTTATTTGCTTGCCTTTAATCTCTTTCTTCAAATCTTCTGCTGCCTCTTTGTATTCAACGTGATGAGCTTATGTCATAAGCCAACGAACGTAGGTAGTCGGCATACCAAAACATCAAGTTGTTTATAAAGATGAGCGCGGTGAAATCCAGCCTGGATAAAACTTTTGATTAAACATGTTTTTTCACCATTTGACAATACTATTGATGCTACTTCGGTAGTAAAAATTACACTTTACCTACTGTTTAGGTAGCAAAAACGATTTTTTTAATTATGTAATTTTCCAAGAAATTAAGTAACAGTTATGCAGACTGAAGCTTTGGCTGACTCATAACCGAGCGGAGACATAGTGGCATTCGATTAGCAATTTTGCTGCGTAGTTAAACAAGTAATTTTTTTCATTCAATACACTTACCATTTTTGCATTTTCATTCGTTGAGTTTATTTTTCCCTATCTGGTGAAATGAATCCATGCTATAAGCCTCTAGAGATACAAGCAATTTGTTATTATTATTTATTACCATTTTTATTAATGGCATGATATTAATTGGTTTCTATTTGTGATTAAGAAATATAAAATGTTAATTTCCATTATTTAAAAAATTATTCAAATAAGTTAATGTTTTCAGGAAACAAAATCAAAGTTATGGTTCACATTAACTACTGACAATCACGCAGCTTTCAACTAAAGCGTCTCGAGAACAAATATGTTTACCAGATTGCTAGTTCTGTTGATCATACACAACTACCACATATCTACGGTTATACAGTTAATTTACTTTTGACACAACTAACGCACGGTTGTGCATATGTACAAAGAAACTTTCTAGTGAGACGTTCTCAGAGTTCTTGGAGTGAATCCATACCTATATAGCATTCTGTAAAGTAATAATAATAGAGAGAGGAGAAAGGTTTTGTCGCCACTGAAACTAATTAGACCTGGAGTCTGGAGTTGGTTCCCTGATAGCACCAATTTCTGCTCTCCTTTCTCCCGTATTATGTCTAAAACGATTCTCAATCATATTCGAACATCAAAGAGGGATGTGAATACGAATTATTAAACCTGTTATTGTTTGGGGTGCACAAGAAAGATGTTACAGAAACATATACGTTTATTTTACACATTATCATTTCTTTAGTAATTATCTCTATTCATTAATTTTATATTTCTGTTTACCTATGTCAAATAGCTGTGTCACGTTAACACAACGCTACAATTATTTAAAGATACCTTCCCGTAAGCAATTTACATATATTAGGAGCATATAGAACAGGTGAACTCCTTCATCTTCTTCACATTCAGAACCAGGGAAACCAACACCAGGAAATGAATGCAAGAATCCAGAGAGCTGCTAATGTGTACCGTAGCCTGAAGAACAATACTTTTATGGGGAAGGAGATTTCTAGAAACAACAAAATGAGTGTTTTCAACACAGTTTTCATGCCTATTCTAATTTAGGACTGTGATTTCTGGGTAAAGTCTGTACACTAGAGTGTTGTCTGTTGTGATAACTAAGGATACATCATCTCGTTATGTTTCTTACTCCTTCTATTGCATTGCATAGTCAATCCAGTTAAATTGGGACGTATTGTCAGAAATACGTTTGAATCGTCAGCAATTCTAAAAAGATGAGCGAGAGTGAGACGGAAGTACGACTCGCGTCTTGATACGCTTAAATTGATACATTGATACGATAAGATTGTCGTCCAGCTCGTCGGCTACTGTCAGTTGACAGTGACAGCGGTAAATATACTAATGAGGTTTGTTATTTGAAACGTTTTTAATACGAAATTAGCAGAATTACCTGTGATATTGTACGATGTGATAAACTACGAGTAACTTATTAATTGCTTGAATGCCTAAAAATCTATTGCCTTGTTTTTCTAACGTTTAAAAAAACGGACTGGGTATATTCTCGCAGCGAACTACAAAAAAAATTACACAAAATTCCTGTGAAACGATTGAACTCCCTAGGGCGTGGTCTTGTGTGGTTAAATTGCTAGGATATTTTACCGCAGAAAAAGAAAACGGAGGTGTTATGCTTTCTTTTAAACGCCAACCAGCAGGTAGGTGACATGCTATTTCTAACCATAATTACCTATAACGATTCACACGCCACTGACACGAACTGCGATACCACATCTGGTTCGACTTAGAAATAAGTGTATGAATCAAATCGAATTAAATGAAATTCTTTAGCCAGAATCAGTGTGGCATGACAACAGGCAACACTCAGTGGACAGAGCTTACTGACCAAGAGACACAAAAGTGCGATAGTAAGCCCCCGGAAATAAAATATCTGAGAAAAGTCCTACGAGTAACACGAAGAGATAGAGCGAAAAATGTATACCTCAGAGAACAACTTAAGGTGCAACCGGTAGCGAAACGTCATCGAAAAACGACAACTGGGATGGCATGGCGATCTTAAGACGATGAATAGGGACAGACCAGTCAAGAAAGTGTGGGAAGAAAGGAGACAGGAGAGGGGAAAGAGGGCAGACCACCGACCTCATGGCACCAGAACATAGAAAGAATATTAGAAACGGAGACGGGAGGGATGCACTATAATAGCTGAGTCAGGACGGGAAAAATGGCGTAAATTCGTGTATAGGTTATGCAATGTCCCTTGATTTTAAGAAATTTGTCTTTTTGGAAAGAATACAGACCCGTTAAAAGGACATTTTGAAATTATATTGATACCTAATGTACAGAGCGTCCAAAAAATAATGAATCGTATCAAAGTTAGTTTTTTTTTAATGGTATATGCTTCTGTTATTACATTTTTAGATTGTCTGAGAAGAAAAAAATTAGATTGATTTTTACAGTTGGTGTTTAAATTGAGAAGTTTGTGAATTATAAACAAATTAAAATCGCAATTTTCAAAGTTCATGGGCAGTTTACAACGAAAACGGCTCATAATATTGGAAAATGGCTTACATATGTCCCTATCTTAACTTTTTATGTACTATCCTGTGGTGGTAGCTGAAATGCTTATACAGGGTGATAAAATCTGAGATTTCTCAGCGCATCACCAAATGAAAAAAAAGAAATAGTACAAATGCTTCTGTACCATGAAATAGAACATAAAAAGTTAAGACAGGGACACGTAAGCCGTTTTCAAAACTCAAAAACTTCTCAATTTAAACACAAACGGTGAAAACCATTCTATATGTTCTTTCTTATCTATCTTATCTATGTTTTTTCTTATCAGAAGTCTAAAAATTCAATAACAAAGGAGCATAATAATATGCCGTTTAGAAAAACATAACTTTGCTATGTTTCATATTTTTGGGACACTGTGTACATTATGAATATAATTTTAAAATGTCCCTTTAATGGGTCTATATTCTCTCCAAAAACATAACTTTCTTAAAATCATTTTTAATAATTTTTTAATCATTATTATTATTATTATTATTTTGGTATTAAACCATTTTTTTTAAATACAATAAGTTTAATCGATCTTGGATTTATCTGTCTACATTTCGATATTTATATTCTTTCCAATTTTAAATCGCATAAAAAGGAAACTTAGTTTTTTTAAACATCGAAAAAACTTGACATGACGTAAATCACTGAAAGGTACCTAGCGACTTTGTTTACCTAGGCAGGAAAGTATCAGTTTTATACGGTATTTCATAACCGAGATGCAGTGAAGTGCTGAAGTGTATATAAATCCCGACAGGGAAACAAAACTGCTTTTCTGCTTTATTGTACTTTTTTTTCCTGATTTATTAGAGTATCAATCATGTAATTAATGTAAATTAATTCAATACGGCTCTCGCTGGTTCCGCACTGGAACCAGACTGTGAGGGGATTATTTTTTTGTTAATTAACTTAGGTAATTCAAACCACGTATAATATAACAACCGTTAATTCATTACTCGTATAACCTAATTTTTACGAAGCCTATTGAGCTGCCAGTTGGTCCGATTCGCAATAAATCTAACGCTGACTTAAATTCTACTCGCGAATAAAACGCCCTTAAATTTTTGAGTTATTTATCTCAAGTGAAATAAATTTTCGCAGGCATAAAGTTTATTCCGAACATTTTTAATCGTATTTTACATTTATCTATAGCCCATGATTTGGTATTTAAAAGTAATGAACTTCAAGCTTTCAATACTCTTTTTACATAGAAAGTTGGAATCCACAGCACTAGTATACAGTAATAACTGCCATTATACATATAACTAGGTAGTACAGTAAAAATTGACATTTTATTAAGGTAGCGAGCTTTGACGACGGTTGTATGACGAACTATCTCCACAAATAATGTAGGATGTCGTTACTGTTGTGACTAATACCGTCCAACATTCCAACAAGAATTGGGCAGCCTCATCGATATCTGAGATGTGGGGCTGATGAGCCCTATTGGGGGAAACCAGGTCTTTAATCTTCCACATTTTCGCGAAAGATTTATTTACAATCATCAAGTTGCTTCAATAAAATCCTTCTAAATAATATAAGCGCCCAGTGTAAAAAAGGACCATCTTTTGAGGTTTGGCGGTTACTATTTTCAAGCTGCGAGCTCTGACGGTGGTTTTAGGGTTAAAAATAAAGTAGTCTGACCTGAAAGAGCAACAGGTAGTTTAATAAATTGGCAAGCTACCTCCACAAAGGTTAGATGTCGTTACTGTCGCCAAGTCACTGAGTACCAGTTGAAAGGCTCCTTTAGATTCGTAAGTAATAATTCACAAAAAATATTTATGAAAGAATAACGAACCTCTCTGAATTCCAACCAGGTGTTTGATTTATTGTTTGCTTTTTATAACAAATATTTTATTTTTATAAAAATAACAAAGAAATAAGAAAAGTCAAAAGTCTTTAAAAAAACTTTAAAAATTCCTTTTTTTCCTGGATTATTTAGATCTTAAAGAACATTCATCGCCTCGCCACTAACCCCTGTATTTCCTCAAAAAATTAGAAAATTAGGGTAATTTCCTCCCTCCTGAAACAATCCAAATAGTAACAGTCTCATAAAGTTATAAAAATTCAAAATTTCACTTCGAAAATCATCACTCAGGTGTTTTTGAGATCGCCGATCACTAATCCGAGGTCCAATTAAATAATTTAAGAAAAATTTTCACTTTTTCTGATTTCGATAGCTGATTGATTTGTAAGCTGAATAATTTCTTTTAAGCTCAAGATTTCCGAGGCGATATATTAATTTTTTGTAACACTATACTTCTTGGGGAGGTTTTGAGGGTTGGAACCACTCATTTGCTTTTACACCTCGGATTGGTGATTAGTTACCCCGAAAACCCCCGATGAACGATTTTGGAGGCGAATTAATTTTTTGTATCCACTTGCTTTGGTAAGGAAGAAACTACCCTGATTTTATAATTTTTCGATGTAATGCAGGGAACCAGGAAAAAAATAAATTTTAAAATCGGTGCTATTCCACCATTTTTCAATATTGTGCAGTATATTCCGGCTTATTTACTGGACTATAATAAATATAAGTCAAAAGTCCTGCCAGCAAATTCTAAACAAAGTCATAGCAGGTTAATAAAAAAAATTGGAAAATTAGGATTTACGAAAGTCTGGGTCAAATTGATCCTCCTGGCTAGTGAACACAGAGCATAATAATAATTATGATATTTTCGATTCCTTTATGAATAAATTATCAGAAGTTAGAATAAATAATGCGATTTAAAAAAAATTTGCCCCAGGTGAGGATCGAACTCACGACCTTAAGATTATGAGACTTACGCGCTGCCTACTGCGCCACCGAGGCTTCGAATTTCTGCATATAATAATTTTGCAGTTCCCGTTTAACAATAATAATTATCATTTGGACCTTCTGGAACTAGCTCAACCTGGAGTTTCAGAAATCCCAACCGTGGGGTGAGTCAAATTCACGTCACTTTGGTAAAATTTGTCGTCTGCCCTAAGGTCATTGTAATTTTTTATCTAAACTGAAAAATTCAAGTGTAAGTAATAATCCTTCCCAAAATTCCAGGAAACAGAAATATTTGGTCAATAAAAAAATTCAAAGAACTTAATTTCAAGACTTTTTATCCCATTCATAAAAATTCCGACTCGATAACTTTTACCAAAAAATGATTAGGTAGGTACAGCAGCTGTCAGCTGCTTCTTGACATGGTGTTTCATTAGATGAATATTAACGTTTATTAAAGAATCAAAAAAATTTGCCCCAGGTGAGGATCGAACTCACGACCTTAAGATTATGAGACTTACGCGCTGCCTACTGCGCCACCGAGGCTTCGAATTTCTGCATATTAGAATTTTGCCGTCAATGATTTGCGCCACTGATTTTCAATAATAATAATATTATTTTGGGACTACTAGAACAAGGTCAACCTTGAGTTTCAGAAATCCCAACCGTGCGGGGTGAGTCAAATTCACGTCACTGTGGTAAAATTTGTCGTCTGCCCTAACCTAAGGTCATTGTAATTTTTTATCTAAACTGAAAAATTCAACTATAAGTAATATTCCTTCCCAAAATTCCAGGTAACAGAAATATTTGGTCAATAAAAAAATTCAAAGAACTTAATTTCAAGACTTTTTATCCAATTTATAAAAATTCCGACTCGATAACTTTTACCAAAAAATGATTAGGTAGGTACAGCAGCTGTCAGCTGCTTCTTGACATGGTGTTTCATTAGATGAATATTAACGTTTATTAAAGAATCAAAAAAATTTGCCCCAGGTGAGGATCGAACTCACGACCTTAAGATTATGAGACTTACGCGCTGCCTACTGCGCCACCGAGGCTTCGAAAATTTGCATATTGGAATTTTTCTCTTCGCTAAATAGGATAGAAAAGCAAACTTAACATTGAAAAAACTGATGTAAGTACATCTTATGACGTACTTATTTGTAAAAAAAGGTCAGTAATAGTTTGATAACTTTTGCTTCTTTGATAATTGCCACATTATACTATTCTATCTACAGAGAAATACAGCATCCTAAAAATCTGACCAAAAATGTCTGGAGTAGATTTATTTTCGTCGTGAGAAGGCCATTGTGACACCTCCACTACGACCGAAAGTCTCTTGTGGCTCACATCTAGTCGTGCTACATCAACCCCATCAGGTCAACCTCTTTGAGGAAGTTGACCATCTTGACTGTTGTTAATGTATCCAGGTCCTTCGGTGTGAGAAAGTCTACTACGAAGGTTTGTAATCTGGTTCTTCCCAAAGTGGAACATTAGGCCTACTAGGGCTTTCAGTTCTTTCCTGTTAAGCTCCAATAGTTATTTGATCCTTTTTTTAAAGTACCCTCTATAACGGCCTTCGAATGTTCGTTCTCTCCATATCCAGTATGGCCCGGAATCCAGATCACAGTTACTTAGTTGCTCTTTGCTAGAGCATTCAAGGTTAGTTGACAGTTCCAGCCCAACTTGGACTTCAGTGGCTGGAGCTAAGCGCTTTTAGAGCCGCTTGGCTGTCTGAAAATATCTTCATTGATCTGCGTTGACAGTGCATCTGTTCCTGCATCTGCGCACAGTTCTCTATGGCATAGATTTCGGCCTGGAAAGTGGTTGCGAGAAGACCCAGACTCGAGAAGACTCTCTTCGAGCCAGCGCTAGGTACACACCCCAGCTCCAATTCCTGTGGATGTCTTAGATCCATCGATGAACCAACTAAAATCTGCTGCCAGGAGTTCATTTCTGTTGTCTTCCCACACGTCTCTTCTCGGGAGAAGGGCCTTATAAGCAGAGCCGTTCATGATTGTCTCTTCTTGATTGAAGCTTCTTGCCATCTGTAACATTCTATATGTAGTCAGTCCATTTGGTCTCTCTCTCTCTATCGAAATAAATAATGGAGAGGTGGTAAGTCCAGTAGGATTTCCTTAGACGCCGACGGTATGGCGTACCTAAATATCTAAAGCACTATAATAACTATAAAAAGAAACTTAATTTCTGGATCAATTTTGACTGGGGTGCAGCACGTTTAGTCGTTAAAAGTTCCCATGATTTCGTTTCTTCATATCTTATTATGATTTCAAAAATGACGCCGGTGCGTTTGGGGTACAGTGACAAAAAATTCCTAAGCGAAAACTGTAAAATTTGCTGATTTTCCTTGGTTCCAAATTATGTATTATTAAAAATGTCAACAATTAAGTTCAATCGAATTATCTAAGATTGGAGGAAGATCGAAAAAATTGGAAGCAGGCTGAATTTTTGGTAGGTAGGTACCTATATATGCTGTTCTTGGAGGTTCAAAAGGTAAAATCTTGACTCAAACTGGCACATCAAAACCTTCACTGGAAAAATTCGCCATCTTGATAGATTGGTGGAATTGATTTATCTCGACCATATTTCTCGGAGTTAGAAAGCTAACAGCAAAAATGTAGAGCTCTCTTTGGAAAATGTTTGGTTGCAGGTCGAACTCTCTGTAGCTAGTTCCCAAAAAGAGAGATAGCGCTGAATAAGTTAGCAAAAGTCAGTTTTTCATTTTGAACTGAAAAGGTGATTTTATCTAAAAAAAATTAAACGTAAAATTTATGTATCTGAAAAAATCTTTAAATAGCAGTTTCTGAGTTACTATATTATGGGCAACAAAAAACATTTGCCCCAGGTGAGGATCGAACTCACGACCTTAAGATTATGAGACTTACGCGCTGCCTACTGCGCCACCGAGGCTTCGAATTTTTGCCTATTCAAATTTTTCTGTGAACGAAATATGTGAAAGAAAACTTAAGATAATAAAAATTATGTACAAACACATCTTAACGACGAATAATATGGATAAAAGGTTAATCGTGTGATAACCTTTACTTCTAATAACAATTATATTTTTGATGAGAAATTCCACCGAATGTGTGTCATCAGTGAAAGAAAAAACAACTTAAGTAGGTAGCAAAATAAACAATTTCCTACAGGAATATTTCCCGCTGTAGAAAATAAATATGTTATCAGTGAACAGAGGCGTGTTTCTCATATAATATTCTGCTCAGGTTGAATGAAAAAGTGGAACAAAATACAAAGGAGACAAAATGAAATCACAAATCTATCACGCGAGCTTACACTCCTGGATTTATTTATTTCCTGCAGGAGAGTCTGTGGATGGGTGCGGATGTCGAGCGGCTGACGCATGAGGCGAAGATTAGGAGGGTGTTGAATTCCTTTCTCACTTGAAGAAATAATACACCGCCAGGACAGAAGCTAACACCGCAAGGGACTCCGTCCCTCTCCAGGCCATCAGTGTCATTTATTTTCATTATTCATTAGGACTGAAGGAAGAAAAATTGCCTACAACAGAGATATTTTCTGCCTTTCATATTCAGCGTTTTTTCATAACTGTTTTCATAAAAGACGGCTGTACTGATGATAATGAACAGAAACATTTTGCTGCTCTTTAGAAATTCTTTATATTTATTGTCGGAATATAAAATAATGTTTTTATTAGGTAATATTCTACTTAGAGATGAGGTTTTCAATTTTTTACAGAGAGAATAACTTATTCGATGACCTCCTTCATGTGGCTTTTTGTTAGGAAAATGAAACTAATGGAGCTTTCAATTATTATATTCTACTAAATTATGCAAGTTTTTGATTTTGGGGACTATACTATTTGTTCGGAACTGTTTTTTGTAATCAAAAATTTTTTTGGTGGTGTTAAACATTATTAAAATTTTATATTGCTCACTTCTTGGAGCCAGGCTAACACAACTCTCTGGATTGTGAATCTGCATGAAAATATTAGTGACGTTTATTGAAATAATTTATTGTTGGGCCTCTGCTCTATATAGGAGAGCTTTTGAATTGAAACTCTGTAGAAATAAATAAATACGCTTTTTTTAATATCAAAGGAAGCTAAAATTATTCTTTATTTTGTAATTTACTTTCATAATAGTATGCAAAATAAAAATATTTGAGCTTATTACCAAAAACGCTTTCAAACCGTTAGCTTTTTTCAATAAGAAACGGTCCCCCACAGACACATGTCCAATAACAGGGTGACACTAGAACATTAAGTGACAATAACTGTGTACGGTTGCCTCGAAGAACAGAAATGTATTTTTTATTAATTTTTGAAAAAATTACCTAACTCCGGGAGGTTGCACACTACTTATAGGACACTTTCAGCCAATATTACAAAGGCTCGTTAGGCTAACGGGCAGATTTCTGTGACCATTTTTAAAGCCAATATCGACGTCAAATTACTTTTGTTAACATTTTTGAAATTACTTTCATGACAAGAGTAGATAAACTCAAAAAATATCCACTTAGACTCGATACCTTCTTCAGAAATGGCCACAGAAATCTGCCCGTTAACTTAATGAGCCTTTATAATACCCGCTGTTTGTAAATAAATGGAGCTAATAAACAAATTAATATTAACACAGGTATACGCAGAGACCCCTAAAAAGTTGGCATCATATGGGAAAATATTTTATTTTTGGCTTGCTTGAAATCTTTAAAAATACATTTTCAATTTTATTTTAATATTTTCAATATTTTACTTCGACTTGATTTCAAATTGCAATATTTTTTTAATGCAAGCTTTCAAAATCTGCTTTTCTAATGGACCATGAAAATTGTTAATAATTATTACTTATTCATATTTCTTTACGTTGATCGAAAAGTGATACTTTGTGACAAAGTTTACATTCAAGGAGAAGCGTTTTTATTAGAGCTGTTTTTTTCTGGACAGCTATTGCTATTTGAACCTCTAAACATCACTGTTAATTAATTTTATTATAAGAAAAATACACTAAATGCTGTTTTACAGAGTGATCTTAGCTTGGACATTTTCCATTCATTAATTTCCGCGTTCCAGAAATAAGTAGGCCGAATATGATTTAGCTTTTATAGGAATGTCGTCATTGATGAGCCAAAGAATCGAACACCTTATGTACCAAGGAACCTGTATCATTTTTCTTTACATCAATTGAAAGTGAATCAAATTATAAAATTGACATGTTTCAGGTTTTTTATCTTCAGAGTACTTCGGAGGGTGGCAAGGTTAAAAAAAAATCTCCTGGATGTATTTTCAGCAAGATGGAGCTCCAGCGCATAAGTAGCTAATAGTGCTGGATTAAAACTCGTGAGTTTCTTGATCAGCTCTCTCTTCACTGATGGATCGGAAGACTTTCGGAAAATCCCTGGACTCGCACGCTCTTCGGATCTAACGCGTGATTTCTTTTTATGGAAATACCTCAAAAATGTATACAAACAAAGACCTTTCAGAGATATTAACCACCTTGAAAACACTATTAGACAATGTGCCGCTGAACTTTCACAGATTGTGTTGAGACATTTGTGAAGAGTAACACTGAAGAGTACCATTGCACTTACTGTGCATTCAAAGATAAGTTAGGGAAGTAGGCCACATTTAAAATTAATATCTTTGCTTAATTTTTGCTTTTTTTTAATTTTTGCTAGTACTAATAATTATTCATTTAATTGTTTTAATGAATAGTTTGAGAATAAAAAAAGTATTTAGCATGTTTTTGTTCAAATAAAATTTATTTATAGTGGTGTTTTGAGCTTCAAGCTGTAGTTATCCAGGAAAGAAACAGTTCTCATAAAAAACGTTTCTCCTAAAAAGTGCATCAAACAGTCAACTTTATCACAAAATTTATGTTTTCAACCCTTACTTTGTAGAATCTCTGCATACTTATTGATGATGAATAAAACACTAATGTTTTATATACGGTAGAATTTTATAAAACATTAGTGTTTTATCGGAAAAACTCGGGAAAACCAGATTGCTATAGCGCATTCGATTGACCATCGTTTGACCACGTTTGACCACCCAATAATTTCGTTTGACCACGTCCAGGAAAAAAGATATGATTTTTTTTAAATTTCCGATCCGGCCAACTTCACAATATTTCAATTCTCTCTGGAAGCTAAACGCGGATTGATTTCGGGAGTCGTAGCTAGTTCACCCGATTTGACCATCGTTTGACCAGGTTTGACCAACCAATAATTTCGTTTGACCACGTCCACTAAAAATATATGATTTTTTAAATTTCCGATCCGGCTAACTTCACAATTTTACGTTTCTCTCTGGAAGATAAACGGTTTGATTTCGGGAGTCGTAACTATCTCACCCCGTTTGACCATCGTTTCACCAGGTTCCAATCAATCAACTAATCAATCCGTTTAGCTTCAAGAGATAATTGAAATATTGTGAAGTTGGCCGGATCGGAAATTTAAAAAAATCATATCTTTTTGTCTGGACATGGTCAAACGAAATTATTGGGTGATCAAACCTGGTCAAACAATGGTCAAACGGGGTAAGTCAGTTACGACTCCGGAAATCAAACCGTTTAGATTCCAGAGAGAATTGAAAAATTTTGAAGTTAGCCGGATCGAAAATTAAAAAAAAAATCATATTTTTTTTCCATACGTGGTCAAACGAAATTATTCGGTGGTCAAACCTGGTCAAACGATGGTCAAACGGGGTGAGCCAGTTACGACTTCCGAAATCAATCCGTTTAGCTTCCAGAGAGAATTGAAAAATTGTGAAGTTGGCCGAATCGGAAATTTAAAAAAATCATATCTTTTTTCCTGGACGTGGTCAAACGAAATTATTGGTGGTCAAACCTGGTCAACCGATGGTCAAACGAATTAGCATTTAAACATCACCATTTACTCAATTTGGAAATTTTGTGAAGTTAGCCGGAAATTTTTCTTTTTGCAAGTCCACAAAAACTAAAGGTGGTCAAACGAAATTATTGGGTGATCAAACCTGGTCATGGTCAAACGATGGTCAAACGGGGTGAGCTAGTTACGACTCCCGAAATCAAACCGTTTAGCTTCCAGAGAGAATTGAAAAATTGTGAAGTTGGCCGAATCGGGTATTTAAAAAAATCATATCTTTTTTCCTGGACGTGGTCAAACGAAATTATTGGGTGGTCAAACCTGGTCAAACCTGGTCAAACGATGGTCAAACGAATTAGCATTTAAACATCACCATTTACTCAATTTGGAAATTTTGTGAAGTTAGCCGGAAATTTTTCTTTTTGCAAGTCCACAAAAACTAAAGGTGGTCAAACGAAATTATTGGGTGATCAAACCTGGTCATGGTCAAACGATGGTCAAACGGGGTGAGCTAGTTACGACTCCCGAAATCAAACCGTTTAGCTTCCAGAGAGAATTGAAAAATTGTGAAGTTGGCCGAATCGGGTATTTAAAAAAATCATATCTTTTTTCCTGGACGTGGTCAAACGAAATTATTGGGTGGTCAAACCTGGTCAAACCTGGTCAAACGATGGTCAAACGAATTAGCATTTAAACATCACCATTTACTCAATTTGGAAATTTTGTGAAGTTAGCCGGAAATTTTTCTTTTTGCAAGTCCACAAAAACTAAAGGTGGTCAAACGAAATTATTGGGTGATCAAACCTGGTCATGGTCAAACGATGGTCAAACGGGGTGAGCTAGTTACGACTCCCGAAATCAAACCGTTTAGCTTCCAGAGAGAATTGAAAAATTGTGAAGTTGGCCGAATCGGGTATTTAAAAAAATCATATCTTTTTTCCTGGACGTGGTCAAACGAAATTATTGGGTGGTCAAACCTGGTCAAACCTGGTCAAACGATGGTCAAACGAATTAGCATTTAAACATCACCATTTACTCAATTTGGAAATCTTGTGAAGTTAGCCGGAAATTTTTCTTTTTGCAATTCCACAAAAACTAAAGGTGGTCAAACGAAATTATTGGGTGGTCAAACGTGGTCAAACGATGGTCAATCGAATGCGCTTTAGCAATCTGGTTTTCCCGAGTTTTTCCGGCTCACTTCACGAAGCTGAAGTAATAATTAACAATTTTCATGGTCCATTACAATAACAGACCTTGAAAGCTTACATTAAAAAAATATTGGCAATTTGAAATTAAATCTAAATAAGTCAAGCTTTGAAAATATTTCAAAAAAATTGAAATTGTTTTTTTTTTAATATTCGAAAGTGGTATCTTTTTGGATCATGGCCTATCAATAAGTATGGCTGACATTGACATTTTCTACAAAAATCAAATAGAAGTCTTTCTTAGTTTTCGAAAAATAGCACTCTTATGATTTCGGAAAAAGCTATTTTCTCGATAAGTTAAAATCACTGTGTATATCTGATTATACGGCAAAATAAGTTTTCAAGCAAGCAGAGATTTTTTTGTTCTCAAAGTTTTTTGACAAGTCAAAAATAAATTTTTTCTCATATAATGCCCACTTTTAGGCGGTCTATAATATTATTATTATAGAACTTTTCAATTAGGATTTGTCTATATAGGATTCCATTATTTTTACCATTGCTGTTTACACCCTGTATGGCAGTTATCCTACCCTCTTTCACTAATACTTCTTGTTAACAAAAAGGGATCATCACTGATTAGAGGATAGCATGAAAGGACTGATTCCCGAATACGAAGTACCTACCAAATAAAACTTGCATGACCTAGCTTGTAAATAAGTAATGTGATTTAGAAGAAAACTTTTTAAGGGAAAATTCAATTCGAGATAGTTACGTAGGTATAACATCACCCAACCGTTGGTTTGTGAGGTCATTTAATATTCAGGGTGGTTATACTACTTTGGATCCACTATTCGGATCTTCCCCATTATAAAAATAGATAACGATTACGTATCTGTTTACTTAACTGAAGTAAAAAAGTTGTTTTGTCTTTAAGAAAATTTCTTAAATCAGAAATAACTTCTCCATTTTCTTACATTTAAACGAGTCTCTCCTGAGATGAATGCAATAATTTTTACTCTCGTTTTTAAATTATTGCAATCAATACCCCTGCCAAATCTGCCAATGAAATGGGAGTTCATTTTTTATAAGTTATAACTGACAACGGCCTGAAGACCGAATTTATTTTTCATCGATTATCCGAACGATAAGAGGATATGACGAGGAAACAATTTCCGAAGAAGAATCAAAACTTATTAAAACTGTACCTGCATTGATTTTTTAATTTTCCATGAATATTTTAAGACAACAAACTGGTTCAACTGGAATCGATGGTGTTAACGTAGGAAACACTTTTTGCGGAATCAATTAATAATTCCGCTTTCAAAATTCCGCGTATTCAAACAACTCTTATCTTAAATTTTTGTTACATTCCACCTGGGGAAACGACGTGGACCCATAGGGAAATATGTGAATCGAGTAGGTATACACCCACGGAAAAAGGATAACATTATTAAGCACACGCCATATCAGAGCCCAGGGCGAAAGGCAAACTCATATCAGGCAACGGCTCTTTACTTCGTTCTTCCACTCACCTATTTCCTATGGGTCTAATCAAATTCGCTATACTTTGTATTGTTCTTCGGGAATTCAAGTCACCCTTAGGAGGTTTAGTTAGTTTAGAAATCGCTGAAAACGTTTTCAAGGAAAAGAGGTAAGTAACGTCTGCGTAGACAGATTCTGCAATAGCCTTGATATATTTTTTAAATGCGTATTTCTTCCCAGTTTATAAGAAAATATTGGAGACTATCTTGAGAAAATAATAAGAACTGAAAAAAAATATTTCGTTTTTGAGTAATGTTGCATGTGTGTGACATAACTCGCTATTCAGAGAGCAAAAGCAGAATAATATTACAGAAAGTATAACTTCTTGCTGTTTTTTTTTTGACACCATTTAGTTTCATATTTCTGTAAAAAGCTGCTCCTGTGTTAAAATATTTTCGTAAAAAGCATTGTTAGTGTACATATTTTGTTTCGAATTTATAATATCACGAATTTTCCTCTTCTCTCTTCTTAAATAAAACTATACTCGCATATCGATTCCTTTCAGGCTGTTATAAGGTTTATATCGGTAATAAACATAAAAAGCAGCCAACTGTTCGTTCTGATACGAATTGTGCTAGCTCATGCAACATATACATAATAAAAGAGTAATGAGGGCTTTACCAGACACGGAGCCTCGGCAAGCGCAATGGTTGTTTTTCCTTCATGATCCTCGAGGATCAGACGCTGTACAGGAAGCGAGCGCATTACTCCTTCGATGGAACCATGAAGTGAAACCATTCCCATCCCCATAGTCCTAGGACGTCTTTATTAGCGAGGATAATGAGATCTCAGAGGTAAGTAATAGCGTAGCTACTATCGCCTCCCGACATCTGCTTGCCTCTTATTTCCCCTCCGTCTCCCATAACCGGGAATTCGAGCGCCTTCTGCTGCTTTCTTAGTTGCCTTTAATATGGATCTGGGAACTTAATTAAAGAGTTAACGCGGTTCTAGAATAGTGTATCGATCAGAGGAGTCCTCTGCTGGCATTTAATCCTGGGGTTTTATTAGAAACGGCAATTATAAAAGTCATTGTTCTCGCACACCCTTCAAGGAATTTAATATTCTGGTAACAATGTTTGAATATATTAATTTTGTAGCGGGGTCCCTTGATTATTAATTTTAAACGTTAAAGGATTGGAATTGACAGATTTTAAGATATACTATGTGGATCAATACCACAAAGTCATATTTTAATCAAAACTAGTTTCATAAAAGTAATCACATTGCTTATTGTACTTTTTGGCACTCTCAGGGTTGACGTTGCATCTTTCTCTCACCTTGTCTCTACGGAGACAAAAGTAAATCTTCAAGAAGTCAAAATTTGAAGGGACTAAACTAAATATTTTTTTATTTATCTTCTGCACATTTCAGCCCTCTGTGGGGGGTTGAAGTTTGCAGGGAGAGTGTGAATATAAAAACAATAGTCGACTGGTTTTTGGATTCGACTCTAAATTAGCTTATATTCCTTTAATTGTTTTTATGCCGGACTTTAGACTCACACGGCGACTGTGTGTATGTTGTCTATCTGCAGATTTGAAGACTAAGAAAACGGTTTTGAGGAATTTTTTCGGTTTTTCCATTAACCAACCGGCTGCTTAATACTTACATTTTATTAATTACTCCCTTTAGTAAATTTTCGCATCCAAGTTTCCAAGACATGATAACATTAAGGAAATTTTATGAAGCATTGCAGAAACACTAACACTACCCCCAGCATCAGAGTACAGAGATAAAAATTATTGCCAATTACATTATCTCTCAGGTATGTACTTATCTTTCTTTACCTATTAAAGATGTGTTTATTTTTTAATAATAAAAGCGTTTCACGTTAAGTCTAAGGTTCTTACGTTCCAGAATGGCGTAATCTAATAAAACGATGCATGTGATATGACAACAGCAGTAGGGATTGCAATACCGGAGGATAATCAGAATACCGGTATTTCGGTATTTATTTGTAATAATACCGGTATACCGATATTATACCGGTTATTTTGAAGAAATGCAAAATTCGAATTTCAGTACAATTAATCAATTTATGGACGTTTATTTATAAAACAAAACAATAACTATATCTTTTCTTAACAATTACTAAGTCATAAAATAAGATAACAACAACAAACTAAAAGTAAAACAAACATAAATTTAAAAATTAAAAAGAAAATTCCGTATTCAGGTTTTTACAAAAATACACATATTGTTGTATGCTTGGCTTTCATGGACTTTAAAATTAAACATTTGTTACTAATTAATTAGACATTGCTTATACATTGTTTAAAAAATGTGATTTCAAAAAACATAATGCATCGATGGTGTCATCGTTAAGATTAGAACGTATTTTTGTACAAACTGCTCCTGCTGCCGAAAATGCCCTCTCAGACTGTACACTAGTCGGTGGAATTGTAAGGAGATACCTAATTGTAAATGCTAACCCAACATGCTAAAACTTTCTTCGACGCGTCAGCGGCGTGCCATTTCAGACGGCCAAATCCAGACCAGAACCCAGAACCAGACTGTCGGCAGTTCGCAGTTCGCACTACGCAGTACGCACGTGCGTCTAAAATACCCAAATACCGGTATTTTCCGGATATAAATACCGGTATTTCGGTATTGGATTTGCCGGAAAAATACCGGTGTTTGGTATTCCGGTATACCGGTATTGCAATCGCTAAACAGCAGCATTCCAGTAGCAGACAACAAAGACCTTTGCATTAACTTTAATTAATAATACGGGGTTTAATGAGAGGCCATAACCATGTTTCATGTTCTGAAGTTTCTATCATTACTTCACAGAGAGCTTTCAGTGCAATTAGTTTCGACTCGAATTAATGAAACATGGAATTATGTACGTACTATACCTTCTCTTGCTGCATCCAATAACAATAATTGTGTCAAAAGTAATTGTTGCTTCTATTTCTACTAAATT
Source organism: Malachius bipustulatus (assembly GCA_910589415.1). Taxonomy (NCBI): domain Eukaryota; kingdom Metazoa; phylum Arthropoda; class Insecta; order Coleoptera; family Melyridae; genus Malachius; species Malachius bipustulatus. The sequence goes on from OU342635.1 coordinate 25,274,229, forward strand.
TATAATTATTCTATTAAACTTATACGGGATGTCAGAAGTTAGTAGGTCAAGCTTTTGGCCATAGATTATTTGACCAAAAATAATGGGACTTTCCCCATGTCATTTTTCTCATGTCAACTATAAAGACCATCGTTATTACACTTTCTAGGACAATTTGAAAATGTAATATTATATGAAATGTCCCATTAAAAAAAAAACAAAGATGGCATCTTCGTTCGCCACTTTTTAATGTGCCTCCATCTTTGGTAACATATGTGATTTTAACTCCCTATTGTGTATATTGCCTAGATTCCAAATTTTAGAGTCCTAGATCAACTAGAAGTTGAATTTTTCTAATGGGCGCTTTAAAATATTTCTCTCTGTATATTTTTTTCATGTGAGGAAATTCTGTACTTCACCAAAGTCTGTGATCAATGTGATCAATGGAGGGAAACTCCCGAGGTCATTTCACACCATAAGACCACCTCCGTTATCACATCAGTTCAGCCTATCATATCCATTAAAAAAACTCCATCATAGTGATGACAACCATTTCAGTTCTTTTATTTAAATAATAGTTGAAAGTTTGAAACACTATACCTGACTACACCATGAACATCCTAAAACGTCTAATTGTTGCAGAACCTCATATAATAATTATTTAATAAACATCTCCACATCTCACGAGTTCTTTTTTTCGCTGACGGAAATATTGTTCATGCCGATCTTTCTATAGCTACGAGTATAAGATGCTTAATCTCCTGCTGACATCCTGATCAATATAAACTGTATTGGTTAGGTTGAGTCCTGGAAAAACTCTGGATCGGAGTTTCGACAATCTCGTTAACTTTAATGCTATGAAAACCCAAGCGCGCGTAATCTCTTGAAGACGTAATCCATGTTTCCAATTTTTAAGTTCCCCCGCTCCTTCTAGTCCATAACACAGTACAACGATGATATGTACGAGGTTATTGTATACGAAAGGCAACTCCATTCCGCTTCACGATTGCTACAACTAAATAAAAATTGACTGCATTGGTAATGCATGCGTTCATTTATTTACCGCATTTTAGGACCTTTTTCCCCGTTTCTTCTATACTGAGTGACATTTTATCTTGAAACATTCAACAATTTCGCATTATAACCACTCTACGAGGGAGTGGGCAATAGCTCAGCGAATTAGAGTGCAGGCTACTAAGCCGTTGACGCTGCCAACGCCTGGGTTCGAATCCCAGTTTCGCCATTGTATTCGTTTACAAAAATATTTATATACTTTAAACTTGTGTATGGCTATACACTAAACTCCAAGGGGTGCTTCCTTGAGTGATTTTAAGAAGAAAAGTTCAAATAAACATGGGTCCGAAAATGCATATTTTTCAAGATACAGGGTGTCAAACTTAAAAAAAAAATCGAATGTTCGTGAGTATCTCTAAACTCTTTCAATCAATTTTGTTGAAATTTGGCAGTTCTGTTTGTAATAACAAGAGGGTAATTTAGCCCCAATTAGATTAAAATTATTAATTCCAGTGGCGTCCCGGAAGACAGTCTAACTAATATTTTTGATTAAAAAATTGGGCGCCACTGACTTTTTTTTTAATTTTGTATTTTTTTCGAATTAAGCAACTAGAAATACAACTATTTTATCTCTTGAGTTTTTTTCATATCTTGCTTTGTTTTCGAGAAAAAAAAAATAAAAGTTTGACACCCTGTATCTTGAAAAATATGCATTTTCGGACCCATGTTTATTTGAACTTTTCGTCTTAAAATCACTCAACGAATCACCCTTTGGAGTTTGGCCCCGTACTTTACTAACACCCTGTATAAGCTAAACCTCGAAGCCAAAATTACCTGAGTGAAGCGACTATGTCTTATCTACTTAGTTAAGGCCATAATCTCTAAAAAAAAAACACATCTGGTTCCATCAGGACGGCCCAAACCCTCTCAAGAGATTCAATTTTAAACTTAGACAGATGTTCCCTGCGTGCCTCGTCTCTCTGAGAGGTGGTGTGGAGTTAATTGTAGGCTCATCTCGTTTGAGTGTCTGTGACTTCTTTCCAGAGGCTATACCACAAGGAAAAGGTTTTCAAACATCGTTCTCACACGCACCACCTTTATAGGAACTGATGATGCGAAATTGGGAGGAAATCATCTCTGTACTTCTTTGTACCGCCGCTATCACCTGTGCTGCGGCCGCCGCGATGATTCTGTATCCTCTAATAACTAGTAGCAGTCCCCTTCTTTGGACTGTTACGAGCATCTGCCGATACTTCTGGATCCTTAAGGCTCTTATCCAAATTGGGTCTGCATATAGGGTTATGGATTCCACAACCCCATATAGCAGTCTCCTCTTAATGTACCCAGGTCCTCCTATGTTGGGCATTATGCGCGTTAGTTTCGAAAGTCTATCTCCTGCCTTCTTGCCATGCTTTCCGAAGATCTGCAAATCGTCGATGACCACTCCGAGGTATTTAAACTGTCGCGAGTGCTAGATTCTGACTCACATTGTTTCAAAGCTGAGTTGTCTGCACTTTCTGGATCCCTTGAATACTACTATCTCGGTTTTTTGTGGTGCCAGTTCCAGGCTATGTCCTTTCATCTACTCCGTCACCATCGGTGGATCAGTTTGGGTGCACATCAGCCTCAACTATTACTTCCAGATCGTCCGCAAATGTGACCATGGAGTTCCATTAGCACGGTCCTTAGGAGGTCATTGTAGATTACATTCCAATGTGTTGATTCCAGCACAGATCCCTGTAAAACTCTTGCTGTTACTACTAACGACCCTTCCGAAATCCGTACTGTCTGTCAGACATTCCTCCGACTCTCTCCAACTCCTCCTCAGCCTTCCTTTATAAGCTTTTGAAATATTTTCTCGATTGTGTCGAGTAGGCAGATCGGTCTATATGATGCATTTCCGTTGAAAACTTTTATCTGCCGGTAACCCGTTGAAATATTTAGCGAATACGTGAAAAGCTGATTTGACTGCCACTTTCAGAGCTTTTCTTGTTAGCATGTCCTGGGCCCTGGTGCCTAATTTCTCTTCATCTCCTTGTCCGCGTTTTCTACCTCTGCTGTGGTAAATGCGACGATTTTATCTTCGGACGTTGGTTTCCATCTATCTCATTTCACTGCTCCGTTTTTTTTTTGTTTTTTTTAAGTTCCTTACAGTACCGAACTTGTCATTCTAGGGTGAGGGCATAGAGTGTACTGCGTTTCTCGACGTGCTTCAGTACAATTTTATATCTTGCTCCCCAGATATCATCCTCAATTACTTTCCCAAATTTGTCCGATTTCTCTTTCCCACATTTTTTTACATCTTCATCGTATAGAGTTATGTTCCCTCTTACATTTTTCCAGCTTATTTATATCCTTTCTGTCCAGTCCCACACTTTTTATTAGTCTGTGCTTCCTCGTCTTGATTTCCAGGCTAACGTCCTGGTCTGCGAATATGTACTCCCACTTTTCTTGAAAGCTCGTGTTCCAGGTTGTGGAAGACTTTAAACATTCGGGAGCCTTCATTTTTTGTTTATATAGTTTCTGCACGATTTCGTACAGATGTTTTAGGCCCCCTTCTTTATTATATGGTAATAGAATTAGAAAGGTTGTGGTTTTGATGGACTGCTTTGTGCTTCTGCTAGTCGATTCCCTCTTTTTGCATTTCTCAGCGATAACCTCCAGCTGGGAAGTTCTATCCACGTAGGTATACCTGGAATCGAAAAGGCCGACGCACAAGCCAAAGAAGCGTCACTCTTTCTCACAATTTCTGCCAATATTTTAACTCACTAGGACTTGACAGCCTACTATAACCTATAGTTGTCACGACAAGCTAAACATGAATAAAAAATTTAAAAAATCTCCAATTAGTCGTAAAAGATATTTGGTAAGTCTACCATTTCCTCGTGTTTCCTGTAATTTACGATTAATACTCTCAACTGACGCAGATTTTGTTTCGATATTCGGAAATTGCACTGATTTCTAATGAGAAGGTTGATACGGATAACAAACACCTTCAGGTTATGTATTAATTTATTATTCAATTGGACAGACTGTATTGATATAAACCACATCGTTAGACGTCTCTAGTGAGCACCACTCTAAATGTCTCTGTTAGTGAATATATTCCTGAGTACGACTCCATATCTCATACGATGATAACTCGACTGGATGTTTCATGTTTCATCTGCAGCACAGCAGCCGACGCAAATTGCAGACATTTGCATACTCGGTTCGTGGTTCCACCACTTCCACCTACGCTAGTGGAAACAAATCGCTTCGAAGTAATTCTTAATGACCACTCACAGAAGCAGAAAGCTTGCCCGCATCATCTGAAAGCACTCTGCAGATATGCTGCCAAGTGATAAATCCTCATCCCCTCACAATTTCTTCTAAAACGCTGCAGTTACAGTCCCCATTATTTTCGATTTTAGGTACTGTAACTTATTCAAACATTTTTTATGTTGGTTTGTATTTACATATCTAAAAACCTTAATCGTAAGACCTCATTTATCTAACAAAAAATTTCTTTACATAATATATTATAAGAGCAGCGTTCATGAGTGAAACTATCCAAAATGAAATAGGACTTAGTTATTAGTGTTTAAATAATTGTTTTAATTCGTTCTTAATTATTATTATTATTAAAAAAAATGTTGCTAGATTTTTTTATTTTTTTAAATTGGGTTTTAATTAAAAATTCTTATTTAGATTACATGCGGCGGAGAATAGAGACACGTTATGCTTTAGTGCTTAGGTAAGGTACAATCCTTGGCAGGAGCTTTTGATGCAAATGAAGAACCGATCCGCTTTGAATCAAATTTTGCTTCCAAACACGAAAGTTTTGTTATTCACATTTTCACATCAAAGCTGAATCCTCTTTATTAGAGTTCTAACAAAGGGGGTGTTGATTACTCTTCGAGTTTCATTTCTCATAGTACGTTTTATCATACATAATACAATAATATGTACAAGGATGCTAATATAAATGCATTGAACTTCACGACATAAGGAAGTAAGCAAACTTTCATGAAATCCGAATAGAACATGACTGAAGGTGACATATTGTGGCATTTATATTATGTATACAGCGTGTTTCATTTTTTAACAGCGTCATTTTAGGAGGCGATAGAGGGTCGCAAAATAAATGGACTTCCGTCACAAAATATTTTTCAGAAAGACATTATAACGGAGGCAGAAGTCTTCAAACGTGAAGTATGAAAGTCGAATTTTTGGAATTACTTTAGGGCCGATTGAGTGATGTTGTTCAAATTTGGTACATAATAGTTCTGATACCTACCTATTATTTATCATAAATTAAGCACCCGGTATATATGTATAGCTTGGAATTTATAGCATGCCCTGCTTGCTACTACGAGTATTTAAAGAAAGGATTAATTACGGTTTTATAGGTGAATTTTATAAGCTTTGAGAATAAGGTGTTCGACTGTACAATTTTGGAACATTTTGTTAGTAGTTGACTGTACAAAAGAGGGATACAAATAAGAATTAAAAATTTACGGAGTAAGGAATTGTGCGTAGTAAAAAGTTTTAATAATTTTCTCTTTTTAAATTGTATTTTCGGGCGACGTGAATGGTACCTACAGATTCCAAAAATTTTCCGAGTATTTTCATATGTAGTTAATTTCAGTCTCGTTCAGTAATGGATTTATCGTATTGATAAATATGACAAATTAAATAAAGAATTCTCTGCAGTCATAACGGAAACGAAAAGACATTTAAGGCTGTAATTCACATGCAATTTAATAGGAGCTGTCTGAAACTCGAGCAGTTGGTGGAAGGTACATTTCTTCCTAGAACGTTAAATTAAGGACGTAGGTGAAATAATTTTGAAGGGCGGGTAATGTTGAAACTAGGACTAGGACTAGGATCAGAACGACAATGTCGGAAAAATGATGCCATAGCGACAGGTCAGATGATTGTTCAAATAGGACTCTGGTTAAGAGTTGATGCGGGAAAGAGATAGCCAGTGCAAAAGTATTGGACTCAGGTCGCGTTTATCAAGGGACAGTTATTTTGATTTGAGCTTTTGAACGAGAACCAACACACGTAGCCCTACTTTCGTTTAATTCATTTGTGAGTAATTCCGTTTTACATAATGAGATGTTTAAATGAAACCCTGACGGAAGACCTCCTCCATCATGTCAAATTAAACTGAAAGTATCTTCCACAAACAGGGTTTCAGGAATTTTCCCATTTATGAGTTGTTGTTCGGTTCCTTTGGATTTTTCTTCTTCTCTCTGGAAATTCAAACTCCCAAGGACCAGTCTTGAAGACATAATTTGCTCCGTTTCGAGTTTCAAAGATGAGGATTGATAGAACGTAATAATTCGAGTTTATTTCTTAAGTCAGCGCTAGGACAGCGTGCACCCTCGGCGATGGTGATGAGTTCGGTTATTTTATCCGAGGCCAGTTCACATTACCATAGGGTTGCGACCGCGTCGTGCGAGCGATGTCTACATTTCACCACCTAGAGACCGACAGGTTAGGATAATGTGGAAGAAAGTATTTACCTATTTTTCTTTGAATTTTGATTTTGACCAATGAAGTTTCAACATTGAAGATAAATAAATAAAAGAAAACCAAATACTCTTGTGTCCTTTTTCTGGTTCAATTTACATTGAGTTAAGTTTAACGTATTTTGACTTTTGAACTTTTGTGCTATTTTATAAATATTTTTGAAACCGTAAATATACGTACCTACTCGCTTTAATGATGCTTACCAAATTTGAGAGCTGATGAACTTAATTCAGGTCATTTTTGGAATTTATTTTGAATATGGGTACCTATTACACTAACGTTCAAAAATAAATTAATTCGTTTCTTCTGAGATAAAGAAATAATGATTTTTTTTTTGTATTACCAAATTACTTATCAGCTTTGAAATTTATATTATGGTTGTATATGAATACTTTGAAGGAGAACGGCTTCAAGTTAAATTATTATTTGCAGCTCAACTTTCAGAATTTGTGAAAAAAAGAAAGAATTAATTAAAAATTGGTCTTAAAACAAACAAAAAATCAAAGCTTGCCTCTTTAGACCTTGAAGGTAGGTACATTAAAAGAGCATAATTTTCCAGCGTTCAACGATTATCTTGTTTGTCCTCTCATGATTCGTCACGGTTTCCCAGCTAAACAATAAAACTAAATGAAAGAATTAAGACTTTTTAGCCAATAACGTGTTTAAATGAGTTTAGGTTGCTTCGTTTCCCGGCGTGCCATAGGATTAAGTGTTTTTTCGTTTTGTACCGGGCCCGTTCAGCACATCCTTAATTACTTTACTTCACTCCAAAACTTTCGTAAAAACTTTAGGGAAAATTGCTGTCTATCTGCGGAAACGGGTCCGACTCACGCGTAAAAGAAATAATTCCCAACTTTTTTACAGTGAAAAATGACTGAACCATGTTCATTGCTCTGCCGAAAAATAACATTTGTCTCTGCAGGTTAATTTTGTTTCTTTCCTTTCACACTAATTTGGGTTATTACGGTCATATTTCAACGTTGTCGTTTTCCTGCCAAGGGAAATAGCTAAATTGTGAACATAAGTTTTTTATGAAGTTTTCCACGGAAATATTTTATTACATTTGAGATTATTTGGATTTTTTTATTTACCAGTATAGTATACCAGTATACACCGTGTTTTATATTAAGTCGGCACTATTGCTAACTTCGTTATTATTTAACCTAGAAAGTCGGTTAAATTAGCAAACTAGTAGTATTTTTTCTCTTAAATAAAATGGCGAAAACAAAAAAACAATTGAACATCGCGATTTCGAGATATTTAAAAAAATGTAACCTTTTTAATGGAACACCCTATATATTTTTGGATGGATCGGTTGCAAATTTTTTTTTAAAGGAAAAAGTATTTATGCACTATGATCCTAAAATAATAAATTCATTAATTATTCATTATTTTATTACTCCCAAAGTAGGCTGCGACAATTAATGTAATTTAGTGTACCTACCTACGTAATGTAAGGTAAAAAAATATATCGTCCTCAATAGTGTATTTTTCAATAAAAAAATACACAAAAAAAGGAGTTGTAATATTGAAAAGGATTTAATTTTAAATAAACAAATAACAGAACTTGTCTGTGTTTTAAATTAAGTCGGCACTATTGCTAACTTCGTTATTATTTGAGCTAGAAAGTCGGTTAAATTAGCAAACTAGTAGTATTTTTTCTCCTGAATAAAACGATGAAAACACGAAAACAATTGAACATCGCGTTTTCGATATATTTAAAAAAATTGATATTTTTTATGGAACAGCCTGTAGGTATATTTTTAGATGGATCGGTTGCAAATATTTTCTTAAAGGAAAAAGTCTCTATGCACTATGATCCTAAAATAATAAAATTTTACACACAAACAAGTTCTGTTATTTGTTTATGTAAAATTAAATCCTTTTCAAGGTAACAACTATTATTTTTAGTGTATTTTTTTATTGAAAAATACACTATTGAGGACGACATAATTTTTTTACCTTACATTTTACCTAGGTACACTAAATTACAATAATTGTCGCAGCCTACTTTGGGAGTAATAAAATAATGAATAATTAATGAATTTATTATTTTAGGATCATAGTGTATAAAGACTTTTCCCTTTAAAACAAATTTTGCAACCGATCCATCTATAAATATACAGGGTGTTCCATTAAAAAAAATACATTTTTTTAAATATCTCGAAAACGCGATGTTCAATAGTTTTTCTGCTTCCGCTATTTTATTCAGCGGCAAAAATACTACTAGTTTGCTAATTTAACCGACTTTCTAGGTTAAATAATAACGAAGTTAGCAATAGTGCCGACTTAATATAAAACACGGTGTATATTAAAGTCATATAGGAGGTCGGTTAAATGGAAGAAAAGTTGTACAATTTTATGCTTATTAAGAATCGGAAACTACATTTTTGAAAAATTCCGCCATTAATGAAATATGCTGAAACAACTGAAACATTGAGATTTCTTATTTTTGCCAATCTTTTCCATTATTGAAAATGAATAAATTATTTTTTGTAGGTTTACACATAAACCGTCATGATCAAAATTTTCAAAGCCCACTAGATACCAATGGGCTTTCATAGTCAACTTTTGATTTTCTTATAATATTGTGTTTTCATGTAAGTCGTTATTAAGAAAATCAATTTAACTAAAAATCTATGAAATTAAAAAAAATCAAATTTAATTTTGAAAGTTTTTGAAATATCAAATGGATAGTTCTTTGACGACTTATGCTAACCTGCAGAAAATAATTCATACACTTTCAATAATAAAAAAGATACGACTAAAATGAGAAATCACGATTTTTTAGTTATTTCAGGATATTTCAGCAACGACTGAAAATATCCTAATTTTTGTAGCAGATTTCAGATCAACTTTTCTCTAATTTAACCGACCTCGTATCTGTCACGATTTCCGAGATCCCCGTATACCACCTCTGTTATCTCTGACACATAATCAAATGTCAAAAATGACGTTGCAGTCCCTGTCAACTTTAAATGTCCCTGTCAAATTTTAAATGGGCTCAAAAATCATGTGAGACCTCATTTTAAAAGTGTATAATGTATTTTAATTATTTACAAAACAAGTTATGTTATAGTTTAAAATTTTTACAAAATATTATTTACTACTTTTTGATGTAAAAATGATGTAATATGTGTTAAATTTAAAAAATGACTTTTCAGTCCCTGCCAACCTAAAATTTCAAACAGGACTTTGGTACAAAAGCTGCTACTGAATCTTACTACTTCTTGACGTAAAACTGATCTGTCAAACATCAAAGGTGATGTTGCAAACATTACTATAAATTATAGACGTCCCAACTGACACACAGAATGTCAAAATTGAAAACTAACATAAGTTTTGTTTATGAAAATTAATAAAACAACTTTTAAATGAAGTCTTACATGACTCCCATGCTTCTCAAAATTTTGAAAATGTCAGACTGTAATGTCGTCTATTTGACATTTGATACATCATTTTTACGTCAAAAAGTATTAAAATTAATCTTATTTATGTTCTATCACAGTTCCATCTTACTCGAATCAGAATTTAAAGCGGAGGGACTGAGGGAGGCACTATTATAAACATTCTCACTATAAATAAGTCTTTCCAATTCGTATATTTAGTTTCTTTAAGTTGACTTATTGTTGTCTGATACCGCTGTCCGTTAAATTTAATAAACTGGGACACTTAAAGCAAATTATGGATCCCTTGAGTGGTGCTTTAGAGTATCTACACGGCACCCACGGAATCCCCATTCCATAATCTAAATTAGTCCTATAATGTACTGCCTTGTTCTTAGCTCCGACTGGCCGATAGGGATTTACCATCCCTCTGCACCGAGGGAATTATTAGGACTACTTCAAGAAGAAAGCACAATCAGCGTTTAAAATTTTCCCAAAAATTTTTTTTTCTTCAATTTTTGTGAAAATCACTACTTAAGGTTAGAGTAAAAAGTGTCGATTTCTTCAAGATGATTTTCTGATACGCTCATTAACTTGGGGCCTCTTTTGCATTATATTTTCATGTCACAAACAAACGATCACAAGACCAAGAAAAAGCATTTTTCATACATATGCATTATTGTTATTGTGACCGTATAAGAGGGGTAAGGGGTAATTATATTCCCATCAAAAATCGTAATTGCAACCATTTCATATTTGAAGACTCATCTTAACATTTTCAGGTAATCTGACTAATCAAAAACCAGGAAAACACCACGCTGTTTCAACAACACTTTGAATTCTGATTGGTCTAGCAGCGTGGTTTTCATCGTGGAAACCATGGATACGGATCGCTTAACAATGTAAAGTCTGGTAGTTCGACAATATACAGGCTGTCCCAAGATTTCTTTATCAAGGGATATCCGCGTTATTTCAAAAAATAAACAAATGAAACTCAGGAAATTTCAACAATACCCCTAAGGCTTTGCAGCTGCACCCTCAATGCCCCTTTACGCCTTTCCACCCCTAAGTAATCATCCCCTACTTTTTTTTTTCAAATGACACCCCCATATGTTTTTTGCTCGGCAGGATTGTTGACTTCTTTCTCAATACATTGTCATACGATTTTTTCAAATCGAGACATATCTAGCACACCGAAAACAATATAATATCAAAACAAACGAGGGTTGTCAAGGAGTTGCAATTGCTTGTTTTTTGTGTTAATGTTTCCTGCTCCAACCACCTTAACTAGTAATACGGTGTTACTCGATATAGGCGTTAATAATAATAATTGCTTCTGTGATTTTAATGTCATATTAAATGTTAATTGTTGTTCCTTGACAGCCCTCGTTTGTTAAATTATGTTGTTTTCGGCGTGCTAGATATGTCTCGATTAAAAAAATCGTATGAAATTCGAATTCAGAAAAAAGTCAACAATCCTGCCGAGCAAAAAAAAATATGGGGGTGTCATTTGAAAAAAAAAGTAGGGGATGATTACTTAGGGGTGGAAAGGCGTAAAGGGGCATTGAGGGTGCAGCTGCAAAGCCTTAGGGGTATGATTGAAATTTCCTGAATTTCATTTGTTTATTTTTTGAAATAACCCAGATATCCCTTGATAAAGAAATCTTGGGACAGCCTGTATAATTAGTAATTACCTAATTATAGCTGCACGTCAAAATGAATTTAAATTTTGCCTTTTGCTTGATTCGTGAAATAGTCTAATAAAATACGACTCGTGATTGAATTTATGTTATATTATAAGAGTGTCTTTTATTTATAAACTCAACTGACTTGCTTAAAGAAAACACCAGGCTCGTCCTGCGGACTCGTAGTGTTTTCTTTCAACAACACAGTTTCGTTAAAAATAAATCGATAGACTTATCGCGAAAATTTAATCATTGTTATATTACTACTGAAATTTTAATTATCTACACAGTTATAACATAATTACAAAACTATTGTATGTACCTATGAATTTTTAGCAAATTGGTTGAAATTGTGATTCATGATTAAATAATTTACTGGGTAACTTATTTAATTTATAAATTAAATCATTATAATTTATAATTATAATTATAAAATTATAAAATTTAATAGCTTTAAACACGCTTCAATAACGGTCACAAACAGAATTAATTTTTAGCGCGTCGCCTCTGAAATTTGACTTTTCGATAGGCAACAGCTGGCCGAACGACGTCTATTCCAGCCCGATGTATGTACTATACATTTTATATAAATGCTGCGAAAAGACGTAGGAAATTGCTGCCCCCTGCCATCCATGCAGATGTGGCGGGGGGTAAATTTGAAACTTTGGTTAGGAACTCCGATATTGCAGATTCGAGTTTTATGACCAAAAATTCGAAGGAGTTGTCTGGAATAATTTTTTTGATTCATGATATAGATGGCGCTGTAATCGACAAAACTACCTACTTTTTTTTCGATTCGTCTTGATACTGAAATTGAACCGAAAAATCCATGAATCGAGGTACATTTATTACGTATATTATTCAGCCATAAACTCCGAATCTGCAATAAAAAAAACTTCAAAAATTTCAAAATTACCCCCAACCTACTCGCATGGGAGGGGAAATGGGAGTAATTTCTTACGTGTTTTGACCCGTCAAATTTGAATCTGCAAAAAAAAACGTGCTTTCTCATTTAAGAGTGTCAAAGTTCCTGCCCCTCACCCCTAGCAGGTGGGGGTAAGTTGATCGAGTTTGGTATCAAAAATCCATTTTTTTATCCGATGCGTAGTTTTTGATATACACTGTGTCTCTTGAATTTCTGGACATAGGGAATTCCCATGTTAAAATAAACTATTGTAAATATTGGCTCCCCTAATTATTTTACAGTAAAATGTCAAATATAAAACTTCTTAAGGAAAAAAAGCTGCTTCTTATGCTATAATTGGATTTTCATTTGGTTCATCCGTTTTCGATAAAATCAGGAAAAACTGAATGGTTTTTCGTAGTTTTTCAAGGTTGCTTTGCTTTTGACAGATAAGATATACAGGGTTATTCACGGTATACGCCACGGAAGATTATGGCCGTGTCTCTGGATTTTAGGATCTTTTTATTTTTAAAGTGGATAGAGATCCGGCAGAGGTACGTTTTAAAAGTATATTCATAATGTACAGGGTGTCCCAAAAGCATGAAACATATCAAAGTTATGTCTTTTTAAATGGAATGCTCCTATGTTATTGCATTTTTAGATTATCTAAGAAGAAAATATAAGATTGGTTTTTACAGTTGGTGTTTAAATTCAGAAGTTTTTGAGTTATAAACAAGTGAAAATCGTCATTTTTTAAGTTCAATGCAAAAAAATATGTACAACGAAAACGGCTAAAGATAGAGAAAAACGGCTTACATGTCCCTATTTTAACTTTTCATGTACTATCCTATGGTATAGAAACATTTGTACTTTCTTTGATTTTTTTATTTGTCGACGCGTGGAGAAATCTCAGAATTTTTCAAATTTTTTATCACCCTGTATAAACATTTCATCTACATCATTGGATAGTACATGAAAAGTTAAAATAGGGACATGTAAGCCGTTTTTCTCTATCTTGAACCTTTTCGTTGTACAGGGTCTTGAACTTGAAAAATTACGATTTTCACTTGTTTATAATTCAAAAACTTCTGAATTTAAACACCAACTGTAAAAGCCAATCTTATTTTCTCTTTTCAGACAATCTAAAAATGCAATAACATAGGAGCATTCCATTTAAAAAAACATAACTTTGATATGTTTCATGCTTTTGGGACACCCTGTACATTATGAATATAATTTTAAAACGTACCTCTGCCGGGTCTCTATCCACTCCAAAAATAAAAAGATCCTAAAATCCAGAGACACGGCCATAATCTTCCGTGGCGTATACTGTGAATAACCCTGTATATGACAGATAAGATAAGATAACCTAATAAGATAATAACAAATCCCTAATATTTCTAAATGAATTGCCAGGAGTAATGACATTCAATAAATTTTACTTTTTCTTCAATGGTGTAATAATTCATTTTTATAAACAAGTTTTTCATTGAAAAGTAATACTTTGCCACTTAAAGTTTTAATGATGAATGAATTACTTTAGAACAATCAGTTATTGACAATTAATAATTTTTAGCATTATCTGTCAAAAGCAGAGCAACCTTGAAAAACTACGAAAAACCATTCAGTTTTTCCTGATTTTATCGAAAACGGATGAACCAAATGAAAATCCAATTATAGCATAAGAAGCAGCTTTTTTTCCTTAAGAAGTTTTATATTTGACATTTTACTGTAAAATAATTAGGGGAGCCAATATTTACAATAGTTTAGTTTAACATGGGAATTCCCTATGTCCAGAAATTCAAGAGACACAGTGTATTTGAATGTCTGTGGATAAAATGAGCACCCTGTATATACTTATAAATAAGTTAATCATAAAGTTAAGGGGACATTTTTTGTATAGGTAGGTATAGGCACTTTTAACAAATTAATGTAAAAGCAAAAATTAAATTAAAGTTAATTGCTTAGATGATTGGATTTTTATGACCGGACCGAGACTGGTTACTGCAAAATTATCAATATGGCCTCCGTTTTGTTGGTATTAAATCATACCAACCTTTTATGCAAATTGCAGAAATTTGTAAAAGTCCTTCCATTTTCTCGCAATAAATAAGAATGAAAAATTGCCTCAACGTAAAATATTTCCTGGTTTCTAGAATAAAATCGACATAAAAATAATACAAGAAGAGTTATATAATATAGGTAGGTACGAGAAGAGATAAGGGTGAAGTTGAAATCCCTTAATATTTTGCGCATTGAAAATTAATGTCCTCCTTCCCTCCCACTTGATAATTTGTAATAGTTATTACGTAATTGCTTCTGGATATAATTTTCCAGGCATCGAGGTGAGTGTGCACTTGAAATGCTTAATTTCCAACCCGGCATAAATCGTCGACAAATTCATTCCTAGTTGAAATCTGACTTTCATTTAATCCTAGAGAGGGGTCCCCATAATGCCTCCGTTTAATTAATTCATCAAGCGAATAACGAGGCGTTTATCCAGTCTCGCTCCTCGTTTGCCCGTTGTGCTCTACAGGAAAATAAGAATAGCCCAACGGCGGGATTTATGAACATTCATATTCAAAATTTATGTCATGCTCTTTTTCAAAGGCCGAATTGGTCTGGCACATTTCAGAATATAGAGATACATTTATAAAAATTCCAAGCACTTTGTCATGTTCATCTGGATTACAGACTACTTGCCATGGTTTAATAAATTATTCAACCGAAGAGCGTTTATAATTCAAATATGAAAAGAATGAAAATGAGTCGTACGTGTAGATACCTATGTAGATGATTTACCTACCACTTCTACTTCTAAAACGTACCATTTCTTTAAAACGATCTGAGCAAAAATGCTTGCAAAAAGCTCTCTCTCTCTCTCTATCTCTTTTGTTATGTAATTTTATGAGGAATAGCTTTTTTTATTTTCTAAGAATTTATTAAAATAACATCCTGTATATTAAGAACAACTAAAGTATCATCATTGAAAGATCCTAAACTATAAGATTAAACAACCAAACTTACTGAAAAGCCAAACTTAAGAAGACCTAATTGATGTGATTTTTTTATGCAGGACATTAGATATAAATTTCTTTGTGTAACAAAAGGCTACAACATTTTTTCAAGTTCCTTTCAATAAGATCCATTGTCAGTGAAGACAAAACTTAACGCGATGGCTGGAAACGAAGATAGGATAGGACGCTAGAAGCAGGGATACGGTCTTGTTTTTGCCCCGCGGGGTCGCCGTTAGGTTTATTTGTTTTTATTCAGGGCCGCAATAAAGTTCCGCAACTTTTCATCTCATAACCGCAAAGGAATAAGGCTCACTAAAAAGACTATTAAGAATTTTTTGCGGAGCTCAGTCCCCGTCTGACAGTTCCGACTGTGTGTGAATAACGGCACATTGGCGCAGTCGATGTGTCAGTTTCCACAATGCTTCCTATCGTTATCCTTCCAAGTGTAAATACAGTCTGCACATATGTGGCAGTAAATGATGGATGCTTACATATTTCTGTTTCACGGTTTATTCCTGAATCCTAAAGACATGAATTTTTACCCGTACTGAACATTACATTGTGTATTGTACAATGAGTGACGCTTTTATTATTCAAGACGTCACGTAGATTTATGAAAATCCTTTCTTATATTGCAGAGTTTCTGTACTATGAGAGATAACTGCCGGGTAAATTTATCTTTAGGAAATTGCAAACAATTTTCTTTATTTGTGTCATATGTCAACTAAAATGTATGACGCGCATCGTATTATGGAATTATCTTTGATAAATATTTACATCTGCGTATCCTAAGTTTCATCAATTTTTTCGGGACTGAGGAGCGAAATAGGGGTGCTGGGTGGGTAAGAAGCTAAAAACAGCCATTGCAAACTAATACTAAGGTCACAACTAAGGCCTCTTTGACACAACGGTCGCATTGCTATTTTTTTCTTCACTTTCAGGGCCTCTTAGTCTTTTGCTATCAACTCCACACCGCACATTGAGCTGCTTCAGGCTTCAGGCTCCAGTCTTCATTTTTACGAAATCTGTGTCCAAAGTAGGAAAGAATTCGTCTTCGGCATTCCTTTCATAGCCTGTCTGTAATCTGGAGCTCTTTCGGGATTGAGATGTTAGTCCTTTTTGATGGCCAAGGAATTCCAAGTATTCTCCAGCACCACATTTCGAAGGCATCTATTCGATTTTTGTCCACTGCACTAAGAGTCCACGTTTCGGCACCGTATAAAATTATGGGATGTTTTAGTGCTCTGACGATCTTCTTTCTTGTATTTATTGTTATATAATATCTGCTTTCCATATCTTTTGTAAGTTTACCACGGAGTTGCCTGGTATTGCAATGCGTCTTTTTATTTCCTTAGTGCTTCCTCATTGTGCGCTAATAAGTGATCCCAGATATACAAAGTCCCCCACACGTTGGACATTAGGAAATGGATTTTGTGGCCGAAATACCTAGGTTATCTCTATCGACAACCATAAGTTTTATTTTGGAAAGATTAATTTCCAGTCCCAGCGCTTTACTCTCGTTTGTTATCACTGTTGTATTATCTGCGTATGTGAGATTATTAAATTTCTTACCCCCAATAGAGACACCACCCTCAAAATTATCAAGACTTTTTCGCATAATATATTCACCGTAGATGTTGAAAAGTCTTCGAGATAGTATACATCCCTGTCGTACGGCCTTGCTGATTCTGAATGATTCAAATAAACCGTTATCTAATCTCACTACTGCCTCCGAATTTTTATGTAGGTTTCTTATAAGTATAAGCAGATGGTTCGGTACTCCCATTTCTTTCAGTACTGTCATGAGATGTTCCCACACTACGCTGTCGAAACCCTTGGAATAGTCTATAAAGCATATAAAGGCTAATATGATTATGTTATGTTATCGTGCCTTCTCCACTATTTGTCGAACATTGAAGATTTGATGTCTCCCATAAAGTTCAGGTGGTATTTGACAGTCTAAATACCCTTCCACCCTCTTATTTATTATTCGTAAAATTATTTTGCTGGCGTATGGGATTAAATCAATAGTTCTATAATAGTTTTGGCACTGTTGCGTTGAGCATTTTTGTGTATTGGCATGAATATGGACTGAGTTCATTATTTGGGCCATTCTCCAGATTTCCACCCTGTATTGCACAAGTCGTGAAGCAGAGTGATGCCATCTTCTCCCAAGAATCTTAGTTTTTCTGACGTAATTCCATCAACGCCTGGACTTTGGTGTATTTTCAAACTATAGATGGTTTCCTAAATCTCACTTTTTAGTACCTATGTCAGAGAGTCTCTGTCATTGTGTGATGTAGAGAAGTTTAGTTCGTGGCGTCGCAGTATAAACTTTCGCAGTAAGCTCTCCATCTCTGTAGCACCTGATCTTTCTGCCAAAATTTATTACCGACTGCATCTTTTATTGTGGAAGTTTTTGATGTACATTTCCTTGATAGTAATTTAACTTTTTCATGCAGGTCTCAGGTCTCATTTGTATTAAGATGTCTTTCCATTTCTTCACGTACATTTCTTATATTATTATTCTTATCTTGTCGACACCTTTTGAATATCTCTCTTCAAGATGTTATATTGTTGTTTTTCTTCGTCAGAATGAATATCTTTGTTTTTGAGTATTTTGCTTTTTTCTATTGCGTCTAATGTCTCAGCTTTTATCCAATGTTTGTTGTTCTTTGTTCGAGTTATGGTGTTACGTTTTTCTAGGACAGATTTTATATCTTCTATACTTTGCTTTAACTTCTTCCACTTTTTATCAACTGTATCATCTTCTCGTTATGTTATTCTTGAAAAGTTTTATTTTCTGTTTTATTTCATTTTTGATCTGTCCAACTGTATTTCCTATTGGTATGTGGATGTTTTGACTTCTCTAAGAAGTTTTAAATTTGATCTTAGGATCCGATTGTTGATGATTAGATTCACATTCTGCTCCTGAGTAGGTTCTGGTGTTCAATACTGACGACTCCATCTGGAGGGGATCTATTTATAAATATTTTTTTATAATTTAAAAATAAATCTGTTATATGCAGAAAGAGGACGTTTTATATTTCTATTTCAAGGACTTATATATTCTGAAAAGAAACAAAACACAAAAAAAATGCATATAAAATTCACGCCTTGTGCCAATACCTAGTTCTCTCTAGCGTGCAGCGGCGCAGGATAAATAAATACAAGCCTTGCTGCCGGCCTAGTTCTCTCTAGCGCCAGCGGGCGTTAAAACGAATAAATAGATTGGTTGCAAGTACATAAATAGTTTAGAGTTCAGAAAATATTAATTACAAAATGAGATCTAGCATATTATACAGGCTGTCCCATATCGTTATGTTCAAATTTTGTGAGCATATAGTAGGCTCATTTCTAAGCCTAAAAAACCTAAAAGTGTAAGGTCTATCTGCATTCGTTACGAAGTTACAGGCCTAAGAAAATAATGTCTAATAAATACCAGATTTCACTTTGAAAACCACATAAAACTTATTTTATTGACCAAATCTTTAGTTTATCATGTGTTAAAAATGTCCTATTCCTTGCTGAATACAAGCTTGTGCTCGAAGGCCTATTGCAAAAGTAACAGTTTTCTCGTATTTTTTCGCGTACCTATCTCTTGACCAGCTTGCTGAATACGATCAAATGATAATTTCTCTCTGGTGTATTTAGTTACAAACACCAATTCCGAAATATTCTGGTGCCGCATCTATTTGAATCCTAATGCCATTTCGTATGAGCAGGGGAACCTCTACTCTCTACTAATGTTTATTTCGGTGACGTTTACTCATGTGTGGCAATTTTTGTGGCTTACAAAGTTGAATCTTGTTATTTACTAGTCATAATTTTCTTAGGCCTGTAACTTCGTAACGAATAAAGATAGACCTGTCACTTTTGGGTTTTTTGGGCTCAAAATTAAGCCTACTATATGCTCAAGAATTTTGAACATAACGATACGGGACATCCTGTATAACAGAGGCGTTATCAAACTGTAAAAGGACTATAAAAGAACTGTAAAAGTTAAGATAGGAACATGAAAGCCGTTTTCCAATATCTTGAGCAGATTCCAATGTACCCAGTTTTGAAAATGAAAAATTGCGATTTTCACTTGGTTATGAACTACTTACCTAAGTTAAAATACATCAATAAAAACCACCTGGAATCGATTTTTTCGGAGAAGTTAAAAATATAATAATATCCTTTAAATGTCCCCGTTAAAATAACGAAATATGTGTCAACTTCCGGTATTTCCGGATCTTGAAAATATTTTCATTGAATTTTTCGTGGTTGTCTATGTCTGGATTTTTTTTATTTGAGGCTCTGTGACCAAAAGTTCCCGAGATATGGCCCTGTATGTACAATCAGCCTCGAAATTACTTAATTAGTGGGCATTTTCTAGAGTATTATTACGTGTCGTTTTTATTAAGTATAATAATGTATTACTTTAATTTACTCCACAGTTTTCAAGCTAACTAGTCCAAATAGAGCCAACCATTTATGCTAATTATCTAATAACTGAAATAATCCTCCAAATGCTTTTTTAGCAGCTATGTTAAGCGTAATTAAACAGATGAGTTTGCGAATTACAAGCGGGTATGGGAAACGAATTCGTAGGTTGGCCTAAATAAGATTAGTTAGCCGTAAATGTTTAATGTTTGTTCCTATATTCTCCACGCGATTCTCTTTTGTGTTTTCCTTCTAATTTCTGCAAAGGCAATAATTTTTGAAAGAACCGCGTTTACCAGGAAATTGTGGTGGACTTTATTGTTTCATTTATGACTCTCCAAGTGAATTTAACTAAGTGCTGATCCCGATAGACTGAAACAGAGGAGTTTTGCAACTTTAGCAAAAATGTTTCTCGTGTAGACAACCTTCAGCTTCTCTATACTTGAATCTCTATAAGTTTGACTCAAAATTTTATGACTATCTGCCTGAGAAGGTTTGGTTTTTAGTCTGAGAAGGTTTGGTTTTTAGTAAATCATTTTTTCAGTTTTGTGTTCATATTTACCCCTGACCATCAGCCTGTAGTGGTTTACTAGCTAAGAAGTTTAACTAACACTTAGGGGGGCAAATTAAGAATATATGATAGACTAACGCCCGTATTCACAAACGATAATTTCCTAAATAATTACGTAATCAATTATCCCCATCTCATTCTATTGCAAAAAAACTGCATACCTCCATCTCACTCATTTAGTTAATTACGTAATTATTTAGGAAATTATCGTTTGTGAATACGGGCATTAGATTAATTATATTAAAATAAATTATATTATATTAATTAATTACTTTATATTAACCGGCCCTAAGGGCCGGTTGCACAAACACAAATTAAAAATTTTGAGATAATTACTGATTTTAAATTGTAAATTTTGAAAATATGGCAAATATATTTAACGATTTTTAATTTTTTATCAGTAATTAACTCTTCTTAAAGGGTGTAAAACTTATTTTCAGCAATATTAGACCAATATTCTCATAATACAGGGCATTTTAAAATCAGTAATAATTATCTGAAAATGCTTAATTTACGTTTGTGCAACCGGCCCTTAATATGCATGATGGAAAAAATACATCATCAGAGGGGAATATCTCGAGAACAGGAGCTTTTTTTTGGAGGGGGGGGGGGTTATGGTCTTATAAACTTTTGATCTACTCATTGAATACTACCGATCCCAAAAGTTCCATCAAATTTAACCGAAATCCAATTCCCATAAGGATTCTCTGCGGGGTCATTTGAAACATTGTAGAAATTAATTACTTTTTAATTTTTAATTGTACCTAATTAATTACTGATTATTTTAGTTTGTAGTCGAGTGAGTCAAAAATGTGAGTCAAAATTCGAGTCAAATTTTAAACTATTGGGAAATTGCGTGATCTTGAACAATAAAAAAAATTCGGCTGCGTCGCTTCTTTGTAGGGCTTCCTCCCCTAAACCTCCGTTTTCAACGTCATTTAATATTATTTTGCAATTTTATGCATTCATCAAATTCAGGATCAACCCCCCCCCCCCCAGGCCCATAAGAAAATACTGGCTACGCTACTGATTGCAAGCTCTGACAAATTCAGATGTTTCACTTTGGCTATGTTCCAGAATACAATACAGACTGTAATAATTTTTTTCTTGCAACGTTTTAAGTATTCCAACATTTTCGATGAAGCGATATAGGCTTTATTACGCCCGCACCATCCAAAATATTAGTCGTCTGACGAGACTTGAGGCCGACTTCAGTGAAAATTCAAAGACTTGTTCGACACAACAGTACTTCACACAACTTTTTTATAATTGAAACTTTCAAACATACTTTATCAACCTCTGTCTCCATTTCCACATCTGTACCAGTGTTTTCGTGAAAAATTTCTTCCCATAATACTTTCCTGGGTGGTTCAGGTATTAGTGGCGTGTGTGAGTCGGACGAACATGTAAATATTTTGAGCCGGAACAAGATTACTTCCCCCCCCCCCCCGTTTTCGAGGATGCTGAACACGATGCCGTTGTCAGAATTTCTCTTTGGGGTTGCGCAACCCCTCAAAACGGCCAAAAACCACCCTCTAGAGAGATAAACCGCGCTTCAATCCATTTCCCTGCAAAAAAACCTTCCCCCCGTTTTCAAGGATGCTGAGCACAATGGAGGTGCTGGATATCGCGTGCGACCCCGACCAACCCCTCCACCGGCCAATACTCGCACCCCCGAAATGGATGATTTTTTTTATGTAATGTAGGCCAAACGATGGACTTTTTCGAAAAACTTTTTGAAAATTCAAGTACAGAATCACAATGGCCATAATTTAAAATTATTTTGGAGTATAAAGAGTGTCCCATATGACAGTGACATATCAAAGTTATGTTTTTTTAAATGGAATTCTCCTATGTTATTGCATTTTTAGATTGTCTGAGAAGTGGAGATAAGATTGGCTTTTACAGTTGGTGTTTAAATTCATAAGTTTTTGAGTTATAAACAAGTGAAAATCGTCATTTTTTAAGTTCAATGCCCTGTACAACGAAAACGGCTAAAGATAGAGAAAAACGGCTTACATGTCCTTATTTTAACTTTTCATGTACTATCCTATGATGTAGATGAAATGTTTATACAGGGTGATAAAAAATTTGAAAAAATCTGAGATTTCTCCACGCGTTGCCAAATAAAAAAATCAAAGAAAGTCCAAACTATACCATAGGCATATATACCAAAAATGCAATAACATAGGAGCATTCCATTTAAAAAAACATAACTTTGATATGTCACTGTCATATGGGACACTCTTTATACTTACTCCAAAATAATTTTGAATTATGGCCATTGTGATTCTGTACTTGAATTTTCAAAAAGTTTTTCGAAAAAGTCCATCGTTTGCCCTACATATACATAAAAAAATCACCCATTTCGGGGGTGAGTATTGGCCGGTCGAGGGGTTGGTCGGGGTCGCACGCGATGTCCAGCATCTCCATTGTGCTCAGCATCCACGAAAACGGGGGGAAGGTTTTTTTTGCAGGGAAATGGATTGAAGCGCGGTTTATCTCTCTAGGGGGTGGTTTTTGGCCGTTTTGAGGGGTTGCGCAACCCCAAAGAGAAATTCTGACAACGTCATCGTGTTCAGCATCCTCGAAAACGGAGGGGGGAAGTAATCTTGTTCCGGCTCAAAATATTTACAATTTTCGGGTTTTTTTCCGACTCACACACGCTACACTGAGAAAAAAACATTCAAACGGCAGCCTATTGACTGAGCATTTGTCCTGCAGCAGTTTCTTTTAAACTATGAATCGTTAAAACTTTACTGCTGCTTTGAAAGGATATAAGTGTATTATAAACAGTATCTGTTCCCATCACAAGGATATATTTTTGAAAGGTGTAAATAAAAGTCAAGTTCAGGATTAATTTTTCCGAATCCTGTGCAAAGGTAAAATAAAATGCCAAAAAATCGTAATCTTAAATGTCACAATCTTAAGTTGGTCCAAACCGATCAGTAGAATTTAAACGGCGTAATATCAGTTTAAATGCAAAAGACAGAATGCAGTAATTCTAACTATGAACAGCCGTCAACGTTTGAATGTTACGTTTCAGTTGGATTGGACATTCTATTCAGAATTGAATTCATGCATTCCAGTATTCAAATTTATACGTAAAGCATGATTGTTGTATAGCAAGTTTACACTGAAAATTTAGCTTGGTGTTCCATACTGACGGCAAGCTGAAAGAAACGACAAAAATTTTGATTCAAATGTTCTGGCAGGATTTTCTGAAGATTTTACTTCCCGTAGATATAGTATAGGTTTGTTTGTTGGGCTTTGCGTTAGTAACTTGAAGGAAGTTGTGGCGTATGTGTAGCAGACCTGCTTGGACCTGGTTAAAATTGTACGACCTAGTTTTTCTTCAATCTTTTACCGTTGATTGAACAATTTGGTTCAATCAACCACAATGTATATTATTATACATTTTCAAATTGTGTCTGCGAGAAAATTGATACAGATGGTTTTCACAGTAGAAGTTTTTATTGAGTAAGTAGTTTATGGGCTAAAAACAAGTGATCGCCATTTTGTATATAAAAATTTCAAGTACATTGTAAAGTGACGCTTGATAAATTAAGAGAGGGACATAAAAGCCGTTTTCCTATATTTGGGGCGCCGTTATCGACGGTCTATACATGTTTTGAAATCGAAAAATAACTTCAAACATACTTTTTACACTTGTTTCTTGCTCATAAACTACTCATCAAAACTTCAACTGTGAAAACCATCTGTAAAATGTATCACCAAGTCACTGCGCTTTTTGCACCCTACAACTTTCGTATGTCATTTTTTTAAATAAAAAATTTCAGTGGTACCTATAGCTACTTTAGCGCACTTATGAGACACCCTATTCTACAAATACAAGCCAGTATAGGTAAAGACTGTGGGAATGGAAACGGCACAGAATTACAAATCAAACGGCATGACAGTACAGAGCAATCTGTATGAATGTACAAACAAGCCGTATAAAAGTACAGAATAAACGGCAGGGAAGTACAGAACAAACAGAAAAAATGCTCGATATGAAAGTAAACTGTAAGAAATAAACTGAAAAACATTGTAAATGAGCATGCAAAAGCGTCCGAATCTGTAGTAATCTACACGCAGCAATTTACATTTGGCCATTTAGGCATGGTAGTTCTAATATGCTGTAAGCTTGATTACTACGGTCAAAACAGTTTGACACCTCTGTACCCGGCAGTTAAAACTTAACGTAAAATGTTACCATGCCCCTGCAATTTAATATAACAGTTCTTACCGGCGCCAAGCAAATTAACGTACAACAGTATAAAATAATCGCTTATACGTTTATTTTAAACATACTTTTTTCTCAGTGTACTATATTTCTGAATAAATACATTCACAACTTGTTGTCAAACTGGACGTTTCCTCGTCCAAGTTTGACTAATTAATAATTCCGGCGATCCCGAATCAGACGGCCCTCGAAAGGAAAAATTTACCTATGTGCCTTTAAATATAGTAACTGCAGTATTAGCAAGAGTATTTCTCACATATTCCACATAAAGCAGCATACTCCTTGTTGTTTATTTTCATTACGGTAAACTGGAGCTCAAAATATGTTACTGAGTTTTGACTTCTGTCAACCCTCATAATCTATTGTGTGGGGTGGTGTGATTCCATAAACATTAATAATAATAATTAATAACAAGAACAATTATTATCAAAATATCAAAACAAAGCCAAAACAAACATAAAACATTCTTTTCTTGTTTTCTATTGTTTACATTCTTTACATATTCTTTACATTCTTTATATTATTTACCAATTTTTTACGTCAAACGCAGGGAATGAATTTTTTACACATAAATGCACATCACTGATGGTTTCTCAATCAACGTAGGGTCTTACCGACGCTTTCTAGCAGTTAATGTCCTTTAAAGTCGGTAACTTTGAAGATGTTTTTCCTTAATAATTTTTAAACGCATAAATATTTAAAAATTAAATTTTCATAATTTGGTTGCTAGATAAACCACCCTCTTGTAGCATAACAAATTATTAGAAATTCCTCTTAGATGAAAAATTATTAATTTCCATTTCTATCAATAATAATTTACGATACTGACAACTTGAGAAGTATGGATTGGATACCTTAACAAATGAGAACGCTTTCTTCTACCAATATCAAGAATATCAAGATATGTAATACCAAGTAGGAAAAGAAGGATGCACAGTAAATCGTCTACCTTATTATTGAGAAAGGAAAACAAAATAATAATGTCTACTATAATGTCTATTGAGTAACAAAAACAACTTAGAACAATCATTATTATCAATTACATTGAACCTAATAGTTGCTTTGGAGATAAACAAGCTATTCCATATAATCCAGAAAACAGTTTTATATGTAATATCCATTAAGCAGCTCTATTGCAATATTATTATTTGTATCTCCAGGCAGATATAAAACTTGGTTTCCGATTCTAGGATATATAGCGAAATATCTTATAAGGAAACTTTCCAAGCAAACCCCATCATCTTTCCTCCTAGAAAATACCGGGTGTAAAGCATATCTGCTAAGAAGTTCCCTATCAAATCAAACTGTATTATCGGGGACAAAAATATAAACAGTCACCATTTAACAAACCAAAAAGTGAATATAAAATTATTTATTTTAAGAGAAAAAAATCAAAATACACCAAAATACTCATAATGAACTCTTGATATTATTTGACCGAGGGATTATTATATTGGATTGTTATCCAGTTACTAGAAAACTCTATTTTATTGTACAAATTTGGTGCGATTCGCTTTTTATTATTTCCAAAAAAATATCTGAAAAAAAAATCGAAAAAAAAAGTCTAAGATTTAAAATGAATCTAGGTCAGAGAAAAAAAAACAAAAAAACGAGCGAAAAAAGAAAAAGGAAACAAAAAAGAGCAAGCATAAACCTTTTTTAGGTTTTGAGCAGTCTGTTAGTGTAAAAAGTTATTAAATTAAAGGTTAAAGGTAACAGAGCAAGAAGATGAGCAGGGTGAATAA
Organism: Malachius bipustulatus; assembly: GCA_910589415.1. Lineage (NCBI taxonomy): Eukaryota > Metazoa > Arthropoda > Insecta > Coleoptera > Melyridae > Malachius > Malachius bipustulatus. The sequence continues at coordinate 25,300,724 of OU342635.1, forward strand.
GCCGAGATTAACAAAAAATCAGTACTGCTGATAAAGATGTCTGAAAAAACATAAGAAGGCCAGAATAATGTTCTCAGAACATGACCTAAAATGTTAACAAAGTAAACTAAAATAACCCCATCTTCGATTCTTACACCCCCCCCCCCCCCCCCAATTGTCCCTTGAGCAAGTTTGTTTGGTGATCAGTAGGTTTCTTCGTCTGGTTTGATATAGCAATTATGAAAGGATAGCAATAATTGATAACGGTTTTTCACCGTGAAGAGGATACCACCTGGTATAATGCAGGACTAGTAATAGAAAACTCAAAACTCCGTTCGCCGAATGTCTTTTAGCACTTCTCGTGAGGTATCACGAAATGCAATTACAATAAAACCAATATCTCCGAGTTTATATTTTCTCTGCATCCTTGTGTCGCTACAAAACGGTTAAGGTTTTGATCAATATTTGAAAACTCTGATGCTGTTTGAATCTTATTGGCATTCATACTATCTACTGGAGGAACTCGACTAGGTGTATTGCTTTGATTCCCTTCTCATTTTAATGGAGCATAGTTTTTTATTCATTTTGAAGTGCTTCTAGACGTGTATCAAATGTAATAAATATTTGAATATATATTCTTTGTATACCTACTATGTTTTAAACACGGACCAAATAGTATAAATAATTTTAATAAATCGCTATGGAAACACTTGCGAGATTTACTAAAACGATAAACGTGGAGCACGTTCTAGTTGAAATCAACTTTACTCTCTACATACCTTACTATTATTGATTGAATGCTCTCCACGTTTATCGTTTTAAATCTTACTAGTATTTCCATAGCTAATAAAAAAAATTCCTCATTTTTAGTTTTGTACGAGTATTTGTGTGAAATTTTGCAACTGATCGTAAACATCTTGATTATGAGATTATGACTATGTCTTTGACGCTCACTTTTTACCCCCCCCCCCCCCCTACAGATGGCTCCGCCCAAGCATTCTTCCATTTGCGCTGAGGATTTTCCAAAAAAAAATTTCATATCCAGTTTTAAGTTATGCTTAAAGTTCTAAGTCTAGCTGTTCGGGAAGATTGTTCCCGAACTAACCAAGATTTTGACCGCAGATAGACAGACAGACAAGAATACGAATTAATAAACGATTATGCAGTCAGTTAAAAGTGAATAAATAGCCCTGATATACTTTTGACTCTCCTTTCTACTTATCATTGGTGGCACCTCTTCTCTAGTAAAAGAATTCAAAAATTCAAAGAAATGATAAGTAGTAAAGAAATTATGGAATTTCAATTTTGGCAATAAAAATCAGGGACTAAAATATTAGGGTAGATGTTGGTGAGCCCGCCGCCTCCCCCAAAGTTTGTAATCGAACAAAATTCCACCAAATAGCTTAAACCCATCAATTAGATTCGTCAAATTCTAAAATTATTGTAGCTCAGTATAGCTCTACCATTTCAGCAGATCTTTAAGAAATATTTTATCGAAAATAAAACTAGGTAGGTAATATTCGAAAAACTCAGAGCATTTAATCTCACAACGCAGCTTTAGAACCTTGAACTGTTCCTTAAAAAGAGCTCTTCAGATCTCTTTTACGAGAAGTTCAAAACTGATCACAGCAAGAGCCACCGCCACCATGCTCTATTTAATTCTATAGAGCGGTTTCCTTTTGAGTATATTAGCAGTAAATGCTTTCGAGATTCTTTGATGACGAACAGAACAGTTCCTTTATTTTCCTACTCCCATTACTCCCACAAAGCCATAAATCACCACAAATAAGATGTTTTCGTCGGCGGTGGATCAGATTGTGAATTTATATCTGTCTGTTCGACGTCACATTTTGCTCATGAATATTTTGTTAGGATATTCCAAATATGACAGGCCGTTCATTTCTCATAGCATTGATAAATTGTTACTGATTTTATGACAGTCCTCTACTTTATCGAATTAGAATAAATTAACGTGCAGTTTTTCACAGTTGATTCACTATCGAAATTCTGTCAGTGATATTTCATAATATTCCGTCAGAAGCAAAAATGAAGATTTGCATAACAAAAAATAAAGTCTACGCTGCGTGGTAACATTTTGATTTATTTATACCTCCAAACGTGACTAAAATTATGATTGGTAATTTAGTTATTATTGTGGTTTTATATGAAAAGCTGTACCTAAGTAGACTTCTTCATCTTATTTTCACAAACTTCTCACAAACCTTTGAACTCTTGAAAATCTAGCTCAAAGGTTTTACGTTCAAATAGTGTCCTATATACCTACAGGGTGTTTGGTAACCGGGCACCCAAAATCGAACGTCATCATAAACATAAAATCTCATTTTCACCACAAAAAAACATTACTTTCTTCGAGACCAAATATGTTTTTTTTTTTCAGTAACTGGACAGCCAAAATCCAGCCTCCATCTTGCGCACACCTTCCTGACCTCCAGTTTTTCATGCAGGACTCTTCCTTCCTGCTAAAAATGCGCAAGAGTCCAGACTATTTCCAAGAAAGGCAAAAAGACCATACAAAACAACTACCGGTCAGTAGCACTGCTCTTTCAACATCTTTTAAAGCACTTGTAAGGAGCTAATATAATCAGCGACCGCCAGTACGGCTTCCGCAAACAGAGATCAACTGGAGACCTCCTCACCTACGTAATGGAAATGTGGAATTGCGCAGTCGAACATATTGGGGAGTCTCATCGAGTGGTTGCGCTTGATATTTCTAGGGGTAATCTAGGGGACACGATCCTTGGCATGATGGCATGATGTGTTGTTAGCAAAACTGCAGGCTTGCGGCAAGCTTGGAAAGTTTTGCTTATGGCTTAAGAGCTACCTCGGAGATCGCTCAATGCGGATAACCGTCGATGCAGTTCTTTCTGAGGCTTTTTCTATCAATGTCGGCGTACCTCTGGGGGTATCTCCGACTCTTTTTCTTATACATATTAACAATTTGCTGGAAACAAAAAAGAAGCCAATATACAGTTTTGGCGATGACAGTACACTTTTATATTTACCTATACGTTAGATGTGCGAGCTTCGGTCATCGACGCAGATTTTCGCAAAGAGTAAGTCTCAATACCTATCAAAGATCTACAAGAGATTCTAGCTTGGGGCGATAGAAATCAAGTGTAGTTTGATGCCAAGAAAACACGGTCTGTCCATCTTCTCCAAAAAAAGTGTGTCTTGAACGTTGTGGAACCAGATATGGTGATTGCGGATAACTTTCTTCTTTCATCGCCATCTCTTCGTTTGCTTTTGAAGTGCTCAAAAGACGTGGCCCGTTTGATCCCACCTAAAACGAGGCCGGACAGAAGTACACCTCAGACCGCAATAGCTCATTCCTATCAGGTGCAGCTCGTACCACTTTATTTCAGACTTCTTTCTTGTATAGAATCGCATCCCTTTGGAATAGCATTCGATTAAAAGTTAGCGTGAATCGATATCTACGCTCATGCACTGCTCCCAGAACGTCATAGGGATTCCCTGCAGTGCATGTGCTTATTCAATAAAAAATAAGGATTTTTTGTGCCTCTTCAGTGAAGATATTTACGATCTCAGGAATCTCACTTACATTGATTTGGTGACCTTCCATGGCCGGCTTCTGATGAGATTTTACGAATGCGGTGAGCTCAATTATTGCGCGTTCCAAGTCCCAAACACGTGGTTTCAGTCGCAGAAACAGGATCATAATAAACTTCGTCTAGCTGGGCTTAGATCACAATAATTATAAAAATTTTGTATCACTGCACGAAACTCATTTTTATATTTTTTTCTGGAGTTTGCTGACTCACTTGCTTGAAAAAATGACCAAATGTAAACCAAGTGCTTTTGGAAGAGAGATTGGAAGCGATGTGAGCTATTTAAGTTACAGGATACAAAGTAGGGTACCTGTATTACCGACACTGACACTTACTAGGGTAGCGCATTCACTCGTTAACGTTCACTTGACAAGGAGTTAACTGAACAGCTGGATGTCACATTTTGTACAGATTTTGTCACTGCCGTAGGTAGCACGTGGAAAAAATCAAATTTGAAAAAAATAAACAAAATATTATCACGAAGAGTTTAGTATTCGGTACCATTTTTAATTCGACGTCCTAAACAGTTACTGAGATAAAGAGTCTTGACAGACCCACGGACAACAGAGTGGTCTATAGGAAACCTTCCATGTAGTGATGCTTATAGAAATCAGTTTCGTCAAGATGCAATTAAACCTATATGGCAAACTTTTAGGTACGGCAAATCAGTGCGCCGTATTTTCTTGATTTTCTGCAACCATAACTGCCTACTTGATGCACTTTTTGCTCAGAATATTCCATCAATACAGTAATAGATAAATTATAAAATGTTACTTTTAGGCAACGCGAACAAGTGGTAACCACTCTTTTTATTGTTGGAACATCCTCTGACGAAGCAAAAGTTGACCATTTTTATTAAATACGCGGACAATATAACACCAAATTTTGTAAATTTTTTTAAGGTTGTGAGCGCTCATGAAAAACCTAACGTTTTTGGAAGTTAATTTTGTATTCCGAACTGTTTGTGCTATCGAGAGAGGCTGCGCTACCGTAGTAACCGTCAGTGTCGGTAATACAGATATCTACTCTAATACAAAGTTCATTGTAGCGCCCTCTCGTGGAAATTTAACAAGAGACTTATCAAGCGACCTTGTTACGTTTTAATCAAGGAGGATTGTTTAACAATCATTAATAAGGATTGAAGTAAGTAAGAATGATGGACCAATAGAAGTAACAAACTTTTCAGTAACGAAAATAGCTTTAGTAAAGCTTTTAGATCAGTGAAGTTTCGATCAGTATACCTAATCAATTTAAACTTGACAAAACCTATATGATTTGAAATAACGTCGTGTTTAAACTTTACCTACTAATCTCACCCCTCCGTTGTCTTAATAAAACCCTTGAACGTGGTCTTTTTAAAAAGGTACCAAGTTTAAGGACAAAGAAAAATTACTCTTTCTCTCCCTAATATCAAGGATGTTAAATATAAATGAACAGAAGTCGACAATAAATTATTCAAACTCTAAAGTGATATGGTTTTAAAAGGAAAGAACGAAAAATCCCCAATTCTTTGTAGTTGATGAATACGGTAGTCTCATGATATTACCACTTCAATAAAGATGCAATTAAAACTTTGAGACGAATGTTTATTTCAGAATAAATGACTCTTCCCGTCGTCTCATTCTTGGGTCGATCTCAATAATTAAGAGAATTCCCTTTTCCTTTACAATCACACTTCCATCATCAGTCGAGAATTCATCGTTTGATTTCTGCCTTATTAATATTAATACCTTCTTAGAATTTCAAATAAATATTTTCCATTCATTAAATAAAACAAGGTGTACCGATATCATGGGAATGCCTACGAGGTATCGCTAACTCAAAACTCTCTCTGCGATGGTGCCTACATTTATTCTATATTTATCAGGAAGTACCTACCAAAAAGTATCAGAAAGAAAGAATTAATTTTTGCTTGGATTGTACCTAGCTACACATAATCACGGAGAGAGGAGTTTTTATTATTTATTTTTATGAAGCAACTATAGTCTTAAGTTTCATTTTTCGATAAAAATCTAGGTGGTGTTGTTGCTGCTAGTTTCCCACAGATGTTCAGCTAGTCAAAGCAATCAGCAGTACATGCCAGGTTTCCAATACATAGGGCAATTCAGTTGACCGTTAAAAAAGAAACAAGAGAGCAAAAATGAGGTTTCAGGTCGCGTATTCGGTTTGATGGTATGATTGTGATGTTATTGATAGACATATATGTGAGGTTTTAAAATGAAGTGGAGAGAAGCAGGCCTCGCTTAAATTTCTTTTATTGACAATCCCTATAATTAACGCTCTGGGGATTTAAATACCTCCATCAATATGTGAAGCTGGAGTTCTCTATTTAGTTATTCATACACAGAGGATAAGATTTATTTATTTTTTTATTTTTAGGTAAAAATGCTATAACTAGTTTCCTATAAGCAGCTATATTTGAATAATTTAAATAGTAGCTCTTCACAAGAAAGCTTTCCGACATCAAATTTGCATTCTTATAAAACAAAAATATCCCACATGCCCACATTATCGATCAATAAGGGAAACATGTTTCCATAAGCTTCATTTTATCTTCGTTTATTACTGAATAAAGTAACTTTGTTTGTACCAGCATGATACACGACGTGATCTTTTGTCTATTTATCGCAAGAAGTTCTCTCCGTGATGAAGTATAGTTTTGCTCTAAATTCTGGTTCAGTACGAGAACAATGCACTTTCGGGATTTTCAAATTATTACACACTCTCCTGCCTAAAAGCATTTTTGTGTCAGCTCCTCCCGGGGGTTAGAAATCAAACTCTTTACGAGGAGCATAAGTTCATTTCCAACCTTCAAACAGCTTCTCGCTCTAGATGAATAAAAAGAGGAAGAACAATGGAACACTCCAACGTACTAACGTACTGAGCTACCCTGCGCTTTGCATAATGGAGAGCCGTTTGAATTTCCTCCAGGAAATGGGAGCAAATCGAATTCGAAACATATCACGTAGCGGTAATTGGTTTTACAATAACAATGCAATTCCAGCAACAGATTTATTCGAGTACCTGTTTACCCAGTACGGATTTCTTTACAATTATTTATTACAAATTTAATGAACACGATCTCAAATGAGAAAGAGAATCAACAACACAAAAAAAAATGTTAAAGGAAATATTTGCGAGAATCATTTGAAGTCGAAATCTTTTCACATAAATATTTTCAAGCGGACATTTATTGCTGATTTGACTTCCCAACACAATCTTTCTGAATAATTTCAAAAAGTATAAGTAATTATGTATATCTTTCACTGTTCTCGAGATCCCAGTGGGGAGCTTATGTTTATTGTTAATAAATATTGAAATTGCTTGGTGCCAAATTGAGGCCTTTATCGGATAATAAGACATTTAGCCCGATTAGAAGATCCGAATTAGAAAAAATATTTTCCATTTGATAAAATTGATAATAGAGAACGTTGATTAAACACTTTCGATCGTAAAAACGGTTCCTTGTCGCTTCATTACAGGCCGCAGTTTTCAAAAAAAAAAAAACTAAAATTATTGCAGGAATCAGATGTCTGAGAGAAGTCTGTGTGTTGCTTTTTAGCAATATCGGTTACCACATAACGAGATACAATTATTGTGCCATTATTTTCGTGGTAACTAAAGGAGACACTGCTGCGCCGCTGCGCGGTTGTAGGGGCGGGGTGCGAGCAAGTAGAGATAAGAGAGAGAGAGAGAGAGAGAGAGAGAGATCTTGCAAGAAAAATGTAATTAAATTTCAAAAAGACACGTTTATCTTTCTCATGCACACCCACACCAAAGTGGAGAGTTCAAATTAGGTACCAAATTCCTACACTAATGTGAATCTCTATCTCCTCCTACTTAAAAGAGTGGTTATTTTAAAAAAGAGAAAAAGGTAATATAGTGGGATGCCAGATATGCTTTAGTTTAATTTTGAATTTCTTCCTTTAGTTTATTTTTGTCAAGGCTATCCCTATGTTAATAATTGATAGTTCCTTAAACTCACTTCTGGATTAAATGTCTGTCGATAACTTGAATCAAAATCTGATATAAAAGGAAATTTGAGTTTGATAATATGGTTAACTTGTCTTCTAACTCCGCTTCCAGGAAATAGTGAAGTTTGGAGTACTTACAGAATCTCTGATTGTATGTCGACGTCTGCAATTAGATTACCTTCTACCTCGACTGGAAACGTTTATCTGAACGGGCAGTTTGTTTTTCTCCGAAGATATATCGGGAATTGTTTCGCCTCAAGCTGGTGATGGTGGCGTAACAGACACTCTCTTTTAAATAACGAATACCCAAATGTGTACATATTTAAATCTCGACCGCTGATTATTATAATTAATATTAAACACAGCTACTGTCCTTGTTTGAGGTAACTAAGCCGCTTTTAGCTAGGGAAGCGATTTACTTGAAGATAATAATTTTACTTCAAAATTCTATAAAGAACGAGCGATAGCGTCGCAAAATTGGCTGATGCCACAATTATTATTATTGGCACATTAAATAGATGCGGACACTTTTATTTTCTGCTACATCGCGTTGTAGATAAACGCGTTATAGAAAACACTCAGGCTCGATAGATAAAAACGATTAGATAAGATAAGGTATTTAAAAGGGCAAAGATAAGATATATCCCTATTTATTAGGGAAAATTCGCAGAGCCGCGAACAGCGCTTCTACCTTATTCTCTTAGGAGTCCTCGCTCATCATGCATTCTCGATGTTCTCCTACGTGTCTCTCTACCGTGACGTCATTATTCACGAATCACCGTATCTTTTACTGTCATGCGATTTTCTAAACAAATAGAGAGATAGCGTCTCGTTCCTTCTCCCTCACTTAAAGATATCTCGTCATTGCGCCTGCCCTTCCGTACTGTCAGTTACACGTTTCAGGTCACTTTGTACTTAAGCGGAAGCTACGAATCTTTAAAGTTGCAAGCAGAGCTCGGTATTCTAGGTATGGTTATGGGAAACTAGGGGGCGCTAGCCGTATTGAACGTAGTTATTTTATTAAAACAGCTTTTATTATTTATGAAAACGAAATTTTCTCGCACTAATTACTTTAATGATGATGAGTCGTTTACACGGTGTTAAATTAAAAGAAAGACAAATTTTTCATTATATCTGAAAGAACGGAGCAGAAAATAGGCTTTAATATTATTATAGTAACTGTAGAAGAGATGGGGTGTGTAGGAAAACAACGGAGGAACAACGGAGATTTTTTGTCTCAGTTGAAGAAAGACAGCAAGAAATAGCACAGACACGTGTTTCGCCCAATTGGGGCTCATCAGTGTGCTGCATCTGGAGTATCCGGAGGATGCTGTCGAATTTCTGAAAGCCCTCTAGGTCTTAGGCAAACCAGTTACACGGTTCTCCGTGAGGTTTAACGATCACATAAAGATCAATTTTAAAGAAAATACCAGGAAATGTGGTCTAATCTTTGAGATAAATAAAGGAGAAACTATTGGGTTGTTAAAATAAAATAAAAAAAAAGCTTTTTATCACAGTTGAAAAAAATAGGAGCAGGAAAATGATTTAAATGTTTGTGGTAACTATAGAAGAGATGGGGTGTGTAGTAAAACAACGAAGGAACAGATTTTTTGTCTCAGTTGAAGAAAAAGAGAAATAATTGCGTCTTATTTTTAATGATTACTTAAGGAGATACCATATACCATGTGTGTATCAGTTTTAAAGAAAGTAGCAGGAACTGTGGCTTAATCTTTGTGGTAAATAAAGGAGAGACTACTGCGTTATCCAAAGAAAATAATGAAAAATTTAACGGCTAAGCGCCCTAGTGTGGGGGTAGAACAGCAGATATGGAACAGCGCCTGTGTTATGCCTTCTCCTAAACTGCTGTTCTACTTCCACACTCGCACGCTCAGCCGTTTCTCGAGACGTTCATCTTCATTTCTAACATATTTCTCAGCGTTTGAATGCAAAACTAAGATCAACGTTTTCGAAGTACGAAAATTATACTTTTGAAATTGTTTTTATAAATTGAAATTGGACCATATCTGCTTGATGGCCCAAGAAAAACGAACCAGGCCTAATAACTTGGAAACTGAAGATGTGGGCGAAAAAGGCCGAAACAGGTCAATTTTGTTATTAAGAGGGACATATCTTTAGGTAGGTAACAAATTTCAACTACCCAAGATCATTCCCTTGGCAAGGGTAGCTACCCCCTTTGCTTATCATCATAGGGAAGAGATTTCGATACACATTTGAAAGCTACTTGAATTATCTTTACAAACCTATGCCACTTTTTGGGTTTTGCAAAAATATAAGATACAGGGCGTATCAATAAAACAGGTATTCTTAACAATTCTTGCTTTCTTGGCTTGGTAAATGTGCGAAGACAATATTTTTTTATAAAATATCGCACTTCACTTGTAACTAGCTGAAGTGCAACGTTGTATTAAAAAAATCTCTTTGCAAATTTCCAAAAAAAAAGGAACTAATAATGAAGTAGACCTTTTTTATCGATTCGCCCAACATTCAGGCGAAACCCAAAAAGTAAGACATCGTTTTGTAAAGATAATTCAAGTAGCTTTCAAATGATATGTTGACCTGTTTCGGAGTTTTTTCAAGTACATTTTCAGTTTCCAAGTTATTATAGGCCTATAGGCCTGGTACGTTTTTCTTGAGGCAGCCTGTATAAAGTTTATATTAGTAACTAATAATGATCGGAGGATTTACGCTACAACTCAAAAAATAACTGAGTTACGAATTTTTTTAAAAACTGCATTCTGGCCGGTTTTTTCTGATATTTATCGAAACTAATTGCCCGATCGAGTAGTTCTATCTCTCATTTTCTTCGTGTTTTCATTCTCTACAATTTCTCTGATGACACCATCACGATTGCTCTGATAGTTTTAATTTTATAAGTAAAAAACTAAAATAACAGCGACTTTTTACATAAAATTGTTGATAAAAAGTTATAAAAATAATAAATTCGAGTGAAACTCTCTCACAATATCATATATGAAGCTATTCTCCAAACAGTAGCGCACGTTTCTTTTAGCTAACACGGTTTAAATGAAAAAATCTCTAAAGCTTGGTCTATCTAGGTAGGTACTTGCTTTAGAGAGAAAGAATGCTACTCCGACATAATTTAAAAGGGGCTATGAATTTCAAAAGGTTAAATGATGATTGGCAACCAGTTGCTCGCCTTTAGTATCCTATCGTACCCTACTCTAAATTTTCTGGCATATTTCCTCAATAATCCCTGGCCTTGTCACTTTGGTTTATTTCACTTTGACTCTTCTCCGTTTAAAAAGACATTTTCAAGTATTTGATCCCTTAACCCTTTTACCCTTTTCATTTTAACCTTTATGAAGAATTGTGTTAAATATGACGATATTACGTTACTGAAACATGAAATTTCAGGGCTAATAATAATTGAATCTTTTGATCAAGGACTTATTCTGCTGAGAATTCTTTATTTGAACCGTATCTTTTCAGAGATGGTAATTTACTGATCTTTTCACATGTCCGTTTTCAAGAAATCTTGAAGCAAATCTGACATCAGCAGTGAAACTTAAAATTAAATAAGGGATGATTTTGGTCACTTTTAGCAGCATGCTCACTTTTATTTAAGCACCCCGTACATGTAAGTTATTTATGGAATGTAGCTACCAGCTTTTAGTCCTGAAATCTCTGTAAGTAATACGAAAACTTTTAGGAAACTGAAGTATTTTGCAGGGCACACTTTAGTCATAAATTGTGCAACACGTGAACAAGATTCCAGTAGATCCAAACAATTTAAAGTACGAAAAATGAATGCTATATACGGGCTGATCAGAAATGTCTGCACAATTTGTGAATTTTCGCCTTTTTATGTGACATAATTAATTATCTTCAATTATATCTGAATTACGTAACGGAATGTGATATTTTAATCTAACATAAAATTTAAACTAGGTACATAAAAATTTCCAAAATATCACAAAAGGTGATTTTCATAAAATGAAACGTACAGTATCATTGCTAGTAATTTATGTAAATTTTGTATCCATATTTCCAACTGCAACATTTTTCATCGTGAATCACCCTGTATTAAATTAAACTCACTAGAAAAAGGATGTTTCTAGAAATATTTCCTTATTAAACTGACAGTAAAAACCTGAATTCGAAAGATTGAGGATATCAGAACCAAAATAGATAAAAAAAAATGATGCCAGACGATTATCATCAATTCTTTGTTTGGAGAAACCTTACTTTTTCAATTAATTCTAACAAAAGTACTTTTTTCACGGAAAAATAACTCAAATGTCAAGGGAATCATTATTTGCAATTGTGTATAAAATTGATTGTCGATCACATTAGGAGAGTGAATAAAAAAAAACTTTTCCAATTAAGTACACGGACGGTTTTTTCGTTAAAAGATCCAAATAAATTTTTTTCAATAAAAAAAGCGGCGTGTTCGATTTAAGTTTTTCTTCAATCGGATTTCTTTGACATGGAGATTTGCACAATGAGCGCACTCCGTCCTATTCTACTTTAACTCATTGTTGAATACCCGGATCTCATTATTTAAAGAAAAAAAGTTCTTTGGCAAAACAATTCGTATTAAAGGAATTAATCGACTTACCTGTTACCTGTAACCTGTAAGTAGGTCAGGCGGGGTCTGTTCGGCTCGCTTGTAGTTTAAAGACATATTTTCTCTCTATTGCTGTTGTATACACCCGATGTAGTCGGCTTCACCAACTGCCGCTGCCAGTTTTCTTGAAGGATTGTTGTCTCGTCGAATTCCATCCGCAAGTTCAGGACCATAGAGATACTGATTTATTGAGAAAAACTCCCAGGACTTTCTAATAATTAGGATTTAATATGGATGAACAATCAGGAATCTTCTTTGAAGTGACATTGAATGAAATGGCTGGTTAGAATTTTTCCAGGAATGGAACTAGAACTCCAAGTGCGTCGTTCAACGAGTCGTGAATCTTTTATAAAAATTCCTCTTGCTTTTGAAAGGTTCTGGTATGCAAGATGCAATTTTGCCATTCAATTTTTGGAATGTTGCTGCCATAGGGTGTTTTTGTAAGAGGTTTTTGCGCTTCTTTATCAAGACCACTAATAAAAAGGAATTCAAACGACCCACAATCAAAGAATTAAATTTCTGGACTTCCTTCCTTGACAGCTTATTGTTTGTTCTAAGAATACATTTCTTTGCCTCCAGGTCCACTTATCCTATGGTAGTTTTGGTTTGTGCCAAAGAAGCAGAAGCTCATTATCATAGTCTGTTTCTTCCTAGTAATTATTTTCTTCTGAAATGGATAATTGTTCAAGCATTAATATATTTAAATAATAATGATGCAGCAGATATAAGTTCTCAAAAAATCGTTAGACTAATTTGCTACTCTCTGCCTTTCACTTGCATTATTTACTTAGGATAGGATGACATTAATAATAAGTGAATGTATAAACTCATCATAATAAATCACAAATTCGTTTCATTATATTTATTGTACAGGTGTCCCATATAACTTGGTACTATACCTTATTGGAGAATCCAGAGTTGATACAATAAAAATTTTCAAATAAATTTTGTTCCGGATAATGGAATCTTTTTTTATAAACTAATTTTAAAATGACCGACGTTTTATATACAGAGTTATGACCTTAAGTACCTTTTTTTGAACACGAAGGTCTGTATATTTTTAACTTTTCTAAAACAAATGTAAAATACAAATTCATTAATCCATGTCATATCATATGGGACCTCCTGTTTCAAATTTATGAGGCCTCTTCAACCAAAAATAGCTCAACTTTGAAGCACCATGCATATGTTGCTATTTGACATTTTCGAACGCCTGTTTCACCAAAAGATTTTTACGTTTTTCTTCTCTATTTCTTTGCGAATAAAAATCTAAAATTTCCAATCACAAAGCAGTGTTGCCACGTTTTGCAAAGTGCTGATTTTCTTCACTTTTTCAAATGGCAGGTCCTATATTACATGAGCTCAATCGAAAGTATTTTAAATGACGAATTCAATGATATGTCACAACCTAGCAGTGGATTCATTTTTTTTACATTCAATTCGTATTTTTCTGGAAAAAATCAGAATAGGTAGATATAGGTAGTCCGACGTATTTATTATGAACGGCCAATGGTTTCCATGACAATGATAGCTCGTGTCCTTTTAAGTAAATATATTGTGACAGTTTAACTTGTTGAGCCCTTATGTCACTTATCTTGTTGTCTTGGAAATCATGATTGTTTATCATAAATACATCTTTGAGGATTTTTTCAAAAAACACAAATTAAATGAAAACAAATTAATTATTTAATCCTATGTTGTAATATGTAACTTGTCTTTTAAGTACTTTCGAATGAGCCCATGTAATATAGGGCCTGCCATTTGAAAAAATTGAGAAAATTAGCACTTTACGAAACGTGGCAACACTGCTTTGTAATTGGAAATTTTACATTTTTAGTTCCGAAATATTGAAGAAGACTAATTTTTAAATCTTCTAGTGAATACGGCGTTCAAAAATCTCAAACAGCCATCTATACATGGTGGTTCAAAGTTGAGCTATTTTTTACTGAAGAGGTCTCATAAATTCGAAACAGGAGGTCGGAGACCCCTATGACATAGACAAATGTATTTGTATTTTTCATTAGTTTTAGAAAAGTTATAAATATACAAGCCTTGTTGCCACCTTTTTTTTTACAAAAATGGTCATATCTTTGGAAGAAAAGAACTTACAGCACTGAAGTAAGAAAATTTACCACTCTTAAAAATTGAAGTTCACCGCAGCATGCTCTGAGTGCGCGAGTTACTGATCACCCTGTATAAAACGTCGGCTATTTTGAAATAAATTTATAAAAAAAGATCTCATTATCCGAAACAACATATTTTGTCCGAAACATTTGTTCGTACCACATTCAGGTTCCTTTAAGGTACGGGGACAAGTTATATGAGACACCTGTACAACCATAGGTACTATACAGGGTGTATCTAAAATAAATCAAGAAAATTCAGGGGGTGATTGATGAGATCATTCTAAGAAAAAAGTAGGTAAGTATAAACGTATGTCCTAAACTTTTGAACTAGAGGGTGTTGAAGAAGTTTCAAGAAAAAAATCGTTTTTTAATAATAACTTTGAGAAAGAATCAAGATATTTTCGTGAAAATTTGTGTACACCTTCCATGCATCAAGAGGCATTTTCCAACGTATAACTTTTAGTTATTGTGGCAGTGGCTTTCGTGCAAGTCGCGTTACACTTAATATTTTTGAAAAAAAAGTAGTAACCCACTGCTTTTTTATAAAAATAAAATTATTTTTTAAATCCTCTTTAATTTCTGAATAAATATGATCTCTTGACTTTTTTCAACCGATGCTCATTGTTTGTTTCAAAATTATTAAAATACTTCAACAGTTCAACACATTAAAAAGGTCGATGATCATGAACTATACCCATATAAGGCCAACAAAACCTTTATTAAACCGACAGGAAAAGAATGTTTCCAATTAAACAGAAAAATCTGTGGGAAAAAAGGCAATAGGAGATAAATCAAAACAGTCAACTGTACAGGTGTACAGGAAATTATTGTTGTAACCCATTTATGGTATTTCGTGACTTGCGTATTTAAAAAAAATCAAATAAAGTACGTGTCGGGAGTATAATTTCAAACGTTTGCAAAGTACAATATGGCCTTGGACATTAAAAAAATAGATCTGGATTAGATGGCTTTACACTTTTGCGTACTTTTTGCTTAAAAAAAATAGTCAAATGAACGCCTTTTGTGCGCTATAGTGTCACAAATTACATATTATTACGTAAAGTGTGTCGAAGTAATGCCTATTATTTAGTCTTCTTTGTTCCTAATATAAAGAAGGTTTTTTTACTCACTGTGTCCTAAGCGTTCTTCGATACCGATGATTACACACATTTCTAATTTCGTTTTAGTGTTTTAAGTTTCTTGTATAATCGTTTTTGAATTGGTCTCCTGCTTTTCACTTTTCCCATTATTGTTCTTATTTTTATTCATTTAATTTCCACTAACAAATTGTGGCTGTCACAACACAAAAAAATTGAATGAATCAACACAGAACGGTGAGCATGCATGTGCCTGATAACGGCGAGAGATAAGAGACATCGGGTACTTTTACTTATTATTGTAGCTAAATTCAACCAAGATACGATTAATATTAAGAACTACTTACTTACGGTCGTTCATAATATAATAATTACGTTACGAGGAGCAGATTGTCAAAATAAAATTTTACATTTTGTTCCAGTGGATTTATTTTTACCCAAATTTTGTCGTTATTAGAGGACTCTCCTGCTTTTTATAGTTAACGTATTAGACATTATAAGTACTAATGATTTTTGTTTTTTGATTTAGTTATAATTTATTAACTAAATTAAAATAAATTTCACCACACTAGTGCAGGCGGTAGGGAATTTGAACTGGAAACATACTCTACTTCGCTGCATTTTTGCATACGTTTTTAGGTCCTTCTCAGTGTCCAATCCCAAATACCCAAAAGTTTACAATTTTTGCGTTACGAGGGACCTAAAACGTGCAAATTTTGTTCTTCAATTTTCTCGGTTTTTATTATTAGAGCTATAACGACAAAAGTATAATTCCATCGGAGTAGAGGAAACACCGGGCAGTTTAAGTTTGATCCCCATGACTTTTTTATTTATTTTTTATTATTTCTTCATGGGTTATAAGACTTCCGAATTCAAAAACAAAAATTTTAAGGATATTTTAAATTAGGAATAAATATCTGGATTCTGTAAACAGTTAATAATTCAATGCTCGGGTATATTGATTTTATTGAGCTTCCGTCCTATTTTTTACATTTGAATATTCGTGGAAATTTTCACACAATAAAGTACAATAGACAAACTTTTTTTTTCACCACCACAGAGGTTGAGTCCCTTTGAACCGTTCAACTGTTGGAATCTTCCTGAGGATTTAATCCCCCTTTGTCAAAGGGTATTACTTCACTGCAGATAAAAGTATCCGAAAGTTCTGAAATTCTTATGTTCTACATGTTTTTACTTTACTAGTTTTGAATTAAAATCCCCGCATATTAATACTCGGGTGAAGTTAGCAACGAAAACTTAGCAACGGGAGTGGCTAAACATCCCGCTGCGATACGATGATAATTTAATTATACATAATCTGCTATTATTGCTTGAACGGGGTTGATTTTTCTCCTTCGTTTGGAAAAATAAATACCCCAGCAACGCACCAAGGGCAATTTTTTAGCCGAAAATCTAAAATTACAACACCTGAATATGCGGATTCGGAATTTAAAAAAATCACGGTGGCCGTTCTGGGACCGGACAAGACGAGTTTTTACAAAGGGATGATAGAGTGGATCTTTGTAGTTAGTTTGAAAAAATAAAAACCTCAGCAACGCATCAAAGGCAGTTTTTATAGCCGAAAATCGAAAATTTCAACACCTGAATATTCGGATTCGGAATTTCAAAGAATCACGGTGGCCGTTCTGGGCGCGGACAAAACGAGTTTTCACGACGGGATGATAGGGTGGATCTTTGTTCTTGGTTTGAAAAAATAAAAATCTCAGAAACGCATCAAGGGCAGTTTTTATAGCTCAAAATCGAAAATTACAACACCTAAATATGCGGAATCGGAATTTCAAAAAATCACCGGAACGGCCACCGTGATTTTTTTAAATTCCGGGTCCGCATATTTAGGTGTTGTAATTTTCGATTTTCGGCTATAAAAACTGCCCTTGATGCGTTGCTGGGGTTTTTATTTTTTCAAACCAAGGACAAAGATCCACCCTATCATCCCTTCGTAAAAACTCGTCTTGTCCGGGCCCAGAACGGCCACCGTGACTCTTTGAAATTCCGAATCCGCATATTCAGGTGTTGTAATTTTAGATTTTCGGCTAAAAAATTGCCCTTGTTGCGTTGCTGGGGTTTTTATTTTTGCAACCCAAGGACAAAGATCCACCCGATCATCCTCTCGTGAAAACTCGTCTTGTCCGGGCCCAGAACGGCCACCGTGATTTTATAAATTCCGAATCCGCATATTCAGGTGTTGTAATTTTCGATTTTGAGCTATAAAAACTGCCCTTGATCCGTTTCTGGGATTTTTATTTTTTCAAACCGAGGACAAAGATGCACCCTATCATCTTCTCGAGAAAACTCGTCTTGTCCGGGCCCAGAACGGCCACAGTGATTTTTTGAATTCCGAATCCGCATATTCAGGTGTTGTAATTTTAGATTTTCGGCTTAAAAATTGCCCTTGGTGCGTTGCTGGAGTATTTATTTTTCCAAACGAAGGAGAACAATCAACCCCGTTCATGCAATAATAGCAGATTATGTAATTAAATTATCATCGTACCGCAGCCGGATGTTTAGCCACTCCCGTTGATAAGTTTTCGTTGCTAACTTCACCCGAGTCATATTAATAGTGTTGAACGGTGGACATAATAGTGCAAAAAATAATTATTATTTATTAAGTATACTATTTTTAACCAGCATTTCATTAACCTTTATTAACTTTATTAAATGATAAGATTATCACAGAATGCGTAAAATTGTAAAAACACGTTATTAGTTAAAATTAAATTTCAAAAAATTTGCTCAAAAAAGTTTGCCCCCCCCTCCTCTTGGTTACGACGTAAGTCATGAGAAGCAAATTTGTAATGAGAATTAATTTTGTCGTGACTATCATACAAGCCGAGAAAATTACAAAACAAATATTTCCTCTTTTAGACCCCTCTCCCCCCGCAATGAAAAATTGTAGACTTTTGTGCATTTAGAAGATTGAGAGGGGCCTAAAAGCGTACGCAAAAATGCAGCGAAGTAGAGTATGTTTCCACATTAACATAGAAAAAATCTCCCTGCCGCCCCTACTAAAAGCTGAAACCAGAGTTCGCTCTTTATTTTATTTGATAAATTAACTTAACTAAATCCAAAAACAACACCAACAAAAATGTTACTAATTCAATCATATTTTATAATTATTGTTCTCCTATACAGAGAGTATGTACATTACTGGTGCTCAACGTTCGCACACTTTAAACTGATTCAAATCATTCTTCAGGTTTTTTTAGTTGTCTTATATCTCCCCACCTAGCCACGCTGCATTGCACTTTTAATTTGGTGGCATAAGAGTTAGACTTGGATGATGATCCGTCTGTAACGAGGTGCATTCTATTGAAAAGGAAACTTGAGATCCACTTACAGACCTGAGAAGAAACCCCACTCCACTCCAGTAAGTATGGGTTCGAGAACTTGTTCATTACCCAACCTCAAGTATGCCAATTAAATAGTAGAATATACAACACAGACAACCAGAGCGAGACTGAGCATCGAACTCAGTCCGAGGCAGTCCAGCGGTTTATCAGTCTGCATGCTAAACCGCCAAGCCACCGCCGGCTCAGAAGAAAGCTCATGAGAGAGAAGTTTACTAAGCAGACATGCACCCAGGTCAAATTCTACATAGTTAAGACCGATCTGTCCTCCTTATAAAAAAGCAGTAAGTATATGACCCCGTTCCGGGAGAAATCAAGCGTTTTAAGCACTATAAAGATAAAGCCCAAACCTTTGTATGCGGATGTAAGTATAACTATGTGATCAACATCGGGCACAAACGTAAGGGATGAATCAAAGTAGACTCCGAGGTCCTTAAAAATGTTACTATACAGGATTATGTTAGTACCTGATAATGAGTAGTCACAAATAATTATGACTTTTGTGCTCCATTGCAAGTGACTGATTACATGCGCGAAAACAACTCCAGATTGTTAGCGTAAACGAGACAGGATTCCGGGAACAGCTCAACAATATCCCTCAACAATATTGATGGACCCCGATAACTCTATAAATTTTAGATCTAAGCTGGCACCTATAACTATAGAAAGGGTATTTCGACAAATTTTCTTCGCCTCTCCAAGTAACCCTTGATCGGAGAGATACTAGGAGATATGGAAGCCCATGATGTAATGTAAACTATCAGAGGCTTTATTGAGTTCGGTGCAAATCACATACATCAACTTGGACCCCGTCATCGCAGTGTACTGATGCATCACAGACGAATAAGTTTGAGTAGACCTGTTCTTGATAAAGGTGGAGATCGAATGTATCACACATGGGAATAAACGAGCATGTAGACAAAATTTGGAAAAATTACTTGGCAAAGCTATGGGGCGATAATTTTCCATTCTAGCTCTAATAAAAGTTTCCCAGTGGATGACCTTTTCCGTCACCTTCAAGATCTGAGGAAGCAGAGCACTAGGCTGATAGTTGTCAGGCTCAGGCAGAGTTTTCTTCCCATTTTTTGAGACTAGCTGTACACGAGCAGACTTTCAGAATTGAAGTAAAACTCCAAATTTATAGGACGTATCAAATACCCGAAAAAGTATGATAATAGGTGTCAGTTTTATTATTTAATTAATGCAGCGGGCCACTAACGTCGTCATAGCCAATAAGTGGTTTTCGTAAACCAGGTAGGTGCAGTGTATAGCTTGGCCACCATGCTCATTGTCAGATTTGAATCTGACCATGTAGATTCAAACACACTGTAGATTTACCTTTAACGGATGCAACTTATTTACACTAGCGAAAAATTGTTCTCGTTTATTTTTACGTTTTAATGCTTTTTTTGAGAGCAGAAATTATAAAGCTTTCGAGTTAACTAAACAAAAAAGTCAATGAGCTGGATTATGAAAAACATTGCAGCTATTATAAAGCAAATATTAAACACCAGAATTTTCTTTGTTGGAAACGTCGTTAAAGAGCAGATGAAACAAAAACCAATTAAAAATGTATGTAAACAATATAATATGCAAAAATTATCAAGATCAAAGTAATTTTGCCCGCTAGACCAATCAAAGGGTAAATTAAAAATGGATGATAAAATCCACCGATGTTACGTTTATAATAACACATTCAGGTAATTAGAATTTATAAATATTTAATAACAAGGTTTCAGCTGATATTATTAGCTATAAACAACCAAAAACCGTAATACATCAGTAGTAGGTCGGATATTAAAAACTCTCTGAAGTTTATGTCACATCCAATATCCATCAAGTCAGGTTTTTAATAACCAAAGCCATGTCTGTATGATTTAAGGGCAGCAAAATATGGTGAGGCCTCGACAGTGAATTAAATCCTACAATACAGAGATTGACGGGTCAAATCGAATCATTTCTGCACGAGAATTTCGGAAGCATCCACCAGAATAACTGAGGACAGAAAGGCAGGATCAAGTTATTATTATTATTGTTATCCGCGTTTGTAACTTGAAGGCTGTCTAGTCGGTCTGAATTTTCCCTTCCCTGTTTTACATTTACTGACCTGACCTTCTAGACTTCTTGATATTCTAGCACCAACACCAGCCTTCTATATATGCGGCAGTTTTGTACCAATTTTATTCCAAGTAACATAACTTATGATCAACTCTAATATTCTGCTCGTACTCGGGCATGTTTGTGGATCTGGGATCTGGTTATAAAATGCTCTAGCTGTAATAGTTGAAGCTGCATAAATATAAACTAGAGTGCGCTAGGGCTGGGCAGATATGGATATGAGGATAAAATTTATGGTACAGCACACCATGATGCAAAGAAAAAAACTGTAAAGTGTCTACATCTCCTGGAGTTAACTTTGCTGTTGCAAATAATTCGCAATTTCTGTGAACTCTTTTTTTCAAAAACGTCATGCAAATACAGAAATATTGTCAGGGTACGTTTATCTTGACAAATCAGACCGAGCGACTGACCCAAAAAAGTCAAACGAGAAGGAAACTCATCGTTGACACGCTTAGCTCACTGTAACCTATCAACGCTAGAACGATAAAAGGCGACTTGCTCCAAGATTTGCTGCTGAAAATCTCTCAGGATTGCTCTAAGAAAATCCTGAGTCAAGATTGTGTCCTGTCCTGTCTCCTTTCTTGATAGTGTTCTGTTTTTCATTTTACAGATGTCGCAGAAAATTTTGTGTGCGTTGTTGATGGTCGAATAAGTTTCTAAAGCAGCCACACTTCATTCGGTCATCATAAGGCACAGTGGACACAAGTGATATTACATCGAAATCTAATTTTTCAAGTTTTGTTATAAGAAAATTACAATTTCAAAGGTGTGTATAATTGTTAAACAGAACTTGCCGATCAAGTTAAAAAGTTGGCCAGTCTTTTTTTTTTTTGGTGTCACATCAAAAGAAGTTAAAAGATGCGCTTTGACTTATGCAAAAGAAAATAACTTAAAAACTCTCTTTAGCTCGAAAAAGAAGAAGCCGATAATGATTGGGCAGCAGTGGCTTTATGTATCGCCATAATATTGTATTGAGAAAACATGAGGCTACAATAAATCTGAACAGAATTACGGCCTTGAATCGAGATGAGGTGTCTATATTCTGGGAAAATCTCAGGCGCCTCAAGAAAAGGTATCCATTTCTACTGCAACGCATTTTTAACTGCAATGAGTCCGAATTCTCAACTGTGCAACACCCGAATAAGATATTTAAAAAAAGTGGCAAAAGAGAGTTGGGTTTGTGACAAGCTGGGAAAAAGGAAAAACAACGACAGTAATATGTTTTTCAGTTCGTCCGGGATATACGTGCCAGTTTATGCCAGGAAAAGAATGTCGCCACAAATAAAACGGAATTAATGGGCCACAAGGTGCAATCTATAAATGCTCCTGTAATTCCTGGATCACTGAGGAACTCTTTTTAGTCTGGCTAAAGCATTTCCACAATTTTGTAAAATCGTCGGTAGAAGACCCGGTACTTTTGGTTATGGACAACCAAGTACGCTTCAAAGTTTACATTTTCTGTAGAAATAACGGTATTGTCGTGCTAACTATTTCACCGCACATCTCCCATCAGTTCCAGCCACCGCACGTATCATTTTTTCATTCATTAAAAGCTGCTTATAACATCGAGTGTGACAAATTCCTCACAAGTCATCCAGGGGAGAGAACACCTCCAAGCGAAATAGCTGAATTGTTTAACAGAGCTTTCAGCAGGATAGCTACACCTGAAAAAGCTATCAAAGGTTTTAGCGAGCTGGCATATTCCCCTTAAACCCTGATATTTTTACCAAAGAAGATTTCGTCGAGAACAAATGCGAGAAGAAAATAGGAAGAAGGAGAAGACTCCCGAAATGGCCACCAGCTCGCTCGAACCGAAAAAAGTTTCCTTCACAGAAATTATTCCGATACTCTCTTGTTCTACAAACACAAACGATAAACCTAAAAGAAAGTCTACAAAGCAGTATTCCATTATATTCACTTCAACGCCATTAAAAGATATCTTAGAAGAAAAGGAAAAAACAGGAATACTAAAAAACTGAAGACAGTTAAGAAAGCCAAAAGCAACTTGTTTAAGTCACAGGACCTTAAAATTGAGAAAAGATATCAATCTAAACGCCAAAAAGGCATTAGTTGACTATCAGGAAATAAAAGAAAATGATGAACCATTTAAAGGAACTGACATATAAAGAAGTACCTAACTGAAGATGTATCATTTTTTTACCCTAGTTGTTCCACTCTTGTAATTTTGGCCTCAAGGACAACGACAAATCATGGCGAAACTGAAATTTGAACCCATTATAAGAGTAAGAGGTTACATAATTATCGACTAACGCCCTAACTCGCTGGATCATCAACTGCTCAATTTTTTTATGTTTTCGTAGTATAGTGATCCACAACTTGGTTGAATGACGATCTTCGTCTTCAGTTTTGTTCTGGTTTTTTACCATCTTGTTCTATTTTGTTATCTTCAAAACTCTTACTTTCATCAATTCTGGAACCGTTTGTCAAGCATCTGTGATGACGTTGAGATTGAGTTGATATAAGGGAAAAGCCCCAGCGACAAAGCGCAAAGTTTCTCCAGCTCACGTCATGTTATTGTGGACCCCTTCGGGAACTCCTCTCCCGCTTGTACGCAACTATGATTTTTTTAAATCGGATGAAAGTTTTGTAACATCTCAAAAGTTATCAAGTTCTTACCTAAGTAATCGTTCTGTAAACAAAAGACAAGTAATTCAAAAAAAATTTACCAAAATATGTTTTTAAAGCTCAGATCCAGATTTTTATTTAAGCTATTATTGGCGTTGGCGACCTAAATCTGATCTTCTTGATACAACAAAAATTCACTTTAAAACGAAAAAGAACGAATAATTTATAGCCCTCTATATAGCGTATAAGCAGTAAACTCGTATTTCATATTTTATCTTGAAAATCGTGAAATTCATCACAAGTTATAACACTTGTGTTTTCGGACGCTAAGGATTAATATATTCCAAAATAACACTCCACAGTTTTTATATTTATGAAGTGAAAGATATCAGCTTTATTTTCATCGAAATTCCACCTAGTTAAGAATTTCCGTTCCCTCCTTTACGATAGTCGATTCAGGCCGATATATAATGCTCCTCGAGGGATGGTTGTTTATGGAATAATTTTCTGAAAATTTGGGCCAAATACCTCGTAAGTAACGGACAGTCAAGTGAGTTGAGGGAGATACTGTAGGCTAATCCAATATCTGTTCTCTTTGATCTAAAAAATATAAAAATATAAAGCTTCATCAGACCTTGGATTATTGTATGAAAGTTGAATTCTGGAAAATATAGTCTTCTTTAATCATCATACCTAATTCTCGTTATTTTAGAAATTAAAAAAATGTTAAATGTAAAAATTAGGCATTAACTAATAATTTTTATTTACGTTTATTAATGACATCTAATCTGTTTAGCCAGAGTAGGTAGGTACATATTAAGCTTCGTTTTCTGCTGAATCCATCATCATTAGAGGGGTTTCCGGTATTTAGGTAAAATGGTCTGAAATTTCTCATCATTTTTTTTTCGTTAGTATTATCAAGGAAAGCCTCGTTAACTTTACTAATAAAATTGGGATCACATTAAATATAAATCATGCAATAGAACGTACCGAGGATTATGAAGGAACAACAGTTACACCCATACCAACATGCGATTTTACCCCGTGGTTCATACCTTGCACGAAATCCCAAAATCTCGGGGGATTATTCATTTTTATTCAATAAAGTTCCATCATAATCATTTACATAAGATGCCTGCAATTTGCAATTTTCTAGATGAAAGGATTCCAGAATTATTTGAAAATATTCCGATGGGCGAAGAAGACCTCAACCATGGCTTCCTCGGCCTTAAGATTCCAATCCCTTCCCTTGGATTTTTGAGTTGGTGACCAACTCAAAGTCTCTGGTCAATACTAATACCATACCCAGCACCCAACTATACTCCTGTATAAAATGTTGAAAACTTACGGAATCAAGCTATCATATCGTAGGAACTATCCGAAAATACGCGCCTGGGATATTTCCGATCCTTCAAAGAGATTCGAGATAAGGGCGTAGCAAATGAGGGAAGCAGGTGGACCCGCGGCCCACCACAGAATCTTTCTGACCCACCCCAGGTAAAATTTTAAATTAAAACCCGACTTTGCGTTTCGCGAGCTCACGGAATTTCAAAGGTAATCGGCGAACCCGATTATGGGATTATGTATTGTTTAAGTAGGTGTGACAGGAGCGACAAATTTTCGAGGATAGAATTATTTTTGGTGCTGGGAAATTGCGTGACCTTGAATATTGAAAACAGAAATTACCTGCGGCGCATTATCGAGGGAAACCCATTAAGAAAGTTGTTTTTTGCTGTCTTTATATCGGCAGTAGTAGTTCAAAATCTGGCTCACCTGGCATTCACATCTGGTTTTCTAGAGCGTAGCAAAAATATTTTTCTAGGAGGAGGGGGGGGGGGGAGTTGCGGCTCTTATAGTGGGACATTATATAGTATAAGGCGAAGCGGATCTTATTATCAAAGAGGTGGACGTAAAAAGAGAAGGAGGATGCTTACCAAAACAGCGTCGCAGGCGAATTTTTGTATTATTCAAGGTCACGCAATTTCCCAGCACTTGAAAAAATCTCGTTGTGAAATAAGAATTAAATTATTGTTACTGGTGTCATCTTTCTTTAAAATTATTTTTGCCTTTTAGCTACAAAATTAGCTCCCCTAATTATTATTTCACAGTAAAATGTTAAAAAATGTTAACACTTGCTGAGTAAAAAACGCCAGAAAAAAGGCCAGTAACTTGAATAACCAATTCTCTCATATTTTACTAAAAAATAATGTAATCCCAATAAAATATTGGGAATCGAATTGGGCAAGTGACCAATGTCGTTGGAGTGAGCTCTGTATACTTGCGGAATTGCCTTCTTCTATGCCTGAATAAATTTATTCGCTCAAAATACAAACAAATAAAAAATAAAAATTTTACATTTGATAACTTGCAACCATTTTCAAATAAGTGCTAAATTGGCTCGTGAAATTTCATCGATCGTTGCTATTTTCACCGCCCAGATAGCGCTGCTGGGGAGGAGGAGGCTTTCACAATGTTTTCGCATAAAAATAAAAAGAGGTCATCCGATTGCTTTGAGCAGAGAACTGATGGATCTTGAGAGAACTAATTTACAAAAAAAATTTTGACAATTGAGAATTTTTTAATGGATAAAATATACAGACTGCGGGGCGTGAGAACGTTAGGGAATTTTTGTATGGAGAAGTCTTGGGAGTATAAATGTAAAAAATTGTACTACATGTATTATTTCAATCTTGACGAGCTGAACTAAAATATTTACAACCCCACACCACTTCCGGTTATACCTGAAGTTGCCATCAACTTTCTTATTTTAAATGGGACACCCTACTTACTTAATTTTTACAGCAATTGATATTTGCAATATATGGGAATTCCCTATATTCGGAAAATAAAATGACACAGTGAAATGACAAATAAATGTGATGAAATAATGAAGTAAAAGAGTACACAACTAAAAATACAATACAATGGCAGTGTAGACCATGGAAGAGTGTGAGACAGAAGCAGGTATATCTTCTACAAATCAATTACAATTTATACGACAAGTTAGTAACATACATTGTGTGTCACAGAGGCATGGTACACCCCCTTTTTTTTCTTTTTTTTTGAGAAATTTTTTTGAAATTTGGTAGTCGCATATTCTCGGATACAGCGCTCTTTTTAGCAGAAAATTTAATTTTCTCCCACATCCGGTTTTTCCGGAAATGTTACCAACTTTTTATTTTTAAATAGGACATCCTATATATTATTTTATTTTTGGATTCTATACATTTTTACAAATCCAACAATACCACATAAGTACCATTTTAAATGTCAAATTTGTTTTTATTTAATTTTTTATTTCTCAATTATAGTGTGCCATGACTTCAGTTGTGTTCGTAATAATTATTACAACAGATGCAAAATGGGTACACCAAAATGTCCCTTATTAAGAGTACTAGTAGATGGTACCTCGGTACCAATATATGGTACCATTTGAAAAAAATTAATCCAGCTCAAAAAATCATTCCGGTGCGCATAATTTATCCATAAATCACTTAATTTAGTACTTTGAAAAAAAATTCGATTTTTCTAGCATTATAGATGATCCAATTGAAGTAAGACGAAATAGTCATGGCACACTATAATTGAGAAATAAAAAATTAAATAAAAACAAATTTGACATTTAAAATTGTACTTATGTGGTATTGTTGAATTCGTACAAATGTATAGAATCCAAAAATATAATAATAAAGAGGGTGTCCCATTTAAAAATAAAAAGTTGGTAACATTTCCGGAAAAACCGGATGTGGGAAAAAATTCAGTTTTTTGCTAAAAAGTGCGCTCTATCGAGAATATGCGACGTAGGTACCAAATTTCAAAAAATTATCTCAAAAAATAAAGAAAAAAAAGGGGGTGTAACCATGCCTGTGACACACACTGTATAGTTCAGATGATAAAAATCTGAAACTTAGATTAAGGCATGCAGTCTCTTATTTTACTATTCTTATTGTTCCTGTCAGTTGGCTGTAGCGTCTCACGACACTATCTTATTATTTAAAGCTAAAAACCTGCGCGCGCACTTGAACTTATTTATGCGAATAGAAGATCCTGTCAACTACCTACTATTAAGTGGCCATGCATAACGTCATTGATAATAAAACTGAAGGGTTACGAGTTTTCAAGGCAGGATGAATTACTCAGTTTAAATGTTAGGTCATCTGGTAATAAATTTATCAAAACAGAAATTGATAATTATAAATCTTCCATGAGTGGGATGAAGATGTAGCATAACACAAAAATAATAGAAATAAACGCATATCGCTGATGACGTACTCACTATGCCTGATAATAATGTAACCGTCAGGTTCTCGTCAGTTTAGAACATCTTCCTTTGGGAAAAATTCAAAATGCAGCTCTTTTAGCTTCAAATGTCATGCGTGCTCTCGTCAGTTTTTTTTTTGCTCACTCTTTATGTTTCGGCGCGAAAGACTCTCGCCAGCAGCGCTGCCACGGTGTTGAAAATTGAAAATAGCAACAAAAGTTCGGATTGTCAGTTACAAATAGTAGTAGGAGGTAAATCGTTTTATTTGTTTGTACTTTGTTGTAAAATGCTGTTTATTCAAATATTCAGACAGGTAAACTACCTACTACAGTTTTGGAGGGAATACATTGTTTTCTAGTAAAATATGTGTCCAGGGATTATTCAAATTAATGTGCCGGCGCGAAACTAGAAAGAGCCCGACAGCGGCGCTATCTAGGCGGTGAAAATAGCAACGATCAACGAAAGTGACAATAATTTATTGAACAATAGTTATTACAAAATCCAGCATGATATGAACACAGCTGAGACAGTATTAATTTTTTAGTTTGCATGATGCGGTTATTCAAATATTTAAGTAAATTATTTACTTAATTTATACATTTTTATAAAAATTATGCGAAGGAAGGTTATTCAAATTATAATCTCTTGGCGCGAAAGCCTCTCGACTGCAGCGCTGTCTGGGCGGTGAAATAAACAACGAAAGTGCCAATTGTCCAATTGCAAAATCCAGCATGGACGCGAGTTAACAAGTCGTTTGTCGTTTTTGATGCCGGTGTTGTTACTTTTGAATGGTAATTTGAAGCGCTAAAGTTCTATGTTTGGATCAAGCCAAGATTTCACAAAAATGGGTTTGATATATTCGACATATCGATCAACACCGGATACAGAGAAAATATCCAGCGATGAAAGCAACGACAAATTAATTTGTGGGGCAAGCTCCATGCAAGGTTGGCGCGTTGAACAAGAGGTGAGTGAACGTTCTATTTTACCAGTTTTATGCAATAATCGGTGCATTACCGAATCTAACGGGATTATTTGTTGTTTCACAAGGACGCTCACAACTGCATATTGGATTACGACGCCGACACCGCATTTTTCGCCGTTTACGACGGGCACGGGGGACCCGAAGTCGCCCAGTACTGTGCCGATAAGCTCCCTCCGTTCATTAAAGACACCGAAGCGTACAAGAAACAGGACATCAACAACGCACTAATCGACGGTTTCCTGGGGTTCGATGCCACAATCCCGACACCCCAAGTGGGGGAAGTTCTCGCCGAGCTGGCAGGCGAGAAAAAAATCGAGAGCGACGATGAAGAGAATGTCGACAGTCTCTATAAGGAGGCTGCCATGCCAATCGAGCAGGTCATCGAGAAATACACCGCCTGTGTCGGAAGCGCAATGGCGAGGGGACTAAAGAAGGACGTCACTAATTTACTGATAGCCAGAGCTAAGAAAGAAGAAGAAGAAGAAGGTGTGGGAACGTCCAGTAGTTGTAGCTCTGAAGCTGGTCCTAGTCGAAATGGTGCTGCTAGTGCTAGTGCTGCTACTTCCGACTCGTGTAGTGACGGAGTAAGTAGCTCTAGCTGTGTGGAGAATGAAGCAAAGCCGGTTAAGGAAATTGAAAAAGGTTAGTAGTAAATGTCAAAATTATAGTTTTTTTGACACAATTGCGAGTGACATACTATTCAGATAACTCTATTGACATTGACAGCTTGATAACAATGAATAATTTTTAAGAAGACTTGATTTTTTGGGTAAAGGTGCTGTATCGCGATGGTTTTACCTCTACGCTGGCCTCCCTCCACTGTCTCTGCTTGCTAGGCTCCGAAACATTCTCGGCGTTGCCATATGCAAGCCCTTCTCCTACGTTCTGCAGACAATCCTGCGTGCTTCCTGCCCGCTTCCGCACAAGGCCGTATTTTAGCTACCGGTTCGGTCAGTTCTTTGGTCAGGGTAGGTTTTTTTTTATTTTACGAACATTTGAAGGAAAAAAAACATACCCTGACCAAAGACCTGACTTACTGCAGCAAATAAGTGTTTTAATATTATTTGTAACCAAAAATGACACTTTAAGGCCGTAGGAGAACGGAGACACGGATTTCATGTGGCAACGCTGAGAGCCTGTCGGCTCGAAGCAAGCAGAGAAAGTGGAGGGGAGCCAGCTTAGGGGTAAAACCGTCGCGATAGAGCACCTTTACAATTTTTGGTAATAAATGTCACCATTGCTATAGTTGTGACAACAGTGTGGACCTGTCCTAGATTAGATAGTATGAAGTTTCTTCATAATCGCTTGGTTACTTTGTAATACCAATTCGACTATTTAAAATGTATGATTACATTTGAAATGATTTTACAAATGAGCTGTCACAAAAATGCTGGTAGCATGTAACTTTCTGCCATATTAGTTGTGATCAGTTATTTTATGAAGTGATGGGTACCCACCTAACTCTCAAGTTTTATGAAAAGTATATGTTATTATACAGGGTACAGGGTGTTTCAAAACATGTGTTGGAAAATGAAACGTGTGGTTTCCTACCTCGTTCTGAGAAAAAAGTTCATATTAACATGGGTCCGCAAACATACCGTTTTCGAGATACAGGGTGTCAAAAAAAAATTTGTTAGTTATTTGACGATATCACAGGAACTGTTTGAGATATAAAACTGAATTTTGTACATATCATATCATTTATAATAGTACCTGCATACTTTTTAAGGGCTAATTAATTTTTTTTTTATATGGCAGTGAAACAAAGCAAAAAATATTATCAAAAACAAGTGTGTAATGTTTTTGTCTTTATGTTTTTATGTTTTTCATCATGAAATACAGTATCTCAAAAACAATTCACATTAAAGCTTTTGACTAAGATCACCTTTTTTATGTAGAAAACATTGAAAGTTTAAAATGTACTCAAAATTCCAATTTTCACAGTGTCATAGAAATTAGATGCAAAATAATTTCAAGCAACCCCAAAATATATACCCCTGCATATGGAAAGTTATTCAGCTCAAGAAGTCAATAATATTAACGACAAGATGGGTACAAAAGCTCAATTTTACATCGCAAAAGGATTCCTGAGATCAAAAAACTGGAAGAAAAATTATTTTGACACCCTGTATCTTGAAAACGGCTGGTTTGCGGACAGTGTGCCGCCTAAAGTAGTCCTGCCCTTTTTCATAGGTGTCCCTTTTTTTTGTTCCAGCACCAAAAGAGCAAAAACCAGAAGAAAATGGTGCGACGGTCTCGAATGTAAAAGTGTCAGGTGACACTCCTGATAGTTCAAATTCAATCGATTCTAACGAGGCGGATGTGAAAGAAGAAGAGGAATTGCCCGTGCAAAATGGCGAAGCTTCTGAATCGGAAGGCGTGAGCAGTTCGTCTGCCCTTCAAGAAAACGGCACCGTTTCCAAGAAAGGTAAGCTCGAATAACTGCTTTTTGCTGCACTTCGCTCAAAATTTTCATTAAAAAATTCATTTCAATATCGAGAAATATTTGCGCAGGTAAAGGGAAAGCTCTGATGAAAAGTCCCGTTAAATCTCCGGCTAAAAATCTTAGAGAAAGACCTAAACGCAATGCTTCACAATTGTATAAACAGATTCTCGATTTCAAACAACAGCAAGAGGAAGAAGATTCTTTAGAAGATACCGAAGATGAAGAAGATAAGACATTTACTTGTCCTGATGGTAATTAATAAAGATTGAGGAATATTTTCATTATCCAATTAAACGATCACTGCAAAAAACAACATAATAAGTAATGTGCTGAGTGATCAATATTAAAAGTGTTCAGAATAGGCCATTAGATGATGAAAGGAATACTATGATGTCCTTACTTGATTAATATATTTATTTTCTATGATAATATTAATAATAGTAGTAGAAAAATAGACATACAGTTTTCTTTTTATGGCCAACTTTGATTGCTTTTAATGTTAATTACTCCCTATGCTTATGTATGTTATTATTCTTTACTTTTAGAAGAGAGTTCTGATGATGATGCAGAAGAAGGGGTAAATGCAGAGCTTGAAGAAAATTCAGATGAAAGCTCTGAGGAAGCAGATGAAGCAGAGGAGGAGGAAGAAGAAGAAGACGATGACGATGATGATGAAGAATACGAGGATGAAGAAGAGCCTGAATTTATCAGGACCATGGACAAAACACCTGGATTTGGCAGTGGTTGCACTGCAGTTGTAGCATTACTTAAAGGAAACGAACTCTACGTTGCCAATGCGGGAGATTCGAGATGTGTTGTCTGTAGAAATGGTGAGTTTAGTTTAATAATTTTAGACCAAATTTATAAAGTTATCGTATCATTTCCTTTAGGGAAAGCTGTAGAGATGAGCGATGATCACAAGCCTTTAGATGAGCCGGAAAAACAGCGCATTTTAAAAGCCGGAGGTGAAGTGAGCAGCATAGGCAGGGTGAACGGAGGATTGAATTTATCTCGAGCCATCGGCGACCACGCTTACAAGCAGAACGAAGCACTCTCTGCCAAAGAGCAGATGATCATTGCACTGCCCGATGTCAGAACACTGACGATCAATCCGACTGAAGACGAATTTATCTTACTGGCCTGTGATGGGATTTGGAACTACATGTCCAGTCAGGAAGTGGTCGATTTCGTGAGAAAACGGATACAAGAAGGAAGAGCTAAGCTTTCACAAATCTGTGAGGAGGTAATTATTCGTTTGTGATTTAATCACGATGCAGTAAAAATTGAATGAGCGTTGTTTTGTGATTTCAGTTGTTCGATCATTGCTTAGCACCGGATACTCTAAAAGATGGAAGCTGTGATAACATGACAACTATCATAGTGCAGTTAAAGTCTCCTAGTCTTAAGAGAGCCGGTTCTCCACTAGCAGAAGAGTCCTCCTCTAAAATGGCAAAGACTGAAGATAATGAATCACAGGTTGATACAACAGCGTGAATCATTGAATTTTATTTTTTTTAATTATGATTTAAATCTCATTTCCAGTTTTCTTTTTCGTAAGGCTAATTATTATGTCAACACTGTTGAACTTTCGAAGCCTCTTAGCTCAACAATGTTTTAACTGATGGTGTTGTTAGTCTGTTATATTTTTGTTACTAAAACACCATAGTCAAGGTGCCTTCAGTTATTACAAGCTGTGGTGTGGTATAATATAGTTTTGTATAATAATATTTAATGTAGCTTTATTTTTTAAGAATTTTATATACTCTTGAGTATAATTATTATTATGTTAACTTAATCAGGATTAGTGGTAATCTAATTTCATTTCATTGCAGTATATTGGATGAAGTTTTGTAATTTAACCGTACAATACCATCATAATAATAAAAAAATACCTATTTAGGAATTAAGAACTTGTATTATCATTAAGTATGAAACATGAATGTAATTAATAAAAAATAGATTTTTAATAGTGTGTGAGTCGATGTATTACTTCATTTTGCTCCATTTCTGTTTTCTGCAGCGAGGCTAGTTGTATTTTTAATCTTTCCAATTCCATTGTTTTTTCAGATATCAGAGCCTGAAATTTAACTACATTTTAGTTGAGTTGTGTGAACATACAAATAATTTTATAATCGTTATTGCTACAACAAACACTTGAATTAATTTGTTAATTATTATTTCATAATGGTGGACATAGAAGTTGGGTTATCAACATCTATTATCTCCTCTCTTTGTTATTGTAAAATCTGGTCATGTTATATTCTGAAATGCAGTCGTATAGAATTCTTCCGCTGTTCTAAGACAGTTAACAAGGCGTGTCAGCTGTTCTCTTATTGTTAACCTTACAGAATTAACTGAGCCTAGGTCGGCCGAATACCAATCTGACAGTTTGGAACGCATATCATCGGAAATGTCATTCTAGAGTCACCTGTTATGGTATATAAGAGCGCATACAGAACATTACAATTTGGGATGTTATGAAGACAGTTGAAGTGTTATCGAAAACCCACGGAACCATAGTCTAATTTGGAATGCTATTAGTCAGTCTAATATTGGAGAAGTGACCATATGTTATTGTGAAAGTTGATTGAGAGATATAAAGTTGTTACAATGTTATCGACATGACTGAACTTACAAATCCCCATGCAAGAAATTTCAAATAATTTATTACCTGCAACTGTTGATGATGGGTTTCTTTTTGTTTTTCCATACTTTGTAAAATATTTCTAGCACCAATAGCTTGAATTTTCTGTTTTTCTACAGCTTTACCTAACTGTTCAACTAGGGTGATAAATTTATTTGCTATTCTTTGGAATTCATCTATTTCTGTAAAGAAAATTAAAGCAGCATTTAAACTTGAATCAGTAAATAAATTTACATGAACTCCCATCAGGTTACTGTTATACTTTTTTTTTTAATCCTAACAATGTGCTTAAATACTTCTTCAAAAATTTTCCAAACGGCTCTAAAGCCTCTCTTAAAAAAATATATATTTACCACAAACGGCTCTACCTTTCCTGTTTTTCCAGTGAGGTAGCCAGCAAGGATTGTCTTATGAGGGAGGGGGATTCATGTATTTAACTATTGCATTAAATTACAAAAAAACCCCTTTGTAGTTTATCTACAGTTACAGTAACATTTTGATATTACCGAAATAGTTAAGTGATTTTCGTCACCACCCTCTTGAAGGGGGTAAGGGTTTTCCACCTATAGTAATCCGTTCCTGGCTAAGTCGCTATTGTTTTATTAAAATATGACAATTGTTTAAGCTGGGAACATGTTGGAGAGTGCATGAACAACTTCGCATATAAACGGATGCATTATTTTTCGTTGCTCCCAGTTGTAGTAGCTCACAGCTCCAACATGTCCCCAGCTAGAACGCACACAGGGTTTGACTCTTGTCTGAAACCTGAATAGCACTTTTAGCATAGTGTGTAAGCTAATTGTAGGGGGTTAACTGCTGGGTGATAAAATGATGTAAAGATATAACTTCAAATAAGGGATTGTCGATTTCAAATCTGAAAACTTACTTTCTACATAAATCTGACACTCGTCTTTCAAATCGGTAGTCTGCTTGGATACTTCTGGGTCTACAATGCATACTTTATCAACTTCATTGAAGAATATTCCGTATTTCGTTAACAAATCTGACATAATTTTTGAAGCTGCAACTGATGTTCAGGTGACAAAGTTTTAATTTTATTTCAAGTTGAAAACAAATAGTTCAAACCAGATGGGCGGGGGTAGGTACTGGTTACTGCTGGTTTTGTCTTGGCTTGATGCTTGATGGCTTTTGGTACTTGTGGTTTGTTTGTAAAGGTAGTTCTTAAGATTTCATATCTCCATGGCAACAACATAACAGCAGCTGCGTAAAAATGCAAATTGCAAATATAACTGTTTGGCTATATGCACAAGGGTGCCCAAGCCATAAAAATAGAAGAAAAATAAGAATACTAATAATAAGTGACAATAGAGATAGGTGACGTTAAATGTGAAGAATCATAGGAATCATGATTAGAGTCCCTCCACGATACACATATACATTACACGATTTACACGGTAGGCCGATTGCTGTTACCTGTTATTACTATTTTGGTTATTTCTGCGCAATGACGTCATGTGGTTTTATTTTGACTTAAAGTATTAATCGTTGCGAGGTTGTTTATAAAATAAATGTCAAATTATATTGCTTCCATCCTTTTTGCTTGTGTTTTGCTTTGTGCTAGATCTATTATAGAAAAATCTTTAAGAAATTTTTACCTAAGAAAATTTTAATGTTATTGATTTTTGATTTTCATGATTTTTTTTGTACCAAACGACATAAAAAACAATATAGAAGCTATAAGAAAAACAAAAGTTGACTATGAAAACTCTGGGATTTACTTGGCCTTGAAAATTTTTAAAACGGTAAATGAATAGCTGTTGCTGACTTATGCAAGCCTAACAAGGAATTATTTATTTTTTCCTGACAATTTAAAAAAATATGAGCAATCTCATGTGTAATCTTAGAACCACGTGACGTCAAAAGACCGGAACGCAGCCTGCTGCGCGTCATCGTCTATCGGCAAACCGTGTATATGTGTATCGTGAGTCCTTCGATATACCATGCTGGCCATACGCTCTGCGGCCGCCATGTTTATCCTCTTGCGTAGCATAAATACATTAGCTTCAAAATCCAGATGAATAGAAAAATTAGTCACGACAATAAATGCGCACTGTTTATGATGTATCCTATTTTCCGGTAAAGGTTTTATTTATTTCTTTGTATGGTACCTTACTTATACTTTATATTTTATTAGGTCTCTATTTCTTATTTCTGTACATATTATTATCACAATAATAGACTAAAACTATGGAGCATCTATTTAACTTTGCATTTCATTATTTTCTAATATGATTCAGTGAAATATTTATTATTCTTTTCAACTTATTAGAGCGAATTTCTTTCACTTTATATTGCATTTTAAAACGTTAATTCGAATTGTGTTCACTTTAATTGGAAGAATAACAACTATATCACTGCTTATCGGGGCACAACGACGCAGGCGTCATCGTTTATAATCTTATGTTAATAACTATATGCAACTCGAGGAAAAAAGTTTATTATAGACGCCGTCAGTGTGACGTCACTAGGCTGGGCTAAGCGTAAACGGTTCCAGATAAACAAACCGTTCACGTGGCCATTGTTGTCAGTTGTCGTGATTTAGTTGAAGTTTTAAATTCACGTGGTCCTGAAGTTTGACTTATTGGGTGTTTCAGGCATTGGCCTGCGATTGTCATCAATTGAATTGAACTAAATCATATTTTAGGTTTCCGTGGAGCTCGAGCCCGTCTGTCGGTAGTTTAATTTTTATCACTAAAATGAAGCATTTACAATAATGCAATAATTACAATAATATGCATTTACTATAATCAAAAGTTTACAGATAAATTGGCAACCCTGCAACTGTCATATAAATAAACATGCTTGTTTATTTGGAACCCTATATGTAACTGGTTTCTCCGACCACTCACGTCATCACTGACGGCGTCTATTAGGCGTTTTCTAAAAGACGAGACGACTAACATAACATCACAGGACAGGTATCTACCTATGTCAATAATATCCAAGTACATAAATAGGTACTCGGTACTCTATACTTCTACCAGTTCTAGTGTTTATGGATCTGACCGAGTAGCGGCGTATCTAAAGTGCGAGGCCATAAAGCGTGTAGAGGTGGCGAAGAAGAAGAAGAAAAATTTAAATGGTTGATTGTTGAACGTAAACGTAAACAAACTGTAACAAACTTCAACTCCGCTTTTCTCTTGATAAAAAGTTTGGGACTATGAAATTATGAATTTATGGTAAAAACGAAGATTAATATTTAAATATAATGAATTCCATTGAGAAAAGCAAAACAGTTGGATATATATCGCAAAATATTTCGAGTACAGTCAAAAGGTAAATTTTCTCATTTCATGAATCCAAGCTATTAATATTTTCTTTCAGAAAAAACCAGTCTTTAACCATCAGGAGTATAGATCCTATTTCTTTTGCAAAAGAACTCGAAGAGATAGAAAATGAGCCCCTGCTTGATTGTATAGACACCTTTGAGCAAGAAGAAGCCATTGTGAAAGAAGATCAATCAAATATAGATTCCAAGGAAAGAGATGAAACAGTTGTGCTGAAACCCAATATACTTTCGCATGGAAACCAGGAAAATAGTTGGCTAAACAAACCTAAACGTATTGATCCAACAAATTCTAGCAAAGAACTGAAAGGTATAGAAAGCGAACTGTTCCTAGATCGTCTTGAACAAGATGTAATTGATAATAAAGAAAATGAAAGTATTGGAAAAAAGGTCACTATTACTGATTCAAGTCAAACAAAAACCGCGCTCCAATCACAGCCACAAATTGGCGAGTCGTCTAATCACCTCTATAAACACGAAAATGATTGTGAACGCAGGCAGGCGGCTTTACTTCCAATCAAAAGTAATGATAGCTTCGAAATATATTTTAAAAAGTTGGACCTAGAAACTCCTAATAAGGGGCATTCTGATGTCAAACTGCAGGTTCATTCGGGTGTTAAACCCAGATATGAAAAATCTGGCTTCAAGCTCAACCTAAAAACATCAATTACTCCGAGAACAACACATATGACACCTAAGAATGGGTCCGAATTAGAGAAAAAAACATCGTCTGCTACGCACAAGCAGAACTATTCACACTTTAAACCAATTCTGGAGAGTACATCGGAACAGCCACTTTCAACACCTAAGCAAGTCGTTCCTTTCAAAACGGAGCACAGTTTAAGCGTGAAACCTCGATCGCGAACCGATTCTAACCTGGCCAATTCCAGAATGTGGTCTCATAGTGCCAGAAAGCCACACACTTTCAAAACTCCCCTCAAAAAGACTATTCCTTCACCTCGTTCCGTTCAGATGTGTAATAAGAAGCTCGAAAAGATGTTAACAGGAAGTCATAAGGAAAACATTGAAATTCGTTTACCTCTATGTAATCCGATGATGGGTAAAAGTGATTTTTTAAACGAGCATCTGGAGGAAAAATCCAAGTTCAAAAAAATTTCCGTAAATGGCAACGAGTATGCGATACTGAAACTGCTGGGAAGAGGTGGCAGTTCGGAAGTTTATCTTTGCCACGATATAACAGAAAACTACAATCGAGCTATAAAGTGTGTTTCTTTAACTAATCCAGAATCTGCCAAAAGCTTTATAAGCGAAGTCAATGCGTTGAGTATGTTACAGGGTTGCGACAGAATCATCAAAATGTATGATTAGTAAGTTTTAAATATTTGTTTTAGGTATATAAATAAACAAATATACAGGGTGTTTCATGATATACCAGCTTCAGTGTATAATTAGAGATCTCAAAAAAATTTAAAAAAGGCCTTTATAAACATTTTCTAGAACTATCAAGTTTCACAAGCAACTATTTATGGATGTAAGAGTATATATTATGAAACATTTCCCATTATTGAGTTGACTTTTGTCCAAAAGTAAAATTACAAAAAAATGTACCTATGGCTTTTCATGCACAAAAAATATAAGCAGAGATCTCTTCTAGTCCTAATACTGTCAGAGTTAAATCTACAATTTAATAATCAACCCTGCATTGTGGACATGTTTCCAAATTCTGATTCTTATACAGTGCGGATGTTTAAAATAATACTCGTAGTAAACTTCTATACGTTCAGATTTCAGAACCGAATGAGTTAGAACTTTTGGTATAAAAACTAATCAATCAAATAGCATGAATTTGACTACTTTTTGACATATAAATGACTCAATCAAAGATGATAGTCTCTGTCAACTTCATTTTCTATAATTAATAAAAATCAATTGTTAAAACTAGCACTCTGTAGTTCAACAGTTAAGACTTTCAAATATACATACATGACGTTCATATGAAGTTTATTTCTCAAAATGGACCCAAGAATAGTATCCTTAAATATTAGCATTTTATCAAGAAACACCCTGTATATTATGTTGCGGTTTCTAACAATTTAAGGCCATAGTTTTTCCCATCTCTTCAAGTTTTAAATGTTCAACCGCCTTTATTTGACAATTGGTTTCCAGTGAAATTCGAGAATCGGAGAGGATGTTATTCGTAGTTTTAGAAATGGGAGGACGCGATATGAGTAAAATCCTAAGAGAATTTTTCACAAATAAAAAGCACATGCCTATGCATATGCTACTATTTTATTGGATGGAAATGTTATATTCTGTTAAAGAAATCCATAACAAGGGTAAGTTAACATTACTTGATTGAATTCTGCATCTATGCAGGTATTATTATGTCACCAATACTTAATTATTCCAATTGTTACAAAGTAATATTACTTTTATTGCTTTTTGCCTTATCAAACTTGTGAGTAGATTTTTTTTTAAAGGTATAATACACTCGGATTTAAAACCAGCAAATTTTTTAACTGGAGAAGACAGTTGTCTTCGACTAATTGATTTTGGAATTGCGTCCTGTGTTCAAACCGATATGACGAGTGTTATTAAAACTGTTGCAGAAGGTTCTTATAATTACATTAGTCCAGAAGCTTTGAATTATGACAATAGTAATAGCACTGATAGTCCAACTGCTGATAAGCCAAAATATAAGGTAAGTGCTGATTTATTGATTCGTAGGGTTGAATTGAAATAAATCTAAAAAAGAACCTGTTGATTTCAGATCAGTTATAAATCAGACGTATGGTCATTGGGGTGCATTTTATATCAATTGGTGTATCATAAAACGCCTTTTCATCATATTACCAGCGCTAACCAAAAGTTGATAACGATTCTAAATCCAAATCACAAAATTAACTATCCTGAAGCAAGCTGGGTACCACCACGCATCATAGAAACTATCAAGCAGTGCCTGCGATATGACATGAAAAGCAGACCTAGTGTTGATGAATTGATTTCTGAATATGAACATATTTTTAATAATTTATAACTTATGTGTGTGTATAAAAATTTTTTACTTGAATTAGGTACTTAAATATGTGGATTAAAAGATGTGCACTAAACATTTGCCAATAGTAAGTGTTAGTGTGAGACATGAAAATCAATTTTATTATACAGTGTGGAAAGTAAGTCACGCATAAATTCAATAATTCCATTGATATCAAGTTTTTGGGGAAAATATCGAAGGAGTATAGCGATTTTGACTGTAGCAAATATTTTTAGTTTATTTTCAGTTCCCTTATGTCATTTGTTATATCAATTTTTTTTTAATGACAACCTATATTTTTTATTATTGGTTATGGTAGTAAGTACTTTTTATTCCGTTTCCTACCATGAATTTTTTATATTTGAACTTTTCGAACTGTTTTTTTTTCAAATATAGCATGCTGAAAATTTTATATGATTGGAATCATAATAAAAAGTACTGCGAAAATCAGCAATAAAAAATTTAGTTTGTCATACAAAAAAATGGATATCAGAATATTAGTTTTTTTTTTCCAAAAAGTTAATATCAACGGAATTATTGAATTTATGCATTTCTAACTTTCCACACTGTATATTACTTCTCATTTACATTTACATCTTTCGTATTTGTTGGAAGATTTACATGGAGATACAGTTCATACAAATACTAAGGATAGCTCTAAATTAAAACAAGAAGAATATTCTGTACACTATTAGTTTAATAAGATAGAACCAATTTTGTATACAGAGTGATTATTTTAAGGCGCCCGTTAGAAGAAGTTCAACTTCTAGTTGATCTAGGAATCTAAAATTTTTAATCACAGCAACATCGAGTCAAAATTAAATATGTATTACCAAGATGGCAGCACATTTAAAAATAGCGAAAGAAGAAGCCATCTTTGTTTTTTAAATGGGACACCCCATATTCCATTATATTATTGCATTTTCAATTTGTCTCAAAAAATCCGATAAGAATTGATTTTACAGTTGGAGTTTCACAATTTTCCAACATTGAAGCAGTTTACATCAAGAATAGCTCATGATATAGAAAAACGGCTTATATGTCCTAATTTTAATTTTTTATGTAGGTATGTAGGATGCCTATTATGGTGTATGTGAAATTTTTATACAGGGTGCTGAAAATTATCAGATTATTCATCACCCTGTATAAACATTAAAACTACACAGTAGGACACCAGATGAAAAGCTCAGACAGGGACGTGTAAGTCGTTTTTCGATATCTGAAAAACCATTCTTATTGATTATTTTTAGACAAATTGAGAATGCAATAATATATGGAGTGTCAATAATACATAAAAGAAAACAAAGATGGTATCTTCTTTCACCATTTTTAAATGAGCCGCCATCTTGGTAATATTTAATTTTGACTCTTGATTGCTTATCTTACCTAGATTCCATATTTCAGATTCCTAGAACAACTAGAAGGTGAACTTTTTCTTATGGGCGTTTTAAAAAAATCACCCTCTATACCTATTATATGAAACACATAGTCTTGTCAGCATTGTATATAGTAATTTATTAGTTGTATGTAAAAATAGTTATTTTCTCAATTTTATGTACCTACAAACCCCTATACCTATAAGATACGGAATTTTATATGAAACTTTATATTATTATAATATTGCAATTTTGTATTAGTTTTTTTTTATAAGTTTACATACAGACTTTATAATTAAAGGAGTCTATAACCTGTAAGTTCCCAAAACATTTAGGTATCTAATTTCTTCAGTTTCTACATAGATTTACATTTAGACATAGGTACTTATATTGAAAAAATTTAATTTTATAAATTACTTTTGGTAATAATTTTTCAAATAAGTCCTGAGTCTTCAACGATAATAATTGGCTATTATTAGAGCTCTTTGTCTACTGGTTTCCTGAAAAGTGTCACAGTTTTGGCTCCTTGTACCACTGCAGCAGATCCCTTAGCCAAAAGGAGAAGTACTTCTTGTTATTTACACTTCTATATGTTTGTTAAGAGTGAGCCAATTGTAATCTCATATCTTCATATTTCACTTTTTCACCCAATTATTGTAACTATAATAACGTACAAAATATTCAGCCATATCTCAAACACCTTTTCCTCATACACTAGCCAAATAATTGTTACTTTGAAAGTTCTACATATACCTTTATGTATGCTGACTTCAAAATGTACCCCTAAGACTTTACGGCTGCACCCCCAATACAACTTTTCGCCTTTCAACCCCTAAGTAATCATCCCCTACTCATTTACCTACTTCAAATTATACCCCTATTTTTTTTGCTCAGTAGGATTACTGACTTTGTTCTAAATACAGTGATATGCGATTTTTGAAAGTCTAAGCATAATTAGCTTGTCAAAAACAATAAACTTTCTTTAAAACCCAGCGATTCCAATGAGTAAAAAAGAACACGCTTTAAGGTCTTTTCAGAATGAAATTATGCTCTATTTTGAAAATTATAATAATACTACACTTGGGAAATTTAAAATATACTCGTACGAATTTGGGGGCCGCACCCTCAATGCACATTTACGCCTTTTTTTTTTTAAAGAGGGAGCATCGGTCTTAACTATGTAGGTAAGACATAGTCGCTCCACTCTGGTAAATTGGCTTTGAACACGAACTCTTTAGCCACACACACTTTTAAATTATATTTGCCTTTTAAACGTTCGATCGCTAATTTTACTTTTCACAGACATTCGAAAATGAATCTGAAAAGTAAAGCGGGCCGAGGTGAGTTTCGAACCCGCGATCTATGGCTTCGTGGGCCAGTGGAGAACCACTTGGCCACGCAAGTCACTCCATTTACACCTTTTAACATGCAAGTAACCATCCCCGGTAGTTTTTTTTTCAAAATGAACCCCTAATTTTTTTTTTCTCGTCAGGATTACTAACTTCGTTCTGTAATAGTGACATGCGAATTTTGAAAATCCAAGCATTCTAAGCCCAAATTTGAATTAATTTTTACAAAATTCTTTTCATCCCAAACTGTAGCATTTCGACTTAGGTGTATTCCTATTATTCGTTACCATAGTTATGCTTTATTAGCGTCAAGTGTAATCATGGGAATAAAACTTTGACGAGAGCATAATTTCATTTAGAAAGGCGACCTCAAGGTTTTTTTTGTTTATCCTTGGCAACCCCAAGTTTTTTAACATATTGTTTTTGACAAACAATATGCTTTATATTTTCAAAAATCATATGTCACTGTATTCAGAACAAAGTCAATAATCCTACTTATAAAAAAAAATTAGGGGTGTAATTTGAAAAAAAAAAAAAAAACAATAGGGGATGGTTACTTGAGGGTTGAAAGGCGTAAATGTGTATTGAGGATGCAGCCGCAAAGCCTTAGGGGTATGTTTGAAGTTTCCCAAATTTAATTTGTTTCTGTTTTGAAATAACGCGGATATCTCTTGATTAAGAAAATTTGGGACACCCTGTATAGATTTGCTATGTTTATGATGTGAAGTTTTAAAATTATAAGAAGTTATCTATTATCTCTAAATTTCAAGTGATTTTTTAGATGTTTATAGTAATGCTGAAAAATGTGGAGAATTTAGTACACATATTATCATTAAAATTGCCCAATTTTTGTGGTGGTCTGCAGTTCTTGAGACACTTTTTAGGTGTTACAAAAACAAAAGAAAAATTATTTCTTGTGGAAGTTGTCAATCTTTGGTAGCTTCAACTGCTTGGGATTTTTTTTTAAATCTACCACTTTTCCAATTATTTTTATGACATTTTAGGCATATTTTTACTTAATTTACTTGTTCTTTGGAGTGCTCAATTTTATAATTCCCCTGGTCGAGAAGTAACGTTTTAATGCAC
The DNA here is from genome assembly GCA_910589415.1 of Malachius bipustulatus. Lineage (NCBI taxonomy): Eukaryota > Metazoa > Arthropoda > Insecta > Coleoptera > Melyridae > Malachius > Malachius bipustulatus. The sequence goes on from OU342635.1 coordinate 25,344,620, forward strand.
AGAAAAAAGTTCCTATTAACATGGGTCCGCAAATTTCGAGATGTAGGTTGTAAAAAAATCTAGTTTTTTGACGACGTCTCAGGAACTGTTTGAAATACAGTACTCAACTTTTGCCCATATGTTAACATTAGTATTAATTAAATTTTTGAACACTAATTATTTTTTTTTCAAATGACAGTGACGGAGATTTAAGGAACTGCATGAGGTTTTTTGCTCCCAATTTCTATGACACTGGGAAAATTGGTATTTTGAAAGCACATTTTAAGCCGGCAATGTTTTCTACACAAAAAAGCCACTCATTGTCAAAATCTCCAATGTGAACGAACCGTTTTCGAGAAAAACAGCCTTTTATTATAAAAATGCTTTTTTTATGTCATCTGACTAGTATTATTGTAATATAATTTTTTTATCATATTGCTACTCTTTCATGTTTTTTACATTGTAAAATGCTGCTTTTCTTGAAAATAGTTCACATTACAACTTTTTTCCAAGAGATCCTACCTTTTTTATGTAGGGTTGAAAAATTCCTTTAAAATTTTTTAGGTATATGCTCAGTTTTATAAAATATTTTTTTTATGATATTGCTACCTTTTCTCATTTTTTTTGCATCATAAAATGCTGTTTTTCTCGAAAATGGTTCACATTAGAGATTTTGACTATAGGAGCACATTTATTTGAAAACATTGACGATTGAAAATATTCTTTCAAAATGACAATTTTTCTAGTGTCATAGCAATTAATAGCAAAACATCTCGCGCAACCCTCAACGCAACTCTTAAATCTCTGTCGCTGTCATATCTCAAAAGTAGCTAATATCCAAGGTAAGATATCTCCAAAGTTGATTTCTGTATCTCAAACGGTAAACGGTTTCTGAAATATGGTCAAAAAACTGGAAAAAATAGTATCTTGAAATGGTGCGTTTGCGATCCCATGCATTTTCCAATACATATTGAAACACCCTGTATATCCTAAGATTAGGATCATAATTTAAATCAGAATATTTGGCTAATATTTATTTTTTATATTTTAAAATTTTGAATGGTGCTTTTTCCTATTGAGTATAAAGTACCTCCTCTAACATTTTTTGTTTTCATTCAGAGTCATCAATTTAATTATCAATAATAATTTTCAACATTATGTAATTAATTAAAAGAAAACATGAATTTTGTAGATATATTTTAAATGACAATACCTACATGCAATAATATGTAAATGGAAGGTAGAAGTGAAAAAAAAAAGTGATACAGTTCGATTGTTTGATATATCTTCCTTTATTCTCATATGGCCCTTATTCTAATAATACTTAATTATTACAATGGGTCAAGTTTCCAATTTCCGTCGAATTCTAAATTGTTTGTTTTTGAATGAGACACTAATAATCTATTAATGATTACGGATTGTTTAAAGAATTTTATCTCAAGATTATCTTATAAGAAATTTGCTTTGGCTGATGTGGAAAATAGATTTTCGGGAATCTTATCTACAACCTAGAGTGAAGTGATAAGTAGTGTGTACCTATCTACTTGTTTCTATATTTTCTTATCTAGCGATACGATTTTTCATCCTTGCACTATTGTTTTTATTCTTTATATGGTTTGCCCTTTCCTTTTCCATTTTAATTCAGTATGAATTTACTTACGAGATATCAGTGACTTCATCAGTATGAGATAACTTTTTTAAATATTTAGGTGAGTAGAACATGAAAATGTATTGTTTCAAGTAAAAAATAATTTTATTATAATTATTTTGGTGTATTTAATGATTTTAAATTTTTTAATAGTATGGCCTACAACCAAAGCAATGATGATGAAGATCCAGTATACGTTTCTCCAGACATGTAAGTTTTTTACATTTATGTTATGATTTTAAGATAGAGTCACATTATTAAATCTGAATAAATTCAGATATACTCTTTATTGAATCGCATGGGATATATAAAAAAATTAATGAAGATGAACAGATTCGCCACTTTTAAGGCTAATGCAGACCCTCTGTGTCAGCATGAGCAGCAGCAATTTGCAAAATTGTTGTTTCTAAATACAATAACCCATGACCAGTCTTGATTGGTGACCCTCATCTGCAATAACTCATCCAAAAATTATGAAAAAATACAACATTGAAAAAAAATCAGTTTTTTCATCTGACGAACTGTTCAAAACAGTTTCAGATGGAGTAAGCTTAGTTAGTTCCTTAATAAAAATATTTTCAGGCAAATGCCAGAGACAAAAGACTGGGACGCGTTTAAGGATCCACCGAGGAAATTGGACCAAGGCTCAGAAGCTGATTCGAAATGGATGGACATTGTAATAACAACATCCAAAATATTAACATACATAGTTGTATTTTGTTTAATACTCGGTACAGCTATCCTCTCCAAAGGAACTTTATTGTTTATGACATCTCAAATAAAGAAAAATGTAACAAGACCTTTCTGCAATAAAAAGCACGGTAAGTTTTTTACATTTTTATAAATTTTTTTGCGTTATTCACTCAATCCTTAAGTATTGCATTTTTTTTTGGTAATGTCAAGTGTAATGTCAGCTCGTAGCATCTGCTACATATTAGATATCATCATTTTGACTTTTGAAACATTTTTACCAAAATTGTTTTACCGCAGACAGACAAGAAAGCAATAAGTTAATATTAAATTGTCATCCAGTTCTTTGAAGTTTCAAGTCTGTAGTTCTTCGGGAAGTTAGTTTAAAGTCGATTGAGATTAAAACAGACAGGACTGGAAGCAAGGTGATATAAACGTGGTAATAATGCAACTTTTGGTTAGAATCTTTTAATTTATTTTAAATGTAGATTTGACAAATCTGTGAGACTTTCACTTTCATTATTTATAACACCTTTCTCTTTAATTTTTAATTTAAATAGGTACTCATTAATGGAACCTAACGAGTTTTACAGCAATTTAGATTTTTTTGCTCTTTAAATCTTATTCCTATTTAAGTGTATCTGCTTAATTATTAGTTGTTGTATCAAATTATTTTTTAGGATAGAAAAATATTAAAATAGTTTTATCATTTAGACTCTAATCAAAAATACCTGAATGCATGAATAACCCATCCACTTGAACTTATAACTACGCATTTAATTACAAAGAAATACGTCATAGATTAAGGGATTATCATAAAAACATGAAAACTTTTTAATATTGTTTGTGATATACGTGAACCTTGAGAGATAAATCTTTTAAAATATGATAAATAATAATTATTGATATGATTATTTATTAAAACTTCGATACCTGGAATTTTATTTTTTATTAATTAATAATCGTTTTTAAGAATATAATAATCTTTAAAGTTTAGGGATGGATTGTTCGGGGAACCCCCGAATATTTAATTAGATTTTATATTATACTATAATAATAGTTAAAAAAAATTAAATATGTATATGGTGACAATTTTAAAAGTTTCATTTGGCAAAATCTTTCAAACTAAAAAAGATATCAAAAATCCCAAAATATTATTTGGGTAACATGGAGATGAACTAAAATAACATATGGTAACTTACCCACATTACCTACCCTTAAAGCTCCACCCACCCCAATTATAAAATTTTAAATGTAATTGTGATTCTTTGGGAATAAATTGTAAGAATACCACATATGTAATTTCAAAAGTCTTCCTAAGACAGTTCTCAACCACAGTTCCACGGACACTTGCTAATCATTTGCCTTTTCTGCCATGGGCAGATAACAGGAGATTAGAAGATAACTTGCTGCTTATGAAATTAATTTTTAATATATTTTTATTTATGAGTAGTTGGACAGATGACCTGAAAAAAGATCAGTGATTGATTTCTCTGACATCGCATTTGAGGTTGTTTCATTAAAAGAATTTTATTGTTATTGTTAGTTTTTGATGGATTAAATTAATAATATTTTCAATTTCAATTTCAGACATAAACCAGCAATTCGTTGTTACAATACCTGAAGTAGAAAGGACCGCATGGATTTGGATGCTGGTTTTTGCATACTTTGTCCCGGAAGTGGGGACTTTTATAAGATCTGTGCGGATTCTGTCATTCAAGTCTTGGACGAGACCTTCGATATGGGAATTCATGACTGTGGCACTGTCTGAAACACTGACAGCAATCGGTTCGGCAATTTTGGTGTTTGTAGTACTTCCAGAACTGGATGTCGTGAAAGGAGCCATGCTGACCAATGCTGTTTGTTTCATACCTTCTGTATTGGGTAAGTTAAATTTTTATTCTATTTATAAGATGCCATTTTCTTTGTCTATGAAATTGCGAAATAATTAGGCAAATCAAAATTTATTATTTCCTAAAAGACAATATCGAGTGATCCTTGGGTCTTGTTATCACTTTCAGATAAGTAAAATAAACAACCCCAAATACAACTAGAACTTTAAAACCAATACAAATCATAGGGGTTGTACATGTAAAAATATTTAAATAGTGAATAAATAAAATAAGACTTGATAATTGTTGTTTTTTAGGTTTACTTACAACAAAACCAGGAACACTGGACAGTGCCATGAAGATTACACTGGATGCTTTGAGTTGTCTCGCTCAGCTGACGGGGTTGATTGTGTGGCCTGTCATAGAAAAGCGCTCTTCTCTGTACATGATTCCCGTATCAGTTTTACTAATTTCTGCTGGTTGGTGGGAGAACTACGTGTCTTCAGAATCATCAATCCCGTTCATACGGCAGCTTGGGATAAAAAAAAGAATTTTTGAAAATGGTCGATATTTTATTTTTGCATTCGTTTCCCTCTGGAAATGTATCGTTTTCTTTGTTACTCTTTTAATAATTTTAATGGTGAAAGAAGACGGATATCATTTTATATTTTCCAATATGGCCGATGCATTTTCAGAGCACAAAATTAACATTACCAGCGTAAGTGTTCATTAATATTACTTCTCATAAAGAGTTCTTATAAAATGGTTTCTATTTCCAGGTTAAACCTGTCATTGATTTAAGCGCTGCTACAATAAATTATAGTGAAGCGATTGCTGCTGGAACGGATCTTCCAATAACAACTAATCAATACGCTCCCTTATATGTATGGATTGTTAATATTATCGCTACCTATTTCTGTTACGGCATTGCAAAGTTCTCTTATAAAGTTATTATACAGGGATTTAGTTTCGCTTTTCCTATTAACTTAGCTGTACCGGTACTGCTGTCAGCACTGATAGCAATGTGTGGGGCGTTTGTTAAAGACGAATGTGCTTATTTTGGTACCATTCCATCGTACCTGTTTTTTAACTCACCACCTCTGTACTTGTTGAGGGATTTCATATCGCAGCAATGTTCTTGGATATGGTTGATATGGCTGTTGTCTCAGGCATGGATAACGGTACACATTTGGTCACCATCTTGTGAAAAACTTGCAAGTACAGAGAAGCTGTTTGTGAAACCCGTTTACGATGCATTTCTCATCGATCAGTCTTTGGCTTTGAATAAAAGAAGAGAGGAAGTGCCTACTATCGCTGCTTTAAGTTCAGGTGAGTTAGTTTTATTTTTTTTTATAATTAATTAATTATAAGAAAGTTTTTTTGTTATTTAAAACCTAGGAACTTCCTGTTGTCAATAATTATTTAGGTACCTAAAATTACTTTAAAATTCATTTTTTTAGGTGAAATAAACACAAATAACTCAGATTACACAACAAAAATTTATGCTTGTGGTACAATGTGGCATGAAACTAAAGAAGAAATGATGGAATTTCTTAAATCCATAATGAGATTGGATGCGGACCAGTGTGCTAATAGAATAGTACGGACACATTTCAATATGAATCTCCCTTCATACTATGAACTAGAAAGTAAGTATCTACTTGTTACCATTCATACATAATATAACAATTCAATTTTACAGCACATGTATTTTTCGATGATGCCTACATAAGAACATCTCAAGACGATCCCGACCCTCATGTAAACCAGTTTGTACTGGACTTGGTTTCCATAATAGACGAAGCCGCCAGTCAAGTGCATCAAACCGCCATAAAAGTTAGACCACCGGTCATATATTCCACGCCATACGGAGGCCGACTTATTTGGACTCTTCCGGGAAAGACGCAAATGATCGCTCATTTGAAGGATAAGAAGAAGATCCGCGCAAAGAAGAGATGGTCACAAGTGATGTACATGTACTATTTACTTGGATACAAGTGAGCTTATTTATTTTAGTCACACCGTATATGAAGTTATAAGAATTTATTTTCAACCAGACTGATGGCCGACCAATCCATATCAGAGGAGAGTAAAAATATTAAAGCCGAAAACACTTACATCTTGGCCCTGGACGGCGACATAGATTTCCAGCCACAAGCGGTCCAATTACTGGTGGACTACATGAAAAAGAACAAGTCTCTAGGAGCAGCATGCGGTCGTATACACCCGATAGGCTCTGGAGCCATGGCTTGGTACCAGATGTTCGAATACGCTGTCGGTCATTGGATGCAAAAAGCGACTGAGCACGTTTTCGGATGCGTCCTTTGCAGTCCTGGCTGTTTTTCGCTTTTCAGAGGCAAGGCTCTTATGGATGATTGCGTTATGAATAAATATACCACTAAAGCTAGTGAAGCTGTTCATTATGTTCAGTACGATCAAGGTAATGTCTCTTTTAATGGTAATACTATTATTGATTTTTCTTTCCTATATATGATATAATACAGGGTGATCTATTACCTCACCATCAAATTAAGACAAATGAAAGGTGAGGTGATTTAAAAAAGAAAATTTCAATTATTTAGTAAGTTGCGGGACCTCACAGTTTCCTGCATAAGGAACGAATTAAAGAATATTTATTTAACTTTACCTTGGTTTTACCTGTTTATATACATAAATGCGCCATCTACCAGCAAATTTTTAATTTTATATAAACAAGTAAAACCAAGGTAAAGTTAAATAAATATTCTTTAATTCGCTCCTTATGCAGGAAACTTTGAAGTCCTGTAATTCCGTAAATAATTGAAATCGGACATAATATGATTCTATGAAGTTTTCTTTTTTAAATCACCTCATCTTTCACTTGTCACAATTTAATGGTGAGCTAATAGATCACCCTGTATAATAAAATTATATCAACAGTTATTGATCAATTATTACAAATTAGGATACTTTGGAATTATTACTTTCTAGGGCTAAGTAAAACTATTTTCTTAACACGTTGACTGCCATGGTGTTTTTGCCTATATTTCCCATAGCGCCAAGGTGTTTTGAGTAAAATTTTTCCCTGGGGCCATTTGTTGCCAATGATAGAACTCTATGACTTAGGTTGAAATAAAAGTTCATTTTTCAAAAAATTTCAAAAATGGCTTAATGAAACATAAAAAAATGACTCTTGGCGGTCTATATATAGTTTTCATCCTTAAAAGCACCATGCAAATGATGTAAAAATGAAAACTTGCAACTGGACATGCCAAACGTTCCCTGTGGCCGACTCGGTCTAAATGCATGAGCAGGTCCGTAAGAAAACACGTTCGTGGCGCTGTGGGATCAACTTTGTGACACGGTCTTATAGACCGAGACAGCGCGAGCGACTCACTACGACATCGGTCTCATAGACCTTGATGGCGTGGTGTGATATAGGATCCTCGGTCTTATAGACCAGGCTGGCAGTCAACGTGTTAACAATGCTTTGAATATTTTTTCTGTGGTATAAAGTTGTTAAATGTTATAATATGCAATTTTGTTAATTATGAACAAGAAAAAATAATGAAAAAAGTGAACATACAGTAGAGAGACAATTATTATCCCTGCATGGATTAAGCCACAGATGATAACGAACCCTCATTTATTGATGGAATATGTTGTGAAAGATGCTGAATACGGTCAATGAATATTTAAAATTTTTATCAAAATGTCGATAGTCAAATAAGTTATCAGTTTGGAAACTAGGAAGATAACTGTAGTTTTTTTGTCTTATTGTTAGATGTGTCATAATATGTTAGTTTTTTTTTAGGTGTGTGTGACACATTGTAGGCTAGAAGTGACACATCTAACAAGACACTAAAACTGATAGTTGTCAAACTGACTTTAGGTATTGGACTATTGACATTATTTGATAAAAATCAATATTTATCTAAGTCAATGTGGTTCTCAGTGAGTCCCTATATAACTCCATAACCAACCCCCATAGCCCCATATGTGAGCTATGTGGATCCGTCTTCATCCCCCATAGAAGAAGGTTTCGATTTAGAGCTGCAGGGGTTGGTATTGAGATAAATGTAACAATATATTATAAGTCAGTGTGCTTTCCCTGTGAAGCCTGCTGCAACCCACAATCATTTTTCACAGCCCCACTTGGATTATATGGTATATCTTTTTATCCCCATAGGTCCAGTTTGTGGTGGGGATTGAGTGCCAGAATGTTCTTGAATGATCTAGAACGTTCTCAGTGTGGTTTTCGCATTAAGCCCAAGAGTGTATATAGAATGTTGCAGAACGTTTGAGAATGTTTTACAATGTTCCAGAAACTTACCTAATGCTCTAGAGTAGTGCAAAATGTTCTAGAATATTCGATTAGGGAACTTTCTAGAATGTTCGCTTCGAGACTGATGTTTGAGAATGTCTAGAATATTACGAATATTCTGGAATATTTGGGTTCTGGATTATTCCAGAATGTCTCGGTTTCTTCTAGAATGCTGTCTATAACTTTTAGAATGTGTACCAGGATATTCTGAAATGTCTTAGAATCGCCTGGAATGTTCTAGAATATCCTGTAATATTATGTATTATATTATTGTATATTGTTTTAGAATGTTCGAGGTTCTTATAGAATTTTCTGGAGTGTTATAGAATGTTCCAGAATGTAAGCAAGTAATAAAAATGTGTAACTAATTATAATCTTTTTTGATGTAACATTTAACATCGTTATATCATCTATATCACGCCAGCGCCAATGCAGATATTGAATTAAATATAATATAAAGCTCTGTAAAAAATACTTTGTCATAGTTTTACTTTGCCCTAGACAGTAATCCCAAAATATCTAAATCTACAACATAATGTCTAGGTATGCACATTTTTTTGATAAAAAGTTATAAATTGTATTGCTTCTTATTATTACAGGTGAAGACAGATGGCTGTGTACACTGCTACTTCAAAGAGGTTATCGAGTAGAATATTCAGCTGCTTCTGACGCTTACACTCACTGTCCGGAAGGATTTAATGAATTTTATAACCAACGCCGACGATGGATGCCATCAACCACTGCAAATATTCTGGATCTTTTGATGGATTACAAACACACTGTGAAAATAAATGATAACATATCCATGTTATACATCGGCTATCAGGTAATATTTGCTGTGGTGAAGTCCGGCAAAAAAAACTAAGAAACTTAAATTTTAGGGATTATTGATGATCGGTACTGCGTTAGGTCCGGGAACTATCTTCCTTATGTTGGTAGGAGCTTTCGTTGCAGCCTTCCAGCTTGATCAGTGGACCAGCTTCATTTGGAATATCGTTCCCATTCTGATTTTCGTCATTGTATGCGCTACTTGTAAATCTGACACACAGGTTAGTTTTATCAGTGATTAGTTTAAAAATATAAAAAAATTGTATGTTTCAGTTATTTTTTGCTGGAATAATCAGTGCAATCTATGGTTTGATTATGATGGCGGTACTGGTGGGAGTGTTATTGGAAATAAATAATGACGGTATACTCGCGCCTTCATCTCTATTTTTCTTCTGCATAGCAGGAGAATTCATAATAGCAGGTTTACTACATCCAAAAGAATTTAATTGTCTGAAGTATGGTATCATTTATTATGTCACCGTTCCAAGCATGTATATGTTATTGGTTATATACTCTGTATTTAATATGAATAACGTTTCTTGGGGTACAAGAGAAGTCACCATTATACAGAAACCTAAGGCTACAGTAAGTCGTTATACCAGCAGTATATCTTTTTTATAATTATTCTTGATTTCACTATCTTACTAAAGAAAAGACATATTGTGAATGTAGCATTGTAATTGTTTATAATAAATTTTAGAACGAGAAAAAAGAAGCCGAGAAAGAAGAAGAACCCAAAAAGAAAGAAAATAAAGTGCTGTCATTCTTGGGAGCCAATAAAAAAGACAACGAAGGTTCCATAGAATTTTCCATTTCAAGCATGTTCAGATGTATGCTTTGCACTCATCAAAAACACAGTGATGAACTCGATAGGCTCCATGATATAAAAGATTCCTTGAACAGTCTCAATAAAAAGTTGGATGTGTTAGAAATGAACGTATACAGAAGAATCGATTTGCTCGATAGAGCTAATAATTCTGGTGAACCTGAATTTACGAGAAACAATTCCGAACTGAGAAGAAATACCTCATTTTCTCGAAAAGGAACCACTCACGTTGAAGGTGCTCGGGCTTCCAGGGTACATTTCGACCGACAAGTCTCCCAGATGAGACTCTCCGTTTCGGGTGACATTGAGGAAGAAGAGATCTCAGACAGTAACTCTCAGCCTTCAGATGAAGTGACAGAAAATAGTTGGTTTTACGATGGCGATTTGATTAGAGGTGAAGTCGATTTTATACCAAAGAGGGAAGAGATGTTCTGGAATGGCCTTTTAGATAAATATCTACATCCTATTGACGACACCGAAAATAAGGTACAGTAATACTAACACTAACTATTTAGTAACTTGTGCAAAAAATTATGAAATTATTTAATGATTTCAGGATCGTATAGCGAAAGAATTGAAGGATCTAAGAGATAAGATGGTGTTCACTTTCTTCATGATAAATGCGCTCTTTGTACTTGTCGTATTTCTATTGACACTGAAAAAAGATCTTCTGCATATTAATTGGCCCGTTGCACCAAAAACAAATTTTACTTACGTACCAGATGAGAACGAAGTAAGTCCAAATAGTAATAAAATAAGAACAGCAAACAATATTTTAATCTTTTTAGGTCTTGATGTATAGAAAATATTTACAATTGGAACCTATCGGATTTGTGTTTTTAATATTTTTCGCGTTGCTGTTAGTCATCCAGTTTATGGGTATGATTGTCCATCGATTCGCAACTTTCTCCCAAATTATTGTCAACACTAGGATAGACTGGGAGTTTTTCCAGAAAAATGTAAGTAGTAATTTACCCTGCGTTAAATAGATCATGATTACAATGAAGCGTTAATTGCAGGTAGAAAATATGAGCGGTGAAGAAGTTCTCGAACAAGACCCGCTGAAGATTGCAAAAGCTCTAGCTAAATTGAAAGGACTTACGAGCTCGGAACCGGAAAAACTGGAGCCGGTGGCTCGGAGAAATACAGTCCTGTTGCGTGCACAAAGTATTAAAGCGCCGCAACGACCAATTAATGATCTAGAGAAAGCTTTTGAGAGACGTTTAACACAGTTCGAAAATAACAGCAGTAAGTAATAATAATAATTAAATCTGTCAATCTTTTAATAGTTCAGCCCTTTTTTACAACAATTTTCTGTACCTGTAATGCTTGACATCTACCCTCACCTTTGAATAAATATCATTTCTTGAAATAAAAATTAAAGGTAACTTTCTTGGCTGCAACATACATCCTTACAAATAGTTAAATTAAAAACTTAATTTGACGAGACGTCAGTTGTAATGTACATCATTTGACCTTTACTATTTTTAATGTTATAACATCAATTTTTAGATGCCGAATTGCCAATTAGAAGAGATACAATGGCAGCAGTGAGACGAAAAACAATGGAAATAAAACCAAGACAGATTTTCAGTTATTCTCCCGGCGAAGCTGAGAGCTGATTATGTTCTATACATAATTACATATAAATAATAATAAATAATTACAGTTAACAGCATGAGTACAATGTGATTTTTTTAATGAATATAAATAAATTACTGTTGAAAAAGTGTGAAGATTACAATTAATACCTATATTTTGTATTATTGGTAACCTGTTTAGTTAAAAAAACGCCTATAGTCCAATAAAGTCTAAAAAGTCATACGTATCGATTAAGAATACACATCCTTTTGATAGTTCGATTTATTTTGTTTCATGTACGTGTTTTTATAGTAACCGTCCAGTTTGTCTAAACACTCCATCCCGCATAAATAAGTATACGTCAACATTGGTTTTGAATGAGAATTAAATGCACAACACAGAGGATAGAATGTCATTACGTGAATAAATTTTATGTAGTTGTCAGTGGCTCTCAAACTGACGTAAGCGGTTCGATTCAATGTTTGAATGATTCCTTCAATAATTTACGCTCGTTCACAACTTGACAATTAACTGTTTGACATTTTCTGGTGCAATTAAAAATATTAATTCGGACGGTTAGTGTGACGTCACATCTGACTTTTTAAAGTTAATCCTACTATAAGTATGTTTACATCCAACATTAAAACATGTTTTTTAAAGGCTGCCATAGTAACATCAATGTAACCCCAGAAACGAACTCTAAATGTCAACTTTTTGATTGGATTATACACTGTTACGTCCAATAAAATATTAATGAGAGGTATTTAAAAATCTCAATTCAAATATTCAACAGTTTATTATTTCAAAATCTACTAATAATAAAAACTAGCGTAAAGTACTCATGGATAACGGGTCTTAAAAATATTCGCTCTATTTTGAGCACTCCGACGATTATTTTCGTATGGTCAGTGTTAAAACAAATATTTTTTTAACCACTGGCAAATACAAAGGAACAATAAAATTACAAACATATCCAGAAGCACCTTTATTTACCAACTGAATTCCTAATAATTAGTGAAATTTAATGTGACAGTTCTTAAGGCTAAATCATCATTTATCTTATTATAATACCTTGAATAGTCTAATTCTCGTATTATGAAAACAATTACAGACATACAGTAGAGTACCGATTATCCATATTAATTGTGAAATCAACACTCCCGGATAATTGAAAAGCTCAGATAAACTATGTATTGTTTATATCTACTCAAAAGTCAAAAATGAGTAGATACACTTGGTTCAGATTTATCTTGTATTCTCATATCTCGTATTCATCTAATATAAGTAGGTGTACATTATAATGTATGTTGTACACATTTCAAACTGGATAATCTGTACTCTACTGTAAGTTTTTTTACCTATTTAGAAATTTTTCATTTAAAAAACGGTCATTTGAAGTAATTCTGGATCTGATTTTATAAAAGATCGTGTAATTTTATATATTTCACATTTCATGTACACCTTACCAATTTTGATGATAATTTATTTGCACTTTAATTTTTTATAGTTTACGAAATCCATTTGACCCTTCTGAGGGACAAAGACAAACAGCTAAAAAGACCCAAGAAAAAATCTGTATTCAGGAGACTGAAATGCATTCAGAAGACCAATATCGAGCAATATCCATATAGGCCATGTATCGAGCAAATAATTTTAAGATAATAATTCCAAGTGTGATAGTGAAAGGGTTAAAGTGACTTTGCTCTAATAATTTTAACATCAGCCTACTATTAATTTTAGGCAGAATTTTATTTGTGCCAAAATAAATGCTATAAGGACATGACAATCACAAAAATTCAAGATGTTATTTTTTTATTAATTAAACACTATCGCTAGATAAATAGCTTCCCATAACTCTAATTATTATTTATCATACCCCAAAATATCTTATGATATCTATAGAAACTTTATTATTGTTACTTCATTTTCTTAATACCTGAAATACTTTCGAGTAATAAAACAGCACTTTATTTACAAAAGAATTAAGTAACTGTTATACTTGATTTGTAGATTTATTAGATCGAAGCCTTTCTAAACCAGATCGCTCTTCTTCTTCATCACTCGTATATGAAGACATTCCAGAGACCGCGCCTCTGACCAACGTAGCTTGCATCAGTACTTCCGGAGGATTTCTGTTCTCATAAAGCAAAATATTTAATGTCTCTTCGTAAATTCTTGCTTCAGGACATTCCACTTTTGTATTTTTCTTATCAGTAGCGTACACTATCGAAGTACAACAAACCTCAGACACCTTTTTGCCGTGCCCATAGAAAACCCAACAACAAATTTCACTTGTACTAATGATATCTTTCAAAAATAGCACCCTATCACTAAACGACAATGACAGTTTATCGAAGAGTTCGATATTTTTCAAAAGATTATCATCTGATGTGGCCGTGTAGGAATATTTGTTGTTGTGTCTATTGATGAGCAGCTTAATGGCAGGTCTCGTCGTCGATTTAATTAGTAATTCTTCTTCTTTTTGTGAAGTAATCAACGGCACTTTGCATTTAGGATCATATTCACTAGGCTCTCTTTTTGCTAAAGCTTGGGTACAGGACTCTGACAACTCAGCGATGCAATAGTATTTTGCTTCTGCCAACAATTCCGCTATTTCTTTATTAGACTCTGGCAACGGTACACTACCATCTCGGAGGAAATTTAATATGGTTCCAAAGTGTTTTCCACATCTGTCTATCAAAATCCAACCTAAAAATTAATTACTGATTACAATCAGATAATTTGATGAATCCTAGTTTACTTACCATCAGAATCTGACAAGACTTCCATTCTACCACTGAACATTGCTCGCAACATCGTATCGTGCTTCGTGAGTGTACCTATAGTTGTATAGTGCAAACAGCCCCCAACATTTAATTTCACGTACTGTGAAGGATTGCCCTTTATAACGCTTTTTCCTGACATATCCGTAACTTCCGTTTCCAACATTAAAACTAAATTATTGGGAAATTCACAGCAGTACATCGACAGACACAGGTAAGTCTCCCAACAATTACAGTCAAGTTCAGACTAGGTGCCAAAGTACTAAATATCAATAAGGAGGACACTTCTCAAACCTATCCATTGTAGCGCTGACATAAAACAACTCTTGTGTAACTTGAACTTTGTTCATGGTTTTGTGACAATGGACCATTACGAACATTGCTGGGAGCATCACCTATTCCATTATCAGTTCACATTGGAGTTCTCATAGAGACGTTGAAGTTGAATATACACCAGAAATGATCTGGCATTAAAAAAATACATCAATAAACATTCAACTTATTCTTACTTGATTATTTAAGCTTTCAATTATTGCTTCATTATTCACAATTTAAACAATTTCATATAATCTAAACTTATTCTTCCCAGGCTTAGAATAGAAGTTAGAAAGTTAAAGTTGGAGTTGGAAATTGGAATTGGATTGGGAATTGGGACTATTGGGAGGGAAGGGAATATGAATGAATGGAACTGGAATGGGAAAGGGAAAGTGAAAGTAGCTGATGTGAGAAATCTGACAGGACAGGCATCTGAAATAAGAAGTATTTGAATGACAATGTAGTTTTGACATTTACAGTGACTATTTTATGGGTGCGTTTCTAATGGACCATTAAGCGCCTTCATTCGCTCAACCGCTTTGGACTTTGGATCATGATCCTGAACACGACTCACTGCGCAGGCTGCGTTCCGGTCTTATGACGTCACACGGCTGGAAGACTATACATGAGATTGCTTATTTTACTCGTATCTTTTTTATTATCAAGAATAAATAAATAATTTTTTGTGGGCTTGCATAAGTCGTCAACAGCTATCAATTTTATGTTTTAAAAATGGTTACGGACAACTAAATTCCAGAGTTTTCATAGTCAACTTTTGTTTTTTTACGGCCACGGCCGCCATTTATTTGTTCATGTCATTTCGGTATTAACAAATAAGGGCAACCAAAAACCTATCACATTAACAAAAAACATTTCTTCTAAATTTTCTTCTTTTTTTGAACGAATGACGTGTATGATATGTCGCATATGATGTCAATTGATTGCGTTTTGATTATTTACGACTTTCGGTTAAAGAAAGCGTTATATTTTTTTTTCGAAAAAGAAGAATAAAATTTTGAAGAATTTTTTTAATACCGAATGACATGAAAAAGCAATGTAATTTTTTTTTATAAAATAAAAAATCTTGATTTTCAAATTTTTCTTGATATTTCAGCAGCGTCTGAAGTTTCAACAATATATATCAGATAACATAATAATATAGATCTAGCACAAAGCAAAATACAAGCAACGAAGGAAGGCAGCAATAAAATTTGACATTTATCATTTATTTATAAACAACTTCGTGGCGCATTATGCTCTGAGCTCCGAGTCAAAATCCAGCCCATGACGTCATTGCGCAGTAGTGATCAAAATAAAATAGTAAAAGTCACTGACATACCGTGTAACCGTGGACCGTGGATACAACTACACAGTAATCATGACAGGGACTACGATACACATATACACGGTATGCCGATTGCTGTTACTATTTTGGTTATTACTGCGCAATGACGTCATGTGGTTTTATTTTGATTTTATTTTGACTTAAAGTATTAATCGCGGCGAGGTTGTTTATAAAATAAATATCAAATTATATTGCTTCCATCCTTTTTGCTTGTGTTTTTCTTTGTGCTAGATCTACATATATTATGGAAAAATCTTTAATTTTTGTTAAATTTGTTAAAAAATAAAATAAAATTTTTACAAATTTTTTCAATGTTATTGATTTTTGATTTTCTTAATTTTTTTGTAGCAAACGACATAAAAAACAATATGGCGGTTATGAGAAAAACAAAAGTTGACTATGAAAACTCTGGGATTTAGTTGGCCTTGAAAATTTTTAAAACGTTAAATGGATAGCTGTTGCCGACTTATGCAAGCCTACAAAGAAATATCTATTTATTTATTCATGACAGTAAAAAATGTATGAGCAATCTCATGTGTAATCTTAGAACCACGTGACGTCACAAGACCGGAACGCAGCCTGCGCGTTATTGTCTATCGTCTATCGGCATACCGTGTATGTGTATCGTGACAGGGACCACAAAAAATGTTGACAGATGACAGATTATAATAGAGTGATTTTTATTATCGAGAAAACGTATTTTTTCGAAATTATTGTGTAAAACATTATCTGCTAGTTTTTTGGAAAAGAAGCTGTTTTTTGTATATTCAGTCATTTTCAGCTCACTTGATGCACTGAAAGTTCAAAAACATAATTTTTTGTTAATTACCTATGCCAAAAATTCAAAATAGGTTTGTTCCAACATACGCGAAAACCGTACATTGTACCGTCCAGATCATGCGCAGAAAGAGAAAAGCGTTCCAACGAACTCGTGACGATTTACTGGACGATCCCTGTTGGCGTTCCAACAGAGTTAGGGACCATTCGCGGATCGATTTTCGTACGGTCATATCGATACTCGCTTCAAGCTTCGTACGCTATGGACTGACTTGCGCATTAGTCCGTTTGTTAGATTTTGGGATTTGTTTTAGGTTAGTTCTCTGTTTCTGTCATAGATTTTATAGTAGTACTACTGGATAAAATCTCGCTACACTAAATTGTGCTTTCAAGTGGTGACAACATTAAAGAGAGATGGCGAAATTGAGAAGCCAAAGCAAATGACAGAGATAGCTACCATTGTAGGCAAAAAGCTGAAATTTAACACGGGCAGCATAAGGAAATGAATGGTTTTTTATTAATAAAAAATATATAAACGCAATTTCTTTTTTTAAAGGTAGGTATTGTAAAAACGAAATATAAGATAAAAGAAGATATAGGTGTGCTGCTTACATTTAAAATTGGTCTTTGTTATTAGTTGATAATCAGGAGAATATGATGCAGGTATCACTAAGGTAATTTTTAGACATTTTGTAAATTCAAAATTACAGTTTTATAAGCAAAATACCATAAAAATTGATGTTTTTGACAAAATAACAATGTATTTGTGACATTATTTTAATTTATAAAACAGTAAATTTTGAGATTACAGAGTGTGTAAAAATACATTTGATACATTTATTGTACCTACCTAATCTCAAACTTTTACTGTTTTATAAAATTTTACTGTTTATAATTGATGTTAAAAATACATTGTTTTGTCAAAAACATCAATTTTTATGGCATTTTGCTTATAAAACAGTATAATTATGAGATTATAAAAAGTGTAAAAGTTACCTTAGTGATACCTGCATCATATATTCTCCTCTGATTATCAACTAATAATAAAGACCAATTTTAAATGTAAGCATACCTATATCTTCTTCCATTTCAAATTGATTGTAGAAGAATTGTTTTTAGTTTGGTGTTTGGTAGAAAGCAACAAAAATGAAAAACAATAACAAACGCAAATTAAAAAGTAAGGTTAGTTTCAAGATGATGATCTCTCAGATGCGTACACAAAAACCGTTCCAACGCGTGCCTACCTTAGCACGGTTACGAAACCGTGCAATATTAGCGCTTGCGCACAAAATCGATCTAACCGGTTCTGTGACGGTTCCGGAACCGTACAAAAATAGCGTGTTGGAACAAACCTAATATATTTTAAAAATTTGACATCACATCAGAATTTGACATCTAAAATAACTGATAGATGACATATACAGGCGTTTGACAGCTGAAATATGAATGACAAGTGACAGGAAGTAGATTTGACATTTTTAGGGTTAAGAAATGAAGGAGGATGATTCAAAGGCAAAGGAGAAGAAAGAAAGTGAAATGAAAATAAATGAAGTGTGTAGTAGTGTAGATTATTAAAAAATAGTAATAACAAAAAGTAAATAAATGATGGAAATAGGCAGTTAAATATTTAATTTCCACAATGAAGATTAACGAGTCAATTTTATTATACGTCTCAATTTTAAGTGTTAAAGTAGATTTAATTTTACCATATAAAAGAAGTAAGATTGCTAACATGCACACCTACACTATTTTATAAATTAATCTCATCCTAATCCCAGTGCCATAGGTACTATTCATCTGATAATTATTATTTACCTTTATTACAGTATCCATTGAAGATGCGGGCTTCTGTTACCCCGAGAACAATTTCAATAAAAAGAGAATCAAACTAGGAAATGGGCACGAATCGGGGCTGATAGTGTCCAACAAAAGACTTAGCGACCATCCTATAAAGTGGGGCCTGGACTTCATCTGTCCTTTCCAAGTGGACGCCTATGCAAAGCATGGTATATTTGCTGTGATCCAAAACATTGTTTTTAGAATTAATAGTACAACGAAGGAATGCATTGATTATATTCAATTTAGAAGCAAGGACGGCATTACCAGTCCGAAGTACTGCGGCAGCTTTAACACCGATCTGGAAATGGATCCTCTGTTCAAGCATTCGCGAGATACTAAAATTGCCGGCAATGCCTTCAAAACCGTCAAGAATGAACTTCATGTTTTTATATTCGTATCTAAGGAAGCTTTAGATATTGGAGAAGAAATGGACTTCACAATTGTTTTTACTGCATATGACCGTAAGTATTTTAAACGAAATAAATTCTGTCGCCTCATATTCATAAAGAAATCAGGACGATCTCAAGTTTGATATATTGTCAAATTTTATATTCTACTGAACGATTTTTCAAGACTTCAAGCAATTGATCTGATATCTTCAAGTTTAAGGAAATGTCAATTGAACAAGTCAAATGTCATCCTGATCGCTTTGTGAATATAGGTACATATTTTCTAATCGTTATGTGGAAAGAATCATAATCTAAAAAGGTGAGGTGAAATCTAAAATGTGAGATTTCACTAGCATAGTACTAGTAGAGTGGGTAGAGGTCGTTTCTGTAAGAAGTACATAGGCGGTCTTTCAATGCTGCGTCAACTACGTGTAGGGGATGGAAGGGGTGTTACGATACCTGTCGGCTACCGTAAATCAGTGGCGCGGAGCTCGAATGCACTGAAAGCTCTTAACTCAATGAGTGGTTGAGTGAAACTATTATTTTCGGTACGCCACTGACGGCAGTCGAGTGCTAGTAAACACGCCTGGTGGAGCGGGACCGCCTTAACAGGTACCGAATTCTATCTACCGCGCATGTTTACGACATGTACTTCTTACAGAAACAACCTCTACAAAGCATTATTTGTTCGTTTATGTGAAAAAAATATATTGATTTCTCAACTATTAATTGGTTAGTTGGTTTACTTCTATTAATTGAAGCAGTTGTGTATATTTAATGCGATATCATTTGATTTGAAGTCACTTGAATGTACAATGTTTTAATAACGCGTTTGATGGTGTGATCTACTTGCCACGCCCACTACTCAAATTTCTTGAGGGATAGGCTGTAGTGTACCTATTAGTATATCAGCTGCAGAGAGAAAGAAACCTGGTAGAATGCTGACCAAATTAAGTTACTTAAAATGCGTCCAGTAACATTAGCTTGGGTAAATTCTTGAAATTCACAATGTTTAAATTTAAATCTCCCACTCTAAAACACACTGACCTCAAGTGTTGTTTCAGATTGTGACAAACATGACAAATGGCATTCAAATGGTTGCGGGGAAGATTTCGATGATGGCTGCATATACGATGGTTTTATAAACGATGGTTACGTGAATTGTCCTTACATCGGTTGCTTTGATGAAGGAGGTTGCAGTAAACAAACCGTGAGTATGATTTTTGGCCGGTATTACAATACCGATCAATACAATAATGTTTTTTGTTTTATTTAATTTTAGGAGCCAGACGAAAAAAAATCAATCGGTAATAAAGTTTTTATCGGATCTGTGAGTACGCTGGCCGTATTATTCTTATTATTCGTTATTCTAATTTACGCCTGTAAAAAACATAAAGTGTTGTGCTGGTCATTAGATTTTGCAAGTCCGTCCACACCAACACCAACAACAACTCTACCACCAGTAAGTTTTTATTTTTTATTTTTACCTATAACATGAGTACAGTTTTTCTTTTACTCAGTTGTATAATATTTTTTCCAAGAGTAAAATTAAATTTGATTTTTTAGCAGCCCAGAGTTCTAGAAATGCAAGCTCAAACAGGAGAGCGTCTCGCATTATCTCACACTACCACACCAATAGCTCCTTTACATGAAGATGATAAACCTCCTCCATACGATAGCCTGTTCCCTCCTAGTTAACTCATCAAATTTCCCCACTGACTGAGAAATGAGCTCTGTGGTTTTATGACAGGAGATTGTTTTATCTAATATCGATTGACATATTAAAAATACCCAGCAACTGTGGCAGATATTGCTATCATACTCTTTCGGAACATTATCTAAACTATCTAAAAAATCCAATATTTTCTACGTACAATTTATACGTACTTACCACCTCCTGCCATACAACCACAGAATTGTTGGTCATCTATTATTTCTAATTTCTGTTTGCTTGTAATCAGTAGGTGTAAAAAATGTTTTTATATTTTTAAAGAACAATAATAATTATATATTGATTTGTAATATTATGTGTCCCATCAAGGAAAAATTAATGCACTTATACTGAAGTTTTAAAATTCATCCAACCAGTTGTGTCATCAAGCTTGCCAAAAATTAAATATGTTGACATGATTGGTTCAAGTAATGATCAATTTTAAAACTTTCAAGTTGTAATTTGTTTTTGAGTACTTATTCAGTTTTTAGTGAATGGTACTAAAAACTGAATGATGAATTATTCTTTTCATTTACCAGTAGGACAACGTAAATATAATTTTAAATTGTTATCTTTTTGGTCCGTCCTTAATTTTATTGGAACAGAACAATTATTAAAAAAGATTCTGTTTGCATTTATGATTGCTTTTACTTATATTTTATTGCTTTAATTTTGGAAGCAAATTTGCTGAAACTAACAATTTAAGTGCACAATTAGATTACTCCTTGTTCAGCATTTACAAAACTATCGCATGAACAAATGAAAATGTGATTTAGACAAGATTAAGAGTCATGTTGTCTGAGATTGAATCTGTAAAACTTTAAAGTATCAGAATTAATTTTACAGTTAGATTCAATCTCAGATACATATTAGTTTTTTCCAAACTTGCTTAATTACATTTTCATTTGCTCACACGATTGAATATTTTTATAACTTTAACTTTGTCCAAACTTTTGGAGTTCTCATTGTTAAACTCGGTTTTTTTTTCAATGAAATAGATATCAAACTCTGCTGTTGGTGATTGTGGTTGTGAGGGTTTGGTCAGCAGATGTTTATTGGTTTTAAATTGAATTGTTAAGAGTAGCTAACTTTGATTAAACTGTCAGTACCAAAACATTAATCTTGAGCTCAGCCCATATTAACTGGATTCGGTAACAACATGACTAATATTTTGTTTTTGATTGACTTTTTGTTGTTTTGATTCAACCCAAACTGTGATTTTACAAGGTTTTTGGTGTTAAACTGACACTGTTTATAAATAATTTTACCTCAGTTACTAGTGAAATTTGCACTTGAGATGATCTGAAAATAAATTACAAAGTAAAAAATCATCCTCGTGAATAATAGCTATTCTTCACGACACGAGTAAAAGACGTTATTATCTCTACAACTACATGAAAAAATAATCAAACAACTTTCGACAATTTTTTTAATAAGTTAACAGAATGTTTGATGAAAAACAATTTACATTATTTATATTTATCCATTTTATAAATGATGTGTACCTACCTATGTTTTATTTTATTGGTAATATCTCAGGTAATAAATTTTTAGAAGTTGCTTTGGCATTTTAATTTACAAGATAATGAAACTAGGGCAAGATCGACAAGTTATGGACCCAGGCATTATCAACGCCTTTGTTATTCTGTAGCCTTACTGGCATTCTCGTTATTGCTGCATCGCAGGATCGAGAGAGGCTGAGGCTGACTTGTTTTGAGTACGGATGTGTCACGATCATCTTATTATGTTTTATGAAAGCCAGCTTGGGATCAAAATGCTTAGCTGTGATTGGCCACTACTCTGTGAGAAAATATTCATTTCAAGATAGCCTGTCAAATAAACTCTCAATGTTCTAGTTTAGAAATAGAGACAGCTATAGCTTATTATGTTTATAGCAAAAATTTCACCCAAATTAACTCTAATAAGGACAAATAATCAAGTAATATAGAAAAATATGTCCATTGCTCTCATGTTAATACCGAATTCAGTTAATATAATAAAAAAAGACAAAATTAATTTGATTATTCAATAGTGCCTAACATCACAACACAACACAATGAAGTATTCAACAAAATGTGATAAAAACGCATAAAATATAGTTTATTTATTAATAGTATACGAATATACCAATGCCAATAATATACCTGTAATTCCTATTTTCATTTAAAATAAATGTGATGGAAATATTTTAGCAGTTGCAGTGTCCAAACTATTTGGCTATGACGTAATAACTACTACAAAGCATCCTTGTATTTATATTTAATTAATTCATATTTTAATAGAGTTGCTTAAAATAATTCCTGCATTTGTCGAATATTTTTAGTTTTGCACCAAGTTAAGAATATTTTTATTAAGTATTATTTTTTAAATTGTTAGATAGGTACCTAATATAAATGTAAAAAATTATGTTTCATGTTAACATTTATTTTCGTAAATCACAGCAACATTTAGAATAAGTCCTATAAGAGCAAGCAATAATTATGAAGAAATATTGCCTTATGTAATAGCTGTTTAAATTGATGGGCTTAATTGCACCCACCAATTGGAAGGCTTTGTTCATAGCAACAAATTGTTAACGGCTTACAAAAAAGGGCCTTAAAAATATTTGCCTTTTTCAAAATCGAAAAAGTTTGTCAAAAGCTTTTATGTAATATCTCTATGGTTCAGTATTTTGTATTCAGGTTTAGATGTAAATTTTTACAGCATATACCTACATATTTCAGAGCTTACCTCTACTTAATTCGTAGAGTTTTTAAGATGTCAACAAAATAAGTTGAATGTAAGAGTTAAATCAAATCGACTGTTGATAGGTTTGCTGTATTAACATTAGTAATGTGGCTTTGACTTAATCTTAGTAATTGTTTACAAAATTATAGGACTGAAAAAATTGTTCTGCTGAAAGTTGCTGAAAGAATTATTAGTCTTATAAGTGTAGTACTTCCACTTCAAATAGTAGACTGAGTGAGTATGAATTATTTGAATTTATAAAAATTGTTTAATTTTTTCCCATACTTATGGATAATATTTACCAAAACATACAAATTAATTTTGAGTAATTATTTTCAGAAAACTATTAATTAAATCAAGGAAATTTCATTTGAAATTCAAATATGTAGATCTAATTTTTTACCCAGTATACAACAATGACAATGAAATGTTTTAGAATTTAAAGAGAGAAAAAACATGCAACAAAAAATTGAATCTCAAATGTTCTCTTGTGATCAGATACCACAATCGTAATTAGTTGTTAATCACAAATATCCATAGGATGTCACAAGACTATTGTATGTATACCATGAGTCTTCAAAATGATACAAAATTTAGATATCAAATTTAAAAATGTAAAAAAATCCACATAAATGAAGTTTGTGTTTTCTTAATATCCGCTCTTCTTTTGCTACAATCTGTAGGTATTGTTTAAGGTAGGGTCTAGTCAAATAATAGATATGCTAGTGATAGGAAATGTCTTTATAATTTTTTTAAGTAAACCACAAAGATAAAACAAAAAATCCATTTTAAAGCTAATCAATGTATTTGTAATGAATTTTAGACAGACAGAAAGAGAAGTAGAGGAAGACCGAAAATCAATTATACGTATAAGCCAGGTCAAAGAAAAAGGTGCTGTCATGTCATATAAAGAGGTGAAGGAAGCTGCATTGGAAGATATAAAAATGGAGGGAACTTCATCATTACATCGACACGAGCTAAGCTCTTAAATTTTAATAATTTATAATGACAGTTCACCTTTTTTGAATATTCGTTTGGTATCTACAACTTTTTTTGTTGTTTTGCTTTAATTTATCGTCAGAGGAAAATATCCCCAGAGTTTTCTACAGATACAGAATAAGTTGGTATTACACATTTGAAGTTAAATTTACCTCCAATAAAAATGTAATGTGAGCGAATATTTTTAAGTGGTATTGTGGTGATTTCTTAAGTAACTTCCCATTCAGAGAATTCTTTTTCTAGTCAGAAACGAACAATCTCAAACTCAAATGTTGCTGAGTATTTTGTTGCATTTCAATTCAAACTATGAATTAACATTGTCTACTAAAATTTATAATCTTCAGTTAGAAGTGTACTGCAACTTTGAAAAATATAGATCTGATTTATTTATTTATTTATCTTTATGCTATTTTTATGATTACACCAGCTAATATTTACATTTATTAATATGATCAATATTTCAAGTACGATAAGTAAAAAATGTTATTATTATTAATTAACATAACTTTTATAAGAATTTATTTTGTATACAAAATTTGTATATATCATTGTTTTATAATATATTAAATGTATGTATTTGTTTGTAATGTAATGTATGTAAAATGTAAATATTAATATATTTACAATTTTTTAAACATTGCTATTTGATTTAAAGTAAACCATACCTAACTTACTTTGAAACTCCTTAAAATTAGAGAATTTTAAAATATTTCTTTTGGGCATCACACAATTCTGGAGGCTTCTACTCTCAGTTACAAAATTTTTTATTACTTGTTAGTACTTAGGTAAGTTACTTTGACATTTCTGATTACCATAAAACTCTTTACAGCAATAACCGACCGATCATCTTGGATGAAGAAAAGTAGTTGGCTGCTTAAAAATGTGTAAGTTTTAGAAATTTATTTTGAATTAATTTCTGACTAAATTATGGAATAGTAAAGGACCTGAAGCCAATTCCACAATGAAAACTATGCATTTTTTACTTTATATTTTTCGAAACATTTCTGTTCTTTATTGTAATGTAAATTGCATTGACTTTAAATTTTTATATTTAAATTAAGCGATTGCGAAAAGTAACTATTTTGCCTTGTAAAAAACTGAAAAATGCAAAGTTCAAAGTTGCAAAGTTTTTTCTTGGAATAGGGCCTAGGTAATATTACTTTCTACCTTTCTACTACAGTGACTGAATTTATAACAGTGTGGACAATGGATCCTAATAACCTCTCCCACCATATCTTGCATCTTTAATTATGAGAAAATAAATTGAAATTTATATTTTAATAATTGGAAAATCATTGGCTGAGATACAAGATGGCGGCTAGCAAGTCAGAAAGTGTAAATAAAAAAGCGCCTAATGTGAAGGAGTGTCATTCGTTTTGCTGCCCTGGACTTTCATTAGACGTAGGAGTAAACAAAATTTTGACGCGCATCCCTCTGCTCCGAAGGAACCGTCACGCAGCGTCGTATCAGATGGAATGCTATCAGTCGATCCAAATTTTGCATTCTGACATCTGATTGGTTAAAGGGTTTGTTCCGTTTCCAAAATAGATGGGAACCAAAATTTTGCTAGTGTAGGATATCACCTGACCTTCGCCTTTCCACTATTGGTTAATTTTGTAAGCCTTACTGTTTTTCCTTTTCTCTTGTATACTGTTACGCTGGTGGTATAAAGTGATATTATTTTTATTATTAGTCAAATAGCTCATACATGCGCACGTGAATGTGGTTCCACATTTTTTGGAGTTCCACCACGTTATGGTTTTCCAGGTTCTTAACCGGCTGCACAAAAATTACCCAGAGAAATTGATAATAAAAGATGACCCGATTAATAGCCACTTCACTTCAGTGGCCTGCTGGTCACCAGACTTAATCGTCTCAATTTTTCAATTTGACATTTTCAAACTGAAAAAGTAAGTTGTGGAAATTGTTGGAAATGCAGTCTTCAACTGCGCAATGCAGTAATAATGTACTTTCATATAAGGGGGCGTCCATTAATTTCGTGATGCGTTCGGGGAGGGAGGGGGTCGAGACGAATTTCACGACCAGTGGGGTTCTTGGCGAAAATCACGTATTTTTTCCGCAAGAAACGGAGTAAAATTGCGAGAAAATTGGGTTAAATTAAATAAAACACGTTCCTAACCCAGCAGGACCGGTAAAATAAACAGCTCGTAAACAGACCGAGGAAATCTATTTTTTATATTTTTTCAGTCGATGGAGTCGGACCTTCCCTGTCTTTTGACATGTGTCTTAGGTTGGGTCGGAGTGGGGGGGAGGTGGGGCACGCTTTTAAAATTTACTGAAAATGAATTTTATCGAAAAAACGGGTATATCTGAGCCGGATTTGATCTGACAAAAAAATTATGGTATCGAAAATTTAAGAGCTTGACTAAACACGGAAGATCGTTCCGACCTGAACCCTTTAGCTCAACTGGTTCGCGAAATATTGCGATATTAATGGTGCAAATGAATGGGTAAAAATGAATAAAAATTTAACTGACTTTTGCTCGGCAGGTGGTGGAGTTAGGGCGTCAATTTTTTGCGAGAGGAAGGGTGCCACCGAGTACTTTGACGGGCCGGAGGGAGGGGGTGGTGGGCCTATTAGGAGGGGAGATATGGGGGTGAGAAGAAAAATACGAAAACGCTCGTAAAAAGTTTATTTATTGACCTACAGAGACCAGGCACCGCTCATTTTCTTCGTTTTTTATCTACTACCCGGTAGTCATGGCAAAAACATTATTTTATTTATTTAAAAAATTTATGAAAAACGTTTCGCAAATGCGCGCTTGGCGCGCAATTAAAAAAAGTCCTTTTTTTCTCGCGTTTTTGTGGGTGAAGGAAGGGGGTGGGGAAATTTTTTTTTCACCACTGAACGGCATTTTTTTAAATCTTTAATTTGGCCCCGCTTGAACCCGATCCGACCATAAATAAGGGCACAACGAACCGGCAAAGTCTAGGCTTTATTGCGGGCGAACGGAGAGGGGTGGGGGGTTCTTGTTAGGCTCATTGGAAAGAGAAAACATTTATTTATCTATTTATTTATTTGTTTTTTCATTCCCGATCGTTCAGCAATCAAAAGCAAGCAAGAATTTTCAAAATCGATCCATAATTGAGCGAGGTACGAGCGAACAAGCATTCGAAAATAAATTACGAGCGCGCGTTCCCGGCCGATCGATACTGTGCGGGCCCGCTGTGCCCGGAGTATAGACAAGCGGAGAGCGTACGCTCCGCCCACGGTTGCTCGTGTATCTTTCTCGCCCGGTTTAAAGAGAGATCTTCATGGTATAACTCGCGCGCGCGGGCAAGATACGCACGAAAAAAAAACAAATAAATAAATAGATAAATAAATGTTTTCTCTTTCCAATGAGCCTCGAGCCTAACAAAACCCCCCCACCCCTCTCCGTTCGCCCGCAATAAAGCCTAGACTTTGCCGGTTCGTTGTGCCCTTATTTATGGTCGGATCGGGTTCAAGTGGGGCTTATATTAAAGATAAAAAAAATGCCGTTCAGTGGTGAAAAAAATTCCCCACCCTCTTCCTTCACCCCCAAAAACGCGAGAAAAAAAGGACTTTTTTTTAAATTGCGCGCCAAGCGCGCATTTGCGAAAATAAATTTTCGCAAATTTTTTTCATAAATTTTTTAAATAAATAAAAAAATTTTTTTGTCATGACTACCGGGTAGTAGATAAAAAACGAAGAAAATGAGCGGTGCCTAGTCTCTGTAGGTCAATAAATAAACTTTTTACAAGCGTTTCCGTATTTTTCTTCTCACCCCCATATGTTCCCTCCTAATTGGCCCACCACCCCCTCCCTCCGGCCCGTCAAAGTACTCGGTGGCACCCTTCCTCTCGCAAAAAATTGACGCCCTAACTCCACCACCTGCCGCGCAAAAGTCAGTTGAATTTTTATTCATTTTTACCCTTAATATCGCAATATTTCGCGAACCAGTTGAGCTAAAGGGTTCAGGTCGGAACGATCTTCAGTGTTTAGTCAAGCCCTTCAATTTTCGATACCATAATTTTTTTGTCAGATCAAATCCGGCTCAGATATACCCGTTTTTCCGATAAAATTCATTTTCAGTAAATTTTAAAAGCGTGCCCCACCTCCCCCCCACCCCGACCCAACCTAAGACACATGTCAAAAGACAGGGAAGGTCCGACTCCATTGACTGAAAAAATAAAAAAAATAGATTTCCTCGGTCTGTTTACGAAATATCGGTCCTGCTGGGTTATTACTATATGACCAAATCTTAGAAAATAATATTTTTTATTGTAATTTTGAAAATGCCGCAAATCCGTGACACAATCACTGGTTTTAAAACGCCCTGCTGTATTAAAAAAATATTGGTCTCATATTACTGAAAAGAAACTCTACTCCTTTGTACAAGAGTTAATTACCGATAAGATATATTATATCATTGAAAATGTTCACCATATTTTTCAAATTTGATATTTAAAATCGGTATAATTAGGTATCTGAAATATTTTTAATTACGTTCGTGCAACCGGCCCTTAGAAAATGAATATTAGCCAATTTTTTTTAGAATAATTCTAAAGCATATAATATACTGGAAACACATTTTGAACAATCATGTATTGTGAGATTGAGGGATGGGGGAGGGGATTTGAGTTAAATCCCACGACATCTCACCAGGGGGGTGGGGGGTGGTAGGAAAATCGCCAAAAACACCTTACGTAATTATTAATGGACGCCCCCTAATAATTGGACTTCAGTTTCCTTTGCGTTTTCAGTTTCAGAATCTGCGAACTTTATTTTTATCAATAAACTTCTAGTGGTCACAGCGCGAAGGGGTGTTTGAAGGGGGGTGGTTAATTTTCTAATAAAAGGCGAGGGGGGACGCGCAAGAAAAGTTGAGAATTAATCTTTAACTGTCAGAAAATCCATGTTGTTTCCTTTTCAATGACGCCCTACCAACTTTCAAATTTTGGAGCTCGTTGTAAGTTTGGAGGATGCTTTATTGGAGGAAATAAGGAAGGTAGTTTAGTTTTATTAAATAGGATTTTGTATTTCATCATTTCCAAGACTACAAATCGAGGTCTGATTATTTTAATGACTGAAAAATTAATAATACATAATACCAAAATATTGACTATAATATTTACTAAAATACGGTATGTATTTTTAATCGCGTCCGCACTTTAGCTGCGCGTAATATTAAAAACAGCAGTTCCCAATCAGCTATCTATCTGGTTACTTCTATCGCTAATTCAGGTATAACTGCTGCATTGCTCCGTGTTTCATACCAGTGCAAGAATTAAGCAAGTCTGATGCAGGTAGTTTTACATTGCGTTAGCACGTTAACTTTACAAAAAAATAATAAATAATAAAATAAACTCTATTTCTTGTACGTGATGGTCATATTAATGTTATTATACATTTAAATATAGAATATAAACAATAAAGTATTATTGTGTCTGTGCCAGATAGTGTTCGTTCATTGAATGTTTGCGCGATCCGTTGTTGAATTTTGAATCAACGCCAGAAATTTTTTGGATTTTTGATCGAAGAATCATGAAAGCACACGTTTTGGGATTTTGCGTTAGTCTGCATTTGTTTGTGTTCGTAAGGACTATTAGATTGGAAGCTCTTGGTAAGTTTAACAAACTTTTGAACAAGAAACGTTATTAAGTTTATTTTTACTGTTTTTTCAATTATGATTTATCTTTTATTTTATCTGCGGAAGCAATATTTTGATAAGGTAATTGTGTAGATGAGCAGCCAGTCGCACTTCACTGCAAATTTTACATCGGTACCCACATTTAATTTTCATCATACTGTCATAATTTGTTTGAAGTTAATTTTTTGTGGAAATGATATTTTAGTTTCTGAGGGTACCTATACTTACCATGGGGGTGATTGGGGGGGGGGGTTATCTATCAAGCGAATTAGGGAGGGTAAAATACGCACCGGCGAACGATTTCTTTTTATATCACCGGTCCTACATTATGTCTTGAAAACGATGCAAAATTCAGGCGGCTTCGTTTTAATCAGTCTTTATTTCCAAAAATTATTTTTGATCCACCATTTTTAAGACAATTTAGTCCACTTCTTTTTCTGCGAAACAATGTCTATACCCATCTCTACTCTGAAAAAAGCTATACGCAAAAAGAATGAAAATGAAAAAAAAAGATTTTTTGTCATTTTTCAAGTAATCTTTTTAAATATTTTTGACACAAGAAATTTTTTATAATTTTTTTTTGAATAAATTATTTCGATGTAAAATCGCATTATCTACGAAAAATTCCCCATTAACTATACCTGCATGAATTCTGCTTGGTTCTATAGAGATATAATTAAAAAGCTGAAAAGGGTGCAGTATCACCCCTATCTCCATTTTACACCCTCTAATTTACCAGCACCCTGCGATTTTTTAATCATTAATCACTATTTTGATAGTTCCTTATTGCGCTGTTTATTAGGACATAATCAATAGCCTATATTGGCGTAAACAACGATTAATAACTAGTGTACCTCATGAAATTATATTAAGTAAAAAATACACTGATATTACCATTATTATCTTTATCATTCCTATGTAACAGAACATACCTTATATACCTTCTTATCATTGTTTGTTGTATGTAAATGTCACTATTATAACAGACAAAACTTTTTAGTTATAAAATAAGCTATAAAATGAGTTAGATACTATACTTTTTCAACGATCAGAAATTTACATAATATATTTAAGTAACTGTTGTCTAAATTCTTATTTTTGGTAAGACCGAATCAAATACCCAGACACTTTATTTGAACTAATTAATTTTGTTTAGCTTTTTTCATCTTTGAGCTAGAAATATTGTTATGAAGAGGTGATTAAAACATCATTTAGTAGCTTGTTTTTCTTATGTTTAGTTGCCTATTATTAAAGACGACAAATATTTTTCGAAAGAAAATATTTTTGAGCTAACTGGATATGTCAGCCTAACCGGACACACCAAACAAAATCGAACGTCCTGGAACTTTTCTAACCGAATTTGCAAACAAAATTGAGAAGATAACATTTTCGAGCTAACCATCTAACCGTACTATCGAAAAGATAACTTTTCGAGCTGACTGGATCGTGTCTAGCAGGACTTGCAAAAAAAATTCCAGAAGAAAAATTTTTCGAGTTAACCGGACTCTAATATTGGTATGAGACGAAATCAGGCCTGAAAAGCCTTTTCCGTCGCGACAATTCAATATTGTTTAGAAAAGATGAGCCGCAAAGATTTATTAATGCGTCACTCGTGCCAGTTATCTAACTTAGTGTCACCTTTGTCTTTGGAGTGTATATTTGGTACATCCCAAAAGACAGTCGCAAAAACAGCGATAGCCCTGCTAAAAAAACCCATGCTCAGCTTATATTCTGTTGTTATGAATATGAATATTGTTTTCGGGAGGAATGTGCTCTCACAATTTCTGGGCGACGTCCGACGTCCGACTATTATAGTAAGCAGCGTTTTCATATTCATGTAGGTATTAAGTCCTCTGTCGAGTAGGTAATGGGAATTATAATAAAAATTATTGGGAATGTAATTTAATCTCTCTTTATACAATGTAAAGGTGGTGAAATAATTTCTTAAAGTTAAGGTAGGCACTTTTTGCATGATCGTTAGTCACAACGCGTGAGGTTAACTTCAAGGTTAATGATTTCTAAAGTTAATATTTCATATTTCTCATCAGCGGTTTTCATTCTACCTAGACAGTAGAGGGTGAGAAGAACTGTTTAATTTGAAGATGATACATTAATTCAAAAATAGCACTAGTTGCGCCCTGGATTCTCTAAAACGTGTTTAAAATCGAAACTCAAGTATAAGCTCCATTATATGATTATATAAATGTGTATTTATGTTATGGAAGGGGTTTGATTTCAATTCCGCGCTCCATAAAACATTATACAAACGCAGAGGAACCTACTTGATTTTTTTTCACGTGCAACTACCATTTGCATGACTGTGATTAAAAACAACAACATTTTTTCTTAAATAACAAAATGTTGGTTTTCTTTCTTTATATACCACAGAAAAACTCAAAAACTAATTGCAGATCTAGTCGTCAATCCAAATTTGAATAAGAAAGCATCAGATGAGAAGGAGGTTGTTATGTACAGTAATTTTGATACTTTTTGATATTTTCGCTGCAACCCGAAGAATGTTAACTTGACGATCAAGTAAGCATTACTAGGGGCTATTTGAAAAAAAAATTAAGCACGACTTTTTTTTGCTTTTCGCGACAAATTTACGACAAAAAAGTACACTTTTTTACACTTTTTAGGAGGCGGTAGGTAATTCCAACTTGACCAAGTTATCATTACCATTACCAGGTTTTTTTTTTAATGTAGCGCGATTTTTTTTTATAGTTTTATAACTTTTTGTGGTACCAGAAATGAGTTGAGTCGTATTTCTGTGTCGATTGACGAAAATAAAAATAAAACCGAGGTAATTCCTAGACAATACACGGATAATCGATTACAAAGAAAATAACAATAAATATTTATAATAAACTGAATTATTGTTACACATTATATCATTGTGTAAAATATGGCCTTGGCCTTTTAACTTATACACTATAGTAATATTAAATTTGATTGGAACCTGGTGAAAGAAACTCTGTTACATCACATGCTAAACGTCTATTGCTCTAAGTAAATGATCAATGGAAATTTTTCATCGAACTTCTGAGCCGTTAATACCTAATTGAATATTTAATAGCTTGAAATTCATTCAAAATATACTGTTCGATGAATTGCTTATTCTTTTTTTTTATATAAATCATCCGGTTATCGTCGCATAGTATGATTTTGAATTTTATCATATTTCGGCAGTAGGTACTAAATTTGGCTATTTCACGTTTGCAGCATCAGTTTTGTTTATAATACGTTTTTGTATTTTCCTTTTTTTTTTAATTAGGTTTAGTTGATTTTTATTTATTTAATGAACTTTTTATCGAGGAAATTATTGTTCGCCAATTGACACTAAAAACATTATTCGCTACCGCTTATACAGGCTGCCCGTTTTTAGAGAAAATTCATGGGGATCTCAGTTATCTTAAGAGATAAGAAGTCGATTAAACTATGGCAAAGTTGCGTATTTTTGTGCTGATTAGTAATCTGAAAAAATCTCAGTTGTCATTATTAGTTGCCAAAATATTGGAAAAAATTCGAAATTTGGCATTTTAGTTTTTATTTTTTTATTTTTTATTTAATGACCAATCGTGCTAGCCATTTTTAATCGATACACTATTAGGCCACTTTTAAACAAGGAATCCAAACATAATTTTGCAATCACTCTAGCTTTCTAGATGGGGCGGAAGATGATTTCACCCTTTTTGAACGCAAGTTATTTTCCTGATTACCAAGATGTATAACACATGTTATAATATATTAAAAAAAAATCCAATATGACTTCCATAAGAAAAAAATTAACTACTTATCGATTTTTCGCCATTTTAAATTGCTACAGCAGTTTGAAAATTATTTTTGGATTCCTTATTGTGGAAAAGTGTTCTTGTCAAAAGTGTTGTTGAAACTAATAATGTTTCGATTAAAAACGGCTAGCTTGATTGGTAAAATAAAATCAAAACAAAAATTGCAAATTTATTTATTTTTTCAATATTTTGACTACTATTAATGAAAGCTCAGATTTTTTTCCAGATTACTAATCAGCACAAAAATGCACAACTTTACCTCCATTTAACCAAGAATATACAATAATTATTTCTTTGTATATACATACAGATCAACACAAACACCAGCAAAGCCCAAGACCTCATCAACTAATCGACCTATTCTTATGATTAATTACCTTCATGATCATGATTCAATAATCTTGACGGAACATTTTCGATTGTCAACTCCAGTGGCGTAACAATTTGTTTTAATTAATTCTTTAGCTCTAAGAATCTTGGATTCCATTATCGAGCTTGAAAATACATCCCGCCTCCAACATGTAGACTGTTTTCGTCCCTGTCCGAAATAGGTATTGCGGCACTTTAGGTTGCAAACATCTTTAGGTTGTGGCACTGACACTATTGTCTAAAATCACCAGAGCTCTAAAATCACCAGATTTTGACTAAAATTGTAACGGAATAGTGCGCGGGCTCAATCAAACGCGGAATAGCCCCCAAATCCTATCTGCACAGTTTTCTACTCGAGTTTACCATTTTTTATTGGCCATTTAGTGCAAAAAATCGCATTTTTTTGTATTTTCGGAATCAGAAGTTCTTATACCATATATTTTGCAGCAAGGCTGGATACTCTGGAGGTCCTCCAATTCGAATTTATCAAACGGATTTGGAAACTAGAAACTAGAAGAAGTGTTCAGCTATAAAACGTCAATCTACATTTTACATTTAAATGCTGGAAAATGGGTAAAAATAACGCGCAAACATTAGGCGAAAAGGCCGAGCGCGCGTCTGTGGTCGTGGAGTGGTGGTATAGAACAGCAAATGAGGGGAAGGCGCATAGTACCTACTAATACAAGCGCGCTGCATTCAAGTAATAAATATTCAAATTTTATTATCTCAGTAACTAGTTGGACTATCTTAATTACTATATTTTTGTTAAATTTGTGCAGCTTCCCCGCACCTGCTGTTCGACCCCCACCCCACAACCACTATAGCGCGCTCGGCATTTTTCGCTCATGTTTGCCGGCAATTTTTACTACCACTTCTACTTTCCAAATCCGTTTGATAAATTCCACTCGGACGACCTCCAGAGGATCCAGCCTCACTGTAAAATATGGCGTGAAGAACTTCTGACTGCAATTACGCGAAAACTAATTATCCGACAGCACGTCTGAGTTTTGAACACAAGAAGCACATATCAATATCGACTATCTCTCGAAGAGCCTGCACTACAACTCAAAAAATAGCGACGTTACTACGAATTTTTGAAAAAAACGCTATTTTTTCGTTTTTTCTTCCTTAATAATTAAAAACCGATCGGGCTGTTTCAGCACCCATTTTCTTCATATTTTAGTTATTTAAATTCGCCAATTAGGACTATTTAGATTGCCCTATCAGTTTTTATTTAATAATAAAAAATTAAAAAAGCAATTTTTTGCACTAATAAATGGTTAAATAAAAAAAGAAAATGGTAAACTCGAGTAGAAAACTGAGCAGTTAGGGGCTATTCCGCGTTTGATGGCACGTGGATGGCACGATTTACTTGATCTACCTTGAACCTTGAGGCTCTCCAAAAATAAGCCAATCGTCTCATGAACGAACCGATCTTACCATGAAGGCTCCATTCTGACAAGAGTGCGGTGGGTGACTTGACTGTCTTCTATAATATATTTTCATGCTCTGCGTCATTGGAATGGAAAACTGCAATACCCAGAAATGTTCACTAGAATTGTACTAAACGTGATTGAGTACCTAAAAAAATTACCACACAAATTTTGTTTGTGTTCTCCATTAAGAAAATGTTTAAAAAAACTTCTACCTCAAGCCGAGCGTGGAATCTATTAATATTTTTGTCTGGTCAGAAGTATGGCATTAGCGATAATTATTATGTTGGGGTGGATTTGTGTCCTACATACAGGAAACAGTTTGTTGAAATTTTTCTCAATAAAATTTCATTTTGAGTCGAGAATCAAATGGTTTTCCAGCTTCAAGGGCCGCCAAGGCCAAGCTGAACAAGACAATTTTTCTTCAGCCTAAATAAAGTTTCTAAAGTATTTGATTTCTGCTTAAAAGAATAGTTGACATACCTAAATGTCTGCAAAAGGTAACAAGAAAGAGAGAAAATATTCCACCCCCCTCCCAATTAGAAATTTATAGAATAAGCAGCTTATTATAAGCTGCTCTTGAATAATAGATAAGTTGTTAATTAATTGGGAGCCTCCCTGATGATAACAATGTTAATGTATTCCTATTAAAAGAAACACATAATATTTATTCTTTTATCAAGCTCTTTAAGATAAAAGGTGTACATATCAAAACACTACACGTCCAATGTCCAATTTATAAAAACAAACTGTTCTTGTTATTTTATGTAATTATTGTTCCGGAATATTTTTAAAACAAATTAAACGTAAGTGCAATGACTGCTAATTGCAATTATTTTTCCTTCGAAAATGTCGGTATAGGTACATAATGTCGTTGCGAGATAAAGAAGAAGCAAAAATAAATAACAAATTGCTCAGTAACAGTGCACCTTGAATAAATAAATAATTAATGTGGCTATTTTGATTGATTTTACGACTTCCTATTTTTGCGACGACTGCTACGAGGCGAAATTATGAAGTTGGAATAAGCTGCACCCGGACGAATTTGTAATGACCTCAACTAGCTGTCATGGTCTTATTAGCAAATTTTCCTGAATAAACTCAGAATCCGAGGATTAAACTTTCTTCCTGACCAAAGCAATATTACTGATTCAACTGATAAGCATAAATTCTGAATTGTTTTATTGTTATTTCGATTCTTAATCGAAATAATTATTTATTAAACATTTATAAATAAATGCGAACCTTGAAAACTATAATGTGGATATACTTATACGAGATCTGGAATGTTGGTTGGCATTGTAAATTATT
The DNA here is from genome assembly GCA_910589415.1 of Malachius bipustulatus. Classification (NCBI taxonomy): domain Eukaryota; kingdom Metazoa; phylum Arthropoda; class Insecta; order Coleoptera; family Melyridae; genus Malachius; species Malachius bipustulatus. Next base: position 25,381,729 of record OU342635.1, read on the forward strand.
TCTAAGATTGCAGTTTCTGTAATGTCACTTGCGCATAAAGCCGCATACTTATTACGGGGTACTTGGCATTAGTACTTGGCAAGTGCCGAGTATTGTGTATTCACGATGCGGCATGCAACTCGGCATAGCTCGGCTTTACTTGCCACGTAACTTCTTGTACTTCCAGTTCGTTGTCAAGTCAAAGGTGCAAAAGTGTTTTCAACACCCCACCATACCAAACCAGCTCTGCTACGCGGAAGTAATTTGTACGGTTTGACTTTTACTTGCACAAGTACTCGCCAAACACTTTCCAAATATTTGCGAATAAAAAAATCGACCCACCCTAAATTTTCAGTTACTTTTGAAGTGTCGTAAACTCCTGAAAGATGACATATATTTCTAAAAAAACTTTCAGCCCTAGACTTCTAGATCGATCACGTGCTTGACGAGGTGTTTGTGCATACAGCAGGTTCCTCGTGCTTGTTATACAGCGCGTCGCTTAAAGCCCTGCAAAAATTTGAAAGTTTGGGTAACTCCCTGTTATGGAAAAAAAGTTGGAATGTTTCCAACTTGTCCAGGTAGATTGTTGCACTTATCCCTCGAAACGGTTTTGGGAGTGTGCCTCTATCTTTCTCAACTACAGATTTGTCACAAAAAAAATTTTGGTGCTTTGGTTATGGTTTTTTCCTTTGTTGGCTGATTTGAAATATTTAAGGCGTCCATCCCTTAGACTATATTAATAAATATGGACCAAGACATAAACACTGAAAAAGTGTTCCGACATCCCTCTCTCTCTCCAAACAAGACTGTTCAAAACAATGAATGCCAGATCAATAATGAAACTGGCACTTACAATGAAAGAGCGCAACCTCTCCAGTGTTATTGGTGGGCAATAAACATCGATGGATCCCTTATACCCGTTTTACTTTGCTACATCTGGCAACATGAATGTTTACATCCTGTCAGACCGTTTGTTTACATAAAACCATAATAAGAGTTCGTGTTTTTCAAACAGTTGTAAGTTCCTTGTTATTTATATTTTCAGCTCTAGCTTTCACTCGTTTTAAGCTTTATTTATTAATTTTTCAATAATGTTAAAAAAAGGGGCGAAAACGTGTTCTGTTTTTGAGTAAACTTCGAAAGAAGGTAAGTCTATCAGTTTCCTACGTAAGCAACGCAAAGCCGTCAATCAAAACAAAGCATACATGGTCATGGGCGTAGCGTAGTGTAAGTGTTTTATCTTTTAATTTGTGAAAACAATTATTGTTTGACAGTTTTTTTTCATTTTCGAAAGCATACTGAATACCTACTGAATACTTTGAAAAATGCAACTTGGAAAAATTATTCCATTTAAATAAATAAAAAATACTGGCTTTTTGAAAGTATATTACCTATTCCTATTATTATTGTCAACCTCTAATTTAAGATAATCAGAATATGGAGAGGGGGTAATATTCAAACAATATCATCAAAGAATATGAAATAGAAGACTTTGACCCGGTTGCACGAACGTTAAGAAAATTTCAGATTATTACTAATTTTAAGGTGCAAATTTTTAAAATGTGGTGAACTTTTTCCATGATCTTTCATTTTTTATCGCCAATTAATTCTTCTAAAATTGAGACGAATTCACTCCCAGCAATATCAGAACAAAACTTTAGTAATACAGGGCATTTTAAAATTAGTGATTAGGTTCTGACATATTTTTCAATTAGGCTCGTTTAATTTATTTTTAGAATAAAATCAACTAAATATGTAAGAAATTGAAAAAATATTTTAGGTATACCTACTGATGTATATTGCTTTCCGACTTTCCTATCGATTTTTTATTTGCTAAATTGTTATTACCTTTTTGTACCTTTTATTTTGTATAGGTAGGTATAAGTATATATTTTCTTAATTTAATATCTATTAGTATTCCCATAACTTATGTTTTTGTAACAAAAACTGCAAATAAAATAATAATATTATGAATATTATGATCATTATTATAATTTATGTAATTATTACATTTCATATAACTGAACTCGAGCGCGCCACTGCCGTTGCGTTCTGTTTGTTTACGTTTTACGTCGTTCCGCTTACCCCGCCAGAAACAGCATATGAGTGCGAGAGAGAATATCAACAAACCAAAACTGACTTCAAGCTAAGATAGGGAAGGCGCGGTCCATATTTATTAATATAGTCTAAGGTCCATCCCCATTTTCTCTCGTGCACTTTCGGTGGGACCTCTATTTCCTCTTACCTGCTTCATTTTATCGTGTTTGCATTAATAAAGTCTGTGCAATTTTTTTTTTTAATAGAGTCACGTTTCATAAATCTTCATGATAAAAAACTTGAAACTAGGTGAGGTAAATTTTTTTTATTTTTTTTTTGAAAACCGAAAAAAAAATTCAAAAAATCAATTTAATAAATTCAAAAAGTTTTTAATTAGGGCGTGTTGGGTTTTGAAAATTATGTTTTATTCTCACGATATGGACAGTGTTCTGCTAATTTTTGGCCATACCTACCAGTTGTTTTTTAGAGGACATTTGGGCAATAAATTAAGCACTGGGACAATTAATTAGCACTTAACTAGCCTCTAATTATTTATTCATATAACTGCTCTGCTAAATTGAGAGACCTAAATCGTAGAGTGTTCGCGTATACAGAGCGTTTTATAACAGCCACTCCTTTCCTTATATACTATACAGGGTAACTATTAACATGCCTTTTAATGGTAAGCTCAATATGTACCAGAAAATTAAGACTTATTTGAACTTAAAAAAAACAAAATTTTGGGGATCGCTGATGTTAGTAACTGCAACGGATTTCTGTTAAAAGGTCTCTATAAATTATGCTCAGACTCAAGTAATTATTAATTATTTATTAAAGAAATTCTTACTTATAGTTACTAATTTTTACTCACTACATACTAATTATTTATCTAATTATGTGGTAGAAGTTACCTCGACGACAAATTATTGCTATCAAGAATGACATTAGTTGACTTTTCTCGGTGTTTAAACTTTTTTTTTTAATAATTTTTGATTCCATCGTTTATTCAAAACCAGATAGAAGCCCGCAACAAAAGTCTTTGGGACCACATAACCCCTTGAAGGGGCGTTGCGAATCAAAGTATTGCCAAAATTATTGCAATTAGGATAAATTTTAGCGAGTTTATTATTAGGTAGGTGGGTACTTGAAAAAATTTCAATGCGCTATTATAAAAGATCAATTTTCTCCATGGCCATCGGAAAAAAAAACGATTAATTTATTATGTAATGCATCTCCAGTTACCTAGTGAATTTTTTGCATTTGAAGATTATTCGCATCAACCTGTTATGGTAACCTACTTCGCAAAAAATAACTATTAACCGATTATTCGTATTTAATTGGCCTTCGTTAATTTACTCGCAGCTATACAATAATAACGCCTGTATTCTTGTTACCTGTTACAATGAGCTGATAAAGCATACATAATAGGGTTAAGGCTGATATTTAAAATTAAACAATACCCGGTAATATCGCAAAATTCTCAACAATAACAGTGATTTTGTCACAATATAAGCTTAGGTACCTACTAATAGCAACCGTTAAATTACGAAATCTATGGCAATTTATCCTCAATTCATTAGTAATTGTTCTAAGTTAAATATATAAATATGAGAAAAATATAAATAATGAAATTGTTTACTTATAAATATACCTACTTAGATGCATGATTTTAAAAATACTTAAAACGACGTAAAACACAATTGAAATTATTAAGTTTGAAGGCTAAAATTTCCATAATTTTTATTTCAATTACCACAAAAAATAAGATAAATAAAGGTGTTTAAAAATAAAGTAGAGGAAAACTTTTATTTCGTTCTTAGCTACTTGCGTCATGAAAAAAATGCTCGCTTATAAAACAGCGGCTGCTGAAAACTGAAACGTTTTGTTTATCGAAATAGTAATGTAATCACTTTTCGTATGTGTTACGGTAATGGTCTCAAAAACCTTAAATAAAAGTAACCTACCTATCTTCAAAAAGTAGGTAGTTATTCTGGAGGTAATCTACTTGTAAGCTTTGTTTATGTACAATGTACAAGCCATTTCATTAAGATTTACATCAAAGTTAAAAGGCTTTAATTGCCACTTTATGGTACAGTAAGTTTGTATTTTTATTTCTTATTTAAAAACAATAAATTAGACATAATGACAACTATATAAATAAACTTCAATTCAGTTTAATATACAGGGTGAGGCGCGAGAACCTTAGGGCATTTTTATATGGAGAAGTCCTGGGAGTAGAAATCTAAAAATTTGTACGTGTATAATTTCGGTTTTGACGAGCTGAACTAAAATATTCACAACCCCTCACCATTTTCGGTTATACCGGAATTTGCCATCAACTTTTTTATTTTAAATGGGACACCCTGTATATTATTATATTTTCAGATTGTCTGAAAAAATGCAATAAAAATGGGGTATACAGTTCAAAATTGTACCGAGTGGTTTATGAGTTATAAACAAATGAAATTCGCATTTTTCCATTTTCAAAGCAGCTTAGGTCGAAAACGGGTCGAGATATCAGAAAACGGCTTACATGTCCCTATCTTAACTTTTCACGTAGTATCCTATGTTGCTGATGAAATTTGTATACAAAGTGATGAAAAATCAGCGATTTTCAAAAAAAATTAATAAAAACTATTTTTTTTTATAGGTACTCCAGCGTAGTATACAAAAAGTTAGGATAGGGACATGTAAGCCGTTTTCCGATATCTTGACCCGTTTTCAAGCTAAGCTGCTTTGAAAATGGAAAATTGCAATTTTCATTTGAAATAAAAATAAAAAATAAAATAAAAAGGCACGGTGGGTTAGGCTTGCGCCATAGGATACACCCCAGACAGCCATAATGCATGCCAAAAATGAGTGCAGTGCCCCCCGGTGTGCATGAAGTAGGTAAAGCCCCTACTAGGCGTTGCTAGACAAAAGATGAATGACATGTTGTCAGACAACATGCCATCCATTTATGTTGTGCTGTGAGCAGAGGCGGAAATTGTAGACACGTGTTTCGTCCTGTTTGGGACTCTTCAGTACAATGTATCTACCAACACACAGCACAGTTTAGATCACGGATCCCGTGAGCAGAATGCAATGAAATAAAAATAAAAAATAAAATAAAAAGGCATGGTGGGTTAGGCTTTTATTTTATTTTTTATTTTTATTTCATTGCATTCTGCTCACGGGATCCGTGATCTAAACTGTGCTGTGTGTTGGTAGATACATTGTACTGAAGAGTCCCAAACAGGACGAAACACGTGTCTACAATTTCCGCCTCTGCTCACAGCACAACATAAATGAATGGCATGTTGTCTGACAACATGTCATTCATCTTTTGTCTAATTTTCATTTGTTTATAACTCTTAAACCACTCGGTACAATTTTGAACTGTAAACATCATTTTTATTACTGTTTTTCAGGCAATCTGAAAATGTAATAATATACAGGGTGTACCTTTTAAAAAATGAAAAATATGGCAACTTCCGGTATAACCGGAAGTGGTGTGGGGTTGTGAATATTTTAGTTCAGCTCGTCAAAACCGAAATTATACACGCACAAATTTTTAGACTTCTACTCCCAGGACTTCTCCATATAAAAATGCCCTAAGGTTCTCGCGCCTCACCCTGTATACTTTCATTTCTTAACGTTTCTTAGAGACAATTCGAGAACCCTTCGATTATACATTCGCGTCTATTATTGCTGTCCATGATAAGAATCCAGTTCAGAGTCGGTATATGTTGGCATCGGTAATGTAGAAAAATTTCAAAAATATAGGCGCCCAACGACTTTTGACGTCCTTTTTATTCCCCCCAAGCACGCAATTTTTTTTAAAGACACGTACGTTGTGGAAAAACCCAACAGCTAGAATTTTTTTCGTAACCGATTTTCGCCTCCGATCGACCGTTTTGTCGTAGGTAAATCAAACAAACCTTTTCGACATCAAAAGGGACATTTTTTAAATTTATAGCTTTTGAACAACAAGAAATTGAAAAAAAGCAAAAAAGTTGTTGAATACATTCACCTTAACAATTCTTGTAATAATAATTTTTCACGTACAAGCAATATTTACCTATATAAGTTCAAGATGGCGGCAATACCCCTTGCGGGATCCAATGGGAGAAACTTGGCTGAAGTGTTCTACATACAGTCACACCCCCTACCTACCATTAAAATTTCATCAAAATTCTAATTAAGGCAATTAAGGTACTATTTAACTAGAATACAAGTCGATAGAGATGCCACAGGAGATACCTACTGGTGATACAACAGGAGATACTAACGCAACAGGATACGTGAAAATTTCGGGAGATTTATATTGTCTTCATTTGCACTGTTCGCTGCTATCACCCTGGCAACCCTAGCAATCTAGACTGGCAATTTCACTGCAAAAATTGCCCAGGAATGTGGTGCAACAAACCCTATAGGTTACCAATAAAATACCAATGCTTTAAATGTGGTAATTTATAATAATTAAAGTTCATTTCAATCATATCATACAGGCAGCGATTCCAGAAACTGTCAAATTACGTCCTTATCTCACGAACGAGCATAAACGCACGCAAAAAACAGCATAAAAGTCTCTATAGCGAGCATAAAGTAAGAGCGCTTGAACAAATACATGCGAACACAAACAAGCAACACACGCAGCGTTCCGCTAGTCGTTGGTAAGGACTATTATTAAGAACTATAATAGTCATCGTTGAGTCATACAATATTTACACAGTTATTTAGACATATTTAGACATTTATTTATTAAAAATTGACACACTGCAAAGATTTTGACGCGTTTGTTTAAGGGACGAAAATAAATTATTTCCAACTGTCAAAAAATACTGCAAGACGTCGTTTTGGAACGTCAACATCCTGCTATTATGTCATCTCAAGAAAAATGAAAAGGTTTTATGTCAACACATCCACAGTACCGGGTGTCCCAACACTAGTGTCCACCCCCTAAATAGAGCTTAATTTTAAAGATAAAAAATTGAAACTTTGAGGATTTGTGTACTTGATATAGGACCACGAAATGGCATAATCAGTTTCATTAAAAAAAAATAGTTCGGGCGCCAGCGATAAAAAACTGTAAGATGGTGGTAAATTGTCGAAAAAAAAATTGATATTTTTTTCAATACATACGTAGAAATCGATTAATAAAATCAATATCGCTTGAAAGAAATGTGAAAAAACTAATTATAAGGCTTTAATTAAATAAAATATAATTATAAATAGCAATGACAGGTAGACAATATAATCTGAACAATATAATCAATATAATCTGAAAACGGTAGGAGCAATAAGTTTTATGAGTAAATAAAATGAGTAAATAAAATAAAGTAAATAAGGCCCAAATAAATAGAAGGACGGCTCTTGCTGGGCTAGCCGGCACACTAAAACTGCACTGGACAGTGTCGTAGTATGGACTCATGAAAAAGGTGAGTATTAAAAAGATATTAAAAATGTTTTTTAATGAAACTAATTATGCCATTCCGTGGTCCTATATCAAGTACACAAATCCTTAAAGTTTCAATTTTTTTTCTTTAAAATTAAGCTTGATTTAGGGGGTGGACACTAGTGTTGGGACACCCGGTACAATAATTTCAATTAACAAGCCAGGCAGCAGAGTTACGTTATAATGACGTAATTTTTTAGTCATTTTTGGTCCCTGACGTTATATTACCAAAAAATCCCGTGATATTATCGTAGTTTCTCAGACGTGTTTTAGATGTGATGTTTATGACGTCGGTTAAAGGTATTTTTTTCTTAATTTTCAGACAAGCTGACTATTTGAGTCTGGCGCTGTAAGTTCTGCCTTACTAAATAATAAATTATTTTTATATGAAGAAGTCAATTTTAATGTCTTCTTCTCCCTCTTGCTTGTGCAAATCCTGTCAATTTCTCATCGGACTTAGTCTTGTAAGTGTTGCAGCGCGCGAGAGGAAGCGCTAGGCTATAACCAAACCAACTGGTATTTCTATGTTGTTTTTTCTTAGGAGTGCTGTCTAATACCCTAGTTCTTGTCTAAGGGTGTAACGTTATAACATCTCCGCTTACTATTAACAGTCTTCTGTTACTATTAACACACTCTTCTAAACTCAACTTAAACTAAATATCTTATTATAACTCGTATTAACACTCTTCTAAACTACAAACTACGTACCTAAGCTGCAATATACAAAAGGTTTGTTCATAATTATTATTATGTTTATAGACAGATAATTGCGAATTGTTTATTTATATTTATAGAAAATAACATTTGTAATTATTATTTGTATTGTACACCGGACAGAAAATGGAGCCGTTTAATAAAGTAATAAATTTTACGTCCATGAAAATATTAATGACGAATCTTTATGACGCCAATAATATTACGTCACATTATGTACGTCCGTACGATATCTAAAAAATCACATCGACGGGCATGACATAATCACGTCATCCTAACGTCATTTGTCCGTCATTTCTAAAGTTATAATGACGTTGGGATGGTCAAAAATTTACGTTGCCAGCGAAGTGGCTCTGCTGCCTGGGAAGAGTTCGATTAAGATTAACCATTCGTTAAAATGGTGAAAATTGATTTAAAACCATTATATTTGAAATCTGACTCGTGCAAACGCCCGTAACTTTGCGCGAATAAAATTTAGAAGAGATAAAATACGTTTGGGGAATATTTGTCCAGTTTTGACAAGCTTTATGAATGGCAGTGGTTATTTTTAGAATACTACACGCAATTAATGGTTCATTTGTTTGTTTCAGAACCGTCCGCTATTTTCAAATTCAACGTGGAATACTACACAAACTCTCCAGTTTATCCCGACACGGAGAAATTAGACGGTTTTCCATCAAAGAACTACGACCTCGGCGGTTTAGATTTTGGTGATGACGAGATCCTGAGTTACGGGGAAGATTCATTAACTAATACCAGAACTGGGGATAATTACTTAAGTAGCAGGGAAAAAGCGGGATCTGACAATGACGACTTTCGCCGACGAAACAGCAAAGGAGGTGAGTGAGTATTTTTAGAAATAGATTAAAGTAAGCTACATTTTTGCGTATATCCCTTACCAGATCATAGGAGACTCATTTCGAAACATAGGAAGCTACCAAGGAACACTATTTTTATTATGGGGAGGTACCAGAAAAGAAACACCACTAAAGGTAATTTTTGTGTTTTGTGCGCGTCTACAATGAGGTTATTTTGCCTGCTAGTTTTTCTGTTTTTTTAGTGGCAAGAATATTGGGTTATAAAAATGTTTTTTTTTTTTTTTTTTTTAACTAAGTACCTATTTGAAGTTATTTTGTGTTTTTTGGTCTATGATTTTAAACATAAAAAAACCTTCTTGCGCATCAATCGCAGAAATAGTGTATTTTTATGCGATTCAATTCTGAATATTTGCACCGCTTTTTAAATTGGCTTTCTGAAATTTTCCATAGTCAAGTGATATTCGCGTAGTGGCTTACTGACAATTGCATTTCATTTCGTTTTAAACCGTGCCTTAGAATGAATTTTTAAATTTAACAAAACAAAAAAACATTGGCAAAATTGAACAATTTTGCCCCATTTCCTATGCCCGCCACTGGCTTACTTTACTTAAAAAATACTATTTTTTACACTACCTTTTATAGAACGGAAAAAGTGAAAGGGGAGCTTTGAAAACCGAAAATTTTAAATTTTAGAGGAATAAACATAATATGTAAAATATTCTAATATCTCCGCCATTTTTCTTATTTGCTTTTTCAAATTCTCAAGGGTTAAAGTCTTTTAGTATAGTTGTCTACTGTAAAAATTTCAGTTTAATTACTTCAAAAATGTGCTCATAAATTGTTGGAGAAATTTAGCCATTTTTACCCTTTTCCTACCCACGCCACTGGCTTATTAATAGAAAAAAATGCAAATTTTATTGCATGAAATTAAATTTCAAGTCATTTACTTCCAATATTGTGGATTTGATATAAAACTCTTTTTCTATCTAGTTTATACAGGGGTTCAAAAAATAGTCCTTTTTCCAAAAATTAAAATGGCCGCCATTTTGAAACGGCTCAGCCGATTTTGCTCAAGTGCAATACCAGACCACTCCTTGTGGATATCTTTCTTCCACAAAAATTTCAGTCTCCTAGATTGAAAACTGCGACCTGAAATGAGGTGACAAAAACCGGATTTTCCGAATTTTGAAGGGACACCCTGTAGAAGTGACGCGACTTTTGGAATTTTTTTTAATGAAAATCGAAATTGTTCTTAAATCTAAATAAGAGTGCAAAATTTCGTTCACTAAGCTTGAAAGATAAAGCTACAGGAGCGTTTTTAAAATCAAAATTTCGTGATTTTGGAGAAATAAATATATAAATATATAAATATATATATATATATATATCGTGGGCAGGTGAATTTTGGAAAACTACTTTTTCGTGATCTGGGGGTCAGGATCGGTGGACATTTGATGAGTTTGGGTGATTTTCGAAAAGTGATGTCGTCCTCAATAGTGTATTTTTTTTATAAAAAAATACACTAAAAGTAATTTTAATAATTTCACGCTTGGAAAGTCAACAACCAGCAGCAACTCTTACAATATTCAATTCAGGGAGATAATCTCCCACTTACCCAGTTTCAATATAATCTACACCGACGGTTCCAAGTTTGACGACAGGGTTTCCTGTGTAGCAGTGATTACTCCTTCTAGCGAACTGGGCATACGCCTGCCTAGCTTTTGCTGCGTTTTGAGTTGCATGCCATCCTTAGAGCAGTCGAATACATAGTCCCCCCCCCCTCCAACAACGATTCATAATCTGCTCTGATTCTTTAAGCTCCCTCCCGTGCTATTAAACGGATTTACCCCTTCAATTCTCTTCTCAAACAAATTAAAACCAAGCTTGCGGAATAGATCATCCTCTTATGTATATAAATACCCCTTCCCATGTTGGCAGTCAAGGGAATGAGAAAGTCGACTCAGTAGCCAAAAGAACTGCTGCAGCTAGTGACCTCAACGTTGCCCAGATCCATCTTTCTAACGACATCAAGGCACTCATCCACCTGTAAAACGAGATTTGACAGAAAGGTTATCAGTTAGCACGTCCTTATCTTTGTAATTAAAACCATTAACTTCAGTAACTATTTTGATCTACACATACCTAAAGTCAAAATTCTTTATTCGTTCAAAGTTCTTTGAGAAATCGGTAACAAGGTGCGAACAAACCGTAGCTTTCTGGTTTATGTGCCAGGATTGCGACTAATTATGTGCAAATTATTTGTCAGACTCAATAATAATTATTATATGCTCGTTTATTTACTGCACCCTCTACCACTCAAAATTTTGTGCTAATTATGCGTTTCAAGATGATCCAAAATGATTTACTTAAACTTTAAGACCGAAAACGATATAACACTTAAAAACATCAACCAACGACTTAGCGGCTGAATTTGTTACAAATTTGTTTCATAGAAACTTTAGTCTCATTCATAATTTTTTCACTTTCAAAGTTCTAGTAGGTAATATCATTTTGGATCATCTTGGAGCACATAATTAGCACAGAATTCTTAGGGGATGACAAACTCATTCCAGTACAATTTGGCAATTGGGGGGGGGGGGTGCAGTTCGACGTCGAGTCACCCCCCCAAATTTTTTTTATATTGAAAAAATATAAATACATATACGATCACATAATTATTGAGTCTGGCACATAATTAGCACATACTTTTTTCATGCACTTCTTTTCCCATAGGTATTCCCGGCGTGGAGGTTGGGGTTGTAGCTAATCACTTTTGAAAGTTTATGCTTGTCGTCATAATCGAATGTAACTTGTTTAATGAAAATATTTTCAAAATTCATCGAATTCCTGTATTTCATATTGAATTTGTATGACTTTTTTGTGTTTTTGACTTTTCTTAAACATTTTTCTGTCGTTTATACTGGTTGAGAATTTTTTGTATTACCCATCATTGAGATCTCGTAAACGGTGAGATATATGTACAGATTTAAGAGGCAAGAATTATAATACATAGAGAAAATTTGTACAATTTTATGATTAGTAAGAATCTGAAACAAAATTTATAGACATTTCAGGCGCTGCTGAAATACCCTGAAAAAAGAGATTACTTACTTCCTTTTTTATTATTGAAAATAAATTAATAATTTTTTGTAGCTTTACATAAGCCGTTAGGAGCCCATCTATCTGACGTTTCAAAAATGTTCATAGCCCACTAGATCCCAGGGTTTTCATAGTCGACTTTCGTTTTTCTTATTGCCGCCATAGGAGTTTTTTCGTATTATTCGGTATTAAAAAAATCGAGGAAACCGAAAATCCATCACATTCAACATTAAAATTCTTCAAATTTTTATAAAAAATTGGAAAATTGTTTCACTGAATGACGTCGATATGACGTTGCAACGTGGCATTGCTTGCCTTATGGTTTTTTATGACATCGGGTAAACCAAGGTTATTTTCCTTCCTAAAAAAGGCGAATAAAACTTTGCAGATTTTTTTGTAATGCGTGATAGATTTCTGATTTACTTAATTTTTTTAGGGGGCTTTGAGAAGTTTCTAAATGTCAAATAATGGGTAGCTCATTCTGACTTACGTAAGCCCACAAAAATTATTTATTAATCCCCAATAATAAAAAATATAATGACAACAATAAGAATCTCGATTTTTCAGTTTTTTCAGGATATTTCAGGAACAGTACAGATATCTTGTATGTCTTGACGGATTCGAGATGGCTACAAAATAGGGCATCTTTTCTCTAATTCTACCGACCCCGTATGTACCGTTTACGAGATCCTAATGATGGGTATAGTACAAAAAATTCCCACCCTGTATAATTATGCTTAATATTATCAACCGCCGTCTATTTTAAAAGCGATAACGCAAAAATACAGGCCAATTAAAGATAAAATATTCACGTTTGCAATTATAATAATATGTACCCAATCTTTTTTTTAGATTTATGTTAGTAAGGCTATAAAGATTGTATAGTGTTCATAAAATTGATCCATAAGTGTGCGTTAAGGTAAAAAAAACCTATCAGTCATATCATAAACGCGCAGAATATTTAAGAAAAAATCTATGTTCGTTGAAAAAGTACAGTTAATCACTCGAGCTGCAAACAATAATTTTTCTGGTTTTACATTTTCAGCTTAATTTTAGGAATCTGTTCATAAATAAATTTTTGTACCGCTGAAATTTATTTCGCTTTTTATAAACCTTTATTAGACGGCTAGTAACCTTCTAATCAATCAGTCTTCTTAAACTGATGCTCTTCTGGGAATTTATTATTCAGTTAATTCAATTCAATTCGCATTAATTTGTTAGGTACTTACTTTTAGATTGTTAAACAAAATTTATCGTGACTAGAGTTCCAATCAAATATCAGGAGGCTGTCATCAAGATTTATTGAAAGCGAAATATTAACCTGCATCGCAATAATTATTGTACTTATACTTTTACAAAGGGTAAGCAATATAGCCAGAAAATAACGACATTTACACTAGACACCATAGATTTTACTATACCTACATTTTTAGTGTATTTTTTAATAAAAAAATACACTATTGAGGACGACATCACTTTTCGAAAATCACCCAAACTCATCAAATGTCCACCGATCATGACCCCCAGATCACGAAAAAGTGGTTTTCCAAAATTCACCTGCCCACGATATATATATATATATTTATATATATATTTATATATATATATATTTATATATATATTTATATATATATATATTTCTCCAAAATCGCGAAATTTCGATTTTAAAAACGCTCCTGTAGCTTTATCTTTCAAGATTAGTGAATGAAATTTTGGATCCTTGTAAAGCCTTGGAACGACGTTAGATTTTCGTTGAAAAAAATTCCTAAAGTCGCGTTACTTCTACAGGGTGTCCTTTCAAAATTCCCCATATCCCGTTTTTGTCATCTCATTTCAGGTCGCAGTTTTCAATCTAGGGGACTGAAATTTTTGTGGGAGTAAGATATATATAAGAACTGGTCTGGTATTGTACTTGAGCAAAATCGATCAAGCCGTTTCAAAATGGCGGCCATTTTAATTTTTGGAAAAAGGACTATTTTTTGAACCCCTGTATAAGCTAGATAGAAAAAGAGTTTTATATCAAATTCACAATATTGGAAGTAAATGACTTGAAATTTTTTTTCATGCAACAAAATTTGCATTTTTTCTATTAATAAGCCAGTGGCGTGGGTAGGAAAAGGGTAAAAATGGCTAAATTTCTCCAACAATTTATGAGCACATTTTTGAAGTAATTAAACTGAAATTTTTACAGTAGACAACTATACTAATAGACTTCAACCCTTGAGAATTTCAAAAAGTAAATAAGAAAAATGGCGGAGATATTCGATTTTTTTTACATGATGTTTTTTTAAAATTAATTTCTCTAAATTTTTAAAAACGCTCCTGTAGCTTCATCTTTCAAGATTAATGAACGAAATTTTTTACTCTTATAAACCTTAGGGCTGACGTTTGATTTTCGTAAAAAACATTTTCCTAGAGTTGTGTTACTTCTACAGGATGTCCCTCCGAATTTCAGAAAAAAAACCGTCCGTGAGGCACGGTTTCTGGTCGAAGTTTTCAATCTAGAGCGCTGTAATTTTTTTGGTAGTAAGATACCCTCAAGTAGTCGTCTGGTACTGTATTTGAGTAAAATAGGTAAAGACATTCCAAAATGGCGGCCTTTTCAATTTTTGGAAAATGGCTAGATTTTGAACCCCTAAATAGGCAAGATCAAAAACTTTTAAACAAAATTAACAAGATTGGAATAAACTTATTTGAAATTTGAGCTAATGCAATACAATTTGCATCATTTCTATTAATAAGCCAGAGGCGTGGGTAGGAAAAGGGTAAAAATGTCTACATTTCTATAAACATTCATGAGCTTATTTTTGAAGGAATAGAACGGAAATTTTGATAGTAGACAACTATACTAATAGCATTTAACCTTCAAAAATTTCAAGAAGCAAATATAAAAATGGCGGAGATATATTCGAATATTTTTAAATGATGTTTATTCCTCTAAAATTTCAAACTTTCGGTTTTCAAAACTCTCCTTTCAGTTTTTTCCGAATTTATTAAAGGTAGTGTAAAAAATAGTATTTTTCAAGTAAAGTTAGCCAGTGGCGGGCATAGGAAAAGGGACAAAATTGTAAAATTTTGCCAATTTTTTTGATTTTTAAATTTAAAAATCCATTCTAAGGCACGTGTTGAAACGAAATGAAATGAAATTATCACAGAAAATTTTTCACATTAAAGCACTACGCTAACATGACATGACTATGGAAAATTTCAGAAAGCCAATAATTTAAAAAGCGGTGAAAATATTCATAATTGAATCGCATAAAAATACACTATTTCTGCGATTGATGCGCAAGAAGGTTTTATTTTATGCGAAAAAAATGTATTTTCTCACATCAGTTACAGAAGGTGAAAATATTTTACCCTTAACTTCAAAAGTGACTTGAGCTCGGAAAAAAGCAAATTAAAGCAATTCAATCGGTGGAAATCTTATTTAAATGAGTAGGTCAAATATTCTGTAACTTCAATCAATTTTCCAGCCCTACTAAGAGACTATCATGAAAAATGGAAAAATTATTTTTTTGTCTCCTTCAAATATTATTATATCGCACATTAACATTACACAAAAAATGTGTTTATATAGGTACTTTGTATATTTGTGAATTTTCAACCTTTAAAAACCATTTATTTTCAAATCAATGGAAAAATGTTTCTTAGCAGCTTTAATCGTTTAAATTAATTAAATTGTCCATTTATAAATTAAAGTCTTATTTACTGATTATTAACAAAATGATTTAGTTTTTGCTACCCTTAAAATATTGAACAATAATTTATTTATGTACTTATACCACGTAAATATGACATTATAGGTACAAAATGTATGCTCCTAAAATTTCTCTAGAAAAATGCGATTTTTTTACGATAACTCCGTTATTTTTAAAGTTTTTTGGGTCCATCCAAAAATCATTTTGAAGGTTTTTTAATTAAGGGCTATAGAATTCACTTTTTGAAACCCTCCTTTTTTAAAAGTTGAAGGGTTAAAGGGCTCGGATCAGATGATCCTCACAATAAAATTTAAACTTTTTTTTTTATTTAAACTAAATTTTTTTTGAAGGAAAGCCTTCAGTGAATGTACAGGGTGTTTCACGACGAGCGTCAGTTAGCCGTATATGGGAAACTACGCGTTACAGAAATTGGAAAGTTTGTAAAAAAAGGTTTTACACAAAGGTGAACCGATGGAAAATATTTTCAAAATGGCGGCACTTCCGGTTATACCGGAAGTTGACTTGACGTGTCTTATTTTAAATGGGGCAACCTGTATATTATTGCATTTTTGAATTGCCTGAAAAAATGCAATAAAAATGGCGTTTATAGTTCAAAATTGTATCGAGTGGTTTATGAGTTATAAACAAATGAAATCGCAATTTTTCACATTCAAAGCAACTTACATCTAGAACGGCTCAAGATATCGGAAAACGGCTTACATGTCCCTATCCTAACTTTTCATGTTTCATCCAACTAGGAGGAGTAAATTTTAATACAGGGCGATGAAAATTATTCGATTTTTCATTAATTTTATCACCCTGTATAGCAATTTCACCCACACAATAGGATAGCACATGAAAATATAAGATAGGGTCATGTAAGCCGTTTTCAGATATCTTGTTCGTTGTTGTCTGAGAACTGCAGGAAAATTGAACGCTGGAGATGTTTGAATGGTGTGTTTAGTAAAGTAAATGCTGAGTTTCTGCTGAATAGATAGAGATATAGAGTTGAGATAGAGAAATACGGATCTTCTGGGAATCTGAAATTTTCTGATTGGGCTCGTTCGGTTGAGTATATTTGTGTCGGATTTGGGGACTTGCCTCTATCTCTTTTAGGGGTTGTCTGATTTGAATGAATTTTCTTCTTCTCGTTGAAGTCTTTCCCCCCTCGCCTGAATTTGCGAATAATTGTTTTGTTTCAGCACAAAAATTTGTATTTTCTTTGCTCGGACGTATTTCTTTAATTACCTTCTCTCTCACATTAGGTTTTCATAGCCTTATTGTGTGTTTTATTTCTTCAAGTTGTGTCTCGTCCTGGTCTCTTGGATCAAGTCTACCTATGATGAGCAGGTTACCAATCAGAATGGATTGAAAGTATTCTGTGGACCTTTTTGAGCGTACCTTGTACGATTCGAGATATCTTGGACAAGTTAAGTCGGCCTTTACGATCATGATCATTTTTATAATTTCATCTTTAGTTTCTGTACTCACATTGACTTCTTGTTTTTTTTTTTCAATAAATACAGCAATCGTATTGCATGTATTCTTATAGGAACATGTGAAGGAAATATTTTTAGAATAATCACGTTCATAAGATTAATAATAATATGCAAGTAAACCTCGACACAAATAAAACATTATTTGACACGCACCTATTACCTAGCAAAGTTTAATTGGTCACTTTAAAATGCCTAAAAATAGATTAATTATCTGTCTGTCTCCATATTAAATTATCTTAAAATTTCCGATTTTTTTACGTCATGAAATCTAAGTACATCGCAGTTATGTACGTAAGTACATATAAGGTGATTCACTGCAAATGTCAATGGCCTTCATTCTAAATTTCTGCTAATGGAAGTAATTTTGGAAATAATTCGGTGCAGAGCTTTGAGCTTTCAAATACATCTGTATTTGATGCGATTAATTTTTCCATGAATGAACTCAGACAATGGGGCTAATAAACTAGGTACAATAAAAATAACACCAAGAACTTTTTAAATTTATAAAACTTTTAAGGATAATGTATAATCATTATTTAATAACTTAGTTAATAATGTTCCAAGATATTTATTTCCAGGAGCCCATAGATGAATGAAATTATTATGTATTTTCTTAATACCATCGACTTTTCAAGTGATCCAAGTAATCCAAGTAGATACCGTGAGCATTATTATTATTTATTAAGCTAAAGTTTGTCTATGTTCTTATTCACGTAGGTAGGTAGGTACGTATAGCTAAGACCTGTCCTTATATTT
The DNA here is from genome assembly GCA_910589415.1 of Malachius bipustulatus. NCBI lineage: Eukaryota > Metazoa > Arthropoda > Insecta > Coleoptera > Melyridae > Malachius > Malachius bipustulatus. Next base: position 25,399,769 of record OU342635.1, read on the forward strand.
TGAGCAAATAAGTATTACGTAGGTACTTACAGAAAAAATAAGAAAGCGTATTGTTAATTATTATTAAGTTTAATCTTTTATTAAAAACAGTGTTAATTACATTTGATTGATATATTTATAACCTACCTTCATTTTCAATAATATTATTGTTATTGCACATTTTTAACAATTTTTGCTTCATTAGGTGAATTAAAAACAAAGTCAAGAACCTCTCGGAAAAATTTGAACCCATTTGCGCATCAATCGCATATAAATGTGTATTTTTATGCGTTGATTCAATTTTGACTATTATTATCGGTATTTTGAAAATTGGGTTGTTGAAATTTTTCATAGACATATCATAGACATATACAGGGTGTCTCTGAAAGGTGCGGAAATAAAGCTACCACAAATTCCTGAGGCCTAAATAAGCCGATCTAACCCAACTTATCTCTGTCCAAAAGTTGATGATTTCGGAGATACAGGGTGTCAAAAGTTCAATTTGGTTTCCGTTTTTCTTAAATAACTTTTTTAATAATTGGTATATTTTCACAATATTTGGCTGAAGGGGCTTTTGTGGGGTGAAAAATTAAAAACTGCAAACAATTTTATTGTAAAATTTAGAGGGCGCCACCTGCGGTACCTTGAACACATTCAAAACGAACTATCTTTTTTGGGCCACTCTGTATTTAACTTTTAAATAAAAATTCTTATTCTCCAACGTATTTTACCAAAAAAAGGCATACGTGGTAAGAGTTGATTTGAGCAGCCGTTTCTGAGATATCTGGATTTAAGAAAATCACTACGTGCATGGCCAGGCCTAAGTAAGTAATTGTATTAATTGAACACAATTTGAAGCAAAGGCGTTGAATTAAAATAACTGTCACTGAAAGCTACAAAAAAACGACTAGGTACATAAATGTGGATTTAACTTTATAGGTACTTTAGTTAAAACAGTCAATAAGAGATTTATCAAAAACAAAAATTTAGTTTAATTTAATAAAAAAAATGCTTTTATCAAATGTTCAAAATGTTCTCCATTTTCGTGTATACAAAGATTTTTACGTTTTAAAAAATTAAATTGAACTCTTTGGAGCATTTCGTGATCATTTTTCAAAACGTCCATTCCTGTTTCAATACGTCTTTTTAATTAACCTTCTGTATTTACTATGGCCTAGAATACATAAGGGTTTTCAAAGTTCCCCATAAAAAGTAATCCATCGGTGTCATAGCAGGCGATCGAGCTGGCCAACTTGTGGGTGCATCATTGGCTCTACCTATCCATCTATTTGGATACTGTTCGCTCAAATAATTACCTACATTTATCGAAAAATGTGGAGGAGCACCGTCATTCATAAACCATATTCATATTTGAAGTTCCAAGGGCAGGGGATCAAACAAGTATGGTAATTCGTTTTGCAGATGTTCCAAATAATTTTCGCCATTAAGTCGAGGTGATAAAATGACAGAACCAATTATGAAAGTGTCTATGATTCCTGCCCACACATTGATCTTAAACTCATGCTGATAATGGCTTACTTTTGATAAGTAATGGCTTACTTTTGATAAGTAATGGCTTCATCTGTGAATAAAGTTCCTTGTGTAAAGTTCCTATCCTGATTCTTCTTGGAAATGAACCGGCAGAAAGCTAGACGTGGTTCATAATCATGGGGTAAAAGGTCTTATACCCGTTCTACATGAAATGGGTGTAGTAATTGTTCTCTGGTCACCCTGTTAACAGTATCTTTACATACACCTAGCTCTAAGCGCAATCGTCTGCTGCTGAGTTTAGAATTTTCTTCAATCCTATTTAAAATATCTTCCTCAACCACTGGAGTTCTTATGGTACGTGCACGACCTTAATTAATAGAAACAGGCGTAAACCTACCTGTTTCACGAAGACGTCTTTCATTAAAGGTTTTATGGTTTGGTAAGCGACGATTCGGAAATCGTTCACTGATAATCTGCAAGATTCTAAACCATTTCCTTGGCAATATCCAAAAATCAATAACATATCGTTCATTTCTTCATTAGTATACTGTACGGCCATTACTAAAGTAAATTTAATTTTGAAAATTGTTTGACAATTATTTCAGTGTATGCTTGAATTATTGTTTTTTTTTTAGATTCGATTTGACACCAATTACTTACTTGGTTTATAGTGACAGTGATCTCGTTGATGTAAATTCGTTAAGTGGGTCCCGTGGTGTAGTGGATAGAGCGTTCGTCCACCAGCCGGTAAACCTTGGTTCGAAACTCACCAGCAGCCGAAAAGTATTTGTTGTGCTACTCGAGCCAAAATCGGGATGCACCTTGTGGAAGGCAATGGAAAAGCACCGCATAGTACTCTGCCTCGTAATACTTCTCAAATAGTGTCTTTCGGACTCTTCCGATAAAAAGGGTGGCCCCAAAAGAGTGAACTTCAACAGTACGCGCACCACAGGCATATGTGAGAGGTAGCTCACACCTGAAACCTGGTATGGCCTTTAAGTAAAATAATTTTAATTCAATGCCTTCGCTTCAAATTGTGTTTAATTAATTACAATAATTACTAATAACTACTTACTTAGGCCTGGCCATGCACGTAGTGATTTTCTTAAATCCAGATATCTCAGAAACGGCTGCTCAAATCAATTCTTACCACGTATGCCTTTTTTTGGTAAAAGACGTTGGAGAATAAGAATTTTTATTTAAAAGTTAAATACAGAGTGGCCCAAAAAAGATAGTTCGTTTTGAATGTGTTCAAGGTACCGCAGGTGGCGCCCTCTAAATTTTACAATAAAAATGATTGCAGTTTTTAATTTTTCACCCCACAAAATCCCCTTCAGCCGAATATTGTGAAAATATACCAATTATTAAAAAAGTTATTTAAGAAAAACGGAAACCAAATTGAACTTTTGACACCCTGTATCTCCGAAATCATCCACTTTTGGACAGAGATAAGTTGGGTTAGATCGGCTTATTTAGGCCTCAGGAATTTGTGGTAGCTTTTTTTCCGCACCTTTCAGAGACACCCTGTATAACGCGTCCTAAGATTGATATAGAAAATTAAAAATTTTGACCGATTTTCAACCTACGCCTCTAGTAAACTAATGATAAAATGTTTTTTTTTGGCACAAGTCTATAACTTGGGATACGTTCTTCTTATTCCGGTAATTTAATTGTAAGTTTATGTTTAGTTTTGGAAATACAGATGTTCAAAAATAGTAGTTTTTACCCAAGGCAAATTACCGCCATTTTGAAACGACTTACCGATATTTCTCAAATGTTCTCAGGTCAGGTGGATAGGTGGGTTGGTGGATAGATGGATAAGAGGGTAGGGAGGTTGGTGGATAGGTAGGTAGGTGGCAGTGGCGGCGATAAGGGCTTTGCCCCCTCTTCCCCCGCGAAGTTTTCAATATGTATTTACGATATTTACTATAAAATATGATGATCATTAGATAGCGAACAACTTCCAGGGAGTCTGGGACTTCCGGAGTATCCCCCAAAGAAAGAGGGGGGGGGGGGTTCCGGATTTTTTTTTAGAAAAATTGTATAAAATGGTACTGTGTTCGTATTTTAATGTGGTCATCATGTCGTCGCTCGATTTTTTTTTTAATAGTGGAAGATACGCTATTCAAAAATGACACTATTCAAAAATGTCGCGCCCTAAAATTTTGTCTGATCTTTATTGGGGATAACTTTCGATATTCCTGAGGAATTTGATTTTTTGCATGCAACTGCTCTCTTTCGTTTATATTTTTCTCTATTGGTTTTAAACTAAAAAACCTGCAAAAAAATCCCAGTTTTCCGAATCAATTTTTCTTGTGTGCTTTGATGAGAAAAATTTGAAGTTTGATGTATCACCTCGAAACGCTTTTTAAATTTTCGGTTTAACACCTGTATTTACAGGGTGATCTCATAAAATCAACTGCTTCCTCTCGAAGTGATAACTTTTTTCCTCGCCGATGATTTTTAAAATTTTAGCCTCATATTGACGTAGCCTCATAAGTTGAAACTTCGGACAAGAAAATCTAGGGACCAAAAGTGACTCAGGACAAATATAAAAAACAAAAGATCGCATATAAAATTACTCAAATTTAAATTTCTTCTGGAAGCAGATGTTGGGAGGAACACTGAATGAAAATCAACTTGTCTCCAAAATTATCTGCAATTGTGAACACTCCCCTGACGGTCTTTAACCGCGATAAAAACGATCTTAAAACAGGAAGTCAGGAACGGTACCTTAAAAATTGATTCAATGAAACTTTTGAAAATGAAAAATTGAAAAAAAAGGATTCAACCGCGTGAAAGTCTTTTTCCATGGTAAACGCCACCTGACCTCTAAACCAAACTATTTTTATGACCGAGGATAATTTTGAGACACATGCTTATTTTCGTCCAAAGAGAGCATGGCTTAACTTTTTCATATTTTTTTTGGAAATTAAGGGATTTTTTGTTTTCGGCCCCGGACAAGTATTAATCTGCCATTTAGATGGAATCATACGAGTATAGTTAGTAGTTACACATCATGCCCATAAACTGTTTAAAATGTCACTGTTTAAAATAAAAATTAAATTGAACATACAAAACGTATGGGTAATTTTTGAATAAGTATTATTGTAATAATTAATCATTGTTCACACATTTTTACTTATCTCAAATGTGTATCTAGACCATAATCTACCAGTGTGTTTACGAACATCGATGACATCAAGTGGAATACATAATAGTTGTTGTAGCATTTGTGTGAAAGATAAAAGGGAAGAAAGCTCCTTCAACGTAACATAGATTAAAGAGAATGTCGTCAATTGACAATTTGTCTGATAAAATCAAAACAGTCAAATGACGGAAGACGCTTTTCTACTACCTAAACTTTCGTTACCATAACAAAACTAGATTATTCAAGTAATTGATTAAACAAAAAAACACGCGCATTGCCTTAGACGTAGGTAATAATGTCTACCATTCCATCCCAAAACTTATTTTTTGAAAATTTTTAATTTGGTTTATACTAGTAATTTTGACATCTTATTCAGATATACGGAGATAAAGCAAAAATCTCCAATATTACTTAAATTAGACGCAGTATTACATCTTTTGAAGCTATGCTAATTTTCTGGGGAATCAAAGTACTCCCTCTAGTTCAATTTCAATTTATAAAATCAAAAAAATCCAACCCATCACAATAAATGGAGATCATCCCTCCGTTAAAATTACTAAAATTCAATTATGTTATGAAAATGTTTATGGGGATCAAAAGTATCCATTTGATGCAGCGTTATTTGCAGTAATAAGAAGTCCCAAGTAGATTAAAAATTTTAGGTCCAGTGGTGACCAGGGGAGCACCATCACCAATAATATTTCAAAGAAAAATGTACGCCACTGACTCTTTTAATTATTTTGCATAATTTTTCAGATTAAGCAGCTAAAAATAAAACTTTTATGTCTCCTGATATCTTTTCGTATCTTAGATCGTTTTCGAGAAAAAAAAGCCGCTTAAAATGCACTCGAAAAATTGATAAAATGAAGCCATTAAATTTAAATAAATTTATCGACATGCGTTGAAGCGGATTTTTTTTTTTTTTCTCGAAAACCTGGTATAATACGAAAAGATACAGGATCAAATATCAAAATTTTAAAAAGTCATTTTAACCCGTCATGGACGCCACTGCATTTAATAATTTTAATCTACTTAGGACTAAAGGAGCTCGTAATTATTAAAAATAACACTGCCAAATTTCAACAATATGAACAAAAGAGTGTTTGAGATATTAACAAAAAATTGAAATTTTTGATGAAATTTTAACACCCTGTATCTCGAAAATGAAACGTTTTTGGACAAATGTTTACGAGAATAAAAATTGTTTAGACGCCTCCTACTACCCCTAAAAGTTTGTCGGTATATTTATGATACACCCTAGGAGTTTTTTTCTTGTTGCAGCGGTTTCAAACCACTTCTACGATTTCGAAACATATCATTTTCGTGTAAGACTAATGCCGTCAAAATAGAAATGTAAAAATGTTAATGCCAATACCATTAAGGTCTTTGGTGGCGAGTCCCTCGCTCTCACCTGCGATGAACTCCAAGTGTATTGACCAAGAATTTCTTTCAAACTTTTATTGATTACCGATTACCTATTGATTATTGATCTTGATGGTAAAGCCGAAAGTCTTTATTGGTTAATTAAAAAAATTTCAGTTTTCGGTATTGAGTATAGACTTCTGTTATCCTTGTTATATTATTATCAAACGATATCATACTTTGAAGGCGGTATTCAAATTATTTACGTTTATGCAGAAAATAATAAAATGGTCCAGTTGAAGTTAACTATAAACCAGAACATCTCGATAACTATTGATAGCGGCGACAAAGCAATCTTATTTACTTTTATCTAAATATTTTATTAATAGATCAGTAATTATGTGTTAATTCATTATACCTACCCATCTTGTTGTATTGATCGTTGAAATTTGAAACAATTAAAATTAAAAAAAGTAGGTCTGATGTAATGGATAGGTAAAATATATAATTTGCCATTAATAGCGAATCTGTCGATGATCAATAACTACCTACTTAAAATCTTTTTACTAAATCATACATGATCTTGCTAATCTTAATTGCACAATATTTTTTAAGCCTTGCTCAATGTTGAGTATATATTTTACTAGAGCAACCTTTGTTATTAAAGGTTAGTCGTGAAGACTGTTGTGCAATCACAATGTTTAAACTTGATATAGAAAATATATCTCGATTGTTTTTGTGTTCATTAATCATTATGACCACTAAAAAGATGAGATTCATTTTCTGCGAAGTGCTAAATTACTGAGATTACAATAAATAAACGTAATAAGAAAATTTGCCAGAATCATTAACTAAAATATAACCAGAATTGATAATGCAGTGTCATGAAATTCAACTGGTCTAAGCTACAAATTTCTGGTAAACTTACCAGGTTTTTCTTTCATTTTTAGAACCTTTTTGTAATGAGAATCCGAAATTCCATTCATATAATATGAGTCAAGTGGAGTCATCCACAAGCAATGTCATCAACAAAAGAGCAAGTTAATAATTGTTTCCTGCACGTGAATGGTATATTTAATCACCTGTTCTAATATTTTTTCCCTGATTAGACCTATTACTAATAAGTTATTAGGTACCTAGTTTTACTAATATTTGATCAAGAAGGAAAACAAGCCTTTTCACTGTCTTATGGCTCTAGAACCAACCCGGTTCTAGAGACTTTGAAATTTACTAATGATCTCTCTTGACATAGTTGTGTCAAATTTACCTACTAAACTAAATTCTTACGGGTGAATTTTTTTATTGCCGAAAAAAATGTCTAAAATTAGTAATTGGTCAATAATATTGAACCCATTAACAGATCATTACTACCTTAAAATTAAACTCTAAAATAAAAAATGGGGTATGGCACTTTAATAATAAGAAGAATAGTTAAAATAAGGAAAGATATATAATTACCTTCAGTACCTATACGTTATTATTCGGAAATTACTTCCAAAATCAACCAATAAAGTTTTTCTCGTCACAATTATGGCTAATTTCTCTTTCGAACTCTCTCTTATATGAATGACATTATTAAGATTAAAATTGTTCAAATCAAATTGTTGACTCATTAATAAAGGTGCCTGTCTGGATTGCGTATGGGGATACACAAAGCCACAAAGTTCCACTGAACCTCCTCCGCTTTATTTCGTAATGGAGAAGACAAAGTAGGTTCTTTAGGTTGCAAGAATTCATTAAGGATATTGAATAACAAAGTACAGACAGTTTTGGGGAAATTCCCTTGTATGTCGACAGGTCAAAGACCTAGCACACAACTACAGCTGTGGTTATCGTAAAACTAAAACTAGAACTAGAACCTTTATCTTTGCCTTGCACAACGCGAAAATCTGAACGGTTCGAAACCACTAAAAACGTTCAACCCATGAGCTTGTTTTTTAATAATTAGAATCGTCATTAGGCGAAACTTCATTTGATTGTATAGTTCCTATACAATTACTATTATTCGTTGGAATATAGCAATTTTTTTTATATGAATGCATCATAGGAATTTCTAAGGATATTGATATAATAATATATTATTTTTATAGTATTTTTTGCCAAGTTTCGTAGTAATCCGTAGTTGGGAGGGTTTTTTGTGATTTTTTTACGTGTGTATTTAACGATGCGGTCGGGAGTCGCTCTATTATCGAGCTGTACTCTTCCGGAGAGAGACAAGTTTATTGGATTGGCAAGAGACGAGGGTTAAATTTTTTACGTTCGAGGTGATCCAAAGTTGGAATTTTTTGAATTTTTTCATAGTCACGATGGGTACTTGGAACACCCATTTGAATAGAAGTGGTTCTTGGATTATTTTTTACACCAAATCTCAAGGAAGGTGCGGGAAAGGGTCACCTATCGACAATGACGACTTAGTCGACGATACTGATTTGGAGTTTTTTTATAGTAGATAGAAATAGTCCAATAGATATAGTCTAAGGACGGTCCGAACTCTATTCGATGGAGATAGGTGTAAAGAATATTTTAGCAAAGTTTCATGGCGATTCGAGATTGAGAGAATTTTTTTCCCATTACCCTCTAATTCCACTTGAAAATTCCATCAATTTCTAAATTATGGATATAGTCAAGAAAAATCTATTTGTCCGGGTGTGGAACTATCGAGACCAAGAAACCTCGCCGAAAGACCAAAATAGGGGGAGTATATGTTTCTGAGGTCGCTAGTTCCAAAAATCAGGTTTTGTTCTTCGCAATAGTTGGCAAAGTGGCCCAAAGATGGGAAATAATGATCCAAAAATGAATGACGATATTGTCCAAAAACGGGGTGTCCCCATATATCCATAGAAAACCGTAGAGAATTTTGGAATGCATTTTGTGTTGCAACATCCGAAAGAAAATCTACAATTTTTTTTTCGATTTTTCAATTTATCGATATCTTTCATTAGGTATAGTCCAGTAACTTTGTCAGCTGAAAGTATGGGGTAGTATTCGTCAAATCCGGTAGTTCTGATTTTTTTGCAGACTTGTTTATGATGTTGGATCCTAATGAATAATCCAAGTTTGTGACCTCGAGCGCCGAACACAACTTTGTGAAAAATCGAAAAAACTGCAAAAAATCGTCAAAATTTTAAAAAGCAACTATTTTTTCGCGGTTTTTTCGATTTTTGACAAAGTTGCGGTCGGCGCTCGAGGTCACAAACTTGGATTATTCATTAGGTCAACATCATAAACAAGCCTGAAAAAATCATAACTACCGGATTTGACGCATGCTGTGATAAATAAGGTTACTGGACTATTAGTTTTGATGGATTTTGATTTCCCGGACCATTAATTTTCCACTCAAAGTATAGAAGGCAACCAAACTCAATCTCTACCACAAAAAGTCATGATTTCATTAAAAATTAAGATATCATCAAATATGCGATGAACTTATTCGTTATAACCCAGCTATACAGGGTGTTTGGTAACTGGATAGCCAAAGTTGAACGCTTGAGAAAGGCTTTTTTCAACATCAGGCCTCGTTTAGGAAATATCTCTAAAAATGTAAAACTAAGGCCGCAATAAAAATATGCTTTATTCAGCAACTGAATAACAATTTCGGGAATATTCCCTAAACAAGACGTCATCTTGAAAAGAGTTATTCTTTGTTTTATGCCTAAAATACGATTTTATACATGACGTTTATTAATAAGAAAAAAATTGTCTTATTTCAACCTCACCAAAACTGCTGCTGATATTAACCAAGTTTCTTCCTTTTATTTGTTTCTGTATTTATTTAATTATCGCCTTCGAAAGTCTTATGAATTTTGCATAAGAATTTTTTTTCAATTTACAACAGGCTTCGGTTTGAATGTTGTCAAAAAAGTGTACGTTGAATTCGGAAATTTTCAATTCTTTTATTACATTTGCAATTTCCAAAATAAATTTCTATTACAAAGAGACCAGAAAAATTTAGAAAATAAAAAAATTACCCTTATATCAACCCTCCAGATCTCAGAAAGGCGATTGGAAATTTAACACTTCTCTAAAATGGGTGATTTTGGGCCCTTAGCAGATAGACGGGTAATCAAATGACTCTTTTTTTAGTTTGCTGATCCCTTTTCGAATGACGCAAACTGAAACCCGAAATAAGCACTGGTTTTCGAGATAATTCGCAAAAACCCCCTTTAGACCCTGCTCGAAGGCAAATAGTTACTCCCGCTGTCCTGGTCCTGGTCATTCGTCGGGTTTATTTGTAGGTTCAATGGAAAAGACCTTCTATACACCAGATATACATAATATAATAATATTATGTGGTTACTGTTTATTAAAAATGCATAGGTATACCTACGCAGGTAAATTTACAACACCTGCATAGCGAGTATCAATTTAAAAAAGTTGCTTTTGTCGCCAGGCAAAATTTGTTTTCTCAATCGATTAGAATAAATTATGTATACCTACCTGTAATATAATTGCATAGGCAACTATACTTCATAAATCTATTCATATCGTTATTCGTTATTGATAAGTAGAGTTACTGCTAGTTTTTCTGCATGGGTCTATAATAAAAAACATATACGCGATATTCCAGTATGCATATATGTTCCTGTCTGCAGTGTTAGTGTTACAGGTATCAGGTATTATTATTTTGATGTGGTTCTCATTCTCATGTTGTCTCATTAATTACTATGAGTGCGTATGTATTTGTTTTGTGATAAAGGATTAGATAGTAATATATAATGAGCTGGTAGGTACAACACCTCAGTTTCAACTCACCTTAACAAGGAATTGCGGTAACGTGAAGTGTCCGTGTAATTACGATAAAATACGTTGTTTGCCCTTTAAGTAAAATGGAGTCTGTTAATTATTTAGATCAGGGAAAAGGATTTCTAATTGGTGAGTGTAAATAAAAAATTACGTAATTAATTAATTAATTATAATAATTTTTGTACCAAATTAGGATATTTGTGATGGTACCTAAATAATTGAATGACCTATTAAACTTATCAACCACCACCTCCGTCACGGTTTTTTTAATCAACCGTTATTTTGATTATTGGTGACTGAAATAATAAATTACCAATTGAAATTGATCAAAAAATGTTTAAAATTTATTTTCCATTAATAGCTTTGTAGCATTTCTGGTAGAAAAATTTATTGTAAAGATGTATGTTCTGTACATAAACCATAAAATGGTGATAAATTTTATTTTTAAAATATTAAGTCAGACAATTAAAAATAAGAGTGTTATTATCGCTATGCTACTTACTATCATGCGGAGTCTATTTTTACTTTGTCAACATCAATCGTCAGATCGTCTACCCACTATTGGTGTGAAAAAACATAAGTACTTAGTAAGAAGTAAGAAAAATATTTGCTTTCCATCCTGATTGGTAAAATTCCTGTTTTCGTATTTTTTATTATTAACTTTTTTTATGTTATAATACGTTTGATTATTTCCATTTTAAGGACTGGTCTACATACTTTTAGAGATTACTTTTTTCTATTATAGTAGAGTTTAATAAAAAGTTGGTGCTTTTAGTCTTTTAGGTAGATTCTTGCTATACTATAACAACGCAGTTGTAACGTGCTCAGTGTGTAATAATTGTCAAAAAAATTTATACCATTTACATTACCCAATAATAGATGTGGATATAAAATTAATTAAATTTTCCTGGTCCAAACTACGCTAATTTTTGAAAAAAAAAACAGGTTTTTCCCACCTAAGTTAACATGGCGGTGATTTGAGAAACGGGAAGAGATATATGAAGTCGATTAATGGGGATAAAAGTTACGCCATTTGAGGAACGATCTTTAACTTACCTACAGTTACGACAAAAATATTTTTGAAAAAAATGTCGTTTATGCTATAAAGTAAATGTAAACTTGTTTCTCTGCGATTGAGAATAATATTTAAAAAAACATAAAATTTTCAAAATTTTAAAGCAGTTATGAATATGTTTTATGAATTTTAATTTATAATGTAATTTTAATTATGAATTATTATCCTTCAAATGACGATTTTCACTTGTTTATAACTCAAAAACTTCTGAATTTAAACACCAACTGTAAAAGCCAATCTTATTTTATCTTCTCAGACAATCTAAAAATGCAATAACATAGGAGCTTTCCATTTAAAGAAACATAAGCATATAACACTGTCATATGGGACACTCTTTATACTCCAAAATAATTTTAAATTATGGCCATTGTGATTCTGTACTTGAATTTTCAAAAAGTTTTTCGAAAAAGTCCATCGTTTGGCCTACAGAGACCGCTTCGAATAAGCTGGGGCACCCTGTATATATACACATGTATATGCAAACATGTACATACATGCATATACATTTACATTAATATGCACCCATACGCATGTATGGGTGCTCCCGTAATATAGCATATATATTACACATATACGTAAAAAAAAATCACCCATTTCGGGGGTGAGTATTGGCCGGTGGAGGGGTTGGTCGGGGTCGCACGCGATGTCCAGCACCTCCATTGTGCTCAGCATCCTCGAAAACGGGGGGAAGGTTTTTTTTTGCAGGGAAATGGATTGAAGCGCGGTTTATCTCTCTAGGAGTCTAGGGGGTGGTTTTTGGCCGTTTTGAGGGGTTGCGCAACCCCAAAGAGAAATTCTGACAACGGCATCGTGTTCAGCATCCTCGAAAACGGGGGGGGGGGGGAAGTAATCTTGTTCCGGCTCAAAATATTTACATGTTCGTCCGACTCACACACGCTACTATTAGGTATAATGTATAATATGTCAATAATCCAGTGGAAAAGATAAAATATAGTTTCACTAATTTTTTTAAGTAAGTAGTATAAAATTTGTATTTTGATATAATTTACGAAAATACTCAAGGAATGGTTAAAATATGATTTATATTTCAATTTCACAATAATTGAAAAAAATCTCTCCTGGACTATAATATAGTCCAATGACAAGGGATAAAGACTACCTACGTGGAAGCAAAATGTAGAGGAGCCACATAAGTGAACGTGTAGGGAAATAACTGAATTTACTTAACAAATTGCAATAGATGACAACGAAAATTTTAAATTTTTGGTTATTATTTAAAGCAACCAAAACAAAAAACTGTAACAAATTTTTTAATGGATTTTTAACGTTATCAATTGGCTACTTCCCTTGGAACATTCTCTCTTTTTCAGTTGTAAAAAAACCACTAGTAATTATTATTCCATCAAAAACATCCCACTATTTTAAAAGCATTTCACATAAATTCTTTAAATTCAAGTCGGAACTTCTGGGCAGCAATCAGAAATTATTGCAATAATGCAAAATTAACCATTTCAAACAGCATTTAGTCGACAATCTGCCACGTGAGAATCTCGTCACGTGGGGATGAGAGTTATATTTTCTGTAAGGGAATTCTTGTGTCCAAAAAATGAGCAAATTTTCACTACGATATTTACCGAACCGTAATCCGTCCTTCGGACGAAATAATTCATACACACCGACACCACTCGTATTTGTATGACCAATTCTAAATCACCTAAATGTCGAAGCAGATTTCTGTTCAAAAATTACAGTCATGACCAAAATTGGTTTTTGTCGCGTATGGCGTTTGTATGGCTGCTCGCTCCGAAATTTCTCCCCTGTACTTGATACATGTCACACAATCATACAAAAGATTTGAAATCGATTCCTGTTTATATGACATTAGGTACCTGAATCCAAGTTGATACTTAATTTTTGCAAAACGCAATTCTTGAACTTTTTGCTTTCTCGTGCTGGTGATAAAAAAGTTTTTTTGATGATCTGCTATTGATCCTGTTTTATTTAACAACTCTCTCACTATGTGAAATGATCTTCCTCTCTTCCTCTTCCTCATCAGCATCAATCGCAGCTATTTGCGTCCACTCTGGACATAGGCCTCCCGTAAATTTTGTCACTCCATCATTCTATTTTGCGCAGTTTTTATCCGGTTTCCTCGGATGCGCTTCGTCTTGTCCATCCGGTTGATGGTCTTTCTCCGCTCCTATAAGCCTCTTGGAGTGCATGGTCTCCACTCGATTATTTTCTTGGTACACCGTTCATCTGTTGTTATAGCAATCAGTTTCACTTTCGGATTACTGTTAGCTCCACTGCATACATAACACCTATTCATCTTCTTATGTATTTCCTCGTTTGTGTCCCTGGGGGAGATGCCCCTCCATAAGGCATGACGGACAGGGCACATTGGAGTAGACCTTGCGCTTCAGATACATGGGGAAAGTATGTCTCTCATGTTCCCAAATGCTGCCCATGTGAGGACTATTATGTCATCTCCCGAGATCGTCTCAAACTGATCGTAATAATTCAGCCATGTCTTCAACATGGTTACCTCGCGGATTACCATATTCGTCTGCTAAGAAAAATCTTCTTCAGTATACCTTCCTCAACGGTATGGCGTCAGCTTACGACCATTGCTACTATACATCATTCTCTACATCTGAAGGCACCATTCGAGGTCCTTCGCGTTTTCGCTCCTAGTTAAACTGAAAACGGAGTAAAAAATGTAGTGGTAACACTGGCAAACATGAGACGCTGGATTTCTGAGACCACTCAGTTGGCCCACGTCATTTCACCAATTATGATGATTGATTTTATCGTTGTCGAGAAGTTAAATAATAAAAAACATTTTTTTAATCAGTTGCTATAACTAATTGATAATATTACTTGAAATTTTCAAGCAAAACACTTCTTGATCGTAAGTTAAATTGGACCAAAAAACCTAAAAATAGAAAAAAAGTCCTAATTACTCAGTCATTTCATGAAATAATGATATCTACCATTTATGCAACAACCATTCCCCCACGTAACTGTTAATTACTCCAGTTGTGTTGACCTCCTCTGTATTGTGAAATTATATACACCTATAATTAATTTAATACTGTATGTCTATAATGCAGGTACTATAACAATATTTATTAACCCTCGATTATTTATTCCAGATACATCCGACAAACCCCAGCCATTGGACTCCTGGTCAGTAGTATGGTACATAGCCTCGTTCGGCGGATTGATAGTCTTCTTTCTGGTGGTCTCCTGCTCGGAGTGGTGCTGTCGTCGGAACTCTCGTCGACCTACCCATCAGGCTAGTCAGACAACTGTAGGTTCCACCACAATCACTCTTTCGGACACGCCGCCCCCATCGTACGAACACTTCGCTCCTCCATCATACGAGAGTTGTTTCAAGCCCGCGGGAGAGAAGTCCGAGTATGACGTCTATGTGGTTCCAGTCCACACCCTGGGCAGTATCCTGGAAAGCGAAAAGCAGGACGACCCACCTTCCTATTACTCTGCCAGCATGGGAGATATTTATCCCAGCTCGAGGGCGGTAAATGTAAATGTGGAGGTTCCTTTGGTCCATAGTTGTGAAGTAGTGGTCTCAAGACCTATGACGTAGAAGAGGAGAAGATTTGAAAGTTGAAAGGAATACGTTATTTTTCTGGGAGAATTTGTATGAAGGAACGGTGATGTTGGAGGTGTTAGTTCGCTGCGCTGGAATGGTACAGAGGAAAGATGTGGGAGGTCACGAGAATAGAACAGACGAAGGCTTGCAGTAATGCAATTAAGCCTATTGTTGTATTGTAAGGCAGCGCCTTATTTAACTTAACTTCCATGAAGTGTCATAATATGCGACATGAAGGTTCAATATAAGCTTATCTCTACTATCAGGATTAATAGTTATTATTTTCAAGGAATAAGAGCTATTTTTGGATTCTAAAAGTTGCAAATGTATTTGTTTATTCTTATTATGTTTAAAAAAGAAAACCATGCAAGGATCTGGATTTTCTGTTTTAAATGTCTTTAAACTGACTAATATAAATTCAAGCTGGAAGCTTGATAAGATGTTACAGAATTAATGACATTATACAGTTGTATAATAAATTCAGGTAGTAGATGATGACTTATTGAAACCGTTCCATTCAAATCTACTGTAAGTAGACTTACGAGTAATGAGTATCCTTGTGGATTGTTTCATGTTATGAAATAAAGGTGATCATGAAATGAAAAAATAATTGACCACGAAATTGATTTCAAGTGGTTTCCAATTATTGACATTACTTTACTATATGTTTAGTATTTTTGTGATATTTGTGATAGTAACTTATAAGGATTTATGCTATTTAATTAAGTAGGTATTGTAATTTATTTTTGTACTCTCGTTTAAGGACGAAATTACTTAAAGTAAAAAATCAACGAAATTGTTAAACTCCCTCTGGTTAGGTAGTTTATTACATCATAATCATTCGATTTGTGTAGTCTTTTTTTTTGGTTTTATGCGAGTTAATTAATATTTCTATACCATTGAAAAGTGTTACATTATCTTAATTAAAACTAAGTAATACTTTGACCGCAAGTCAAATCGAATCGAACCTGGGTTACTAATGTTATGGTAATTGTAAAATATTTAACAACCATGGTCCTTTACATCGTTGAATAAATTATATAAACTTAATATTTTATTTTATTCTTACATAACTCCACTAGTAAAAAAAAACTCTTGTTGATGATCAAATTATTTTGTAGTCGATACATTTTATTTTAAACCTATTTCGATCAATAAAAATCATCTTTAGTTTTATTACATTTCGAAGCATGATTGTAGGTACCATACCTTTAAAAGTCCTAATGCAAAGACTTAATTGCCTGTCTCTGTCAGTCTCAGCTAATTTTCTAAGGAACTAAACAAGAGCGACGTATTTGAAAACAATAGCTTGCTTTCTCACACATACCTACTTCCCTTATTTTCAAAATTAAGAAAATGTTTATTGTCTCTTTTGGGTGCAAAAAAATCAGGAATTTTTCTTCCAATCAAGCAAGAGAAGCGTCGTCTGAAAGGTTTCATTTTTCGAAATATCTTGAGCATAAAAATTTAAAAAAATTCAAATTTCTTGCAACCAGTAGTAGGTACCTAGGTAAATACATCTCTAGATTTTTTAAGACTTTTCCAAAGCTTTTTCTTTTGAGATAATAAAAAAGGAGGGTAAAATTTTTTACTTGTTCTAGTAAGTGGGGTGATACCTTAATAAAAATTTTGATGTAAGGATTCCAAATGATCAGGACAACAATCTCCTTATTCCTAGCAAAATAACCGACATAAGAAAGGATTGGGGATGGGGGGTGAATGTAGCGATCATGTTTATAATGTTTTTGGTCAAGGAGTCATATTCTTATTTATTCCTTAGCAAAATGATCTCTTTCCGTTTATTTGGCAGGAAAAAGCAGATTTTCCTGCTTGAAATTTCTGAGCTTGTTTCTGTCTTGTTTCTCTGGTTTCCGTTTGATCTCTAAAATTCTTAGAAGTGTCCATATTTATAAATCGGAGTGCTCAGATTATCGAAGCCTTATTGTCTCATACCTCCAAACATAATTTGGAATTTTTCAGAGAAATTTTAAAAATTAGCACCATTTTGGTGAAGAAAGTGGTGTAAGAAAAAAAGTCTGGCCTGATTATTTTGACAAAACTTTCTACCTCTAGTTTTTTTTCTTGTTCATACCTATTTATGATTTTTACTTATGTTTCCTGCGAGATGAAAGTTTCTGAATTTGGCAGAAAAGTGAATTTTGAAGATTCACTGAAACTGAGGAAACTTGGCAAAAAAAGATGGCGTTTGCAGATTCTGCAGGGAAGAAAACGAAGCACCTGGTCACCTATTGACGAACTGCGGAGCACTAGAACGCGAGAGAAATGTTCCGGAACAACACCTTAGCTCAACGGGTGGGGCTTTACCCAGCCTCGACCCCCTTCAAACCCTGAAATTCCCAAGGGAAAAAAAATTGGAGAGGCTGCTGCAATGAAGGGAATACACACCAGAGAAGCAGAGTAGAGGGGGTACAATAGATCTTAATAGGTCACAGCGCATATGACACCTTCATTCTTCATTATCAATATCAAAATATAAACCCAATAAGACATATTGATTTAGATTAATTATAAGTTGCTCATTTAAATCATTTTTAGAGCAAAGCCAACATCTGGATTTCAAGATCCAAAATTCTCAAAATTATTCTCAACTCTGTCAACACCAAAAAGAGAAGCTATAAGTTTCCCTGCAGATTCTGCAGAAGAGCAGAAGGACTCTCAAAAATCATTATCAACTGTTTAGTTTTTTTTAGTAAATCTGTAAAAATTGTTTTATTTTGTTATGCATTAAGAAAATCTAAATTAATGCTTGGCAGACGTATCTTTTAGGAGAAACGAGATAAATGAAATTTTCTATTGCTACAGCTCTACCGCTTAGTAACATTGCAAGAAGTTCAATCTTTTCTAATATTAGTCATAAAACTTAATCGTCTCTACAACTTGCTACAACAATAATTGAGGCAGTACAATTCACTTGAAGCTAAGCACCCATCATCACCTCTAGAAAAAAAAGACTAATGGAGAATTTTATATGAAATTAATATATCACGGCCGAAATAATTTTGCAGTACCTACCTGACATTACTAAAAAAAGTGATTTCGGAGAAAGGGCAGGCAGAAACTTACCCTTGGAGGAACATTTTTGTTTGCCGCTTCTCCGTTCATTTGAAGGCAAACGAAAGTTTCTGCTTTATTTTTCTCCGGAATTGCTTACCCATTTATAGTACGAGAGCCCACGACCAAAACCATGTATCATCGTTTTACGGCCAAAACCGTATCAAGTCGTTAGATAAGATAATCCTGAACCTTACTAGGTGGGTGGTAACGGTCAAAAGTGTAGCAATTGTGTGGGAGGCCATTTCTGCTATGTCAAAAAAAAATAGGCAGACGGTATTATCGTATTACGTCTGATATTGAAAATGTACATAGATTTTGTCATTTTATGACGAAAATGTTTGTTTTCAGACATTTTGCGCGTAGCATATGATCTGAGCGTATTTTTGAAAATGTCAAAAAATTTAGCCGAACTGTATTATAATAGCAACCCGGTTCAATTTTTTTTTAACTTTTTGTATGGCTTCCGGGATTACCAAAATACTGTTTTCAGACATTTCCGATGTCGCCTATAATCCCAAAAACGAAAAGAACGTTTCGGAGTCAAGGGGAAAAATTCATTATATCGCAAGGGGAAAAACCCGTTGACAATACTTCACAAGAACTGCACATGCTATATCAAGAAGCTTTCGCTGATTTAGGCAAATATACTTCTGATACCGAAAATATATTCAAAGTCTTAGAAGAATAATTCATGTGCAGATAATACAACGAAAAAAAGATTAATGATGTTGATTAGGCTAGCGCTAGATTGAAAATTTTCACAAAACTTATAAAATGAAAAATGACAATGCTTCCACAACTCTCAATCTGGACTTTATCCAATTACGATCCCTGCAATCTGCCGCCGTGCAAAACAGAATTGGAGCAGCATTTGTTACGGACGAAATATATTGCACAAATATGGAGCAACGCCCACATGAAAAATCCAACCGATCTAAACCCCACAGATTTCGGATGGTATGAAAATGAGGGACGTTTGCACTTTTCGTGGTTCTCCGGTAACCAACTATACCAGAATTGAGCGATGTTATTTTGGACGAAGAATCAAAAGGTATAGTTAAGCATATGACTTTTACTGCAGCATTTATATAAACAAATTAGTGATCTTGACTAATGATTTTTATTTTTTAGAAGATGACATTGAAGATCCTGATCGTGATCTGGAAAATGATTTCGATGATGACGATGATGATTATGCGTCCGATAGTGACTAAAAACACACACACACATCTCGCATCTTGTATCTTCAAATAAACAGGTTTTTTTTTTTAACTTTATCTCAATTTCCTTTTGTGCAATTTATTGAAGTCCTTCAACTTCCGTTCGACGGTTTCGGGTAAGCTCTTTATTAATCATCATCAAATAATTTACTGGTCGCAACTTATTCATTGGCTTGTAACATAGACTTCAATCGCCTCAATACGATTTTTGAATGATTTCGGAGTATCGAAAAGTTGTCTGATTAGTAAGGTGCTACATTGAATTTGTCTGATATAAATTTTTTCTACATATAGACAACTTATTTTATCACGTCTAACAATTTTCAGACGAATTGCTATGTTACCGATCGGTAAAATTTCTTAACGTTTTCAAAACGGTCTCAAAATTTAACGTGCTCACGTTTTTTTCTGAAAAATGATTCTTTCACATACACTGACCCAAATTCACTCGTGAAAATCATTTTCAGACGTTTTGCTATGATACTTTTTTTTGTCTCATTTCTAATTTTTTTAAGTGGTCTCCCGGGTACCTACACGCTACGCTAGTGGCGTCTGAAAAACGTATTTTCTATATCTTAGAGCTATCATTTAACTATATTCTGAAAATCAGACGGATTGCTATGATACAGTTTGGTAAAATTTTTTGACATTTTTGAAAATTTGGTCAGGTCAGACGATACACGGAAAATTTCTGATATTGCGATTTTCGGGTTCAGGATAATCGAATCTATTAATTTGATGCGGTTTTTGTCGTATTGCTATGAGACAAAAATTTTGGACGTGGGCTCTCGTACTATTAGTAACGTCAGTTACTGCACGTTGTTTAGGCTGTGAGGTATAAATCTAATTAAGAGCACCATATACACTCTCTCCCTCCCGCTCTCTGCTACTCACTCTCTCAAAAAAGCCAGAACTGAGATTCACTTTCAATGTTTTTGTTGAAAAAATTATTATATTTAGAAATTTTTTTTGTAAAATGAAACTGACCATATCTCACGGCCGAAATAATGTGCATGTAACTGAGAAATACTAGAAAAGCAATTACGGAGAAGCCGCAAACAGAAATTTACACGTTTTGAGGAAAATTTTCACTGACGGAGAAACGGCAAACAGAAAATGTTCCTCTAAAAATGTAATTTTCTTCCTGCCGCTGCTATGAAATGGCTTTTTGGTAACGTTAGTTACTGCACATTATTTCGGTCGTGAGATTCTGGGGACTTATTTCCTGAAGTTTATTGGCACCCGTACGTACTAAGGTACTATAAATTAATACCCTGTGTACCTACCCATTGATCATTTTGGTCAAAATGTAAAAGTACCTACGCATCGGTACGGAAACTGTGTGCAGTAACTTACAACTGTCAATATTATAAAAATAGTTATTTATGTATCTAGTGCGCGAAATTGAACTTTGGCGCTTTTTAGAGAATGAGAGCTTTTTGTCGATGAAGCGAGAGCCGAGACAAAAACTCATTCGAAAGCACCATTTCGCGCTCGATATATTTTTACACATAACATTTTTTAGACAGATTTTTTTGAGATAAGCTCGTTATTGAGATAAGCAAAAAAATCGAAATAAAAATCATAAAAATGACGCAAGAAACTTTTTAATTTAGTTCCAAGTTGATTGTTGCTTTGTTGCTAGGGAAACAAATACAAGATTTATACACAGTGCACGAAATATTTGTTGGGTCATTATTTACATCCGCGGCTCCTAAAGTTTCACTATGGCTCATATATAGGGGTATTTTGTATTTTGTATTTTGTATTTTTGAGGGTGATTAAGTTACTGCGACCTAAAAGATCTATTGTATCCCCTCTACTGTGCTTCGCCTGGTGTGGAATCCCTTTAGTGAAGCACCCTCTCCAAGTCCGTTGCCTTGAGAAACTTCAGGATTTTGAGAGGATCAAGGTCGGGTAAATTCCCTGCCTCTAGCTGGTGGTGGCCCAGAACATTACTTCTTTTGAGTTCTATCGCATCGCAGTTGAGCAGCAGGTGACGTGGTGTCTCGTCTCCTTTCGCGCAGAATCTGCAGACGCCATTTTCTTTTATGTCTAACTTCCTCAGGTGTTCCTTGAGCTTGCAATGTCTCGTTAGGAATCCCGTCAGTGCTCTGAGACGTTCCTTGCAGGTCGAAGATACTCTTCAACCTCTCTCGGTTAAAATTCCGAGAAGTTCTTTGGCTTGTCTCAACCCCGAGAGGTTCCTCCAATGGGTTTCTCTCAGTTTTCTTCTTCCTTTTGGAGTTCTGTCTTGAAGAAAGTATCTTCGAAGCCACAGAATGGTTCTGGTCCTATGAAGGGTGTCGATGCTCCTTTTCTTGCCAATGCGTGGGCATTCTTCTTGCGTTCGAGGTGGTCTCGAGCACGAGGATTGTTTAGATTGCCGACTGTCTTGACGGGTGACAAGCCCCGCTCGGTCAGCAGTCTGTTTTGCGGTGATGTCCCGCGAATTCTTGGTTTTTTGTTTCTTACCATGGTTGATCCCACGAGTAGCTAGGGAAGGGTGTTCCACCTATGCAGAGCCCCCGCATGCAAAGGTGAGGGGATTGATACAGTGGGGTGCCCCCTGGTGCCCCAAGGTTGAATCCAATAGGGCTGGTCTTCTATCCAGTCACGCATCCCATCAGTCTGGACCCCCGCCTTAGGATTTAGGTTTTTTAGTGAGGTTGTCTCCTCTTGGTTCCGGCGATTAAGCCCAGACTCCCGCATCTCTCTGTGCGCGGATCGTGACCACGACAACAGATGATACGGTATATCAGATAGTCCACAGTCGGACATATCTGGCGCCGTTTCCCCTAGTGCAGACCTTTAGTCACGACACGACAACCAGGTTAGGGGAGGTGGATATATGGGTGGAGAACATACCTATAGTAACATCAGGAAGGCATTCATTTGCTTTGCAAATGAAAGGGAAAGAAAAAACGGCCTAAAAACTCGGTTTTGAGAGTGCGGTCCTGACAAGAGGCGTCGATTAGATACCGCGAATACGGATGTACCCACTTCACGACACAATACCAAGCGCTTGGAAGCTTACAGTACCGGACTGGCGCGATATCCGCTTTCACATATCGTGTCCAGTCCAGAGGGATTGATGCAATGATTTTTGGAATATAAATGCAAAATAAATGCAAAATTCAAAATAAAAACCGTGCTACTGTTAATCTCGAAGATTTTCCTTGCCCTGAAAGTGAAAAAAAATAGAAATTCGACCGTAGTGCCAAAGAGGCTTTAGTTGTGACCTTGATATTAGTTTGCAATGGCTGTTTTTAGCAAAATAATTACCATTTGTTGCTCTAGGTTGCGAAATTCTTCACGCACGCTGCTGCGATGAGTAGATATAAATAATGTGCCAATTTTTCATTGGGATATTGATTAAAAAATGTCAACATTATTTGACGCTTGGCTAAAAAAAAGCAATTACGGAGAAGCGGCAAGCAGAAACTTGCGTTGCGAGAAAAATTTTCTGCTTGCCGCTTCTCTGAAATTGTTTTTTGGTAATGTCAGTTACTATGGACACAATTTCCGAACCGATGATTTTATTTTTTTAATGGATAAGGATTCACTTTCTAGGTGAAAAATCTCAAGAAAAAAATTCTAATGGGTAGTTTGCTCTGATTTCTTGCAGGTAACCGGGGTGAATTAAATTATAAGATACAATGAAGACTTTTTGATGGTAGTTTTTGACTGTCATTATAGTTCACTTTTTTATGTCGAGTGGTTTCAGGAAAAAAATAATAAATTTGAATTTTACCCCATTTTATAATGGTGTAACTTCTGAGACAATATTTTTTTATGATAACCTCCCCTTAATAAAGTTTATAAAGGAATCTTCACTTCAATTTTCTTACTGATTAATGAAACACCCTATATATTTTAGGTCTTTACGCTTATATGAATTCCACCAGGAAACTGGTTTATAATTTTTAGTGAGAAGTGAGAACATGTTCCTTTAAATACTAAACTTTTTATTTTTATAATAATTTAAATATGTACATATTGTTATTTGACACACCGGCCGTCAAAAAAAAAAATCCACCAACTGCTTTTCCAATCTCCAATAAGAACCAGTTCTATTATGCAGTTCACGGAATGATACAGGTACCTAATCAGACCATAATTATTAATGTTCATCTGATATTATAAAATAATTATTTCTAGAACCTATTGTGTTCATTATTTACATCAGATACATTAGGTATTAGGTAGATATACGTTGTTGTAAAAAATTAAAGCCAACTCAACCGAAATTAACGGTTACCACGAATTATGATACCATGATCATCGGCGAATTAAAATTATTATTCATGCATTATTGTGGATTTCCCTTACCTGTTATAATAAAATAAAAATAAAATTAACTACGTCAATGATTACCCATATCAGATGCGTATTACAATGCTCACAACACAATTTACCTAGAAATTCATTAAGACCTTAAGATGGTATTTTATTTATTTAGCTTCCATATTAGCGGTGAATAAAATTTCATATCATAACAACTCATCTCGAGTTATTTTGAAAATTAGACTAGGGTTCCGATAAGCTGCAATGTTGCAATAAACTACATAGTGTTTTCTTTAGAAAATACGATAAATTTTAATAAGTAGGCATTAAGCTTTCACTTCTTACGTAAAATTGTATAATTAGCCTTCAAAATAATCTTACCTATTATTTAGTGATATGAATAAAGTGTTCACTCAGGTACCTATTATTCAATGGTTCCCATCATAATAATTGAATAAATTATTGTCCTGAAAAATTCACATACCCACCACTGTAATACATAGTAGTTTTTGTATTCTTTTTATGTTGTTTAAATTTTTACTTAACGTTTTGAAATGTGGGAAATATATTTATTCCGCTTATTAGTAGGTACCTACCTACCTATAATATACCTAAGGGGTGCCAAAAATGTGCTGGAGTTATACATTGTGTTTAGTATTGTTGTTTATTCTGAACAATTTTTAGATAAAGGGTTGTAGTATAAGAAATATGAATTAAAATTTCCTCTTCCTTGAATAAATTAGAGCAGCTGGGTAGAAATACAAGTAATAATTGAATTTTTTTTCTTTTCTCGCGATCCGACAAGCGCTTAGCGATAAGTTAAGGAAAATATTACTAATTAAGTAGGCATGTCATATGTTGCGAATGAATAAAATTTCTTTTAATAGAAATATTAAAACAAGAAAGGTATCAAGGGTATTATTATTTTATCGAGCTAAAATTATTAACAAACCTTTCCTAAAACAACATCGTGTTTAAATTCACGGACTTTGGGTCAGTTGCAATCTTGCAATTACGACATCACCTGATACGTACATCGCAGATACGGAAAACAATAATCTAGAAAGAGAAGAGAACAGACGCGTGAGAAGTTGCGAATAGGGTAAGCCGAAAATGACATAAGGTTTCCTCATTCGAGAAGAGACGAGCGACGCGCGGTAGAGCACAGACACGAAGCGCCGGACAGGCAAGAAGGGAGAGACGCCTATGGAGACCTTTGATCGCCACAAACAGTTGAATAAAATATTTAAATTCCAAACACGAAAAATTAATTAAATCAACTTTTCTGGCAAATATCTATAGTTGAGCGAGAGATATGCAGCTGCGGTTTTCAATTTAATTCTCTTTTTCACTATGTAAAAATAAATATACCATTATAGTTAATTTTCTATAGAAAACTCGCGATATTTGCTTACATGTCAGATAACGCACTCTAGCGATTGTGGTGGTAATAATCTGAAAAATTCGTAAGATGCAATCAACAGAGGAAGGAAAAGTTTTGGTAACCAGAATAATGCTGTAAAATTCTGTCAAGGTTAACCGGAATAATCGACGTTTGAATTACTAATTTTTGACGTTCCTCCACAACTTTAGAGTTTATGTTGTGGAGTTATGGAGTTATGCATTGCAACCCATGATATTTTGATTATACCCTAATTTTGAAAAACGATAAGAAAATGACAATTCTTTTGGTCATGGTTGTTACGCCTCCTAGCGGTAGTTTTAGAAGCTCAAAACTATTGTCCAACGATTTTTAGGGGCACTTTCCTTACACAACAGGATCTTTTAATTAAATATTCTAACTGCGTTTTTTAAAGGCATTTTTAATATTTATTGAAACCTATGTCATTCATCTCGACCATCGTGTTAATTTCTCGATTATTGTAAAGATTAATATAGTAATTCTCTTGTTTTCTCTTCGTAAAGGTATATGAACTGATTCACAAATCGTACTTAATTGGTTAATTTCTGTTTTTCGCGTCCGAATACAACCGCGTAGGCATGTAGCAAGGTTCAAGAACTTGCTCTTATTAATTGCATCTGCGTTTCATATTGTATCTTCGACCTAACAAATCTTATTTCTCTATAAGAAATAAATCCACACTCCGACAATTTAGGTCTATATGTTCTATACATCATTAATTGCATTCTTTATTAAATTAAAAGAATTAATAAAAAAATCATTTTTTCAGAAACCTCATTTGCATAATAATTTCATATTAAGCCATTTGAAATGCTGTTGATTAAGATGATACAGGAGCGGACCTATATAAGTTCGAACCTTGAGGGACACCATCAGGATGCGTCGACCGCGTAGGGGAAGTCAGTGCGATCAATTTACGCTCACCTATTATGGATACTAAAGTAGCTGTCCAGAAGAAGAAATACGCACTCTGGAAAACCAAAAGTTCCTAGTTTGTTCTATCAAGAGAGTGATTGAAACGATCAAAACAAACTGTAGGGTCATACCTACAAGCCTTGGACACCGAGATCTAAGAGTGCAGATAAATCCACCTTTTTTTACAAAACAATATTGATTTGGCGAATTTATTATTAGGTTTTCCATTAAGAAGCGTCATTTTAATGTCGCAGCATATGTTGAATAGCAAGCCTTCAACCCTTGACATTTTTCAGCAAAAATTTGTTGATTCAGACCCATTACTTCTCGATCATGCCCCCGATTTACCGTGGGACTGCGATTGTGTTTCTGTTTCTTTCTTTTCGGATGAAGAGATACTCACGGCATTAAAGGGGTCGTCTAATAAGATGACAGCGGGTTCGGACGGTATACCAAGCTTTGTGTTAAGGGACTGTGCACAGGTCCTCGTGACTCCCTTGAGAGTGATCTTCAACTTAATTCTTCGCACTGCTAAATTCCCCTTGCTTTGGAAGCGAGCCTCTATTGTCCTCGTTTTCAAGAAAGGAGACAACACCATGGTTCAAAACTACAGGCCCATCTCCATTTTATGCAATTTTTCAAAAACATTTGAATCTTTGGTATACAAGCGATTATATTATGCTTATGCAGTAAGGGGGCGTATTGCTACTTATCAACACGGATTTGTGGCTGGGCGCTCCACGATCACCAATCTGACTTGTTTCAAACAGTTTACTTCTGAGCATGTTGATTGTGGTGGGCAGGTAGATACTATTTACACGGATTTTAGTAAGGCCTTTGATCAGATTGATCACTTCATCCTTTTGAGAAAATTGAGCGGGTATGGTTTCTCATCCAAGCTCTTGGACTTGATTAATTCTTATCTCACAGAGCGCACACAATATGTAAGATACAACAATTTCACATCTGGTTGCTTCACTCCCACATCTGGCGTCCCTCAGGGATCAAACCTTGGGCCACTCCTATTCCTGCTTTTCATTAATGATATAGGAAATGATATTAAATGCAACAAACTTCTCTATGCGGATGACCTTAAGCTCTATATGAGTATCAATACTATCCAGGATTGTCTGGAACTTCAGCGGGATGTTGACTCTGTCGAATCATGGTGTTTAACTAATAAACTATTCTTGAATGTTGAAAAGTGCTGCTCCATGACGTTCACTAAAAAGAAATCTCCTATTGATTACTCCTACTGTGTTGGTGACCAGGTTCTGAGTCGGTCTAAATCTTTTAAGGATCTGGGTGTTCTCTTCGATCCAAAGCTGTCCTTCGGGGACCATATTGATGTCACTGTTAGGAAGGCATATAGGTCCCTGGGGTTCATTTATAGAAGCTGCCGTGAGTTCTCGAGACCGAAAACCCTTATTAATTTGTTCTGCGCCCTGGTGAGATC
The DNA here is from genome assembly GCA_910589415.1 of Malachius bipustulatus. Classification (NCBI taxonomy): domain Eukaryota; kingdom Metazoa; phylum Arthropoda; class Insecta; order Coleoptera; family Melyridae; genus Malachius; species Malachius bipustulatus. The sequence continues at coordinate 25,427,523 of OU342635.1, forward strand.
ACATCTGGAGTATGGTTCACTGATATGGCATCCAACATATAGAATTCATATCGATCGTTTAGAGGGAATCCAGCGGAAGTTCTTGAAGTTCTTGCTATTTCGAATTGATGGCACCTACCCTCCAGTGGGTTATAGCCAATCGCTGATGTTGAACAGGTTCAATCTTACCTCCCTATACATAAGACGAATCGTCAACAATGTGAAGTTTTTGTTCAACTTGGTTGGTGGGAATATTGATTGTCCCTGGCTTCTTGGACGAATTGATTTCCGAGTACCCACTACCACTAATCTTCGTCGCGTGCCCACCTTCGGTGTTACTACTTGTCGAACGAATGTCCTATCGACTTCGCCCGTTGTATTAATGTGTAGCGAATTCAACGTAGTTGCTGATCGGTGTGACATCAGTGTTGACTCTTTCAGAGAGATCAAAAAACAAGTTGTTAATTGCTTTAGTGAAGAGTAACGCCGAAACCTGCTGGATGGTTGAGGGTGTACAACGTAACTTGCTATGAGGTAAAGATGGGGAGGAATAGTATGCATATGAGGGCAAATTGCTCGATTCATTATTGGTATAGCTCGTGCTCTGCTCCCTCGTTGTCTACTTTGTATTGTATAGTTAGTTTATCTTTAAGTTTTCTGGGTGATTTGTTAATGTATCTAGGCATACAAACTAACTTATTAGCTTATTTTAGTTTTTGATTGTGTGAATGTTTCCTGTTATTAGGTTTTTCCTGTACCTGTTGGAAATAAATTCTGTTATTATTATTATTATTATTATAATAAAAACAATACGATTTAAGAAAATGGTACGATACACGCTCCAGCAGCATATACTCTCGTAGGTAATTTAGAATTACGTTGATTCGTGGTGTTTTTTGGTTGGCATGAATCCTCTTCTCGCAAAGCTACTGTAAAGCTAATCGCAATATCTGAGCAAAATGGTCAAATTATTGATGCAAAATTGTGAGTTCGAGCTCATAAAGTCGGGTCACCCAAAACATTGCCGCTGTCGTTGAAATTCAGATTTCAGATCGAAGAAATTCAGAAATTCAGACAGTCAACATCCAGAGGTTCACAGCAGTTGAGGATCTCGCAAACTATATAGCGTTCATTGCATTCTGAATTGACGCAGGAATTGAAGCAGGTTGATCATGATGAACAACGCCGAACTTCCGTTGTGAGTCAATGTCATGTCAAATGTAATGAAAAACGACCTCAAAAGAATGACCATTTGCATTGTCGAGGTGGGAATTTAAATTCCTTTGATAATTAAAATGGGACCCCGTCTTTTTGGAAAACGAAAACCCATATAGCTCTGCTGGTACAGGGCGTTGTATGCTGTGTTCTGTAATTTAAATGTCATTATAATACCTATGATGCCGTCTGGAGAGAGGAAGTGATTTTTAAATTCGTATATTGTCATGCAAAAGACGAAATTCTTAACAACTTGGAGGCTATAAACCAAAAATAAACAATGCAGATAATTCTTATTTTGACCTTTAACTTACAGAGCGAATTGCTATGGATAGGTCCCTATCCTGTAAGGAACATCTCAATAAAACCGAGACAAAATAATAAAAAAGAATAGCAAAAAATATATTTACTTCATAAAAAATAAACAACACCTTCTCTCAATAAATAAAGAATGCCAGCATGGACGTTGACTAACTCACCTTCAAATTGGTGCCTTACCAGCACCAACCCAACCCCCATGCGACTTTGACCTCCCATGCAACAAAAGATTGTATGGGTATCCTGAAATCTAATCAACCCTGGTAAAACTGAAGACTATAAAGTTCTGGAAGTCCAGGTGGGGTATCCTATTTGAAATTGTGGAGAGGATTTGGCCCTGTTCCCTCGAAAAACTACATCATCGTGTATATGAAACTGCCGTCAGTGGCTGACTAGTTGGAGATATAATTTTCAAAATTTTTGAGTTGTGATAATGAACCATTGATGCTGATTATGTCCTGTTTCCCATGATGTATCGAATGAAGTAGTTTCCATTCAAACCTTAGGATGAGGTAAAGCTATACATTTTCTGGTGTAGTTTTGTTGCATGTTTCAGATAAACGTTATAAAAAGTTATAGAGATTTGTCTGTATATTGCGTTCTTGTAATTACAAAATTGTTTAAGAATTGAGTTTTACTTACTTTGTTTTTAGTTACTTATCTATAATTTAATGAACTTTTTGGGAAATAGAATGATGATGATGATGATGAATAACAGAAAATAATAGAATTTATTCCAACTAACAGGTGTATATTATGAATAAGCAGGTGCGTCATAATTTTAAGTTTAATTGTCAGATGTGTTAAGCAAATAAATGGTGATTTCATATACTCAAGACATGGATTTTTAAAACTCGGATATTTAAAGCGTAATTGGATGTTTTCACAATGGTTGGCTTTTTTGAATTTTTCTTCAAACAAAGAAAATTTATATTTTAAACAATTATTTACTATTAGATTAAAATAATCATTTCATATAAGTGCCTCTATAATACTTAAATATACACTCATCATAGGTAAGCACATAAGTACGGAATTAAGTATGAAGGTACTTCAAATAAAAATTGACCTTCGGCTTCTGATGTAACAAACATGGGATAATCCCCAATTTAACAATTTCCAGTTATGCAAATTGCTGATAATATTGTATGTGTTTTATTTTTCAACAAGTATATTTTTGAAAAAAAATGCTTTTTATAATGTAGCAAGTTACTGCATGTAATAAGTAATAATAAGTAATAAGTAATAACAGCAGCTATTCTGACTAACTGTTTATAAAATCGTTAAGTCAGCCCAAAAATTACAAACAGCAAAACTATAATGTACGTAAGCTTTCTTTGGGTAAAATAATGATGGAAAAATTTGTTGAGTTAACATTTCAACATGAATTTAATGCAAATTAGCAGTGCTGAGTGCTGCTTAGTAATAATTTTGGTTGTCATGGTATATCAAGTAAAAACAATGTCTAGAACTTTTGGAGGTTTAATTGTTAATACAGACACCAATCAGACTAAAAAAAAACATTTCCTCAATTTTAGTTAATAACCGCAATAGTTTTCTTGTAAACCAATAACATAATTATTCTTTAATAACTTTAACTTGGCCAGTTTCGGAAACCTCACCGATTCTGAACTGCGACTTGGAGGGTAGCTCTTTTGTAATAATAACCCAGAGCAGTCAGAGCACGCACAACCCCGTTATTCGGGGTTGCAGAGGGAGATATTCGACGGGATCGAATTTCGGTCTAGGTTTTATTTTTTCAAGCATTTTGGGCCGAGCGTTTCAGCCAAATACTTAATTTCTCTCCAAAGATGCAGGATAAGGTCTACATCAGGCCCATATAAGGGGACTGCTTCTTTGACAATGCCAAGATTGACGTTTAAATCAGATTAAAATCAGCTTTTTATCACGCCTAGATGGGTCGTTACTCCAATTTTTCCAGGATCTATATGCTGATCTCATATCAGTTCTCCAAATTGTTTATAATTTCTCTAGTCAGTTTTTTTTTTCAATACTTTAATTGTACCTACATGGGTTTGCTTTCCCCGTCTTCACGAGTACATGATTCCTTTATCATTTTAATGGATAGTCCTTATTAAAATTCCCCTTCTTGACATCTTGACCACTGCACGCCGTGAGCCATTTTCAGTTATATCACCATATGGGTTAGATGGGTAGCATCGGACGTTCGTTGTTGAGGAAGTTAAAAGCAACACTGCTTCGTTACTTTTTTACTGTCTAAAACAATTCAAGAAAAAATTGATTTTCTAAAAAAAATTAATCTATAATTTTTCCTGATTTAGGTATCTCCCTGTAATTTTTTTTGTTAGGTTTTATCAACGTCGTCCCCGAACTTTGGGTGCCTCGAAGGAGACAATAACTCAGGAAATTATCCGCCATTCCACTTGAGATAAGTACATATTCCGAATTCGTGACTTGAGTGAGATAATTTTAAAAACTCGTTTATTAAAAATGACACTAAAAATACCTACCTACGAATATTATGTAATTTGTGAGTGAAATTTTTTTTACTTGGTTTGCTTTTTATTTAGTTTTAAAATCAAGTAAGGGGGTGCTTTTTTCCAGATCCTGTTTTATTAAAAATTATAAAATAATTGGTAATTTATCATTATGCGACACCACAAAAAAAATCATTAAAATTATTTTAGAAATCCCTAACAGCTCTTTGGCATGATACTCTATAAATATCCCATAATAATTCAAAATTGATATTTTAGGATAAGTACAGCAAAATTTAGGACCCATTCAACCTTTCTTTATGTTGAATTTTTAACTTGTGGTTTTATTGGTGGGATTTAGATTATTGGTTTAAAAAATTTCTTAAAAGATTCTTATAATTGAGACATTTCATCGGGTCCGATTGGTCCTTTTTCACTCATTTGTATAAACAGGTAAAAAACTTAAATATTAAAAAACTACAATCTAATACAATCGATTGTCAAAATGAATGATTTAATAGATACCTATTTTTAATTTTAATTTTTGAAAAATAAATTGACCTTTACTTTTACTTTAATTCTGACATTTTTGGGTGTTGTGGTTATCATGTTTTTGTTTGTTTTATTTTATTGTTTATTGTATTTTTGTTGTGTATATTCTGTACGTTTCAAAAGTATTGTTATTGGAACGGTGGTGAAAAATTGTTATTGTGAGTAGTAGCAGTTTTTTTTTTGGTAGGATGGTTAAATGCTTTCTTTGTGATTTTGTAAGGAATCAGGTTTTTATATAGTTGATTTTTTGTTTATGCAAATTATTGTAAAAAATAAATTATTAAAAAAATTATTACTGTCGGTATTGTAGATTATTTAAATTTGAAATTTTGGATTTTATCCGTTTTTATCATAAATTCCCATTTTATCATAAAGGGAGAGGGTAGGGAGATTTTTTTAATCAACCGAAAGGTTCTTTCAATTCCTTGAAAATGAGCCCGGCCTGGGCTTTGTCCGAACTTCTAGCCGGGCTCAGTATTGACTAATGACGACACTGTCTATTTTTTAAAATAAGACAGCCTTGTATATTATTATATTTTCAGATTGTCTCAGAAAATCTAATAACAATGGCTTTTACTGTTGCAGTTTAAAATTAGTTGGCTATGAGTTGTAGACAAGTGAAAATTGCAATTTTTCATTTTGAAGGCAGTGTGCATGGGAAACGGCTCAAAATATCGGAAAACGACTTACATGTCCTTAACTTTTCCTGTTATATTCTACTATATGTGGTTTAAGTTTTAGTAGAGGGTGATGGAAATTATCAGATTTTAATCACCCCGTATAAAAATTTTTAGCCCTGTAAAGTTACACATTAAAAGTTAAGATAGGGACATGTAGCCATTTTCCCATATTTTAAGCCGTTTCCGATGTCTTTCAAAATGAAAAATGGCGATTTTCACTTGTTTATAACCTACTCAGTTTAAACTCCAAGTGTGAAAACCATTCTTATTGGATTTTCTCAGAAAATATAGCAATAATAAATTGTATAACTGTATAATTGTATTAACAATTATACAGGGTGTCCAATTTAAAAAAGGAGACAATGTCGTCATTACTGAGCCAAGGAACAGTCTGTATAAAAAAATGTTACGTTAATAAAACATACTCGTAAATTAAATTAAAAAATCGACGTGTTTTTTATTTTACCAAAAAATCAATATTTATGTTTTATCGAATTTATTTCTTACTTTTCTTACTTTGTGTATGGTTTTTTATACCTTCCTATGTCTCTTGCCGTATCTCGCACGCGTTTAGCCCCGGTACGTTCGACACATTTCTGGATCAAAAAAAAAACCTGAGAGATTGTTTAATTACCTTAAAAATGAGCCTGGCTATAGCAGTTCCTAACCCTTTCCCTTCCCGTGTTATCGATAAAAAAAATCCAGTTCTTTAAAACCCTCTCCCGCCCCTCCTATCAACGAACAGAACCCATGTCGATATCGTTTTCAAAGGATTGAAAAACCTTTCAGAGAAGGTCAGCCCACCCCCTCCCTCCTAAAAATCTAGGAAGATTTTTATTTTTATTTTGGGTTTTGGCCGTCATTTGTTAATTTTTGGAAAAAAAAATTATAAAAAAAATCAGTCGATAGGCTCAAGAAAATTAGGTTTTTTGCTGCGCGATATGAGGCAAAAACTGTGGGAGCTACGTTCGATTCCGTGTGTTTTAGATTTAACCTACCGCGCCCCCCCCCCCCCTTTCCCCTAATACACTGATCCACACAAAAATTGGCCGAAATACTTTGGAAACATGAATTTATAGGGGTGAATTTTTTCGTCCTAAACTTATTGCCTCCCCCTGAATTATGCCTCCAACTCCGTCCGTTACTCCCGGTGACTCCCTTTTGTTTGGGCAAAAACCAAGAACCAAAATGCGATATGTCGAACGACTTAACCTCGGGGCAAATAACCATTTCCCCTCTTTTGCACATAACAAGAGTGGACTGAAAAAAAAATAAATAAAAAACGAGTGTCGTTTTGTAATTTAGATCTACCCCACTGTTAGAAATTTTTTAACCAAGCACCTAAACCCCAATAAACCACGAGTTAAAAATTATACTTGTTTCGTGTGTAAAGTTGTTTGAAAACCACTGCTGCAATCGTCACAGGTGACATTTAAGTATATTAGTTCCAGTTACATGGTTTATTATTTTTGTTAAAGACGATTGTACCAACTAACGATACGTTTTAAGTAACGTAAACCTAAGTCAATTACTGGAATTAGGGTTAATTTAAATACATTACATGCTATAATGATAGTTCAAGATCAATATAGGTGCATATTCAGTGATCACATGACTGTGCCCACATGCAATTTGAATTATTATCGTTACTATATCGCTTGATTTAGATTTTAAACTTAGAGTACAGTAAAATATTTCAAAGCTCTAGCTCCATCATGCTTAAGCCATTTTAATACCATTCAAGGACCACGGCAAAACAGCCCGGAATCACTTAAGATTTCAGTTAAATCCAGTTGTGAAATCTTACACACATCAGTTATTTATACCGTTGGGCGTTAACGTTTTGGCGAACAAAACTGAAGAAAAATAATGTATTTCCTCATGCTGGATCATTCTGTTCCAAAAAAATGCAATTATTTCAATTTCAAAAACGGAATTTACGTTATATGAAAATAAAAAGTGACCACATGAAATATTTTTTGCACATTCTGTTACTATACATGCGTGTCACCTGTTTACTCCTTCACATTACCTGAAAGTTTTTAAATAACATTCAGTGTGTATAAATCTTTTTTATTCTTTCTATATTCTACTTAACTGTTGCATTAGGTCCAAGTAGGTATTATAAAGAAACCTGATTCCATTTTTATCACTTGTAATTTTATTGCAATGGTAATAACGTAACAGTACTTACTTGTTATTATCATCAATTACCAAGTGCAAACTCTGTCTAAAAGGAGTGTCTCCTAAATCGAAAATCTATTTATAGAACATCCTATTTAAGCACTCATCGGTGAGATCTTTATATGGAGAGAAATTCTCAAGACTCTTACGTGGATAATGGAGATTGCAGGTATTTCATCTACACTCGAGTTGACTCGTACGAATCTAAAAATAGAAACGTTAAGTGTATTTTGATTCGATAAGATTATTAATGTTGTATGTCAGGAAATGAAAATAAACTACTTTAAAATTTTGGATTAAGAATTATTGATATAACGATTTGGAGATAGAGACAGAGCTTTTACATGAAAAATTTCCCCATTTAATAAATAAATATTAAATTACAATAATTTAACAAAATTATCCATATCCGAAAATTATTAGCTTAATTTCATTCAATTCAAGGAAGAGAATTAATGCCTTGTTAGCTTTTGAATTTTTTTTTTGTCGTGTTTCCTTTTGAACGATCTGTGATCAAAACGTTGCAGAAAAATCTAATAATTTTCAATCAATCAATCAATTTTGGTACTAAGAGGTAATAGAATTTATGTTATTTAATCAGTATACCAAATTAATGACTCGAAGTCATTAAATTAGCTTCAGACTTTTCTGATCTATTATTTATCTATACCTGCGTTTATCATAAATACAGCGACAAACTTTTAGGGGTAGTAGGGGGCCACAAACCTTTTTTTTTTCTCATAAATATTCGCCCAAAAACGATTCCTTTTCGAGATACACGCCCGTATTCACAAACGATAATTTCCTAAATAATTACGTAATCAATTATCCCCATCTCATTCTATTGCGAAAAAACTGCATATCTCCATCTCACTCATTTAAATAATTACGTAATTATTTAGGAAATTATCGTTTGTGAATACGGGCAACAGTGTGTTAAAATTCATCAAAAATTTCAATTAATATCTAAAAAACGGCTCAGCCGATTTTAATGAAATCAAAAATGTTTTGCTAACTTTATAAGTCATCTTATGAATTCATTACAATTTCAGACAGAGTTTCAGGGGTATGCTCACGGGGCAACCCTTTGACTTCTTTGCCTGAAAAAATAACACCCAGAATTGTTTGACTTATTTTTAATTTTTGTTTTGATAAAGCAGCTAAGAATACCTATAAATTCTTTTTTTTCTCGAAAACAAATTAAAGCAGAAAAACAATTCAAAAGAACAAAAAAGTTGTTTTTTTAACCGATAAATCTGAATTTTTTAAGTCATTTTCTTTGCAATAATTTGACAAAAGAGGAATTTGAATTGAAAAATCTCACTGATGTTTGATAAATGGGAAAAGTATTTGACAAATTTGGAAAACTAATTGACAAAAGACGAAAACCAAAAGAAAAAGACTGTAAGGATGAAAAAAACTTCAACACCCTATACCTATCTCGAAGACGAAGCGTTTTTGGTCAAACGTTTATGAGAAAAAAATGTTTGTGGCTCCCTATTATCCATAAAAGTTTGTCGTTATATTTATGACCCTGTATTCAGAGAGCTTAATAATGTGGTTAAATGGAAGAACAGCAGCGGAATTTTAAATTTCGCAATGCTGAATTACGCCTTATACCTTGTACAATCAGCCATTAATTATTATAATGGATTAGTGTGCAATAAAGAATAAAGATTTTATTTATTTATTTATTTATTTATTTATTTATTATACAGGGTGAGTTGGAAGAAACGCACCAAACTTAAGGAGTGTTTACTAAACGGTAAAAAACACAATTTTTATTGAGACTGCACACGTACTGATGAGAATCCCGGGATAAGATTAATCGATTCACGTTGATTTTGAATCCTTATGGATTGTTTTTATCAGAAAATATGCGCAGATATCTCCAGCCTGTTTCAAGATCTATTTTTTTTTAAATAACCTTTTGTCGACAATTGTCCGTTGCGTTGTCTGCTGACTTACCACTCTATTTCTCCTGCCAATAGGTTGAAGGTTATTGTAGAGCTGCTACTTGATGCTAAACTTCCATATGTGAATTATGTGTTTCCCTAATGTCCGTATTCATCAAACTTCAAAATTTAACTCTGGGGTTATATTTTGAATTTTCTGATAGCTGATTGGTCTAATGCTCAAACCCTACGAACGCTACGAATTTTAAACCAATGACATGTTCCAAAATATAACCCCAGGGGTTAAATTTATTGATGAATACGGGCCTAAATGATTTTTTTTTTGAGACCAGTTTCATACATTAAAGGAGCCTAAAGAGAACGATAAACAATGAAATTTGGCAATTTTTACCACATTTAGGTTTTTCTAGATTTTTATCTCTGGTGACATAATAATAATAAAAAAACTAGTCTACGTCACAGAAGCTAACACAAGGGAAAACATTGAAAACACGAGTAAGAGAGCGGAAGAGTTAAATGTTTTGCTTCCAGACAATTTTTATGGATTGATTTAATGGCTTAACATGTCAGACTAATATGACAGACATATTTGGCTGTGAATAACAAAGTTGGCTATGGTTGCTGCAAATCCAGAAGACTTAGAAAATTCTTGTTAACACGTAATTAATTTTGACAGTCATCTTTATGGTATATAAGCATCAAGCTTCATTCAATTCCCTTAAGTTGGGCTCAGACGACTGGTGTACTTGCCAAATATACCAATATTGGTACACGTGGCAAGTCCAATAGATCGCTGGGCCATTAACAAGGAATGGCACTCACACGACTTGCACAATCTTGAGTTTTACGCCAGCAAATTGAATACAACTTTCTACAACTCGTGTGAGTGGTGCTACCACAAGTATAGACAAGTTTGGGCTTCGCAAGCGCAAGTATAACAGTAATTGTAGTATCTATGACTTGAACCATTTTTACAGACAGGCGAAGGGAAACTGACCAGACTCACCACTGACCAATAATTGTACATCAAGTAAACCCCATTCACATGACATGCGTTTTTCAAAACGGACAAGTTTAAGTTTTTTACGATATTTTGAAAATGGTATTCCTAGATATTTTTGATTCCAAGTCAGATTCAGGAAGAGCGCAAAATACAGCAAGTTTTCTTTAATCTAACCACATCTGTATCTCTTATATGCCGTTTACGAGATCTCGATGGTAAGTTGTAACAATCACAATAAGCTTCCATGCTGGGTAACGTGGTCAGATGAATTTTGGAAAATCAAGTTTTCGTGGTCTACGAGTCACGATCAATGGACTTTTATGACCCGTTGTGTTTTTTTTATAAAAAATACACCAATAATTTGATTTTCTATCGGATAGGTGGGTGCAGTTTAGTCTTATTAGAAAGCTTAGGAAGTTAGGTAGAAAGTCTTACACGTCTAGTGAGCTTGATAAGTGTTCGAAAAATCTGGTAGATAGGCAATAAGTATATTGACTGCTCGATTTCGAAGAGTTTCTCCAATTAACTAATAAAAAATATTTGGAAGAAGCAAGTTAATGCAAAATTTCATATTTTTGAAGATACTGCTACAACCATCCAAATATGCCAGATTTTTTTTCTCAGAGCGTTAAAATGTGCAATTTTTTCCGTACTTAATTCAACCAAGTCTGTGTATCTTTTATGGCTTAGGAGATCGAGATCCTAATGGTACGCGTTATTAAAGTGACCAAGTTGGTATGACAAATGAAAATTTTTATTGTTGCAAAAAAAAATTGATCACTCTGTATATAGATTTCGATTCCACAGCTAAGGTGCGTCTAGTCATCACTCCATCGAATCCATGTGCTCGGTGCTCTGTCACCGGAACTCGATGCCGTGAACCGACTGAACCGTACAAAGCCCGCAAGCCGCAACTCCGCAAGTCCCGCAACCTGTAGCCGTACTCGCCTCGCCTTCTCTTTCCTACTCGAGATCAGAATCAGACTGAATTTGTGGGTAAAGACGAGCGGTCGCGTGGCCCCGTTCTGCCGTCGCTGTTTTCAGTGCCGGTTTTTCGAAAAAAAAACCAAACGCCATTTTCGACAACTTGAGGTCGTATCAAAAAACCTAGCAACATGTTGGGTAGAAAATACAACACGAGGGACTTCAACGTATCCGTGAAAGTGTTCACTTGATAGAAAGTGTGGTAGATTCGCAACATCGAAGACAACCAAGACAATTTTCAGTGTACCTGTTTTCTGTTGTTTCTGATTTGAATCCCGAAACAATGAAGATAGTGGTTTTGGACGCATTTCGTTTCTTCTTTGGCTTTTCTTTGGTAGCTCTGGCAGTGGATATTAGACCATCAAGTAAGTCGCAACGATTTTCACTCACCATTTTTATGTCTAATATTTATTTCAAAATTAAGTAAATTAATAACTGGGTAGGTACGCTACAGTAAAGAACAAAAATTTGCACGACAAAACAATTTCTACTCGAAGTCTCTCGAAGTGCTTTATAAGTAGATACAGGTAAGTAGGTACTTGGAGCTACCGAGAGGTACTTGTATAAATTTTTTAAATTAAGTTTATTCATAAAAAGAAGAAGTTGCCCAAATTTGGTATTTATTACTTGCATTGCATACCTACTTTTGATGCGTTTTGGTCATATTGGTACCTACCGAAGATGGGGTATAGACCTGTCTATAAGCTATTATTATTGCTATCAACTATGCGGTAATACCTTGGCCCAAAATTCGGGAAATACAGGAGAACCTGGATTTTTTTGGCCCGGAAAAGTTTCATTTTGCAAAATGTGATAAAAAATCAGATTTTTGCAACTCTAGATTTACACCAGAAAAACAAGATTTAGGTAATAGGATAAAAAATTGAACTCTGTCCCATGACGCCTCTCTGACTTTATTTAAGTACCATAATCGTCAGGAAGAGACGAATAATGTAAAATTGTAAAATTATAGAGCAATAAGAATAAGAGGCTGTAAGGTACAGAACCTGCCTACTTACACTGGAGCAATTCATTAAAAAAAAAATTGTTTAACAGACAATAGACAATAGTCCAAGCAATTATCTGAAGAGTTACCGACCTAATTATTATTATTGCCTTTGGTCTTATTAGGACATTGCAATTTATTATGTAATGTATTCAAAATATTGCCTCAAGACATTATCTTGACAACTTGATTACTAATAATAATTAATTAAGGGTTTATGGGTATAGGTAGGTAAAGGTATAGGTACTCGAGTAGGTAATTAAGAAAATGCGACAATAATAATTAAGAAACCGAATCATTCGTTTTTGATGATATTTTGAAGAACTGTCATAATCATAAACTGGGAAGTAATGTTTCTAAAATGGTAGGTATCTTAATTATTACAGTTAGAGATTGTTTACAGAAATTTGAATTTGAATTATCGTTAAGTACCTACTAAATGTTATCACAACCTAATGTTGTGATGTCTCGCGGATTTTTATCTCTTATTCAATCAGATAAGTGTTTTAAATATTTAATCAAACTGAGCTCTTTTATCCAGGCTATTTTTGAATCTAACTTATATCAAAAGTCACTGTAGAAATATCTTAAGAGACGATTTCGTTTTTTTTTTTTTTTTGAAATCATTTCGAAAAAAAAATTTTAGTTTTTTCTTCTTCTTGGAAATTAGCGTCAACAAATTATTAAGGTACTTCTAAAATATCAAAATGAGAAGGCGCCTCATCATGTTGCAACCGAAATACCCCGAATGATCCTGACGGGGTACCTATATGTTTTCATTATCACTATTAGGATGAAGAACTGGCAGATCCTCGGCCCACATACAAGTTGAGAACGTGAGAAATAACACGCTTTCTCAGGCTTTCTCTCAGCTATGTATTCGACATGAGCTTTCATTATTGGAATTCTTTCCAAAGCGTACTCATATTCTTAATGTAACTCCACACAGGACATTTTAGGCGTTGTTTGTTCCAGTCCCCTTTCTGCATACAATATCAGTACGTCGGCCTTTTCCTTTTGCCAACTGCATTCCTTGAGCTATATTTACGCTTATTAATCCGCAAATCTAATATTTATCCAGTCTGGCCTCTATACACAATACAGGGTGTTAAGAAAATGACGGATAAACTCTTCAGTACATTGTAGGGGACACTCAGTAGAGTAGGGGAAAAATAATTTAAAAAATTCTGGTCTTCAATTTGGTGAGATAAAAAATGCCAAAGTTAACATTTCACTATCTTTGTTTTTCAGTATTTGCAAAAAAAAAATGATTTTACAGATATAAAAAGGGTACTTTAATCGTTATAAATTAAAAAAATTGCTTAAGATGTATTACTAGCTTGGAAAATTTAATAAGATTTTTTTTCTTTTCTAAGATGCTGAAAAAAAACCATTTGGCAACAACGGTTTTGTTACCTTAACTACCTACATTGTTAGAAATTAGACGAAATTACCAAATAGCAGCAGTTATCGTGTTAAACGTTGCCAAATTTATTGTTTATTATTTTGCTTATATCTTTTAAAATGTAGCTCTGGATTTTTTTAAATTATTTTTCCCGTACTTTACTGAGTGTCCCCTACAATGTACTGAAGAGTTTATCCGTCATTTTCTTAACACCCTGTATAATATATCATTGTAGAACGTATTTCCATGCACAATGTGGGTGCCAACCCAACACAGACCTCTGAGAAAACACCACTGTCCAATCATTATTAGATCTAACCTTTAGATTTATCGTGAGTGGGCCATTGTGACACCCCCACTGCGACCGAAGGTCTATTCTGGCTCACATCTAGTCGTGCTACATTAACCCCACCAGGTCAGCCTCTTTGAGGAAGCTGACCATCTTGACTGTTGTTAATGTATCCAGGTCCTCCGGTGTGAGAAAGTATTTCCCGAAGGTTTGTAATCTGGTCTTTCCCAAAGCGGGACACTCACATAGAACGTGTTTTGCTGTTTCTTCATCATCCAAGCACAGGAGGCATGCAGCACTGATCGCTAAGCCCATCCTATAGAAATGATGATTCAGCTTGCAGTGCCCAGTATATAAGCCTATTAGGACTTTCAGTTCCTGTTAAGCTCCAATAGTTCTTTGGTACTTTTCTTCGAACTACCCTCTATATAAAGGCCTTCGAATGGTTCAATCTTGGTAAGTTTTGCCAGTGCTGGAGGACTATCAGCCCAGTTTTGTATTGTTGTTTTGGCAATACCCGGTGATATGCCAAATACTGGTTCTGGCCCAATGAATTCGGATTCAGCATCTTTCCTGGCCAGAGAGTCGGCAAGTTCGTTTTCTCCATATCCAGCATGGCAGCATCCTTTAGGTAAATCCGAAAAGGTTCATTTTTTTTTCATTTCGTAGTGCCATAATTGTGAATAGGTAGTATAAAATGCATTCTTGATGTTGCGAGTGATTATAAGAAAGTAAAATATCTACTTTGATGAGCTTGCTTTCTGACGTGGCTTACTAGTGATGACAACTGTTTTCAGTGCATCTTTTTTCGACAGCCTCCCATCCCTATCATCCCATCCATACTTTGAGTTTGCGTCGAGTTAAGTATATACATAAAATTTTACGGATAACTCATTCACACATTTATTAGACACAAAAGTGGTTAATATTGAGGTTCCTATTTACATACATCGCATCAATGACTGTACTTGTTCACAAAATTTCTCGCTTTTTTTCTTCCGGGTAGTTCCCGTTGAAACATCCTGCTTAATTCATGTGCCATTAGATGAGACTTGTGACGGGTAAGTGGATGCAGTCTTCATTTCATGGCCTGTTGCTTCTTTTGAAATGGTTCTGCAATTTCAGCTTTGATAAACCAATCGTGATTTAGGTAGAGAATAATCTTATGAAGATCTTCCTCCACAATATGCACAAATTTTTTGGCGATGACGAGAGAATCCTCCTCCAGAATACGATGCTAAATTGTTCATGTTTTCTGGACACACTATACAGCAGCTCTAAATAGCCTACTCTCGCATTCATCTTCTAATTCAAGCAGGAAAAAAATTCCTGCTTGAATCCAGAATTGCTTTTCTTAATTGCTTAGATTTATTTCACTGGCTCAAATGGGAAGCTCTTGGTGGAAATGATGATGCCCATATAGTAGTAGGTACATACATCCGAGAGTACATCCCATATTATTCTTGAAAATTATAAAAATAATTCGTTTATGAATTATTGTTGAATTGAGAAACTTGAGATAAATTGCGAATTTAGAGATTTGAGGCCAACAAACTTATCCATTGCAAGTGTTAAAAGAAATTGCTCAATGCAAAGAGATTTGTAATTAGCATTTAGATACTGGAATGAAAAAAAAAATAAAAAAACAAGAGAGTTTTTAGATTTCTTTCAGTTCGCATATTTCAGCAATGCACAGCCCATCAATGAATTTGAATCTATACATAAATTAGCGATAATTACGACAGATTTAAACATTAACAGTACTGTTTTCCATTATTCAAATGTGCAGTAATTATATGTATATCCCACTGTAGTCTTCAACCTTGAGCACTTCTTTCAGTTCGCCATGCCATACCTTCATACCTATCAGATCCAGCTGTGGAATTTAATTATTGTTTATTACTAGCTATTGTTTCTGAAAATGAAGACAGACGACTACGTCGTTTTAAGACCTGTCTTTGTTTTATTAATTTACCCAATTGAACTTATATGTCCCGCATCTACTTATTGGGGGACTGCTCAAGCTGGAAAGGTACAATTCAAGACAATCACCACGACACCACGCGTCGCCAGTCTCGCTCTCATCTCACATAATATGTACACAAGAACATGGCGAGGAATACAAAGTGCAAGTTTCCAACACAGGTCAACCAACATGACCAACTAGTTTAACTAGTACCGGTACTAGTACAACCTACAGTTTGTTTTTTCACTTGCAGTCGTTAGTAAAATTATATTTCCTTGCTCAATATCTATAAAAAACCTTCTTGCGCATCAATCGCATAAATAGTGTATTTTTAAGCGATCCAATTTATAAATATTTTCACCGCTTTTTAAATTGGCTTTCTGAAAATTTCCCTAGTCAGGTCATATTAGTGTAGTGGTTAACTGTGAAAATTGCATTTCACTTCGTTTGAAAACGTGCCTTAGAATGGATTTTTAAATTTAACAAAACCAAAATAAATGGTAAAATTGAACAATTTTGCCCCTTTTCCTTTGCCCGTCACTGGCTGACTTTACCTAAAAAATATTATTTTTTACACTACCTTCAATAGAACTGAAAAAGTGAAAAGGGAGCTTTGAAAACTGAAAATTTGAAATTTTAGAGGAATAAACATAATTTAAAAATATTCGAATATCTCCGCCATTTTTCTTATTTGCTTCTTGAAAATTTTCAGAATTAAGGGTTATTAGTATAATAGTTATCTATTGGAAAAATTTCAGTTCGATTCGTACAAAAATAGAAAAATAGAATAAACGGCTATAGAAATTTAGCCTTTTTTACCCTTTTCCTACCCATGCCACTGGCTTAATAATAAAAAAATGCAAATTTTATTGCAATAACTCAAATTTCAATAACTATTCTTCCAATAATGCTAATTTTGCTTAAAAGTTTTTGTTTCTAACTTGCTTATTTAGAGGTTCAAAATCTATCAATTTTTCCTAAAATTTAAAAGGCAGCCATTTTGGAACGGCTATTCCGATTTTACTCAAGACCGACTAAGTACTTGCAGTTATATTACTACAAAAAAAATTTCAGCCCCCTAAATTGAAAACTGCGACCAGAAACCGTGCCTCATGACCGGTTTTTTTTGGAAATTTGGAGGGACACCCTGTAAATCTAACAAAACTTTAG
The DNA here is from genome assembly GCA_910589415.1 of Malachius bipustulatus. Lineage (NCBI taxonomy): Eukaryota > Metazoa > Arthropoda > Insecta > Coleoptera > Melyridae > Malachius > Malachius bipustulatus. The sequence continues at coordinate 25,444,649 of OU342635.1, forward strand.
GAAAATTATTTTTACGAAAATCAAACGTCATCTCTAAGTTTCACAAGAGTAAAAAATTTCGTTCGTTAATCTTGAAAGGTGAAGCTACAGGAGCGTTTTAAAAATTTTAGAGAAATAAACATCATGTAAAAAAATTCAAATAACTCCGCCATTTTTGTTATTTACTTCTTGAAATTTTTAAGGGCTGGAGGCTATTAGTATAGTTGCGTACTGTGAAAATTTCAATTTAATTCCTTCAAAAATGTGCTCATAAATTGTTAGAGAAATTTAGCGATTTTTACCTTTTTCCTACCCACGCCACTGGCTTATTAATAAAAGTAATGCAAATTTTATAACAATAAATCAAATTTCAATTAATTTTCCTCCAATCATGTTGATTTAGTTTCAAAGTTATTTTTCCATCTTACTCATACAGGGGTTCAAAAAAAAGCAATTTTTCCAAAAATTCAAATGGCCGCCATTTTGAAACGGCTCGGCCGATTTTGCTCAAGTACAATACCAGACCAGTTCTTATATATATCTTACTCCCACAAAAATTTCAGTCCCCTAGATTGAAAACTGCGACCTGAAATGAGATGACAAAAACGGGATATGGGGAATTTTGAAAGGACACCCTGTAGAAGTAACGCGACTTTAGGAATTTTTTTCAACGAAAATCTAACGTCGTTCCAAGGTTTTACAAGGATCCAAAATTTCATTCACTAATCTTGAAAGATAAAGCTACAGGAGCGTTTTTAAAATCGAAATTTCGCGATTTTGGAGAAATATATAAATATATAAATATATAAATATATATATAAATATATAAATATATATATATATATCGTGGGCAGGTGAATTTTGGAAAACCACTTTTTCGTGATCTGGGGGTCATGATCGGTGGACATTTGATGAGTTTAGGTGATTTTCGAAAAGTGATGTCGTCCTCAATAGTGTATTTTTTTATTAAAAAATACACTAATACTAACTATACACTGTGTCCAAGATAAGAATGAACAACATGGGGCTCTGGGAAACCATACAGGGTTGATTAAAAGGGGAAAAAGTTGGGCAGCCAGGAGGACAATATGAAATTTTGAATTTTCGTTTTTATTTTTAATTATTGACATTATCATTGAAGAATTGGGAAAAACTGAAACCACAATTTCATTGCAGTTATTGACCAGCTTTAATTTTGTGATGTCAGTTTTTTTTTTATCAGACGATTCATATTTGCAGGGCCGGACTGAACTTCGATTTTTTAAACACGGCCCTGGATTTCTTTATTGTTTCGGACTACAATAATAGCTATTGACATCATCAGTCTAATTTCACCTTAATACGGATCTGTGCTCTTATTAATTTTTTGGATCTGTCGGATTGTGATGACGCTTGTGATGACGAAACTAAAGTCAACCATGAAAACAACAAATTGTCCAAAACTGAACGGCCAAAATCAAACTTCATAAATATAAAATCGTATTCTAAGCATAAAAGAAAGAATAACTTTTTTTCAAGATCAGGCCTCGTTTAGGAAATATTTTCAAAAATGTAAAACTAAGGTCGCACTAATAATGTTTTATTCAGTAACTGAACAAGAATTTTGGAAATATTTCCTAAAAGAAGCCTGATCTTGAAAAAAGATATTCTCTCTTTTATGCTTAAAATAAGATTTCATACATGACGTTTGATTTTGACTGTCCAATTACTAAAAAAGGTATATTTTTTAGCCTTAGTTTTACATTTTTGGAAATTTTCCTAAACGGAGCCCGATCTGAAAAAACGCTATTCTGTTTTTTATGATTAAAATAATATTTTATTCATCATGTTTGATTTTGGCTGGCTCGTTACCGAACACCCTGTATAAATAAGACTCGAAATAAGAGAACAGCAAAAATGAACTTTGTTTGATTTTAATGAAGTAGGTAAATTCACCTCTAAGAATCCACTTTATATGTAGGTACATAAGTACCTAAGTAAAAAGTGTTTAATTAACTGAAAAACATTTTTCTAGATTTCCTTGAACATGTTTATTAGGTAAGATGAAAATATTATACAGTGTGTGCATAAAGTTTGGAATATAATCAATAGTTCGGTACGTGATGTTTTCACGGAAATCGCTTTGGCAGGTCGATTTTGTTTTTTAAAATGCCATCTTCTGACATGTAACATATTATTATGGCGTCATTGGTTTTGGGCCAATCACTTCATCTTATATTTTTTCAATTGCAACCCCGTCTGTTATTTATCGTTGCTAAGGCCTTTTTAGGAAAATTATGTTGCGCTAAACTTCAAACTTGAAAGAAAGATACGGTTTAAAAATATTAATGGTCATTCTATGGGTCATTTGGAAGGTCTTCCGAAGAAGAAAAATTGTTCAAAGTTTCACATGTTTGTAAATTAAAAAAAGAGACGGTAGGTATTATGTCGACCGTCTCTTTTTTTTAATTTGTGGAATTGTCATTTGTTGAAGACTGAAAATTAAAAAAAATGTTGTAAATTTAACAAAACAATAACTTTTTTGGATTTACGAATGTAGATACATGTTAAACTTGAAGGAAATTTCCTTTTAGAAAGACCTTCGAAATGGTGTATTTGCATGCATGATTCGTTTGAATAATTTTTTTTTCTCGAAAATCGGATGGTATTCTCCTTAAAAAAACCTTTGTAAGGGCTAAAAACCAATGACGTCATAATATGTTGTTATACTTCATAAGATGTCATTTTAAAAAACAGAATTAACTTATTGTCAAAACGATTTCGATAAAGGGGAAATTATAATTTTTGTTCCAAACTTTATGCACACACTGTATATATCAAGAGATTCGAATAATTTATTTAATTTAAACCATTTACCAAACTAATATTTATAATAATAATTAAAAGGGTTTCTAGAATTAAATCATAAACATACAATACCTACATATTAATATAGGTAGGTATAACTTAATTGAAGGCCACCAGCAAGGTTAATAGGCAGTAAGCACCCAAATTATAGAATAGGTGAGGTTTTATGATGTCTGGGTAGTCATCAACCCGTTTATTTATTTATTTATCTATCAATTTAACGATTCAGTATCGATTTCATCAGATCGATGCTATAAAATATGAAATTATCATTCCAGAATTGTCTGGAGAATTACATTACTTCGTTAACAATGCTTAAAACCTTCTTGCGCATCGATTGCAGAAATAGTGTATTTTTATGCGATTCAATAATAAATATTTTCTTCCTATTTTTTTTTATAATGAATATAATGAAAAAATAATCCGATTTTTTTTTTGGGAAAACTCCACCTACCTACAAAAAAAAAGAATGATACTCTCGTGGTTTCGATAATATCGTGCATGGGCAGGTGAATTTTGGAAAACCACTTTTTCGTAATCTGGGGGTCATGATCGGTGGACATTTGATGAGTTTGGGTGATTTTCGAAAAGTGATGTCGTCCTCAATAGTGTATTTTTTTGTTAAAAAATACACTAACATAGATACCTTTCCGATTAGTTATCCTAAACTAAACAAAAACGTACCAATAGGCGCCATTTTTCTTCTCAAAGTCGTACGAAATTGAATAATCAGGTAGGTACTCAGTAGGTAAATTAATATCATCTAGTGGTAAGAGCACTGCTCAATAGGTCTTAGTCAACATGGTCATTAAAAAAATCATTTCTTGCTAATTTGAAACAAAAAAACATTACTTGGAGTGAATCCCCGAAGCTATACACCGTGTTTTATATTAAGTCGGCACTATTGCTAACTTCGTTATTATTTAACCTAGAAAGTCGGTTAAATTAGCAAACTAGTAGTATTTTTTCTTCTGAATAAAATGGCGAAAACAAAAAAACAATTGAACATCGCGATTTCGAGATATTTAAAAAAATGTAACTTTTTTAATGGAACACCCTATATATTTTTGGATGGATCGGTTGCAAATTTTTTTTTAAAGGAAAAAGTCTCTATGCACTATGATCCTAAAATAATAAATTCATTAATTATTCATTATTTTATTACTCCCAAAGTTGGCTGCGACAATTAATGTAATTTAGTGTACCTACCTACGTAATGTAAGGTAAAAAAATATATCGTCCTCAATAGTGTATTTTTCAATAAAAAAATACACAAAAAAAGGAGTTGTTATATTGAAAAGGATTTAATTTTAAATAAACAAATAACAGAACTTGTATGTGTTTTAAATTAAGTCGGCACTATTGCTACCTTCGTTATTACTTGAGCTAGAAAGTCGGTTAAATTAGCAAACTAGTAGTATTTTTTCTCCTGAATAAAACGATGAAAACAGGAAAACAATTGAACATCGCGTTTTCGATATATTTAAAAAAAATGATATTTTTTATGGAACACCCTGTATATTTTTAGATGGATCGGTTGCAAAAATTTTTTTAAAGGAAAAAGTCTCTATGCACTATGATCCTAAAATAATAAAATTTTACACACAAACAAGTTCTGTTATTTGTTTATGTAAAATTAAATCCTTTTCAAGGTAACAACTCTTATTTTTAGTGTATTTTTTTATTGAAAAATACACTATTATTGAGGACGACATAATTTTTTTACCTCACATTACGTAGGTACACTAAATTACAATAATTGTCGCAGCCTACTTTGGGAGTAATAAAATAATGAATAATTAATGAATTTATTATTTTAGGATCATAGTGTATAAAGACTTTTCCCTTTAAAAAAAAATTTGCAATCGATCCATCTAAAAATATACAGGGTGTTCCATTAAAAAAATTACCTTTTTTTAAATATCTCGAAAACGAAATGTTCAATTGTTTTTCTGCTTTCGCCATTTTATTCAGGAGAAAAAATACTACTAGTTTGCTAATTTAACCGACTTTCTAGGTTAAATAATAACGAAGTTAGCAATAGTGCCGACTTAATATAAAACACGGTGTATAGTCTAAAATCATGCACAAAAATCAACCAGAATTAACGCACGTGAACAACCAATCCTGAGCATTATTTTCAGCAATGTCTCCTCCTCAATAGTCTCGAGTAGGTCCTCGCTTTTTGCTGCCACGATTCAGTTCACGACGCATTTTCACTCCCTCACTCAGTTCAGTTCTCATATCGTATCACAGAATGCGTTCCACAGCGACGCTCCTAGCACGGAACCCTGTGGCACGCCGCATGTGCACTGCACTGACTCTGTTCCACGTCATCACAAATCTGCCTGTCACTTAGAACTGAACCTTACGCAGATATGTACTTAATAATATGTTCCTCCCATGACGCTCCTATACTCCAGAACTATGCAATTCTTCCCAACGGGAGGAGTTGAAAGAATTTTGTATATCTTCTAGAGTCTATCTAGACTATTATTGATCTATCCGACTTTGAAGGGCTGTTGTGCTTGCTTTTTTTATTAGGACCAATTTGGAGATCTTAAAAAAAAAACAGAAATTCCCCCTCAGAGTTAAAGGGTTTATCATCTTGATTAAATAGGTTGGTCTGTAATCCTGGATTCCTAATCTCTCGTTTCATGACAATTTCATAGGCGCTTCCCCGTAAGTTGAATTCCAGGTCTCCACGAATTTTTTCGCACCTTTTTTTCTGTAATTCTTTCTTTGGGGATAGTTCAGGCTCAATTGGGCGTATTGTGAAATTCGGACTGTTCTTCCAATTTATTAGCGTGTTTCCTGTTCATTCTCACTCTTTGCCAGTTTCCGTAGGTACGGACTATTTACTCAGATATTTGGGGTATCCACCAATTAGTTGTTGATGATCGTGTCTTCTTTATTTCATTGGTATGTTCAGGTGTGACAAGATCTTCATGACAAAATTGAAGTTACCGGATCTGACCTTAGTGACCTGATCTGAGGTTTAATCTTTGAAAAAATTTCAGTCAAGTGTCAGAGGTTCAAGTCTATTACCTTTAACGAAAAAATTGTTTGTCTTCTCACCTTGCCACTTTCAAGGACGTTGCATCTAACTATGCAAAATGTCTTGACGTATCTAGTTTTAGTGGGAAGTCATCAAAATTCGTCGCCACAACTCTGAAGACTGTCTAGCCACTATTATAGACTTATAGTAAACCGCAGACATTCTCATTCATATTGGAAATTACGTTATGAACGTATAAACCCGAGAATGTCAATAAAGAATTATTTAATATTTATTGTTTTATAAAATTTTAAATCTGAGAAAATCGGTTGAGAATTTTTGTTTGGAATTTTACCGATAAATTATCATTGAGCAAGAAAGGAAAGTGATCTTCGAGAAGACGTGATTGAGATCACGTTCCAGGTAAACAAGCCTTATGAAATTGAAGGACTTAATAAAAATTCTCGTATTACTATAATTAATTAGACTGAATGATGTGTGACGGAGCAAAGAAAACGATTCGTGGGCGTCTCATTATGAAAACGTCCAACTCTGGAACTGAAATAAAAATGACGCAAGTTGTCAGGTATACTTACCTACTTCTATTATTGTGTACTTTTGCTTAAATAATAAAAATGAACGCACGACTTAGGAAAACAAACTTCAATTATTATTAACGTTAAAAACATGTTTTTATTTTATTGTATGCATTTAACTTTTTATGTAATTATTTAAACCAAGCATAATCAAGATAAGAACAATAGAAACATGCAATAAAAATTACGACTGCTAATGAAAGGTAATTTTTTCAACCATCATGGTGGATGTATTAAAATGGCATCAAAGATAATAATAATAATAATTATTATTATTAGTAAAGTGTGAAATATGAATTATGACAAATCTGATGAGATAAAAAAGTAGCTTGAGGTGGAGTATCCGAGATATACAACTTCCGGGTAATAATTGTATTAATTGCCCCACCCATAAAACAGCGGCTAGACAAAAGTAAACAACAAACTGTTTATTTATTAATTAATTTTTACTCCTACATCTTTTTTTATAAATTTCAAATTCAAATACCTTACTGAGAGCTATTTTTGAATGTGCCGCACCACTATAAAAAGATTCAAAACTTCTAAAGACTTGACAGAAGATAATGCCCATTTAAAAGGGGCTAGGACAAGAGTCTTTATAGGTCTTTCTTATTCAATCTAATAATAAATACTATAATAGAGGCTGTTAAACTTAAGCTAGGATAACAAATAGGCCGCAGCAAGATCAACATATTTGTTACATAGTTGACGCCGGGTCTAATCGCGAGTAATAAGGACGATCTAATAATATGCAAATATTAACACAAAAAACAAAATGCATGATAATTGTCATATCCAAGAATACTTGCACGTTACAGGTAGAAAAACACTACAAAACAGAAGTAAAAATCATACAGACTCAAAACGATGAAGATTAGACAAGATGCTCTGGATACCTGATGATGAAAGGTGCTGAATGACGTACCATGCAAGTGCATGAAATTGGTATAGGTTCAAGATGAGATTTATAAACAAATAAAAAGTAAAAACATGGAATTAAATCATGTAAATGATCTGGTGAAGAGATCTTAGCAATAATTTGTTTCGTCAAGCGATCAAAGGCGATCAAAGCGATCAAAAAAAATCAATACCTGAATAGGCTCAGAGTAAAGATGTTCTTTCGTAGAATGACGCACAACAAACGGAAAACTTCCTTATCCGAACGTTATGGAAATTATCACTCCCTAGTTCTATCATACCCCAGTTACATAGAAAAAATAACGCGGAAGGTTGATGAGCTTGTCAAAAAATCGCGTTGAAGAACATTCGCTGGAAAAATTACTTTTCACCTGTTTCTCGAAGACGCAGGAACAGCTACAGAAGCACCGATTACAGTTTTGAACTTCTCGTAATTTCTATCATCTGGCATGGGGGATTTTTTTTCAAAATCGCAGAGATAAATTTTTGAGAAATATTTGCACCGCATCGGAGTTTTCAGTTAAAAAATCTATGTCTTCAGGATGGGCCGTAATTTTATGTGAGCACAGCTAATAGCAAAACGAGTCGGAAAGCATTCCAGTTGGACCGTAAAGAGCTCAGTATCCTCACAAAATGCAAACAAAAATTTTCGAAATTTGAATGAATTTCGTTAAAATTCGTGTTTTGCCATCGATCAGTGGATTTTTGTCGTAGATAATAATCGCATGTTCGAGGCATGGTCTGTTTCGTAGCATTCCACTCCGGAATGGTGAAAATAACGCCAAAGAGGTCTCTTGCCCAATGGCTGTGCAAAATTACCAAAAAAACGTCCGATTGAAAAATGACTTTTCTGCTGTATCTCGATCTCGAAGACGAGGAAAGCTACAGAAGAATCGATTACTGTTCTGAACTTCTTGTAATTTATAATGTTCAAGTAGTGATTTTTGCATTAAAATCGCAGAAAAAAGTTCTCGAAAATTTTTCACTCCCAAAGTTATGCCAAAATGCAATTTTTTCAGATTTTTTTTTAAACTTAACGAAACAAAAAGGAGGTGCCATTGCTGCAATTCAATTCAAGAATTCACATATATTAGCATTTTTTTAATCATCAAAACGGTAATATTACAAATTTTATCGAAAAACTGTGAAGGAATATCGACTTTGTATATAAATTAGAGTACATGCACTAGTTAATTTTTATATAAAAACTTAAGTTGAGCCCATATGTTTAGAGGATTTTTCTACTTAAAATTTCTTCAGAAAATGTGGTACGTTTCCTGTTATTTCAGCTCTTCCCCAATGGGGTAAAATGGTAACTTAGCAGATGATTTTTAAGTACCTACTTCTTAAAATTAATCAAAAATTTGTACAGGGGAAAGTGTTTTAGGCACCTGAAGATATTTTTTGTTCCCTCACTGATTGGTGTAAGAGACCATGCAGCGAGAATTGATATTCCTTCTATATGAATATGACCCTTTTTGGATGAATAAATGGAGCTGAGCCAACCATTTTTGTTTTTTTAGTCAGAGTAGTGTTTTTATTGTAGTTTTTTTCTTATGCTTATCCTCTCTTGTCAATTATTGCGTTCCACTGTTTGTCAAATGCGTCATCTTATTTTCGTTGTAAGTGAAAGTTGATAAATGGTAAAATAATTTGACAAATTGTGAAACACAATAATTGGTAAAAGAGGAAAAGGAAAAGAAAAACCTCAAGTCAAGAATTTAACATGCAAAGTAAAAAATTAGAGGGAAACAACGTATATGAAAATGTATCTACGCATTGTATATTTTGTTACATTAGTGCGAAGAGAAACTTTTCGAATTAAAAAAAGCGCCGATTCTTGTTGTAGCAACTATATTTATGCCGCGCAGTTACCTAGCGAAACCGGATTCCATCATCGTGAATAATTTGTTTATAACTTCGATAAGGAATATTAATTTGTTAATTATGGATAAATTATACTGAATACTGTCGGATCTTTTAAAAGGATTTAAGATTATCAGGTAATTTGAAAAGATGTAACTATACATATAAAGGTTACCGCAGTCATCGTATATTTTTACTCCGATGAGGATTGAATGTTTAGTATTAGTAACAAAGTTCAGAAACTTTCATTACTCCGCAAGTTTAAATCGAAGAGTGTCTTGGAAGAATATTACGTAAACAAGATAAGATGTGTCAGGTACCGTCAGCTGAAATACCAATATTGATCATGATTGTGACTATTATACCTAGTGACTTTCCTGGAAGTAATTAATAATTAATTATGATCATTGAAAGACCATTAGGATCTATCGTAAAGAATAAGTAGGTCAATAGCAATAAAAAGAGTATTTTGTCGTGCAGTAGTTTACCTTTAATAATAATAATAATTGAAATGGAACTTTTATTCTCATACTTTCAGGGTGATTTTCCGATTCTAACCGGTGGATAAAAATTATCTACTTGATAGGTATATGCGTTTTAAGTATGTACAAGAATTGAAAACGTACTGGATTTTCTCATAATGTCATAAATTGTTCGTTTATGCAGGTTGCCATGCACAGATTCAGTCAGCAGTTTGTTTCTCTTTGTGGTGAGAACTGATGAGTTTGAGAGATCATTGAGACACGCTATTACATAACTATATGACGTGTGAAATACGTCTTTATACAGGATGTTGGGTAAACATGCGGCAAAAATTCAAGGGGTTGTCCCTTGGTCTATTCAAACAACATTTTCTTTTCAAAAAGTAGGTACATGTAAAGTTGCTCAGTCTACAATAAATGTTCGAAATGACTTCCTCCAGCCTGGATACTAGCATTCAATCTTCTCGTCATTCAACTCTGAACTTTTTCAAATACGCCAGGATCGTTTCTAATTAAGTTACATCCAGCAATTATCCGATTTCGAAAGTCGTCCAAATTCTCCACTGGAATAGCGTAGACTAATGACTTCAGATATCTCCACAAGAAATAATTTAGGAGATTTAAATCTGGAAATCGAGCGGGCCATGCGTGTGGCCCACCTCGACCAATCCAGCGATCTCTTACAAAATCACGAGTAACCAAACTAAAATGTGGTGATCATGCACATAAACCACATTGCATTTCTTGTCGTCAATGGTACATCCTCCAGAAACTCAGGCAATGTTTCTACCAAAAAGTTGCGATACATCTCGTCAGTCAGTCTTGCTGGTGGAAATACAGGTCGAATTAGATATTCACCCACAAGTTGGGGTCAGTTGGTGTAGTTGCTTCATACTGTAAGAGATTACCGTAGATTCAGTCAACACTACCCCCCCCCCCCCCATATTTTGATTGAGAGATTTGATTGTGGTCTAGGTCTAAGGACTTGGGGTCAGTTACTTTTGAATTGCATGGTTATTCAAGAGATTACTGCAGAAAGTAAATTCCTTGGTTCTTTTGGCTATTCCAGTGAACGCTTATCAGAAGAATCATTTTTAAATAAATTTATGTAACATAGATGGAGTAAAACAGCCGCCAAAATCTGTACTAATCACGACATTTTTGGGTACTTTGGTTTAATCGGTTAACATACTGTCTTTTTCAGCATATTTTAACCAGGTCAAAGTTCGTCAGAAAAATTAAACTTATTTATGCATAAGAGTTTGAAATAATCTTTTTTTTTTTGTTAACGGATTGTTTTTAAAAATTTTGCTTTTCAGCTCTAATTATAGACGATCAATGTAGGATCGTTTCATGAAGTGAATTAAATCCCATCCCATTCAGGGATTTCCGTCCCTGAAGTAGTATGATCCTAGAGACGGTTATCAATAAATGCGGTTGCCCGAAAACGCTTATGCCTGACAAGGGATGTCAATTTACGACCAAGTGTTTAGAATAATTTCTTATTAAAGTTGGGGTATTGATCACAGCCTAAAACCTGTCAATTTTTCTTTTCCGCAGTGCAATCCGACTGAACAAAATAATATCGTCCTGTTTTTGTAAAATTTGTTCCAAAATGTAGGTACTTTATGATATTGTTAAATCTCCTTCATCGTAAAATACAAAACAAATGATAAAACGTGTGTGTTGGTGTGTATAAACATAATTGGGGGCTCTCATAGTGATAAGAATTATTATTTCAACGTGTTTTGGAGCCTAAATCTTAAAAACAATAAAGCAAAACTACGTAATTGCAGTTAACGCATGACCTTGTGTCAACTTTCCATAATAAAAGATTAGTAAAAATATCAACATGTAATCAATCATGTTTTTAAATAGTTTTCAGAAATAAATTTAGTTAATAAGTATTGATAAACGTTTAATCTGGTTTATTTTAATAAAAATTTAAGTTCAAAGACATCGAGCTGATGAGTGCCCGGCAGTGTTTGATTTAGTTCTCCCGCAAGAAAACGTAGATATCAGTCATATAAAAAACGAGTTTATAGTTGATACACTCATTGAAATTACCTATTTACTGATTTCATGTTAAAACACCGCAATAACAAATAACAATAAAGTCATAAAAATGTTACAAGGCTTCCAATTTTCTATGTGCGCAAATTACAAGGCTTTCGAGGCCCCTATTATATGATTTTGCTTGATAAAGTATTTTTCCATGTTTTATACAATTTGCATTTGTAAATTTAGGGAATTTCTAGTAGGTAGGTATACCTAACCATTTCTGCGTAACTGAATTCTACTTACAAAAAAGCTACTAGTGCTCTAATTCATAACAAATATAAATATGTAACATTTTGTTGTTTTGAAATGAACTGAAAACCATTAATGATAATTTCTTATCGAAAAATTACTTGACAAAAAAGAATGTTACCTAATGGCTTTGATAAGGCTACATTTATCTTCTTTTTGAGGATATTAATAGCTTTCGTATTTTGAAAGGAATGGCAGTATTATTAGCCAGTTCATTACTAGAGTGTCTCTCATAAGAGTGTAAACACAAGATGACTTTATTTTCCCTCAATCTATGGCCGTTCATAAAAAAAGCAAATTGATACTTCAAAAAGCGATCAGAAATAGATTTACACGCCTAACGTAGGTGTGCTCTGTCCACTGAGTGTTGTCAGTTCTCATGCGACACTGATTCTGGCTAAACAATTTCATTTAATTCGAATTGATTCATACACTTATTTCTAAGTCGAACCAGATGTGGTATCGCAGTTCATGTCAGTGGCGTGTGAATTTGTTATAGTATGATTAGAAATAGCATGTCACCTACCTGCTGGTTGGCGTTTAAAAGAAAGCATAACACCTCCGTTTTCTTTTTCTGCAGTAAAATATCCTAGCAATTTAACCACACAAGACCACGTCCTAGCGAGTTCAATCGTTTCCCAGGCATTTTGTGTAATTTTTTGTAGTTCCATGCGAGAATATACCCTGTCCGTTTTTTTTAAACGTTAGAAAAACAAGGCAATATATTTTTAGGCATTCAGGCCATCAATAAGTTACTCGTAGTTTATCACATCGTACAATATCACAGGTAATTCTGCTAATTTCGTATTAAAAACGCTTCAAATAACAAACCTCATTACGCTGTCACTGTCAACTGACAGTAGCCGATGAGCTGGACGACAATCTTATCGTATTAATCTAAGCGTATCAAGACGCGAGTCGTACTTCTGTCTCACTCTCGCTCATCTTTTTAGAATTGCTGACGAGTCAAACGTATTTCTGACAATACGTCCCAATTCAACTCGATTGATTATGCAATGCCATAGAAGGAGTAAGAAACATAACGAGATGATGTATCCTTAGTTATCACAACAGACAACACTCAGTGTACAGACTATAATTATTACTAATTATTATAAAAAAATATAAAAGCAAAAAAATTTACATACTACCACTAGGTAAATGTCAACGCAGATGTAGAAGAAAATATAGCGAACTTAACATTTTATGTGGAAATAATTTTAATAATTCGATTTTTTTCTAAATATGGAAGGACTAACATCTCTGTTTGACATGCGCTGACATGCGCTTGTACCTTAAATGTATAAAAATAATTTATGTCTTTGGTAACCTGTAAAACCATAAACGAGCAGAATCTTGAAGAAACGCATTAGGTGGACTGTTTTAGACATTGACATCGACGTTTCGCTGTAATTTCAGATTTCAGCTCGTCAGTCTGCCGTATCAACCAAACGACCACGCCACAACTAAATATTCCTGATAAGGGAGAGAGGGAGTAAAAAGCATCTTCGAAAAGAGTTAACGAGCATAACGAGAGGGAAAAGTAAAGACAACATTACCTTCCTTGAAAACATAGTATTGATAAGAACGATTCAACTGATCATTCTTACCCAATATATATAAATTCTGAGTGATACTTGACAATGATGAAGGCAGGTATTTTATGTCTCTGTTCCTGATCTACAGGTTAAGAGAAGATCGCGATAAGGAGATCCACCTTTTACAATTATTCATCTAAAAATAAACTGCGCTTAAATTATTATACCAGACATCAGATATCCTTCATGGATCATGGATTAACTAATCAGAAATGCACTACTAAATTCAAGTGATTATAATATCCAGGTCTGCGATGCATCAACACTGAAAGCATCTTTTACAGAGAGGCCCAATAAAAAGTATATTATTGTCAATTATTCCAATCCAAGTACACCAGGAGAGGAGTGTTTCGAACAGAGAAACTGAAGACCTATAATAGCCTAATGCCCGTATTCACAAAGCGTTCCTGTCATGTAATATCTCGAAAATAATTAAATAAGTGGGATGGAGATATGCAGTTTTTTTGCATTAGAAGGAGATGGAGATAATTGATTACGTAATTATTTAGGAAATTATCCTTTGTGAATACGGGCATCAATGTGCTAAAAACTCCATGTGCGTTTTGTTTTTGAAAAAAACCTGAGGCAGATCTTTTTTTTTCTCGAGGGACGCCTTTTGATGTTGAATTTTATCTTGACACAACACAACCCCCTATACTCCCCTCTCAAGAATTCGAAATGAAAGGGGGGGGGGGTCAAGTGACCCTTCATTTGATGAGGGTATGTAGAACTTTGCAGATACAAAATATAAAATGGTTTCAACTCGGAGTGGAAAGTTTTCAAAAAGACACCAAAGTCTGGATTATCTAAAACATCGATCGTGGCTTACATTGCGTATTGCCATCTAGCGGCTGAAAGCAATACTTTAATTATTATTATAGACACCTGTGGATATGACGAATTATTGAAAAATGGGTAAATACGTATAATTAGGAAAACAGTTCTGTTTGATTTGTACACCTTGACTGCCATATTTAGGTGTACCTTATAATACATTGTTCTCTATTTAAATCCAGATAAAATGTACCTATATAAAGAGGCATTGCCTAGTATCTGCCTATAATAGTTGGTTACTGTTGATATTTTATTCATCCATTATTCATTATTGCAGTACGGTCGGTTAACGAACAATATTATGCTTTGCCTGAGTAACATCTCTTTGTTTTTTTAACCAATCGACCTTCAGTTCGACATCTTTTTGTATGTGTACATATTAAAAAGATACAATGGAAAATTTTTAACTGCAAACCCGGTTGCAAACACATAACACTAAATCGCACTTAATAACGAATGTCAATTTTTTTAGTTCCCCTTTCCAGGCAATAATTTCTAAAATAACAAGAAATTTGCATTAATAAGTGATAGACTTTTAGTATAAAATTAAAATAAATGTCTTCAAAAGTGGTTTTTTAAAAAATCCACACCTGTTTTGAGCCAGGTACTGAAGAAAACTTGTTTTATATTTTTATCTATGTACTAATAATTTGAACAGAAAAAATAAGGCCTGAATCCTGTCTAGAGAATGCTTGTAAGAGTAAAAATTTTTAGCGTCCCAGTCATTTTTACACTATACCTCAGTCGGCCAAAAGATATAGTAATAAAAGTGCGCGGTAAGTTTACAATCCAGGTAGGCAGACCTTATACACAAGAATTATATACACAAACCTTAGAATGCCCTTCTCATTGGTTTACCGGAACCAGGTAACCAATAAATAAGGCACTATCTGCCTACAGATGTGACTACTTGGACCTTAAAAGTTTGTGCGCAGTTTTATTACTATATCTGTTGGTCGACTGAGGTATAGATTACAACAAAATCCTAATAACGATTACTAGAAATTTGGCAATTTAAACAATAATTAGTGTAGGTTGCGCAAAATGTCATTAAATTCTTTCTTTGCTGAATTCCTAATTCAATCCAATGATGATTTAAATAAATTTACGATTTACCAACTTTTTAAGAAATATCACGCTAATGAAGCTTTTATTATTAATGCAATGCTATTTCATGGAGATTACCGAATAAACATTTTAATAGGACTCGTATATTTCATGTTTCCTAATTCCGGTTCTTCAAGCTTATTTTCCCACATCACCTGAAACCTGCTGAAGATATTATTGTGTTGCGACGGACATTTTATAGGTCCGTCAATCATTATTTTTTGTCAATATTTTTATAACTTGTTTGGAGCAAATATTGTATAATAAATAGGTAGGTAAATAAAAAGTATATACAATTTAATTTACTATTTATTATACCAGCATCAAAACTTAACGAATTAGGCAAGAAAAATAAAATTCACCTCAAGTGGATACCGGGCCATCCCGGAATCGAGGTAAAAATCGAAGATACTCTTCAACCTCAGCAAGGAAAGTCTCAGAACACTGACGGGATTCCTAACGGGACACTGCAAGCTCAAGGAACACCTGAGGAAGTTAGGCATAGAAGAGAACGGCGTCTGCAGATTCTGCGGGAAAGGAGACGAGACACCACGTCACCTGCTGCTCAACTGCGATGCGATAGAACTCAAAAGAAGTACTGTTCTGGGCCACCGCCAGCTAGAGGCAGGGAACTTACCCGACCTTGATCCTCTCAAAATCCTGAAGTTTCTCAAGGAAACGGACTTGAAGAGAGTGCTTCACTAAAGGGATTCCACACCAGGCGAAGCAAAATAGAGGGAATACAATAGATCTCTTAGGTCGCAGTGATTTGATCACTCTCAAAGATACAAATACAAATACAAATACCATAGCATCAAACTTAAAATAGTTATAGATACCTACTGCAATAATCATTTTCGTTATTCGTATAATGTCCTAAGAGTCCTCTGGTAGGAAAAGTCTCGAGCTACCTACCAAACCGCTGCCGATCGCTTTTCGTCAGTTCCACCAGTTTACCTCGACCCGTGCCCTGGAGTGTTCTCACTGCGACCATTCCGGTTGTTTACGTCTGTATTGCAGGAAATAAAATATATTAATTAAAACACCCACAGGCGTCGTTAGCCGTGTCATTCTGCTTCAAAGGAGGTCCTCGACAGGTTGTAACTTCGTTCAGTAAATTCCATAAATAGGGACGCTTGTCAATTATCATCTCATTACGCTAGATGATCCTTGAAAGGAATCAGACCGAATTCTTCGAAACTCCACGATGGTTGCGATCAGTCTTGAGGGATCAGTACTCCACCAAGGTAAATCTATTCACAAGTTCAATACACCAAGCCACAGATAAGGAATTGCCGGTAAAGACATTCCCACAGAACTGCGTGACTACACATCCGATAAATATTTCAACAGCACGAGCAGGAAACTGATCAGGAAGTTCTGCTGGTTCTTGTCCCGCGGTCGCTGGTTTATAAATTTCTACCATTTTCTGATTGGTTTCCTATGAGGCATGGTAGGGTAGAGTCCCAGGTAGCAGACCGTCGTCTTGAAGACGTCTCTGTTTGGCCTTCCCTGGACGAAAGTGACGAATCTAATGACGTCATGTGGACCAACCACTCCAACCAGGGACGACAGCCTGAAGACGTACATTAATAGACGTCTTAATTAAAGACGTCTATTGTGGACGTAATAAAGACATCCACAAGACGTAATGTAGACATAAACGTGACGGAATATACACGTCCAGAATATTAGGTTTTTAAATCGATAACATTACATAAATATGCTCATTGAACCAGCCCATACTTTGATGCGTGGTAGGGTAGCGTCCCAGGTAGCAGACCGTCGTCTTGAAGACGTCTCTGTTTGGTTTTCCCTGGACGAAACTGACGAATCTAATACGTCCTGTGGACCAACCAGGGACGTACATGTCACAGCATGAAGACGTACATTAAAGACGTGTTAAAGACGTCTATTGATAACGTGTTTCATACTTTTAAATATCTACATAACGTAATAAAAACATCCACAAGACGTATGATATAGACGTCCACGTGACGGAATATACACGTCCAGAATATTAGGGTTTTAATCGATTACATTACATAAATATGTCGATTGCACCAGCCCATACTCCATACATGTAAAATGAATAGAATCGGGTTGTGAAGGGTGTAGCGCGTATAAAAGTAGGATTCACGTACGTCTATAGGTTTTTCATAATGGACATCCAACTACTGCATGTTTTTTACTAAACAGACCAAAACTTCTGCACACTGGAAACTTGTAAGTGAAAGTGAGTCATAGGGTTTTAACATGCAAATTCAGTTTTGTGAAAATAATACCTCTGGGTTAAGATTTGGAGAAAAATGATAAAGGAAATAATTTTTGATGATCACGATTTCCATTTAATGAGGCTATTTTCGGTTAAAACGCTTCACCAATAATGTAGAAATATCGAGAGAAAAAAAATTCTTCATAATTTTCGTATTTGCACTCATTTGCTGGTTTTATTGACATCGTGGATTGTTGGATTATGTAATAATGACATTTAAATCAAATTATACAAATTTTTAAAATTTAAATTTTTCTTGATAACCATATAATATCGAAATGTAGGTACAAATACAATTAGATAGCAGAAGAAATAACTTTTCCTACGACCACTATACAAAACACTACTTTGCGCATCGGTTTTTTGCGCAAACTAGCAGATTTCTCACGTATCCAAAACTGTGCGACAAAGTGACATAAGGCATAGCCAAAAATCGTTTCCGTACAGTTTTAATGTAAACAATAGTGATGGGCAGTAACTGAGAACTCAACTGTTACTTATTGTTAATGGAATAACTATTCATTTAAAGCTTCAAGGTAATAAAATAAACACAAATGGGATAACATAGAACCCGACAAGACTATAAAATATACTCATTATTCTCTTGTGGCAGTAATTATTAAAATTTACGAGTTGATCGCTAATAACAGCATTGGTAGCGCTCAAATCAAATTCACGAGCGTGAAAATAACTCGCACACCTCTACTAACTTCAATCGACGACGCACAGCGCCTGCGTTGTGTGGAAGTTGCATATCTACCACGTCCCCACGCTCATGTCACTTATTTTTAGTTTATACGGAGTCTAATAATAAATAATAATAATATTGTCGGTAGAATTCAATGATTTAACAGTATATAATATTAATATTAAAAAGTCATTGGTAGAATTGAAAATAATACCTACTTACCTAGGTAGTCTGAAAAAATAAACTTTAGTTACCTATCATTATAATGGATTGTGATTCCTCTGAATCTGAAGCAGAAAATACACCACCTGAAGTCAGAAAACAAGCAGGTTTGTGTTCTTTGAATTTTCTACCTGTAGTTTCGAGAGA
This sequence comes from Malachius bipustulatus, assembly GCA_910589415.1. NCBI lineage: Eukaryota > Metazoa > Arthropoda > Insecta > Coleoptera > Melyridae > Malachius > Malachius bipustulatus. Next base: position 25,463,516 of record OU342635.1, read on the forward strand.
AAAATACGAATCTGCTTATAAACATTTCATAAATTGGAGAAAAGGTCATAAAAGCAGAGCATTGTCAGAAAAAATAATTTATGTGTTAAATTTGTTAAATAATTAATCTGTTAAATTGTGGTCGTAGGAAAAGTACTGTGTGTAGCACGTGCGGAAAAGAAATTTCACACTCGTGTGAATTGTGACACTCGACTTCGTCTCGTGTCACAATTGTTTCACACTCGTGAGAAATTTTCTCTTTTCCGCACTTGTTTCACAATACCGGGTGTCCCAGACTTAATTGACCCGGCCATATCTCATATATAGGTTGATATAAACGAGCCGAATAAAAGGCATATTATTATATTTTTCAAGATGTATAACATGACAGCATGAAAACAATCCCCACTTGAACATCCCCTAAGTTACAGCCCCCACCCTTAAAAAAAAGAATAGCACCCTGTATATATTTTTGTATATTCAAAACTAGTATTCGATTGTCTATTCAGATGATTTTTCAGATTCAAAATTGATTGAGAAATAACCAAGAAAAAGTTCATCAAGGTGGTCATGACTTTTTATCTTAACTTTCTCTGGATGACTTTTGCTGTCAAAATTTATCAATATTTAGTCATAGTTTTTAACAGGCAGGTGATAGTTATTATTATAATTAAAGTCCAAACAATTTATTTAACAATTCTGATTTATTGGGAAATTTCAAAAAATAAAACAAGAGCCAAAGCACTTTATCATGAACCTTAATGACGACTGTGACCTGCTAATTAAAAACTATGACCGAAATATTGATAAATTTTGACAGCTAAAGTCATTCAGAGAAAGTTCAGATAAAAAGTCATGACCACCTTGATGAACCTTTTCTTGGTTATTTCCCAACCAATTTTGAATCTGAAAAATCATCTTAATAGAGAATCGAATACTGGTTTTGAATATACAAAAATTTATACAGGGTGCTATTCATGTTTTTAAGGGTGGGGGCTGTAACTTAGGGGATGTTCAAGTGGGGGTTGTTTTCATGCTGTCATGTTATACAGCTTGAAAAATTATAATAATATGCCTTTTATTCGGCTCGATTATCTCAACCTGTATATGAGATATGGCCTGGTCAATTAAGTCTGGGACACCCGGTATATACTATTTCCAGAAGTTATTTCAATATCATTTCATTCTAAAGATAGGTAAGCCTAGAGATATTATTTGCATAAAAAAGAATTTCCATGTTAAATTCCTATGACTCACTACTTACAAGTTTCCATCCTGTATTCATATGACAAAGTTTTTTCTTCAAAATATTCATGCACCAGTTTTCCCTCAGAATGTTATATTTTTTTAATAAATTTCAAACAGGCAGTAAAGAAAGTTTCAAAAAGGAAAAGCAGTTTCAAGACACGTCGAATAAAGCTTCAAAAAAGGACAACTGATTTTTATTGAAATATCAGTTTTATGACTAGACTTTCTTCTATTGATTAATATGACCCCCCATTTAATTATAGAATTAAGTTCAATAATAAAATCACTCATGAATTTGTTTTTTACAACAACGATCGGGTAAAAATATTCGGCTTCATTTTATTATGAAAATATTGTTTGTTTTCGTGGGCGAAATAACATTTTTGGCGAGTTTCAATGACCCCATAACTTGCTGTCTCGGCCGAAAGTCACGTTCGCAAGCGCGCTATAATAAACAACTAATTTCGTGTACTTAATACAAAAATAACAATTTTGTAGTTTTTCTGTTAGAATTTACATTAGTACAAGCTGGTTAATACTTTATGCTATTTGAGATTACAGTGAGCAAAAAAAATTATTATGGAGTCTGATAAAAAGGGTATTCAATTTTTATTTCGTCTATTATTATAATTATAAAAATTATTATTATTATTATTACAGAGAGTATTAATTTTAAATGCAATCTGCTGATATTGCGAGCTGGATTTGATACTTTTTAGTTTATTTTTTAATAAAAAAATACACCATTGTTTTTATATGATGCTGGATACAAGATAGAAAATTTATTTTTTTATGCACTTTTTATTATATTTTGTCTAATTTATAATCCACATTTAGATTTATAAAAACCTTACGTCTATAAAAATATAATTCTAAATTGAATGTTAATTATTTAAATAAAATTAAAAATAAATAAATAATCATCTCATATAAAATTGTTTCATTTTACAAATTCTGTATTCGTCCAGATCTAGAAGAATCTTATTTTGTTTATAATCTACATGACCCCTTTGGAGTCGTTTCGAAAATAAATAATAACATTTTCTTTGGTCTCAATAACATTGCTTCCATGATGATTGTACTGATATAATATTGATATAAACAAGTAAATAATGATAAAAACATGCTCTTTTAAATGACACTTTCTGGCATAGGTCTTGTGGTCTGTTGTAAGTTATGTTTGCGGAAACTTTTTATTACCGAACAAATGAATTTATATAGGAAGTTAATTGAAATTTATGATAACAGAAATCAAAATAACTATTACACAAACAATAACACCAGATAGATTTTATTTTTAATATTATGTATAATAAAAATTTGTATTCGTTTTAAGACACTTTTTATCTGGACCAAAACCTGTATAATAATAGTAGATTCTAGTCTAGAGGTTAAATAAATGATATAAATTACATAACAGAGCTGAAACTTAAATAATAATAATAATAATAATATGAGAAATTTAAAATTAATAACTTAAATAAGGGGCTTTCCAAGTATGGCCCAAACAAACTGTGCAGCAGTGCATATTATGTAGAACAAATAATATAATTTTAATATTGACTCAAATTAAATTTTTGTTACTTAATTATAAAATAACAACCCATTATTTACATATTTACCCTATTTAACGTAACGTAATGCTATTATGATGTTAGTAAAACAATTATTAACGTATGTTGATGAATAAAAACACTTCTGTAAAATTCTACTCAAGCTTATTTCAAAACTGAGATAAATCACTCTATATTGTCTAAATCTCAGACAGTCGAGCCACGTCATAATGACGTCATGTCTTAGCTAGTTTTGACCCTCCACGTCATATTAACAAAAAATCGTGGTCGATGTCCATATTCCTCAGACGTGATTTACACAAAATGTGGTTTTTATGACGTCGGTCTAAAGTCGTTTTTTTAGTATTGTTATGAAAAATTGACTTCAGTTGAAGATAAACAGTGATTTCAAGTTTGAATTTAATTTGAATATTATGACAATTAAATTTATGACTTGTAGCAAATAAAAATAATTAATAATAATTATAAATTAGAAATGTAGTAGTCAAAAGAAAAAAATGAAGGGGAAGGATGTTGACATGATACAAATATAAAGGTGTAGTTGTATCATGGATGTTGATAGCAACGAGAACGAGAAATTAATTATTAGTGGGAATTTTAAAAATATCTGTCAGAAAAGAAGTAAAAAAAGGTGAAAAATGATTATTTGGAAGAACTAAAGAGAAGAACAAGTAACAAGCAACGGAAAAAAGGATTAGAGAGTAATAAGTTATAAAAGAAGAGAGGTTGCCAAAAAGAAATAGAGGAGAAAATTTGAATGCAGAAAGAAGATAAGTAACGGAAAGGAAATATTTATTTGTCAAGGGAAGAGGACGGTGTCGGAGAGCCAGGAAAAGTATTTTGGAGAAGCGTTGTGAGAGATAGATCATAAATTAACGAATTGTCAATAAAATTAAAAATTTTGGTTCAAGCCAAATTAAATTAAAAACAAAATTTTTCCAACTGAACCCAACTGAAAAAGAGAAAGCCCTCTTAAATAATAAATAATTTTTTGTTTAGGGTATATTTTTTTCAAATTAAATTAATAATAATAACTTAGGAAGGGGGGGAAAGGGAATACCATAACAGTACATAATTATTTAACGTCTTCCTTCTCCATTTTGCTTGTATGTACAATAAATGTTCTATACTCAGTTCTTCAACATAGTTGTGTTGCAGTAATTGGAGAGGGATTGTTAAACGTGGTAACTAACATATTTTTAAACTGAAATATTCGGTGGATATATTTTTCGGTCATTTCTAAAGTCATAATTACGTCAGCGCTGATCAAAAAAATCACCAATTTTGAAAAAAACATTTTACAGATTCATTTTTCTTTACTAACGATTATAATAACTCTTTCGCATGCAGTAGGTATTTAATTTTGCCGCTATATCATCTACTCAAAAAATAATCGATCACTTCTCCTTGTGTTTTTGCCTCAATTCACTTTCCTTATCACTTGTCACTTCCAAATACATTAGCAGTTAGCACTTATCATCAATCGCGACTGGTAGCTCTTCTCTGATAGTTTTCTCTCTCTTACTAGGTTTTCGTCGTTTGACACTAACTAAACCGAACTATAACTTAAATCCTGTCTTGCAATAACAATCTAGACCTCACTGTTCACTATAGCGCCTTCTCTTAGCTATCCATGTTTAAAATAATCTATTTTTTTTAATTAAAAATACACTAAAAATAGGAATTCATTTTACAACCCACTTAAGTCTCCAGTTGAGGAAAAAATCTTTCTTGGAGTTTATTGGTTTAATATACATATTAACCTTGAGAAAATTAGAAGTCATTAAAACAGTGATGACAGTACATTAAATAATTAAGTAGGTACTTAATAAGAAAAAACGATCACAGTAGCAGCTCAAAGCTGCTGCGCTTAAGCGGATTTGCCCCGTATAAGTTGTTTTTGCTAAAATAAAATAAATACTTAAAAGATTCAGGTTCTTAAATAAAAAGGCTAGTGAAATAACCAGATTGTCAAGTAATAAAAATGCAAATAGTGATGAAAAAAGTTTAAAAGTAAAAAATCTTTTTTCCCATAAATTTTATTTTAGCGATGATGAGTAATATTTTCTAGATATACCCACCTAGAGGAAGTAAAAATTAAGATGGAAATGAAGACTCATGAATAAAAATTTAAAAATTGACCTTTAGTTTTATAAATATGGAACTCTGAAAACATCTCCTATCAGTTCAGCGTGTTGCTATGACATTTGATCAGAAATAATTTACATGATAGAAAGGATAATGATTATTGTGGAAATATCCTCTAAAAAATCGACCTATTCTCCATTTTGCTAAAATAGATTTACACAATAATCTACTGGAATCCAAAATTTTGCTGAAGTATTTCCACGAACATTTTTCTGGGCAGTTGATGAGCGAGCATAAACTAGTGAAATGTTGTTCTTTTTTGCCAAAAACAAATCCTCTCGCAAATCCCCAATCAAGAGTTGATCATAGAACCTAAACTTCAAACATTTTAGTCCATAATTAGAAATTCAACAATTTTTTAGGCAAACTTATGTAAGAACGTAAAAGTCACAAATTCGTATGTAACACTGTAGCGGCTAGCTTAGTGAAGTTGGCACCCCTATAAGTGCGAATATTTCTAAAATTTAGACGGCATTCGTTTAACTACCTTTCAAAAAAAAAGTTACGGTAAAATTTAAAATATCAATTTTTTTGGGGGGGCGGACAAACGAAAATTTTGGTTGGACAATCGTTGAAAACCCGTGGGCAAACGAATGCCGTCTAAATTTTACTAAAATTTGCACTTAGGGGTGCCAACTTCACTGAGCTGTAGCGGCTAGAGAGAAAGGAAAACCATTACTTTAACTTACAGATAATGTCTGAAAAGTCCACCGCCAGCCGCGATGTAAGCCCATGGAAAGGTAAAACTACTGAATTATAACCCCAACGCAATCTTGTACCTTATGCATTTTCAATTTGACGTACAATATTCATAATTATGTCTCGTATTTGCTCTTCATTTTGAATTTCGTCTGCATTCTTCTTCTTAGAATGCTTCATCATCTTATAAAGACATTGGCGATCATCATGGCCCATTTTATTTTATCTGCTACTGTCCTGAAGACTTCTACAGATATAGCCTTCCCCCTGTATGGCCAGTCGCATCATCTCATATTTTTTGTTTTTCAGAGTATATGACCAAAGTAGCTCATTGTCCTCGTCTTTATAGTGTTGATTATCTCTCTCCTTTTTCCTCTGCATAAGCTAGTTATTTTACGTGGCCCTAATAAAAATAAGAATTCATTGAATTTAGATTTGGTGACCTTGCTAGCAGACCACTGAAGAAGTGGACCGCGCTTACCCATCCACCTTTTACTAAAATAATATTTGTCTATAGCAATTCTCTTATTCAATTTACAATAACCCTTGCGGCATGTGGTGGCGCACCATCGCGTTGATAGCACATCACGTTCGATCGTCTTAAAACAACTCCAAACAGTAACACAAATATGCATTTTTTGCCTCCTGATATAAAACACCCTTGTTATATCCAGTAAAATTGACGTTTTTTCAATGCGTATTCCCTCCCATGACCGCTCGCACATTTTGACAGAAATTTCAGCAATTTTGAATTCCGTTCTTGGGGTCATACAAAATCTTTCAAATCTCCATAGAAAGTAATTCATACCGCTAAAATCTAAAATCTAGTAGGTAATAATATAAAGTCTCTATTTGGCGAAGCGAGGTGTTCTGGAAACATTTCTCCCGATGAATTATGATCGCTCACATTGACTGTAAGGGGCCTTGCTCCATTCTGTTGAAACCAGATTACATATCATTAAGAAGACGCAGGGTAGTTGATTGCGCCAATGAAAATATCTGGAGCATTTCTCCACATTAATCGTTCCGTCTTTTTACTTTTGTGCAAAATGCCAGTTCACTCTGAGCAGGTGACGGGTTGTACCAAGTCTTCTCAACTCAGAGTGCAAAACGGTCTGAATTGAGGAATTCTCGTACTATGTTGCATGTTTTGAGGATAACAGATTTCTGTATTTAGTGTGAACGTTTGGTGTGAGACCAAGGTGCTGAAGATTTTTCTAGAGATAACTACTGACTATATTTCCAGATCATAACAAACTACTTTCTTTTGTTTGCATATTCTCTGAACTTTTACGAGTATGGCTAATTCTGTATACTTGGTTATTTTTCGCTTTGGAAGACAAAACAATAATTTATAGAAATTATTAAGAGTGGATAATTATTTTCCGTTTAATAAGACATTGCACAAGTGTTTTTTGCGAATATGGAGAACGATCAAGCACTGCATCTGCATTGTTAATTTCAATTAGTATCACATTCGGTTTGTTTGTTTTGTTTGTTTGTTGTAACCAAACACGGAAGACGGTTTTGTGATTCCTGATGCTGATGCTGCAGTCATCCAGACTTATATCACATTCAGTTAGTCCGTGAAATGTTATTTTACGGGTTCCCACAGTTTTATACACAAAATGCCTGCAAGGCACAAAATTCAATTATTATCATCACTTTCGGCTAGCCTATAAAACGATCTTTTGGGGGATTCCCACAGAATGGACTTGGAAGATCCTCAAAATTTCAGCAGAAACTGCGAATATCTGTAGAACGATCACGCAATTTGAAGCTTTAGTTATCATCACTTCTGGACGGCCTATGGAACACTTTTTTGGGGGATTCCCACAGCTTGGAAGATACCGACTGCAAAAACTGCGAAAATTTATGAAACGATCAAAAACTTGCAACTTACATTAAATTAGTATCACTTTTCGCTAGCATAATTATATGAAACGCTATTTTGGGTATACTTTCCATTGATTGGAACTTAATCGAAATGGCTGCAAGAACTACGAAAATATATACAGGGTGTTTCTTAATAACATGCGAATATTTAAGGAGGTTATTCTTGGGTCAATTTTGAGAAAAAAACTTTATATGAACGTATGTCCTAAAAGTCTTAACTTTTGAACTACAGGGTGCTAAAGTTTTTAAAATTAAATAATTTTTTCATAATATCTGTAATACCGCGCTGGATATTTTAATGAAATTTAATAGACAGGTATTACTCATCAAGAGGGATTTTTTCATGTCCCACATTTCGTTTTATCTCCACTAGTCACATCTTGCAGAATTTTATCTATGCATATTTTTATATTTTTTATTGTCATTTAACGACAATCTTGTTACCATGCAGAGAGACAGATTTTATTTTTTTAGGCGAAAACTGTGCATCGGACTGAAAAAAATCAAGAGACCACATTTGCTTGTAAAGGGATGGGGATTTCAAAAATAATTTTTACTTTAAGAAAAAGCAGTGGCGTAACATATTTTTCTTCAAAAACATTTAATTCAAAACCCGTACAGACGCCACTGGTAAAAGTACTAAAATTGTTTTCGCCTCATGAAATGCATGTTGATGCATAGAAGGCGTGTACCAAATTTCAAAAAAATATCTAGGCTAATATCACAGTTATAATAAAAAACATTTTCTTTAAATTTTAGCACCCTGTAGTTCAAAAGTTAAGACTTTTAGGACATACGTTCATATAAACTTTTTTTCTCAAAATTGACCCAAGACTAACCTCCTTAAATATTCGCATGTTATTAAGAAGCACCCTGTATATACTCAGGCAGTTTGCAGCTTCAATTACCGTCACTTTCGGCTAGCCTATGAAACGCTATTTTGGTGGATTCTCAAAGATTGGACTTGAAAGATACTCAAAATGACTGCAGAAACTGCGAATATCCATTGAACGATCACGCAATTTGCATCAGCTTCAGCACTTCCGACGAGCTTATGAAACGCTATTTTTGGGGACTCCCACATTTTGTAAGATACCGACTGCAAAAACTGCGAATATTTATAGGTATAGAACGATCAGGCAATTTGCAGCTTCAATTGAAATCACTTTCGGCTAGCTTATGAAACGCTATTTTGGGGGATTCCCACAGATTGAACTTGGAAGATACTCAAAATGCCTGCAGAAATTGCGAACATCTATAGAACGATCACAGAATTTTGCAGCTTCGATTAACATCATTTTCAGCTAGCCAGTGAAATGCTACTTTTGTAGATTGCCACAGCTTGAAGATAACCAAAATGGCTGCAAAAACTGCGGATATCTATAAAACAGATTAGGAAATAAGTCACTTTCGGCCATCTTGTGAAACGTTATTTTGGAGGTTTTTAATAATGGCTGCAAAAAACGCGAATATCTAAAAAACGATCACGCAATTTGTGGCTTCAGTTAGTCACTTTCGGCTGTAGCCTATGACACGCTACTTTTGGGGACTCCCATAGCTTGGAAAACACCCAAAATAGCCGCAATGCTACAAAACAACGAATATGGTGGATATAGTTAATGTATTGTTGTTTTATTTCAGGACTTTGAAAATTTGCGATTAATTGAAAATCGCAGTTTGATTTTCTGATCAAAGCTTATTGCATTCCTCCTGCAACTTGCAGAGGATGGAGAGCACTATCATTACTCTCTAGAGCTAATTTACGCGATAACTTCAGAACAAGCACTTAATAAACTTGAAATGTTTGAAGAATTGATTTAGATTTGGCGTATACCAACACTCCATTAGGTACAAGCTGCTTTGGAGTAAACTGTACTTTCGTGCAAAGAAACTGTTCTCGTGGAATTGACAGAAGTACCGGTTACTTATTACTAAAATAACATGATCATTAATTTGAAATTTTTTAGATAATGTTAATATAAAAAATTTTGTCACATAGATGTAGAACTAGCTTATGTCCATTTTTCTTGTATTTATTTAAATAGCCGTTCTGTATGTAGGTATATCACACACATTTTTTTCTTAAAAAAAAAAAAAAAGATTTATAAAAGCATTTAGACAAGAATCATCCGATTTGCAATAATTGAATAGGTAACTGCCCCTGCGCTCATCTTTGTACACACATCGACAACCGGATAAGATGGACGTTACAATTGGGTAAAAGTTATTATTGTTCTAATTTTTTAGGGTCACGGCCAGGATAAGGTGTGTCTTTTTTATATCGAACTATAATAGATTATTAGTAATAATTTCATTTAATTAAAATTTAATTACCTACGTATTAGATACACAACAATATTATGTTGTCTTATTAAAGAGGTCAACTTTTATCGTTGAGTATATAATCATATAGGTTAAATTTTGATTTCATTCAGTAGGTATCATTTTTAATTTTGAATATGCTGATTTTGAAAATATTTCCCCTCTGAACCTTTTTATCATGTTAAAGATTTTTTCATCAATCAAAATGTCATAACAAACATCAAAATGTCATAACAATCTCTTAATAATTAAGTTTTGTTCTGATATTTTACATAATTATTTATCCTAATAATAATTATTTTGTAGGTACTTTTTTTAAATTTAGATAGGTACTTATTCAAAGTTTGACTTTTAGATTTATACTTATATAGCTTTCATATACATAAAATATGTACATATAATTCAGTATACATAATATTAAGTTTTATTATCCTAGTATGTAGGTACCTATTTTTTTTTTTTATACATATTTATTATTATACAGGTGATTTACAAGCTCGCCGACATATTATTTTGACACATGGAAGCATATTTAATTTTGAGAAAAGCTCACTTGGACATAAAGGATGTTGAGTCCTTATTTCAGAGCTCACTGTGGGTATCTGTAAAGAGATACAAGATATAACTGTTCCTGAAATATTCTGAAAAATTGAAAAATAGGAATTTCTTATTTTTGCCATATCTTTCTTAATATTGGAAATTAATAAATAATTTTTTGTAGACCTACATAAGTAAGTCGTCAAGAGCTAGGTATCCATCTGACATTTCAAAATTTTTATAGAGTTTTCATAGTTAAGTTCTGTTTTTCTTATGGCCGCCATGTTGTTTTTTCATGTCATTCTGTACTAAAAAAGTTAAAGAAGCCCAAAATCTACCACATTCAAAAAAATTCTTTAAAAATTTTCTTCTTTTTTCGAAAAAAAAAATAAATTTTTATCACCGAATGACGTCATATTATGACGTCGCAATTTGACGTGAAATTGCTTGCCCTATGGTTATTTATGACATTCGGTTAAAAAAAAGTGTTTTTTTTGTTCTAAAAAGAAGAATTAAAGTTTGGAGTATTTTTTTAAATGTGATATACATGACAATACGTGACATGAAAATACAATATGGCGGCCATAAGAAAAATAAAAGTTGACTATAAAAACTCTGCGATCTATCTGCTTTGAATTGTTTTGAAATGTCCGATGGGTAGCTCTTGCCCACTTATGTAACTTATAAAAAATCATTCATTAATTTCCAGTAATAAGAAAGATATATGACAAAAATAAGAAATCTTGATTTGTCAGTTTTTTTCAGGATATTTCAGGAACGGTCACAGATATCTTGTATGCCTTGACGAATTCGAGATGGCTACAAGGGAGGGCATCTTTTCGCTGATTTAAGATAACCGACCCCGCATCTCTTGTGGTTTCCGAGATACCTATCATATTGAGCTCTGAAATAAGGCACACCCTAAATACATACTAACTCTAAGAGGTGTTGGAGTAATATGGCCCATTTTCACACACCCAAAACTCGTAAATGGAAGATAACTTAAAAAAATCTTTTAATGAGATATTTTTTCTGCTCATCAGTTGTTAAAATATCGAATTTATTTAGAAAAAAATAACAGAAAACTCTTAAAAAACAACATAACATTCCAAGAATAATCAACATGGTCGGAAATTTGACCCATGTACAAAATTCAGTCTACTCTTTGCAATCCGGTAATATGAAGTTTTCTTTATCTTCTTTTGAGAGCCCTGGTGTTCCTTTCGGACCCACTCTAGGCCCCGCATCTCCTTTTTCGCCGTCCTCGCCAGAAAGACCCATTGGTCACACATTCCTCATGGACCCATGTGCTGCAAGCGATACACTTTATCATATCCTTCTATTCCTCTTTGTTGCAAACCGAACAAAACCAAATTTATTTTTTCTTAAGAGGTTTCTTTTTGTTATGCAAAATGCTACTGTTATCGGAGCACTTGGAGAAAAAATATTTTTAAGTAATTGAGCTCTGTAATTAATTGCCTTTCTCCTTTCTGTTTCCCAGTAGAAAAATCTGGTGTTTTCAGAAGACTAAGAAAATTTGGATTTCATCACAGTTACATCCGATGCTGAATTCTTTGAAGTCTCTTCCAAAATCAAGATGATTATCTTGTTCAGAGACTCAGAGTAAACAGAACTTCTATATCCTTCTCATTTGTTTTTATAGATTTAGATAAAATGTAATCTGATCATGCTGAACATCCAGGCAGTGGTTCCATAAGACAAAGTTTCCCGGAATTATATAGCTTGTTAGATGTTTGATTGGTTGGTGTGGAAGGGCTGTCTAATGTCAAGCGGCTCGATTTTACTTTTACTGAACAGACGGATTCTAGCGAAGAAAGCAAGGATTTAATTTTCTCAGCTAATTGCCATAGCGGAATTTCATAATTAAATATAACAATCAGTTCAATCCGGTTTTGTTAGTCCTTGTTCTAGCTAATATTTAGTCCTAATCCTAGCTGTCCTTTCTAGATCTCCTTTGGATTTTAATTTTTGGGGACAAACAGTGTGACCCATTTTTTCTTGATTCACCTTGTAAAATCTTTATAATTCTTTTTTTATGAAAAAGCTTGATCAACTGTATTTTGGGAGTCAGAAGCTTTTCGTTCCTTAAATTCCAAGCCCTACTAGATCAATGTTAGTAGTAAAATTTCAACAATCATATAAGCGATTTATTTTTACAAAAAAAATTGGACACGTCACTTGATTCGTCATCTCTTAAAACGACACTGGTACAAAATTTAATCGAAACCTGAAAAGTTTTATAGATTTTATAGGCAAAATTAAAGTTTCAAGCCATTTCAAGGCAAATTTCAAGTCCTAAAGTTTCATAAAAATTTTGAAGCCTATTGGTTTCTTCAATAAGTGAAATCGGACATGAAATACTCAAATTTGTGTTTCTAAATTGCAATATGAGCTTTCATTGACTAAATTCCAAAGCTTCAGTGATTGTGACTTCGGAAATTTTGGAACAAGTGAAAAAAAATCTTTCTGGGATAAAGTGTCAGAGAGTTAAAATCAGTAAGAAGCCGAATGAACTTGTTTTTGTGTTTTATCGAAGTCATTATTATTTATATCGTAAGCTACTCAATGTAGTCAGTCGTATGATAAGATTCGGTTATTTTAATAAAGATGAAAGGAAATTCTGAAAGTAAGTTATCGGCAGAAAATGCGGGTCAAATTTTTGTCTAATAAGCTTAAGCTGATATACAAAATATTTCCTCTGTTACATTTTAATCAGAGAATTTATTTCTCATCAAAATGTCATAACAGTAATTTCGTCATTTATTATATTTTCTGATTATATTCTGTATTTAGCAAATCTATTTTTTAAGCAAAGGTCGTGCAGTACATTTTTTATTCATGAACCTCCGTTTCTTGTTTCTTTGTTGGTTTATTGTTAGGTATGGCTAGGTACTTAATTACTTCATTCTAAAATTTCATTATAAATGTAAATATGTACATAACTCTTTATAAGTTAAGTGTGTTCACTAAATTATTTGTTTAATGGTTAATTTAATATTAGTCAAAAATTAACATAAAAGGTTTTAATTAATTTTGTTTTTTCAATACTTACCTAGATTAAGTAAATATTACTCGGTAACACCAGATTTTTCCAGAATTATTATTGAAAATATTCATAGGGTGACGCAGTTTCTTATCCTAGTGGTCCACTCCTCCACTTTTCCTTAAGTGAGACGTCCTCCATAACCTTCTTTCTTCCATAACATTCTCCATTCCATAACCGTCCGTTTCCATTTTTATGTTTTATTTTGTCCTGCAATTAAAATATTATTTTTCCATTATTTGTTTCTCTTGTATCCAACATTTACTCATCAACTCTTCCACCTACAATTCGAATAGAGAAGAGAATAATAGACAGTCTTATTCGCTCCATTTCCCAATTTCAGATCACTTTGTCTTATTATAGCAAATTTACAGCTAGTTAACCAGCTTCTCTCCTGAGTTAACACCTTCATAATTCAAAATCTTGATAAGCTTCATCCAAACGGACGACTAAATCCTGAAATGCACCGTGAAAACTTTTACTTTTCTTTTAATATCTCTCTTCGACCAGCTTTGAACTTATTTTCTTGCTAGAAGCCTCCAAGATTTTAGAATAAATTCACTGATTGTGCAACATTCCTCACACTTCTGTAGTGCATATTTTTCGTCCAAGCGAACTAACTGTTTGCATTTTTTCGATCCTATTTAGTGCTCCGAGTAGGTATCCTGTTGCATGATGTCAAACCCTGTACATTATGTCGTGATTATAACCATCAAGTCATTATAATATCATAAAGGAAGAAGTATTTACAGGAAAAAATTTACCATTTATATTATAGACATCATTAGGTCTATGTCCTTCTTGCAAATATACTTCAAACCTACGTATACGCGGGTACGTTGTCTCAGCTTCGTTTGTTCATTCAATACTTACTTACAGAGAGGTTTTTTTTTCAAAATTGCTGACGAATTACTGGTTCCTGATAATTTATATTTATCTAAATACACTCTGTATGTGAAGAACGAAGATTAAATTACTTACATGTTTATTCAATATTTTTTTTAAGTTCTGTAGAATTGTCTTGTTAATGATTTTCAATAATAATTGTTATTGACGTAATTCAAACCAAACATCAATAAAGTACGCGTTCAGGTGTCCAAATTCCAACGTAATTAAAGTTTATAAAAATATAAACACAAATTAACTACCTGCATAATTCCAGCATTACCATATCTTCAATTTTCTATACAGTATTAGGTTATTTAGTCTGGATTTCACCTGTGTACATATTTCCAGTTTCAAATATATTACTACCCACATGAATAAATTAGAAAGCGAATACATACTAAAACTTGCGCCGCTCGCACAAAGTGTTGTAAACGAATATTATTATATCAAGATTGATAAATGAACAACTACTAACTGTGTCTAGAAAATTGTTCATTTTTCATTTAAATTAGCGAAAATCTGAATTCTCCCACATATTATCAATTCAAATTTTAGGTTGAAATATAAAGTTATTTCTGCAACCATTCCAATAAGGTATCCTCATTTCAGAATTTTGCAAACTATAATTATTTTATTTTCGGCCACATTTCATTGAAATCGTCACCACTCGGTTTGGTTCCTTTAAACTCACTTAGGTCAACTCGATTTTAAATTACTTCGAAGCCTCCATTAGCCTGTCATCACATAGACAACTACTCTATCAATATACTGTGTCAATGTGGCAACGAGGGCACGGTTTGTGGTCGCTGGTTGGATAATTTTATAATTAAATTAAATAATAATCGCTTGCTTTTATTATGATGATCGCAATTAAACATTAAAGACACCAGTTTTTTGTAGACTCACCTTCCTTCTGACTGTCAAGGGGGTGAACCGCTATCAAGTGGGCCGAGCGGTTTTTCCAATGATAGTGGTCAGAGAGGTGTGACACACGTAGATTCGGGGGCTGCTTCGTAGAGCAGGATGATAAATAACATGAACACCAAAGTTTAAAAATGAAAAAATTATTTACTAAAATAAAAATTTAGTTTGGTTTAAACACCACCGGCTTTTTGGTTTCTTAACTTTCTTTCCAAATCAACTAATCTTGCTCGGATTTCAAAATCGAACTTTTCACTGTAGTGTTGCCGCTTGAACTTTTATTTACCGGTAATATAGTTACTCGACAGTCAACGGCTATAGTGGAAAATTCAGCTAGATAAAGAAATTTCGCCGAGTTGTTTCTTCGGCCTAGTTAAGTGCGCAAAATGTTTAATAATTTGGAAAATTTTATTGATTCCAGCTTATTGTGAAATATTTTTTTCAGCAGTTAGTTTCTCGCATCGATTGTGAAAGATGTAATTTATTTCATCATTTCTTTTTCTTTTCAAAATTAATAATTATGCCAAAAATACCGCAACTAACCTGGCTCCGCCACAATTTGACGTAGGTAACCCTCGTCAGCTTGATTTTAAAAGATTGAGATCAGAACGATTTTAAGTGACATGACAGCTCGGTTTCAAGTGATTTTGAATAAAAACGGTAAGTGGCTCGGGTCAGTTTGTTGGAGTTGCTTCTTAGGTCAGCCCGGTTTTAAGTGGCTCGGGTCAACTAGATTTTAATAAAACAAATTATCGTAAAATCAGCAATTTGTAAATGTTCATATTTCTTAGAAGACTCTTTTAAAAGGTTCACTGGGCTACAAGCTACAAAAATTATGGAAATTTTTAGATGTCATTATTTTTCTTAATCGGTTTTATGACCAACACGTGTCTGGGAGTTAAGTCATTTGTTTTTAGAGCATGAAATAAAGAAGTGCATTATTTTTTCTTATCGTGTCGAGCACGCATTAAAGAAGTGCATTGTTTTTTCGCGTGCTTCACGACTACAGGAAATTTCACTAATTCTAAAATTACCTACTTAGATAAAGAATTATGTGTACAAACACAATGAAAGAATGGTAGGTGGAAATGTTTTTGTTTTTATGTAACAAAGTGTGGCGGTGCAGAAAAGTTGTTTTTTTAACGAATTTACCTTTTGAAACGAAAGCGATGCCAGATCATCAAAATATGGCCCATGGGAAAAAGTTACATGGCTTTATTTTGGTATATTAGGTAACTAAATATAATAACCGAAATAAGATTTTTAAAGAAAGAGAAAAGGAAAAAATACTTCTTCAATTGTAGTGGGTAAATCCGAATCCTTTTATCACTACATATTATAGTAGAGTCCACTTGTGGATAAGAGTCGTCTAGAAATGATTACCGTTTGCACTAAAAGATTAAGCTGGAATAAATTTTAAATGATCCCCCACAGTAAAAATTGACAAAATCCCGAAGACGTAAAAAGTAGTCCCGTTTGGGGGGGGGGGGGTATAGGGGGTAAAATGTAAAGAAAGGCAGGTAAATGTATCAAGCAGATTTGGAGCAATCCATACTTCGTGCACTGCTATAAATCGAAATTTATCTTTTATTCCAATTTTTACACAATTTTCATCGGTAAGTTGGTCTTTGAAGTGAGCAAGTACTACAAGAACGCCCGTATTTTTGCAGTCAATGTGACCCGTTTTTTATTGTTTGTGGATTCTACTACAATAAGAGAGTCCATTTTTATGGATTTTTGCGAAAAGAAACTCTTATTAAATCGAAAAACTTGTACTTATTTCCAAATTGGAACAATTATTACTAACCTCTGAGAGGAGCTCCTAGGACGGATGATCTTCCTAAAACATTTTATACATAAATGATTAGAAAATTTTTCTATAAATTTCGATATAGTTTCTATATGGTAAATTGTTAAAATGGGATTGTTTGTAACAATACCTATAATTAAGTAGGTATCTATTTATGGTAACTTATTTAAATAGAGCCTAATAATAATTTCCCTGAAGATAAACTTTCAATTTTCAATAATGGTACAGGGCAATTTGTCTATGTATAGATACCCGCAGTACTCTCACGGTATAAGAAATTGCTACAGATTTTAATCCTCTTATTTCCTCTAATAATAAAATTATGATATAATATGTAAAATTGGTGATGTCACGCAATCATAAGCTTTATTTATATAAAATGAAAAAATTAAATACGTAAGTAAGTATAATAAAACAATAAACCTACGAAAGCTTAAAGGCTAATAAACGTGCCCAAATTAGTCGACTGTAGATTATTCTGACGTAATAGTTTAAAAAAAATACACTAATATCTTGGTAAGTATTCCAAATTCAAGAAAGAACTACCTACATTTTTGATAATAGGTAGGTATTATCTTCGAGTTTTCGCGACAGTAATGTTAATGGCTGTGTTCTCATTCTTCTAACGTTGTTATCTATGTCGAATGAATTAGAATTAGCAAAAAGTTTTTAAATTTAAATGCATCAAGTTTCTAGTATTTTTTCATTAGTGTGTCTGACAGAATCCCAAAATTGTCACACCAATATGAAAATCTAGTTTATAAAGTCCCTTTAACAAAATAACAAATGCATGGGGGATGGTCTCATTTTGTCATTATACCCAAACATGGATGCTAAATTGTGAATTTCTGAAAAACTATCCAATCCCAGACTTCGGCGAATTGTTAAGAAACTGAAGATCAACAAAATGATGTTCGCATCAAAACATATGAAAGTAGAAACTCCATCAAAGTTATCGACTTTTATAAATCTAAGAAAGAAATTCAAATCATTTTGTGTTTGTGAATAAAATACTCGGTGTCGTCTTTTTCGGGCTTAAGATTCGCAACAATTATTATTTCATATTCGCAATAACCGTAGCAGTACACATTAAGTAGGTACGTCCTGCTCTGATTTTTATAACGGTGCATCTTAATCAATAGAATGTAGGCCGCGACAATCTGCATTTCAAACAAACTAAAGAATATTCCTGGTCAATGCCAAATAATTATTGGATGATCACAATGCCTGTTGCATTTATTCAACCATGTCGTGTTTTTGCGAAGATTTGCAGCCATTGATTATTCACGGATTATGTCGATCGTGACATGGAAAAATCGAGTATTTGGTCGTTTCAGGGCTACGGATACTGAGCCTGAAATGAGCTCTACCTTCTGCTCTGCATATTAGGATTCCGACTAAATTGTCAGAGTTATTACGTGACTAACACTTACGTACAGTCTGAGACAATTAACGCGATTTCCTTTCTTAGTTGTTTTACAGAAAATTACACCTCTAGTGATCTTTAGAATGAAGACCGACAGTGGCATTTACACGAAGTGATGCAAGTATGAGTAAGTGGAGCTCTGGGCTAAATGGAGGCTTATTTTCTGCACAGAGATACCTTTTATGACGGTTAAAAATGGATTAAATAACACTTCTTATACTTTAATGAAGTCTTGTTTTCAGTTATAGGCTGTATTAAGTAGATTCTCTAACTATTTGTGGGAATTACGAAAAAATAAGTTTTCTTGTTTTTACTTTATTTTTTGGACAACACAACGATTATTATAAATCATAATTCGAAAAAATTGTTACTAACTGACGGTTTAAAAAAAATCAATTTTGAAAAACGGGCAAGCAAGCGCAAGTTTTTGGTTCACTCTGCTTTTAAATAACTTTTTATGGACTGTCTTCAGTTGGTAACTTTTTTTTTCAGATTCCGGTTCTAGCTGAGCTGTGAGTGATTGATAAGTTCACCTAGTTCCTTTTGGTTGAACAAGCATTAATTTCAAAAATGATACCGTTATTCAGGACGTAATCTTTGCAATAAAGTCCTGAAGAAGTTGTCTGATATTGGCGTGACTCTGGTTAAACTGTTGTCCTCATATCTCTCCCGCAGAGGCCTCACTATCACCAACATGGGATATGACTCATACGAATTTACTGCCTCATCTGGGATACCGCAAGGCTCCAATATTTAGGCCCTTTGTTATTTCTGGTCTTCATCAATGGTATAGGCCTCAATATTGATGTTCCCATGCTTTTGAATGCTGATGATGTTAAGATGTTCGCGACTGTGGGCAATGTCGTACACCTTACACCAGAAGGACAACGTCATATCCATATGCATGCCATTGCCATTGGCTGTATATACGGTTCTTGGCATGGTTGGTGCAGTCGTTGATCTTGGTGTAGCGTTTGATACCAAGACTTCGTTTCGAGAATATAAAAGTCCTCTTCTGTGCATTTGTGAGATATAAACTGAAGTATGCACCTTAAAGGTAAAAAACTATTTGTACCTTTTTTGTAGATAACGAACGTCTCTATCACATTGTTTTGTTATTTTTTCGACCGGTCACAAAAAATTAGAAAAAAATCGAAATCGTGCGGAAAAATGAAGCAATTTTTCAATCATTTTTTAGGTCCGATTGCCACTCAACTATTTTTTTTTTCGAAAAATAATCTTTATTAATTTCGTACGTCTATGTCTCCCCTAAAAAATAGTGTCTACAAAATCTCTTCACGAGAAATATCCAGATAGGTGGTACAGTGTAAAAAAAAAACAAATTCGACCCTGAACGGGGACATTAAAATTCTCGGGTGCGGCCTATTTTCAATAGGTCGTATTTGGGGGAACCGAGCTCACGTCCCTGCCAAATTTCAACCCGATCGGTGCATCTTCAGACACATATTTAGATCTTGTCAAGACATTTTTAAAAGTTTTTGGTTTTGTATCCTTGTTGCTGAAATATTGCGGACTTCCGGTTTCTTGATTTTTGGCTCTAGCTTCCTCATTTTTCAGATTTCGCCTAAACGAACGCTGGTTTTGGAAACTACATTTATATCTTCAATTATTTTTGAATCCAAACTGGCGGCATGCTAAATTTAAGTAAATGGATATAAATGCTGTCATTTTGAATACAACAGAGATGTGTATAAACAGTATTTCAATATGAACATTATGACTGAAGATGAGGAGTTTCTGAAACTAGCTTTCGTTAAGGCCCCTTTTTCCCATATTATCCAAATGTTTTTATTTCTAAAAAAAACTATATTTTAAAGAACTTAATTTTATAAAGCAGGTAACTGGCACATTAATTAATTCTTATAAAGCTTGTGGCGTTGTATTGCAATCAAACATTGAAGAGAAATTTTTCTGGGAGGTATTTATTTGTATTCTACACGGACCAATGGCACTATTTATTATTCATCATGGCTAATTGACGGAGACAATAATGCATTCTTCAGATAACACCTTATCTAAATAATTATGTAACGCTAGCGACGTAGTCTTTGTCATCAATAAATTTTGTAACCTAGAGATCTTTGTTCGTTTGCATTCGGTATCAGTAATAATAATTATACTAAAACGCCAAGAAACCTTGTCTAAAGCGTGCAAAATCACCTAGACTAGTCTGGTCAGATTCAGTATATTAAAAGTATTATTATTTTTGTATCATTGATTATATAATCATAATTATTTAACTATAATAATGTCGACATTGCCCTTCAAGAAATAAAATTGATTAGTCATGAGGTTCGGATTGCCTGTCCACGTGGATCAACCACAGTGTTGTCTCAATTGATTATTCAACTCGATGAACAAATTTTATCCTGAAATTAATTCAACGGAACGGGATTTTAATCTTCTTTTTCTACAAAGAAGAACATTTTCTTCTCTTTTTATTTATATTTGAAAACCCTTTCAAAAAAATTCAAGTGATTTTTCATATATTTTTATACAATTAAAAAAATTAGGTAATCTTCTATGAATTCTTCTTCTTAAAACGATTAAAGCTTTTAAAACTGCAAGAAAAAGTACCTATTCATGGAACTAAGTACCTACCTACGTAACCGATTATTATTTCAATGAAACATTTAACTGTTTTCAAGACTAAGGGAAAAAATTAATCAAAGTTGTACTTCTCAAGGTAATGCTGGAGTATGGTAATGTCAAGGTAATAAAGAGTATGTACGTCGCTAATCGTTCATATAAACTTGCGTTACTTTAGGAGCATACATAGTCTGTAGGTTTCGTCACGGTGTTAGTTTTTTCTTGTTTTATAAGACCAACAACTCAAGGTGAACAATGCTAAATTAACTAGAACAATAGCTTAAAAAGAAGAAACTGCGCTAGCTAGAGGTTACTTTTTAGTTTGCGTTTCTTCTAATTATGTCAGCTGTTACGTGCTCAGCAAAGTTCATACATGTTCATTAACTCGTCATTAACTTTTTAATTGCTTTTATAAAACTGTTTCAATAGTATAACAAAAAAAAAACCTATAATGCAAGTTCCATCATCACCTGTAAATTTTCAAGAAAACCTCGCTAGGCTTGTTGATATAATTTTAATATTTCTTGATAAATAAGAATTTTTGGTTCTGAGCATAAAGAGATAACACCTTAAAGTATAATTTATTTAAACTTATTATACTTTTCATTGATCTGATCAATTAAGAGAGAAGGAAAAAAATCCATTTTAAATCCGATTCTATATAGATAAGGCTCAGGGGAATTTTGCTCTAATTTCTGGAAGTGTTTCACCTAAACTACATCTGTTAACGATGTCCACATAAAAGTTGTTATAACAAATAATAAAAAAAATACTTTATTAATGTGAGGCTAACTATTTTGACAGTGTTAGTTTTAAGTATAGTTTTATGCAAATATTTAAAAAAAAAAGTTTCCAAGCAATTGAGGAAAACCAAAAGTTGAAGAATCAAAATCCTAGTGAGAAAGAGGGAAAATTTCCATTTTAAATCCAATCACAGCTCTCATTTTTAGGTATTTTATTTTTGATAATTTTCTGCAAATGTTTCACGCTATTTAACTCAATAAGCTCCAGCTGGTAACAGCTGAGACAGCCGCATTAATATTAATATAAAAATGCAAAACTGCGGCCAGAAAAAAAAACGGAAGCAAAATACAAAACAATTCATAGCACTAAAATCTTATTCTTTAGAATTTATGGCCTTTAACTTTTAGCAAACAGATTAAATAAACCAGTCTAACTTTACAAGGCCCAAATGCCATCTAGCTGATGGTGTTGGTAACATTTCACAGCAAAAGCCTTCCTAAGACTATCTTCAAAACCATATAGATGCTTTAAGTCCCCGACAGTCATAAAACCTCCTATTTTAGATATTATTGACACGGACACGGAAGTGTCTTCTTTACTGACAAGAAAAGAAAGTCTTCTTCAAACATTAACTTATCAATACATTTGCAGAGTAGTTATAAATGTCACGAACGTTGAACTTGTATACAAAACGCTGTCCATGATGTGACCTTTCTGCGGATGTGGATAACTATAACAATCTATTTATTGACAGGCGAAAAGTTTGAAGCTCTATTTTTTTAAGTTTCAAAAATAGAGGTATGTAGTTGAGATAAACCACTAGAGATTGCCTCGGAAGCGTCATAATAAATAAGAATTTTCAGGGGTTAACTTATCTTGTTTAAGGGTTACTTTAAAAACATAAGCATTTTTGATCGTGTTTGCTTGGACTTCATTGTCAAGACTCGAGGTCGATCTATACTGGACGTCCAGTCGTGGACAAATTATGGTAACTTGTATGGGGGCAAGGTCGGATCACATCACGCCATACAATTTACCATTATAAAATATCCCTACTTGCCTTGACAGCGCCTATATCGGAAGTTGTACCTAAATCTCGACAGGACATAACATTTGTGATGTTAAAAAACGTTAAACATGATTAATTGCTGTAAAGTATTGGGGAAAGCTCACCCATATGGGTTGGTTTTACCACATCTACAAAGAATTCACTCAGCTATTGTAATTATGTCAGTTTCCGCTGTGGGCTGCTGTGGTATGCGTAGGTAGGTGTACACAAGATGTAGGTCAGTGGTATATTTTCAGCTAGTTTTAACCAAAAACCAAAAAAAAAGTCACCAAAATATTGAAAAAAGCTTGCATGCAGCAAGAATACCATAGTAAACCCCGATGCATTATTAGACTAGGTCCATAGCTAAGCTATATAGGTACTTTACTGCTTATTTATAGGAGAAATTTTTGGTACAACTGAAAAACGCTTAAGCGACTGATCGAGTTTTGTTGATCGAGAAAGTGTTGCCAAGAATTCAAAAACCTCCGTTCATATAGGGATATTCATCTTTATCTACATACAGGATCCAGTTAACTCTTGGAAAAGCAGGTGGATTTTGTGCAACGTCTTCTATCCATTTGCCAATTATGGGTGTTACAAAATCAAGAAGTGGAAGGTGATTTTTGCGAAGTGGGAAATGCGAACTATTGTGACTGCGAGCTGTTGAGAATCCTCAGATAATCCATGCGAGGAAAATGCACCACAAAGAGTGACTGATGTGACCATAGTTTTTTAGTACGAACTGGCAATTTAGTAGTTATAGTTAATGGCGACAGCTATCAAAACTTTTGTGGCCTTGTAATGACAATGGACAATAATTATATGATTCCAGCAGGCACGGCTGCTATACAGCATTAAGAACCGTTGAATCTTTGGCTGTAATCCCTCTTTTATATTCATCTCCATGCATTTATGAAACTGTCCCGTGTATATTCAAATCATCCAGCAACAAGTAAATGAATTGAAGAATGAAAAACGACACGTTATTGGTGTAATTGGGCGGCCAATCTGGTTACAATAATTTTTTCATCATTTTTAATACGTTTTTTGCGGTTTATTTAACTGAGCGACAGAATGTCGAAGGCGTGTGACGAAAGTATAAGAGAATTTGGTCATTATTTACATCCGCGGCTCCTACAGTTTCACTATGGCACCTATATAGGGGTGGAGGACATACCTATTATAGTAACACCAGGAAGGTATTAATTTGCTTTGCAAATGAAAGATAAGCGAACAAAAGGGCATCAAAAGAAGATCTTCCTGAGTGCGGGCCTGTTTAGAACAGCGAAAATCACAATGAACATGCAAGGTCAGAGTGTCGAGTGGACGGAATAAACATTAAAGCGGCCGGAAACTCGTAATATCAACACCAGGGCCGGTCTGGTAACATACGCAACATACGAACCGCATTCAAACGTAGTCGGACCATAATAGCGAGCGATGTCACGTATTTTGGAATATAAATGCAAAATAAATGCAAAATTCAAAATAAAAACTGTGCTATTGTTAATCTCGAAGATATTCCTTGCCCTGAAAGTGAAAAAAAAATAGAAATTCGACCGTAGTGCCAAAGAGGCCTTAGTGGTGACCTTGATATTAGTTTGCAATGGCTGTTTTTAGCTTCTTATCCACCCAGCACCCCTATTTCGCTCCTCGGTCCCGAAAAAATTGATGAAACTTAGGAGTCGCGGATGTAAATAATTACCGAGAATTTTTCTTTTGAATCAAAAAAAAATTATAAAGGTATTTCAATTAAGAAGAAAAAATGTAAATTACAGGAATTTTCCTCTGCGAAAGGCCGTCAATCATTAATCACATTTTTATACCATGGCAATAATAATTATTGATCTGCTATAAATTTTGCAGCAATGAGCGTTTCGCTCTTCCCAATTATTCTATGGACACTCTGTATTATTATAGATCCATAAAACTGAGTCATATAAAAAATAAATAAAGTCATTGTTATTACATTGCAATAAATAATGCAATTATACAAATGGAAACAAATTACAAACACATAAATCTCGTCAATCAAATAGTAATCTGAACAATTGAATCAGCTTCTAGAAACCCATAAAAAATCTATTTGGGTACTTTCCACAAATAACTTCCTGGCTATACCTTATCGTGTAACCTACCACCACTCAAATAGGTAGATATAAGCCATTTCTTGAATTTTTTAAATCTCTATTAAGCTCACTTTAGTCATATGTTTCTTAACAAGATCTAATTGAATATAAAATTAACGTAGAAACTTACCTATACCTTACCTAACATCCTAGCTCAATTATTTCAATTATTATTTCTCCTAATAAGTTGATTATTATTTCTTGTTCAGTAAAATAAAAAAGATTGACTTACTTGCACTAATTATCAAATTTAAGTGAGTAATAATAATTATTATAGAAAAACGAGACCTGAAAATTGTATCTAATTAGAAATTTTTAATAACGACTCCTGGTTTTTAATTTTCTAGGCGAAATTTATAGTGATTATTAAATGACCCACTTATAATTAATAATAGATAAGTTAGACACAGCAATTTGTTTAAATTATTACACGATTATTCAAAATTAGGTGACAAAGATGACCTGTTATTATGGAATTAGTAGCTAATTCTAAATTAAGTTTAGTTCTTAAATAATTAATTTATAAAAACAAACTGCTAGATTTTCTTAAACTAAAACACATTTTTATTTTCAGATGCAGCAATCAGCTCTGATATAGAAATCTGTAGCACGGGACAGGACATATGGTTAAGTAGATCTGGAGAAGGTTCAGCAAGAACTGTCACACTCTCCCCTGTAAAGCACAAGGGAGTTTGCAAGTTGAGGGTTATAGCTCCCAAAACTCATGTCATCAACATGCAATTTGTTCAAGCCATCAAGGAAGAGCTTCACAGTGCTAGGAATCTCAGTAACGAAACCACATCAAAGAATTATTCACCTTGCATGATGAGTGTGGTATGTTTCTTTTCTCCTGTTCAAAATGCTTAAAAATTATTTCTAATAAAGGTTAATGTTGATATTGCTTGCTAATTTCAGTACCTGCCAGAAAATCCTAGATTACCGGTTTGGAAAGGAGATCCATGTTCCGATAGAGAACTAGAAGATATAGATTTACTGACACCTGATTTCCGGATAGTTTGGAACCCACCATCAGATCCTTCTTTCTCTAGGGGAAAAACGTTTGTCATCACCGCAGTTGGACAAGGTAAACATGAACCCTCTGTTATTTTGGTTCCTGAATAAATCAAATTTTTACTCTCCCAGGTGCAATTTGTAAAGAAGCAGGTCAACATACATGTATGAGAATAGGCTGGGAGCCCATACTTTGTGTATCGGAGCGATTGGTCTGCGACAGAAAACCCAACTGTCCGGTCGCATCTTCTAGTAGTGATGAAGATGAGAAAATGTGCAAACAAAGTGACGATAGTCAGTCATCCTTGGAGCAGATAGCTGAATGGTTAAAAACTTTTCAACCGACAGAAAACCGGAACACTGATCATTGGATACAGGAGAAGTTATTGAAACAACTAAGCAATAATAGTCCCAACAAACAACTCGATAATGATAGGAATAAAGCTGATGAACCTAAGAAAACTTTCGGAAATTGGAGGAAATGGCAAGAAGTGAAACCTGAATCTAGTAAGTTTCATTTATTTGCTTTTTTTTTCAAGATTTATTTACTGCAGTCACATATTATAATTTATGATTTCATTTCAGCAACAAGCACGACTGAAAAGCCAGATGATTTGGACAAGAAATCACTAGACACCTTATCAGCAGCTTTATCAAAGTACGGACCTTGGGGTTATCTAGTTCTTGGTTGTGCAATATGTGGAACAGTTTTGATGTTTTGTGGTTTATGGGAGTGCTGCTGTAAAAGACCAAAGATTCAAGCAGACGCTACAACAGATTCCCATCCGCACACCACAGTCCTGATCATCAATCCTGAGGAAATGACCACCAGCAACCCTCCAAATTACGACGACTTGGACCAACCGCCCTCCTACGCAACATTGTTCCCTAATTTCTTCAAGTCGAATATCGCACACTGCAGCTTAACCACAAGTCAAGCGAACTGTGCTGCCAGTTCACAGAACAGTATAAGTGTAATTTGTGATCAAGTGACATTACCTTATAACACGAACTTATTTCTAAGCAATCATTCTCGAACCGAAGACACATAAAAACGTACATGAATGTTTAGGTATTGTATAAATAAATTATTTAATTGTGATATTGTCACTTGACTGACTGAATTTTGTAATTTAATGGTATCATTAGTTCAAACATTTTTATATTATACATCATTTGACATGACATTATTTTTATAATAAAAAAAATCACCCTATAAATGTATTGTGTTATTATTTAATATCTCTCATCATTTATGACTGAAGAACTCACTCACCCATCTTTATAGAAATTATGAAAGTGGCTAATGTTTCATTTACCTTGGAATTTGTCTAATATTGTGAGATCTCAAGGCATTACGAGATAAATTGAGACCATTATTTTATCACATTGAAAGGTACTTAATCTCAGTGAAAGCACTGTTTCAAACCGACAATGAAGAGAAACAATAGAATCAGGACTTAATTAAAATGATTAATCAATGTCAGTGAATTCATCCTTTTATAAAATAAATGCAACGCTTTCACTGAAACGGTTGTTTATTTTATGACTTCCAGGGGTAGAAGAGTAAAGAAGAAAAATGAAAGTAAGGGAAAAATTAAAGAGGACACAGATAAATCTAACACTGACAAAAGTCGCCATAAAAGTAAACCTGTAAGCCTGACTAATTACTTCACACATGAAGAAATAGGAGAAATAAAGTCCATTTTAAAAATCAAAGATGTTGTGAGTACCTATCTACATATCTACTTCGATTGAACCATTTCCAAAGATACCTTACGATTTTTAGACAAGTTTATCCCCAGTACTTGCAGCTACAATATTAAACAAACGGGAATTAATTGAGCATTTGCTTGAGGATGGATATGCCATCGATGGAATTAGTCAGGTAACAAGTGGATATGAATAATATCAACATTCCTTTACATAAGTATTTTTAGAACCAGAACCAGACAACTCCATTAATGTTGGCAATAAAATGCAAATATACAGAACTTGCCGAATTTCTAGTCCTGAAAGGTGCTAATACAGCATTCAAGCAACATCAAGGTATACTACCATTGATAACTGCATTGGAGAACAAATTATGGGAAGAACAATCTTTTATGAAATTATGGCATGCAGTCAATTCGGCCACTACTATAGACATTAATTTTGTGGATAAAAATGGTCATACGATGTTACATAAAGCAATTAGAAGAGATTGGGAGACATTTGTGAACATTTTACTCCAGAAAAAGGTACCGGTACCTAATGATACTACCTTTTCTAAGCAAAACGCATCTATTCAATATAATTTCAGCCAAATGTCAATGTTGCTAATATGAATGGCATTACGCCTTTAATGTTAGCCAGTCTTCGAAATAAGCCCCTGATTGCCGAAAAATTATTATATTATGGAGCGGATATTATCCGGGAAGATAACCATAGAAGAACGACCGTTTGTTATGCTATTAAAACAGTTATGAAGGTTTCAAGAAGCTCCTCACCTCTTACAGAAAAACTCGTGTCCGAATTGAAGATGCGGTCCCTTTTCGCTAAATATCTGAAAGTACGTTTATTTTACATTATCGAAAATAATGTTATTGAGGGTTTTCTCATTCAAGCTTCTCACTCCAAATTGGCACTAGAAATTTTGGGATAATATTCTCCACTAGGCGACCCTTCCAATGATGTTTTGCAATACCATACTTTCATAACAAAGTAACATAAGATTAATAGTAATGTTATAGGCAATGTGTATAGTGCAGGGATTCTATACAATACCTAGGCAATGTATACAATACCGGGATCGTTCAGGCAATGTATGAAATGATTTTAATTTCTTAAACTATTTCATACTTTACCTGGGTAATGTATACAATACCTAGGCATTGTATAGAATGCCCGTTGAACCATGGGCAACGTATGAAATAGAGTTTTTAAACAATTAAGTAGGTATACATGTTTTACAATTTGGTCAGGTCAGGTCATTTACTTTGACTGTCCCTTTAGATAATGATATCAACAATCAGGAAAGCGTTATTCACGTACCTAACTGTGTAGGTAATGGAAGTACCTATACCTGTTGTAATAACTGGTGCCTATACCTACTTATTTAACAAAATAAATAAATAAACTTGACTACCTTATACTTATACGAATATATGAATTATTGGAGGGCAAATTAAGTTTAGCCTTTAGTAGTAGGGTGCACGTTTCGCTGTCCATTGTCGTTCATTATACACATTGCCTGATGCGCTTCTGGTATTGTATACAATACCTAGGCAATGTATGAAATTAATCGTATTTCACACATTGCCTCGACGTTTTAGGCAATGTATACAATGACTAGGTATTATATACAATACCGGATTATATACATTGCCTATAACAGTAATACTTTTGCGATAACTTACCTCATGTCATACTATTTCTTCTTCTAAAGATTCCACAATATTTCTATTACCTTTTTTTAACAGGACAGACTAGAAATAATAACTGCTCTGGCTAAAAAGCCGGAAATACCTCACACCATGTCAGAAATGTTAATATCCGTAATTCAATATACAGTTCAGCTTACTGAAGATGGAATTAAAACATTATTAGATCTACAGATATTTCATGAATTGGAGAAAGTATAAAAAATACACTTTTTTGAAACTATAAATCATCTTATGCTCTACTTCCAGGCATTGAAGTATTCAATCGAGAGTACTTGTAAAAGTAAATTTATATTAACAATTTTAACAGAAGTCCTATTTTACAACGAACAAAGTGTTGGATTTATTATCGAACTTTACAACAAAATGATGAAGTCATTTTTTATGACACAAGTATTGAATTTAACTTTGGACATTTTAAAGAGGTATGTTGATCCTTATTAACAGTTTAGATTATTACCTATTAAACTTTCAATTACAGTGAATCAGAATCAACTTCAACTTTGGCACTTTTGACTATTCTACTAACAGCAACAAGTACCGATAATGGGAAAAAAATAATAAAAGAGAACTATAAAGATCTTTCGAAATATTTTGAAAGCATATTAATCAACTCTTCAAAAGTGTTCCTAGAATTTCCGGAAGAACGTATTAAAATTGTAGATGATACAATGAAAAGTTAACCATTTCTACTAATTATTATGAACTGTTCTAGATAAAAAGAAGACTGAAAAAATTCAAACGTATATTTGATGTATTCGAAACTCAAATTAACAATCCGTTAAGTTTCAAACTTGATCAACGGTCTAGTTCTGAGACGATGTATGATAAAAAACAGGATTTAGCAACCAATTCAAGAACTTTGAAACGAAGATCGCGTGCACTGAAAGTTAAAATCGCTAAACTTAAAAATGCGGAACTGTCGGAACGTGTGAATTCGACTCAGAAAAAATCTACAGATCAGAGTGCAATGAGAAATGAAAAAATAGAACCTGCGGAACAAATACAAGTTAATATACACCCTGTAACTGATACAGACAGTGATGTAAAAATACAGTATGAAAGTCTATCTGAAAAGATCTTCGCTGAAGAAAATCCAATCGTTGCATCATTCAAATATTTACTAGAGGAAGCAAATTTAATGCTTACGGATACGGTACCTTTACCTTCTGATTTCCAGGACTGGAAATCACATATTGCCAGCTTACCTTTTGATGATAACACATGGCAAGGCAGAAATTTGAATGTTGATAAAGAAAAACTAAAAGACGCATTTGACATAATGAGAAATATTTCTAATGGTACTCAAAATTGTAATCATGGAACTATTGGAGATGTTATGGGAGTGATCATTAATTATTTTAATGTTTTAATGGATGCAATTACAAAGAAGTATGAAAAGCACTTTGAAAATGATCATCGAAATGTTTATCGATATACTAAAATACAATTAGGTGATGTATTAATTGATTACATTAAACATTAAAACACTATACAGGGTGTGGTGTAAACCAACTTGGGTTACAATGGATGTTTCTATCAAGTTCTCAGGATAGGTTACATAATAAGAGATACGCAACTTTTACTCACTTATAGTGTGACCCATTTGTTCTTGAGCCTTTTGCAAAATCTTTAATTGCGAAATTCTAGCCGAATTTTCTTTAAATGGTAGAGCTTGATGAACTGTATCTTTGGTGCAAAAAGCGTCTCGTTCCTACAAAATCCAAGGTCTACTAGATCAGGGTATTATAGAAAAATTTCAAAATTAAGTTTTTATAAATTCTGGCCACGCCCCTATATTCCCCATCTCTCAAAACGGCGCTATACTAAATTTTATCGAAACATGTCAACTATTTCCGATTTTATAGGCAAATTGAAATTTCCAGAATTCTTATTAGCGATTCCAGGTAAGCCACTTGATTATTATTCTAACTTAAATCAATTTCTTGCAACACAGATGAGTCATCAAATGAAACTAATATCGCTGGCAATGGAGACAATCAAGAAAATAAGATACCTTACCTCAAAGATGCTCAAAAACACTTCAAAGATTTAATGACCTCCCTACAAAGTATGCCTTTTAAATGTCCAAAAGAATGCTTCAAGTTGATCTGTAAAATTGAATCCATCTTATTAAATCACGAAATCAGAGGATCGACTTTGCTTCCGCTTGTATCGACACTAGAACAAATAAAACTTCATCATGTCATACCTAGCAGTAGTGGCCTGGTTTTATATCCATATAAAAATAGACTCCTCACAACATACATGGAAGGTGTCTTGAATGGGCACATAGAACCCCAAGAAGATATAAAAATAAAATTGGTACCGAACATAGACGAAAAAGTCGCAATAAAATATAAAACTGAAACCCCCAATGAGCTTTACTTGAAGGAAATGAGCCTGCTTAGCAAACCAAAACAAAAAGATAAAAGAAAAGAGCTTGAGGCAAAGCAGAAGACGATGGATTACGCTTACCATCTAGAAGAATCAATATTAAAATTATGTGACAGTGACGATGAATCTACGAATGAAAATAATCGCAATAAAGACAAAGCTAGTACTTCCGATGATACTAATCCTATACCAGAAAATTCTGAAATTATAGTGAAGGCATTAACAAAGCATGTAAATTCTACTACCGGTGTCGGTGTTACAGAAGATCAAAATGTTCCTACTAAATTCAGTAAATCCATAGTGGGGTTAAAGTTGATGGAAAACCCTCTCAAATTATTAAACGGGGAAGTAAGAATTAGTTGTAAGGAGCAAAGAATCAATTACATAATTTCTAAGGGGGGAAATTTCAACCCTGTTGAACTTGGGTTAGACACAAACAATACACCTTTGGCCGTTAAAAGGATACCCAATAAGAGTGCTGTATGTAAAACAATGAAAGATTTAATAAAACCACTATTAGGTTTAAGACATCCCCATATTCTTCATTACTTTTGCTGCAATTACGACGGAGACGAATTAATACTGATTACCCCTTTATGTGAATGGAACATAAGTCAGTATCTTTTAATCACAAAACAAATGGTAAAAAGTAACTTGGTCAACCTGAGTACGATGGATATTGCAAGACAGTTTTTGTCAGGTTTGATGTTCTTGCATAACCATAAAGGACTCATAGTACATGGAAATATGAAACCGTCAAACATTTTTGTGGATTTATATGGAGTTGTTAGATTAGCTGAATTTGGTATACATCAGGTATGCATTATCTCTTATTAATAATAATAGCAACAGGTTACATGTAAAACTTGAACACAGGCCCTCTTCAAGATTATAGAAGCTCCGGATACATCGCTTATTTGGTTTGCTCCAGAGACTTATCAAGCTTATAAACAAACTTCTGTTATGGAATGTACCATACTCTCAGATATTCAAGTTGCAGGTGATACTTTCCTAATATTATCGTCTATCAGCAATTTTAATTTAATAAATTTATAGGGATGTTACTACATTTCATTCTAACCACTGGCAGTCATCCTTTTGGAGACGGAATGTATGAAATTTTAAAAAATTTAGAAAAATACGTCCTAAAACTGTCCACACAAGATCTTCTACTCAAAGAACTAGTGGTATGGATGATGAACTATGATGCCAATGAAAGACCAATGATCGAACACGTCATTTCGTTAGTATTATATTTAAACAAATCATAATTTACTTATCGAATTAAATTACAGGCACGTTCTATTTTGGTCCACTAGCAGAAAATGGAAGTTCATTCTAACATGTGCAGGGATTACACAAAACGGAACACCTCTTCCTGTTGATGTAACCGAACTTCATTCGATGATAGATGAAAATCGCAAGAGAGAAAATAAAAAAGACATATGGATCGATGAAATAAAAAAGAAGCATCCCAACCTACTGATTGCAAATCCAGATACCCTCACGGGTCTTTTAAGATTCATAAGAAATTTCTACGACAAACAAATGCAGAATGAAATGAGAGATCTCGACCTGTGTAACTGTATATTGACTCTGTTTCCACTTCTTCCCTTAACACTACAGACAATTATTGAGAATACGGATTGGGCACAACATTCAGTATTTGCGTCTTTTAATTTGGTAGATCCAATACACTGATGATTAAAATTTCCTGTTAATTATCTATGAAAGATACTTGTTATTTTGAATATTTTAATTTGCACATTTTAATTTTTATGTGATTTCCCTCATGTAGGAACATTTTATTTATATCCACTGTTAAAAATTATAATTTTTATATTGTATTTTATTTATTGAAACATGGTTTTATGAATGAGTTTGATTCAACCTTCTGTTTTTTTTTTTTTAAGGTAAATTAGAAAGACAATTCTATTTGTAAATAATATATTTTCCAAATATACAAAAACAAATAGATCAGATCATAGCCAGTTAAATAAATAAAGCCTATGATATTAAAAAACTGAATTAGTATCAGTGATGTGGCTTTATAACATTTTTTTATTAAAATAATTAACTTGTACGCATTAACAATAACTGCAATTAACAAAAACACATCTTTTTTTAAACAATAATAAAATATACTTACACACATGTTTGGTTTTGTTCTAAATTGACTAGTCCAATATAAGCACTGGCACTGCTAACCTGCTAACTCTTGAAAAAATGATTACTCTTAGGACCGAGTGAAAATTTCTGTAAAATTGAAACCGATTACGGTCTACTATAATAAAACAAGAATTGTAAAATATTAAAAGAACTAGAAAAATCACACAGTTATGCAATTATAAGCAAATTTCATTAGTCTAGTAATTTTTGTTATCAATCTATTAGTTGTCATTTTAGAAAAAAAAAACTGAACAAAATTATATTATAACACTTTTATTATAGTTCAGTCGGTAAAGTAAAAAATGTATCCAAAGTTCATCAAAAATCTGATCTAAGATTTTCCTCCAATAATTGTTAATGAAGAGGTTATAGAACATAAATTCAACGAAAATTAGTTCTGGGGGTACAGCGCGTCCCCCCTCCCCCCAAAAAAATAAATAACCACCTCTTTGTTGAAAAAAGTATTTTTTCGCTAATAACTCGTTAATCGTTGGATATATCAAAAAATACTCATTAGAAGAAAGGAAGCTTGAGTGATTTCCTGATAGAAAGGTATCTTGTACTTTTTTCGTATATGTGATAGTTTTCGAGTTATTTGATGCTTTAAAAATGGCAAATTTTGTATTATTGATGCGCGCCAATTTTCGTACATTTAAAATTGTTAGCGCGCAGCCTCTAGGAAAAATGAAACTTCTTGAAAACCAAACAATCTATGGAGAAAAATTAAAATAGGTATTGATGGGACATAAAATACAACATTTTTTGCCATTCACATTTATTATGAATAAGTTTTAGTGTATAAATATTACAATATAGAACAATTATTATTATTGTCTGTTGGTATTTGCTATTGAGTATTTGTAGGTCTAATAAAATAACTAAAATCAATATAATGTTATATGTAGATGTATTATCTTTTAGGTCAAGGAATTACTCTCAATGCTGAAAAAGTTAAAAATAAAAAATTACATTTTGCAATTTTACCATGAAAGTTGGCCAAATTTTGGCAATTTTTTTATTATTTCCTAAAAATTAAAAAACCCAAAAAAATGTAGGTAAACATTTTTGAAAATATTACGAAAAATTGCTATAGGTACAATAAGTGTACTTAAAAATAATAAAAAAATATCCAAAATTTGGCAAACTTTAATAAGATGGTAAAATTGCAAAATATATATTTTTTTATTTTTAACTTTTTCAGCATTGAAGTAATGCCTTGACCTAAAAGATAATAAATACATCTATAATATTATATTGAATTCAATTATTTTTATTAGGCCTGTAAATACTCAAAATAGCAAAAACAAAACAGACAATTTTGTTCTATACCGGGTGTCCCAGACTTAATTGACCAAGCCATATCTCACACACAGATTGAGATAATCGAGCCGAATAAAAGACATATTATTATAATTTTTCAAGCTCCATAACATGACAGCATGAAAACAACCCCCACTCCAACATCTCCTAAGTTACAGCCCCCACCCTTAAAAAAATGAATAGCACCCTGTATATATTTTTGTATATTCAAAACCAGTATTCGATTCTCTATTCAGATGATTTTTCAGATTCAAAATTGGTTGAGAAATAACCAAGAAAAAGTTCATCAAGTTTTATTCATTCATGACTTTTTATCTTAACTTTCTATGGATGACTTTTGCTGTTAAAATTTATCAATATTTAGTTATAGTTTTTAACAGGCAGGTGATAGTCATTATTATAATTAAAGTCCAAACAATTTATTTAATAATTCTGATTTATTGGGAAATTTTAAAAAAATAAAACAAGAGACAAAGCACTTTATCATGAACGTTAATGTTGACTGTGACCTTCTAATTAAAAACTATGACCAAAATATTGATAAATTTTGACAGCTAAAGTCATTCAGAGAAAGTTCAGATAAAAAGTCATGACCAACTTGATGAACTTTTTCTTGGTTATTTCTCAACCAATTTTGAATCTGAAAAATCATCTGAATAGAGAATCGAATACTGGTTTTGAATATACAAAAATATATACAGGGTGCTATTCATTTTTTTTAAGGGTGGAGGCTGTAACTTAGGGGATGTTGGAGTGGGTGTTGTTTTCATGCTGTCATGTTATACAGTAGCTTGAAAAATTATAATAAATGCCTTTTATTCGGCTCGATTATCTCAACCTGTATATGAGACATGGCCTGGTCAATTAAGACTGGGACACCCGGTAGGTATATTGTGTCTAATATTTATATGTATACTAAAACTTATTCATAATAAATAAAAATGGCAAAAAAGTGTTGTAGTTTCTGTCCCCTTCAAAACCAATTTTGAAGGGGACAGATATTTCTCCAAAGGTTGTTTGGTTTTCAAGAAATTTAAGTTTTTTCTAGAGGCCCCAACATTTTTAAATGCGCGAAAATTCGCGCGCATCAAAAATACAAAATTGTCAATTTCTGAAATATTGAATAACTCCAAAACTATGGCATGAACAAAAAAGTTACAAGATACCTTTATTTTAGGAAATCACTCAAGCTTCCTTTCTTCTAATAAGTATTTTTTGATATATCCAACAATTAACGAGTTATTAGTGAAAAAAAAATTTTTTGGGAGGGGACACTCTGCACTTGGTTTATTTATGTTCTATAACCTCTTCATCAACAATAATAATTATTGAAGGAAAATCTTAGATAAGTTTTTTTATAAACTTTGGGTACATTTTTTCCTTTACGGGCTGGCCTGGAATATAACCCAATACAAAAATCCTAAAAAATATTTATAAAAAACATAAAGGATGATAAATAATAATTTATATTCAAAATTGTTTCCGGCTTATAAAATTACAATTAAAAAAAATATAAGGTTTGTGTAAATACTTCAGTTCTGGCAAAACAACTTCTGTTGCACATCATTTTTTTTAATTAAAAAGTAGTCATTTTTTTCTACAGATTACAGATGCCAGTTCAGTTTTACTTAACTGGCTTCTTAACTGGATGCATACATAAGACACAGTCCATCTACTCGTTTAATTTTTGGTCCGAGAACTTGCCCATTTAGTCTACTCTCATTTTAAAGGTAGTGGTAGTAGATCATTTTGATTGATAATTGTTTGCCAATATTTGAACTAAGAATGCAAGGGCCTTGGGGAATCTAAGTAACATCTTCGTCCCTGCCAGTGCCATGGGGTCCAATAATTAAACAGCCAACTGGGAAGCATCCAGTATACGATTTCGGAAAGGTGTCATTCCATCTGTAGATGGGTAGCCTCCTATACGGGACCTCATTACCTGTTGGTAAAACAGCTATCTAACCTACCCATTTCTAGCCTGGATTTCAATAGAATGTATAAAAAACAAATCAATAAAAGACAATCCCAATAGTTTCTTTCTAGACCATCACTCTGAATAAAAAAAATCGTCCATTTTGTTCAATTTCAAAATATTCAAATCTAGAGATGAAGGATGAAGGGCGGGCGAGTTCAAATTCAAATCAAATATTTTAGGGATCAATTCAAATATTCCCTAGCGTTTCAGGGTGGGATAAATATCAAGTGCTCAAATTTTTAAAGAGATTACAGTGGAATTGAAGTTTCAAATGCAGACGTAGAGGGCTCTTCTTTTTAGATTAATTATTACCCAGATAATTTATTTTTGCCTCAATGCAACAGTTATTGTTCCGCGTGAAATCTGAATAAAACTCGCAAGAATTAATACAATCAAGAAGATTTTTCAGGTAAAAACAAATTAACAAAACAAATATTAATGATAAAAAAATAAAATAAAATAATAATAATTATTAAAACGAAAATAATCAAACATATCAATCAAACCTGAGTTAGTAGCTAAGATTATTCAATTCTATCCTTCAGTTCCATCGGAATATCACACTACAATGGCGGCCGCTTCGGATCTAGTTTCAGAGAGCGGTGGACATTTTGACCAAGTATTCGTAAGCGGATTGAAACATTCTACCGACGATATACTGCACTGAACTTTATAGAATTGGGTGCCCTGCATCTGAGCTCCACCGATGACGTAGAGGAGGCCGCCCAGAGCCGCAACAGCCGGAGCACTCCGTTCCACGGACATTGCTGGCATCGTGCTCCATTGACCCTGCAGTTTTAAATGATAAATTATTATACTTACGATTACTGTTGAGCTGACACCTACCGTTTTAAAGCAATATCTTTCGACAGAATTAAGTACACCTTGACGATGTGTACCGCCGACAACGTAAAGATTATCATTAAGCACTGCTACTCCCGGATGAAATCTCGAAGTTGACATGGACTGAAGATTTTTCCATTGACCAGTTGAAGGATTATAGCTCATAAAATCTTGCATGTTTCTTTGATTAGGCGAACATCCACCCACCAAATATATTAATCCTGAAATAATATAAAATGTGACTTACTTTTCTAAGAGAAAAAAAAAATAAGATTACCTTCATAAGAAACTATGGCCATGCTAAATCTGGGTTCGGGAAGATTACCGACTAAGAGCCAGCCATCGGT
The DNA here is from genome assembly GCA_910589415.1 of Malachius bipustulatus. Classification (NCBI taxonomy): domain Eukaryota; kingdom Metazoa; phylum Arthropoda; class Insecta; order Coleoptera; family Melyridae; genus Malachius; species Malachius bipustulatus. The sequence goes on from OU342635.1 coordinate 25,502,049, forward strand.
TCTGGGGTCGTATCGTTCGATGGTACCGTTAATATCGGCATTTGCCCATCCTCCCATTGCGTACAGATAACCGTTCAGACTGCATAAACCAAAGTCGCAACGAGGTATCAGCATCTTGGAGATGGCAGACCACTTTTTCTCGACTAGATCAAACTTTTCGCAACTGGACAAGACATGGGAGCTCACTTCACCTCCCACTACATAAATCTGATTGTTTAGAGCAGCGACTCCTGGTGCTTGTCTGCAGTTTTCAATCATGTCCGGTATTTTGTGCCAAATTCTGCAATTTTAAATTTAAATTATCATCTTTTTAATCACGTTTTTATTTACCACTGCGGTCTAAAGCTTGCAATCGATTTTAAACTAACTTCCCGAAGAGTTAGTCACTTATGTGATATTAACTCGCTTACTTGTCTGTCTTGTCAAGTCAAAATAATGTACTGGTGCTGGTGGCGTTCATGATATCTCATACCTGATAGATGCTGCGCATTACTTAAAAATAAAGATAGATGGCAGCATCTATTTATAGATGTTCAGGGACAGATGACCATAATCTCCTCAAGATGTTTAAAACCAATTGCAAAATTTCAAGCAATGAAAAGAGAAAATAATTATTCAAATAAAACATTTTTTAGTAACAACGGAAATTCTTGAAACATAATAGAATTAAGATAAAAGAATATAGATAATAGTAAGGTGTGTAGAGAGAGTGAAGTTGATTTCAACAATTAATTATATGTTATAACCACAACAGTACTTAATTTTTGTTATTTTAATTTTTTTATTCAATACATTGATCTGGCCTAACAAAGATATGATTCTAATTATTATATGTATTGTCTAAGCCAGCGGTTCCTAACCTGTGGTCCGCGAACCCCTGGGGGTCCGCGAGCATATGTTTGGGGGTCCGCGGTCCCATAAGCATCTATCTTACTCAACTTATTAAAGCATTAACAAAAATAAATAAATTACCTACGAACCAACCTTCTCATTAATGTTTTTCTACGAAAAAGTTTGTGTTTTTGTTTTTTAATTTAATGAAGGAATACTAAAATATAATATTGTCCGAAAATTGCACCTTTTTTTCACTCAGGGGTCCTTGGCATTATGCTTGATTTCCTTGGGGGTCCGCGGCTGAAAAAGGTTAGGAACCGCTGGTCTAAGCTATCACTGTATCACCTCTCCTTGTCTATTAAACTGATTGTGGTGAAAGTGTACTTTAGTTCTTTTATGGAATTAATTTATTTCCCCCACTCAAAGATCTTATACCTACTTAGAAATTATGCCAGACCTGCATATAGGTTTAAAACAATTTTTTTGAAAAAAACGACAAATTGAAACGGTTATACCCACATAATATAAATTTAATACAACTTACCCTGAGAAAGTGTCAAATTTCTCTGTTATTATATAATTGGACTGAATCCCATAATCGCATAAACTATAAGGATCTCTTTTGGTGCCTCCAATTACATAAATATACTTTTTAGCGCATTTTCTAGGACCTACATCGAGAGGTACGAGACATCCCTTTCGATTAAGTAAATCTCCGTAAATCGATTTTAGTGCAATTTTTAAACTATTATCTACACAATGAGAGATTTCTTTTTCCAGTTGTCCTGCAAAAAGAGCAACTTTTAGAAGAAAAAAAAAATTATAATTATTAATCATATTACCAAACGATAATAAAGGCAACCTAACGAATTTAAGTATGTCAAAAACATATTGTCGTCTCTCTAAAATATCGTGGTTGATCCATTTCAGTGCTGCTTCGAGCACTTGTACTTCGGCGTCTATTTGGAGATTCTCAGATGACAGTAATTTTATAACGTGTTCGTTGTCTAAATCGCAAAACTCATCTTCTTGGGAAATTTTTGGGAAATTTTTTTCAATATATTCGAGCGCTTTCTTACTTAAATAAGTTAAATTATGTTCGACTGCAAATCTATAAATTCCTATTGCGTTTTGTGGTTGAAGTTCTTTGGTCAAAAAATCCGAACATCCCACTACAACTTCATCGATTTCAACCATGTCGGCCGCTATCATCAACTCTTGAACGTTGTTTTGATTAATGACGACTTCGCCGGAGTATATAAATTCTAGAAGGATGTCAAATATGTAAGAAGAAATTCCATGGAGTTCTACAGATTCTTTGTCTTTTTCGCATAGACCTCCAGCAAACATCGCATGGAAGTAGGGACTGCATGCTGCTAGGATTGCTTTATGAGCCTAAAAATAATTAAATTAGTATAAAAACAATATTTACAACCAGAGTCGAAGGCTAATGGAGGTGTTTAAAATAAAATTATGTTTGACATAAATTTAAATGACGGACACAAAAAAATTTTACGAGTACTTTGTAAATGTCTTCCTTACATTTTTAAATATTATTTTTTTATAAATAAAAAAATCAGATCGTTGGTATACCTGTTTCTACAAACAAAAAAATTCTCGCTGTTAATGGAAATATTCTCCTTTACTTTTCTTTGGTACAATCATTACTATCTTATGATATAATAGCTTGGGGAGTCGCATATTCCACTACCATAAAACCGAGGTAAAACCTTTAGAAATAATCAAGAAAAGGGCCGTAAAAATCATTTATGGACTAGATGAATAATAATTGTATCCCACTGAGAGGCTTTACGATGATTAATGCTACAATCGGAGGAATTTTTATGAAACTTCACTACTTTACCTCACTAATAATAAATTGCTTCTAAATGAGGCAGCAATGTCATTCCGATACAAAACGAGAGAGAGAGAGAATCTGAAACTGTAACAATACTGTCTGTAAAAAGGCAATAGGGGAAAGATCTTTTAATTTTATTAAGGTATATAATATTTATGCCCACGACTTTGAGAAATATTATGTCTCAGAAACATGCCAAAAGTGAAGTTGTCCGACGACTAATTAAAAATCATAACAGATTTCTTTATTGTAGTCATCTGATATGTGTTTCTTAATTATTAAGTACTTTATAAGATTTACAAATCTCAGAGATTATAAAATATTACACCTTTAAATTACGTTATTTACAGTGTTAGGCGGCTCTCACACTGAGGCAACAAGCAATAAGCAACTAGCAACTGTCAATAAGCAATACGCAATATTATTTTGGTTCTCTCTCACATTGAAACAACAGTATTGCCTGATCATCATATGTCACCTGACGACTCCGATGACATGATATTACTGTGGCGGCATTTAAGAAAAAAACGACAAACGAAAAGGAGATTGGGTGCACCTAGCTTTTACTATATTAATCATCATGGGGGAGGGGAACTTAGAGCCCATCCTACCCGATTGCAAAACTGTTACCAAATGATCACTTCTCTTCTGCTGTGGTCCTTTCGAATGAAATCGTAAATACAGGGATATTTTTCAACTATGTATTTCTACGAATTTCGTATTAAGAAGTGGATCGTCCGACATTTTAGAACTTTTAATAATATAAAATAATAAAATGTAGTTATCTATGCACAAACTTCGTACGTCACGACTCGCAAAACTGCAATAATTATTGCTTTTCAACATGCACGGTGTATCGCTAGAAATATTATCCACGCAACCAGCAATATTTTTGGTTCGACCGATATCGAGTTGCTCTAATATGAGACCCCCAATTTAATTCTATGTAAAATACTTGTTAGCAATATTATTGTGTGTTGCGTATTGCCAGTTGCTTATTGTTTGTTGCCTCAGTGTGAGAGCCGCCTTAGGTATTTCATTATTCTTATTTGCTTTGTTATTTATCTATTTTTTTATACACGCAATAACATGAGATTTATACAGGCTGTTGAAATCTCATGGAAAAAATGAATGAGGCTTTACTCAATATTAAAAAAACAGAATTTATCTACTTTCAGTTTTTTTTCTAACTATGTACTCTACTTTCCGAGATAAACTTCCCAATAGATATTTGAACACCTTCATGTGTCTCCTTGTTGGTGCATGATGCGATAATTTTTAATAATGAAAAACGAAATTGATTTTATTAGTTTTCTGGACGGTTACATTTGAATTTTTTTTGACATAGCGCATAAACTGACTTGACAAAATTGACATAGCGCATAAACCGGGAGAGTTGGTGAAGGCAACATTATGTCATTTTACTCAGAAATTAGATCTCAATCCAAAACTTGAAGAAAAAAGTACCCCACACAGCACCAAATATCTCAGATATATCTCAAAAAGGTGTCATATTGATCACAATATCTCATCTATTTTGAGATATTCCTGAGACGTCTCTTGAGATTTATAAAATTTTGCATAAAATTCTTGTAACTTTTGCGACGTTTTTGAGATATTCTGATACTTCTATAGATGTTTGCGGAATATTATTTTATCTATAATGTTTAATTAGGGCGCGGTTTAATGTCTCAGAGATATATCAGAGACTTCTGCATGCGCAATGCGAAAGTAAAGAACTTCTTGAAGAGAAGAAGCAAGAGTCTTATTTGTGCGCATGCGTAGCTTCTCACAACTCATTTCATTAACAAAGTGGTAAAGCGGAACCACTCGACTCAAAGCGTGTTTGGAACGTGCATTTGTGTTGTGTTGTGAGCACTTTTAATATTATTAAAACAACAATTAATATTTTTATTATTAAAAATTCTTAGGTGGAAACAGGTAAGTGTGTTATTTTTACCGAGTAGGTATATTTTTTATTTTGTTTACAAATTTGTGTTCTAGATAACGTGGTAACCTAACCGACAATTTTGGCTGCACGTGGCCTCAATTTCTAAATTTAGCCTTTTTTGAGTATTTAGGGAAGAGTAACTACTTTACAGACGGAAAAGATCAAGAAATAGCTTGATATGTCCCAGATAGCACCGAGTGTCCTATGGACGTCCGTTGAGTATCCATTATACGTCCATTGGTCCATGGACAATAAATGGACGTCCTACGGACTTCTCCGCACGGACTTCCTATGTACGTCCACAAAAGTACGTCCATTGGATGTCCATCGAGTTATTTTTGACTATTGCGCATGACGTGCTGTCGCAGACAGGAAGAGAATAGCAGCACAAGTGCGCACGCACGCGCTAACCACCCCATCATCTTCCATTCTTCCACTATCATACAATCCACATTCCTACATTATACATTAATTCGTCCCAAGGAAAGACTTCCGCCATTCCCATCAAACTCAAGACTGCTAGCGTGAAGATGAAGACATCTGCATTATACAGTGAACAAAAGAAAGAAATTCGATGAATTTTAATTTTTAGAGTTTGTGAAAAATCAAAAAACGAAGATTTTCATTAAGTTTATCAATATATTATCATAAACTAATATAATTAACAACTTTTCAATGAAAATTACCAGATTTTACGTAAAACTTAATGATAGAAACACGTAAGTAGGTAGTACCTAGTCATTTTCCTGTATCTTTAGCCGTTATCAACGTTGTTTTCAAAACAGAAAATTACCGTATATACCCATACCTATCACTACATTTATTGGATTTTTCAAAACTCTAAATTTCAAGACTTATCGAATATTTTCTGTCTTTTGTTCCTCACTAATAAATTTATCAGCAAATGCTTTGTGGACATCCGATAACGGACTTTCTATGGACATCCGATAACGGACTCTCTATGGACGTCCGATAACGGACATCCTATGGACGTCCGGTAACGGACATCCTGCGGATGTCCAAAGTTGTGACAAATGTACACTGAGTGGACGTCCCATGGACGTCCATAGGACAAAAACCGACGTCCTATGGACGTCCGTTGGTACATAGAGGGATGTCCATTGGACGTCCATAGGACTACTTTGTGCTGTTTGGGGTGTAGTGGTACCTGCAGCTTATATATTAATTAAGTGGGTATATTATTTAATGAGAATTTTTTTTATAATTTTTTAATAATTTTATAAAATCTTATAGGTATTTTTTAATTTCAATTAAATAATTTCATAAAAAATTGTTTGAAATTTTTATTACCTATTATTACTATTATTCTCAAGTGATGTGATTCTTTAAATACTTGAGCGAATAATAAGCAAATGAAACCCGCTCATTAAGATTAAGACAGGCTTAGGAAAACAATTAATATCTGAGAATGAATTTGTAAAACTGGGAACAATCAAAATCTTTCATTTTACAGATTCACTCTTGGACATTAAATTCTTTTCCTAAGTCTGCCCAAACGGCATCCTAACTACAGGGTGTTAAGAAAATGACGGATAAACTCTTCAGTACATTTGTAGAAGTGACACTCAGTAGAGTACGGGAAAAATAATTTTACAAAATCCAGAGCTACATTTTAAAAGATTCTAAGCAAAATATTGAACAATAAATTTGGCAACGTTTAACACGATATAACTGCTGGTATTTTGTAAAAAAATAACAACCAACAAAAAAAGTAAAATCTTTTATCTTTACAAAGATAAAAATATATACCTGAAACAAACATAGTAAAATATTAACTTTGGCATTTTTTATCTCACCAAATTGAAGAGCAGAATTTTTTTAATTATTTTTCCCGTACTCTACTGAGTGTCTACTACAATGTACTGAAGAGTTTATCCGCAATTTTCTTAACACCCTGTAAACATCTAGATTTTGTAATCTCCTGGAGATATTTTGAGACATTTCTGAGATATCTTAACAAAAAATCTCTGAGACGTTTGAAAGGCTAAAATTAATATGTCTCTGGGAGATACGACATCTCAAATATTATATCTCTGTGATCTCTAAGTTAGGTTGCTGAGACATCTTGGAGATAATCTGAGACATATCTGAGATCTCTCAACAAAATGTCTCAAAGACGTTTAAAAGGCGGACATTAAGATATCTCTGAAACATCTCATTTATGTCCCAAGTATATTTGTAGATATTTCTGAGATATACCATCTCTCAATCGAGATATATCTGATATGTCTATGGAACGTGATTTTGCTGTGTGGGACCCTCGTATTTGAAATAAGAAAGTTAATGTTGTGATTTTATAAAAGGACCACCCTGTATATTATAAAAATATTTTTAGAAAGTGGAGAAAATCGTACTTGGTGGAGCAGCATATGAGTGTTTTTAGAATTATTTAGAATTCTAGTATAAAAGCTACTTTGCCGCACTAATGAGCAACCCTGTATAATTTCCCTAACACAACTTTAAATCATAATTTCGAGTAAACAAATCAAAATTATTATGAAATTTAAATACAGGGTGTCCCAAGATTTCTTTATCAAGGGATATCCGCGTTATTTCAAAAAATAAACAAATGAAATTCGGGAAATTTCAACCACACCCCTAAGGCTTTGCAGCTGTACCCTCAATGCCCCTTTACGCCTTTCCACCCCTAAGTAATCATCCCCTACTTTTTGTTTTCAAATGACACCCCCATATTTTTTTTGCTCGACAGGATTATTGACTTCTTTCTGAATACAATGTCATACGATTTTTTTAAATCGAGAAATATCTAGCACGCCGAAAACAATAGAATATCATAACAAACGAGGGTCGTCAAGGAGTTGCAATTGCTTGTTTTTTGTGTTAATGTTTCCTCCAACCGCCTTAACTAGTAATACCGGTGTTGCTGGTATATGCTTTAATAATAATAATTGCTTCTGTGATTTTAATGTCATATTAAATGTTAATTGTTATTCCTTGACAACCCTCGTTTGTTATGATATTATATTGTTTTTGGCGTGCTAGATATGTCCCGATTTAAAAAAATCGTGTGACATTGTATTCAGAAAGAAGTCAACAATCCTGTCGAGCAAAAAAAATATGGGGGTGTCATTTGAAAAAAAAAAGTAGGGGATGATTACTTAGGGGTGGAAAGGCATAAAGGGGCATTGAGGGTGCAGCTGCCTAACCTTAGGGGTATGGTTGAAATTTCCCGAATTTCATTTGTTTATTTTTCGAAATAACGCGGATATCCCTTGATAAAGAAATCTTGGGACACCCTGTATAAAACGACATTTGAAGGCATAATATGTAACAGTAGCTATGCGTTAAAATGGCAGTTAAATACAGGTAAATCCATTTCCAAAACACAACATAAAAAATAGAGGTGAGAAAAAATTTGCAACTGACAACATTGCCACGAGCAAGTTGGCAAAGTTTTTCAACGATTTTGCACTCCTATTATAAATGTCTATAATTTTTAGTTTTGGTTTTTGGTTTTTGAATGACAGTCCTAATATTGTAACCACAATTTGACTTACTAGTTTGACATGCACTTATCATCATGATATTATTTATGTAGGTAATATCTTAAATAAATTCATTGATTTATGGAAACTTAATGTATTTATCCACCTAAAAAGTGGAGTACTTATCATAAGAAGTCAAAATGGAATTAAGAATCAAGATTCAGTAAGTATAAGTATGTCGCAATGTGCTCAGGTGAAATAAATGATAAATGGTATAGTTGGACCAGAGATATAACGAAACGACTTCTGTCATTTTATCAATGTTTGGATTATTGAAATATTGTTGAAGTCATAAAATATGACAGTTTAACAATTAGATCATTTCGTTATATCTCTTGGTGGACTATAATTGCCCCATAGCAGCTTCTATGTCATTACAAACAATAAGCAAAGTCTCATATCGTCGCTCAGATGTCAAAACCTCGTATCTCAATTTTCGATGGTTTTGTGTTTTTAGGGTTGCCTACATTAGGAGTTCAAGCCGCATCGATGGCAAAACCTCTTATTTTGAAGCTTGTGAAATAGCACCTGCGCCTCTCGAATTCAGAAACCTCGTATCTCACATGCTGTAAGCAAAACCTCGTAAGTCAACACGTGTCTGCTAAGTTAAAAAAAATAACTTAAACAGTTGAATTTTCTACTATGGGAAGTTTTAAGTGATTCCCCAAAATATACTAGCTTTGAGATACAAGGTTTTGACATCTGAACGACGATATTTGAAATGTCTTAATAGCATGCAAGAGATTACAGGTAACAGGAAAGTTTATTCATAAAAAATAATTTCTAATATCTATTGCAAAATTAATTAGAATTTGATAATGTAATCAGTTTCTAATCAGACACATCAGTTTCAAATTCTCAAGGCAGTTAATTTTAACAAATTGACAAGCAGGTAAGACTGCAAACTGTAACCATAGAATAGCAATATTAAAAAGAGACTACAGGTTCGATCGATTCTCCTACCTGAAAATTCAATGCAATATTGCCATATTTTAAAAAGAAGTTATTGCGATAGGTATCTCGGAAACAAATAAAGATTTTTTTTGTTTTGGTTTTTGGGGTTTTTGGAATCCTACAACACCGTACCATAATGTGTTGTTTTTTCCACGAGATTTTTAACACCCTGTATATTTAGTTTATTGAATAGTTTATTGTAGTTTTTTGTTAGATTTGGATGAAATGTTTTGAGGAAGACAATAAATAAATATTTATTATTATTATTATAATTGATAAGAAATAGAAGAAGTTTCCCACCTTGGGAAGGAGATACTGGAAAATTAATTTTTGAAAGAAAACAAAAAGATACAATAAAATACAGGGTGAATTATAAAAAACGCCCCAAGCGATAACTCCGTTAATTTTGAAGATATGACAAAACTTTTTGAAACAAAGTGGCGTAGAGATAAACGTTCGATCAACACAACTTTCTGTTTAACCGGAAGTAACATCAACTTCGGGTTTTTAAATAGAACACCCTGTAAAACTTTATATTTTTTAAATGTCTGAAGAAATCTAATACAGGTGGTTTTCACCATTGGAATTTAGATTGAGCGGTTTATGAGTATAAACAAGTGAAGATCGAAAATTTTCAACTTCAAAGTAGTGTAAAACTAGAACGGCTCAAGATATCTAAAAACAGTTTACATGTCCCTATCTTAACTTTTCATGTTTTATCCCACTATTATGTGGAGTAAATTTTAATACAGGGTGATGAAAATTATCCGATTTTTCATCACCCTGTATTAAAATTTAAACCACATAGTAGGATACTACGTGAAAAGTTAAGATAGGGACATGTAAACCGTTTTTAGATATTTATTTTTTTATTTATTTATTATTTTAGATATTTAGAAGTTGTGTTGATCGAACGTTTATCTCAACATATGTATAGATGATGATAAACTACGCCACTTTGTTTCAAAAAGTTTTGTCATATCTTCAAAATTAACGGAGTTATCGCTTGGAGCGTTTTTTATAATTCACCCTGTATAATAGATGATATTGTGGTTTTGGTCAGTGTTACAGTCTATTCAACAAAATGGAAAAACACAAGAAAGTATTCCGAGATATGATTATATAGTTTTTCCTTCAAACCTCTAATATGAATGGTGAAAAGAAAAATAATTACAGACAAGTCAATGGCATATCTACTACAGGGGTTCCAGGGGTTTTGAGACACCAGGGAGCAGAGTCTGAAGGGGTCAACGCATGGAGGGCCCGCTACAAATTCTGAGGGGCCTGAAAAATATTTGGACCCAAGCAAGAGACAATATTGCCAATGTATTAAAATATGATTGCCTGAAAGTGACAATAATTGGTGCTTATACCGTAACACTGTGTCAAATGTCAACGATGACGAAAGACAGCTAAAATTTTGTTCACATTGTGTGTCTAAAATTGCTTGATTTTGGCAGGTTTACCTGTGTCCTGACAATTTTTTTTAAACTGCCATCAAACCTCTAACAGTATTCAGAGTTATTTTTTTACACCACATGATACGTCAAAATAATGAAACAAAAAAAGCATGGTCAAGTTTTTCTCTCCAGTCCTATTTTTTACTTACACGAAATTCCTTATCGTCCACAACTATTGAAACATCGCAGCAAACGTTATTAATGCGTAAGCTGTTAAGATTGTTCAAAACTTTGTAACAGTACGTTTTACAAGAATGAGTCATGCTAGAGGTGCTATGCTCATCGTCTTCCAGCGGAACGAACACACCGCCGTTGATGTTGATGATTGTGCCCTTCTTCCTTTTCGAAGGTGGCATTATCAAGTCCATCAGGAACTTCATTTCTTACAGCAGGTTTGCTTGATGCTCACATTAATTTTTATTTTAGTGTATAAAAACTGATCCTTGGTAGGTGGTAATTGGTAGATTTTCAGTAAGTTTGAAAAATTTTAATCAATGATAAATATAATGGCAGTTCGCTAGTTATTTAGTTATACATTCGGATATTGTACAAGAACAGATATACAGCCAGATTGTAGTAAAAATGGCAAAGGCTTTTGATTTGGTTTGGATAATTTATATTCACACCCAAACTTATAAATATGACTATACTTAAAATTATTATAAAATATAATATAATGTTGGCCCTGTATACGATTTAAAACTCGAATGTGAACTGTTTTTTGAATAAAAATAAACCAGAACTTGTGCACAACGAATTAAATGAAACCTGATGTCTGATGTTATTATTTATTTATTAATTTAGTCATTAATAAACTTTTTTAATTTATTTTTTTTATAATCTGCATTGGAGTAGTTTTGAAGTTTTTATAAAAAAATCATATGTCACTTTACATCTGTTTGACTTAAGATGTGACTTGCTCCTTGTAACTTCATATGTCTGTCAATTTATAAATCTAAATATGACTATCAATCTCTCAACGAGATAATTATCACACATGCGCATCATTAATATTCCCGCAATATTCTGACCAATCAGCTTGCGGCGGCAATACGTCACTAGGACGATCCGTTTAAATCGATCCATTATTGAAAGTAATGGTCCTCCGTAATATTATAAACATAATATTATTTGTTCCTTGAAATAAATTTTAAAAGAGTATTCCTGCATGGTGACATCGATTAATCAGATCTGAAAATTGTTTATGCAGTTTTCTAGCTAAATACCTAATTAATATGAAAGCAAATAATTGCTCTTCAAGCAAAGTTCACCTTTATTTAAATAGTTCAGAAAGGTCACCTAAATTAAATTAATATTTTTTTATTGAAATTTATTTTAAGTTTATTATATTTAAATATTATTTATATTCAAAATATAAAAAAATATTTTAATACTTATTAGTAATAATTTTGACTTTTTTAAATTGAAAAATTCTATTTTTTACTTATCTTGAGAAATAAGTACAAACTTTAGAAAGATCATCACTATAATTTTTCAGTAATCTTTATCAAACTCCCATGTACAATAAAAAGTTACAGGGTAAGCCAAAAAATTCGGGGAAATATTATTGTTTTCCATCTTTTTTTAATTTTTTTGTCATAAGTTTGTGTTTGTCAAAATAATAAATTTGAGAACACTAGATCCATGATGTGAATTTCGGTTCTATCAGAGAAAGTGGCGTTTACTAAACTGTAAAATTACAAAAAAATATAATATTTCGGAAACTATATAAAAGTGTTTTGCTGGAAATTTAAACAACACACGTTAGATATTCACCAAGTGTATTATTGTCAGTGATGGAAGAAATAATTTATTTATACAGGTGACCAAAAATTAGTAACTTCAAACTTGAAATTTCAACTTTTTGCAATTTTTTCCTCAGTTTAATTCTGAATTTGAAATCTTTTGACTGCAATATTAATTAGTAGCATTATTGTTTATAATGATAAGAAAATACATGAGTTAATGTAATATTAATGTAAATTAATAAAAGTAATATCAGAAGCGAAATTTTCGAATTCAATAAAATTTATGTCACATAATTTTTCTATGTTTTTGGTGCAAAGCATAATTAGTACGAATAAACCATCTAAAAGTTTAATTTTATTTTCAATTTCATAAGAAATGAACATAAATTCAGTTTTTAAATTTTCAATTCCAGCTACAAAAATGTTTATTTTTAAATTGCAATGAGCCAGCATCAGTTCTCCAGTTATCACAAATATCCCAATTTTGCGAAATAGAGTTTTATCAAATTAAAGTAGAATAATATTATATTGCATATTATTATAAGGGCATTGAATTATGGCTTGTCCACTGAGTGTTGGCCGGTGAGATGCCACACTGATCCTGACAATAAACGATTTAATTTTTTATGTTTTAATTCGTACTAATTCTAATTATTATAATTGTACGATTCAAATCAATTATTGTATTATAATATTTATATTATAATTATAATATAAATCAATTATTATAATTTTACGAATTAAAACATAAAAAATCAAATCGTTTATAGTCAGGATCAGTGTGAAAACTCACCGGACAACACTCAGTGGACAAGCCATAAACATTTTTTGCGAGCTAATATAATTTAAATATTTATTTACATTAATTTCTTATCAAACAGAATCTCAGATGTGGTTTCTTGGTGTCAATATGTTTTTGCACTGAAAACATGGAAAAATGCGACATTAATTTAAAAAAAATTTCGCTCATCATGATATTAGTTTTTGTTACTCTTGTCAATTTTTACAAAAAGTATAAACAACATTAACTATTATTGCAGACAAAATATTTCAAATTCAAAATATCACAAAGAATGAGCTAATCAGATCAACGTCATTTTTTCTGGAACCAAAATTCACACCATATGGATCTAGTGTGTTCAAATTTAATCTTTTGACAAGAGCAAAGTTATTACCAAAAAAATTCAAAAAAGATGGAAAACAAAAAAATGTTACATATAGGTACAGTGTGTCTACGTAAGTTGGAGTCATATGGGAAACTTTTTATTATCCATTTTAAGAAACAAATTATTCCGCATAAAAAGTTTTGCTTGGTCTAATATGAAATAGTCAGAAATCAAATTCTTGCAGTCATATAGGAGGTTTGTCAAAAAACATGATTATTGCCAAAGAGTAAAATAACTTTATTTTTGACAATATCAAAAATTGTTACTTAGAAAAGTTGATCATAATAATTGGAAACAATTCAAATATGCAATTTATCGATTATAAGTTTAAACAAAAAAATCGAGTTTTCAGTCGCGTTTTAGTTTTTATCCTGTTTTATTTTATTTACTCAACAGGTTTTAACTGCATTTGAATGTTGTTTTCAAATATGATCAACTTTTTTCAATAACAATTTTTGATATTGTCAAAATGCAAAAGTTTGGTCTCACTATTTCATTTTAGGTTTCAGACCAAGCAAAACTTTTTCTGGAGAAAAAGTTTTTTGCCTAACATGGACAATAAAAAAGTTTCCCATATGACTCCAGCTTACGTACACACACTTGTATAATAAAGTTTACCTTTTCCAGGGATAAGGAAATTATTTATATTTTTTTGTCAAGTCTTTATTATTATTATTGGGCTGTAAGTCAACTTGCTGATTCTTCCTGATTATCTTCGGAATTCTCCAACGAATCTGAGGTGTCAGATTCCTCAGAGGTGTTTGATATTTCTGACTGATTGTCACTCTGATTTCGTTCCTCGGATTTACTTTTTCTTCTTGTTTTTCCAGTTCCGTTTTCATTATCGCCATTAGATGGAAAACGTCGTCGTTTTTTCTTGCTTCTTCTACACAACTTATTTTCTGAAACAAATCCCTCTCATCAATACCCCAGCCACCTAACTTGAATTAATGTCAACATTTCTTACTTCTTTCTGCTGTCTGCACTTCCCACTTACTGCAAGAACATTCATAATATTCCGTTTGGCATTGCTTGGAATCATTTTGATTATTATTGTTGTCAGTTATTTCAAATGACACTTTTTTTTTAGAGCACTGACAATCCGTGTTGGTGTTAGTACCCTCCTCTAAACTACTTGTGACTCTGGGGCTTGATTTCACATTATTTTCCTCCATTATCTCTTCAAAAATTTCACGATCTTTAAACCTTTTATCTGGTATAGATTTGAGCTTCAATTTTCTAGCGTCCTGTAATAATCAGTCAAGGAAATTATAATTTTACATTATTTTTAGAAGAATTATACTTACACCTGATACATAGTGAGAGGGTGGTGGTGGGAAACGAAGTAAATTAGAACCATTATTAGAGAACGGTATTTGAGAAATCATATCCATATTTTGATCTTGTTGCATTGTCATGTATTCATCACACAAATTTGTAGAACATGAACAATCATTTTTACCTGTTAGGAATTATAATAAAACTATTATTGTTATTTTGTTTAGGTACAATGCACGTTAAAATAGAACCTGCAGGCTTCGAAGCAAATGACACTGAAAGACACACTTACCTGCCATTTGGAAAGGATCACCAGTTGAAGTTGCTTGATCATAATGAAACTGAAATTGAAAAGGATTCATTTGTGAATATTGCTGGTACTTGAGAGCATCAAATCCCTGTTTTTGGAGGGTACTAAGATAAAGTTGCTGCTCTAAGTTTGTAGGCTGCCAAGCGTTGTTATAACTATTCATATATTGTGCATCAAGTTGCTCAAGCTGGTTAGGCACAAAGCCAAATGTTGAGTGGAACTCAGGCGAAAAGCATCCGGAACATCTTAAATTAAATAAGAAACATTTTTCTCTACCTTTATTTACTTATATAAAAACTTAATTGAAAATCTTTTAGGAGAGATAATTACATACCTATTTGATGGTAATTGTTGAGTGTTGTTAAAACGAAAAGTAACACCACCAGGAACATGACGCTTTTCAGCTCGTATAGGAAAGTTGGATGGGCATCCATACTTCTTCTGTTCCTGCTGAGGGGTCGTCTGTGTGTTATTGTTATTGTAACTATACTGGGATGGTTGCGGATAATTATGCTGATAGGTCTGCTGGTGCTGATTTGGACTTATGTAGGTTTCTAGCTTATCAAATATTTGCCGTTGTTGATCTTGAGTTACTATAACTTGTTCACCAGCTAAATTACACGGAACTGAAAATTTAAATCAAATTGATCGTTGATGCTCATGAATTGCAGGGTAATCCTTATGACGCTCTGGGAGCGGTGCATGATCGGAGATATCGATTCAAGTCGGCTTTGAATTGTTGCAGGTTGTATTCGTCGGTAAACACACCCTCTGGAATTGCTATTCCAAAGTGATGCGGTTCTATACATGAAAGAAATCTGAAACAGGGTGGTAAGAGGTGTAACGAGCTGAACCTGATAGGGGTGAGATTTTGCGGCTAGATTAGATATGTATTTTTGCCCGGCGTTGTTTTAGGTGGGATCAAACAGGCCACGTCTTTTGAATAGTTCCCATAAAAAAATCTGTAAACAGACTTAGGTGGTTACTTTTCTTCCATGTTCAAGAGTATCTAAATTTTTTGTCAAATCCGGGTTCCCAATCAATAAGTGGATTAATTTCTGAATGTCTTACAAACATGTCCTACCTTTCAAGTACTTTAAACGATGTATCTTTCTCCATAATCTCGGATATTACTGAAAGCAGTGCCACTGGTCGATTGTTATTTGGTAAGGTCTTTTTGCCTTTTGTTTTTTACTGTTATTTATTTATATTAATTATATTATAATTGACTTACTATAGTTTCTTCTTGATTCGTCCAGATAGTTAGTGTTGAGACCGGAAAAACTATTATTCATATTTAATGGAAATTCTATTTTACATTATAACAAAGTTGCAAATTTTCTGAAAAAATTGATTCACTGGATGAAATGAAAAGATATGTGTAGGAAATGTGTTGACATCTTCTTTTGACAGTTATTATGAACTTTGATGTGGGATAACAATTATTATACTACAATCAGCAAATTAATAATTTGAAAATTTTTAGTAACGCAGTAATGAAGGTATGTAGGCAATAGGAAAGTAAAGAGAAAAGGAAGAGGTTGGCTAGGATGGGACAGTTCGTGTATGGTTTATGATAGTAAAAAAATTTTATGTGCAAAACAATATAAAATATAATTATCTAAGAAATAAGGTTTCATTTTTTATATACAGGTTCAAAAAATATAACTTTAAATTATATTTTTAATTAACTAATCACATTTACTAGTGGTCTCTTGAAATAAGACTTTAATTTTTTCCAGCTGCTGATATGCTTCCCTTAAATTAGGTTTCAAACCTTGATAAACGCTCAATTCCCTCAATAATTGTTCCTTCTTCTCTCTCAAATTTCTTAGAATATCGGTTTCCTTCGAAATAATTCCTAAACTTAATTCCGGGTCCCTTAACCATGGATATTTTTTCTAAAACAAAATTTATGTTGAAATTTGAACGCTAATGATCAAAAATATTGTTAATAAATAACTTTATGTGACCCAGAGCTGCAGAGAATGATGAATAAGATGCTGTACAAAAAAGGACGGTACAATTCAGCAAAACTTACCTCAAATTTTAACAGAGTCCTTTCAGATCGTTCAATTTTAGCTTCCATAATTTTCAGTTCTTCATTACTCAGTGTGTTCATATTATCTACATTTATTTTTGAATGATTCAATTCTCTAAAACAATAAATAACGTTGCATGCCCCGTTTTCTATTCTATTTTTTTTTATTTCTTTTGCTGATATTTCCAAACAATTCACAATAATTACATTTGAGTTGTTGAATGTTGTATGTGGGCTTAGATTGCCTTAACTTGACTTTAGCTCCACCCCTTGGAATTTTTAACCATCCAGATATATACCTAGTTTGGCCAGCAAGTATTGTTCGGTGTGATACTACACTGATCCTACCTAAATCAATTTGATTCATACACTTATTTCCAAATCAAACCAGATATGGTTTGTCATTGTCAGTATCACAGTTCGCGTCAGCGGCATGTATTGAGGAAAAATGAATATCCTACAAATACATTAATGCAAGTAATTGATTTATTAAAATTATACCTAGTGAAGTAAGAATGATAATAATTGCTATGATCATTATTAGAAATATCATCATGACATTATCCTACCTGCTGCGATGGCGTTTAAAGAAAGCATAGGACCTCTGTTTTCATTTTCTGCAGTTATATATTGCAGCAATTTAACCACAAGACCATATGTCCTTGGGAGTGCAACATTTCCCAGGCATTTTGTGAAAATTTTTTTCAAATCACAATAAGCGAACAACCTTATCTGTAGGTGTATTTAGAGCGTCACTGTCACTATCCGGTCAGCCGAACATAAATCTTATCTTATCACATAGTTTCTGAACAGGGTAACTAAGCGAAACGAACTATCAGGACGCGAGTTGTACTTCCGTCTCACATCATCTTTTTAGAATTGCTGACGATTTTTCGGACAATAGGTCCCAATTTAACTTGATTGGCTATGCAATGCAATAGAAGGAGTAAGATATATATAAAATAGATGATTTATTCTTAGTTACCACAAAGGACAACACTCCGCTGGACAAACTATATCAGAATCAACAAGTCAAATGTCATTGTAATTTCTTTGTAAATAGAAGCATTTATATTTCTTTTACTTTTCATATTATTTATCATCATACCGTTTTAAATATTTAATTTCCGAAGATAGTTTGTCGTTGAGATTAACGTAATATTTGGTGCAAATTTTTAGTTTTGAGGCGTAATTATTTTGTTTTCTGAGTTTTTCAGCATATGACAGGGCCAAAGAACTCGCCTTAAAATCCACTGTATGTGACCCTTGTTGAATGGTGCTCGCTTTATGCAATAATTCTGTCGTTCTGCTACTAAGATTCAATAAGCCATTCTGCAATATATTCAGTTTGCTGAATGTTTTCTCAAAGAATTCGTCTAAAATTGAAAACCGAATTACAATTTCGTGAAGCATTAATAATTGAGCAGGTAAATACTTACTTTCTTCTCTCAAATAATTAATTCTTTCCTTTAATTTCTTGTCAGACAAGATTAGACTGGTCCTGCCATCATCCATGAGACTGGCATTTCTAGATAATGTTGTGTCTTGGGGGGATAAAGTAAAATGGTCACTCATTTCAATAACTCAAAAACAATAACTCATTAGAATAATATTCAAAATATTCAACCAAGTTACAAGCAGTACTTCTCAAGCTTAAAACAATAATAAATCCACTGAACGAACAGGTTCCTGACTCGCGTGGGCTGATAACATTATTGAAAAACGACTGGTAAAAAAGTTCAAAGATACATTATCACATCTCAGACGATAATATCTTAGATTCGTATTAAATTGATATTTGTACCTACTTATAAAACTTTGAAACTTTTTTGGAAGTTTAATGCAAGTTGGCAAGTTTGAAAAGATTTATTTTGGTATTTTTTGTAATTTTCTGTTTTAAATTAACGCTTTTCGACTTTGAGTTTGAAGTTTGTAGAAATGTCAAAGCTTTTGTAAGTGACGAGTGACCACATACGTTGACAAATGGCAATTTAAGTTCTGATTTTTTCGTAGATATAAGAACATCAGGAAATACTATACCTTATTTAATAACTAGGAGGAGTAAATTTAAATAAACCGCCAAAAAAAGATGCTTCTCATTGGTCAATTCATAGGCAAAATTACACCCAGCAAAACTTGTACAGGAAATTGAATCTATGCAACGCTCAACACTACATATTATACGCTTGTTTTTTTATTGTTGTGTCATTATTGTTTACAATGTCAGCGTCGAATGTGACACATCGGTTTTATAATCAGTTATTTCCAAAACCCTCTTAAGTTGTTCTAAATAAGTTCTTTAAAAGTTATTTCAAAACCAAATAAGTTCTTTTTGAAGCCCATTCAGTTCGTTTTTGAGAACAGACATCGTTTTCAGAATTTTGAAATTATTTTTGGCTTTCCATTTTCATCCTGCAAACGGTTTCAAGTGCCATTATGGATAATCCTACATCAAGTACAAGTGAGAGGATGTCTCCTCCAAAGAAACGGGAAGAAAAGAATGTCACCTACAAGATTTTGGAAAAACTACTCTATATGCGTACTTCACCAATAATTGAAGAACATATTCCAATCGAACAAGGTGCGGATTTAGACCAAACAGGGACTGCTGTATGTGATAAAGTTAGTTTCAACAACACACTTTGAATCTGGTCCTACAAAAACTGAAAAATGCTGTTTATAATACCGTTTGAAAAAATTGACTTATCCACAAATTATATAAATTATTAAATGTAAAATAAAAACTTCATCTACGATGTTATGTGTCATATCCTAAAATAAAGTACTTTTCAATCAATTTAATATGAATGTTAATAATTATTATCCTTAATATTCTTCGAAATATCTATAAATTATTCAATTTCATTCTATTTATATCCAGAAAATCATTCAACACTATAATACTGATATATTATGCAAATCACAATGATTTGTGATACTGCTGTAGAGTCTCTCCTGAAAAGTAGATTTCCTACACCGAAAACAAGTCCTATCTTCCTTATTAATAATTATTGTTTCAATTCAAATTTGCCGCCAAAAAAAATCTGGTGATTTAATCTGGTGACTTTTAGTGGTGTAAATGATACTTTGCAGTTTACTCCTCCTAGTTATTAAATGAGATATAGAATGTAGAAACGGTGTCAGTGTAACCTGTGACGTCACTGCGCGTGGCTAAGTAGAAATATTTCCAAACAAACAAACGTTTTATTACGCATTGCCTATCCTAAAATAATAGCCGTGTTCTTTTGATGTACGAACCATATAATTTAATAACTGATTCACATGATTGAATCACAACTTTTATATGGAGTAGAAAAGAGCAAAAGAACACATATCAGACATTCAAAGGTTATGTTTCATTGAATCGAAAGGAATCAGATAATTTCCATGATTCAGTGGGTTAAGGAGATTACGGATCACGATTATAAAAAGTAGTCAGAGGGATGGGATTGACCGATTGATCACATTTCAAAAGAACCATCAGTTATTGTGAATCCCGCATCAGAAATACCTTGTTTCCATTGCAATAATGTAACCAAAAGAACACTGCTATTATTTAATAAATAAAAGAATGAAGGTAGGTCGTATGAGTATAAGAGCACATAAAGTGCAATTATTACTATAGCCTCTGTTAGATGGGGTCGGAGTATTCCTCCATCACCCATAACAGTTAGTCATGCTGGCAGTGCCCGAAACTCTAATCGAGAGAGCTTCCACACATCCAAAAACAGAGCCAACCAGAGCACCAGAACAAGCACAGACACGTGTTTCGCCCTCTGGGGCTCATCAGTGTGCTGCAACCGGATACTCTAGTTGGCTCTGTTTTTGGATTAAAATGTCAAGTTGCCCACTGTCGTAGATATTAGGGGCCGCCACTGGCATATGAAAAAAATAGCATTAAAAAAAGTAGCTAAAATCCATAAAAGTATCCATATTATTAAATATTCACTCATCGAAAATTAACACAAGAATCTTTGCAATTTCTGTCTTCAATTTTAATTACATTAATATGACGTTTATGTAATAATTAAATCGTTTCGTTACCCAGGCAACGTCAATTACGATAAAAGACAGTTTGAAAATCCAAGTTTAACATTAATCATTTTTCTGACATAATTTTCAGTTATCTAACTACGTTTTTCGACATTCTTCTAACACTGATATTTCTTCTCGCAGAAAAAAATTGTATATATTACACACGAGAAAAAAGTGCGATTTTAGCTCTCGATGTGTTTGTATGGTTTGTCCCCTCCGCTAAACGCGTCGGGGACGAAATCACATTTCGAGCTAAAATATATCACTTTTTTCTCTTGTATAATAAATAACTATTTTTTGACACACTGTTGTAGGTCTCTAAAAAAACGGTGCATTTCCGGACACAAACGTTAATAGAAAGTTTTTAGTCTATTTTTGACCTAATGTGTCTTCAAAATTTTTTCGCAATAAAAATAACATACTAATTAACATAAATAATAACTAAAGGAAATTTATCATAATTTATTGCAATAACAAGAGGTAATTTAATATTATTCATAAATAAGAATCAACTTAAAAATGATAAAATGTAATTTTTATATTTTGAAGTGTTAGTTTTTTGACAAATTAACTAAACTCTGTCATCTTTGGTGACAGCGTGGATTGAAAACCATGGAAACATTGTTCAATTTATAAGTCATATTATTCACATTTATAAGAAAATTAAAGCTGTCCCAGATTTATTTACACATGGTCAACTGTATGTTCATCACAGCCTTCTCTATGTTCATGTTCGTGTTTTATGTTGGATGCACGTGTTGACTTGAATGAATGCACGCACGCCTGACATGCCCACGATACACATTACACGGTATGCCGAGCCGATAGACGATGACGCGCAGGCTGCGTTCCGGTCTTCTGACGTCACGCGGTACTAAGATTACACATTATGAGATCGCTCCATATCTTTTTTATTGTCAGCAATAAGTAGATAATTCTTTGTAGGCTTGCATAAGTCGGTAACAGCTATCCATTTACCGTTTTAAAAATTTTCAAGGCCAACTAAATCCCAAAGTTTTCATAGTCAACTTTTGTTTTTTTTTAGTCGCCATATTGTTTTTTATGTCGTTTGGTACAAAAAAAAATCATGAAAATCAAAAATCAATAATATTAAAAAAAATTGTAAAAATTTCATTTAATTTTTTTCGAAAAAAAATTAAAGATTTTTCAATAATAGATCTAGCACAAAGAAAAACACAAGCAAAAAGGATCGAAGCGATATAATTTGACATTTATTTTATAAACAACCTCGCCGCGATTAAACTTTAAGTCAAAATAAAACCACATGACGTCATTGCGCAGTAATAACCAAAATAGTAACAGCAATCGGCATCGGCATACCGTGTATCGTGCCTAAAATGCGCAACTCGCAATTCCACTCCCGACAAAAAGCATTCTATTCTGATTCTGGATTCTGCTATAGTTCTTCTATTCTATGTCAGTCTAACGCCGCGTCCTAGCTGCATCCGGGGACTGCGTTGCGTGCGTTGCGTGCGTGCGTTGCGGGGAACGATTAAAATAAAACACATGCAAAGCAATGGGAGTGTCCTCAGTAGACGCGTTTGCCCGCAAAGTCGTACGATAAAACGACACCGCAACGCACGCATTGTTTTAAATTGAAATATTTAGTTTTTTCATCTGTCAAAATCTTGCGATTTTTGCGGCGGGCAGGAAATTTTTTTAATTTCGATTGCCTTCGTGCCAAAGCGAAACATTTTGTGCAATAAGACAAATCTATTTTACAAGAACAAGAGTCAAGGTACACTGGGAATGTGAAAATGTCTCGAATTTAGGTTTTTAAAGTAAGTATGAGGTCTATTAACTTCTATTGTAGACCTTTTTATATTTAACCTATCTGCTATTTATCTATCTATCAAATCTATACCTATTTCTATAGATTACTTGCGTCTTATTGTTTCTTTCTCTTAAGTAACATGTTTCTTTCTGTGATTTTCAAGTCTTTCAAGCTCCAACAACCTACTGGTTTCCAAATTAAAACGTATTTAATCTGAAGCTGCACCAGAAATAGTTGGATTGGAAACCATTTTCTCGCCCGCACCGCACGCATTCAGTTAGGACACAGTCAAAATTTCTCGTGCGAGTTTGCGTTGCGTGCGTTCCCCGCATCGCACGCAACGCATTACCCGGATGCAGCTAGGACACGGCGTAATATCAATTTCATATCAGTCATATGTCATATCTCAATCTCATCATCCCATCTCCCATCCCATCATTCCGTTCTCCCGTCCGTCCGTCGTCCCGCGTCCGTCCGATATCCGATTCCGATAATCCGATACCGTGATAATAGTTGATACCGATAAACTATCATATCAAGGAGCAAGCAAGGCAAGGAGCACAAAATACAACAAGCAATCAAAACACGAGAAAGATTTTAAATTTGATGATAATTTTAATTTTTAAAAATTTGTAATTGTAATTTGTGACTGTATCATTCTAATGAGTTTTCAGTTTTATTAGGAATAGTTTAGTAGTAGGTAGGTACTGTGTAAAATTATATTATTATGTTATAATACTAATAGTATCATTCTAGTTTTAGTACCTACCTACCTACATAGAAAATGGTGAATTAAGAGGCAAGTGGTTGAACACGCTCAACCATGGAAACCCAAGAAGCAAATAATGAAGTAGAAGTAATGGAACAAGAACTAGATATGTTGGCAACGGAAGAATCGGATGATGCTGATTTGGAAACCCACAGGGGATATGGATATAAGTAAGTTTAGGAAATTGGATAGAGGTAACGTATAGGAATGAAGAGTGGGTAGAACTGCTGAATAGCGACGGTTTTACCCCTACGCTGGCCCCCCTCCACTCTCTCTGCTAGCTCTGAGTCGACAGGCTCTCAGCGTTGCCACATAAAATCCGTGTCTCCATTCTCCTACGGCCTTAAAGTGTCATTTTTGGTTACAAATAATATTAAAACACTTATTTACTGCAGTAAGTCAGGTCTTTGGTCAGGGTAGGTTTTTTTTTTCCTTCAAATATTCGTAAAATGAAAAAAAAAAAACCTACCCTGACCAAATACCTGACGGAACCGGTAGCTACTTATTACGGTCTCGTGCGGAAGCGGGCAGGAAGCACGCAGGATTGTCTGCAGAACGTAGGAGAAGGGCTTGCATATGGCAACGCTGAGAACGTGTCGGAGCGTAGCAAGCAGAGAGAGTGGAGGGGGGCCAGCGTAGGGGTAAAACCGTCGCGATTCAGCAGCTTAACCGAAGAGTGTATACCTACAGACTCACTAAACACTTGGGTGATTAT
This sequence comes from Malachius bipustulatus, assembly GCA_910589415.1. Classification (NCBI taxonomy): domain Eukaryota; kingdom Metazoa; phylum Arthropoda; class Insecta; order Coleoptera; family Melyridae; genus Malachius; species Malachius bipustulatus. Next base: position 25,526,490 of record OU342635.1, read on the forward strand.
TGAAATGAGCGGCATGGGTATAGGGCGAAATGGCTTATACTATCGTATAGCTTGTGTCTCTAGGAGTATCAAGGTACCATTGAATTTTTGCGGCTGCAAGTAATAGTCGAGAAATAAGGCCTTAAAGTTTCATCCTTGCCCTAATACGCATATATTCGTACATATACGCTCGAACAGGAAGCTCGTTCTCCGTCGGACACACGACGATGAAGAGCGTGGTTCCCGTTCGAGCGTATATGTACGAATACACGTATTAGGGCAAGGATGACACTTTAAGGCCTTATTTCTCGACTATTACTTGCCGCCGCAAAAATTCAATGGTACCTTGATACTCCTAGAGACACAAGCTATCCGATAGTATAAGCCATTTCGCCCTATACCCATGCCGCTAATGTACATATTTACCAACACTTGCTACAAAATATTTAAGTACCTATTAAGTTTTTGAACTGATGTGACCACAAGTAGCATTGAAGTGTGAACACATTTGAGCACACCTCTCAGTTCTTTGATAAAAGTAACCATGTTCCATTTCAATGCCTCAGAGTTCTATTGCTCATTGCTCTGAGTGTAACTGTGGACCGATAATGTCACAGGTACCTAAATTTGTATAAGTGGTCCTCCAGTTTTCAAGCAATAGCACTAGGGCTCTCGTCACTGTTGAAGTTAGTCTTACAGTGTTGCCTGACTCAGTAGCTGCATTTGTACAATATTACATTCTTCAATAGCGATGACCTGAAACCGACCAGAATCTTATAAGTCAGGACATTGGCCACTGTTAGGTTTCGTCTCCTGAAATTTACTATCTCGACGTCTTTTTCTTTGGTATGTTATATTTTACTTTTTTTAATTTAAGCGGGGAAGGGAACCCAACTATGGCCAATGACCTGACTGAACAGATTCTGGTTTGCTAAAAATCGGTATTTATTGTAAAATCAGTACAATTTGGCAACACAGTGAAGTATTCCGGCCACGGATAATTTCGTTTGAATCTGGGTTACCACTTCTGTTTATTTACCTTGTCACATGTACCCTCACATGGGATACTGAAATCTAAGAAAGTGAAGAGTTGTTCTGAAGCTCTGAAATTTCCATGTGTATTTAGGACTACTTGAGGTGACTGGTGACATCCTTTGCACCTATTGTAGACCTGACTACACTTCCGGATGTAACCGGAAGTTTAGGTAGTAAAAAAATAAGACAATTATTTTTTCAACAATTTGTTTCTAGTCTCTATGAAGACGGTAATATTCGTGAACAATTACCAGCCGAGCCAATGGTAGTGGATCAAACAAGCAGTTCTAGTCCCGAACCATCTGTTGAAAGTGCTCCAGGCGTCCCGGGACCCAGTGGTGAACGGCCGGTGGCCGGTCACGATCCTGCAGGTAACTACTATGTTAGTAGTAGCAGTGATGATAGTTGGACGGAAGAAGAGAGACTGTTATTACTAAATGCTAGCGATATTTTTGGAGACGTTCATGACCTAGAACGTGTAACCAGACTTTCACAAATGATCGGTACAAGAACACCGGGACAAGTTCGGTTATATTTGGACCGTCGTGGGCTGGCAGCAATCACCCGTAGTGTCGTAAATAATTTTGACGAAGCAGTTTCAGCGGAACAATCAACTTCAGATACTGACCGACCGCGTACTGCTTCAAGTGAAGATCAAGTATCCGAGGAGGTAACACCCGAAGAAGAGGTGACATCCGAGGAGGTAACACCCGAAGAAGAGGTGACAGCCGAGGAGGTAACACCCGAAGAGGTGACAGCCGAGGAGGTAACAGCTGAGGAGGTAACAGCCGAGGAGGTATGTGCTTGAGTAGTTTTCCAACCTCTAGAAGGTTCTTTTCTTAGGAAAGTATAAAGTGACCTTTGCTCGCTTTCCCACCCTACTCTTTCATTCTCTCCCTCTCCCTATCTTCCCAAATTTAAAATGTCAATAATTAAGGAAAAGTTACTATTCTTCTCATTCAGAGATCTTACATAAGAAATGTTACTAGAGATTGTTCTGCTTAGTTTCATACTTAGGAAATAGAAGAGAATTAAAATGAAAAATTTATTTGATTTATATTTTACAGATACCAGTACCGATGGAGACTGTGATAGCTTCGGAAAGCACGGCGAGTGTATCTGCGCAAATGGTTCCAGGGAGACCGGGAAGGGCGAGTTGTTCCAGCTATGCAGGTATGAGTAATAAACGAAAAATTCCACCGGAAAAACGAAGGATTATGAGAAAAAATTCCCATTTGGTGATGGCAAGGAAAACGGAACATACCGAAAGTAGGAAAAGAAAAATAAGCGAAAGTTTGAGTAGCAATAGTGATAATGAAACTAAGGATATGACCTTTGGTGAGCAGGTAAGCTGTATTATTTTTTTTTTTATAGTTTTACTCTAACTTTACAAAATATACAAGATGAGTTGGAGACGTACGGAGAATAGTTGAAAATTTGAAGCTCATTTTTATGATTTAACGACTTGTAACGCCAGCTCATGCAGGTTTCATTAGATAGAAGGTAATTATTAATGCATTTTTTTTAGGTGAAAATATCAAAGGCTTGTGATGATTCTGATACTGATATCGATATAGAAACCGCTGAGGTCCAAAAAAAATTAGTCGATTCCGATGAAACTATTCTGGCTGCTGCTGCTAGAGCTGATCTAGGTAGTGGTAGTCCGACAGACGACTCAATCGAGGATTATTTGAGTGAGGAAGAAGAAGTTGAAGTTGAAGTTGAAACATATTCATTAGAAGGTTTAACTGAGCTGGATGAGGTGACTTCAGACTGGATTTTTAGCGAAAATGTACCAACAAGGGAGCTGATTTTAGAGAGGAATTCTTTATTACCGCTGGAGGGGTGGTTCTATAGGCAGTATTTCAGCAAGAACCCCACAACTAGCGAAGAAACCTACTTACGGGTGTGTACTTATTTTTTGAACGTTTGAATTGCATAGAAATAACCTGTTCGGTAATTATAGATACGAAATCACATAATTAATGCTTGGTCGGCCAGTAAACCTAACTATATAACAAACTCTTCAGCTCGTCAAGGATTGAGAGGTGATGTGAACCGACTGGCAAGAATATTTAAATTTCTCGAACAGATCGGAGCGATAAATTTTGGCAGCGGTAAGTAGTTCTAGTTGAGCAGGACTTTTAGAACTTAGACGAGTGAGTAATAGAAATGGAATCATGTAAGGGTAGTTCAGAAATATCAAAATTCATCTATATTACGATTATTTTTTATTTGCATCCCGGGTTGCGGTGAATTTTTTTTTCCCAAAACTAAAAATCCACAACTATCACTAACACTTTCACAAACTTGTATATTTGCCAAAATCAGCTGCTTGAGTGAGGAACTGTTTGAGTGAAACTTTCATAAATCTTTTTCTGTAATATCAGCAGTTTTGCATGTTAAATTTTAATTTAAAAATTTAATTGATCTATCAGTTTTCTCAGTATTCATTTGTTCGTATTCTGTGATGCAAGACTGATGAAACTGACACTTTATAAAGAATAGTCGAATTAATTTATAAATTTTACTGCAAAAATGTAAGTAAGGAAAAGAAAATGAACATAAAGAAGGCATAAAACTACATTTAATTGAAAGGCCTCAAGACATTTATTTTTTAACGTGTGTATCCAATAATGATAATTATTACGAAAATTTGGCGAAATCTTTTTGTATTGGATGTTGTTAATAAATAATTTCAATAACTAATTATGTTGTGTTGTGTTATATTTCTTAGGTAGATACTTACCTACTATAAATATCAATAAGAATCAATCAATGCCTTTTGTATTTACACTAAAATTTAAAAGCCACCACCCAGGACGCAAATAAAAAAAATCGCATTATACATGAATGAACAAACCCTATAAAATAAATGTCAATAGAAGTTTTATTTCCTTCACGTGTCAGGTGTATTTATTTGCTTGATTATTTTTAGATCTAGATCTGGTTTTATAAGTAAAATATGGTCTTCAATTATTATTTTAAAAATATTCAAGATTAAACAATCGGTTGCATGAAAAAATAAATATTTTGTAATAAATTCTAAACGATTGAGTTGTTCTTTAGTTGCTTCTAGTAGAGAACATATTACCAAATATTAATTTGAAATGATATTTTTAAAATTTTATTCTCATCACTTTAAATAATTTTTAGAAAGAGTTGATTATATTCGACCTCTGGCCAAATTAGCACAACAAATCAAACAAACAGCGAAAGAAAAAAGCGAACAGCTTTTGAATTTGGTAGTGAGCAGAAGCGAGAGGAGAGTTCCGCAAAGAAAAGAGGAGTTCTGCTCTGTAAGTTCACATTTATTTTGCAAAACATTTCAAAATAATTAAAATAATTTATGCAGGATGGTAAAGGAGGCTGTACTACGATTCACGATGAACAAGGAAATATTATCGATACGATCATAATAAAGGAGAAACCTAAAAAGAAGTCTCCTAAGAAAACTGTAAAATTAATTTCGTGTTCGTTTTTTACAAGAAAAAATCCGGTAAGTAGGTATTTTATTAATCGTATAAAACAAGAAATAATAAATAATCAGAGTAAGTTTGGTTTGAATCAATCAAGATTTGGGACAAGAAAATAAGGAACCATTTTAACAAGTAATATGCCCCTTTGAGATCATATTTAATATACATTTATATCTCATTACAAATAACTGATTTTTGCACTTCTCTTATTAAAAGAATCATTATACATACCTAATCATGTGTGATAAACTCGAAAGGAGGGTACGATCGCCATTTGATAACGAAACGAGGAAGAAAAATGGGTTCAAACACAGTTGAACAATGACACTTGAACTTTATTAGTTATGATTTCAATTATTTATTGTTTCTACATCTTGATTGATTAGTTATTAATTGCAATTCTAATTGATTCTAATTCTCATTGATTTAGATTTAACTCTTCAAACTATCGGTTCCTGTTAATGCCGTGTTGATAGAAACATGCCAGATCACGACCACAATGTTTATGCTGATGAATATTATATTATAACTTCTAGGGTAGGTTCAAAGCCCTTGTACTGAAGCTTGCGCTTATTGTACCCCTTTGGATAATTCTCTCATCGGTCCCATCTCCCGAAAGTATTTCAGTATGAGTCCAATGGGTGCTTGTTCTATTTCTTTTGGTTCTGCTATTTCGATCCCAAATACTAGAAGTCTAGTTCCCTCTAGTGCTGGGCATTCACACATTAGGTGGTAAGGGGTTTCCTCCCCCTCCCCGCATCTCCTGCAATCTGGGATATTTTTCACTCCTATTATTGAGAGGTGTCACATCAGTGGGCAGTGTCCTGCTAGAAGTCCAATTGCCCATCTCAGCTGGTGCTTACTCAGCTTTTTCAGTTACATCTTCTCTGCTCTTTCTTTCCTTTACCCACCTAGTCGCTTGAACAGCACCCCAGTTAGGCTTAGGTAAGGTTTGCATTGAAGTTGCTCTATTTTCTCCCATGAGGAAAATTAGTTGTTGGCCTTTTGTGTCAGGTTTTCTGTCCGCTAGGATCCACGTTTCATCAGTGGGCAGTGTCCTTTTAGAAGTCCACTTTCCCATCTCAGCCGGTGTTTACTCATGGTGATGAATAACAATCCTTTAAAATATTACTAAGCTCTACTATAAATACTATAAACAGCTCTTCTTTATTTACATACAGGCTCTTAAGGTTAACTGTCACAATAAAATAGTTGCTAAAATAATTTCTTGATTTAGATTCCATATCATAGAATCTCATTAATGCCTTTTTGACCCTTACACATCATTGATTAAAAATAATCGATTGTATGGTCTTTGCAATGTCATTTGAAACAGCAAAAAAAAAAAACTAAGAAACAGCTGCTTGTTCTTTCTTATTCTTAAATTAATAAACCAAACATGATATGGGATCCCATGTTCCGTGTTTTGTGCACCATTACAAAAAATAATGAAAGAACAAAGAATACTCCTATCAGTGCGTCATTTACGTAATCTTAAATTCTAATTAAAACAGAAAATTACCAGAATACCTTTATTTAATCATAAAACATTATAAAGGTGTTCCAATAATCTTTCAAAAATTTCGTTTTATATTTAAGTTTCATAATAATTGTGATCCGTGCACGAGTAATTAGGATTTGAAGTTGTCTTAGTGAAATTTTACATCTCGGAAACTAGAGTAGCTAGAACGAAATTGAATGCAAAATGATATATTTTTCTTTTTCAATGCTGAGTAACGTGTCATTTATTTTTTCCACGAGCTATTCGTGTTTTTTAAGGTGTTACTTTTTTTTAGAAAAGTCAAAAATACAGGGTGTTCTACAAGCTCTATGACAAACTTTGACAGATGGTAGGTTGCTTGATTTTAAACATATTTTTTTTAATAAACATGGGTCCGATTCGTTTTTGTTTAGAAGTTACAAGCATTTAACCTTTATTAACAATCAACAATAAAAATTTAAATTAAATGATAATCACAAAACTTAAGACTATAAAAATTGTTCGAAATGTCCACCCTCAGCTTGAATGCAAGCCTCACATCGACGAACTAAAGATTCGGTATTCTTGAGCAGCTTGTCTGGCGTTACCATTAGAATACCCATATACAAACACAATATCTGCATATTCCTCAGTCGAGAATAAATGCATTTTTTATTTATAACTTTCACACGAAATATCTAATAAATAATTAAAATGACACTAACAATAATTATTATTGTCATAACAACCGATATTTCTATTTATCAGCCTACGTTTTTCATTGAAGTAAGTGTATATTTTATAAGTGTACATTGGTTGACATAGTGTCTTAGTGACATAGCGACTTAGTGTCACTTCCTGGTTGACTGAAAAAATTACGATTCTTTAAATGCTTGTAACTTCTAAACAAAAACGAATCGGACCCATGTTTATTAAAAAAAATATGTTTAAAATCAAGCAACCTACCATCTGTCAAAGTTTGTCATAGAGCTTGTAGAACACCCCGTATAGGAGATACAACCTTTGGAAGTTAAAAAAAAGTCAAACCCTGTGATAAATGTGCATGAAAGTATGCCCTTCATTGTGAAGGACTGTCATGATAATGAATTTAAATCCGGCTGCAAATTCCTTCCACATAAAAATATTAAAATTATTTCGAATGCAACGGCATTACATAATATGTCGTATATAGTGAAATTTGATCCAGTTGTCTAGCCTTCGTTTTTTCATTTAACTTATACCTATCAACCTATCATATTACTCGAGTTATTTTAGTTTGTTTCCTGTTATTTTGGCTTTGTTTCCTAGGTAACCCTTTGTATTGGAACTGTTTAATTATTTATTGTAATCAGTTTGGTTAACTTAAGGTGCAATCCAGAGGGAAAGGAGAAGACATAAGGAAAACTTGAGGCTGGCTAAATACACAATAGTGTGAAGGCCATAGAACAAAACTGAACTGAACAGTTTGGTTAGTTGAATTTATCACAAGGCTAGACTTTAATTTTTTTAAACTTCCAAAGGCTGTATCTCATTTATTTTTGGCTTTTTCAAGAAAAGTATCTGCTTAAAAACACCTGTGTTGTCACTGTCATATTAACAAGAACAATAATTTTTTTATAACAATAATTGAACAATAATTATTATAAAATTAGATTTTATTAGATTAGATTGTTTTTTTTTCGACGAATCTTCAATAGACAGGATTTATTTAATTTGTTTCTTTCATTTTTATTTTTTATTTAGATGGACTTATCAAACAGCTGTCAAGTTGGTACCCTGTGCAATCTGTAAACAGTAATTTTCATATTGTAGGATGGTAGCCTGTTTTCTTGACCTTGGAAAAAATTTAGGTTTGTGTTTGTGACTAAAGTAACGGCAACACTCCCCGATTCGTGTATAGGCTATGACGTCACCTGCAAAACATGCTTCCTTGTTGTAAGTTGCACTGTCATAAAACGCAAATTAAAAACTTCAAATTACTTTATTTTCTTTGAAAATAGTCTTTTTTTAATAGTTATTTAATTTTTGAGGATAAATTTAACTAGGGAACCTGTATTACCGCTTTACTAGGGTAGCGCATTCTCATTCTCACAAAAAGTTGGGAAAAAAGTTGGGAATGTCAAATTTGGCTTCATAAACGTCAGATTTTTCATGAACGTACAACTGTCTAAAAATTCACATAATTATTTGTTATTAAGTCTGCGTATTTTATAAAAATGGTAAACTTTTGATGCGTTCGTTAGAAGATGTTTTAACAATAAAAAGTGGGCTTTCCACTTGTTGGCGTTGCCTATAAAGGTGACTTTCTTAATATTTTAAACTCATTATTATAGTCCTCTATCAATACTGACCTGTTACTAGGATTTTCTGAACAAAAAATGCATCCAGCCTCAGCAGACAGTTATGATTGCAGAAAATATTCGACGGGGTTCAGAATTTCCGTATTCCTGAAAGTTGGTCAGGTAGGTTTTATTACATCTAGATGAATCTTATTTTTAAGGATCAGTTATGTGTACTAAGATCACGATGCCGTTCATGTGTCTACCAAAACGCTTTTTATCAGTAACTACGTTATCTTAGATATCGAGATAAAAATTATACCTAATACTAAAGTCTGTAGCTTCGTGATCCTATAAACCCGTAATTATGTTTTTAATACCCACTGCAAAGAGGATTCCTTGAATTTTATTCGTGTTATTATTTTGTTTCATTTTTCAAACTTCGCTTTTGTCCACTTGATACCTACGCCTGTGACCAAATGTGCCAAAAATATGACATCCAGCTGTTCAAACATAACCGTGTTTAGTAAACGTCAAAAAGTGAATGCGCTACCCTAGTAAAACGGTAATGCAGGTTCCCTAAATTTAACTGTTGATTGACTACATCTAATGACGTTTTGCGAAAACTAGGTCTGGGTCCTCAGTCGGTACTCTAGTCACAGCGAAACGCAAAGAAACTTGAAAAGTTGAAGTTGTCAAATTACAAACCAAAATATCAAATTCAAAATTAATAAAATGCTGAGGCAGGTGAATTGAAATTTGTTTGAAATTTATTTCAAAAGAAAGAAAAGAATGAATAATCAAATGCTATAAACAATAGCGATTGAAAGATGTTTCTCCAGATTAAGCAAAAATACAGTTTAATCAGATTCCTTGAGAAATTCTTAAAAAATGATTAAATAATGTAAGTACTTCTGTTTGTCAATAATAGATCTTCTATTTTCAACATTTTTACAAAAAACTAAGAAGGAATTGTCTAATCCTATATACATAAGATTTATAAGAGTAAATAGCTAGGTATAGTCCAATAAAGTCTAAAAAGTCATACGTATCGATTAAGAATACACATCCTTTTGATAGTTCGATTTATTTTGTTTCATATACGTGGTTTTTATAGTAACCGTCCAGTTTGTCTAAACCAGCGGTCGGGGAACTTATTTAATCATTACCCCAAAATATTTTTGTGTAAGTTGATATTACCCCATGGCGAAGAGCAAAAAAAAAAACAAAACGAAATCGCCTCTTTTTAGAATCTTTCATATTAATGACCCCCCATGATAATTTTGAAAAGAAAACGCAATAACTAAAAATTTAATTTAAACATCATTTATTCAATTTATCAATGTAATACCTAGTAATACATAACGTTGAAAAAAATACTAACAGTTTTATAAAATATCAAATTAAAAATATTATACTTTTTACTCACAAAAGTTTAATTTTTACCCCCAAAAACTCCATTTTTACCCCATTTGGGGTAATTTACCCCGGTTCCCCGACCGCTGGTCTAAACACTCCATCCCGCATAAATAAGTATACGTCAACATTGGTTTTGAATGAGAATTAAATGCACAACACATAGGATAGAATGTCATTACGTGAATAAATTTTATGTAGTTGTCAGTGGCTCTCAAACTGACGTAAGCGGTTCAATTCATTTTTTGAATGATTCCTTCAATAATTACGCTCGTTCACAACTTGACAATTAACTGTTTGACATTTTCTGGTGAAATTAAAAATATTAATTCGGACGGTTAGTAAGACGTCACATCTGACTTTTTAAAGTTAATCCTACTATACTTACATTTACAAGTCTCTAAAATTTTACAATTTACCTCTAAAAGTTGCGTTTATAGTTTTTCGAATTTTAAATTTTGAAATAAAATGACATTTAAACTAATCGTCATAACCTAAATTAATTCAGTGACTATTCCAGTGACTGTTTTAGTAACAACTATCACCATAACCAACCTAATCAGTCTTGTTGCCAATCGTTCCCCTAGAATTTTGACTTGGTGGAATCCATCTAAATAAAAAATAAAGTATATTTTTATTGTAAAAATAGCATTTATTCAAAAAGAAATTGATTGAAATACATAACAAGTTCATTTTTGTCTAATAGATAAGTAATCACCTGATTAAGTATAATATAGAACTACAAGCTTTTCAATTATTAATATCGTTGCCAAATTTGCTCAAATAAATTATTAATTTATTTCGTTCCAGCAAAAAATCAGAGTCAGAATACACCTTTCGGCTCTATTATTAATGAACTTCCATGCGCACATACTCCGAATTGAAGTGATCGGCCTCATCGGCGGAGATTGGGACCCGGTCCTCAAAATCATGACAATATCCACGTACCAGCCGTGTCGAAATTTGGTCTTATCGGAAACGTGCTGCGATATGGATCCGATCTCTCAAGTGGAATCCACGGAACGCATCCAGAGCCAAGGGTTCAGCGTGCTCGGATGGTTCCATTCACATCCGGCATTTGCGCCTGAACCTTCGGAGCAAGATATTTCCACTCAGTACACTATGCAGCATATGATGAGCAATCATTATCCATGCTTGGGGATCATATTGACGCCGAATGTACTTTGTGAGGAAAATTCCAACTTGATGTACCGTTGTTTTTCTGTGGAGGGACCGGAAGAGAAGAGAGTGCCTTACAGTTACAGAGTCGAGGTGTTGAGCGAAGGTTTCGATGTTCAAGATTTCTTTGAAAAAGCTGAAGAGTTGTTTAGTTCAAATGAAATACAAGTATCTCTAGACGAGCATAAATTTAACAAAGTGGCGCTCGCAAGGGTTTGTTTATTAATTATTATGCTGAAATTTACGATGATTGCAACTTTTTATTTTACAGGCGGTCACCAATTTGAGGAGGTACCTTTCCAGTAGACACGTTCACCTGGATAGAACGACCTGTGATAGTATAGTTACTGGTATTTCAGATATTTTTAGGAGGCAGGAACGAGACGACTGTTAAAAAATGACTCATAAATGTGCGTGATTGACTAAAATAATATTATTTGTTGTAATGTTTGTAAATAATTAAATTACCAATAAATTACTTTTATTTTCATACATAAAATGACTTTCAAAACATGATATTGCTTAGCAGCATTCCCAGATGCGATCAGAGACTACACCTGCTTTGAACTCGGATTTCTAAAATGCTAAAATGCTTCTACAATGCTCAGGGGCAAGTATTGTACACACATTCAGAAGAACAGGGACATAATTTTAACATAAAAAAGATCTATAGTTTTAGATAAAAGTATTTGAACAATTTAATGACCCTGCTGAACATAATGTAAATTGTACAAATATTACTGCCCCAAGGGAGGGGGTCAAACATTCATTTTAGTTTCACTTTCTATAAAAACGCACCAAGCTTCTTGTGCATTGAAAATATTCAAAGCTTTATTTATTTATTTATTTATTCAAAGTCAACGGGGTGAACCCCTTTTCAATACAATATTTCTAACAATACAAATTATAATTTCTTATAAATAAGTAACAAATCAAAGTACATACTCGTATTCCTCAAAAATAACGGTTAACAAGTTCCTTTAGTTTCCCCTTAAACACCCCCAAATTATGAATACTATCAATCCCCGACGAAATAACAATTTTGTTCCATTTGCGCCGTAAGCGCGGTACAGATGAATAATAAATAAAATTTCTTTTAGCAATATCCTCCTTCACCACTCTGAGAAAACGCAAATCATAGGGAACCTCACGCCTATCAAACAATGCCTTAACACTATCGCTATTAATGAGATTCAAGTCAACCTTTTTAACAAAATATAAGTCATGATAAATGTGTAGAGATTTAATTGACTCTAATTTAAGAGAGAAAGCAAGCTCTGAGTAATCATGATCACAGATTCCAAATCCTCTACCCATCTTGAAAGCAATATATCTAAAGAATTGATGTTGAACTGATTCAAGTAAGGCAATATGAGTAATTTTAGTAGGCGACCAAATGATTGAGTTATATAACAGGATGGGTCTTATTAACGATTTATACAGATGAATAATAGATAAATGAGATTTAAATTCTCTAGTCGACCTCTTCACAAATCCAAGCAACTGAGAAGACCTAGAGGTTACAGCATTTACCTGGATATCAAATTCGAAATTATTTTGAAAGATAACCCCAAGATCCTTAATCTGGTCAACCGCCGTGAGTGGTTGGCCAGCAATAGAGTAAGGAAAGGATAATCTCTTGGACTTACTCCTCACGATTGACAAAACACTGCATTTAGAGCAATTTAATTTTAATTGGTTTAGACATGACCACTCGAGGATAGTTTCAAGATCCCTCTGTAAACAGATTTGGTCACAGGAAGACCCAACTTTAGCGAATATCTTTATGTCATCCGCAAAAATTAGAGCTTTAGCAAACTTCAAATTACTCACTACATCATTAACAAATAAGACGAAAAGCAAAGGGCCAAGATGTGAACCTTGAGGAACACCAGAGGCAGCACAAAACGACTCAGAAAATTTACCTTTAATTCTAACCAATAATTCACGACCAGATAAATAGGAATATATCCATTTTATAGTACCCCCACTCAGGCCAAACCCAGATAGTTTATATATTAACAGATTGTGGTTAATAGAGTCGAAGGCTTTGGCAAAATCCAAATAAATGGAATCTACTTGCTTAATTTCGTCTGGTTGAGTAACCGTATTCAGAGTTTCAGCAATAAAATTACTATAATACAAAAGGTTAGTTAAGGTCGATCTACCCTTTACAAATCCATGCTGTTCTTCAACAACAAATGACAAACAAATATCAGTTAGCTTAGTAGCAACAATTGAATCAAAAATTTTGGAAATAGTACCAATAATAGCAATAGGTCTGTAATTCAGAACATCATTTTTAATACCATTTTTATAAACAGGAGTAACAAGAGTTTTCTTCCATATCTTTGGCATAAGGCCAAGTACCAATGATTGATTATACAACAAGGACAGTGGCTTAACAATAGTGTGCATGCAATTTTTTACAAAGCAGGCAGACAATCCATCGGGACCAACATTGTTAGAATCTTTCAAATTCTTAATAGTATCTTTGATTTCATCAACACCAATTGTAAAGTCCAATTCATTATTTAAATGTAATTGATGGACAAAGTTAGATTTAGATTGTAGGTACACAGATTCAAAATTTTTAGCAAACAAATTACAGGTATCTTTACAAGTATCACTATGGTGGTCATTGAGGTACATTTCACTAGGTATATCACCCGATTTAGATAAATTATTAATGTAATTCCAAAAATATTTAATATTTTTATTAGACTTCCTTTCAACCTCACCAATATAGTCTTTTCTATCAATAATAGACTGTCTAATGCACATAGCCCTTAACTTTTTAAATTCAATAAAATCAGCAAAAACATTAAATTGTAGCCACTTCTTGTGCATTTTCTTTTTATTAATAATCAAAGAAATGAGATTATTAGAATACCATATTGGATAGGTATTAGGTGATCTTTTTTTCAAAGGAACGTGATCTATAATTAAATTATCCACCATAGAATAAAACTTGGCCATATTCGCCTCCATGTCATTATCAACAAAAACTTCCTCCCAATCTACAAGCAAAAGTTTATCATTAATTAGTCTGTAGTCAGCCCCACGAAAATCCAACTCACTCACGATCCCCCCCACACCACTATCACGCCCACACGAAATCACAAAAACAGCCTGATCATGGTGCGGAACCAATGGCACCAATGAATCAGGAGAATTCATTAATTGCACTTCACTTTCCTCAAGTGTAGAAAACGCCAAATCCAACGTGTACCTCTTAGCCTGATGAACGGGGAAATATTGAGACATGCCAGAATAAGAGAAAAAGTTCATGATGGAAGCAGCACACTCCTGAACAGATGTGTTCGACGAGTAACAGTTAGCCAGCAGATTGTCCGACAAATCACCGTAGTTTGACCAGACGGTCTCTCGAAGATTATAATCCCCCAAAATCATGAACTCATGGTTCCTATGTATACTTCGTAGACCATCCACTGTGGAGATGTGCTTGTTGTAGATTTCAGCAAGCACAGCAGGCGTATAAAAACATCCAACAATCAAACCTCTTGACAAGCCAGTAAGTTCAACAAAAATTTCCTCAACTTCACTACAATTCACAATGAGCTTAGCATTTAAGTGATTTTTCACTGCAATAAGCACGCCACCACCATATGGGGCGTTAACAAAATTGTGACGATCTCTGCGAAACACTATATAATTATGCAAGCCCAATTCAGCATCGGAAATTCCGGGATGTAACCAAGTCTCAGTAAGAACAACAATATCAGGTGTTGGTGATAAAAGACCAATGTTGCGCTGAATGACATTTAACTTCGTACGAAGACCTTGGACATTTTGATAATAAATACAGAGGTTATTGACCGTTGACTTATCTAGTTTTTTGTGGTAGAATCACCGACGGAAGAGCCCGAAGCATGAATCACTGGACCACCATCTTTAGATTTTGGCCTGATTGTAACCAAAAAAGGATTGCCATTTTTAAATTTAACCACTTGCTTCCCATTCTTATCCTGACTTTTTTGAGAGTCATTGAACGATTTCGCTTTCATTTTCAAATTATTGTAAAGCTCACGTTGGCATCTAGTCAAGTCGTAAGAGACAATATAAGGCTTAGGTATAAGACGCCAGTGTGTTAACACTTTGATGGCATCATTACGCGAATCAAAGCAAACAAGAATTGGACGCACCTTGTTGACATTAAAAGCACCAAGACGCTTTAAATTCTTCGTGTGTAAGGTAGTGTTAATGTTATGTATACCACTTAAAATATGCTTTACCAGCTTGAGATCATGTTCACTCACGAATTTCTGACCCACATTCAGAATCTGCTCAGGAACATTCAGAATTAGGATATTATTCTCTTTATTTCTCCTATTGTCAATTTCCTCAATTAAATTAGCAGGAATGCTTGCCAAAGTAGAAGCACCCTGTGAGCCATCCTCATTTTTATGAGCACAAACATCTTCTTGTAACTTGACAATATCATTCTTTAAAGATTTAAATTCTTGGGAGCATCCAACGATGTGATCATTGATTTGACCGTTCAACTTCAAAACAGATGATTTTAAATTTGCAACAGAATCCTTGATTCCAGGGAGCTCGATCCTCGTCAAAGACTCAAGGACACCAGCAATGGAAGCAAACTTTTCAACAGACGATTGGAGATCAGCAATTGCTTCCACAATACGCTGACTCTCACCACCATTTCTGGTACATTCCTTGCAGCGATAAACCATGAGATTCCTATTCTTCAATTTGATGACACGGATTTCCGAAGAGATAGCACCCGAACAATTTAGTCCAGACCCCTCAGTAGATTTCTCATTACAATGAAATAGGCTCAAACAGACACAACAAGTTGTAATTGTGTCCCCTTCAGAGAAGCCGACGTTACAGCCGGTGCATTTAGTACCCATGATGAGAAAAAAAGAAGAAGAAAAAAAAAAAAAGATCTCCTTATTTCTTGTTTTAAATGAAGATTTATTAATGTTTATTAACTGTAATTTCCCTCAATTTATTTCTGCCTTCTCAAGAGGTCCCAAGATATTGTTCCTTTCCTTTTTATTATACTTGAGGTTTTTTTATATTCTATTTTATATTTTCTTTTTCTATTTTATTGAACAATATTCCAATTATAAGAGCTTTATGGATGAATTATGAAGGTTATTATTCGTAGGTATTAAATTATAGTTCATAATACCTACCCGCTCGTGGACCAATCAAAATATGTAAATTTGATAAAATAGAGCAAAGCTGTGAATAGGAATGATAATTGATATTTCTCAGAATCCACACATGCGAAGTCGGTACTCGGTACTGGAAGTTGTTCTAATAAAAAAAAATATTTTCATTATAATTTTATTTTTTTATATAAAGGTAGAAAAAGCATATTATTATATACTACAAATAATACAGTGTGTGTCACAGGCATGGTACACCCCCTTTTTTTTCTTTTTATTTTTTGGAGATAATTTTTTGAAATTTTGTACATCGCATATTCTCGATAGGGCGCACTTTTTAGCAGAAAATTGAATTTTTTCCCACATCCGGTTTTTCTGGAAATAATACCCAGTTTTTTATTTTTAAATGGGACACCTATATATTATTATATTTTTGGATTCTATACATTTGTACGAATCCCGCAATACCACACAAGTACCATTTTAAATGTCAAATTTGTTTTTATTTATCAATTATGGTGTGCCATGACTTCAGTTGTGTTCGTCATAACTGTAAAATGGGCACAACAAAATGTTCCTTATTAGGTGGACTAGTAGATGGTACCTCGGTACCAATATGGTACCATTTGAAAAAAATGAATCCAGCTCAAAAAATCATTCCGGAGCGCATAATTTATCCATAAATCACTCAATTTAGTACTTTGAACAAAAATTCGATTTTTCTAGCATTAGATGATCCAATTGGAGTAAAACGAAATAGTCATGGCACACTATAATTGAGAAATAAAAAATTAAATAAAAACAAATTTGACATTTAAAATTGTACTCATGTGGTATTGTTGAATTCGTACAAATGTATAGAATCCAAAAATATAATAATATATACGGTGTCCCATTTAAAAATAAAAAGTTGGTAACATTTCCGGAAAAACCGGATGTGGGAAAAAATTCAATTTTATGCTAAAAAGTGCGCTCTATCGAGAATACGCGACGTACCAAATTAAAAAAAAATCTCCAAAAATAAAGAAAAAAAGGGGGTGTACCATGCCTGTGACACACACTGTATACTATTTAATTGGTTGTACCTAGTGATCATTGTGCTTAAATTGAATAGTCAATTATATGTTTCAAGTAACTTAGAAGTAGTCTATTCCAACTCTATTCGGACCTAGTTGGCTATGGACTATGGAAATATCGATAAACTCCACAGTTTACATTTAATAAAGATGTTGTAATTATTATTATTATTATTATTATTATTATTATTATATTATTGTTATTTCAGGACCGTCTTAGATATCTTTTATTCGAGATGGCCTCAAAATTGTGCATCTTTTCTGTAATTTATCTGTGTCTCTCCTAGAGTTTACGAGATATTCATAGTGAGCTCTAAAATAAGGGACTTATTTATGATAAGGGAAATACAGGGTGTCCAGGTATGAGTGTAAGAGCTACACGTGGCGACCTTCCTTGGACTATTTTGAGTAAAAAATCTTAATACAATAATGCTCTAAACCTCTTCACGGTGCCACAGGAGGTCATCAAAAAGATAGAAATTCTGGGTCACAAATATGCATATTATTGAACTTCTATTTCCTTTTGCAGTTACGGTTAACATTTTCAAAGACTTTTGCAAAGTCTTATTCCATTTAATTTTCGTAACAGTGGAATTATTAAGTTTTTTAACATTTCTAAAAAAAAAAATTTAGGAAATGTTAAAAAAGTTAATAATTGCACTGTTACGAAAATTAAATGAAATAAGACTTTGCAAAAGTCTTTGAAAATGTTAACCGTAACTGCAAAAGGAAATAGAAGTTCAATAATATGCATATTTGTGACCCAGAATTTCTAACTTTGATGACCTCCTGTGGCACCGTGAAGACGTTTAGAGCATTATTGTATTAAGATTTTTTACTCAAAATAGTCCAAGGAAGGTCGCCACGTGTAGCTCTTACACTCATACCTGGACACCCTGTATAGGCACTTGCTCCAATAAGTCTCTAACTCTAACAACTGTGAAATTATTACTGGCCAATAATTTGTCGCATTTACGTCCAGAATTTTTTTAAACTTCTTTAGTCAATATTTTTCATTTTCTCTATGATAATTTTTGTGAAAATTCAAAAATTCACTGTTTCTTTGACCTACGTCACTATAACAAAAATTACAGATTATACCAGGAGAAATTAGCAGATTTTTCATGACCAACCGCGGTCCAAATAGAGTTTGAGTAGACTCTATGTACACTTTTCACAATGCCATGCGAACACTGAGTCTTTATACAAAGGATTTTTTTTTTTTTTTATTATCTGTGAACTGGCTATGGACGAAAGTCCTTCAGCCACAATTATACAAAGGATAATTTTTATACTTCGATTATGCTGAATACTGGATGTTAATACGTACGGAAATTGTTTAATTCAATTTCAATGAGTTACCATCAATACATATATTTATTTTGGTAACGTTACAAACAATCCCACTGAAACAGTTTACCATAGCAACTATTAATTGCAATTCACTGATGTATAAAGACTCAGTACTCACAGGGTATAATGGGCTATAATAATAACAGAACTATGAAAATAAATGACAGGAAGATTTTTATAAATTATTACTATCTTGGACTCCACAAATTGCTCCCTGTATGCCGCGCTTCAGGATGAAAGTTTCGACCATCTTGATTGGAAAATCATTGTAGAGTTCATGGCAGCGGTTACTGTTCATCACCCGCATCCATGCCTCCAAGAAATGCAGAAAATTTGGATCGCATTCCTCGGTTGTTAAACACCGCACCTCAACATAAATCAGCGAGAGCTCTGTGAGAGCCAACCAGTTTTCTCTCTTTATTAATAAACACAGACAACATAACGCACCACCTGATAAAATACTCTTTTCGCTAAGATCGAGAAGCATGTAATACGTATCCAGCATACTACACAGTTTAATTTTGATAAACAATTCCCTCTTCGATATGATTACATATTGCAACAACTGCAGTGCCTTGAGGATTTTTTCCGGGGAACCTTGCAACAGACCGGTCAATTTTTCCTCCACAGAAGAGACACGAAGATGCGGTTTGGTCTTCCTTTGCATTCTGATTAGTTGTATTAACAGCGATAGAATATCAATGGCGGTCTTATCTGTTGTATTAATATCAGAGGCGATTCGTAGGAGGAGTTTTATTTTCATCGGCAACACACAAAATTGTTCTATGCATCTGGGATCATCTTTGAAACTCTCAACTAACTTCATACAGTACTTGCAAATATTACAAAGATATGTTTCTTCTGTGCTGCACTCGACCATAGAAATCATCAAGGTACATAATAGAAGACGCTCTCCTGATTCTTCCGGAACACCTGGATTACACTTGAGGAGATCTGCGAATAATCTGGTATTGGTATTGGCAGCCGTTTCGGCAAGGTAAAATGCGATCTTTTCGGATACGTTTTGATTCATTAATCCTTCTAGTAGTGAGATTACTTTCTCGGATATTCCGGTGTTGTCAGATTCTAGAAGAGCATCTACGAGAAGTGATTCGACCTGGCATAATTTTATTAAGGAACATAGCTTACTATTGTCCTCATAATCTCTAATCCAGATGTCGAGCATGGATTTTTTGAGATTCTTGTTACCATCAGCCATGATCCAAGTAAACTGAGCTGGGTGAAGTGTGAAAAGTGATTCGAGAAACGACGACCTGCACACCAGCAGTTCCAACAAGAGGTCGTTTATTTGCATTGAACGGGTGTCATTTAAATCGTCCGATATTATCGGGTAGATATACAAAATTGATTTGAGAGTAGATATAGGAATTGTTTCAAAAGTCAGTAGTTTTTGAGACATAGCGTCTAGCAATTCATTTTTGTCCCATACCGTCTTATCATGCTCTATTAACATTGAGCAGATGTTGAAGAAGAGATTATTTTCCGATTTAGGCCACTCCTTGTAATCGCAAGGTAACTGTTTGAGGGTGACACATATTTCTTCCGGTTTATAATCTAATTGTACATTGTTCTCATTGCTCAAAATGAAATATAACAATACATTAATATGTCTTCTTAATTTAGGTTCATTACTTAACTGACATAGTTTTGATAATATGTGTTTGAGATTTTTTATGATTAAATTAGTCTTTGACGACTTTGTCCAGATAAACTTGGTCAAACAATACAGAAGATTTTGAAGAATAACAATATCCGTTTGTTCAATGATGATTTTGAAACATTCCATGTTTAACCAATTACAGACTGGCTGAAACATGTCCAAGTCGCATACTGGGTAGAGTGTCTCCAGAAAGATCTTGGATAACTCGCACATCTGTTGTTCTGCGTTGATTTCTCTGCAACGCTCAAAGAGTAGACAAACATATAAATGTAATGAACCGTTTAAAGCTAAATGGGGCCCTTGAATAGCTATCAGGAGATCTACTATCTCGACACAAAGCTCTGAACAAGAATGATTGAATAATGCCGATTTAGTGCAGTTAAATAAAGCGTCATAGATGGGTTCTTTTATAAAATCAATTTTTTTCGAAGGAGACAGGTATGTGTCAACATTTTCCAAGGTAACCACCAGAGTTGAAAGCAACTCGATCATAATTGCGGCAACCTCTGTCGATTCATGCTTGAAGGATGATAAAGTCAGGCAGACAAACTGTATAATTTCTTGGAGATTTTCAGTAAATTCTACGTACAGCAGCTCTTCAGCAATTAATTGTTTAAGAAGTTTTGAGCATAGGTTGATACATTCTGTGTCCATGATCGTTAAGTCTGTTAGTTTTTTGAAAGGGAAATGCTTGAAAAAACAGGACAACTTTGACTTGTCACTCAGTATTGGCTCGATAAAGTTCAAGGTAGCTCTCAATAAATCAGCAGGGTTCAACTCCATTTTTTCCCTTAAATATTAATTTAAAAATTAACAATAAATAATACTTATCGATTATAATAAATTATTACAGTCTTTTTCTATTGGTTTTTCTCTTTTGTCAATAATTGCTTTTCCTTATTTATCAAATGAGATTCCTTTTATATCAAATGCTTTTCCAATGTGTATATTACTGTCACTGTACGTAAATGGGAAAAGCAATTCACATAAAGTGAAACTGATTTGACATAAAAGGAAATTGATTGCTAAATCAATGACTATAATCATTGATAGATAGAAAAATAAGAAAATCATTTGACAAATAAGGAAAATCAATTGACAAAAGAGGAAAACCAAAAGCAAAAGACTGTATTATTCAACCTCAACCACGCGATCAAATTTCAACAAAAAAATATAATCGTGAGAGTACATAATTAATTTATTCATATTATAGGGGAAGATACCCTATCTATAACTGGCATTCGTCCATTCATTGGCACTATGTATACAGGGTGATTCCGAAATGGCAGACACGGTATACAGAGTGTTGTGGAGGATGTTCAGAAAGACTGTAAATCTAAAACAAAAATGGTTTCCTCGGCTTCGTTGCAGAGATTTAGGATGTCCTTTTTTTCAAAATTTAAATCTAAATGGCAATCAAATTTGACATAACTATTACGATAGTTAAATTTTTATTTATTTTTATTATTGGGAACGGAAGTACAAGCATTCAAAGTTTACCGCTTGTCCCTGAGTTCAACAAAATTTTTCTATGTGGCATCGTTGTTCGAATTCGAGCTTAACAATGCAACTAAAATAGATTTTGAATAATATTATGGAATATGAATCCTGGCAACGATAATGTTTGAAACTTTGTTGGACTTGTCATTCCATAATGTTTCCATATGGTAACATTTTATTGAGTATTATAGACCTATACACACTATTTTTCTTCCCAAAGATTGCTTTCCTGCAACACTGCAATTGCAGTGCAATTGCAGTGTTGGGACATTTTTCTACCAAAGTGGTCATCTTCTTAAGGGAGCTATACACTCTGGAAAAAGAAGTAAATGAGCTCAGAATCCTTAATCCACAATGGATGCTGTTGGTGCTGTTCGTGTCCGCCATTTCAGGATCACCCTGTACATTTTATGAATAACTAAGGAATACATTTATTTTGAATAATAGTTGTTCTACTGATGAAAATTACATCTGGCAACATCCAGGAACATTATCTCAAAATTGAAGCCGTGCTCATGAGATTCGACAGTCACAGTAAACTTTTACTTCTAAGTAGCCCCAGAAAAAGTAATCCAGGGGATTCAGATCTGGGAGGCCATGGTATGAACCTCTTCCGATCCAACGTTAATTTTTTGCTCTTTTCAACAATAAACTTTTTAATGAAACGCAAACAGAAAATTTTTCACTATCTTTTCAATTTTTTTTTGCTCCATTAATCGAATCTCAAGAGCACGGGCCTCAATTTAGAGACACCTGTATATACGCATGTGCTAGATGTCAGTTCAGTATGGGGAGTGTAAAAGCTGAAGTGTGTAGGTTGCTCTTACAAAGGTAAGAAATCATTGAATATATCAAGATAACTTATTAATAAAGAAGCAGTTTTATGGTTATTAACTTGAATGTAGTATGCTTAAAACATGAAGACTGGTGCCTAGTACCTACCTTGGTAAATAGGACTTACCTACACAAAAAAAAGTGGAAATGATCTTCAAAAAGCAATAACGGAAATCAATGAAGGCCAACCAAAGAAAACTGCGGCTAAGAAGTCTGGCATACCACGAGCCACTTTACAATTATTTAGACTTGGTAATAAATTCAAAAAACCTGCACCAGGCGGGGGAGAGACAGGTAGGTATTTAACAAAACAAGAAGAAGAGACGTTAGTTAATTGGATTTTGGAAAGTCATCGCAGAGGTTTTCCCAAAAGATAAAATGATGTCCAGCAATCTGTGAAATCCTTATGGATGCTAGCAAGCGACCAAATCCTTTCAAGGACAACTTTCCTGGTGATCGTTGGTATAAATTATTTTTGAAAAGGCATAAAGTCCTAGCAGAGCGGACATCCGAAGGGGTGACTGGAGCATCGGCAAACGTATCCGAAAAGGTCATAAGACTTGGTTCAAGCAGATACAAAACTACTTCCAAGAAAAATTATATGTCAGTGTTGGAAAAACACTGACATATAATTTATAAGAATGCCTACGAGGTAGATTTAGGTCAAGCAAAGATGGACTTAACAGTTTGTTTTCATTTTCTGCAAGCGGTGAAGTGGTACCTACCACCTTTTAATTATCTACCAAAATAAAAGGCTCTCTAAACCAGTCAATGACAGTGTTATTCGCATGACTGGGGCATATAACTTAGTGACAATGGCTGGATGAAAACTGATTTTTATAGACTACGTAAGGAATATACTTCAATGTTTGATTTTGTTTTACTTTTGATGGAGAAAATTTTACTTTGCTTACTGAAACTTATAAACTTACCCATTCGAAATCATAATAATGCTTATTATTATTGGAATGAACAGTGCCAATTTATGGAAAAAACATACCAATGATTAAAATTCAGCATCGATGGATCGGTAAATTTTGGGAATATCTATTTGATTCAGGATATTTTCTTTACGTTGATAACATTATTTGATAACTGAAGAAAGTATTAATAATACGTTTTCAATTTAGACACGATTACGTCCGTATATAAATAACAAAAGTTTTATTTTATGACAATCATAAAAAATGTTGGAGTCTATTCTTATTTTTAAAGTGCAAATCATAATCATTGATAGGCTTTTAGCCTATCAATATCAATTATTTAAAATTATTGTCAATTTTCCAAGGCCTACTTCGGGGCTTCACAATCACAATTCTGATCTGATACACCTAGGGAACCTGGTTTACCGACACCACCGACACTGACGATTTCTTTACTAGGGTAGCGCATTCTCATTCTTCCAGCCCCCAGCAGACAGTTATGATTACAGAAAATATACGGGGCTCAGAATTGCCGTATACCTGGAAGTTTGTCAGGTAGGTTTTAATTTAATACATGTTGATGAATCTTATTTCAAGGATCAGTATGGGAGGGTCTTATAGGGGTATTAAGATCACAGTTCACAGTGATCACACTGTCATTCGTGTGACAGTGTGACTATCAAGTATCAAGCCGTTTTTTCTCAGTAACTACGTTAGATATTGAGTTAAAAATTATACCCAATTTACACTTTCAAATAATCTCTCACTTTCGACAAGGTTAGGCAACCAATTATTATTCTATCATTCAAAAAATTAGTTTTTGTCTATGGGTGCTGATTTGGATAGTTAATAACGCGTTCTGAATTCTGTAAAAACCTACCAAGCCTCAATTATTAGTAATATACCCTATAAAAAGTCAAAAGCTAACCAACATGTGTATTTTGTTTATTCTTTTTAATTTGCAGAAACCTACCAACCCACAAAAAGTTACCATTTTACCTTTATATTTTATGATTCAAAATATTTAAACAACCATAAAATATCAAAATATCTATCTAAAATCAAAAAAGTTTCAAATCACTATTTTATTTACACATCCTACAGCTTTTTTTAAATTAATAAAAACTTTATTCCTTATTCTTCTTCTTTATTCAATGTGAAAACTCTTCGTCGCTGCGCATGACGTCACTGTGAAATATTTTAAGGTGAAAGTCAATATTTATGGAGTGTAATGAAAAGCGCTGGTGCTTACTGAGATACGATACAAATCGTAATATTTGTATTTAAAGGCAATTATACATAATTGCCTTTGCGTATGCTATTAAACTAAAGAATATATTTCTTTACCTTTCGTTTTTCTTGCGTGATTCTCACACCCGCACTTATCGCACAATAAACCATTTTTGCTATCAGACAGCCATCAGACACTCAAGTCAAACTAATTTAAATCTTCAAACATCGAAATAAGCTTCTAAATCGCCACACTTTACGTCATCATTATTATTCATTATTACTACCGAATCGCATTCATGTAGATTTGTATAGATATCACGATACACATATACACGGTATGCCGATTGCTGTTACTATTTTGGTTATTACTGCGCAATGACGTCATGTGGTTTTATTTTGACTTAAAGTATTAATCGCGGCGATGTTGTTTATAAAATAAATGTCAAATTATATTGCTTCCATCCTTTTTGTTTGTGTTTTTCTTTGAGCTAGATCTATTATAGAAAAATCTTTATTTTATTTTTTTTCGAAAAAAGTAAAATGAAATTTTTACAAATTTTAATGTTATTGATTTTTGATTTTCATGATTTTTTTTGTACCAAACGACATAAAAAACAATATGGCGGCTATTAGAAAAACAAAAGTTGACTATGAAAACTCTTGGATTTAGTTGTTCTTGAAAATTTTTAAAATGTTAAATGGATAGCTGTTGCCGACTTATGCAAGCCTACAAATAATTATTTATTTATTCCTGACAATAAAAAAGATATGGAGCAATCTCATGTGTAATCTTAGAACCATGTGACGTCACAAGACCGGAACGCAGCCTGCGCGTCATCGTCTATCGGCATACCGTGTACATACAGTGTGACCCATTTGTTCTTGAAACACCCTGTAGAATCTTAATTTATGGTGCGATTTTAAAGAAATTTCTTTTAAACCATAGAGCTTGATAAACTATATTTTCGGAGCAAAAAGCGTCTCATTCCTACAAAATCCAGGGCCTACTAGATCAATGTTTACTTGTAAAATCTCAAAAATTCATATTAGCGATTGTTTTAGAAAAAAACTGGGCACGCCACGGGATTCACCAGCCCTCAAAACGGTACTGTACTAAATTTTATTGAAAATGTCAGAGTAAAAAGGATCTTGTATAGTTATTTTAGAAATACATAATAATACTCCGAATTTTTGATAAATTAATTTGAAAAAGGTCAAAAGCTATCATAAGTAAGAATTATAATTAAAAAAAGTAAAAAAAGTGAAAAAAAAATAAATAAAAAAAATAAAAAAAAAATAAATAAATAAAAAATTATAATAAAAAAATTAAAGTACCTACATTATCACCAACTAGACGTACAATTTCTATTTTGTCTCTCTTGACCTTTTCGAATAAATTAATGAAAATTCGGAGTTCTATTATGAATTTCTAAAATAACTGCAAGATCCTTATTACTCTGACATTTCCAATAAAATTTCGTACAGTACCGTTTTGAGGGCTGGTGAATCCAGTAGTGTGCACAGTTTTTTTCTAAAAAAATCGCTAATATGAATTTTTGAGATTTTACAAGTAAACACTGATCTAGTAGGCCTTGGATTTTGTAGGAATGAGACGCTTTTTGCTCCCAAAATATAGTTTATCAAGCTCTATGATTTAAAAGAAATTTCTTTAAAATCGCACCATAAATTAAGATTCTACAGGGTGTTTCAAGAACAAATGGGTCACACTGTATATGTGTATCGTGGTAGATATCACCTGGACCTGACTGACATCACAGGCTGCGCGCTGACAAACCTTGTGTATTTGTATCATGCGCAGCCTGTGACGTCAGTCAGGTGGTATTTACATGCGACTCGACAGTAGCAATGACGAAAAGTCGCAATTTAGTAGCTTATGTGGACGTTTGTAGATGTTGCAGTAAATTTAATTAGTTTTACTTCAGTACCTGACTGTCTAATAGCAAAAATGGTTTATTGTGTGCTAAGTGCGGGTGTGAGAGTCACCCGCACTTAACCGTGTTAAGAAACGTCAACGACTAACGAGTGAATGGATGCGCTACCCTAGTAATACGCGTTAGTGTCGGTAATACAGGCATCCTAACCAATTGCTCTTACCACAGAATACGGATTAACTCTTCTCTTTTCTTCAATAGTTGTCTTGTTTTTTTTTTTTTGTTAGTTGTTAGTTAACCTCTTTGGAGTTTGGACGTTTGGAGTTTGGAGTTTGGACAAACTCTTCTAAACTCTAGGACTCTAGGGATCTAGGGAACACGAACCAGGGATGATTATTTATTTTTTTGTTAAAACTTGAGAGTATAAATTGATTAATTAAAAAGTGTGGATTATTAGTGCAGAAACTTTTATTGAACGAAATGATATTCCCTTCTCAGTTTAGAACTGCCTTAACCTCACGTAAGAATGACCACTTTCAGCCTAATTGTATAAATTCCTAAATATTTGTGTGTTGTAGGGTTCTTGCATAATGTCCCTAATTTTCTGAAAGGAAAATCTAAAAATTTGCCCAAAAAATTTAATAACTCAGCACTATCAAGTCTAGGAATATCTCACAGTTCTTTAGCAGGCCCTAAAGCTGATGTTAAATGTACTGGGATTGGTACTGAAAACACAAATAGTTTAATTTTAAGAAATTTAAATAATTCATGGATATGGCAACAAAACGAAAAACTCCAGCTGCCAATACTGCGAAAAATGGACATCATTGATTTACCAAACGGGTCTAAATGGGTACCTCCTACAGGAGACGTAAATAGAAGCTCACAAAATTCAATAATTGAGATGCCTTCTCACGGCAATGCGGACATTGTAAAAGAAGCTGTGAGAATGATCATTATTAGGAGGAAGAAGATGAAGAAACATAAGCTGAAAAAGTTGAGAAAGAAAATGAAGTTCGAGTGGGCCAAAGTGAGTGTATATTTATTTTCATCTCAGGCATTTCATCGATGAAACCAGAAATTGTGTAACTCCACTTTTGGTCACAATTTAGGGTAACTGTATTACCAACACTGACGCTTACTAGGGTAGCACATTCACTCGTTGACGTTTACTAACACGGTTATGTTTGAACAGGTGGATGTCATATTTTTGTCACATTTCCTCACAGGCGAGTGGAAAAGGCGAAGTTTGAAAAATGAAACAAAATTAGAAATCGAAGAAGTGTGTATTTTTTTTTTCAGTGGGTATTAAAAACATATTACAGGTCTGAGGTCTATGAAGCTGTAGACTTGACTGTAGACATATTTTGGTATAACTTTAAATTCGATATTTAACGCAGTTACTGAGAAAAAGGGTCTTGATAGGCACACGGATGGCAGAGTGATTTTGGTACCTCTATAAGATCCTCCCATACTGATCCTTAAAAATAAAGATTCATCAATAAGGTGTAAGAAAACCTACTTGACAAACTTTCCGGTGAGTATATGGAAATTCCGAGCCCCTTATATTTTCTGCAATCATAACTGCCTTCTGGGTGCATTTTTTGTCCAGAATATCTCAGTAATAAAATAAATATTGATAGAAGAATATAATAAGCTTAACATATTAAAAAGTTACTTTTAAGGCAACGCAAACAAATAGAAACCTCTATGTTTATTGTTGAAACATCCTCTACGGCAGCAAAAAGTCTACCATTTTAAGAAATGTGATTTTCTCAAAAACTTGCCTCTTAATCGTTTGAACACGTTCTGGTTCTAGCAGGATGGGGCGCCGGATGAAGTGTTTGCGAAATATGAACTTTCCAAGGACGAAATGTTTGTCAAAAATTTCGAGTTATTCTGATCAGCCAGTTTGTAGAAGTTGAAAAAATATAAATTTTATCTAGAAAACCAAAGGTCCAACGACCCATGTCTACAGGAAATCTTTCGCCTATTGTTGCATTTAAGTTTTAAAAAATTACCCTTTATACTTTCAAAATTTGGAGGAGTGATTTAATACACCTTCTTCAGCTGTCTGCCAAAGCCATGATGATCCAAACTCCACAGTCGCTACATTGTTCCTACCTGTGTTGGGGATATGCGCACAGAAACTTTCAGCTTATTTAAAATAACGAAGGCTAGCAGCCTATTATCATGGTGCGAAAAGTGTTTATCTCCATGGCTACAGGTATTTTTTCACAGTGTCACTGTCGTGCTTTTGCAGTGTAATTTTTAACTGTAGACTTTAATGTAATAGACTTTTAATAGACTAATAATTTAAACTTAATAGACTTCAACTTTTTTGTCCAAGTAATTGAACCCTATGCTGCAACAACGTTGTAAGTGATAAAAGTAAATTTTGCGGGAAATCGAAATAAACATTTTTCGTGAACCAATATAATATATCAGCTTACAAACATTAATATACAGTGAGAACCACATAACGCGGAACATCAGAAAAAATATGACGCAGTCTAATTAACGTTGTTGAACCATTTAAATAAAATGGAACATAGCGAAATCAGTGCATTTCCAACAAAGCCGCTACAATACGTTAACAATACCGTAGTTATGGTTACGTTCGAGCATTGTTGAATTTAGAATTAGTGAGTTATTTAAAATAGAACATAGGTAGGGATTCTGTATTGAAATTTGAAAGTCAATGCAACAAATTATTTTTTAATTAAAACGAAATTATTTCAAAATATAAAAAAGTGTAACTGTATACTAAATATTTTATAAAGAAACAATATAATTGTAAATTAAATACTGGAGAGTGTTAATTATTCTAAAATAGTATCAAACATCCGTTGACTATAGGCAAGTGTCCTAAAAAATTATTGTAGAATCAATACATTTATCGTATTTCTGTACTGTTCAGGATGAGATATTTCTTCGCAGCTCTTCTTCTCCTTTGTTTGAGCTTTTCAATGTGGTAGAAAGAAACGATGTTAGAAACTGATTACTTGACTTTTCTCCAGTAAAAAAATCCAAGTATGTTAAGTCTGGTGACCTGGGCGGCCACTTAATTACTCCATCTCTTCCTATCCATCTACCGGGAAACTGAGCATTTTAAGCAATAATTGTCGAACTTGCCGGGAAAAATTGGCAGCTGTAACATTTTGTTGGTACCACAAAGGGCCTTCTACTTGTAGATTATTTATGGTCGGAATGATTCTTTCTTGCAGTGGCTGCAAGATATGAGTGCTAACCATTTCAGCCCACACATTCACTTTCTATGGATACTGTGTCCTGTAGTGACATGGTACCAGCGCAAATTTTCAACTTCACATAAAGAAGACACACGAATGCGGTGTACCATGTGCGTAAATTTCAATTTTCTCATCAACTGTACACATTTTTGATGAATTAAGTAACTACCTACGCTAGCTATGTAACTGACGACAAGTTTTACTCATAAACGTCAAATTAATAATTTAATCTGAAGTGGGGGGTTATTGCAAAACCATTAACGACCTTGCCCGGCAACGAATCGATCTCCATAGCAATACTTCACAAACTCATTTCCTATGTTCCGTCTTAAAAAACTCTCACTGTATAGTAATAATTCTTATCTCCTATATTTTCATTTGATGCAGTTGGTTCATAATCTGGATCACTAGAACGACCAGATATGCTAAAAACATGATCACTATTTTCACTGCTGACTGCCATTTTATTTGCAGTTAGGCAACTATAGCCCAATAAAGGGTGAATGTATTTTAAGTACCAGAGTTGCTTGTAGATGTCACCAGCTGTGTAACTTGTTTGTTGCTTAGGCAACTGTGGGAAAATACTTTGGAACTTGTATAAAATCATTAGGCACAGTTTGTCGAGTTTTTAAAATTCGTGGGATAGGCACCTTTTCCACTGACCCCTTCAAATATTCTAGGAAATATCTATAAATTATTCAATTGCATTCTATTTATATCCAGAAAATTATTCACCACTATAATAATGATACAATGCAAATCACAATGATTTGTGATTGTGATACTGCTGTAAAATTTCTCCTGAAAAATTGACTTCCTATACCGAAAACAAGTTCTCTCTTCCTTATTAATAATTATTATCATTTCAATTTAAATTTGCCGCAAAAAAAAATCTGGTGATTTAATCTGGTGAATTTTAGTGGTGTAAATGATACTTTGTAGTTTACTCCTCCAGTCCTCCTAGTTTAAAAACATAGACTTTTTTCTGGTTTCATCAATGATTTGTGATATTAATTTAGAGATCGTCATTAATAATTTACAGTCAATATTATATTAGGCTAACAGGCAGATTTCTGTGCTTGTTTTTGAAACTAATATCGACGTCAAATGACTTATTAACATTTTTGTACATAATTACTTTCATGTCAAGAATAGATAAATTAAAAAAAAATTCTACTTAGACTCGATACCTTCTTCAGAAATGGCCACAGAAATCTGCCCGTTAACTTAATGAGCCTTTATAATACCCGCTGTAAGTGTGTTTTCTTCTTCCTTCAAAGTAGGCTAGTTCATAAATACGTTTACGTTACATGTTTATTTTATATTACAGCTAAGACAGAGACGGGAACTAAAAAAAGAAAAGGCATTTCAAGCAGTGCTAATCCAACAGTGCAAGGAAGCCGAAGCATTTTCCGCTGAAAAATACGTTGAAGAGCGTATATCCAAGTTAAATGAAATAGTAATACCTCGATATTGGAAAGGGAAAAGGTTACCCGAGTTCCTTATCAGGCAATTGATGGGGCTACCACCAAAGTCAGTGTAATAATAATAATTGTAATTTTTGGTTTAACAATCGAATAAAATTTTCTTGTTAGTTAAGTCATTCTTTATTATCATCTGTTAAACGAAGTAAACATCCCAATTAAATTTGGATCGTCTTTTATCATTGCAATAAATGAATGAATCCTTTCAAGAGTAAATTCTTCTGTTGTTTGTAAATGTTGCTTGGCAGTCTTGTCTCCAACAATGTTTGATTTAGTGGTTCGCCTTTTTGTTTTTGGCTTATACTCTTCATCACCTAAAAAGTTATACATATATTTTTTGCATACACATATTATACAGGGTGACAACAATCTACCCTCCTTGTGTGGCGAACTTTGTTATTTCAAGAGTTACAGATTAAGTTAAATAGGGAAAGTTGGGCACAATTTGATGATTATTAAGAATCGGAAATTCAATTTTTGTAAAATTCAGCCATTACTAAAATATGCTGAAAAAACTGAAAAATCTATTTTTTTATTTTAGCCATTTATGTAAAAATTTTTCTTAAAGAAATGACAAAGAATTACGTCAAATAATATAATGTACTTGAATGTCACTGTCACCTAATATATTTTCATCCGATGATGAATCCAGTTTTTTAAAATTTCCAAGAACAAGAACCCCGTCATTTATAAAAACATTCAGTGTATCTTCGAAAGATAGAAGAGATGCAGGCTCTTCAAAAGCAGCCCAGTATTCAGTCCACTCCCAACAAGATGAAGCCATTTGTAACATATGTCAAAAACATTTCAAAAATGTCAATGGCTTAAAGATCCACAATGGTAAATTACATCCAAAATTATCTCGTAATTATGATACTCCATTTCAAAATGATTTTTTCGATCTCGGTAAGCATTTATCGTCACTCAAAATGACTGTTCCCACATTACGGCGGTGTGCTAAGGGTGCCCGGATGATGTTAGCAAATTTACTCACTGCAAAACTCAAAGCAATAACTACTACAGGTTCAGAATGTGCTTGGAGAAACCTTTTTTTGCTTCCATTTCAAGCTTTAACTATTCCTAAGAAATCAGATAACATAAAGAATCTTTCCGCTTGGACTAAATAGAAAATCACAGTTTGCAGTCAAGCTCAATTAGAGAGTGCAGAGAATATAGAGAATTTAGGTCCCACTTATGCTTCAATGAAGTTTTCAGTCAATCAACAGACTGAAAGGACACATTTGCATGTTGGCAAGAAAATAGAATCAAAATTGTCCGATGGAGACACTCGTGGAGCATTGAAACTTCTAACTTCTGAGGACCTCTAGCTTTAAATGATCCCTCCACATTGGGCGATCTTCTTAAGAAACATCCCCCTCATCCACAACCGACTTTTTTCCCCGAAACACCTGAATTTATTTTCTTCCCATCGATAACAGATCAAGAGATTACGAGAGCTATTAATTAATTTCCACCAGTATCTGCTGGTGGTTTAGATGCTTTGAGACCGCAAATTCTCAAAGATCTCATTGGCCGTTTAAGAAAAAATGCGGTGG
Source organism: Malachius bipustulatus (assembly GCA_910589415.1). Lineage (NCBI taxonomy): Eukaryota > Metazoa > Arthropoda > Insecta > Coleoptera > Melyridae > Malachius > Malachius bipustulatus. The sequence continues at coordinate 25,559,279 of OU342635.1, forward strand.
CATACATCCAATTGCAGTTGGAAATGTTTGGCGCCGTGTTACTGCTAAAGTGCTAAATTTCAGAATTTTACCAACGCTGGTCGAGTTTTTTACTCCTAATCAACTTGGTGTAGGGGTAAAAGGTGGTGCTGAAATTGGTGCCCATGCTGCTCGTATATATTTCAATAACAACCATGCGGTTCCAAAAGTATTTCTAAAACTTGATTTTCGGAATACATTCAACGAAATAAGAAGAGATGCCATCATTCAAGAGGTCAAGTCAACTTTTCCTACTCATTTACCTTTTATCTTCAATTCTTACTACAAATCTTCAAATTTATATTTCCATCAACAAACTATTTCGTCTGAATGTGGAATTCAACAAGGCGATCCCTTGGGCCCAGCCCTTTTTGCTCTTACAATCAATCCTATCATCAAATTACTTAAATCGGAATTAAGTATTTGGTACTTAGATGACGGAACTATTGGTGATGATGTTGACACAGTGTTGAATGACCTGAAAACTATTTCTGAGGCTGCATCTAAATTAGGTTTATTTCTAAACCCTTCTAAATGCGAAATTATTTTCCTTGGTGATCATGAAGATAAATCATCTATCTTGAACGACTTTAGATCTTTTCTACCTGGAATTACATATATGAACTTGGAAAACGCAACTCTTCTAGGGGCCCCACTTGCTGATGAGGGTATTCTAACTATAATTAATCAAAAAATAAATCCATTACAGCTATTCACATCAAGATTGGACTGGATTTCTTCTCATTCAGCTTATTTTCTACTGAAAAATTCCCTTTCAATACCGCGTCTTGTATATTTCCTACGCTGTTCTCCTTCGTGGCGAAAACCGCAAGCTCTGCAAGTTTACGACACTATTTTAAAATCAACCCTTGAAAACATCTTGAACTGCACTCTTTCTCACGAAGCTTGGATACAATCTTCCCTTCCCATAAAGATGGGCGGTATCGGAATCATACGTGCTGTGGACTCAGCGATTCCATGTTTTCTCGCTTCCTACCACAGCTGTCTCGAATTGGTGACTTCTCTTCTTCCTTTTGGAATGATACAATCTGATTCATTGATCGCAGAAGCTTTGAGTATTTGGCATGATCCCAATCTAATTACTCGGATTGCATGGTCTTTCGTGTCTATTCAGTGCTGGTCATCTTTCGCGACATGCCGAGGCGAACAAGATTATCTCCCGAGCTCTAAGATCTGCCCAAATTCCGGTAATTAGAGAACCTGTGGGATGCTTTAGAGATGATGGTAAGAAACCTGATGGAATGACATTGACTCCATGGCAAATTAAGAGGCAAATGCTTGCTATGGGATTATACCTGTGCAGTCACCTATGCAGCATCTTACCTTCCTTCCACTTCCTCCAATCCTGGGTCTGCGGCAAATACTGCAGAATCAAAAAAAAAGAAGCAAATACCGGAATTTTGAAGATCGTTTCATTTTTGTGCCTGTCGGACAAGAAACTTCAGGAGTTTGGGGTAATGAAGCCTTGAGATTTCTGACATCGGTTGGTCAGAAAATTACTAATGTCACGGAGGAATCCCGTGCGACGTATTTTCTGTTTCAACGTATGAGCATTGCTCTACAAAGAAGCAATGCAGCTTCAATGTTGGGAACACCTGGGAGGGAGTTTTCTGAAATTTTTTATTTGTGATTTTTTTAAAATTATTTAATTTTTTGGAATATTTATATTGTTTGATGTTTGATGTTTGTAAAAATTTAAAAAATCATTATAATAAATAATTACATTTTCAAATTATTGATGAATGCACAACTTTCTTCTAATTTAACCGTTTTCGTGACTCTAAATATAAAAGCGATACTGTTCGTAGCCTTTATAATTTATAATTAAGCTTAAAAAAATTGATTTGCTCTTCAAATAAAAAAAACTCCCCATTTTATTCTTCCAAGTTAACACCCTGCTGTATCTTGAAAATAAAACATTTAAAAGTAAAATTTCTTAGCAACAATTATTTTTACGTGTTCAACTGTTTGCTGGAGCTATGAACATACAAACTAAAACTCCCGGTATAATATACTTACGCTCTGTAATGATTGGAGTGTAAATTTTCGGCAATACATTTTTTTCCAAATCCATTTTCATTTTTACACTTTTTCTCTGAAACGATCCATCAGATTTCTTCCCATCTGAATATATCTCAGATTTAATCACAATTTCTTTACTCGGCTGCTGCTCGTAATCAAAAGATGTCTTCCTCTTGGATTTTTTAAAATTTTTATCAGAAATATTTCTTACGGAATCACGAATCAATTCTAACGAATCTTTGGCTAATGTTAGCCTAGATTCTTGGACGCCAAGGTCGTCGCATTTGAGAGCCGGCAAACAGTCAAGTGGCTTTGAGGAAATTATTGTCTCTTGACTGGGAACTTTTAAAATGCTTTTTCTTTCTATATGCATCAGATAAGACGATGTCTTTGATAAAGAGTCACGTTTGTTTATAACTTTCCCCTTGAGACTTCCAATTTCTTTCAACAACTCTTCTTCTTTTTTTAGTATCAAGGAATCCCTGGCCAAAACAAGCTTGGAACTTAAAACCGATGGGAATAAATTATTTTTTTTACTGCTCAAACTCTCAGTGACCGGAACTGTGCGCATCAGATCTACGAAAGCATCGTTTGTGAGACTGATGATTTCATTATCTCTTTCGTTGATTTCGATTTTTTTCTCGCTGGCCGTGTCAGTCTCAATTTTCTTCTCATATGTGCTATTTTCTTCTATCTTTTTCCTGATCAATTCCAGGGAGTTGGTCGTCCCGAGCAAGCTTTTTCCCCTTTCAACTTTACCGATGTCTTCAAAATTAATCGCAATCGTATCTGACCCTAGTTTTAGGGATGGTTGACGTCTGAGGATGCTGCTAAATGAAGCTGAATCAGGTAATACCTGTTGACGGGTTATTTTATCTCTGAATTCTTTGTCATGTGATAAAAGAGAGCAAGCACTGAAATGAACTATTGAGGCTTTTAATTCGTCATCAGGTTGAATAGATCCAATAGATCTGAAAAATTAAATTATGTTGAATTAAAAAGGGGCCCTATGAAGGGTAAACTTTCTAAAATAAATAATAAATAAATAAATAAATAATAAACAAAATAAATTTCATTAGATACGTACTTTCGTTTTGTTAAAGGTTTTTTCGTCCTTTTCGGTCCTCTTTTCTTGTCTGCTTCTTTTGTTTTTTTAGATCCAGAGTCTGTTTCACCCATTTTTCTAAATATTTCCATTAGGGACTCAACATCTTCATTCCACAAACATTCACTTGGACTCACATTAAGATTTTGCGATAATCTGTTCCTAAAATCCTCTCGTACGTACATTTTCTCATCAAAATAAAACATTGGCAGTACATCTGAGCTGGGTCTTTGATCTAAAGGTAAGTCCAGTTCTTTTAAACAATTATGATAATCTTTAATTTTCAAACTTTTCGATTCTTCGGTGGAAGTTCTACCTGTTGAAAGATGTCATTAATGATTCCATTTTCAACTATTTACATAGCTTATTACTTCCAGTACTGGAAAGCCAGTCCATTAACCCATCACATGAACTGTGATGAGGTTTCACTTTTATGTGACTTTCTGTTTTCTGGAAAGCATCAGTTAATTCAAACATCATTAACTTTTCAATGTTTAATAGAAATTCTGCTTGTGTGGGACATGCTCTTAAAGCGTAATTGATGAATTTTTGGAACTGCTGCAATATTTTTTCAAGACATTGTACTCGTAAATCAAGTTGTTGTTCCAAAGATCGCTTATTGGATCTATAATCTTCAATTTCAAGATCCTTCGCGTTTATAACTGCCCTGAGATCTTCCACTTCATCTTCATGTTTTGAAATTAAGTCATCTTTTTCTCTTTTGCATTTTCTTCTTTCCATGCAAAGAATATATATCATGTTTGCGATATTTTTGCATTCAAGTTGATGTTTTAAATGCTTCATTGCTTCCTTGCAACGATTCTGTTCTTCATAAATGCAGAATTGTCTATGTTTATCCATTTCTCTGGAAAATAGATAATCTATGTAATAGGTGTATACACCTACACTTATACTTACCCAGATATTACAATGAACTTCTGCATCATCACATTCTCTTGATTTTCCAATTCTTCCAAAAAACCACTAGTCAATTCTTTAACTGTTCTGTCGACTTCTTCTTCTAATTTCTCGTTCCAACAAGAATTGAGTTGATCTCGTTGTAAAGCTAACTGCTCTTGCAGATATGTGTCGTCATTTAAGCGCTCTTCGAGTGCATTCAGCTCTTCAAGTAATCGTTCTTCGAATCGCTTTTCTAACTTTCTGATTTCACGAGCACACTTTCTTGCTTCTTCTCGTTGCACATCTTGACCGATATTCCTTAACTCGACAGCAAATTGAGCTCGCAAATGATCTTCTTGCTGCTTCATTGCGGCTTCTTTTTCAACTTCCATTTCATTCCAGAACTTATTTTCAATGTCATAACCAATATCTAAGACAATTTAATTGATTAATTGCTTAATAAATAATATTAAATATTATTTACCTACCTAATATGCCTTTATGTGTCAGAGCTCGAATATGCTTGGATGAAAGAGGTGGCTTCAAGCAAACCTTGCCAATTAGCAGATCACTCGGAGAGGTCCACAGTTCATCGCCAGCACCTTTCAAGAGAGGCTCTAAACCTAGAGGTTGCTTAAGAACTTGGGGGACTTCTTTATATACAACTTCAGCAAAATCTGTGCCCAGCATTGCTTGTACTGTGGACAATGTAGGAAGCTCCAAGTTTTTTAACATAGACTTCCGAGTTGAAGTATACGCACTTCTACGATTTTCTAAAATTAATTTTCCTTTTATTAAAAATCATCTCGTGTTTTAATAAACTTACCCATTTAGAATTTTGGAGTAGAAAAAAATGGTTCACAGAAGCAATTTTGTTTGACAGCTTGTTTGGCAACCACCAAATCTCAAATCTTATTTGGTCAGTGTTGGAAATAATTAGAAAAAGTCGCTTACTGTTTTTCAATATACCTATCCCATTCCAGATGTTTTTCACAATTTCCACATAGTCTGATCAATATCACAAACTAAAGACAACTGCTGCTTATCAGTAGGTAAGTATATCACGAGTGATTGATTTGCTTGAGTTGCTCAACTGATATTTTTGCAAATAATTTTTTGGGACACATTATTTCTTTGTGTGTTGCACACGTCACAATAATTGCAACATAACTCGCCCAGTTTTGCAAATATTTTTTTGGAAGGCAGTTTTCAGTTAAACTGGTCTTTGGGTTCGCAGAAATTTATTGAGACAAGCATGCGAAAAGTAACAACACGGTCGTGTTTTCCGTAAACGTGGATTAGGTTTTACTTGGGGACATCACGTTAAAAAAACCTTCTTGCGCATCAATCGCAGAAATAGTGTATTTTTATGCGATTCAATTATGAATATTTTCACCGCTTTTTAAATTATTGGCTTTCTGAAATTTTCCATAGTCATGTCATGTTAGCGTAGTGCTTTAATGTGAAAAATTTTCTGTGATAATTTCATTTCATTTCGTTTCAACACGTGCCTTAGAATGGATTTTTAAATTTAAAAATCAAAAAAATTGGCAAAATTTCACAATTTTGTCCCTTTTCCTATGCCCGCCACTGGCTAACTTTACTTGAAAAATACTATTTTTTACACTACCTTTAATAAATTCGGAAAAAACTGAAAGGAGAGGAAAACCGAAAGTTTGAAATTTTAGAGGAATAAACATCATTTAAAAATATTCGAATATATCTCCGCCATTTTTATATTTGCTTCTTGAAATTTTTGAAGGTTAACTGCTATTAGTATAGTTGTCTACTATCAAAATTTCCGTTCTATTCCTTCAAAAATAAGCTCATGAATGTTTATAGAAATGTAGACATTTTTACCCTTTTCCTACCCACGCCTCTGGCTTATTAATAGAAATGATGCAAATTGTATTGCATTAGCTCAAATTTCAAATAAGTTTATTCCAATCTTGTTAATTTTGTTTAAAAGTTTTTGATCTTGCCTATTTAGGGGTTCAAAATCTAGCCATTTTCCAAAAATTGAAAAGGCCGCCATTTTGGAATGTTGAAACCTATTTTACTCAAATACAGTACCAGACGACTACTTGAGGGTATCTTACTACCAAAAAAATTTCAGCGCTCTAGATTGAAAACTTCGACCAGAAACCGTGCCTCACGGACGGTTTTTTTTCTGAAATTCGGAGGGACATCCTGTAGAAGTAACACAACTCTAGGAAAATGTTTTTTACGAAAATCAAACGTCAGCCCTAAGGTTTATAAGAGTAAAAAATTTCGTTCATTAATCTTGAAAAATGAAGCTACAGGAGCGTTTTTAAAAATTTAGAGAAATTAATTTAAAAAAAACATCATGTAAAAAAAAATCGAATATCTCCGCCATTTTTCTTATTTACTTTTTGAAATTCTCAAGGGTTGAAGTCTATTAGTATAGTTGTCTACTGTAAAAATTTCAGTTTAATTACTTCAAAAATGTGCTCATAAATTGTTGGAGAAATTTAGCCATTTTTACCCTTTTCCTACCCACGCCACTGGCTTATTAATAGAAAAAATGCAAATTTTGTTGCATGAAATTAAATTTCAAGTCATTTACTTCCAATATTGTGAATTTGATATAAAACTCTTTTTCTATCTAGCTTATACAGGGGTTCAAAAAATAGTCCTTTTTCCAAAAATTAAAATGGCCGCCATTTTGAAACGGCTCGATCGATTTTGCTCAAGTGCAATACCAGACCACTCCTTGTGGACATCTTACTCTCACAAAAATTTCAGCCCCCTAAATTGAAAACTGTGGCCAGAAACCGTGCCTCAAAGTCCGGATGTATGGAATTTTGAAAGGACACCCTGTAGAAGTAACGTGACTTTTGGAAATTTTTTCAACGAAAATCTAAAGTCATTCCAAAGCTTTGCAAGAATCCAAAATTTCGTTCACTAATCTTGAAAGATAAAGCTACAGGAGCGTTTTGAAAATCGAAAAATCGTGATTTTGGAGAAATAAATAAATATATATATATATATAAATTATGAATGTAGTAAAACACCGTTATTTTTAATTATTTGAAAATTAGGTAAAGGCAAGCGGTGTGTCGCAAATAAAAGGTATGATCCTTTTTTGTTAATCTCAATATATTTCGATCTTAATTTAGATCTTCATCAGGAGAACTGTAATTATAAGAAATCAATATTTTTTCAAAAAATCTTAAGATAAATACTTACAACAAATGATCAAAATAAAATTAGCATCTTTAAAATTCTAAAAATCTTCATAAGGTAATGTTAATAAAGTTCGTTTTGTAAATTTATGCCAAAAAACCATTTAATATTTATAAATATCAACATTTAAGAATAATTTTTATGAGAATTTAGAAAAAAAAATTTTTTTATATATTTTATGACATAAAAGTTTTGAAGTTTTTTAACATTGTGAATAATGGATTATTTTCTCAAAAATCAAAACAAAGGAATCTAAACAGTACTACTTTAACAGTTATTTTTATATATGTTCATTAGTTATTTATTTATTTATGAAATTAGGTAGGTACCTGTCTATAAATTGTTTAAAAATTTTTGTGTTTTTCAAAGTCTAAAATATAGCTATATATTCTATTTAAATTTTGTATATCTGATTTTAAATTTATACAGTTATCGATATTTTCATTTATGTGACACATTTCTAAAAATTGTCTTTTAAAAAGATTACTTTCTGTTTCTAATATCTTAATATTTTCAAAATCCATTTCACAGTTAGTATTATGTACATGGTTGGCTAACGTGCATCTATTTGGCCTAAGTCTAGAGTCACTTTTATGTAAAGATACTCTTTGTTTTAACAATTGAGAAGTGTGTCCAATATATGATAAGTTACAATTCAAGCAATTAATTTTATACACTAAATTAGATCTATCTAAAACTTGAATTTTATCTTTATTTTTATTAAAAATTGTATTATTTGTCAAGTAGAATACGGTTAATAACATTAATAATAATCAGTTCAAATTCACTACTTTTCCTTACATTGAAAACTTAACACACAAAATTATAAAAATTTTTAAAGAAAATAATATAAAGTTTGCTCTTTATAATTACTTGACAAATAATACAATTTTTAATAAAAATAAAGATAAAATTCAAGTTTTAGATAGATCTAATTTAGTGTATAAAATTAATTGCTTGAATTGTAACTTATCATATATTGGACACACTTCTCAATTGTTAAAACAAAGAGTATCTTTACATAAAAGTGACTCTAGACTTAGGCCAAATAGATGCACGTTAGCCAACCATGTACATAATACTAACTGTGAAATGGATTTTGAAAATATTAAGATATTAGAAACAGAAAGTAATCTTTTTAAAAGACAATTTTTAGAAATGTGTCACATAAATGAAAATATCGATAACTGTATAAATTTAAAATCAGATATACAAAATTTAAATAGAATATATAGCTATATTTTAGACTTTGAAAAACACAAAAATTTTTAAACAATTTATAGACAGGTACCTACCTAATTTCATAAATAAATAAATAACTAATGAACATATATAAAAATAACTGTTAAAGTAGTACTGTTTAGATTCCTTTGTTTTGATTTTTGAGAAAATAATCCATTATTCACAATGTTAAAAAACTTCAAAACTTTTATGTCATAAAATATATAAAAAAATTTTTTTTTCTAAATTCTCATAAAAATTATTCTTAAATGTTGATATTTATAAATATTAAATGGTTTTTTGGCATAAATTTACAAAACGAACTTTATTAACATTACCTTATGAAGATTTTTAGAATTTTAAAGATGCTAATTTTATTTTGATCATTTGTTGTAAGTATTTATCTTAAGATTTTTTGAAAAAATATTGATTTCTTATAATTACAGTTCTCCTGATGAAGATCTAAATTAAGATCGAAATATATTGAGATTAACAAAAAAGGATCATACCTTTTATTTGCGACACACCGCTTGCCTTTACCTAATTTTCAAATATATATATAAATATATATATATATATCGTGGGCAGGTGAATTTTGGAAAACCACTTTTTCGTAATCTGGGGGTCATGATCGGTGGACATTTGATGAGTTTGGGTGATTTTTGGAAAGTGATGTCGTCCTCAATAGTGTATTTTTTGTTAAAAAATACACTAAAAACGTAGGTACCTACCTACTACTGTACCTAAGTACCTACCTCCTGGGCGGTGTGGAAATCAGTGCCAAATTTATCTCCCGAGAGTGATGCTTCAAGAGAGTAGGTATAATTCAAGTCATCAGTAGATCTTGATGGAATCAATCAGTGATGCGGGAGCATGGGATGATGGGTTATTATTTGGTCATCACCGATGGAACAACGTGAGGTGTTATTACACAAATTACGAAAAAAAAAGAAAAATAAGTTCATCAATAATTATTACTGAATCATTTATTACAAAATAAAATATCTGTGGGGCACCGTTTGCAACCGGTGAATAAAAGAACTCGCCCATATTAATAACTAAAAATGGTAAGACTAAAACTTACTGAAAGTGTTTTATATCCTCTTCAAAATCAATTTCGATTTTTCTTTCTAGCTGGCTTGGTTTTCGAGGAAGTCGAATTAAAAAATTTCAAATTAACTAAAATTCGCGCTTTAACCCAGTAGGACCGGTAAAATATTAAACAGTTCGTAAACAGACCGGGGAAATCAATTTTTTTTTATTTTATCAGTCGATGGAGTCGGACCTTCCCTGTCTTTTGACATGTGTCTTAGGTTGGGTCGGGGTGGGGGGGAGGGGGGAACGCTTTTAAAATTTACCGAAAATGAATTTTATCGGAAAAACGGGTATATCTGAGCCGGATTTGATCTGACAAAAAAAATATGGTATCGAAAACTGAAGAGCTTGACTAAACACGGAAGTTCGTTCCGACCTGAACCCTTTAGCTCAACTGGTTCGCGAAATATTGCGATATTAAGGGTGCAAAAATGAATAAAAATTTAACTGACTTTTGCTCGGCGGGTGGTGGAGTTAGGGCGTCAATTTTTTGCGAGAGGAAGGGTGCCACCGAGTAATTTGACGGGCCGGAGGGAGGGGGTGGTGGGCCAATTAGGACGGGAGATATGGGGGTGAGAAGAAAAATACGGAAACGCTCGTAAAAACTTTATTTATTTACCTACAGAGACCAGGCACTGCTCATTTTCTAGTTTTTTATCTACTACCCGGTAGTCTAAAATAAGACTAAAATGCGCTTTATGACACGCTGTCGGAAAATAATGTCTGACATTTTGGGCTCCACGGAAGGGATCATTGGCGGAGTTCTTCCCTGAAAGTCGACGGCGGAGCATGAAGAAAAGACTCCCGCCAACAAGTTCGCATTCTCAGCAGCCGTAGATGCGATATAGTCCCATCTATCCGTGTAAGGGGTAGAATCGTGGATCTGGTGAAGTTCTGGTTGACTGCCTTAGTGAGCGATCAAAAAGATTTCGAACCGTTAGGGCAGGAGAGAAGTTTGTTCCTAATTCTTTGGTTGTGAGTTTCCTTGATTTGATCTATTATTTCTTTGCATCTGGTTCGAGCAAGGATGAAATTGTGGTGGCTTATGCCATTGGCGAAAAGCCAGTTGTTTGGAGGCGACAGTTTCCTTGTATCTTTTATTGAACCAAGGTTCGAGGGCTGTTTTTTTTTTTTTGAAAAGGGAATGTAGGTTTCCATGCCTGTTAGGATGACTTGAGCAACTTCCCTAGCACAAACAGATGGATTATTAGAGCCGAAACAAAAACTCCTCCATGGAAAATCTCGATAATATTGCCTGAGTTCTTCCTATTTAGCAGATCTATAGTGCCAGACTATGCGCGGTTTACTTGTTTTAAACTCTGTTGAAGATTTCTTAGAGACATTAGAGTCCATAATAAGATCGAATCTATAAAATTGTCTGATCTGTTTGTCGAATCTGTTTGTCGAAAATAACTTTGCAACTTTGCATTTTGCACTTTTCATTTATCAATTTTTTAAAAGCAGGAAATTTTGCATTCCGCGATATCAGTTAAGTCAATTTAGCACTGATGCTGAGTAGTTCTTAGCAATATAAAATTGCAAATACTTGCAAAATTTTCGTTATAGTTTAAGAAAATGCAAATTACATTGGCATTGCGGAACAGGAAGTTTTCTTAAAATGCAAAGTGAAAAGTGCAAAGTTAAAAAGTTTTTATTGTGGAATAGGCTGGCCTCGGCACATATAGGTATAGCTAAAAAAACATAATTAAAGTTAGTTTTAAGCAAAGTACTAATCAGTCAATCAGTAAGGACGTTTTTAAGACGTTTTTTAGGACGTTTTTAAGGAAGAATTTAAGAGACTTTTTTATTGACCAGATCTCTTTTAGACAGACTTTATAAACTACTGTCTTAGAGTTTTTTTTTTTGTCTCATTTTAAAGGGATAATGAAATTAAGGAGATTCTATCTGAGTTATCCAGACGATATTTAATTTCCATTATTATTTATGTGGTGGTAGTAACGTCCGAGATTATTTGATATAACAACAGGGTTTAACCGAAAAACACGTGTCGATGAGGATCATTATTTAAGCCCCCTGTTACTCCTTCATACCATGAATATAAAGGGGGGATGCATCGATCTATTTAATTTACAAGTACTCTCTTATTTTTTTTTTGTATATTTAGCTGTGGAACTCCATTTCTACTTTTCATGTTAAAAATTTTTCTTTTACTGGTGAAATTAAAAAAAATGAAAGTAGGTAAGTAAATGTAAAAAAAAACAACTTCCTCCTACTGCGGGCGTAATTATTACGAAAAAAAATTATTTGAAAATGTTTAGAAAAACAAATCAAGAGCCTGAAACTTCTGAGTTGGTTGAAAAAATGTTTACTCATTATTTCCGGATTTTATATGTATAAAAAATGCCTTTTATCTCACACTAATTAAATGTTACACATATTTATCCTACAGTTCATCCTAGTCAACCGATCTATCCCATGAGAAAACTAAAACTACCTGTCTGTTTATCATCAAATCACTACCTAAGCAAACATTAATTGTCTCTGCAAGCCAATAAATAAATACAGGTGTCCTGTTAAACGTATATCCCCTGTCCAGTCAGTGCCTCCTGAATAATCAAGTAGCTTGCGATACACGATACACTTCCCGACCTTCCCATTTCGCACATGGATATTCTGTAACGATAATCAAGCTGGTAATCAATCGGAAAACTGTTGTGCTTTTGTTTGTTCAGGAGGTGGACCGTTCCTGAAAGCCGGCCTGCTGTGATTCAGGAATGACAGGCAGCGGCCGCAAAGGGGACGCGTGCGGTTAAGCTTTTGCACGTGCCTTTGTGATATTTAACACCGGCAATTCCATTTGTATTCATTTGCTCAAGTGCTTGAAGATAAACATCTATCTACAAGAGTAATTAACTATGGAAATAAGAAGTTTTGGGGAGCAGCTCCTTTAATGTACCTATATTAATAAAGAGGGCTCAAAAATGAACTCATCTTCTCATGCTTAATCCACATGAGCAGCAATAAATAATAAATAAATAAATAAATATTAGAGAGTTGTATTAGAGAGTTGTTAAGGACCCCTTTCTCAGGTAGCAGAGTCACATCGCTGCAACGTGATTTTTTGGTCATCCCCAAAGTCATTATGATTTTAGAAATGACAGACAAATGTCGATAACAATTAACAGGATGACGTGATTATGTCACAGCCCGTTGACGTGATTCTGATGTTTAGACTGTTTATAGTTAGCGGAGATGTTTTAACGTATGGTACACCCTTGGACAAGAACTAGTAGAGTATTAGACAGCACTCCTAAGAAGAAATAGCAAAGAAATACCTTTTGAGTTGGTTTGGATATAAGCCAGATTCAAATATTCATGCAGTTTGCCTGAAAATGACGAAGAACCGACGTTAGATTGACATCATAAACATCACGTCTAAATCACGTCTGAGTAAATGACGACAATAATCACGTAGGTAATTTTTTGGCAATATGACGTCAGGGTCCAAAAATGACTAAAAAATGACGTCATTAATAACGTGACTCTGCTGCCTGGGTTATTTATCTGAACATTTTAAATAAGAACTTGAAAAAAATTTAGGAAAAAAGCAAAAGCAATTTCTTGTTTCAAACATGCTCAGTGCAAAAACTCGCTATAGGTAGATAAGAATAGGCTTGAAAATCTTCGAAAAAACAAGGTTTGCCCCAAGAATCGTCCTAGATATTGCCGTCTCCTCATTGCGGTGACTCATCCTATAAGATGTCATAAAAACTGACATATGTCGTTTGTCGTTGTAGCGTTATTACGAAAAGTGTTCATAATGATTCGCGTGCTGGCCACTGTAACGACAACACGCCGAAATTTTGATAAATAAATAATTTCGAGAATATTTAATAGTGCGATAAAAATTGGTGATTACTAACACTTCCTATTGTTGTTGACCTTCCTTCCATCATCGTCGGTAAGTGCAACAAGTTTGCTTTCATATAATATTTTTGGAATTAGATAAATCCACAATATGAATGGGGGCAAGGAAGTATTAGAAGATCATGCTAAAAAAAAAGCAATACTCAAATACAGTTCAACCAGCTTATCTCCATTCGAGGTATTCATGGAAACAAAAAATGAAGATAAGACGAAAAATATCGGAAATTATAGTCATCTCTCCATAGCAAGAGATCTTTATAAATTAAATATCAAAGATAGTACTAAAATCGAATCTAAAGGCTCTAACAGAATAAGTGTTAAATTTAATAATTACCAAGCTGCAAATATGTTTGTAGAAAGTAGGGAACTTAGGAAGCTGGGCTATGAATTATACATTCCATATCACAGAGTTTCTTGTAAAGGAGTTGCTACTAGGATAGACTTAGACATAGATATAGAAGAACTAAAAAGCTGCACCCAATCCCCATTTAAAATACTAGATATCAAAAGACTTAACAGACGAACTGAAACTTTAGATGAAAACGGGAAAAAAACAACCCAGTACATCCCATCTAGCTCGATTCTAATTACCTTTGAGGGAACCATCCTGCCACGATTTATAAATATGTACAACCTACCTGTCCGTATAAATCCATACATTTCCCCTGTTACTCAGTGCTTCTCTTGCCTGCTCTATGGACATACCAAAAATAATTGCCGCAGCAAAAAAAAATGTTACAGCTGCGCTTCTTCTCACGAAGAAAAGCATCCATGCACCACGATAAAATGCCACTTCTGCAAAAGTGACAAACACAAAAGCACCAGCAAAACTTGTCCAGAATTTAAAAGACAAAGAGAAATAAAAAAAACAATGGCCTATGAAAACCTTTCGTATTTCGAGGCATCTCAGAAAATTCCTAAAACTTACCTTCCACCTCCGCCATTCAGATTACATCCATCAGATTTCCCAGTCTTACCTGCAACCCAAAAACAAACCCCCACTACATACATCCCAACAAGCTCTATGATCAAAAGCAAAAGATCAAGACCATTATCCCCACCAATAGAAAAACAAATAAATTTATCGGGATATGACAAAACAGCTCACCGGCTTTATCTGAATTACCCTAACGGACGGAACACAGATTCTATCCAAACTAATCCAATCTCTTCCCAAACTCTTCAACCTGAAATAGAATTTATTTCACCTTTAACTTTAGACGAATCCCTAAATCACCCCCCCCCCCCCCCAAAGAAAACGTTAATGACACAGACATAAATCTCTCACTCGAAAACAATGAATTAACCGACTCCCACTACCTAACACGTTCCGATTCTCAACTAAGCTACTAATGGGAATAACAATAATACAGTGGAACATACGCAGCATCAATTCAAACAAACATAACCTAATATCACTAGTGAGGGATTATCACCCAGATGTAGTTATTTTAAATGAAACATGGCTAAAGCCAAACCATTCCTTCCAATTACATAACTATGAAATAGTCAGACAAGACAGAGATGACGGCTATGGCGGAACTGCCATTTTAATAAAATCAAACATTAAATTTAATATCGTTGACTCTGACTCTTTCCCCGTAAACAACAAAATTCAAAGAGTAATAATTAAAATAGACAATCTAAACATAATAGGGGCATACTGTCCGCCACAAGAAAAAATTCACATCAAATACTTTGAAAGCATATTAAACAAACTATCAGGCAATATTGTTATCATGGGCGACTTTAATGCTCATCACAGCACCTGGGGAAGTGTGAAAGACAATGCTAATGGTAAAACAATCGTAGAACTAATGTCAGAAAATAATTTGGTAGTATTGAATGAAAATTGCTCAACCTTGTTTCAAAACCCTGAGAATAACTGTAGTCCGTTAGACCTATCAATAATATCCTCCAACTTGGCCCTGCTAACAAATTGGGAACTATTAGGAGACTCTGGATTCAGTAACCACTACCCAACAATGCTAACAATCAACAAACCCAATAATCATACATACCTGAATTACTCAAACAAACGACAATTTCACAAAGCTAATTGGACAGAATATAATTGCCAAATAAATTCAGATATATCACAAATAAAAAATAATCTAAATTATGAGTCCTTTTTTGCAATTATTAATACTGCTGCAGAAAACCACATACCACGATCCAAACCCAATAATAATACTCAATGCAATAGAGCCCCATGGTGGGACGATTCATGTCAGAAGGCAATAGAAGAAAGGAAAAAATTCCTATCAATATTCAAAAATAACTCATCATTAGAAAACTACCTGAGTGCAAAAAAACAGATAGCTCAAACAAGAAAATTCCTTAAGAAAAAGAAAAAACAAAGATTCCATGAATTCTGTAATACTTTAAACCGAGAATCAAACATATCTAAGGTTTGGAAATCTATCAAAAAATTTTCCAACAAAAATCAATCCTCCTACAAAAGTAGGTTACCAGATGAAACTACAACGGAAAAAATTTTAGACAAGCTATGTAGCTGTAACATAAACCCAGACTTCTCATTAACTACAACCACAGAACAATTTCCCCCAATTCAAGTAAATGAACTAAAAATGTGCATTAGGAAAAAAAAAGACTCTGCCACGGGACTAGATGAGATATCATATTCAATGATTAAAAATTTACCACCAAACGCACTGATCCACTTATGTAATATTTATAATGAATGTTTGAGAACACAAACAATTCCTGAACAGTGGAGAAATTACTTGGTAATAGCTCTACTGAAACCCAATAAACAACCACAAAATCCAGATCACTATAGACCAATAGTATTAGCTCCATGTATACTAAAGACTTTCAAACTTATAATTAAAAACCTTCTTGCGCATCAATCGCAGAAATAGTGTATTTTTATGCGATTCAATTATGAATATTTTCACCGCTTTTTAAATTATTGGCTTTCTGAAATTTTCCATAGTCATGTCATGTTAGCGTAGTGCTTTAATGTGAAAAATTTTCTGTGATAATTTCATTTCATTTCGTTTCAACACGTGCCTTAGATCGGATTTTTAAATTTAAAAATCAAAAAAATTGGCAAAATTTTACAATTTTGTCCCTTTTCCTATGCCCGCCACTGGCTAACTTTACTTGAAAAATACTATTTTTTACACTACCTTTAATAAATTCGGAAAAAACTGAAAGGAGAGTTTTGAAAACCGAAAGTTTGAAATTTTAGAGGAATAAACATCATTTAAAAATATTCGAATATATCTCCGCCATTTTTATATTTGCTTCTTGAAATTTTTGAAGGTTAACTGCTATTAGTATAGTTGTCTACTATCAAAATTTCCGTTCTATTCCTTCAAAACCTTCTTGCGCATCAATCGCAGAAATAGTGTATTTTTATGCGATTCAATTCTGAATATTTTCACCGCTTTTTAAATTGGCTTTCTGAAATTTTACATAGTCAGGTGATATTCGCGTAGTGGCTTACTGACAATTGCATTTCATTTCGTTTTAAACCGTGCATGCCTTAGAACGAATTTTTAAATTTAACAAAACAAAAAAAATCATTGACAAAATTGAACAATTTTGGCCCATTTCCTATGCCCGCCACTGGCTAACTTTACTTAAAAAATACTATTTTTTAGACTACCTTTTATAGAACGGAAAAAGTGAAAGGGGAGCTTTGAAAACCGAAAATTTTAAATTTTAGAGGAATAAACATAATATGTAAAAATATTCTAATATCTCCGCCATTTTTATTATTTCCTTCTTGAAATCTTTGAATTTTGAAGTTTATTAGTATAGTTGTCTACTGGAAAAATTTTCGTTCAATTCCTTCAAAAATATGTTCATAAACAGTTATAGAAATTTAGCCATTTTTCCCTTCTCCTACCCACGCCACTGGCTTAATAATAAAAATATTGCAAATTTTATTGCAATATTTTAACTCAATATTTTATAACTCAAATTTCAAATAATTTTCTTCCAGTAATGTTAATTTCGTTTAAAAGTTTTTGTTTCTAACTGGCTTATTTAGGGGTTCAAAATCTATCAATTTTTCCTAAAATTGAAAAGGCCGCCATTTTGGAACGGCTCTTCTGATTTAACTCAAATTCAGTACCATACGACTACTTGCATCTTACTACCAAAAAAATTTCAGCCCCCTAGATTGAAAACAGCGACCAGAAACCGTGCCTCATACCCGTTTTTTTTTTTTTTTGTAAATTTGGAGAGACACGTTGTAAAAGTAGCGCAATTTTAGGTAAATGTTTTTTTGTGAAAATCAAACGTCATCCCTAAGTTTCACAAAAGTAAAAAATTTCGTTCATTAATCTTGAAAAATTAAGCTACTGGAGCGTTCTTAAAATTTTAGAGAAATAAACATCATGTAAGAAAAATTCGAATATCTCGGCCATTTTTCTTACTCACTTCTTGAAATTTTTAAGTGTTAAAGGCTATTAGTATAGTTATCTACTGTAAAAATTTCAGTTCAATTGCTTCAAAAATGTGCTCATAAATTGTTAGGGAAATTTAGCCATTTTTACCACTTTCCTATCCACGCCACTGGCTTAATAATAAAAGTAATGTAAATTTTGTTACATTAAATTAAATTTGAAATAATTTTCTTCAAACCCTGTTGATTTGGTTTCAAAGTTTTTTTTCCATCTTGCTCATACAGGGGTTCAAATATTAGCAAATTTTTCAAAAATTAAAATGACCGCCATTTTGAAACCGCTCGACCGATTTTGCTCAAGTACAATACCAGACCAGTTTTTATAGATATCTTACTCCCACAAAAATTTCAGCCCCCTAGATTCAAAACTGCGACCTGAAATGAGATGACAAAAACCGGGTTCATGGAATTTTGAAGGGACACCCTGTAGAAGTGATGGGACTTTTGGAAAGTTTTTCAACGAAAATCCAACGTCATTCCAAAGTGTTACAAGGACCCAAAATTTCGTTCACTAATCTTGAAAGATAAAGCCACAGGAGCGTTTTTAAAATCGAAATTTCGCGATTTTGGAGAAATATATAAATATATAAATATATAAATATATATATAAATATATAAATATATATATATATATCGTGGGCAGGTGAATTTTGGAAAACTACTTTTTCGTGATCTGGGGGTCATGATCGGTGGACATTTGATGAGTTTGGGTGATTTTCGAAAAGTGATGTCGTCCTCAATAGTGTATTTTTTTGTTAAAAAATACACTAAAAATAAGCTCATGAATGTTTATAGAAATGTAGACATTTTTACCCTTTTCCTACCCACGCCTCTGGCTTATTAATAGAAATGATGCAAATTGTATTGCATTAGCTCAAATTTCAAATAAGTTTATTCCAATCTTGTTAATTTTGTTTAAAAGTTTTTGATCTTGCCTATTTAGGGGTTCAAAATCTAGCCATTTTCCAAAAATTGAAAAGGCCGCCATTTTGGAATGTCTTTACCTATTTTACTCAAATACAGTACCAGACGACTACTTGAGGGTATCTTACTACCAAAAAAACCTTCTTGCGCATCAATCGCAGAAATAGTGTATTTTTATGCGATTCAATTATGAATATTTTCACCGCTTTTTAAATTATTGGCTTTCTGAAATTTTCCACAGTCATGTCATGTTAGCGTAGTGCTTTAATGTGAAAAATTTTCTGTGATAATTTCATTTCATTTCGTTTCAACACGTGCCTTAGATCGGATTTTTAAATTTAAAAATCAAAAAAATTGGCAAAATTTTACAATTTTGTCCCTTTTCCTATGCCCGCCACTGGCTAACTTTACTTGAAAAATACTATTTTTTACACTACCTTTAATAAATTCGGAAAAAACTGAAAGGAGAGTTTTGAAAACCGAAAGTTTGAAATTTTAGAGGAATAAACATCATTTAAAAATATTCGAATATATCTCCGCCATTTTTATATTTGCTTCTTGAAATTTTTGAAGGTTAAATGCTATTAGTGTAGTTGTCTACTATCAAAATTTCCGTTCTATTCCTTCAAAAATAAGCTCATGAATGTTTATAGAAATGTAGACATTTTTACCCTTTTCCTACCCACGCCTCTGGCTTATTAATAGAAATGATGCAAATTGTATTGCATTAGCTCAAATTTCAAATAAGTTTATTCCAATCTTGTTAATTTTGTTTAAAAGTTTTTGATCTTGCCTATTTAGGGGTTCAAAATCTAGCCATTTTCCAAAAATTGAATAGGCCGCCATTTTGGAATGTCTTTACCTATTTTATTCAAATACAGTACCAGACGACTACTTGAGGGTATCTTACTACCAAAAAAATTTCAGCGCTCTAGATTGAAAACTTCGACCAGAAACCGTGCCTCACGGACGGTTTTTTTTCTGAAATTCGGAGGGACATCCTGTAGAAGTAACACAACTCTAGGAAAATGTTTTTTACGAAAATCAAACGTCAGCCCTAAGGTTTATAAGAGTAAAAAATTTCGTTCATTAATCTTGAAAGATGAAGCTACAGGAGCGTTTTTAAAAATTTAGAGAAATTAATTTAAAAAAAACATCATGTAAAAAAAAATCGAATATCTCCGCCATTTTTCTTATTTACTTTTTGAAATTCTCAAGGGTTGAAGTCTATTAGTATAGTTGTCTACTGTAAAAATTTCAGTTTAATTACTTCAAAAATGTGCTCATAAATTGTTGGAGAAATTTAGCCATTTTTACCCTTTTCCTACCCACGCCACTGGCTTATTAATAGGAAAAATGCAAATTTTGTTGCATGAAATTAAATTTCAAGTCATTTACTTCCAATATTGTGAATTTGATATAAAACTCTTTTTCTATCTAGCTTATACAGGGGTTCAAAAAATAGTCCTTTTTCCAAAAATTAAAATGGCCGCCATTTTGAAACGGCTCGGCCGATTTTGCTCAAGTGCAATACCAGACCACTCCTTGTGGATATCTTACTCCCACAAAAATTTCAGCCTCCTAGATTCAAAACTGCGACCTGAAATGAGATGACAAAAACCGGATACCTGGAATTTTGAAGGGACACCCTGTAGAAGTGATGGGACTTTTGGAAAGTTTTTCAACGAAAATCCAACGTCATTCCCAAATTTTACAAGGACCCAAAATTTCGTTCACTAATCTTAAAAGATAAAGCCACAGGAGCGTTTTTAAAATCGAAATTTCGCGATTTTGGAGAAATATATATATATATAAATATATATATAAATATATATATATATAAATATATATATAAATATATATATATATATCGTGGGCAGGTGAATTTTGGAAAACCACTTTTTCGTAATCTGGGGGTCATGATCGGTGGACATTTGATGAGTTTGGGTGATTTTCGAAAAGTGATGTCGTCCTCAATAGTGTATTTTTTTGTTAAAAAATACACTAAAATTTCAGCGCTCTAGATTGAAAACTTCGACCAGAAACCGTGCCTCACGGACGGTTTTTTTTCTGAAATTCGGAGGGACATCCTGTAGAAGTAACACAACTCTAGGAAAATGTTTTTTACGAAAATCAAACGTCAGCCCTAAGGTTTATAAGAGTAAAAAATTTCGTTCATTAATCTTGAAAGATGAAGCTACAGGAGCGTTTTTAAAAATTTAGAGAAATTAATTTAAAAAAACATCATGTAAAAAAAAAACGAATATCTCCGCCATTTTTCTTATTTACTTTTTGAAATTCTCAAGGGTTGAAGTCTATTAGTATAGTTGTCTACTGTAAAAATTTCAGTTTAATTACTTCAAAAATGTGCTCATAAATTGTTGGAGAAATTTAGCCATTTTTACCCTTTTCCTACCCACGCCACTGGCTTATTAATAGAAAAAATGCAAATTTTGTTGCATGAAATTAAATTTCAAGTCATTTACTTCCAATATTGTGAATTTGATATAAAACTCTTTTTCTATCTAGCTTATACAGGGGTTCAAAAAATAGTCCTTTTTCCAAAAATTAAAATGGCCGCCATTTTGAAACGGCTCGGCCGATTTTGCTCAAGTGCAATACCAGACCACTCCTTGTGGATATCTTACTCCCACAAAAATTTCAGCCTCCTAGATTCAAAACTGCGACCTGAAATGAGATGACAAAAACCGGGCTCATGGAATTTTGAAGGGACACCCTGTAGAAGTAACGTGACTTTTGGAAATTTTTTCAACGAAAATCTAAAGTCATTCCTCAGCTTTACAAGAATCCAAAATTTCGTTCACTAATCTTGAAAGATAAAGCTACAGGAGCGTTTTGAAAATCGAAATTTCGCGATTTTGGAGAAATATATATATATATAAATATATATATAAATATATATATATATAAATATATATATATATATCGTGGGCAGGTGAATTTTGGAAAACTACTTTTTCGTGATCTGGGGGTCATGATCGATGGACATTTGATGAGTTTGGGTGATTTTCGAAAAGTGATGTCGTCCTCAATAGTGTATTTTTTGTTAAAAAATACACTAAAACAGAATAGAATGGCACATTGAAAATTCAAAAATATTCACCAGCCATCAAATAGGCTTTCGTAAGGGAATGGGCATTAACGAAAATATAACTCTTCTTACCTCATCTATTCAACTTGCATTTTCTAGAAATCAAACAGTCTTAGCATGCTTCCTAGACATTAAGTCAGCATATGACAATGTAAACATCTCCAAATTACACGAATACCTTTCCAAGATCAAAATACCACAAAACTATTCCAACATTATTTATAATATTCTAGCGACTAGGAACATACATATCAAAGATAAATATAACAATATACATGGCCCACAATCTGCAAACAAGGGAAAAACCTTCTTGCGCATCAATCGCAGAAATAGTGTATTTTTATGCGATTCAATTATGAATATTTTCACCGCTTTTTAAATTATTGGCTTTCTGAAATTTTCCACAGTCATGTCATGTTAGCGTAGTGCTTTAATGTGAAAAATTTTCTGTGATAATTTCATTTCATTTCGTTTCAACACGTGCCTTAGATCGGATTTTTAAATTTAAAAATCAAAAAAATTGGCAAAATTTTACAATTTTGTCCCTTTTCCTATGCCCGCCACTGGCTAACTTTACTTGAAAAATACTATTTTTTACACTACCTTTAATAAATTCGGAAAAAACTGAAAGGAGAGTTTTGAAAACCGAAAGTTTGAAATTTTAGAGGAATAAACTTCATTTAAAAGTATTCGAATATATCTCCGCCATTTTTATATTTGCTTCTTGAAATTTTTGAAGGTTAAATGCTATTAGTATAGTTGTCTACTATCAAAATTTCCGTTCTATTCCTTCAAAAATAAGCTCATGAATGTTTATAGAAATGTAGACATTTTTACCCTTTTCCTACCCACGCCTCTGGCTTATTAATAGAAATGATGCAAATTGTATTGCATTAGCTCAAATTTCAAATAAGTTTATTCCAATCTTGTTAATTTTGTTTAAAAGTTTTTGATCTTGCCTATTTAGGGGTTCAAAATCTAGCCATTTTCCAAAAATTGAAAAGGCCGCCATTTTGGAATGTCTTTACCTATTTTACTCAAATGCAGTACCAGACGACTACTTGGGGGTATCCTACTACCAAAAAAATTTCAGCGCTCTAGATTGAAAACTTCGACCAGAAACCGTGCCTCACGGACGGTTTTTTTTCTGAAATTCGGAGGGACATCCTGTAGAAGTAACACAACTCTAGGAAAATGTTTTTTACGAAAATCAAACGTCAGCCCTAAGGTTTATAAGAGTAAAAAATTTCGTTCATTAATCTTGAAAGATGAAGCTACAGGAGCGTTTTTAAAAATTTAGAGAAATTAATTTAAAAAAAACATCATGTAAAAAAAAATCGAATATCTCCGCCATTTTTCTTATTTACTTTTTGAAATTCTCAAGGGTTGAAGTCTATTAGTATAGTTGTCTACTGTGAAAATTTCAGTTTAATTACTTCAAAAATGTGCTCATAAATTGTTGGAGAAATTTAGCCATTTTTACCCTTTTCCTACCCACGCCACTGGCTTATTAATAGGAAAAATGCAAATTTTGTTGCATGAAATTAAATTTCAAGTCATTTACTTCCAATATTGTGAATTTGATATAAAACTCTTTTTCTATCTAGCTTATACAGGGGTTCAAAAAATAGTCCTTTTTCCAAAAATTAAAATGGCCGCCATTTTGAAACGGCTCGGCCGATTTTGCTCAAGTGCAATACCAGACCACTCCTTGTGGATATCTTACTCCCACAAAAATTTCAGCCTCCTAGATTCAAAACTGCGACCTGAAATGAGATGACAAAAACCGGATACCTGGAATTTTGAAGGGACACCCTGTAGAAGTGATGGGACTTTTGGAAAGTTTTTCAACGAAAATCCAACGTCATTCCCAAATTTTACAAGGACCCAAAATTTCGTTCACTAATCTTAAAAGATAAAGCCACAGGAACGTTTTTAAAATCGAAATTTCGCGATTTTGGAGAAATATATATATATATAAATATATATATAAATATATATATATATAAATATATATATAAATATATATATAAATATATATATATATATCGTGGGCAGGTGAATTTTGGAAAACCACTTTTTCGTAATCTGGGGGTCATGATCGGTGGACATTTGATGAGTTTGGGTGATTTTTGGAAAGTGATGTCGTCCTCAATAGTGTATTTTTTTGTTAAAAAATACACTAATAGCACAGGGCTCACCCCTAAGCCCACTTTTATTCAACATATATATCCACACAATATTCAAAGTAATCCCAAAAGGTGTAGTCCTTCTATCATACGCCGATGACTTGTTACTCATGACTCAGGGTTCTGACATCAACTCCATGTCATTACTCTTAAACAAATCACTAAACTCACTGCATAGGTGGCTCAATAATCACCAACTTAGCATCTCCCCGGAAAAATCAGAATATTTGTGGTTCAGGAAACGAAAATCAAAAAGTATAATCCCACCCATACGAATAGGACCTACTGAAATACCCAGAAAATCCAATGTTAAATATCTAGGGGTAGAATTCAATGAGTTTTTGAATTGGAAAAATCATGTAGATAATGGAATAAAGAAAGCAAATCAAGGTATCAATATAATTAGAGCTATCTCGGGAGTTTGGTGGGGCTCAGACCCAAAAATATCTTTACTCATATACTATAGCATGGTGAGATCTCATTTGGACTTTGGAGGGATTATAATAAATCCAATGCAGAAAACCTTAGAAAACAAAATTAATTCTACCCACTTTAAAGCTCTCAGAGCCATTACAGGCCTACTGAAGACAACTCCCACAAATGTCCTCCTAGCCGAATGCGGAGAAATGTCTCTGGAGAATAGAAGAAAATGGCTTGCCATAAAATTTTACTTGAAAATAATAAGATACGACAAACATCCATTAATTCCCATTATAAGATCACTACATCAGGAGTACCATTCAAATAATAAATTTTGGAAAAACAAAAAACCCCCAAATCTAATTGCGGTCTTGCCAGAGCTATCAAAATATCAAAATATAATACGGAGAGATAAAGTTCTGCCATGTTTTGAAATTGAATATGAACATCAGTATACAGACATCAATGTACTTGAATTGAATATTATGAAATCAGACACTCAAATTGAACAAAAATTCTTGCAGAATATAGAAAAATATAAACACCAAAAATACAGCCTAATTTACACAGATGCCTCAAAAATTAACAAATCATCAGGAATAGGAATCCATAGCCCAGAACTAAACATATCCTTTTCATAAAAACTACCAGACTTTCTGCAGATATGTACAGCAGAAACAATAGCCATCAGCAAAGGAGTAGATTTAGCAATCTCAAAAAACTCTAAAAAAAATTTAATATTGACTGATTCTCTTAGTGCATTAGAAAGGTTAAAAAATTGTAACTTCAATTCGAGAGATGATTATATTTCCCTAAACACCAGAAGAACGATATCACAGGCAGCTAAAGAGGGTTATATATTCAATCTATGCTGGATTCCGGGCCACTCTAATATAACGGGAAATGAAAAATCAGATACCCTGGCAAACATAGGAAGACGTTTGAATGTACTCTTAAACCTCAAACCAGATGTACGTGACATAGAACCTGAACTGAAAAGTACATTATTCGAAAATTGGTCTACCGAATGGAAGCAACAATTCCAGTTAAAAGGCAAATGGTATAACGCTATACAAGAAAATTTCCCCAAAAAACCATGGCTCGCAACAAACAAAATAAATAATAAGAGACATCTGACGATGATAATCAGATTAAGATCAGGTCACTGCCTAAGTCAAGCTCATCTCCACAGAATAGGAATAACAGAAAATCCTTACTGCGAATGTGGTGGTTACGGCAACATATCACATGAAATCCTTGAATGCCCGATTAACAAAATTCAAAACTACGACCTATACTTTGATTTAGCAAATAATGGAATTCAACTACCAGCTAGCCTACAAACAATACTAAGAGAAATGAATGCAAAATCACAAAAAATCCTAATAAAATTCATAGAGTATAACAAGATAAAAATATAATCCAGCAATATCTCCAACAACATATATAACTCCCTCAGTGATATATCTCGAGGAATAAAGAAATAATTTACAAAGATATTTAATTACAATTATTTTTTCCAGATCCTTCTATTCTACTCTCTCCTGGGTTCTTGTTTCCGAGGCAACTTTTCGGTTTTGTGAAAGTCGCTTGGCCGTTGCCCTCAAGCGTGAAAAGTCTTATCCTTTGTGTGTGCTATTTGTCCCTACTAACTACCCACACCAAGTTCCAACTCATCACCAAGTTACAAGAACTTCCTAAAGAATAAAATCACAGTCCAACCATAGGGGATGGGACATCTCAGACACTCTTCAATGAGTACCCTGGTGGCTTCAGCATAACAAAGAAGAATAATGTGCTGGCATAGCTGGTAAAAGCTAAAGGCCATAAACCCTAAAGAAGAAGAAGAAGTGTTCATAATCAATTCCCCGATGAGTCCAGTGCCAAATAAAAATACAGAATTATCTACATGATAAAAACATCGAGACAAAGAAACTGGTCCTTGTCTTATTTGGCATGCAGATGACCCTCACATTCCTCTCATGTATACAAACAAGACAAATGACATAGAAGCAGCACCCTTACGCCTTACTATGGCACTTTTTTCACAAAGGAAGGACTACCAATAACTATGGGTGCTCGGTGCTCCCCCTGAGCTATATACGTCGGGATGTCTCTTGTAGAGCGAACTCATCCATTTTCTTCCATTTTGCATTACGACACGCAACGTTTCAGGCTTCAGTGTGCCATTTCTGTACGAATATTTTTCCCAAGTTCTTGAATTGTCTATATATGGACTGATCATCTATCAAAGTTCGCCCTATTAAGTAGCTCCACAAAAAGAAACCAAGGGTGTGAAATCGGGGGAACAGGGAGACCAAGCGAAATCATCCTTGTAGCCCTCGTCTTTGGTGCGCCGTAGCTCCATCCTGCTGGAACTAAAAATCGAGGTCAAATGTCAGTAAGTTTATGGCATCGTCTGTAGGTACTCTACTCAATGGTGGTCTCAATCGTGGTGGAAAGTTTTGCAAATAATGAAGGAAGTTGAATACTGAAGCGTAACTGTGTCAAAAGTTCATTTAAAAGGACCAGACCATTTGGCCCTCCATAGTATTTAAAGTTTTAAAGACAAACATAATATTTGAATGTTCAGTTAGAAATAAAACATGCTTAATTCATTAAAAAGTCGATAAGTTTTATGACAACATTTTATGCATGTTATGTCGAATGACGCAGACTTGCGGCGTCGATGGCGTCGTTAATTTAATAAAGCGATATCCTGAAGCCCTTAAAATATATCTACTCGGGGTTCTGGAAACCATAGAAATTTCGCTCGATAATTAACTGAAAAGGGTGTTTACCGCCGCTATGCTACAGAGTAGTTATATACGACCGCTGACAGAAGCGGGGTAAGGTGCCGGCCTCGAGCCTCAATTACTTCGATCTCAAATGAATTTATTTTCGAAATGGAGTATTTTCGAGAGTTGCGAAATTGGAGGACCTTGAATATCTAATCATCAGCAGCTGCGAGAGGTTACACCCCCCAACCCCCATGCGTCTTTTACATTCACCTCCTTCTTAATTAAGACTCAATTCAGTTAATTCGCAACTGAACAGCAGGTCACGTTACTAGAGCTAACCCTAAAGCAAATAGACGTTTACATATTTGGGTCAAAAATTTTTTTGGCACAAAGCAATATTTTTTTGTCTTCTAGTATTTTTTTCAAAGTCCTCTCTTATTCAGGAAAGAAATTAACAACACTTAGAATTCATATTATTATCCTTATATCTTTATTAATTTGTTTCGGTTGAAGAAAGCGTTTTGAAGAAAAATTCCAAGAGTCAAACGTTCTTTGCTCAAAAGATTTTGTTTGTAAATCTCTGTGTATATTTAAAGTTTTTTTCACCAAGAACGGCGTCTCAGGTGCACGACACCACTTTTGTTTATTATACAGGGTGTATCTTTAATACTGCGAAAAATTTAAAGGCAGATTCTTTGGAAAAAAAATAAACAAAAAATTTCCCTTTAACGCGTGTCCGCAAATTCACCATTTTTGAGATATAAGGTGTCAAAGAAATACTTTTTTTTCCAATTTTGGATGATATCTCAGGAACCTGTTGAGGTACAGAGTGCAACTCTTGTACATAATACTTTTGATATTATAGCTACTTTTTTAATGCTAATTTTTTTCATATGGCAGTGGCGGAGATTTTATGGTTACGGGGGTCTTCCCCCAAATATCTACAATACTATGCAAATTGACATTTTAAAAGAGCATTTTTAACCACCAATATTTTCTACATAAAAAAGTACTCTTTCTCATAATTGCTAACGTGAGCCGTTTTCCATCAGAAAAAATGCCATTTACGATGAAAAACTGGCTTTGGATTTTTCAAAACGTGACGGAAAATGGGACAAAAAACAAAATACTGGAAGAATAATATTTTTTTGACAACCTCCTGTATCTCAAAAACGGCCCATTTCCCGAAACACATTAATATAAAAATCTTTGTTAATTTTTGACCAAATAATTTGTCTTTAAATTTTTGCGCAATATTTTAAAGATAAGATACACCCTGTATAAGTAGGGTTTGTGCAAGCAAAACATTTTACGCTTATTCGTCTAACAGAGGGAATTATAGGGGCTCATTAACGGGCAGATTTCTGGGGACGTTTCTAGAAAAAGTATCGACTCTAGGTGGGAAGTAGAATAATTTATCGATTCTTGTCATGAAAGGGAATACAAAAATGTTAAATAAAAGTAACTTGACATGGATATTAACTTTAGAAATGGTCCCAGAAAGCATCCCTTTAGCTTAACACTAGCTGTAGGACTTTTTCTCCCAATTTACACCATATTATGCATTTGAATATTCTCCTCAAGTAGTACCTACCTATTATATAAGTATTACTCACGCATCAGACCACCTAAGTGATCTGAGACCTGTCGAAAAAATTTATTTTAAGAATTGATAAATAATAAATTTCGATAGCTCATGTCAATAAACTGATCCAGATTACAGCGGACTTCTTAGATAATTATCAGTAAACACATCAGTTAATTCATTCAACGAGTATTTATGCATAACATACTTATTGATACCTTTTTTTTCCAATTTTTTTTTCATGTGCCAATTTATTATTGTGACAATATTGTACCAATTATTAATAACAGTTTTCTGCTACTCTGCATCCAAAAATGAACACACTGTATAATTTTAATTCTTAAGTAATAATGGAACTTCCGATTAAGTATAACGTCTTTATACAGAGGGGAATTGCAATAATCAATAGTTTGCTATATTAAATTGTTTCACAATAATACAACCTGTCAGAAAAATCGGCCATTGTTCAATTTAATTATACAGGGTCTTGACTATTTCGTGGCTCAAAATATTCATATCGAAAAGAGTATAAGATACAGGGTTGGCGCACAAATACAAATGTGGACAACTGATTAAGAATCAGAAACAAAGTTTGGGATACCTTCAGTCGTTCCTGAAATATCCGAAAATGAAAACTCCATATATCTTTTTTATTGTTGCAAATAAACGAATAATTTTTTGTAGGTTCACATAATATGTCGTGACGAGATATCTACAGGGTGCACCATGTATCCTTCTCTATATTGCTATCTATTAACGCTACCAGATACAGGGTCGGTTAAACAAGTCCAAAGAAGCGCAATTTTGTGGCCATCTCGAATCAGTCAAGACATACAAAATATCTGTGACCGTTCCTGAAATATCCTGAAAAAACTGAAAAATCGAGATTTCTTATTTTTGCCATATCTTTTTTATTATTGGAGATTAATAAATAATTTTTTGTGGGCTTATATAAGTCGGCAAGAGCTACCCATCTGACATTTCAAAAATTTTCAAAGACGACTAGATCCCAGGATTTTCATAGTCAACTTTCGTTTTTCTTATGGCCACCATATTGTTTTTGTATGTTGTTCGGTATAAAAAAAATCATAAAAACTAAAAATTGTTAAACTTCAAAAAATAAATTAAAAAAAAATTATTCTTCTTTTTTCTTTACAAAAAAGACAACTTTTAAGACCGAATTTCATAGATAAATTAAAAAACCATAAGGCAAGCACTATTTTGGCGTATTTTACAAATGTTGACGTTTGTCGACGATTTTTTTTTGGTTTTTCTTTGAAAAAAGAAGAATAAAAATTAAAAAAAATTTTTTTTTAAGTTTATTAATTTTTGGTTTCCATCATGTTTTTCATATCGAACGACATAAAAAAATAATATGGCGGCCATAAGAAAAACGAAAGTTGACTGTGAAAACTTTTGGTTCTAGTCGGCCTTGAAAATTTTTGTGATGACAGATGGATAGATCTTAACGGCTTATGTAAGCCTTAGAAAAATTATTTATCAATTTCCAATAATAAAAAAGATATGACAAAAATAAGAAATCTCGATTTTTCAGTTTTTTCAGGATATTTCAGGAACGGTCACAGATATCTCGCATGTTTTGACGGATTCGAGATGGCCACAAATAGCGCAACTTTTCTCTAATTTAACCGACCCTATATCTCTTAGCGTTCAGGAGATAGCAATATAGAGAAGGATACATGGTGCACCCTGTATACAGGGTGTCAAGAAAATTCCGGATAAACTCTTTAGTACATTGTAGGGGACACTCAGTAGAGTACAGGAAAAATAATTTTAAAAAATCCAGAGCTACATTTTAAAAGATATAAGCAAAATATTGAACAATAAATTTGGCAACGTTTAACACGATAACTGCTGGTATTTGGCAATTTCGTCTAATTTCTAACAATGTAGGTAGTTAAGGTATCAAAACCGTTGTTGCCAAATGCTTTTTTCAGCATCTTGGAAAAGAAAAATAATCTTATTAAATTTTCCAAGCCATGCAGTAATACATCTTAAGCATTTTTTTTAATTGATAACCATTAAAGTACCCTTTTTTATATCTGTAAAATCATCTAGTTTTTGCAAATACCGAAAAACAAAGATATAGTGAAATGTTAACTTTGGCATTTTTTATCTCACCAAATTGAAGACCAGAATTTTAAAAATTATTTTTTCCGTACTCTACTGAGTGTCATCCCCTGTACTAAAGAGTTTATCCGTCATTTTCTTAACACCCTGTAGGCTTCAAAAATTTTCAAGGCCGAGTGGATCCTATAGAGTTCTCATAGCCAACTTTCGTTTTTCATATGGCCCCCCATATTTTAATTTATGCCATTCGGTGTAAAAAAAATCAAGGAGACCATAAATATCTTACATTTGGAAAATAAGAATAAAAATTTTATTCTTTTTTTCCGCAAAAAAATTCTGTCAAATAAATATTTTTTGAGGAAAAAGAAAAAGAAATTTATTTTTTTTATTATCCAAATGTATACGAGAAGATAAAATTTTGGAGTCAAATTTGGGAATGACTTTATTATACGCATCACTTTATTAAGTACCCGACCGGTTTCGGTGTACTGGACCACCTTCAGGGGTAAAGGACGGCTTTAGTAAGCTTTGTTATACGTCCAGAATTGTGTGTGTATAAAATTGACCAAGCTCATAATGGTAAGCAAAAAAAAACCAATATGAGATTGGTCAATTTTACTCACACCTTTCTGGACGTATAACATCGTTTATTTTAAGCCGCCTTTGCCCCCGAAGGTGGTCCAGTATACTGAAACCGGTAGTGCGCAATAAAGTCATTCCAAAATTTGACTCCAAATTTTTTTCTTCGCCTGCTCATTATTACCATACCATGGATGACTACTGGATGAATTTTAGGAGAA
This sequence comes from Malachius bipustulatus, assembly GCA_910589415.1. NCBI lineage: Eukaryota > Metazoa > Arthropoda > Insecta > Coleoptera > Melyridae > Malachius > Malachius bipustulatus. The sequence continues at coordinate 25,591,059 of OU342635.1, forward strand.
TTAAGAGATTTGTTATGGTTTTTTTGATCTTTTTTACACCGATGAATGACATAAAAAAATATGGCGGCTATTTAAGAAGAACAAAAGATGACTATGAAAACTCTGGGATCTAGTCGGCCTTAAAAATTTTTGAAACGTCAAACAGATACCCCATGACGACTTATATGTGAACCTACAAAAAATTATCCAATATTATTTTCAACAATAAAAAAGATATCGATAAATTAAGGATTATGGATTTTTCAGTTTTTTCAGGATATTTCAGGAACGACTGAAGTTCTCCCAAATTTCCGTTTTCCGATATCTTGAGACGTTTTCAATGTAAATCTGCTTTTAAGTTTGAAAATTGCTATTTTCATTTGATCATACCTTATATGTATAACTCATAAACCACTCCTTAAAAACATGTACATTTTTTTGGTACAATTTTTCTCAGAAAATCTGAAGATGTAATAATATACACGGTATCCCATTCAAAATTATTCAGCTCGTCAAAATTTAAATCATACATGTACAAATTTTCAGACTTCTATACTCCCAACACTTTCTCTATTAAAAAAATGACTTAAGGTTCTCGTGCAAATTTACAAAAATGTATAAAAATACTCAATATTCGCAATTCGCATGGGATGGACGAAATAGTAAATAGAAATTATATTTTTATAGAGCTATGAAATATGAATGAACCAAGACACGGTGATGGCAAGTTTTGGTTTCATATTCGTAAATCGACACCATGAAAAAAAGCAGCCAGCGTAACACAATATCACCTGAGACACTCTGAATGTAAGTCGATGGTCGATGGTTTTGATTTTATAGGAAGTGCACATTAAAGGATGGGAAACTCTCTGTCGATTGCACCATAGACACAGAGACTGTGAATGAACATCCCATAACACAATGGGTGTTCTCGGTGCTTGATCCTAATTGGAACTGATTTTTTGGAGTATAGTAACCCGTTATGCTCTTGCATGGTACCTTTAAACGGACATGAAATTGAATTACTTATTCACTATTACATGAGGGCTATATCTGTGTATAAAAACTATAGCTAAATTTTAGCAATAATGAATAAATGGAATTAATTATTCTTAGGTAAATTTCCATTGGCTTAATACTACTAATGTCATTTTAAAAAGGTTTTCCAAATGACTTTTTCAGGTACCTAGGTAGGTACTTAAAATAAATTTGATGAAAACAATAGATCCTTTTTGAATTAGAGCTCAATCAATGCCACTCAAATCAATTTTTTTCAAAAAGTGCCAACATAGCTTTTCTGTAAACTTCCAACTTCCGAAAGTTGAACATTTTGGGACATTCCGATTAAAGCCCTTATAATTTTTAAACCTTCCTCTGCAAACAGCACTGACTGCATTGTGCTACGCGGCAAGCTATTTAGGTATTAAAGTGAGGTATATAGTTTTCTTCATGAAGATTATGACTAAGTGACTCTGAAACAAGGAATCTAAGACCAACAAAAGCAAATAGTTTATATTACCTGCGAACGTGTATTTTAAAGAATTAAAAAAAAAACTATAAGTTTCTGACACACTCTGTAGGTATATGAAAGGGTAGCAATTATTATGAAAATAAAATATTTCAAAAATTCGATTGAAAAACATTTTTTGTTTATCTTTCCAATGAATTTTTAGTAAGCCTGCTTCGAGGTAAAGTTAAGGGTACATTGCTGGGTATTTCCTGAGATTCCTGAGAAGAGTGTTGAAGGTACCTTATATACATAGATAGGTAATATTTTAGTTCAAGATAAATGCTAGAATAAGTTGGAATACTTGAAAAAGAACTGGTTATCTGCGACAACTTTACGTTCCATAGTATAACGACTATTACAGTTAAATTAGGAGTATACTTACTTGTGGAAAAATATTGATCTTCTATTGATGAGAAAGAGAGATATGAGTAGGCTCTAAAATCGAACATTCTGGAATGTAGGTATCTATAATGGACTTCCGGTCGCCATCTTGGAAAATTCGAATGACTCTGTTAGTTTTTTATAAAAGAAAATAAGAACCTAATTGTAGCTAATAAATTATCTCTCATTTCTGTTCACTTTTTTTTCTATATAGCATAAATGAATTTTTTATCAGGTGATCCAAAAAAAATTTCATCATCTATAGTGCCTTGAATAAAATGCCAATAAAATAAATAAAGAAAATAAAAGAATAAAGTCTGCCAGAAAAAGTACAAAAAATTGGAAGGTGTGTAATTGAACTACTCCAATCAGTGATCTACAAATCATAGAGCAATAAACAAAACATGACTTGTTGAACAGATTCAACTCTGAGCTTGAGTTTTTTTTTCTTAACCCGCCACTACACTTTTTATGGTCTACACTTCCCGCCGTTTCTCTGAATGAATTCACTAAACGCTGCACAGTTTCTACGGAACCGATTAAAATCAACTGCAATTTATGGGAACTCTTCTCGAAATCCTTGATAGGAATCATGGTTGGAATAAGTCTTGACAATTGACCATTGATTTTTTGTCCATTCCTGAAGTATAGGTATGTATTTCCAGCATGGACCGTTTTTGTTGATCGGTGAAACCAATAAGCAATATCTTCATCTTTAATATTTTAATTTAAACTGACAGAAATTGAAATTATATGATACATGACACAAGATAATTTGAACTACTAAAGTTATTTTTAAATTGTTTTCTTAAAATGAGCTTAGGCACGACTATAATAGCCATCCCTCTCTTCTAAGGCACTATGCAGGGTGATTCATATACAGGATGTCCCAAAACTCAACGTCATCCCTTGAAGGGCTGGTAGGCCAAGTCATTGTGTTGGGTGTTTTGTAATTGAATGTCAATATTTAAGGGGGTGATTTTTGGGTCTATTTTAAGAAGAAAACTTCATAAAAACGTAATTATGTCCTAAAAGTGTTAACTTTTGAGATACAGAGTGGTAAAATTTTATTAAAATAAATAATTTTTTCGTAATTTCTGTAATACCGCTCTGGATATTTTAATGAAATTTCGTATTACGCATCAATGGACATTTTTTCATGTACCACGTTTCCTTTTTTTTCCACTAGTAACGATGGTGCACGATCATGCAGAATTTTACCTGCATATTTTAGCAGACATTGATGGTACGCCACTGATTTCTGTTCAAATAGAAATCACTTTTGAAATCCCCATGCATTTCCAAGCAAGTTTGAACATTTGTTTTTTTTTCAGCCCGATGCACTGTTTCCGCCTAAAAAAATAAAATCTGTTTCTCTACATGGTCACAAGGTTGTCGTTAAAATGACAATAAAAAAATATAAAAATACGCAGGTAAAATTTTGCACGATCGTCACTAATTGAAATAAAACAAAATGTGGTACATGAAAAAATGCCTCTTGATGCGTTATACCTGTATACGAAATTTGATTAAAATATTCAGAGCGGTATTACAGAAATTACGAAAAAATTATTTATTTTAATAAAATTTTACCACCCTGTATCTCAAAAGTTAAGACTTTTAGGACATACGTTCTTATGAAGTTTTCTTCTTAAAATGGACACAAAAATCATCCCCTTAAATATTGACATTCAATTACAAAACACCTTGTACTTTTATTGTGTACGCCTCTCAGATTATTTATTGATATGATTTCACAATGCGCTCCTTTTGCAGTCAAACAGCAATATCTTTTTTTCTAAAGTAAAGCATACAAAATATTACACCATTGCAGAAACTAGATCAAATGGGTAATTTTTAGGAATAACTTGCCAGGTTCACGGGGTAATTTTTTTTCAAGTATGAAGTGGCAAAGTTGTGACATGAAAAAACAAAAATTTTCTATCGGGCAAAAAAATTAATAATTTTCCTAAAAGGTAGGGCACTAGAATATTTCTTCGGCACTTAATCATTAACGGGGCTGTTCAGCATTGCGCAACAAAATTAAGAATGTAAGAATATGAAATTTTGCAATTGTGACACTCGAAAAACAGATCTAAGGTATCGATTTTCACAAAATTCATAAAAGTTCCATTATCTCGAAAATAAACAATTTTTTACTGAGATCATCTTATGATATTCTGGTCAGTCATGACTTGGCCTACCAGCTCTTCAAGGGATGACGTTGAGTTTTGGGAGCTCGTTCAAAAATATGAAAAAAGGTTCTTATTAACATGGGTCCGCAGACGAAGCGTTTTTGAGATACAGGGTGTCAAAGAAATTATACTTTTCAGTTTTTTGACGACATCTCAGAAACTGTTTGAGATATAGAACCCAGCTTTTGTATACGCATCTTGTCATTAATATAGTATCTAGGTATACGTTAAGAGGGCAAATTAAAAAAAAAAAACGTTGCAATGAAACAAATAAAAAAAAATTCATAACAAAACATTTGTTCAATTTTATGTTTTTCATCATAAAATGCTGTTTTTCTCGAAAACAGTTCACATTAGAGTAGTTGACCAAGAGCACCTTTTTTCTGTAGAAAACATTGACAGCTAAAAATTTGCTTCCATAATGCCAGTTTTTGCAGTGTCGTAGAAATTAGGGATAAACAAATTTCAAGCAACCCCAAAATCTCCGCCACTGCCATATGAAATAAATTTAGTCGGAGCTCAAAAAGCACCTAAATAATATTAATGATAAAATGTGTACAAAAATTAAGCTTTATGTCTGAAAGGGTTCCTGAGAAATCGTAAAAAAATGAATTTTGGACAATAATATTTTATTATCCAAAATCCATAGATATTTGAAGTGACATAATATCCGGCAATGATAGAGAATGAAAAGCATGCCCTTTTAATTTTCACCCTAAGTAATCGATAGGATTAGACCAACCGCGCTCTGAAATGAGGGGTGGCTCGCACGCCATTGGTTGCTAAGGCTGAAACACCCCAACATCAGCAGGGGTTGATATTAAAACCACGCCTCTTTGTTCTACATTTAGCCATGAACACGCTTTCAGGCATTTTCCATCAATACAACAACTATTTCCCGGGGAGTCTAATTAAATTTAGAAATTTTAGGTTCATGTTAAAACTTTATTTGAAACCTAGGAAATGCTTAATAAACTCTCCACGCAGGTAGGTAGGTACTTACATGATGAAGAATTCAAATTAATTCAAGTAATAATTAGTTTTTTAGTATTCATTACTAGCTTACAAAAAGATATAAGAGCCCCATGTACAATAGATTAGAAATAATTACAAAAATGAATTGAAGAACCTTTTTAGGGGAGAAAATTTGCAAACGAAAATTTAGGAAATAAAAATACCTATTGCTGTTCAATAAGCGTCTTTTTTTAAACTTCAATTTAAATTCAATTGCAATCTTCAATTTTTTGAATTATTTATTATTCCCAGGTTAAAAGTGGCTCAGGATTTTTTTTTGTTACAGGCGGTACAATCTATGCAAGCATGAAAGAAAAAATCCCATCACCTTGACATAATTCAACGAAGACAAAATTGACCCGATGTTGAGTATAGTATGGAAAATGACTACAATTATCTGGAGAGCAGTTGTTAGATACCTATACTCCTACTTCAACAAGACAGAGCCCCACACTATCCTCTGTTCTATTTCTTTCTCAGACCACTGGATTGGAAGGAGAGGTTCCATATAATAAGAGCCCCCACGACCACCATACCTTTCTTTATTACTAATTAGATTTTATAAAAACCAAAATTTACTTTATTCCACCTCGTTCACTGGAAAATTGGAGACAACGTATACCGCAAAAGAATGTCACGAAGTCACCCCTCATGCTGATGTAAAATGTCTGAAAATATTATCAGTGCATGGAAGCTGCAGGTGAGAATTTTGAGCACTTACTATAATCGGAATTTCCGAAATTTACAGGCAGAAATTTCAAAAACTAGCTATCTGCAAATAAATTAGACACAATGAAATGATAACTTACTTAAATGATCACAACTTTTCAACGCAATGGAGTATCTTTTCGAAACCTGTATAACTTTGAAATATTGAACTTAAAGTAGCACAGTAAAGTTCCGCTAATCCGAATCCCTCCTGATATAATTAAAATTAGACGGACTATTATACTGATGTATAGGCAAAAAATGTCATTATACAGGGTGTTAAGAAAATGACGGATAAACTCTTCAGTGCATTGTAGGGGACACTCAGTAGAGTACGGGAAAAATAATTTAAAAAATTCTGGTCTTCTATTTGGTGAGATAAAAAATTCCAAAGTTAACATTTTACTATCTTTGTTTTTCAGTATTTGCGAAAAATAAATGATTTTACAGATATAAAAAGGGTACTTTAATCGTTATCAATTAAAAAATTGCTTAAGATGTATTAACTGGCTTGGAAAATTTAATAAGAATTTTTTTTCTTTTCTAAGATACTGAAAAAAAAGCATTTGGCAACAACGGTTTTGCTACCTTGACTACCTACATTGTTAGAAATTAGACGAAATTACCAAATACCAACTGTTATCGTGTTAAACGTTGCCAAATTTATTGTTCAATATTTTGTTTATATCTTTTAAAATGTAGTTCTGGATTTCTTTAAATTATTTTTCCCGTACTTTACTGAGTGTCCCCTACAACGTACTGAAGAGTTTATCCGTCATTTTCTTAACACCCTGTATAGGTTTTTATGTCAAAAATGACTGTATATTGAATGCCCAGCTAAAGTAATAAGTAAAGTTAGTAATAATGACTACTATAGTAATGTGAAATTGGGGATTAAATCATGAACAACAATGCACTGGGAAGACCTAGATATAGCAAGAAAACATCTTGATGTGATTCAAGTTGCTATATAGGGCTGTCACATACTATTGCAAGGAGGCCGTATTGAGGGGTATGTAGCCCATTTGCTTCAAACCAGTCAACCGCCCGGTAATTCACAGATTGTGGATTAGGTTCCTGGAAGTCGGCATATTATTCACAGACATAGAAGACTTTATCCCTCGAAAAGGATCTTCATTAGGTCAATTTATCCATGAAACAAACAACGCAATCGACTTCACAGCTGAGATATCATCATTTTGTTACTAGGCGCCATGAAAGACAGCTATGGTCACGAAAAGCAGTTGTTCACCACGTTTAACTCGAGCACATCGAAGAGCTATAGGAAACCTTTTGGACATCATCATAACAACTGGAACATGGAAGAATGTGATAGAGTGATCCTTTTGCCGATGGATCCAGATTTTGTCTCCACAACAATGATGCTCGTGCACGAGTTTATAAGTAGACGTCAAGGGGAACGATATTTGGATGCAAAGGTATGAGAGAAGAACCTTTTGGTTTTGGTGGTGGGTCTATCATGGTCTGGGGTGGCATAGTTTTGAACGAACGTCTTACACGTATTTGAAAATGGATCAGTAACGGCCAGACGATACATTGACGAGATATACATTTACGAATCGAGTAGGTAACCTCAATTCCAATTTTGTAGCAAGATACTTAATGCAAGACCTCATACTGCTAGAATCCTTCGTAATATTATAGAACAACAAAATATTGAAGTAATGGAGTGGCCGGCCAAGATTCGTGATCTTAATCCCATTGAACATTTTTGGAGTATTATGAAACGAAGATTGCTATAGCTCAAGGCCCATCAGGAGAAAATCTTGCAGCAGAAAATCAGAAGCATTGACTATGCAACTCCAAGAAGAATAGGATAATTTTTATCAAGATTTTATTACTTACTTCCTTGATAATACTTCCATAGACCGTTGTGCTGAGGTTCTAAGAGTTAGAGGTGGAAATTAATTTTTTTTAAATTTTATCTTATTTTTAAATTTTTTTGGGAATTAATAAGTTTTTATTTTCTTAAATTATTTTGTTTTTTGCTTTTTCGTGAATCTCAATGACATTTTTGTCATTGGTACAGAAGAACAGAAGAGTCCAGCTATGATTCAAATTTTATCAGGGGAGCTCGAATTAGTGGGACTCTACTTAACTACAATTTTTTTAAAGCTCAATATTTCAAAATTATACAGGAGAAGTTTCAAAAGAATATTTCATTGCATTACAAAGTTGTGATCATGTAAGTAGGAAGTGCATACCTATATATTTCATATATTTTATGTATTCTAGAAAGACGACTGCGGTTAAGGGAGATTTTTTATTTAGTTTACTAATCCTCTTTTGAATACGGTAATTCGCATCTCGAAATCATCGACGGTTTTCGAGATATTTTGCAAAGGCCCATTTTTGGGAAATATTTCCTAGCTTTTGGGTCATATTTGTCTCAACAAGTGGCCCAAAAATTTAGAAATATATGGCATAAGAATGAGAAATGGTGACACAAAAATGGATTTTTGCAAAATATCTTGAAAACCGTTACCTACTAATTTTGAGATGCGAATTGTGACATTCGAAAAGGGATTAGAGAACCAAAAAAAGCTTCTTTTGACCACCCGTCAATCTAACTCAATCTAACAGAGCTTTGCAAAAAATGAGGGTACAAAAATCGCAAATTTTGGTTTTGAGATACCTTACTTCAAGTATAGCGATATCCTTGCAACTTTGTTTTCTCTTGAATATACAGGAGGTCCGGAAATTATGAGCAAAAAATTAAGGGGGTGATTCTTCTTGATGAAATAATGCCAAAAGTTTCCAGGTATAGTTTTTTTTCGAAAACTCAAAAAGAAGAAAGTTATAAGCCTCCAAAGTTGATTTTTTTAAATCAATATTTTTTTATAACTTTTTTTCTAGTGTACGGATTTTCTTAAAATTTGACACAATTGCCACTGATGTTGCTTTACATCCTTGGTCCAAATAAGACTTGAATCCTTCAAAATTAAAAGGCCTTAACTGCCCTTGACCTTCAAAAAAGGCCTATAACTTTTTTCGTAATATTTTTTTCTTAGTTTTGAAGACGCACAATTGAAGAACATGAAGAAATCTTCGGAAAAGGTCCTCTTTGTCTATCACGATAAAATTACCCGTTTCCGAGTAAAACTGTTTTAAAAACTTCCTTGCACTAAAATTGATCACCATAAATTATGATCATTTTGCAACAACACCAAAGCATGCTTTGGAAACAGCTGCAGGGTTGCCTAGTTATGTACAAAACAGAGACATTCGTATATAAATAGATTTGGAAATGATTTTTTTTTGAAAATGAAAAAAAAGTTTAATCAATTTTTTTAATAAAATAATAAAATAATTTTAATAAAAAAATAATAAATTGCTGTCAAAATGAAATCCAAAGCAAACGTCTTGTTTCCTAGGCAACCCTGCAGCTGTTTCCAAAGCATGCTTTGGTATTGTTGCATTTTATGGTGATCAATTTTAGTGCAAGCAAATTTTTAAAACAGTTTTACTCGGAAACGGGTCATTTTATCGTGATAGACAAAGAGGACCTTTTCCGAAGATTTCTTCATGTTCTTCAATTGTGCGTCTTCAAAACTCAGAAAAAAATATTACGAAAAAAGTTATAGGCCTTTTTTGAAGGTCAAGGGCACATAAGGCCTCTTGATTTCGAGGGATTCAAGTCTAATTTGGACCAATGATGTAAAGCAACACAAGTGGCAAGTGTGTCAAATTTTAAGAAAATCCGTACACTAGAAAAAAATATTGATTTAAAAAAATCAACTTTGGAGGCTTATAACTTTCTTCCTTTTGAGTTTTCGAAAAAAAACTATAGATACTTTTGGCAATATTTCATCAAGAAGAATCACCCCCTTAATGTTTTGCTCATAATTTCCGGACACCCTGTATAATTAAGGCATCCTAATTTCAAAAGACAATGAAAGATGGCAGATAAGAATTTATTACAAAAAGACGTCGTTTCGTACCTAATGGATAGTGATAGTAGAAAAATCTTATATGGCACACAATCATTACGATAATAAGTTGCCACTTAATTTGATAACCGATATGAATTTAGAAAAATTTAGAAAGGGTGAAAGAACTGACTACAATGCCTAATGTCAATACACCGCTAAATATTCCGAACATCCTGGCAGGAGACACCCAAAAGGATGACAGCATGGCTCACTATCGTATTTCCTGACTTCCCGTGGTAAAGCACAATACATAATATGAGTATGTGTTATAGGCGAGGACTAGTCGTGGACCCTTACCGTAGGTGTATAAATCCACGCTAACCACCTGACTAGACTTAATCCACACCATCGAGTTTCGATTACCAATAGCAGAGCTCATCCAAGTGTAAACCCCATCCTATAATAATATGTCTCTTTATGTATCTACAACGGGGAGTGGGGACTATATTAACAGTAAGATTTATTAATAAATACCTACCAGTAAATACACATTACTAAAATTCACATATTGTTTTCGAGATTGAATTACTTTCCTACCATTAGTGGATTTATTAAAAAGAAATGCATCAATTTTTTATTTTTTTATTTTTATCTTATGAGAAAGGGACCAAGTAACATTTTTTATTGCCTCAGTTCTACGTTTTTCAGCTCATCGCATTCCTTTAAAAGGTACTGATTTTCAGGACAAAGAAGATTTACATCTTCCATATAAACACAATGTCCGTAAAATCACTTAATAACATTCAAATGCCTAGACGAAATGATAGAAAAATTTTATGAAGATCTAGAGAATGTAATAGAGGCAACTAGAAAACAGGAAATCATAATAATAATAATGGGAGATTTAAATGCGATAAGGTTGGAGCAGAGAAGGTGGAAGGATGCACGGGAGGAATCGGACTGGTGGTTAGAAATAAAAGAGATCGCTTGATAGAATTTTGTCAAAACAACGACTTTCCAATGACGAATACATTGGAAATTAGTTAGAATTTAGTTAGAAATTGGTTGCCAAAACGAAGACTTTATACATTGGCGTCACCGGCTGATAAAGGAGACCATATAGTAAGAAAAGAAACCAGATTGACTACGTTCTAATTAGAAGATTTCGAAATACGATAATTTCAGTGGATCCTGGATAATCGGTGGATTTCAGTGGATAATCCTGGAAGCGATCATGATGAAAAAATCATGGTTAAGAAATGATGGTTTAGCTGTAGTTCATTGGACATTCTCAGAGCATCAGTGAATGGAATAAAGTGAAGATCGCAATGATGATATAGTAAACCTCTGATAGGATGAGAGGCACTCAAAGAAGAAGAACTTCTAGAAAAAATAACGCAAAAGACGCCTCAAGTTGACGAGCATGACAAAAAATGCTTTTGCAATAATACACAAAAAACGTCCGATCGAAAAATTATGATAAATTTTCATGATAATTTTTAATTCACAGAGATAAATGTTTGCGGAAAATTTGCACTGCCGATAGTGTTGTTCACATTAAGTTAACGGGCAGATTTCTGTGGTCATTTCTGAAGAAGGTATCAAGTCTACTTATAAGTGAAATTTTTTTAATTTTATATATTCTTGACAATGTAATTACAAAAATGTTAATAAAAGTAATTTGACGTCGATATTAGCTTCAAAAACGAGCACAGAAATCTGCCCGTTAGCCTAATGAGTATATTTATTATGATAAAGTTCTTAGTTTTCTCACGAGTCGCTGACAAAAATTTTTGAAAGTTAAATAACCCCACTTTTTCAACTTTGAATGGCCATATCTCGAGAACGCCAATTCGCAGGATAACACGGGTTTTAGTTTCGGAATTGTTTTTGTACAACGCGCCTCGAGAAATTTTTCAAGGCCTGCCTTAAAATTAGTTTTAGGTAAAATTCGCTTTTCTCTATTGATTGGTCGATTTTTATCATAAATAAACATCTCATGCTATATAGGGATTGTCAATACAAGAACGTGAAAAAAATCGTAAAAAAGGTCTCAACTAATAAACATGACGAGCATGTCAAAAAATTATTTTGAAGAAATCGACAATAAATATCTTGACAAAAAAATCTCCTGTATTTGGAAGACATGGACAACTATAAAAGAACCAACTTCAGTTCTCATAACTTCTCATAATTTATGGAGTCTAAACAGCTTTTTTTTTGGGAGAAATTCCAATTTAAGTAAAAAATGCTTTAATGGTTATTTAAGTGCTATCGGCATCCCTTTGAAATTTTCCAGAAAACTTTTTATTTCAACCCGACCTATTAAAACTCTAAACGCGCTTGCTATACATACATAATTTGAATGAAATCGTTCCGCGGTTTGACTTGCAGGTCCGACGGATAGACGCGAAATTTTTCGGAAACCCCTTTTTTGGGACTCGAGTTATCTCAAAACGTGTAAAATGGTTGAAAACTCAAATTGAAAGTTTTTCACGATCGCAATAATAAGAATAAGATAATAATAATAAGACTCTCAAAATATTTTAGTGTATTTTTTAACAAAAAAATACACTATTGAGGACGACATCACTTTCCAAAAATCACCCAAACTCATCAAATGTCCACCGATCATGACCCCCAGATTACGAAAAAGTGGTTTTCCAAAATTCACCTGCCCACGATATATATATATATATTTATATATATATATATTTATATATATATATATTTATATATATATATATATTTATATATTTCTCCAAAATCGCGAAATTTCGATTTTAAAAACGCTCCTGTGGCTTTATCTTTCAAGATTAGTGAACGAAATTTTGGGTCCTTGTAACACTTTGGAATGACGTTGGATTTTCGTTGAAAAACTTTCCAAAAGTTCCATCACTTCTACAGGGTGTCCCTTCAAAATTCCATGAACCTGGTTTTTGTCATCTCATTTCAGGTCGCAGTTTTGAATCTAGGGGGCTGAAATTTTTGTGGGAGTAAGATATCTATAAAAACTGGTCTGGTATTGTACTTGAGCAAAATCGGTCGAGCGGTTTCAAAATGGCGGTCATTTTAATTTTTGAAAAATTTGCTAATATTTGAACCCCTGTATGAGCAAGATGGAAAAAAAACTTTGAAACCAAATCAACAGGGTTTGAAGAAAATTATTTCAAATTTAATTTAATGTAACAAAATTTACATTACTTTTATTATTAAGCCAGTGGCGTGGATAGGAAAGTGGTAAAAATGGCTAAATTTCCCTAACAATTTATGAGCACATTTTTGAAGCAATTGAACTGAAATTTTTACAGTAGATAACTATACTAATAGCCTTTAACACTTAAAAATTTCAAGAAGTGAGTAAGAAAAATGGCCGAGATATTCGAATTTTTTTTACATGATGTTTATTTCTCTAAAATTTTAAGAACGCTCCAGTAGCTTAATTTTTCAAGATTAATGAACGAAATTTTTTACTTTTGTGAAACTTAGGGATGACGTTTGATTTTCACAAAAAAACATCTACCTAAAATTGCGCTACTTTTACAACGTGTCTCTCCAAATTTCAAAAAAAAAAAAAAAAACGGGTATGAGGCACGGTTTCTGGTCGCTGTTTTCAATCTAGGGGGCTGAAATTTTTTTGGTAGTAAGATGCAAGTAGTCGTATGGTACTGAATTTGAGTTAAATCAGAAGAGCCGTTCCAAAATGGCGGCCTTTTCAATTTTAGGAAAAATTGATAGATTTTAAACCCCTAAATAAGCCAGTTAGAAACAAAAACTTTTAAACGAAATTAACATTACTGGAAGAAAATTATTTGAAATTTGAGTTATAAAATATTGAGTTAAAATATTGCAATAAAATTTGCAATATTTTTATTATTAAGCCAGTGGCGTGGGTAGGAAAAGGGAAAAAGGGCTAAATTTCTATAACTGTTTATGAACATATTTTTGAAGGAATTGAACGAACATTTTTCCAGTAGACAACTACGAGTATACTAATAAACTTCAAAATTAAAAGATTTCAAGAAGGAAATAATAAAAATGGCGGAGATATTAGAATATTTTTACATATTATGTTTATTCCTCTAAAATTTAAAATTTTCGGGTTTCAAAGCTCCCCTTTCACTTTTTCCGTTCTATAAAAGGTAGTCTAAAAAATAGTATTTTTTAAGTAACGTTAGCCAGTGGCGGGCATAGGAAATGGGCCAAAATTGTTCAATTTTGCCAATGATTTTTTTGTTTTGTTAAATTTAAAAATTCATTCTAAGGCATGCACGGTTTAAAGCGAAATGAAATGCAATTGTCAGTAAGCCACTACGCGAATATCACCTGACTATGTAAAATTTCAGAAAGCCAATTTAAAAAGCGGTGAAAATATTCAGAATTGAATCGCATAAAAATACACTATTTCTGCGATTGATGCGCAAGAAGGTTTTTTTTCTGCGACGGGCTATAAGTTTGACCTTTTTTCCCCGTTGACAGGTAGAAAAATGCCTCATTATATGAGCTGCATCTTATCGGGGAAATAAATGAATTAGCAGGGAAATAAATGAGTACTTATTTTCCCGAAATGGCGGCTTAGGTATATAGCTACTATTAACACTCAGATATCATTAAATTTATATCAAATATACGTAAAGGAAAGTTATTTTATTATCCAAATGGCAATTATTAAGGGAATTTTCATAATAATCACTATCCATATTATTAAATTCACTCATCGAAAACTAACAAGAATCTTTGCAAAACTGTCTTCAATTTTAATTACATTAATATGACGTTTATGTAATAATTAAATCGTTTCGTTACCCAGGCAACGTCAATTACGATAAAAGACAGTTTGAAAATCCAAGTTTAACATAAATCATTTAAATAATTTTCAGTTATCTAACTACGTTTTTCGACATTCTAACACTAATATTTCTTCTCGCAGAAAAAAATGGTATATTACACACGAGAAAAAAGTGCGATTTTAGCTCTCGATGTGTTTGTCCCCTCCGCTAAACGCGTCGGGGACGAAATCACATCTCGAGCTGAAACCTATCACTATTTTCTCTTGTATAATAAATAACTATTCATTATGAGAAAAAGAGTAAGTATTATACATTTTTGTTTTAATAGAAATTAAAAAAAGACTAACGATAAGCAAATAATTAAAAATCTAATATAGTCACTCTATTAATATTCGATTTAAGAGGCTAGCAAAATGTCAAAAATATCTCATTTATTTGATGTGTTAAAATACAGAGTGTTTCTTTAATATTCGAAAAAATTTTAAGGCAGATTCTTTGGTCAACGATAAACAAAAAATTTCTATTAACGTGTGTCCCGAAAATAATCGTTTTTGAGATACGGGGTCATAAAGATGTAATTTTCCAGTTTTTTGAAGATATCTAGGGAACGGTTTGAGATACAGAACTCAGATTTTGTATACATATGTTTTATCATTGATATTAGCCACTTTTGCAATGCTACCAAAAAATATTTCATACGGCAGTGGTGTATATAGATTTTAGGGTTGCGCAACTCTTTTTTTTGCCCCTAACAACTACTTAACCGCCAATATTTTCTACACAAGAAAGGTATAAAAAAGATCATAATTGCTAACATGAGCCGTTTTCGATAAAAACGGGCATTTAGGATGAAATGATGAAAAACTCTCTTTGGATGTTTCAAAACGTGTACCTATGTCGGAAAGTGACGGACAAAAAACTTCTCGTAATCCTAAAATCTCTGCCAAGGACAAATAAAAAAAAATGCATTGATATTAAAAAGGTAATTAATATCAATTATAGCCACGTATTACAAAAGCTAAGTTCTGTATCTCAAACGGTTCACGAGGTATCTTAAAAAAATTGTAAAATTTTTTTTGACACCCTGTATCTCAAAAACGGTACATTTTCGAGCACACGTTATTGGGGATTTTTTAAATTTATTTTTAATCAAAGATTCTGTATTTTTTTGCAATATTAAGAAACACCTTGCATATCAATCTCGAAAACATCACTTAAAAAAAGAGTAAAAATCCAAACTGTTATTATGAAAGTACATACATACTTATAGCGCAAGAGTCAGATTATCCCTCCTCCTTTCAACAACATACATATCAGATTACAATCTAGCGATTACATTTTAATCACTTTATAATCTAGTATAAGAATATTTAATTAACCACGTGGATGTATCTTTCAATAGGAAGCATTATTTTTGCTTCACCATTTTAAAATTAATTCTAGTAAAAAAAAAGAAATTAGGTATACCATAAGGATCTTAATAACGATTTCAGTGGTTGTACCAGTTTGTAAACCAGACAATTCACACATAAACCATGCATGGTGGGATAGGATAGGGCATATAGGTAACGGCGATATCGTATCAAATGATGCGTCCCTTGATGTAATGAGTATGGACAGCCACCCTGTGGGAGGCGAGGGGGAGAGAAAAGGACGGGGTGATCGGTCACTCATTCTACTGTTTAAAACAGTGCACGTACGTGATCTATACGCCAACATCGCTCCTGAAGGCGCGATCTTCAAACACACTCCTAAAGCTTCAGGATAACATCATTATCATCTAAGCGCGCGATCGGGGAAATAACTGTTTTGTTACAATAATAAAATTCAATAAATCGGCTTGATCAAGCATAATTTAATTTATTATAATAAAGACATAAAAATGAATGTTGGTTTTGGTGATAGAAAAATTTTCTATAGTAAACAGAAAGTTAAAATAAAAGTTGGGGAAGATCTTTTAAAAATGTAGGTGAGTACTAGTGATGTGATTAACGAGAGACAATTAATGATTAAAATTGTGAGTCTTTAGTGAATAAATTATAAAATTTACAAGAAAAATGAAGTGTACTAGATGGTTATTATTATTCAAGTGGAGTGAAATAATTTTAAGATTATTAACATTTATGAACCGTTGTATAGATATTGAATTTGATTAAAAAAGGTGAGTGCAATTATTTATATTTTTTTTATATTATTTTTTTATGTACATAATTTTATAGGAATGCAGAGAGGGTTATTTAAGAAATGAATGTTTGTTCCTTCACGGCAATCAAGCTATTTTTTAGAAGTCTGGGAAAAAACATAAATTTCATAGAAAAATATTAAAAATTACAAATTGAAATAAAAATTTAATTTTTTCGTAATAAAGTTGAGATTTGGTCCAGTTATTAAAAATGAATACTATACTAAATCTATTAATTTCTATTAATTTATTTAAAATATCTATTGAAAATTAAAAAATATTATAAAAAACAAAAAAAGAATTAATTTTATATCAATAAAAAATACCATCATTGTTGGTTTAAAAATATGTACCTATTTCAAAAATTCTACCAATCTATTTCTCTCTAATCGTAGTGACAACCAACGTGGTTCATCCCTCTTAGAGGACATCTTCAGAGTAAGTTTAGAGGAGCAGTCAATTAATTAAAATAATTATACCTACTCTACTCCTAAACTTGGTTTAATCAGGTCCTCAGCAAAGACTAAGAAACACTACTCTTAACTACGATTCGAGAGAAATAATTTTTTTCAGTTATATAAATAAGAACTATTTAATCAAAAATATGATAAGATTCTACAAACAATATAAATTTAATGAAAATTTATGAGAGCAGCCGCACAGAAACACAGTCTCAAGTCTTGAGAATCAAGTCTCAAATTCACAACAATTGAATGGTGTTAAGTTTATTTGTTTTTTAGACTGTTTTGTAATTTTTTTTCACTATTTTGTTAGGTTTATGGGTCAGTTTTTTTAGACCAGTTGATCCATGTTAAATATTTGCAATAAATTGCAGTATTTATGAGAGTTTTGAATCAAATACTTTGACAGACTCTTATAGGCAAGTAGATATTATGACGATGGTATTAAAATGTGGCTAGCTTGTTGAATTTCGGAATAAAAATCGAAGAAAAGGCACAGTAATAGTAGAGGTGACAAAATGTATTTTTCTTTTTAAATTTGCTGATGCCAACAGTTAGAAGAAGAACACTAATAGTCAAAGTCAATAAAAATTATTATATACATAAATAAAAGAGTATATTGATTTAAGAAATAAAAAAAAAGTTTAACATAAATATGTATTAGTTAAAAAAAAAAATGGACGACGACTGTTGTTGACTGATCCACACCATAAGTCTTAAAGAATCTATCGATTCTAGGGCGAAATTTATTAACAAAAGAAAAAATTTGTTTCATCATCTTTTCATCTTTGTTTAGGGTCGCTGCACACGAATTTGAAGTTTGCTGGAAAAAATGTGGCCCGGCTCTTTGTCAAAATGTTTGCACTTTTTTCAGCTTCCGGCCTAAATCTTAGAATGGAAGCGGTTTTTTTTTTGACAAGCCCATTCCATTCAAAATTAAAGCAGACAAAATTTCCTACATTTCTAAAAAAAAATTTTTTTTGGAAGACTAGTTCCCCCGGTAGAGTGTGCCAAAAAAAACCTATTCCTGGACCCAGTAAATCTTACATGAATATAGTGAATTTAGGGAAAGAAGGTACCTAATTGAATAAATAGAGACAAACGAATGAAACGCAGTTGTTACTAAAACGAAAATCGCTGCTGTTTTGACACAATAGGCAGTTGTGTATCGTAGCATATAGATTGATTTGCGAAAACGGTGAGTTTCATTGGATATGGGAATTTTTTTGGCTCGATCTACCGGTGTAACGGCTACTCTTTCAAAAAAAATATATATTTGTGAGAAATGTAGCAAATTTTATCTACTTTAATTTTGTTTAGAATGGACTTCGAAAAAACGCTTCCTTTTCGAGATTTAGTAGAGATAAAGTGCAAAAATTTGGGCAAAATGAGCAAAAAAAACAAAGTTCCCTGCCAAGCTTTTGTCAGCAACTTCAAATTCGTGTTCAGCGACCCAAAAAAATTGAGGGTGAGAAAACTCTAGAAAATCAAAATTTCTCTCCATTTATGCAATGGGAATATGTTTTTTTGCCACGCTCCTCCGGCGAAACGATTAATATAGTCTTCCAATAAACACGGTTTTTATGAGAAACGTAGGAAAATTCGTCTACTAGAATTTTATATAGAAGAGACTTGTCAAAAAACCGCTTCCTTTTTGAGCTTTAGAAAAAAACAGAAAAAAAGTGCAAAAAATTCATGCAAAAAGTGCAATAAAACAAAGTACCGAGTCAATTTTTTCCAGAAAACTTCAAATTCGTGTTTAACAACCCGTAAAACATTGACGGTAAGGAATTCAAAACTATAGCAAAACATTCCTTTGAACCCCCATTTTATTTCTAATATGCCACTATTATTAAAGCCATTTGCAAAAATAAGGTGGGAAAACTATAAGAGAAGAGAATTAACCACCTTGGCGGCAAAACCACTTATTGTGCTATAGGCCGTAAACTTGAAAAATTCATTCTTTTGCGATCACCATAATAACAACCCCTAAAATTTCATCTTGTTGCGGGAAATTCATACTCTCGAGTTTCAACAGGGCGTTGTAATTTTGGAGCCTATTTCAACGACTCCAGGAGGTAAATTATTAATAATTAACAAAAGAAAAAATTTATTTCATCACGAATTATGTAAAAACTGTTAGAGCTCTACAAATTTTTTGAAACAATAAACATTTTCCGCAAAATAAGAAGTTTTCCGAGATATTCTAGAGAAAGAAAATTTTTCTGAAGTTTTTTGCTTAAAGAAATCGCCATTTGTTTATTTATGAATATAGTCCTCAGAACCTCGGATAGTACTTAGTTAATCATAAAGTTATTTTCAAAAATAAGCTGGGAAAACTATAAGAAAACTAGGCAATACTTCAACCAAAAGGTTAAAAGCAAGATGGAATGAAAATCAAGAAAAACCACAAAGTGCTACGGGTAAAACATGTAAAAAAGTAATCTTTCATGGTTCTCTAACAACCCCCCAAAATTTCAGCGTATCCTGAAAATTGTTACCTACCCTCGAGATTGAATTTTCAACGCGCTGTGTATAATTTTAGCGCCGAGATTCAGTCGACCTAATACAGAGGGCATAGATATCAAGAAAAGGAAAAATTTGTTTCATCACGAAATATGTAAAAGTCGTTAGAGCTCCGCAACTTTCGTTTGAAAAATTTAAAGTTTTCCATAAAATTAGACATTTCCGAGATATTCGAGAGAAATAAATTTAGCGATTTCCACGCTCTCCAGACAAATGTTTAATCAGAAAGCTGTTTTCAAATTAATATAAGCTGGGAAAACTAGAATAAGGAAGCTAACTACTTCAACCAAATCCTGAAAATCAAGATGGAATGAAAATTAAGAAAAACCACAAAGTGGATGGGTCGAAAACATGGAAAATAGCGTCGATTCCATCGACTTCATGAAGGGCAAAGATATTAACAAAAGGAAATTTTGTTTCATCACGAAATTATGTAAAAACTGGTAAAGCTCCACAACTTTCGTTTGAGGAATTGTAGTTTTTCATAAAATTAGACACTTTGGTAAATATTCGAGAGAAATAATTTTTTTCTATAAGTTTTTTGTGTAAGGGAGTCACCGTCTTTTGTTTATTTATGAAAATATAGTCACATCGTCAGAGCACCGTATAGTAGGAATTTTCAAGCTCTACAAACAAATATTTTTTACTCATAAAGATATTTTACAAAATAAGCTGGAAAAAAAACTACTTAAACCAAACTCCGACAATCAATACGACGACAAAATCACAAGGTCGAAAACATTGGTCAAAAACTTGGGAAACTTAATTTTCTATGGTCGTCTACTAACCCCCACAATTTCAGCTTATCCCGAAAATTGTTATCCTCGAGATTTATTTTTCAACGTACTGTGTAATTTTAGCATCGATTTCATCTAATTCATGTAGAGTAAAAATATTACAATTAACAAAAGGAAAATTAGGTTTCACCGCGAATTATGTAAAAACTGGTAGAGGTCCACAAACTGTCATTTAAAAATTGAAATTTCACTCAAAAAATTGCACTTTTTCGAGATTTTCTAGCGAAATATTTTTTCCTAAGTTTTTTTGCAAAAGGAATCACCGATATTTGTTTATTTATGAAAATAGTCACATCGTCAGAACATTGTAGGGATTCTCACGCTCTCCGAACAAAATTCCATATTCATAAAGCTATTTCAAATTAGCTGGGAAAATGATAAGAAAACTGATTACTTAAACCAAACCCCGGAAACCAAGATGGTGGCAAAATTCAAAGGCGGGGTTGTAAATTTCGAACTTAAAAGGCTTATTATTCGAACTTATTATTCAAAAAATGATGCCATGCATTAGAAAATGTGAATACTTCCTATTTACTTACTTAAAGACAAATAATCTTAAGCTCAGAATTCTTCTTGATTATAATAATAATAATATTAATAATAATAATAACAGAATTTATTTCCAACAGGTACAGGGAAAACCTAATAACAGGAAACATTCACACAATCAAAATTAAAATAAGCTAATAAGTCAGTTTGTATGCCTAGATACATTAACAAATCACCCAGCAAACTTAAAGATAAACTAAATATACAATACCAAGTAGACAATGAGGGAGCAGAGCTCGAGCAATACCAATAATGAATGCGAGCAATCCGCCCTCATATGCATACCATTCCTCCCCACCTTTACCTTATAGCGAGTTACGTTGTACACCCTCAACCATCCAGCAGGTTTCGGTGCTACTCTTCACTAAAGCAATTAACAACTTGTTTTTTGATCTCTCTGAAAGAGTCAACACTGATGTCACACCGATCAGCAACACGTTGAATTCGCTACACATTAATACCACAGGCGAAGTCGATAGGACATTCGTTCGACAAGTAGTAACACCGAAGGTGGGCACGCGACGAAGATTAGTGGTAGTGGGTACTCGGAAATCAATTCGTCCAAGAAGCCAGGGACAATCAATATTCCCACCAACCAAGTTGAACAAAAATTTCACATTGTTGACGATTCGTCTTATGTATAGGGAGGTAAGATTGAACCTGTTCAACATCAGCGATTGGCTATAACCCACTGGAGGGTAGGTGCCATCAATTCGAAATAGCAAGAACTTCAAGAACTTCCGCTGGATTCCCTCTAAACGATCGATATGAATTCTATATGTTGGATGCCATATCAGTGAACCATACTCCAGATGTGATCTTACCAGGGCGCAGAACAAATTAATAAGGGTTTTCGGTCTCGAGAACTCACGGCAGCTTCTATAAATGAACCCCAGGGACCTATATGCCTTCCTAACAGTGACATCAATATGGTCCCCGAAGGACAGCCTTGGATCGAAGAGAACACCCAGATCCTTAAAAGATTTAGACCGACTCAGAACCTGGTTACCAACACAGTAGGAGTAATCAATAGGAGATTTGTTTTTAGTGAACGTCATGGAGCAGCACTTTTCAACATTCAAGAATAGTTTATTAGTTAAACACCATGATTCGACAGAGTCAACATCCCGCTGAAGTTCCAGACAATCCTGGATAGTATTGATACTCATATAGAGCTTATTAAGGTCATCTGCATAGAGAAGTTTGTTGCATTTAATATCATTTCCTATGTCATTAATGAAAAGCAGGAACAGGAGTGGCCCAAGGTTTGATCCCTGAGGGACGCCAGATGTGGGAGTGAAGCAACCAGATGTGAAATTGTTGTATCTTACATATTGTGTGCGCTCTGTGAGATAAGAATTAATCAAGTCCAAGAGCTTGGATGAGAAACCATACCCGCTCAATTTTCTCAAAAGGATGAAGTGATCAATCTGATCAAAGGCCTTACTAAAATCCGTGTAAATAGTATCTACCTGCCCACCACAATCAACATGCTCAGAAGTAAACTGTTTGAAACAAGTCAGATTGGTGACCGTGGAGTGCCCAGCCACGAATCCGTGTTGATAGGTAGCAATACGCCCCCTTACTGCATAATATAATCGCTTGTATACCAAAGATTCAAATGTTTTTGAAAAATTGCATAAAATGGAGATGGGCCTGTAGTTTTGAACCATAATGTTGTCTCCTTTCTTGAAAACGGGGACAATAGAGGCTCGCTTCCAAAGCAAGGGGAATTTAGCAGTGCGAAGAACTAAGTTGAAGATCACTCTCAAGGGAGTCACGAGGACCTGTGCACAGTCCCTTAACACAAAGCTTGGTATACCGTCCGAACCCGCTGTCATCTTATTAGACGACCCCTTTAATGCCGCGAGTATCTCTTCATCCAAAAAGAAAGAAACAGAAACACAATCGCAGTCCCACGGTAAATCGGGGGTATAATCGAGAAGTAATGGGTCTGAATCAACAAATACACCTCCAAAGTACGAAGCAAAAGCATCTACTATCGTCTGGGGGTCAGACATCGTGACACCTTGAAATTTGAGTTCACCCGGTATACGAGTATGAGACTTTTTAACTTTAACATAAGACCATATTCTGGCAGGATCGCTAGAAATAGCCTCCTCACTAGAACGCACGAAGTCACTGTATGCCAGAGAGACAAGCCTTTTGACTCGTGAGCGCTGGACCCTGAAAAGATCATAATCTTCCACGGATTTACTCTTTTTGTATCTTTTAAAAGCGTTGTGCTTAACCTTGACAGCCCTAACAAGGTCTGATCTAAACCATGGTGGGTAACGAAGTCTGGGGTGATGTCCCCTGTTGTACTTGGGAACGCACTTGTCAAAGGTGCACCTGAGAACATCATAAAACCTCTGACAGGCCTCATCAACGTCCATACAATCATCGAGAAAGCCCCAGTCAATGGAAGCAATAGAACCATATAGGGCAGGAAAATCTGCCCTCCTAAAATTGTATTCCCCATCCTTTTCACCACGCGAGAAGTTATGAGATTTGCTCAGGGAGAATTCAATATCGATAGCCAGTGACGGATGGTGGGTATCTTCGGTAACGGGGAAAAACTCGGACTTCGAGACCCTACAAGGATGTACTGAAAGCATCAGGTCAAGAATTCGGCCCTTCGAGTTGCGGGTGTTATTGAACTGGCAGAAATTATTATGTTGTGAAGTAACGATTTCAACTAGAATTATTAGCAAGTATCCAAACCTTTTGCTTTTTTTGAAAATGTTAAAAATATCAAGCAAAGAAAACAAATTTTTTTAATAATTAGATTAGATTATATTTCTTGCAAAAGCTAATTATCAGATACGAAGAGAATTCGCTTGCTAAGAAGACTTACT
The DNA here is from genome assembly GCA_910589415.1 of Malachius bipustulatus. Lineage (NCBI taxonomy): Eukaryota > Metazoa > Arthropoda > Insecta > Coleoptera > Melyridae > Malachius > Malachius bipustulatus. Next base: position 25,614,902 of record OU342635.1, read on the forward strand.
TCTTTATTTATTTATTCTTAATTTTATTAAATACATATACAAGGTGTCCAGGTATGAGTGTAAGAGCTACACGTGGCGACCTTCCTTGGACTATTTTGAGTAAAAAATCTTAATACAATAATGCTCTAAACGTCTTCACGGTGCCACACGAGGTCATCAAAGTCAGAAATTCTAGGTCACAAATATGCATATTATTGAACTTCTGTTTCCTTTTGCAGTTACGGTTAACATTTTTAAAGACTGTTGCAAAGTCTTATTTCATTTAATTTTCGTAACAGTGCAATTATCAACTTTTTTAAAATTTCCTAAATTTTTTTTTCTAGAAATGTTAAAAAAGTTAATAATTGCACTGTTACGAAAATTAAATGAAATAAGACTTTGCAAAAGTCTTTGAGAATGTTAACCGTAACTGCAAAAGGAAATAAAAACGTGAAGAGGTTTAGAGCATTACTGTATTAAGATTTTTTACTCAAAATAGTCCAAGGAAGGTCGCCACGTGTAGCTCTTACACTCATACCTGGACACCTTGTATTACGCTTGTAACTTACATCAGGATTAGAATTCGAAGAATAAATCAAAACCAGCAGGGAAGAAGGATTACTCTGCTACTGAAATTGATAATCATAATCGATGGTACAGCATTCTTATATGAGAACAATTGGACCTTCGCCATTAGGATTTAAATCTCCCCTCACATATCAATGATAAAATATTTTCCATAAACTAAAATTTAAAACTACTTTCTGAAAACGTATCATACAATATAATAATGGTCCAGCATCAAAGTTTCTCTTTATATAAAATACTTCCCTATTCCGATGCCAATATTGCCACGTAGGGTTTCACGTAATACTGATATTGTTACGGTTGGAAATATTTTCAGGAAACAAATTTAGAGCTTCCTGTTATCAAGTTCTATTCGCTACTCCTATTTCATATTTTTCCTAACAAAAGGACCAGGTAGTAATTTTTTTATTAGAAAGAGTATATTTTTTATCTTTGAACTGCCAAGCACAGAAAATTATTCTATTTATTAGTTATTATTGTGGAGCTTTGGCTTCAAAGATCAGAGAAAACGAAACTTCACAAAAGTTTCAATTGTCTAGTCAATTCAATGGCTTCTGGAAAAACTTCGTCAATTGATTCAAAACCTCGTTCAAACTTCGTAACTGGGCAATTCTTTACGATATTCTCAATGGTTTTCGAGCGATTTTCACATTCACGCAGGAAGAAATGGGAATTTAACAAGTCCGTTAAGCAAGTCAAGCACCCTAGTGCCTAGGACTGCATTTCGCTCAAATATTACACGATAAACTGTCTCGTCTTCTTCATAAAAAAATATTATAACCTGGAGGTTCTGAACCTCTGCAGTACTTTTCTAGTACAATTTCATCTTCTAAGTAAAGGTGGTGGACTATGGACTATGGGAGAGTCAAATGGTACCTACCTAGGTTCAGAGAGAAGCTTATAATAGTTCCTTATCCACTCTATCCGTAGAATAGTTTTTCAATAGAGCTTACTGTTCTCTGTCTGCTGCTAATATAAAAGCGAATGTCTAGCTGTCAAAAGTCTATACACAGAGATGCATTGGCCAGGTTTTCAATGCTGCCGGTTGATCTGAAGATTTTGATTTCATCATTATTAGAACCACTACTGACTGATATTGGCTAATTCAAGATTTTACTTTTGAATGGTTTTTCTTCATACCTCAAAGGCGACAATTTTTTTGTGAATGGGAGTCGCCAACCAATTTTTACTTAAAAGTTTATTATACAAGCTCCTCCAATTATTTTTTATTCAATAAAGCGCAGAAAAATATTATTCGGAGTAATAATGACCAAAATATAGGGAAAGGGGATAAGGAATTAGATTATTGGATTAGATTTATCGTGAGTGAGCCATTGTGACACCTCCACTGCGACCGAAGGTCTATTGTGGCTCACATCTAGTCGTGAAACATCAACCCCATCGGGTCAGCCTCTTTGCGGAAGATGACAATCTTGACTATTGGTAATGTACTCTTGCTCTCCGGTGTGGGGAAATCTCTCTCGAAGGTTTGTAGTGTGGTTCTTCCCAAAGACAATCGCATAGGATGTGTTTTGCTGCTTCGTCATCCTCCAAGCCTATTATTCCTAATAAATCCTATTAAGGCTTTCAGTTCTTCGGTTCTTTTTTTCGACGTGTCCTGTATAAAGGCTTTGGAATGGTCAAATCTTGCTACGTTATGCCAATGATGGAGGATTTCCATCCCAGCCCGCAGTTGCGTATTGTTGTTTTGGCAAATATTCAGTGATATTACAAATGCTGGTTTCGATAAATTCATATTCCGCACCTTTCCTGGCCAGAAAGTCGGCAAGTTTGTTCTCTTCATATCCAGCATGGCTCGGGAATTCCAGATCAAAGTTACTTTGTTGCTCCTTGCTATGGCATTATTTACCTTGATACTTAGCTCCTTGGACTTGCAGTGGCTGGAGCTAAGGACTCTTGGAGCCGCTTGGCTGTATGCAAATATATTTATTGATCTGCTTTGGCAGTGCAACTTTCTTCGAATTTTCTTGCATTCAGCTTATGTAAAGTAACTTGAGCACGTAAAGAAAAGCCTTGCAATAAATGTGTCAATGTCATGCTGCTTAAGGGAAATTTTGATGATAAACAATAATTTTTCCCTACAAGGGACAGTTCTAAGTTAAAAAAGTGCCAAAGCAAAAGGGACCGATGAAGGCACAGAGCGAGGGCGATTCCTTGCAGTGTTATATGATGAAGATGGCGTCCTATATAGATATTTATATGAACTCACATAACTCTTTCATTTATTAATTCACCCGCAACTTTCAACCTTCATAAAATATTGTTTGGAAATTAGAAAATTGACAAAAGTGTTGATAAATAATTCAAAATGAATGCTAATTTTTTCAAGAAATTTCTCTAACCACGATTTTTGGATGGATCACACAGAACTAACCAATTCTCTCGCCTGTATCAACAATTTTTGCATTAATCCAAAAATCGTTCTTATAGAATAGACGAAAAACTATAAAAGATGCCGACCTTCAAGTTTTAATTACCCAATTCCCAATTCCCAATTCCAAATTTCTCCGTCTAGATATCAATAACCTCCCTTATTAAGATATGATAGAAGCAATACCTATATGTATAGGTAGCTGGTAATCAAAGGAGAATTCTTGTCTGATCCCTGCTCCCGCCGTTCCAGGTGTACGCGCGCGTGCCTTCCAGCATCCAGGCATGGACTCGGCGTACGTGCCCAACAACCCCCAGTTCGGGCTTCAGCTCGAATGCAACTGGACGGCGAGTCCGTGTGGTGCCGAGCCAGGTGCCGACCTTTGGTCCGAAGACATGGCCTCCTTCGCGCTGCCCTTAGACCTGGACCCGCTGCCCAGCCTCTTCCCTTTTTCGCCAGGGCAACCGCAACCACCGCAGGGATACAAGTGAGTCGTCAGGGTGAAAAAATTGTTGTGGAGCATGTTTAAATGTTTATTGTCTTGAAGAATAATTGTTAATTAATTTATAATAATATGCTGAAAAATACGAAAAGGCACATTATTTTCAAATTTAAGTTGAATATACGGAGGAAACTGATCGTATTTTAAATAAAAGGAAATTTCTGCAAAAATAGATTTTGACCGAATTATATTTACAAAACGACAGAGTTCTAAAAGCAAAAAGCATGTGGAAAATTGCTGGAACTCAATTAATTAATTCAATTTTTATTTCTGAGTTTTACCAAATGAAATTTATGCGTTTTAAGTGGTGACATAGAAAAGTATCATGAAATGTTTGTTGGTTTGTTGCTCTGAAGAAGTTCAAGCGATAATAAGTAGAAGTCATATACATAAATTATTTTAATATGACGTCTCTACAATTTTGAAATCCTTTAGCTGGGTTTATTTTTGGTAGTTTTGTATTTTTTTTTTATTAATGGAAGCATGAACAGTTCTATATAAATTTTTCCCTGTAAATATAGATAGGTACTGTTATAAAAAGCTCATTACGCTTATTTACGTAGAAATAGTTTTTTTTTCTTTCATGAAGAATAGTCTTTAGCTTTAGAAAAAGTTTCTATTGGAACAGAATATTTAGATTTGTTTGGGAGAGTAGAATAGTAAATATTGTAATAATAAGGTGAAATGTCATAGAATAATTTTTGTAAAATAATTAGAATAATTAGAATAAGTTAGCTAGAGTGTATGGGGAAATGTCAAGCATAAAATTATAAAAAGTCACAATTTTGAAGAAAAGAACAGCAACTCTAGTAGCAGGGAAATTGGCTGTTAGAATGGGGAAAACATAACATGTCCAAAGAGGATTTTGTGTGTTATACTCCAGAAGAGAAATGAATTTCATAGATGTTGATTGGAAGGAAAATACAAAAATTATCCGCTGTCATAGTGAGAAATAATATGTTGTCAAGCAGATAACAATCGAATTTACATAGTTACAAGAAAAACTATAAATAGAAAAACAACGATTATTTGAGAAGATTCCTAAAACAGAAGTTAATCAGTGTAGACCACGAAATCATAACCAAACATCGTAAACATCGTGAACATTGTGAACATCTAGAAAATTTTCGAACATCAAGAATTTGGAAAAGAACAGAGGCCGTAGCTGACTGCAAGAAGAAAAATATAGGTTAGAAGGAGAGATTTGGTTAGCTGGTAGCTGACAACTGCGATTAGATTTGGATACAGCCGTGCGGAGATTTGGCTAGCAGGCAGCTGACAATTGCAGTTTGATTTGGGTACAGCCGTGCAGCGATTTGGATTCTGCGATTTTGACATTGAAGATAGAAAAACGTAGCAGTGAATTGGATATATCCACGCAGAGATCTACATTAAAATTGCTGACACACTAACAGCAAGGCTACTAGAGTTGACTTCAAGCTTTGTTCAACAGCTGATTCCGTGGGTTATTTCTTTCGTTAACCTACGAGGGACTTCTATCAAAAATTAATGACAGAAAGTCGGTGACGAAGAAGATTCATTAAGGGGACAAACTGTGAGTAATTTTAAGTTATTTTTAAGTTAGTTGTTGTAAGTGTTATTGTTTGGAAAATTTTTTATTGTAATAAAACCCAAACAAATTTAAATTGACTTTCAATAGGAGTTTATAGGTTATGAAAATTTAGAAAAAAATTAATTAAAAAAAAAATACTTGAACTCACTCTGAGTTATAGAGGTCTCATACAGAGTAAACTTTTATTAGTTTTTAAAAAAGAAAGGCCCCCTAAATAAATAAATTGTTTATGGTAAGAGGGAATCAAAGAGAAAAATAAATTTTCAAAAAGAGTAGAGAAAGCACAGACCCTGCGAACCATAACAAAATTGGCGCCCAACGTGGGGCTCTTTCATTTTAACAGTTCAGAATAAAGTAATTCCCAACACGAAGACTTCTGTCTAGAAAGCTTATGTATTAGTAAGTTTTTATTTTTATTTTATTGATAACTAGACTCAAGTTTGTTTTAATTTAGTAGATAAGTATAGGAATTCATAGAAATTAATTTATAACAATCTATACCAGTTAAAATGTCACACACAAGGAAACAAAGTGAACAATTAGACAAAGAGGAAAGAGAACAAGAAGTACAATTTGAGCAGACATTCCTTAGGAAAGATTACGTAAAAGAGACAGGAGCACAAGAAGAAGATAATATGTCAGAAACAGAAGTTATTGATGACTCAGTGGAAAAGAAGGATGGGTCAAATCAAGAAATCGCAAATATGATGGTGATGTTAATGAAGAAGATGGACGAAAATAGTAAGATGATTTTACACGAAAACAGTAGGAAAATAGATGAAAATAGTAAGAAGATAATGGATGAAAATAGTAAGAAGATGGATGAAAATAGTAAGAAGGTGGACGAAATTAGTAAGAAGATGGATGAAAATAGTAAGAAACTTACGGACGAAATACAGAGTGTTAAAAGGAGTGTAGAAAAAATTAAAGAAGAAGTAAATGATAAAATAGAGAAAAATAAAGTGATCATTTATGAGAAAATAGAAGAAGTGACAGTAGAAATTCAAGAAGATACAGATCAGAAGTTGAATAGTGTCGTTGATGTCATTGAAAAGAATTTGAATGAAACAAATTCTAGAGTGCAAATTATACAGAGTGATGTGGTAGTGATAGATGAACAAGTGCATAATTTATCAGAAATTATAAATAAAGAAAGAAAAAATAGAGAAAAGGAAAATCAAGAAATGAAACAAGAAATAAGTAGAAAAAACAGTGTAGGAACTGGAGGAGCAAGGCAAGAAATTAGAGTAGTAATGCCAACAGTGGAAGACGGAATAAATTTTGATGGAGACAGTAGAAAAATACATCCTAACACTTTTATGAAAATGATAAAGAATAGAGTAAGGAACATACAAGATATAGACGAGGTAAAGGATGTTATCAGGACAAAATTAATTGGAAATGCATCGCTATGGTATGCAGCAAAAGAAAGTGAAATAAACAGTTTAGAAGATTTCGAGGAACAATTTTTGAAGTATTTTTGGGGAGAAGTGCAACAGGCCAGAATTCAAGAAAAATTATATTGGGGAAAGTATGATAAAAAAGGGAATAAAAGTATGACAAACTATGCAATATATTTGTATAATACTGGACAACATCTAGAGCCAAAATTGAGACAAGAAGATTTGATACTATACATTGCAAGACATTTCAGTCCACAAATTTCAGAGACAATTTCCATCCAAAACATAAAAACTTTGGATCAATTAACAAACTATTTGATGAGAATAGAAAGAACATACAGGACTGGGGAGGATAGGAAAGAACCAGGAGATAGAAATTTTCAAAGAAACTTCTCACAGAATGCGAATTTCAATATGAATAGGAATCAAAGATATGAAAACGGAGGGCAAACTGAAAATAGAATGAGATGGAATGGTAATGGAAATAATTTCAGACCGAGATACGATGGAAACAACGGAAATAGGAATAATGACACATCGCGATGGAACAGAGGAGAAGGACGAGGACAGATGAATAGACAAGAATATCCAAGATCACAACATAATGTTGATAATGAAAGAAGAGACAGGCAAATTAATAATATACGAAGATACGAGCAGGAGCAAGTAAATGAGAGAAGAGAAAGTCATGAAGAAGTAAGAAATGGGGAGCAGCAGGTTTTTCCCCAAGGCACAAACCAAATTTAAACATACATCAATACGAACATCCCAAAGAATATGTCAATGAACCAGGATTAGAAAATAACAACGATTTAGACAGTTTAATTTACATCAACGGAAAAATAAATAATAAGCAAGCAAAAATTTTAGTGGATACAGGATCGGAAGCTTCAATAATAAACGAAGAAATTATAGAAAAATTTAGTTTAAAAGAAAATATAATTAAAGTGCCAGTGTTAACGTTAATCAGTACAAATGGCAAGAAAATATTTGAAACAAACAGATCAGTAGCGGCAAAAATAGCATTTCAGGAAACAAGCATCGATACGCAACTATTAGTGGTAAAAAGTATGAACAATGATATTGTAATGGGTACAGACGAATTAAATAGAAATAAAGCAATAATAAATTATAGGAAGAAAATCATAAATATAAATGGGGAAGAAATAAAGTTTGCGGTACATAATAAGAATGAAAATGAAGGAAGTGAGGTAGAAGATGGAGTAAAAAATGTGTTATATAATATGAATATGAAGAAATGTGATGATAGTATAGAAGAAAGCATGAGTAAAATGAAATATGATGAAAAGTATAAAGAAGAAATAAAAGAGTTATTAATGAAGTATAGGGGATTAGTAAGGAAGGAGAATAGATTTGCAGAAAATTATGTACACAGAATAGAAGTAAAAGGAATAGAAAATTTTAAAACAAGAACGTACCCAATACCGTATAAATATAGGAAAGAAGTAAATGAAAATCTACAAGAAATGTTAGAAAAAGGAATAATTGAAAGAAGCAACACAAGATTTATAAACCCACTAGTAGTTGTAAAGAAAAGTAATGGAGAATTACGATTATGTTTGGATGCAAGAAATATAAATAAGTACACAGTTCCGCAATATGAAGCTCCGATGAATACAGAAGCTATATTTGGCAGAATAACAGAAGCAAAATGGTTCATGAAAATAGATTTAAAACACAGTTTTTGGTTAATTCCGTTAGAAGAAAAGTGTAGAGATTATACTGGTTTCACCGTTGATGGGGTGTTGTATAGGTTTAAGGTAGTCCCGTTTGGTTTACAAAGTGCAAGTTCAGCGTTAGTTAGGGCACTACATAGTTTCATGGACAAACATGAAGATTTTGCGTTACATTACATCGATGATATTTTGATATACTCGAAGAATGAGACAGAACATAAGAAGCACATCGAAATAATATTTAAAGAATTGGATGATGCAGGATTAAAAATAAATATTGAAAAATTACAATTTTATCAGAAAGAAGTGATCTTCCTGGGATACAAATTGAACGAAAGAGGAATGGAAATGGATGAAGAGAGAGTGAGAGTAATAAAAGAATACAAAAGACCTACAAATTTGAAAACGTTAAGAGGATTTCTAGGTTTGATTAACTATTTTAAACGATTATTCCCTAATTTGAGTGACAAAACCATAGTTTTACTTGAATTACTTAAAAAAGGAGTTAAGTGGAAATGGACAATAGAAAGAGAAGAGGCTTTCAACAAAATAAAAGAAGAATTTCAGAAAAATCTAAGAATATATCATCCTAGATATGATCAACCTTTTATAGTAATGACAGATGCATCAATGTACAGATTTGCTGGAGTTTTATTGCAAGTACAAGACGGAGAAGAAGTGCCAATTTGTTTTATCTCTAGAATTACAAAAACATATGAAAGAAATTACAGTGCAACAGAATTAGAATTGGCAAGTGTTATTTTCTGTGTTACAAAACTGAAGTTTTATCTAATGGGAGCAAAATTTGTACTGAAGACAGATCATTCAGCTTTAACAACCATAATGAATAACAAATATGCGAACAGTAGAATACATCGTTGGTTGTTGTTGCTACAAGAGTATGATTTTACAATAGAACATGTGCCAGGAAAGTTGAATGTAATTTCAGATGCATTAACAAGAGAAGATGGTAAGCAAGAAAGAAATAACAGAAGATTGCAGCTAGGAGTAAACATTTTAGTAGAAGAGGAAGGAATATTTTCGTTAGAAGAAGTAATAAGGGATCAAGAAAATTTAGAAGATAAACAGAAAGAAAGAAGTATTCTAAAAGAAGGTGTGTATGTGAAGAAAGTAGGAGGAAAGGAATTATATGTCATCACAGAAGATCTAGGAAAAGAAATAATTAAGAATTTGCATGAAGAAAATGGGCATCATGGTTCTAGAAAGATTTGGCTAATGTTCAGAGAAAATTATATCTGTAGAAAAGATACTACGCTAGTAAAACAAGTCATCAAATATTGCCACATATGTCAGTTGAATAAAAAGAAAAACAGAATAAATAAGAACATAGTAAAAAGTATAAAATCAGAAAATTGTTTGGATCTTGTAGCAATTGATTTTATTAGTGAATTGGTAGAAAGTGAAAATGGAAAAAGGCACATTTTGGTAGTATTAGATGTTTTCTCAAAATACATAAAATTATATCCCTGTAAAAGAATGAATTATCAAGAAATCACAAAGAACTTGAGGAAATATTTCCAAGAAATAGGCTATCCAAAGAAATGTATTATGGACAACGCGACATATTTCAAAAATGAAAATTTCAGCGCATTCTGTGATAGAAATGGAATTGAAATGCAATTTACTAGCATACGTCATCCAGCAGCTAATCCATCAGAAAGATACATTCAAGAAGTAATCAAATTTCTGAGATTATTATGTTCAGAAGATCACACAAGGTGGGAAACACAAATAGACAACGTTGAAAATTACTTAAACAGTGTTCCAAATACCAAAACCGAAGAGAGTCCAATTTATGTATTGAAAGGAATAAAGCCAGAAAGAAAATGGATAATAGAAGATGTAGAAAGATTGGAAAATGTGAGGGATGAAGTGCGAAAAAAGTGTGAAATAAAAACAAAAAAATGGATAAAGAAACAGCAAAAGTTGATTAGGAAGAAAGTTAAATTCAAACAAGGAGATTATGTAATAATACGTGCACACAGAGTGGCAGATAGAAGAAACCAAAAATGTAAAAAATTACAATTTCCATTTGAAGGTCCATATGAAATAATAACTGAAGAACCAGTAAATAGTTATCTATTAAAACATATTGACAGTGAGAAAATAAGAGGAGTTTTTAATATAGAACAGATTTTTAAATATTATAGAGAAGATGATGATTTATAGTGAAAAAGGTGATTTATAAATTAGTATGTAGTTAATTATAATGGACATTGAAAATTAACTTCATACAAATTTAGGGGAATTTGTTATAAAAAGCTCATTACGCTTATTTACGTAGAAATAGTTTTTTTTTCTTTCATGAAGAATAGTCTTTAGCTTTAGAAAAAGTTTCTATTGGAACAGAATATTTAGATTTGTTTGGGAGAGTAGAATAGTAAATATTGTAATAATAAGGTGAAATGTCATAGAATAATTTTTGTAAAATAATTAGAATAATTAGAATAAGTTAGCTAGAGTGTATGGGGAAATGTCAAGCATAAAATTATAAAAAGTCACAATTTTGAAGAAAAGAACAGCAACTCTAGTAGCAGGGAAATTGGCTGTTAGAATGGGGAAAACATAACATGTCCAAAGAGGATTTTGTGTGTTATACTCCAGAAGAGAAATGAATTTCATAGATGTTGATTGGAAGGAAAATACAAAAATTATCCGCTGTCATAGTGAGAAATAATATGTTGTCAAGCAGATAACAATAATCGAATTTACATAGTTACAAGAAAAACTATAAATAGAAAAACAACGATTATTTGAGAAGATTCCTAAAACAGAAGTTAATCAGTGTAGACCACGAAATCATAACCAAACATCGTAAACATCGTGAACATTGTGAACATCTAGAAAATTTTCGAACATCAAGAATTTGGAAAAGAACAGAGGCCGTAGCTGACTGCAAGAAGAAAAATATAGGTTAGAAGGAGAGATTTGGTTAGCTGGTAGCTGACAACTGCGATTAGATTTGGATACAGCCGTGCGGAGATTTGGCTAGCAGGCAGCTGACAATTGCAGTTTGATTTGGGTACAGCCGTGCAGCGATTTGGATTCTGCGATTTTGACATTGAAGATAGAAAAACGTAGCAGTGAATTGGATATATCCACGCAGAGATCTACATTAAAATTGCTGACACACTAACAGCAAGGCTACTAGAGTTGACTTCAAGCTTTGTTCAACAGCTGATTCCGTGGGTTATTTCTTTCGTTAACCTACGAGGGACTTCTATCAAAAATTAATGACAGAAAGTCGGTGACGAAGAAGATTCATTAAGGGGACAAACTGTGAGTAATTTTAAGTTATTTTTAAGTTAGTTGTTGTAAGTGTTATTGTTTGGAAAATTTTTTATTGTAATAAAACCCAAACAAATTTAAATTGACTTTCAATAGGAGTTTATAGGTTATGAAAATTTAGAAAAAAATTAATTAAAAAAAAAATACTTGAACTCACTCTGAGTTATAGAGGTCTCATACAGAGTAAACTTTTATTAGTTTTTAAAAAAGAAAGGCCCCCTAAATAAATAAATTGTTTATGGTAAGAGGGAATCAAAGAGAAAAATAAATTTTCAAAAAGAGTAGAGAAAGCACAGACCCTGCGAACCATAACAGTACTTATTACTTTTTAATCACTTTTTTTCTGCCAAGATTTCTATGTAATAACTAAAAAGGTAAATAAATCAGAAGATACGTTCTGAAAGTCTGTTAAATGTGATTTTCTGTGTTTTTTTTAGTTAGATTACTAAACTCTTGAATATTTCGCTGCAGTACTTCTAAATTTTTATGGAAGGTTCATCATTCTATAGGAAAGGAATAATCATTTGTCTGATTAATTTTTTGATGCTGGATAAATGCTACAGAAGCCAAAAAAAAAAAAAAAAATAGAAATGCCAGAGTTATTATTCATATCAGTCTTCAACAGAGCTTTAGCTTTTACTTTCTAATGAAGAGCGAAATTTGATAATAATTTATATTATTTATATGAAGAAATATTTCGACTTTATGGGTCTTAAGTAACCCATAAAGTCTGGTAGGTGCAGGTAGGGGGTGTTTTCGTGATATTTGTCAGACAATCAAAGGTGTAATTATTCCCAAGAGCATTCTGAGAAAAAAATTTCCTTTTAATATGCGGCCGCAAACGCACCGTTTTCGAGATAGGTAGGTACAGTAAAAAAAATTTCTTCTTCTCAGGACAAAATTTTTGCCCATATAATTGCTACGACAATGGGGAAATTGCCATTTTTGAAGCATATTTTATAGTGCCAATCTTTTCAACATATAAAAAGTTCTTCTGGTCAAAAGCTTTAACGTGAACCATTTTCGAGGAAAATTGAATTCTTTTACGGAAAACTTGAAAGTTTGGCTTTTTTGCTCAGAAAGTATAGATGATAAGATGTCAATTAATGATAAGATGTATACAAAAACTGGGTTTTGTATATCAAATCATGGTTCCTGAGATATCATAAAATTTTGAGAAAAAATAGGGAGTGGCACCTGTTATTTTCCGACATATATGTTTTGAAACACTCTGTATGATCAATAAAAAAAATAAAACTTATCTATCATATTTGTGGGGATATGCCATTTTATGTAGCATCTTTTCAATTCATTTCAAAAAAGTTGTCGGCAGGGGCTGCTTCCTACCGGCCCAAATTGGGATGAATAACGAAATTCTCGTTGAGCTGCTCTGAGTTACCGTTTCTCACAAACATCTTAACAAGCGTTGTTTGACAGACCACTATTCCGTTGTGAATCTGATAAGTGTCTAGACCTAAATGGTTATCCATAGAGAAGAGAATGACCGCTCCCCCACCCGGCCAGGCAATTCCCGGCAGACTTTAATTGACTTTTCTCAAATTACATAAAAATTAAATAAATAACGTATATAGGTATCTAAAATAACAAATCTGATTTCCATTTTCCGGTATACCCTAAGGAGTTACCTTTTTAAAAATTATTTATCGAAATATTGGATCACAAAGTGATTATGTTCATGTACAAATTTTCAGAAAATAAACCCAACGAACGGGCTAAAATTCTTCTTGTACAATAAATATCATAATTAAATCCAACTTCTAATTCTCCATCCGTCTTCTGCCAGAACAGAACCATCATTCTCGACTATCCCCCAAAAGCAACCCCAAGGCGCAGACGTAGCGGATGTACTGCTCTCTCTAAAGCATGCAGTGGTGCATCCGTCGGGCAGTCCCGCAGTCCAGGAACCTCTTTGTCATCTTCTTTCTTCGCCCTCTGGATACCCGGATCAACCCTTCACCCAGCAGTGTTTTCCCAGCATGTCCGTCAACGTTTCCATGAACATGACCATGCACGCTGGATATCCACCACCTCCGACCAGTGTGGGTGGTTACGGAGGATGCGGCGCCGATATCACTTGCCCGCAGGTAAGAAGAACAGTAATTTGTTAAAGTAATGGAGGAGATCGGGTACTCGTGTCAGCTAGCAAGTCAAAATTGTCCCCCTTCATTAGTTTCTCATCGCCGCGAAGGCGTTCTACATCCGGTGCATATTCACAGGCTTTTCTTGAATGGTGCCATGTCTTTTCTGCAGATGCAATGGAACGCGACTCCGCAAGGCTCCTCACCAGTGTCGTACCAGACGCAAGGGCTACTGAGTCCTTCTTATGGTGGGACTACCTATTCATTCACGGCGGATTTTCGGCCGCCCCAGGATTCTTCGATGCTGGGTTCATATAAACCCGTGCCTATGTCATTCTCACCTCCTAGGAAGCGGTATAGCGTCAATCTTATCGAAGACGATAGTCAGAAGCCCAACGTCTGCAGGATATGCGGTAAGATTGAACTTTTTTTGTTGAGTATAGTTTATTAAGTACTAAGGATCAATAGTACTGGGGACGTCCCTTTACTAAATGTAGCAGGTACCACAATTAGTTATCCTATAGGAGATGAAAAAAGTAAAAAAGTGAATAAATTTTAGTCAGTTTAGTTAGTTTTAGGTATTATGTCAGTCCGTGAAGTTATTTTCTTGACACTAGTTAACCTGACTGTCTCCAAAATTATGCAGGGGATTCCATGCATTACAAATTTAAATATGGATGGATAAGGCATTACAAGATGTATAAAATATATTATGAAGTCATCGGGTTTTTAGCCAATGACGTCATCATTTTTTATCTAATCATATACTCGTGAACTTAGTGTATTATAAAAACAAGAATTATGACTTCGTGGACTTTCTATAAAACAGTTTTTTAAGTGGCCACCACAAGTTAAATAATCATCAGCAATCAAAATTAACATTAGATTTATTCCTCCGTTGTTAGTCCTCTGTTTTATAATGAAGGCCGCACCCAAGACTTCCTTTTTTGTTTCAATTTTTTTTTCATATATGTATATACATCAGGATATCTACAGCTGACACTGTCTTCCTGCTTTCAGCCTTCCCCTCCATGAGTCCTTATCTTGCCATCCTCGTCCTGTAGGTGTCTCATCTCTATTGTTTCATCCACTTCATATCTTCATGATCTTCTTGGTCGCCCTCTTTTTCTTCTTCCTAAGTAAGCTCCACTCGGTTACCTTATGTATCCAGCGGTTGTGAGTTGCTCGTCTAACATGTCCATACTAAAAAAGCTTCTTCTCCTCGATGTGTCCCCCCCCCCTTCTTTTATACACTCATTTCTCCTCTTAATTTCATCGTTTCTAATTCGGTCGATTCTAATCAACCCACCGCTTCTCCTCCAAAAGTCTATCTCTGTTGATCTAATCTTTCCCTTGTTTTTATTGTTTGTCACCCACATTTCCACTCCATATGTCACTATGCTCCTCACTATCGTGTTGAAGATCCTTGTTTTAAAGGCCTTCGTTATATGCCTATCCCACAACACCGGGTTAAGTTGACTAATGCATGTTCTAGTTTGGCCTAGTCTATTCTTTATTTCTTCCTCTGTTGTACCTTTTTGATATTATGACTCCCAGATACTTGAATTTATCTGTTCCCTTTATGTATGTATGTTGTGCATCTATTTCCAGGTTGCATGTATGTCATTCCCTTTCACTGTAGATAAGTATTCCGTTTTATCTAAGATAATTTCTAGGCCGTTTTTTGCATACTCCTCTTCCAACTTCCTTATCATGAATCCCAGATCTTCTTCTTCTTGTGCGATGATTACTTCATCGTCTGCGACGCTCAATGTATACAGATGTCTGTTTCTGATTGATACCCCCATTCCTTCACATTTCTCCTTCCACGGCTTCAGTGTTTTCTACAGGAACATCTTGAATAGTGTGGGAGACGTTGAGCATTCTTGGAGCAGCCCTTTGGTTGTTCTGAAGCAACTCGATTTGGCATTCTTTGTCTTGATTGTCACCTTGTAATTTCTATACAAGTTTTTTATCGTTCTGATCACTCTGTTTGGTAATTCAATCTCTGCCATGATCTCCCACATTATCTTTCGAGGGACTGAGTCATACACCTTTCAAATATCCACAAATACATGATGTATATTCTTTGCCTTTTTTTTTCTATAAGCTTATGTAGTGTGTAGGTATATGTGTTCTAAACAAGACCTTCCAACTTTAGAGTTCTGAAGAACATTACGTGTATTATATAAAACAGTCTCTCTGTTCCATACGTAATCAGCTCTAGTGGTATTCCTCCAGGTCCGCTAGCTTTTCGATTTTTCATTGTTCTAATTGCTTGCTTGACCTCCCGCAGTGAAAGTATAATATCTTCTCCTTTCGCGGATATTGTTTCTTCCTTCTTTATCATGAAGTGTGGTTTTGTCTCCGTGAGTAATTCTCTGTAGTATTCTTCCCACCTCTTTTCTTTAACATAAGATATGTGGGTTTTTTCGGTTTTGTCTCTTCTAAGTGTACTCTTCAAGATTCTGAGCTTCTAGTCCCCCCTATAAGCTGGTCTATATTCCTTGGTATGTCCTTTCCCATCTTCTCCAGTTTCTTTTTCTCCCAAGGCTTCTTAAGGCCTTTATTATGACTAAAGCTGCTGCAGCTGTCAACATGTCGCCTTCATT
Source organism: Malachius bipustulatus (assembly GCA_910589415.1). Taxonomy (NCBI): domain Eukaryota; kingdom Metazoa; phylum Arthropoda; class Insecta; order Coleoptera; family Melyridae; genus Malachius; species Malachius bipustulatus. The sequence goes on from OU342635.1 coordinate 25,631,056, forward strand.
CCGCATTATTTGTGTTTTTAAATATTCAACCAATAGTGCTTATAATGTAACCCTCCGAACCCCTACCCGCTGATTTCCGCTGAAAATTGGCCTTGTGATCGTCTAGCTTTGGATGTAGGACCGCACGTTGTGTTTCGTGATATCGAGGTTCGTAATTGAGGTATACCGGAAGTAAGGGAGGAGTCAAGGATTTTGCGTTCTGACGTTTCACTGAATTTCTTGATTTTGATTCTTACAAAATGATAAACAAATAAATTGTAGGAGGTGGAGGATCATTTTCATAACATCTTTCACACTCGCGGGTTCTCCCCATCGTTACAATCCTTTATTTATCACCTCGTAGTTTATTAACAATGTGTTTGATATCTCTATTTGTGAATTTCGTGTTTCTTTAAACACTGTGAGTCAACAACACTCGAGTTCGAATATAAAGGGACCCTGTTGGTAGCTGGGATAACCACTCTTCCTTTCTTTGAGGCAATGTGCGGCGTTGCCGCTTGTACTAAACGTTAGAATAATCGTAGCTTGTTCAGGCTCTTTTAGCGCTTTTGGTTTTACTCAAGATATGCTTCATTTATTTGTAAACCAGGTTTGCAAGACCTGTTTTACCTTAATTGTTTATTCGCATCAGATGTATTCTCGGGTGTAGCTTCTGAAGCAAGTAATGTTTTATTACCTCCCGGCAAGGTTCAGGTATGTGATAGTCCTTTGACTAGAAGTTTTGATTTGTTACTGAAAAATTCCCTTTTAATGGGATATTTTTCATTCTGTGATATCGAACACATCTTTCGAGTGTTTTCGACATTATTAACAGAATCATGATCACCTCTGATCGAATTACAGATCCCATTCCTTTATTATTGCTCAGACGCAATAATTAGAGCGTTGGAAAATTGGGCTAACCTACTCATATAACCAGCATATTCGGGCGTAGCTTCTGAAGCAAGTGACCAACAGCACCTCCCCACTGTGTTATAGAGAATTACCTAACAAAAGAAATCGGGATAACCCAATCAGTTTAGTGATTACGTTTCTCGTTAATGCGTCGTTGTTTGTGATTTGCACTTTATAAAAAGCCTAAGCGCTGCTAGGACTACTCTATCGTTTTATTTATGTTTGTTGAGCTTTTCGCCTCAAACTTTGGTTTCCACGCAATTTTCGTGAACTTGTGGTTTGCTTTGATGATTTGGCAACATGGTTTCGCCCATCTACCTTTCAGGACACTTTACTACTTTTTACTACTTCTATTATTGGCCTTTTATAGATATTGCGGACTCGAGTCTCGTCGCTCTGTTCAGAATACAAAGCTCCTTTATGATTTGTTTGCACTACATAATAATACTACTCAATTCAGGCACTACTGTTACTTTTTACATCTAGGTACTTGATTTACTGGGGGGCAATAGGGAACTTCTTATTAGTGATCGATCATGAATTTGCAAGAGTGCAAGTATTTATTTCGTCGTGTTGTAATTTTTCTTCATTCGTGGTGTTATACAATGGCGAAGGCATTCCTCTCACTTTCTAAATCGTATAATTTAAAGGGGCTGTTGTTTATAATATCCGGTCGACCCTACATCTGTACTAAATAAACTCGGACTCCTTGAGAAATAGAATGACTTGTTTATTGTGTTCGTGGTCAATTCCCTAACTGAATTATTTCTGATAATGGGTCGTTTTATTTATTCACAGGTTACTTATTGCCTTTTCCTCCTAGCTTTATCTCCTGTACAGCGAATCAGTAATTTATTTGTTGTAGTATTTCTATTTCCTGACTAACTTGACTTATTCCTAATCACGTGCCGCTTTAATTATTCACAGGTTATTTTACTCCTGACCTGGTTTTGATCTCCCTATTAGCTCTATCTCGATTTCCTATACAGCGATATTATTTCTTTACCTTATTTTAACGTTGGCTTATTTGTCGTGCGTTTATTTATCGGGGGCGTCTTCCTTATTACGGCACCGGCGATTGAGACCGGTGTTTCGAGTCGGGACTCTTTCTTTTGCGATCGGACATGATTATTTTCTAGAGACAGAAATGGTCCTTATGAATTACGGATCTCTCCCTGATTCTTAGTGGAACTAAATTCGAATCTTATGAGTGGAGTGAATTAGAAAATGCTGGTTGTTGCAGCGTATGAATTTCTCGCTACTTCGAATATTCCTAATATTGCTCTTTAAGAGAAAATTCTAATTTTAGCAATAGCAATGTGGGCGAAAACAAGAAGGTGCCCAATCGAACTTTATTTAGCAATAAAAAGAAACATGGAAATGTTGCGACGCTATCTAGGTATTTTCCACTATCAGGATGATGATTAGAATCGGTGCGATACCCTCAGGGGGTTGCCACCGGCCGGATGCGGAAAATGACTGGTGCGATACTCCCAAAAAGGGGTTGCCACCAGACGGATACGGAAAACAGTCGGTGCGATACGCCCAAGAAGAGGTTGCCACCGGAAGGATAGAGGAGAAGATAAACAGTCCTACAGCGATTGAGTTCGAAGCCAGACTGCTCCCCCTTGAATCCGATGCGTGCTTTTATAGCCAGATCTCGATCAAGCTCTTTTGTTTCTTTGAGCGCGGGACATTCAGCCGCCCGCTTTCTAACACGACCTGCTTGCGTGATTCTTTAGTAGTATTATGCAGCGGGGACTTTCCGTCGGTGGTGGATGTTTTGGCTGGCCGTTTGTGCCGCCCGTATTAAAGAAGGCGCGTGACCTAGATTCCTGATCCATTATTATTCCTACTCCAACTATCCCGTGGATATGAATGAGAGAGAAAAACATTGTAATTTTTCACGTACCTAGGGCTGGTTTATTTCAATAAATACGCGCCCTTCCAAATAACATAAGCATATGGAAAAATTGTTTATTCTGTGTATAGACACAATGTGTTTTCCCATATTTGATAAGTTACCCCAGACTGGAGACTTGAAACAAAAGTTTCTTGTCTATGGCCACAAACTTTCCTACATTTGCAACATATTTCTAATGATAAGAAACATAATTTTACCAAAGTAGCGGTGACTGTTGCTCTTTGTGGCTTCTTTGTAGACGGGCCTTTAGAATGAGCCAAAGAATACCTCCCCAAAATTTTTCGCACTTATTCAGGATAACCCTCTATATCAGCCTGCTTGAAAATTGCAATAGCATTTTTCAAGAAAATTCAATTTTAGTAGAAAGAGACTAAAGCTCCGGACAAACTAAGCTCTACAAAATTCAAATTCTTCCTAAAATTAAGGGTTGTTAAAAAATTAAGGGTTGGTAAAGAAAGTATAATGGTAAAATTAAATGAAGGTTGATGTTTCTACCTTTTCAAATGATAAGAAGTGATTAAAAAAATAGAGCGAGCATTCTCCTAATCATCCAATTATTTGGAAAAAATATAATAACCTTTTATTAGTAATTTTTGGATAGACCTGTGATACAGACAGTTTTCGGACAGACCCTTGAGTATAGAAAACTTAATACTTATTTTATGTGACTTATTTTATTATATGACCAGGAAATGATTATTATTTCCTGGTCGTCCCGCCTCACGGTTCGGTCCAGTTTAACTTGCTCTATTAAAAATGTCAAATTAATATGTAATATCAAATCCTATCTTCAATAGGTAAAACAATCTCAACTTTTTTCACTTCGAAAAGGTTTAAATTATATTTAACATCGATGTAAGTAACGTAATTCACTGAAATTTTTGTACGATAATTGTTGTTGATTCTTATAATAGAGCCTTCATCTTCATCTATCACATTTGTATGCAATGTTAACACCTGTAAATTTCTGGAATTGCCAATAACTGACAATTGTCCTGATGATGGGCTAACCCCCGAAACCGGTTGACAAGCTCTTTTTTCAATAAATTATACTCATATGACCTAGAATTTTATTTTTATTAAATAAAAAATTGCCTGTAAAGTTGAACTTAGTAACAAGCGGTTAGTAATTATACAATAAAGTATGGGATTAACACTAATCTAGAGATACACTTTAATTTGATTAGTCTGTGTTCGTGCATTACAATTGAAATCTTTATTAGTGCGTTTTCATTTGAAAAACGGAAAGATTTACTTAAATTTGTATGACAACAACAACTAATATGAATTATTATTATTGCGATTGTTTAATAAATTAATTTTTAACAGGTGGTTCACAGTGGCTTGCATCATCAAATTTTTAAGTTAATATAAAGTTGTTTGTTCTAAAAATATAAAGCAATTTTTACTTATTATTATATAACAAATACAACTGACGTTTCCTTCTCCATCTCCGCTAATCTGGGGAATTCCTGAGTTACAATGGGCAAGGTTGTGGATATCCAAAGATTTGTTTATTCGACTAAATAAATAAAAATTGTATTGAATGTATTGACAACTTCTCTCTTTCTGGGTAGTTTTGAAGACTCAGATATAAAACATAATTTTTTGAGAATGTATTTAATTATTTTTCTATATTAGTGTATTTTTAAAATAAATCTCTATGCCTTTAGAAAAAGGGAGCATTTTAAATTCTTTTAAAAATGACGAGGATCGTGAGATAATTGTAATTTTTTGTTGATATTAAATGATGATTATCAAGTGCCCACTGGATTATCTGCATCATTTTTATCTTCCAGAAAAGAGCTATATGTAGTTTCCTCTATTCGATAAATTTATCATTATTTCTGAGTCATAATTTTTTAAAATTATTTTAGGCAGCTTACAGCCAATATTATAAAGGCTCACTAGGCTAACGGGCAGATTTCTGTGACCATTTTTAAAGCCAATATCGACGTCAAATTACTTTTGTTAACATTTTTGTAATTACTTTCATGACAAGAGTAGATAAACTCAAAAAATATCCACTTGGACTCGATACCTTCTTCAGAAATGGCCACAGAAATCTGCCCGTTAACTTAATGAGCCTTTATAATACCCGCTGTTAATCTTTTCTTTATTTATGAGAAAATTCGAAAACTGTACAAAATTTTTATAAATTTTTAAAATTGTTTCAAGAATTTGCGAAGCCTCTTCTGGTGCCTATAGGTGTCGTCAATAGCTTTTAGTTTCTACTCAAGACAGCGTAAATTAATTATCATCTCTGTTAAATTACCTACTTATTTTTAAAGAATTTTTTAGATTTACAAAAGCGCCCATTTTTCTGAGATGAAAATAGTAAAACCATTTTTCACTAGTCTATTTTGGAGTAGTATTTTTTTTAAACATTCCTATTTTCCCAGGTAAGAGCTACGCCCGTCCTTCTACCCTGAAGACGCACCTGCGCACTCATTCAGGCGAGAAGCCATACCGCTGCATCGACTGCAACAAGTCCTTCTCCCAAGCTGCCAACCTGACTGCTCACGTGCGTACGCACTCGGGGGAGAAGCCCTTCCGCTGCCCCGTCTGCGATCGTCGCTTCTCCCAAAGCTCCTCGGTTACCACGCACATGCGCACCCACTCCGGCGAGCGACCGTACCGTTGCCGGCTTTGCAGGAAGGCCTTCTCGGATAGCAGCACCCTCACGAAACATCTCAGGATTCATTCCGGGGAGAAGCCATACGAATGCAAGCTTTGCCTGTTGAGATTCTCGCAGAGCGGGAATCTGAATAGGCATATGAGAGTGCACGCGGGGCAAGTCGGGGGATACCAGCCGCCTTGACCGGCGATGTTTCATTCACCTGGGGGACACCTGAACTGAAGTAGCTCCGAGAAATCTGAGAAAGAGATTTTGGTGGAGAAATGAACCAGCGTATGTTCTCGATTTTTTTTCATGATTAAAAAATAGTTACTTGATCAATAAGTAATGAAGTAATTATTTGTTGAAACTTTGATATTTCTCGCTTGAAGAGAACTTCAGAATTTGAGATTTGCGTTGTCTGCCATCGTCAATACTTATACGATCACTATAAAAAATAGTGGAAAATTGATTTCGTGTTCGATTTAAATTTTGTTGTAGGTACATTGATATCCAGGAAGGACTTCAAAAGTAGTTTTTCTTTCATTACTCCCACATACTTAACCATTCATAATTTCATTTAAATACTCTAAATGTTTATTAAAATTACATGCTTAAGTAATAACTTGATTTTTGAAGACTCTCAAGTGCGTCAAAACTTGAACATCTGGGGGAATGAGAATAGTTATTTATGCAACAAGTGCATAAAGTGGTACTTTTTTTCACGACTGGGAAGTTTGACCATTGGCAATCCCAGAAGTGAAAAAAAGGCACTTTATGCATATGTTGCATATAAAATTTTATCTACGAGTGACTTAAATTAGAACTAAAAGTTATTATTATAAAATTAAAAAAAAACTTTCCAATGCATTCATATTTTATGTAAGTGTTTCTTTGAAGCTATTAACTTAGCTTTTTTCATCACGTCAGTTCATAAAGGTGACATATTGCTTAATATACACTTCTTTAGATTTTTGACGTAGGTACCTACCTAACATATTTTGTGCAGTCATATTTGATTGAATAATAATTTCTTCTAGTGCGGAAGATATTTCATTCATGATTAAATGTAAACATAAAATATATAAATTATATAGCCACATTTGATTGAAAATAATTTCTTCTGGGCGTAGAAGATATTTCATTCATTGAATCATCTATAATGTTATCCATTTTAGGTAACTAAAAGACGCGAAACACAAAATATTAATTGTACATAGATCTGGCGCTCTGCTAATAAACTGCGACGTTTCTCTAGTTTAGGTGCATGATGTCAACAAGCATTAGGAGCGGTTGGCGTCGTTATATAGTATAATGTAATTCAGCGTTCAGCGTCTCGTCCGGCCGACCGAGCCGATCCGTTCACTACTTCACTAGAACTTGCACTCGGCGAGCGTGCATTAACCTGTCAGATTTAGCGTTAAATAATGAACCACTACGGCACTTTATTTCACCCAAACTACTTTATTTCACTCTTCAAGATAATCATACATTTTATGAACTAAGAAACGTCTAAAAAAGTGCATTTTATGAATCACTCGTATATTAACATACGCATCTACAATATTGCTAAATGTACAATAAATGCTAAAAAAGTTAATAAAACCAGTCTGTGTTCGATTTATTGTATTGTCGATTACTGTAATTCACGTTCTGCCGAACCACTTCTGGTAAACAGTTTTGACATGTAAACGGAAGAAATTTTAATATCAGTCAAGGGACTTGGCTTGGGCCGAAATGCTCACCGTCCAGGAAAACTCGTTTGCGAACTACTGTTATAGGAAGGTTCTGCATTGTAAATTCCAAAAATTACTTTCAATCGATTGCCAAAGATAACCTGGATCTGGATTCCAAAGAACTTTGGAAAATAAAAAAAAATGAATTGTTGAGTGGTGCTTATTATTAACCAAAGTGTTATTCATCAATAACCAATGAAACCTTGGAGGTTCTGAATATCGTTAGGCTGTCCTTTTTTTTGTCATCCAATTTTTGTCAATTACGCAATTACTTGGAGTTGGGATGACTTTTTTTATTGTGGTACGTCATTCACTTGGTAAGATTGTTAATAAGCCTCCCCTCGTGCTTCTGGCATCGCTACTCCGAGGCCGACCACAGGGAGTGATGTACCTTGGGGATGGTTGTGCCGCCTGACGGTTTACGGTTTATGACATATTTTGCCATGTTAGAGACGGTTCTTCACAAGAAGTGATACCACGTTGCCCACGATCTCGAATCACTTATCCATACTCGTACAAGTAAAATTTGTTTTGAGTATCTGGTAAATAAATAAAATAGATTTGTTAAGAAATTTTAAATCTTACATGACAAAGGGAGATGAAAAAATTATCTAATACAATATACATGATGAAATGCATGCAATATTAAATATCTCAAAAAATAAACACAAAAGCGAAATAAATAAATAATGTGCAGTGCAATAATAGTTATTATGTCTATTTTTGTAACAATACCTATTTATAATTATTATTAATCAATCGTTTGATAAAATATTAAGTCACATGCATGCAAGCCTATACATTCATATTTAGGTACCTAAATCCAAAGTTTAAATAATATTCTAATCTCCAATATAAGAGAAGATTGTAATAATATTGGGTAATTATTATAATTATAAAAAATATACAAATCTTGCACATTATCAATTAGTCACTTTAAAGGCAATTAAATTTTTTCTTATTATCGTGTGCTACTTTGACTCATATAATTTTCAATCCATACACACAAAGATCACTTTTGATAATTGCTCACATTTGTTTAAACAAAAATTACGAGATTTTCTTTATTTGTTTAGTCAATTCTAATCTTTGCATTCCATATATTTTTACAACACGGCGATATCCTTTCGACGACAAAGGTAAAGAAGATCAAGATTTTATATATAAACAGTCCGCTTGAATTCTTCGGTTTAGTCGAACGAGAAAAATTGGTGAAATTGTCGTTAGTAGAGAATATGAATGCATGTAATAATTATTCATAGTCCTAACATAAACAATGTTATCAAACAATAATAATTGCGGCTAATATAAACAAGAAGTGTTAATTCTTTAATCAATTATTAACAACAATTCATAGAAGAGTCGATTGTGATCGGAAGTGTTTCGCCGGGCATTAGAGAAAAATTCTTGCTTGATTATAATTGAAAGGTAATAATTTTTTTTAATTAAAATTTATTTTAACAAATATTTTGAGAAAATTATTTTTTTATGATAATTTTGTTCAAAAATATTTATTAAGCCAAACTTATTTGTTTATAGATTTTCCAAAGTTTTTTTTTTTTTGATTACTCAAATTCACTTTTAGGTCAATATTATTCTTACCTATACGAACCACTTTTATAATAATAAAAAATTCTCAAATTTATGATATAAAAAATTTAAAAAGCATGGCTTGCTACTCATTTCCAAATCTTATAGAATTTTTTTTCAAATATTCAAATATTTAAATTATTAACATTTGTATAGGTATCACAAGAGAATAGTCAGTAAGTTTGTAGGTTGTTTTGATTATAATTTTAGAAGGTATTTTTCCAAATTATGAATGATTCATAGTAATTAGTCTTATCAGTTCTTTTATGCTTTGAATTTCCGGCTAATTACTCCTATTAGCCGGTCTTTCAAGGTATGATAAGATAGATAGGACACATGTAATTTTATTATTAAATTAATTACACATTTCATGGCTCGAATTTATTAAGTATACATACTTAATAAAATAACCAAACAAAGGCCGATGTCCTTTAGGTTTATCTGTCTATTACTTGTATAGGAATTCGGTCAAAAGAACAAATCAAATTTATTGTATTTTTCTTTACAACCTAATTTGACGTCATAAGTATAACTACAATAATCATATAGAAAGAAACACAAAAGAAAAAAAAACAGTTTTTACGAGTGAATGACATTTAGTGTTGCCGCGAGACGAGACTGGGCGAGACTTGGGGTCAGTCTCGTCTCGTCTCGTCACCTCGAGACGAGACCAGATGCCAGTCTCGGTCTCGACATACTCAGTCTCGTCTCGTCTCGTCTAGTCTCGTCTGGTCTCGTTTGGTCTCGTCTGGTCTCGTCAAATATTGACATATGTAATAGCATGTAAAAAATCATACCCTATATTAGCTAGGTCCTATAAATTCTAGGACATTTAGGGCCGGTTGCACGCACGTAATTAAAAATATTTCAGATAATTACCGATTTTAAATTTCAAATTTTGAAAATATTGCGAATATTTTCAAGGTATTTCAATTTTTGTCGGTAATTAACTCTTCTACAAAGGAGTAGAGTTTGTTTCCAGCACTATCAGACCAATATTTTGATAATACAGGGCGTTTTAAAATCACACACAAAAAAATGCAAAAGGAAAACATATAGTTTTCTTATTGCACAAATTCTATAAACTAACACTAAAAAGTCTGAATTGTTTGTAAAAAAGTTTTTTCAAAAGCACTGCAATTAAAAATGAAAATGATAATAATAGGTACATATCATAGAAAGTCGGGCACTTATTTAGTTGAAAATTTAATTTTTTTTTATAAAGTCAATAGGTGATTGAAAATAAGATTATCTAAAATAGTGGTAGGTAATGTTATGGTATTTCGTTTTCTCCCTTTTCTTTGTTTATTATTCCTAATTTTATTTTAAAAATTTTATACCATAAACAAAAATTATTTATTGTTATTTATGAAGGCACTCTCTTTCCCAGTTGGGTTCAGTTGAAAAAAAAATTTGCTGTTATTTTACCTTTGAATCGAAATTTGAAATTTTATAGAATAAATCGTTTAATTTATGACTTTTAATTTGACAAAATTTTTATTTCAAAAAATTTACAAAAGAAACATACCTCAAGCTCTCTGATATCTTAAAATTTGTTAAACTATTATATACTCTAAAAATTTAAACTAATTACAATGCCAAAATCCAAAATCTTACAATATCCTTTTTCATCAGAAACCTTTCTCTAGTCCCTCTGCTTCTCTTCATCTTTACTCTTTCTCTCACAGCACTTTTTCAAAATTCTTAACCTGCTTCTCCGACACCGTCTCTCGTTATCCCTCGGCCTGGCTAAATAAAGCGTCTATCTCGTCCTCGTAGTCTCTTTCTCTTTTTCTTACTGCTTCTCTGACATTTACTAATAAATATTTGCTTCTTTCTGCTTTGAAATTTTGCTCTATTTCCTTTTGACAGTTTTGCAGCTCTTCTTTAATAATTTATTCCTCTCTTAATCCTCTTTCACTTTGATATCACTACTTATTCTTCTCTTTGATTCTTCTAAATAATTATTTTACATTTTTTAACTTTATTTCTGACAGACGCTCTTAAAATTTTTCTTATTTATTCTCAATTATCCTCGTTGCTATCAACATCCTTCCCCTTCACTTTTTTCGGTTTATAAACTGATTTTTTCAACCAATCAAAATAATTTTTTTTTACATTTCTAATTATTATTAATTATTTTTTATTTGTTAAAAGTCATACATTCAACTGTCAGAATATTGAAACCTAATTCAAACTTGAAATCTCTATTATTCTTTAGGTGAACTCAATTTTTCATAACAGTAATAATTATTATGTTATATAAAGAGAATAGGTATAGGTACCAGGGTTCGAAAAAATCATGATTTTTTTAAAATCAAAAATCAACGGTTTTAAATAAAAAAATCAAAAAAATCGTGATTTTTTTGGATTTATTTGATTTTTTTTATTCCTTATGATGTGGTATGATCTATTTCAAGTGTTAGGTGCAAACAATAAGAAAATGGTATTTTCTGGTTTTGACATGTCTCGTACTGGTTTATTTTAGGTTTTAGGAATGTGTCGAATCAATATTTTACCGAATCACTGAATGAATATGAAAGCTTCGGCTAAATTACGCCGAATCGCAGAATGTCGACAAGAATTAGGTACAGAGGTTCGAGTCCACCGAAAAAACAAAATTTAAAAATTTTATTTTTGTAATCGCTAGGTGGTACCTCACAAACGATCAGTCATTCTATGAAAAAACTATACGAACAAAATTTTATTTGTTGAAGGAAATGGTGCAATATGCAATTTGTTGATAAGAACTATTCTTACTCTCACATTTAACAATTACCCTTTATCAGAATATGCGACAAGTTTGAGCTTCATATTTTGGTTATGGCTAACGAACAAGTGGTCGCCACACCATGAATTTTGCGTTTTTCTCTTGTAATTTTTTACTTCTGGTTTTGTTGGATCATAATAATTAAAAAAAACTAAAATTGAATCAAAGAATTGAAACAAATTTATTTACCAGAATTTTGCCTGAATTTACGTGGCCATGTAATGTAATAATTATCTTTTATGTAGTATAATCGAGAGTATAATAAAGGAATGTTTTTTTATTTTTTTTAACCAGTTAAAATTCAGCAAAGTTAGAAAACATTTTTATGAATTATACTAAGAACATATCTTTACGGGGCTGAAGTACCACAAAAATCCAGTGAAACCCTTTCACTATTCAAGAAGTCATAATAAAAAAGGAATAATATTCTTGTTCCTTTCTTGTTTATTTTTTATTTCCAAGTCCATGGTTCAGCTAATAATTGAGATCAAAAGAAAGATGCAGGAGATGAAATATAATAATAGATACAATAATTTGTTGTTTCCCTAATAACCTACTGCATCTATTCAAACTTGAAGCAGGAATACATAAATTATGATCAATGAGGTTTGAAGGTTTCAAATTCCAAAGAAAGCAATAAAAAATAATCTTTTGAATGTTTTCATAAATAATAATTATTATTATTGTCGGAGGTTTATGGTACCCTTCACCCTCCTATATAATATTGGTGATTTGTGTGTGACACTAATTACAATTTATTGAATACAATAAATACTATACTATCCCTAAAAAACACGATACCAGTCGAGAGTCTCGGCGAGACTAGACGAGAGTCTCGGCGAGACTCGCAGATGGTCTCGTCTCGTCGAGACTAGACGAGACGAGACTCGATTCCGGTCTCGTCTCGAAAATACGAGACGAGACGAGACCACACGAGACTAGTCTCGAGTCTCGCGGCATCACTAATGACATTTAAATGACATACCATTAAAAAATTTCCTTAATCATAAAAAGACTTTAATAATTTTAATTGTTTCCCTAATAAGTGCATTTTAGGATACCTTTAAATTTAAACAAAAATTTTAATGAATTTTAAATGATTTCTGAAATAAATATTTTTACGAATAAAAGAAATTCCCGCATAAATTCGATTGCAGAAATGCATTTTTTTTTAATAAATGCACATAGGTAGTTAAAAATTATACCTCCTCATTGAGTTGCTTATACCTACGTGATTTTCAATAAAAAACAGGTATGTTTTTAAATTATAGAAGTTGATGCACAAATTGACTCCCCTCACTTCATTACCCCTTTTAAAAAATAAACGTTCATAGAAATATACGAATAGGAAAGGTGTGGTGTTTAAATGAAAGCCATAATTTATTTTTTCTCTTAATTGTATTATAAAATTAATATATTCAAAAAACTCAAAACTTTTTATTTTTCATTATTTACTCTCAGGAATAATAAATTTTAAATATTAACAAATACACAATAAAAAAAAATAATGAGTAATAATTAAAAAAATTGTTTAAGTTTCTCTTAGAAGAAACAAAACGCTGGCTTAGGAGGCTATTGATTTGTGTTGAGTATTTTATCATTCCTCGTCTTCCGAAATATATCTGTACGTATACTTACCATATGTAGCCTTGTCTTGTTGAAACAATTAGTACCTATTTGTAGAAATTCTGTGGTCTTATACACTACTATACTCTTATACACAGAGAATATCAACTGAATTCGGTATTAGCCAAGCTTCAGTTGTGCTGCCATGCGTCATAGAAGAAATAGGATAACGAATTTACCACTTTTATGGATTAAATAATTTTTTTAGATATTATCCTCTTCATATTAATTTTTTCTCAAAAAGGCAGATTTATTTTTCTTTCTACGATGCACGGAAATACTACAGAGCGCACAATACGATAAAACATGCGTTTAAAAAATGAACGGGCGGACACTTAAGAATTATTTTTTCTTCATAAAAATCGTAATTTCTCTCTCTCTATGGTACTTATGGCCGCATCACAGCAGCCCATTACGCCACAGCTTGTGTCTTTCAAGAAAAAATTAAAAGAGGTAATTCCATTAAATTTTTTCCCTCAAATTTTTGCAACCAAAAAAGTTTCCAATATTCAAACAAAAGTATTTGTTGATGTGTGTAGGCTTTCACGGCTGGCTTCAATTGAAATTATAGTTGATTCCGGGCTGTTTCGGGTTCATGGAGATTTTTGTTTCGAACGTATCGTCTACAGCTGCGGTAGAGATCATCAACGGTTATGTGTGCGCAGGCGATGCTTCCACTCCTCATGTTCACTGTTCACTGATATGATAACTAACTGTCCAGCTGGAAGAACGCTCCTATTTATAGTGTGATTATTTAATGACGTCGTACCCCCTCCACTAGCTATTTCCATTGTATCATCGGCCGGTCTCTCCGATGATGTCATATAGGTCCCTGACTCAGAAGATGACTCATTTGGGTCGAAAGTAACGCGGGATACCAAATTTTCCTCAGTTTCATTCCTTCCTCCAACCTGTTGAAATTATTTGGATGTTTGTAAATTTCAATTGCTTCACGTAATCGGGTGTAGTAGTGTGAAATAGTGGACCGGACGGCTGTTGACACAGCTTCGTGAAGTGGGCCGGAAAAACTCGGGAAAACCAGATTGCTGTAGCGCATTCGATTGACCATCGTTTGACCACGTTTGACCACCCAATAATTTCGTTTGACCACCTTTTGTTTTTGTGTAATTGCAAAAAGAAAAATTTCCGGCTAATTTCACAAAATTTCCAAATTGAGTAAATGGTGATGTTTAAATGCTAATTCGTTTGACCATCGTTTGACCAGGTGTGACCATCCAATAATTTCGTTTGACCACGTCCAGGAAAAAAGATATGATTTTTTTTAATTTTCGATCCGGCTAACTTCACAATTTTTCAATTCTCTCTGGAATCTAAACGGTTTAGCTTCCAGTGAGAATTGAAATATTATATGAAGTTGGCCGAATCGGATATTTAAAAAAATCTATCTTTTTTCCTGAACGTGGTCAAACGAAATTATTGGTTGGTCAAACCAGGTCAAACGATGGTCAAACGGGGTGAACTAGCTACGACTCCCGAAATCAAACCGTTTAGCTTCCAGAGAGAATTTAAAAATTGTGAAGTTAGCCGGATCGAAAATTAAAAAAATCATATCTTTTTTCTTGGACGTGGTCAAACGAAATTATTGGGTGATCAAACCTGGTCAAACGATGGTCAAACGGGGTGAGCCAGTTACGACTCCCGAAATCACACCGTTTAGCTTCCAGAGAGAATTGAAAAATTGTGAAGTTGGCCGGATCGGAAATTAAAAAAAAATCATATCTTTTTTGCTGGATGTGGTCAAACGAAATTATTGGGTGGTCAAACCTAGTCAAACGGGGTGAACTAGCTACGACTCCCGAAATCAAACCGTTTAGCTTCCAGAGAGAATTGAAAAATTGTGAAGTTGGCCGGATCGAAAATAAAAAAAAACATATCTTTTTTCCTGGACGTGGTCAAACGAAATTACTGGGTGGTCAAACCTGGTCAAATGATGGTCAAACGAATTAGCATTTAAACATCACCATTTACTCAATTTGGAAATTTTGTGAAGTCAGCCGGAAATTTTTCTTTTTGCAATTACACAAAAACTAAAGATGGTCAAACAAAATTATTGGGTGGTCAAACGTGGTCAAACGATGGTCAATCGAATGCGCTGTAGCAATCTGGTTTTCCCGAGTTTTTCCGGCTCACTTCACGAAGCTTGTTGACACTGCGTTTGGTAGTTCCGATGTATACATCACCACAAAAGCACGGTATTTTATAAACTATAGCAGAAGAAAATGGATTAACGGGGTCTTTAGCCGAGCGGAGAATTGCGCAAACTTGTTGTGTAGGTTTGAAGATGGTTTTGACGCCGTGGTGCTGTGAGAGTTTGCCGATTCGACTGGTGATATTCTTGTGGTAAGGGAGAAATGCTGCACACAAAACTCTTGGTTATTTGGTGGTATGTTGGGTTCTGAGTAGCCATTCGCCTGTAGAGCGTGATCTAGGTGGACGAGCTCTTCTTGGAGGTGTTGGGTCTGACAAATTCGGGATACACGGTTCACCAGAGTTTTAATTTCTGCTCGTTTTTGACCTTGATGATGTCTGGAGTTCTTGTGTAAATACCGATCTGTGTATGCTAGTTTTCGGTACACCCTGTGCCCCAAGGTGCCATTTTCATTCCTGTTAATGAGGATATCCAGATATGGTAGTTTTCCGTCCTTTTCTGTTTCCTTTGTGAATTGAATTCGGTGGTGTGAATACTGTTTATATGATGAAGAAATCCCTCTAGGGCCTCTTTCTCATGCTGCCAAATGACGAAGGTGTCATCTACGTAGCGGCACTAACAAGACGGGTTGTTGATGGCGGAGTTTAAGGCCGTTGCTTCAAAAAATTCCGTGTAGAAGTTAGTAACCACAGGACTCATTGGGCTGCCCATAGCAACTTCATCCTTTTGTTCATAGAAGCACCGTTCCATTGAAAATTGGTTGTGGTGAGTACACGATGGAAGAGAGAGGTGATGTTATCACCACAAGAGAGACACATCAAAACTGACCAGAATGTCACTTCTGTGAAGTGACCATCAGAGTCTTTAATGTGGGATTCTGAAGAATCGACGTATGGATGCACCAGGTTGGTTAGATATTTGGCCAGAGAATATGTCGGGGAACCAACACCACTGACAATTGGGTGTAAAGGCACATTTGGGTGGCTTGTGTATTTTTGGAAGTCCATAAAGTCTGGGTGAGCTGGTTTCAATATTCATAATAATCTGCTTTTGTCATGGTCAGGGATGGTGGAAGTTTTCACCAACTGGTTGGTCTTCCGAAGGATGCGATTTGTAGGATCTCTAGACAGTTTTTTGTATGTATGATGGGTAAAGGTATTTTTGATTTTCTCCTCGTAGTATCTGGTATTCAATACAAAGACTCTTGGAAGCAACTCTTTCACTTCTTGTGATGTTGCTCTTTGGGAGCTTGGATCGCTGTAAAATTGTTGAGCATTCGCGATGAATCTCTTCAACCCTGTCCTGTGGAAGCTTTCTTATACCAGATTCAATACGGATAACTATATCCTCAACTGGTAGGGTGGAGGGTGTAATTGCAAAATTTCCGCCTTTGGAGCGGCTACCCTGCCATGAAAGGGGGATCAGAGTGGTTTAATTTTTGCGTCAAACAACTACAATAATAATAATTAAAAAAGCGAAATTGACCAATTTTTGATTTACGTTGAAAACTATTTTTGTCGAATTTACGCGTTCTTTCTGGAAAGCCCTGTATATAAAAAACCTAGAGTGGACCACTCCTATGCAATCATTTCCATTTTGAAGTTCTAAAAGTGCATAGGTAACATGAATATTAAACGTTATTGTTGTCAAGAGGCGCAATTCAAGCCCAAACAGTAGCCAAGTAGGTAATTTTTCAGTGATAAGAACTTTCCGCCACTTTAGACAATAGAATTTGAACAATTACATCTCGTATGAAATCTTTATCTGATCTGACTTTTTAATGAGTTGGATTAAGATTGTTTACACCTAGAATATTAGATTAAAAGCGAACATACGACCTAATTTGCTGATCATAATCAGAGAAATTCAATCATAGGCTACTGAATATTGGTAAACACCAACGCTACTTATTTAGTAATTTGCACCATCATTAAGGGATTAAGTTATCGACTTTCAATCCGTTCTTTGTTATATGATTTTAAAAATTTATCTACTAACATTATTACAGCACCTAGAAACAGTATAGACTTGTTTGCATGTTTGCTCATTCAAATATTTTGTAACTTTTACGTTTGTTATCTAATGCAGACGGATTTTTTGGTTGATAGATTATTTATTTTAAATTAATTTTTCTATAAAAAATACACATCGTCAATGCCTGTAAATATTTTCATTTTATTTTTTATTGATTTTATTTTTTTGTTTGCGTTGTTTTTTTATTTTTATTTCTGCGATTCTTAAAAAATGATCATGAAATGATAAATCATTACTTGAACGGTTTTCTATCGTGAGTAAACATTTTTGATCGGTCTCTACTTCTTCATTTTTGAGATAAATATCCTTTTTAGTGTATTTTTTTATAAAAAAATACACTATTGAGGACGACATCACTTTTCGAAAATCACCCAAACTCATCAAATGTCCACCGATCCTGACCCCCAGATCACGAAAAAGTGGTTTTCCAAAATTCACCTGCCCACGATATATATATATATATATATATTTATTTCTCCAAAATCACGAAATTTTTATTTTAAAAACGCTCCTGTTGCTTTATCTTTCAAGATTAGTGAACGAAATTTTGCACTCTTATCAAGCTTTAGGAACAATTTCGATTTCCATTAAAAATTTTTCCAAAAGTCGCGTCACTTCTACAGGGTGTCCCTTCAAAATTCGGCAAATCCGGTTTTTGTCACCTCATTTCAGGTCGCAGTTTTCAATCTAGGAGACTGAAATTTTTGTGGAAGTAAGATATCCACAAGGAGTGGTCTGGTATTGCACTTGAGCAAAATCGGCTGAGCCGTTTAAAAATGGCGGCCATTTGAATTTTTGGAAAAAGGACTATTTTTTGAACTCCTGTATAAGCTAGATAGAAACAGAGTTTTATATCAAGTTCACAAGATTGGAAGTATATGACTTGAAATTTAATTTAATGCAATAAAATTTGCATTTTTTCTAATAATAAGCCAGTGGCGTGGGTAGGAAAAGGGTAAAAATGGCTAAATTTCTCCAACAATTTATGAGCACATTTTTGAAGTAATTAAACTGAAAATTTTACAGTAGACAACTATACTAATAGTTCAACCCTTGAGCATTTCAAAAAGTAAATAAGAAAAATGGCGGAGATATTCGATTTTTTTTACATGATGTTTATTTCTCTTAAATTTTAAAAACGCTCCTGTAGCTTCATGTTTCAAGATTAATGAACGAAATTTTTTATTCTTATAAACCTTAGGGCTGACGTTTGATTTTCGTAAAAAACATTTTCCTAGAGTTGTGTTACTTCTACAGGATGTCCCTCCGAATTTCAGAAAAAAAATCGTCCGTGAGACGCGGGTTCTGGTCGAAGTTTTCAATCTAGAGCGCTGAAATTTTTTTGGTAGTAAGATATCCTCAAGTAGTCGTCTGGTACTTTATTTGAGTAAAATAGGTAAAGACGTTCCAAAATGGCGGCATTTTCAATTTTAGGAAAATGGCTAGATTTTGAACCCCTAAATAGGCAAGTTAGAATCAAAAACTTTTAAACGAAATTAACAAGATTGGAATAAACTTATTTGAAATTTGAGCTAATGCAATACAATTTGCATCATTTCTATTAATAAGCCAGAGGCGTGGGTAGGAAAAGGGTAAAAATGTCTACATTTCTATAAACATTCATGAGGTTATTTTTGAAGGACTAGAACGGAAATTTTGATAGTAGACAACTATACTAATATCATTTAACCTTCAAAAATTTCAAGAAGCAAATATAAAAATGGCGGAGATATTCGAATATTTTTACATGATGTTTATTTCTCTAAAATTTCAAATTTTCGGTTTTCAAAACTCTCCTTTCAGTTTTTTCCGAATTTATTAAAGGTAGTGTAAAAAATAGTATTTTTCAAGTAAAGTTAGCCAGTGGCGGGCATAGGAAACGGGACAAAATTGTTAAATTTTTTTGATTTTTAAATTTAAAAATCCATTCTAAGGCACGTGCTCAAACGAAATGAAACGAAATTATCACAGAAAATTTTTCACAGTAAAGCACTACGCTAACATGACATGACTATGGAAAATTTCAGAGATCCAATAATTTAAAAAGCGGTGAAAATATTCATAATTGAATCGCATAAAAATACACTATTTCTGCGATTGATGCGCAAGAAGGTTTTTTTAACTTCAATAAAATTTTGAACCAACGTTTATTGGTAGGTATACTATTTTAATTTTTTGAGGTCACCGGTTTCCCTTTCTAAACATATATTGGTGTTTATGAGACACTCTGTGTGTAGATCATATTTCTGTGTGACGATTAAAACTTGAATAAGACTTAAAAACTTGATAAATTCTGTTTGGTACATTATGTGAAGTTTGTTTTAGGTATGTTATTATTTTAAACCGATTTAGGTTTTTAATGATTATTATTATTACTTGTTACGTAATGAGATAACAAGATCAACTAATACATTAATAATGTAACTAAATATATTACAAATTATTTATGAAGTAATTATTCAAATTTAATATTTTATGTATCATTTTTGCGTATTTTTTTCCCTACAAGTTGGTTTTGATTTAACACTGTCTTTTGATGAAAGGCTTTTTTGGCGATTTGATGGTGATAAAAAAATGTGTTATGTCGTTTTGATTGACCTTGACAGATAAGTTTTGAAGTTTTGTAAAGCAGCAATTCTTCACAAAGAAAAAACATTGAATGAATTTATATTCATGTCAATTTTCCGGGCTGCATTCTATTTAAAATGGCGGCGCTGCGTCTGAAAATTTCGGATTTTCAAAATTAGTCCAGTGAAGCTAGACGAGAAATGCAATTAATTATGCAATAAAAGCGGGAAAAACCGCCATTTTGGTTTTAGGGGATGAATTTGTTTTTCACATTTTCCGACTTAATTGAATTTTTATCGAAAAAAGTGTAATAAATTTCTATTATTACGTAGAAAAAAAATTCTCTATAAATTTGCATCTATCTCATATTTGCAATAGTTAATTAACCACAGATAGTTCTGTTAATTGAGGATAAGGGGGATGAAAAATTCCTAATTTTGAAATTATTTCCTTTTTTTCGCGATCTAAATATCGTTTATACAAAAATTGTAGCGCTTAAAATTATGAACATTTTCATAATAATAGCGAATCGATCGGACTAAGGATTGTTACACAGTAGCACGCCAAAATCAATAAGTGGCGTGATTCTGCTTAAACAATTAATTGAGAAATTTACGATTCGCATAATTTTCAATTTAAAACAGTACAAATTTGTTTTTTACATTTTCCGATGTTAAATTGACTTTTTATCGAAAAAAGTTCCTATAAGTTCCGAAAAAAGCTCCTAAAATTTAATTTAACCAATTTCGCGGGAATTTGTACCATATACCGTGTGTCCCCGGATAGGTGAAACGACTCTTATAAAAGACAAAATTTTTTTGATTTTAATTTTAATTTTTTGGGGTTCAGCCCTGCTTGGCTAAAGAATAATTTCTAACAAAATTTTAGTTTTAAAAAATCAAGCATGCCTTGGAAATTCACTAGAAACCGGTTTTTCTGTTGAGTAAAGTGCCTTTTATGTGGCAAAAACGACAAAATGTTATTTGAAAAAGTTGTTCAGAATCAACATTTAGGTCCGTATACCAAATTTCAAAATCATAGGCAAACTTTGATCTTTTACATTTATTTTTATGTTTTATTTCACAAATCAAAGAATTTCATTTGTAACAAAGACTGATATTGACAGATTGCTATTGCTATGGGTACAATTTGGTTTTTCCATGGCAGTCATTGTTACAAAATGAAATTCTTTGATTTGTGAAATAAAACATGAAAATAAATTAAAAAAATTAAAGTTGGCCTATGATTTTGAAATTTGGTATACGGACCTAAATGTTGATTCTGAACAACTTTTTCAAATAACATTTTGTCGTTTTTGCCACATAAAAGGCACTTTACTCAACAGAAAAACCGGTTTCTTGGAAATTTCCAAGGCATGCTTGATTTTTCAAAACTAAAATTTTGTTAGAAATTATTCTTTAGCCAAGCAGGGCCGAACCCCAAAAAATTAAAATTAAAATCAAAAAATTTTTGTCTTTTATAAGAGTCGTTTCACCTATCCGGGGACACACGGTATACAGGATGATCATTTTAGTCTCCCCTTTTAATTATTTCTGTCTCCTGTTGTTAAAAAAGAGACTTACTCCAAAAAAAATCAGTCGAACAATGTTTGATTTGGAGGGGAAATCGGAACATCGTTTGGATACAAAAATCACCCCCCAACTCACACTATCACGAGGGGGTATGGGCGACTTTCAAATTTTGAACAGGAACTCGCGGATTATGATTTTGTGTGAAACAATATAAAACTATTGCCTGAAAAATTATTTCATCCGATGCCCCCCTCAATCCAAAAATGCAGTTCAAAATCGAGCGATCAATTTTAATTAATTATTTTTATTTTATTGAAAATTATTTATTAATTTTATTAGTGAATTTACACATCAGATGTCAATTGGATTTTGACAGCTGACTGTTTTCTAAGTGAAACCCCAATTTGACATTCCTTTCGCGATGGGATGAGATGGGGGTAATTTTTTATCCAAACGGTGTCTCCCTCCAAACCAAACAATGTTTAACAATTTTTTTTTAACACTAGTGGTCAGGAATAGTCAACTGGGGGCGGAGTAAAATGAATCAACCTGTGCACTTTTTTGGATTGAAAAAAATGTTTTAATATCAATCGTTACAATTTTTTTTGAAATGATTTTCAGATCGTGATAAAAAGGGAGTCTATTCCAAAATTAAGATTACCCCTTTTTCATAAATAATTACCTGTATTCAATTAACTGTTGCAAATATGAGAAAATTCCATAAATGAAAATTTGTAGAGATTTTTTTCTCCCATACACCTTTTTTCGATAAAATGTTAATTATCGTGGTAAAATGCAAAAAAATCCATCCCCTAAAACCAAAAATACGATTTTTCCACAAGGGGTAAGAGGTTGCATTTTTGGATATATTAAACTTAAACTCACCATTAGACCACAACGCCCACACAAAATTACGTTTTTCCCGCTTCGATGGCAAAATCAAATCCTGATTTTAGTGAAGTAGGTAAATGAAAATTTGAGTTTGATGATCCTCTAGTGACAGTGTCAATTTTTTTATTGCTTGTACAACTATGTTAGATCTTCGGGTATTGAATTCATTTTGACACTTTAAACTTTTTATATTTTAAATGTTATTTTTTTCGTTGATATGACTTGAAAAAAAAAACGGTTTCTTCACTTGTGTAATAATTTTTCACTGTAATAATAATTAGGTACTGATGATCTGTAACCATTTTAATTTTGTATGTGGTATACCTTAATCGCAGGTACCTAAATTGGTTATCCTCCAGCGTCAATTTTCTGATTCAAATTATCTAACTATATTTTTTTACTTAAAATTTTGAAATGGTGAAATAACGATAAAATAATAAACAACAATAAAAAATATATTAAAAATACAACAACAATTTGCTTTATCCCTGTAGGTACACTAGATATTTTCTACTTGCTTACTTCTACTTCTGGAGTCCTTGCTAATCGTATGATGTAATTTTTGATATACATTTCTAGGACATCTTTGTATAAATACTTCTATATATTTGATATTTTGATAAAATATAATCAGGATAAAAAATAAAATCGAAGTAACCAATCGTAAACAATGTACGAATATTAATAATATCAATGTCATATTAAATTTGAAAGAAGCTTTAGGTTTTCCCCGGGAAATGGTTGTTTACCTGCAATTTTTCTATGCATACAAATAATTTTGTATAATTTGTTAATTATCACTCTGGATATTTTAAACAACGAAGTAGGTATGATCATGTACTACTGAAAATAAATGTAAATGTAATGTATTTGTTTAAAAATTAAAAGAAAAAGACCAAAGAATTTTGTACAGTCGTATTTAAAACTTAAGTGTTTATGATTATCTAGTCAGTTTTGTACATAGAAATGTTAATATTTTTGAATAAAGTAATAAAAACCTTATTATAGCCTTGCTCATTTTACACGTAAGATTATAAACTACTTAATAAAATGTATCCATAAGAATAATAAAAAAATAAATAAATAATGTACAAAGTCGAGTCAACGATTCTTAAAGATAAGTGTTATAAGAGTATAATGATTTTTTAAAATTATTATATATACCTAAAAAATCAAGAAAATTGTTCACAGACGACTATTTACACATATACTTGATAATAATTTTTCTAATTGTTGACTTCTTGTTTATTTTAGATTGATAGTATATTTCTCTCTTAATTACTACTTATTGGTAAACAAACAGAAGTGACAGGGATATAACATAACGATTTTTAGAGAAAAGTAAGATTTCATGTTAAGTTGTAAAGTTATAAGACGAGTGGTTATTACACAACATTTTCGGTTTCCGCTGTAGATACGTAATTAAAAATCTTATTTTAATTACCGTTGATTACACGTATTTATTTATTTTGGAAGAGATGTATTTTTAAATTAGCGGTTATTTTTAGACGCACAGTATCTTTCAAGAATCAATTTCAAATACTTTATTTTTAAGATTTATCAAAAATTGCGTATCCTTAAATTTGAATAACCTATATCTAGTTCAAAAAACCCATAGATCTGTGATGAATAAATTATTAATTTTTTTAATGCAAGAATAATACTATGAATACCTAGATGTATTTTTTTACATTAGGTAGGTAAGATACCTACTTAATACAATTTTGGAATGATAATATTTCAATTAAAACAAATTGAATAATAATAAATTATTATATCAATTACAGCAATCCGATTGTTGAAAAACAATAATGCTTTCTGAACGACACACTTACTCCAACGGTATGGTGAAGACAGAGACATCGATGTTTCAATGGTTATTTCCATTGAAATAATTAAATTAAATAAATAATTCAATCAGAGAATCTCTGATTGACACATTGAAAGCTGTACTTTTCAGTCATCAGATGGCATTTGCCATGCAAGTCACTATGTTTCCGACAAATCATTTTGCTTAAAGCTTTTGATTTTCTTTCTGATCGGCACACTTCTCTAGTGGTGGTGATGTGACAGACTGATGAGATGGAAATAACCATTGAAACATCGATGTCTCTGTCTTCACCATACCGTTGGAGTAAGTGTGTCGTTCAGAAAGCATTATTAATATTTCAATTATTATTTTGATCTAGTGAACCGAGAAAAGTACAAATCCTTTATTAGAATTGCCTTCTGTATTTGCAAAATCTATTTAGGAAGCTATTTTAACTTAAAATAAAGCTAATTTTAAATTAAACATAATCATTTTAGTTATTAGAGAGAT
The DNA here is from genome assembly GCA_910589415.1 of Malachius bipustulatus. Taxonomy (NCBI): domain Eukaryota; kingdom Metazoa; phylum Arthropoda; class Insecta; order Coleoptera; family Melyridae; genus Malachius; species Malachius bipustulatus. Next base: position 25,655,728 of record OU342635.1, read on the forward strand.
GGTGGAAAAAATATATTGTGTCTGTCTACCAAATGGAAGAAGAGCAGGTTTATATGTAGTTCGAGTCCCTGTCTCAAAATCCGTCTTGTCAAGTAAGGGTTTAGCGCGTTGCGATGAGTGGATACGTCCTTTTGACCAGATTAAATAACTTGTTGTGTTTTTCTGTTTTTCATTTGTAATAAGAGACAAAAATTATTTATGTTTGCTAATTGAACCGACTTCATCGCTCCAATAAATTCATTTCAAGCCCATGGAGACTGTTGATCTCCGTAAATGTATTTGAATTTCAGCAATTTTAACCGAGGGATGATTTCCATTTGATCCTTGCGGGGTCCAAACTCTGAAAATTCATTAAATCAACTTTGCTTGCAGATATCTACAGTTAGGCGAAAGTTATCCCCAGCTGTAGTTTTCAATGAAACCTTAAGAATTAAATTGTCTCTTTCACTAGGTATGTAAAAATAAATATATCATTGTACTTATTTTTTTTTTAATCGTGATATTTCCTTACATGTCAGATAACGCCCTCTAGCGGTTGCGGTAGTAATAAAATGAAAAATTTGTAAAATATATTCGACAGAATGAGGAAAACTCTTTGTAAATCTGCTTGTTAAATTCCATCGAGGTTAACTGCAATCATTGACATTTGAATTAACAAAGTCTTGAAATTTCCCCACAATTTTATTTATGAATTTATCAAAAAAACCGCAAGATAAAGAAAATTGAAGCTATTTAAGCATTTTATTTTGAATATACCCTAATTTAAAAAAATAATGAGAAAATTAAAATTTTTTATTTAGTCATGGTTCTTATGCTCCCTGGCGGTCATTTTAAAAGCTGAAAACTATATTTTTCAACGAAAATTTAGGGTAAATTTCCTTGAAATTTTTTTTTCCTGAATGTAAAATGTTTTTCCTTCAATTGGGGGGTGGGATTACCTAGATGTCCACAGTAATTTTCTTCCAAATGGTATAGAAAGTTTTTGAAACCGCTCGGGTAAATCTGGAAAAAAGGCACTAGACCCCTGCTTGGCAACATGGATTTTGAGAAGGGACCTCAAATTATATAAAAACATGCTTTTCTTCCATTTGGGAGATACAATAAAGCAATTTTGTCACAATTTCTCTAACTTTTTTTTTTATATAATCTTTTTAATTAATGAACTTTTTACAAACATGAAACATCAAACATCAAACAATATAAATATTAAAAAAAAAAGTAAAAAAATAGAATCACAAATAAAAGATTTCTGAAAACTCCCTCCCAGGTGGAAGTGTTCCCAACATTGACGCTGCATTGCTTCTTTGTAGAGCAATGCTCAATCGTTGGAACAGAAAATATGTCGCACGGGATTCCTCCGTGACATTCGCAATTTTCTGACCAACCGATGTCAGAAATCTCAAGGCTTCATTACCCCAAACTCCTGAAGTTTCTTGTCCGATAGGCACAAAAATGAAGCGATCTTCAAGATGCCGGTATTTGTTTCTTTTTTTTTTGATTCTGCAGTATTTGCCGCAGACCCAGGATTGGAGGAAGTGGAATGAAGGTAAGATGCTGCATAGGTGTCTGCACAGGTATAATCCCACAGCAAGCATTTGCCTCTTTGCCATGGAGTCAATGTCATTCCATCAGGTTTCTTACCATCATCTCTAGAGCATCCCACAGGTTCTCTAATTACCGGAATTTGGGCAGATCTTAGAGCTCGGGAGATAATCTCGTTCGCCTCGGCATGTCGCGAAAGACGACCAGCACTGAATAGACACGACAGACCATGCAATCCTTTCGAAGTTACTTCGTTTCCGCAGCGGCAATGATGGGGATAACAGAAATCACAGCCTAAGCGAAATGCGATGGAAATTCGAAAGCACTCATCTGAAAGGTGGGTTCCAAGCTGAGGAGATGGAAGAGCATATAGCCAGTCACCGGTATGTGGTTGAGAATTAGAAAGAAGTCTAGCTTTGTCTTGTAGAGATGTTGTTTCATGGATCAAGGAATCTAAACTTTTTTGAAAAGCAATTGTCTCCCATGAAGATTTAGACAACATATTTTCCGGAGTAATTAGATTGCGATCATGCCAAATACTCAAAGCTTCTGCGCTCAATGAATCAGATTGTATCATTCCAAAAGGAAGAAGATAAGTCACCAATTCGAGACTGCTGTGGTAAGAAGCGAGAAAACATGGAATCGCTGAGTCCACAGCATGTCTGATTCCGATACCGCCCATCTTTATGGGAAGGGAAGATTGTATCCAAGCTTCGTGCGAAAGAGTGCAGTTCAAGATGTTTTCAAGGGTTGATTTTAAAATAGTGTCGTAAACTTGCAGAGCTTGCGGTTTTCGCCACGAAGGAGAACAGCGTAGGAAATATATAAGACGCGGTATTGAAAGGGAAATTTTCAGTAGAAAATAAGCCGAATGAGAAGAAATCCAGTCCAATCTTGATGTGAATAGCTGTAATTGATTTATTTTTTGATTAATTATAGTTAGAATACCCTCATCAGCAAGTGGGGCCCCTAGAAGAGTTGCGTTTTCCAAGTTCATATAATGTAATTCCGGGTAGAAAAGATCTAAAATCGTTCAAGATAGATAATTTATCTTCATGATCACCAAGGAAAATAATTTCGCATTTAGAAGGGTTTAGAAATAAACCTAATTTAGATGCAGCCTCAGAAATAGTTTTCAGGTCATTCAACACTGTGTTAACATCACCACCAATATAGTTCCGTCATCTAAATACCAAATATTTAATTCCGATTCAAGTGATTTGACGATAGGATTGATTGTAAGAGCAAAAAGGGGTGGGCCCAAGGGATCGCCTTGTTGAATTCCACATTCAGAAGAAATAATTTGTTGATGGAAATATAAATTTGATGGTTTGTAGTAAGAATTGAAGATAAAAGGTAAATGAGTCGGAAAAGTTGACTTGACCTCTTGAATGATGGCATCTCTTCTTATTTCGTTAAATGCATTCCGAAAATCAAGTTTTAGAAATACTTTTGGAACCGCATTGTTGTTATTGAAATATATACGAGCAGCATGGGCACCAATTTCAGCACCACCTTTTACCCCTACACCAAGTTGATTGGGAGTAAAAAACTCGACCAGAGTTGGTAAAATTCTGAAATTTAGCACTTTAGCAGTAACACGGCGCCAAACATTTCCAACTGCAATTGGACGTATGCCACCGCATTTTTTCTTAAGAGCCGTCAAAGAGCCTCCGAAAAAAATAGGACGGATCGATTCAGGTATCTTCCCTTCTGCAATATGAGTGATGAACGAGATGATTTCCTTTAAAAGCTGGATCCCCGAATCTCCGGTATTTTTGGCAATGAGATCTTTGAGAATTTGCGGTCTCAAAGCATCTAAACCGCTAGCAGATCCTGGTGGAAATGAATTAATAGCTCTCGTAATCTCTTGATCTGTTATCGATGGGAAGGAAATAAATTCAGGTGTTTCAGGGAAAAAAAGTCGGTTGTGGATGAGGGGGATGTTTCTTAAGAAGATCGGCCAATGTGGAGGGATCATTTGAAGCTAGAGAGTCCTCAGAAGTTAGAAGTTTCAATGCTCCACGAGTGTCTCCATCGGACAATTTTGATTCTATTTTCTTGCCAACATGCAAATGGGTCCTTTCATCAGTCCGTTGATTGACCGAAAACTTCATTGAAGCATAAGTGAGAGTTAAATTCTCTATATTCTCTACACTCTCTAATTGAGCTTGACTGCAAACTGTGATTTTCTGTTTAGTCCAAGTGGAAAGATTCTTGATTTCTCTAACTATTTCAAAGGATCATAAAATTCATTTGTAAAAGGATATTTTTATAATTCTTGTGAGTTATTACCATATTTTGCTTACAAATGTATTACAAGTATTGTTTATGGAGATATATCTACACTACGACCTAGAACCTAGAAGATCGTTTGTCTCTCCCCTTCTATAGAGAGATTCAATAATTATTATAGCATCCAATCCAATTCTTGTTCTCGAAGAAGATTTCCGGTTTGCGATGATTCAAACATGATAAGTCTTTTTCTAATAGTTGGTAAAGACCTAGGCACCGGAATCTTCTTTATTGTACTGCATGGCATTCGATCAAGAGATGCATTGGGGTTTCCTTCCCCTCCATGCAGAATCTAAAGGTTTGATCATATTGTTGACCAATCTTGTCGAGTTGTGCTCCGAGTTTACAATTCCCCGTGAGAAAACCTGTTAGGACTTTTCAAACCATTAGGTTTAAGTTTGAAGCAGGCTTCGAATCTTTTTTGGTTGTATTTCCCAAGCAATAATTTGGACTCTCCTAAACCTGAAAGATCTCTCCAGAGGTTTTCTTTTTGGGTTTCCTTTTCTTTCTTCTTTTTTAAAGAGAGGAAATCGATCTTAACTGTGTAGATTAGACATAGTCGCTCCACTCTGTTTTTTTTTGTTTCTCATATTTTTTGGAATTATTTTTGTCATAAATTTGTGCTTTCTAAAAGATAAAATTTGAGCACACTAGATTCATGATGCGAATTTTAGCTCCATAGAAAATCACGTTTTTCTAAACTTCAAAATTACACAATATAGATGATATTTCGAAAACTGGGAGCGTTTTGCGAAAAATTTGGGCAAAATTCGTTATGTATTCATCAAACGTATTATCAATAATGGAATAAATTGAAAATTTAATACAGGTGGTCTAAAAGTACGGAAGCGTAGAAGGGCCACACACTTAATTTTTTTTGTTATACCTAACATTCCGACTTCTATCTCGGAATTCCGACTTGTAACTCGGAATTCCGACTTGTATCTCGGAATTCCGACTTGTAACTCGGAATTCCGACTTCTATCTCGGAATTCCGACTTGTAACTCGGAATTCCGACTTATATCTCGGAAATCTTACTTACCCATTATACAGGGTGCACCATACATCCTTCTCTAATTGCTATCTCCTGAACGCTAAGAGATACAGGGTCGGTCTAGAGAAAAGATGCGGAATATTATGGTCATCTCGAATCCGTCAAGACATTCAAGATGTCTGTGACTGCTCCTGAAATATCCTGAAGAAACTCAAAAATCGAAATTTCTTATTTTTGCCATATCTCTCTTATTATTGGAAATTAATGAATAATTTTTTGTAAGCTTACATAAATCGTCAAGAGCTACCCATCTGTCATTACAAAAATTTTCAAGACCGACTAGATCCAAAAGTTTTCACTTTCGTCAACTTTCGTTTTTCTTATAGCCGCCATATTATTTCTTTATGTCATTCGATATGAAAAAATAATGGAAACCAAAAATTAATAAACTTAAAAAAAAAATCTCAAATTTTTATTCTTCTTTTTTTCGAGGGAAAAAAAGAATCATCGATATACGTCAACATTGTTAAAATACGCCGAAATAGTGCTTGCCTCATGGTTTTTTAATTTATCTAATGAAATTCGGTCTATAAAGTTGTCTTTTTTGTAAATAAAAAAGAGTAATAAATTTTTTTTTATTTATATTTTGAAATTGACCAGTTTTTGGTTTTTATAATTTTTTTTATACCGAACAACATAAAAAACAATATGGCGGCCATAAGAAAACCGAAAGTGGACTATGAAAATTCTGAGATCTACTTGGCTTTGAAAATTTTTGAAATGTCAGATGGGGTAGTTCTTGCCGACTTATGTAAACCCACAAAAAATTATTTATTAATCTCCAATAATAAAAAAAAATATGAAAAAAATAAGATATCTCGATTTTTCAGTTTTTTCAGGATATTTCAGGAACGGTTACAGATATTTTGTATGTCTTGACTGATTAGAGATGGCCACAAAATTGCGCATCTTTTGTGTAATTTAATCGACCCTGGATCTCTTAGCCTTAGGAGATAGCAATATAGAGAATGATATATGGTGCACCCTGTATACTATAAGCGGGTACGTTAATTCCATCGAAAAAGTGTATAGTCCTACGCTTCCATAACCAGCTACACTGTATCGTATGGGTTTTCACGATCTAAATGAGAATTCCGAGTTATAAGTCGGAATTCCGAGTTACAAGTCGGAATTCCGAGTTACAAGTCGGAATTCCGAGATACAAGTCGGAATTCCGAGTTACAAGTCGGAATTCCGAGATACAAGTCGGAATTCCGAGTTACAAGTCGGAATTCCGAGATAGAAGTCGGAATTCCGACTCATAAGTCGGAATGTTAAATGTAACAAAAAAAATTAAGTGTGGCCCTTCTACGCTTCCGTATAAAAGTGGTGACTTTTGAAATTTACGCATTTTGCTCATTTTGCTCAATGTAATTTTGAAATTTATTTATTTTGACTACTAAATTAGTTAATATTGTTTATAATAACAGGAAAAATTCGCAAGTCTTTGCATTTTTGCAAGAGTAGGTTCTTGTGACACGTCTATCTGAGAAACACAGGCGATTCCCGTGATGATTCTGTAAAAATTCTGGTATATCGAGCCCTGATATGGGTTTCTGAATGGAGATCCCTATAAAACTTTACTTAACCATTTAGATCCTTTTCATCTTAGATAGGTAGTCTCTCAGACCACTTTAATCTCAGAACAGTTTTCACAGTTGGCTTTTTTAACAAGAATTTGAACAATGGGTATTGTAGAGGCTCATTAGCTTAACGGGCAGATTTCTGTGACCATTTCTGAAAAAGGTATCGAGTCTAAGTGGAAAAATTTTCAATTTATTCTATTCTTGACGTGAAAGTGATTACAAAAATTTTAATAAAAATTGTTTGACGTCGATATTTGCTTGAAAAGTCGTCACAAAAAACTGGCCGTTAACTTATCGAGTCTTTATACTACCCACTATTATATGAGTCATAGATATACAAATTATTGGAAAACTCGCTTTTTTCATTTTCAAAGTAGTGTAGATCGGAAACGGTTCAAGAAATCGGGCTTACATGTCTCTATCCACTTTTCATGTGGTATCCTAGTGTGTGGATGAAATTTTTATACAAGGTGATGAAATAAATTATACCTTCGCTTCCCAAATTATATTAATAATTTTAAATAAATTCTAAATAAACTTAGACAATGTTAGAAGGTTGGATATGTTCAAGTTCAAGATTAACCGATGAGGACTTATCTCTCTTATTATGTGCTTTAGAATGTAAATGCCTTTTTACTTCACGATGCATTTCCGGAAGACAGCAAGGTTGAGATTCTACGTAGCATTGACGTTGAGTTTGCCGTCTGATAATTAAGGCAAGAAGCAAGTAAATTTTTGTCTAATAACCTGGTATATTATGACATTCACAGTAAGTTCACATCATTATAATAATTAATGCTCAATGGTTGTCCTTGCCATACTGTTCGCCCTGGACTCAGATATAGGGCAGCAGTTGACAGCTCAGTACCTACCTAAACAAATTTTATAAAAAAATGTTACTCTGATGAATAATTTCTTTTTATTTATATTTTATTTATAATTTATAAATTTACATATAATTATAAATTATAAAACAATTATTATTCTTCGAAGCAATTTTTATTTTATTTTTACTAATAGTTTTCATTTTAATCCTGCTTCGTTATGGAACCAGAATCCTCTCCAGGTAATTATAACAATTTATTAATGCTAGAAAATGTGAAATTTCTTTACTACTATGACTAAAAAAATTACGATATGGTAATGTAATATGTACGAGTATGTCCTTGTATGCAACATGCCTACTGAGTACCGTATCCTCGTACTTCTACTTGTAATAAGAGTTATGCGATAACAATCATTTTTGTCGTTCACATACCTACTAATCTAGCGTACCTAATATCCTAATAAGTCAAAATATTAATTAAGATAGATATGAAAATATGTATCTAGGGAATTACTTAAAAACACTCAAGATTTTTATGAATGATAAAACAATTAATCGAGGAAGGGATATTGTATTTATTGTTCGTTTATTGTCAGTTTAGGATTAATAGTTAATAATAAATCATGAAAAGAGTATCTTATTTCGTATGGAATATCGTTTTAATCCTTTGACAAATTAATCGCTTCATCATGTCTACATCTGTTGCAGATCAGCAGCAGGAGGAAGCCCCAATGATTGGGCCTAAGCTCACTCATGCTACCAGGAAAATTAAACAATATTTGGCTGCCATATCTGGTGAGTACATAATTCAGATAATATTTTCCCATTGCTTTTAGTCTTTACTATCCTGTATCATATATACCTACCTACATTAATTATTTATTTCGAAATAAACATTTCAACAGACATCTCACGATCTTTTAAGCGAGGAAAATTATTGTTGCATGATCTCATATCTTTCAACTTTTTGTTGGGCGTATTCCCCGCGTGGGCTCGAATCCCATGCACTCGCCCCTAAGTGTTCGTTTATAAAACAATTTATATATTTAAAAAAATTGTATGTGGCCGATCGAGCTAGTACCTACTCGACCAAATTACCAGAGTGGAGCGACTGTGTGGTACCTACATATAGTTAAGACCGATGTTCTCTCTTAAAAAAAAACTTTTAGTTGCTTTAATATTTCTTCAATCTCTGAGATTTTGATTATAAACACTGATCCTTAAGCCTGTTAACTCAACCTCATCACCGATAACTTTTATAATGACATAAACAACGTAGCTGTAAATGTTTATTCCCTTGAATATTTTGCCAAAGCAAAATCACCTTCTAGATCAAATTTTCTTCTTCTGGCTCCACTAAAATTGCTCTTCTGGTCATTCATTTTTCCACTTTCTTCAATAGTAATTTCAGTCTCTGACGCAAATCCTCAATTTCTGAAATACACTCTTCATAAATCGCTGAACTGTTTTTATGGCTTTCTGAACTGTTGTCTACCGATTTTTCTTTGGTTTGTTTAGTTGCATTTTTTTCTGACACATTTTTTGTTGTAGTTTTCTGAAATAAATTCTTCATAAATTACTTTAAGCTTTATGTTTTCAACCCTTACTTCGTAGAATCTCTGCATATTTATTGATTATGAATAATAAATAAATAATATTAAATTAAATATTAAATAATCAATAAATTACTTTAAACTGTTTTTATGACTTTTTGAACTGTTGTCTGCCGATTTTTCTTTGGTTTGTTTAGTTGCATTTTTTTCTGGCACATTTTTTGTTGTGGTTTTCAAGCTTTTCTTGAACCTTTTCTTTTGCTTCAAGATAAACTCGCTTCTTCATTTCGACCAAATTTACCTCACACTAAACTTTCTTTGTGGTCATAGTGATATAGTGACTCTTCCCCGAGCTCACCTTACTTGAAGATATTCATTTTTCTCTTGGTAATTTCAGTTAAGCTCAATTTTACGTAATAATTTTTTTTTTCGGTTTTCAGAACAAATTTTCTTCTGACAGTAAAATCATTTCTATTTCCAATTTTTTTATTTTAACTAAATTTCTTTATTTAGGTTGGAGGTTATATTGAATGCTTTTTCTTTCAAAATGAGCTTTTAATACTGCAAACCCCGATTTGCACACCTCTCGTAATGTCTGATAAGACAAACTTACGAATCGTAATAATAAAGGCGAGATGATACCCTTTTTACCGTATCCTGGCAACGATAAGATTTGGAACTAGCTGACCTTCAATAATTTGTTACGAATCTTGCGTTCAAGGTAGCTGTGCTTCCAGAGTTTGTTGATGTTCTGGAGAATGGTAATGTGTGCAAAAATGTAATTATTGTCTTGGTAATGATGGTGACGTATAGTCGAGCTAGCTCTAAGACTTGTAGTAAGTGCCAAATTTCTGTTGTCTAGATTCTAGAACCCTTTAACCGCTTGTATCGTATATTATCAACCAGCTTTACAAGTTTCCATGACGTCATTTTTTGCCGGCTGTAGGTACTTACCTTAAATATTTGCCACACTCCGTACTGAAAGCTGATCTTGGAGGCTCCTAAAAACACAATTTTTTTTGGTACTGAGATTACAATCTGCATCCATTTGGAGCCTTAAGTAAATAGTATGATGAATGTAGGAGACTTGGGAGGAGAAATTCACCGATGTCTCGCCTTATTGTACACAATTACTGTTCTTAGTACTGCAGGAGGTCTTGTGGCCAGATTCTGCGGAGTCTTTTTACTTCTGGACCATTCTCATAGATCTGCTCAACTAGTCTGTTCTGATAATTTACTTTTTGGTGGCTGTACGTGGCTGCAACTTTTTTAATTTTATCTCTGATTAATGATATTCGAAGATCATGGTGGAGCGTGTGGTTGGTGACATATCAAGGTAGGTATATCTGCTGAGTATTTTTGACTGAAATCTTTGTAAATTATTTAATTTGGTGGGTTTTGCACATCCCTAAAGTTGAAGTCTGTAAGTCTTAATATGTTTCAGCGTGCTTTTTACAGCAAAAGTTTGTTAGCTAGCGAGAGTTTGCATTTTCTTCCGATGAGCCATTACATTTGTCGTAACTTGAGATCTAGCTATCTCCGTTTAGACTCGATATGTTTCTGCCAGGTGTGGCAAAATGGTCAAGATGGAGTCCAAATATTTGACTTCAGTTTTGATTGGAATCGATGAGTTGTTCATGGTTAAGGTCGGTTGGTGAAAGTAACTTGAGCTGATTTCTTTGTGTTAATTTCTGTTATTTCCTATACCACCTTGCTATAGTGAGTTTAGGTGGATTTGTAGTTTTTCAGAGACAATTTAGGGGTTTTCTAGCAATATTGTATGTGAATATAGACAATATTGCTACATCGTCTGAGAAAGTTGCTATAGTGGTGTCATTTGTCTCGGGTATATTCATTGTATAGATTAAAAACAGTAGCGGTCCTAGTAAACTTCTTTGAGGAACACCTGATTGAATTGATTGGTAAGTAATAGGACTTTTGATTATAGATTTGACGAAGATACTTCGAGCTTAACGTACTTTTTAACTTAAAGAGGAGGCCTGGATGTCATAACATTGTCAAACGACTGAGAGATGTCAAGAAATACTGCGGTAGAGTACTTATGCCTTTTTTTCAAAGCAATTTAATTTACTATCCTAATGGTTTCCTGAATCGTAGAATTGTGTTCACGGAATCCAAACTGATGATTGGGTAGTCATTTTTTTTAGTATTTTTTGATCGTTTTGAGTATCAATTTCTCGAATAGTTTACTTGGTATGGGGAGTAGGATATAGATGCCATGCCGTTATAGTGAGTGCTCATTTTATCTGAAGACATTCAAATATATCGAAAACTACGCATCGGATAAAAAATGGTTAATGCAAGTTGTTCATCTGGAAGGGGGACTTCCAATGATACCAAAGTCGACCAACCAACCCCCAAACCAGCACCTCTAGGGGTAGCGGGCAGCCAATTTGGCAGAATGCAGAATTAATAAGCTTGCAGAGTTGAACACGTTAAGAAATGTGCAGAAAAGTGAAAAATCTATGAAAAATCAGAAAAATCCAACTTGCTTTGAATTCTTGAAAATGCTTGTGCCCAAAGAGATCTTCGCTGATCCAGTCTTTGTGCAGAGGAATAAAAAAGCCATCCGGCTGAGCTTCCTTTCACATCCGCTTCCTACAATAATTGGACACTAGGGGTGCAACTTGTAACAACCCCGACTGCTTTAACCTCTCTTTTGTAAATACCTTTCCTACGATGTTTGTACAGTTCCATTTGTTGTATTAAAAACAGGGTGCACTTAAAAATACTGTTCTTGCTCTTGTTCCAAATTATTGTTAATATTGTATCATCCCAAGTAGCATTTTTAGTGGAGACAACGTGAGGGCCACTGCAGAAGATACATTAAAAGTTCCCGCCACGAGTGGTGGCCACATGAAAGCAACGGTTCTATTACGTGGTTACCACTAAAATGGGGAACAATTTTTAAGTGGTTATCTAGTTCCGGCGACGTGATTAGATCTGACCGTGCCACGGTTTGGCCACATCACGGTCACGTGGCCACACCGTGGATGTATGGTGGCGGGCTCTATCCCTTGTATCTTCGCACAGTCCGCGCACATACTAGTTGTTGTTGGGTTTTCGATCTCTGTCTTACAGCCGCAATGTCATATTTTTACCTTCCTATTCCTATCGTATTTCTACCTAGTCTTGCTAAACAAAACAAGATCGGGACGGCATGGAAAATGAAGAACTCAACTCATCCTTGAATCTACATAGGTATACAAAAATTATTAAGGAGGAGCGTGCGTCTGCACTCGCCCAACAAATTACAAACGAACGCAACTTTATTGTGAAACATTTATGTAATAAATCGAAATCTTACTAAGCGCCGCCATAAAAACGACATTAAAAAAAAAACTTGAAACGTAATTTCACGTACGGTTAGTGTGTGATAAGCTGTCTGCGGCAAGAAGTTATTTTTTATCGATAAATATTACTTACAAGAAACGCAAAAGCAATTTTTTTTAATTCTGTGTCATATTGATCAACATTTACTATTTATCAGATCGTTTACATAATCTTTGCGGTAATGGCGGCAAGAGGTTTATCCGTAAATATGGCCGCCTTAGGAGAATATAACTTAAAAGTGGCGTTTGTCACATTTTACGACTATAAAGGGTTCATCACTCAAACCGTAGTGGCAAAACTGAAAATATTTCACTTCTAGGTGGCTTTCGAATAACAAGTGGCCAAGGGAACTATATGAACTAAAGAACAAGCCAATCGATTTCTTCGTCACATGAAAGTGATTTCGAACAGTTATTTAAACCATTCTGTCACTATATTTATTTGCAATAGTACCTATCTACAATAATTACTGTCGTTGATAATAATGGAACTTGAAAAATGAATGAAAAGAATTTACGTAGGTGTATAGGTAAGTTTAGGTTCTCCGTGTTCTACTTAAATAAACGAAATGAATGGTCGAAGTACTACCTACATGATGGTTGAAATTGTTTAGGTGATCGTGGTTTGTTTACAAGACCACCATTTTAACCGATGTATTTTCCAACTGTTGTTTTTATTTTCTATAAAACGTTGTTGAATGTCGAAAACTCCTTTTCTTGCCTGAGATTTTATTATCCATTATTATAATAATGTTGAAAAGGATTTTAAAATCAACACTGACACTTTTCTACAATATACCTACCTAACCCTACTTAGTCTGATTCTTACCCTAAACAGTCACCCGTAGAGGTTATTTTTTCCTTAAAAGTTATTTTCGCAAGTTCTTGCCACATTTTGGTGGCTCAAATCTTATTCAAATTATCAAAGTTACTTTTCTTGGTGGCAGAATTGTGACGATCGGTGCTGCATGCCACTAGAGTGTGATGAATCTTCAAAGATATTACAGAAGTTTTGAGAACGATGCGGCCACTTAATATATCACTTCAAAGCTGTCGCCACTTTTAAGTGATATTTTAGTGCTCTTTGTTGGTGACTGCAGCTTTCACTTTCCACTTCATAGTTGTAGAACTTTCAAGTGGTTATTAGGAGGAAAAATAACGTTTTGAGCACCTAAAGTAGCACCAAGATGTTATGAAACTATCAAGTGGCCACGCTGGTATGAATGCACCGTGATTACCACTATGAATATAGGATATACAGTTTTTTCTACTGTAAAGTTTTAAATTGAGTGGAAAATAAAGTGATAATCACTTTCTCAAAGTTCCGGTATAAAATGAGAAGGTGGTTGTACCCTCTGATGCTACTTGGGATCTTTGCTAAAAGTTGTTGTATTTATGGACACAGCTTCAATGTTACCGTTGACGTTGACGGCTTTCGATGAATAGTACAGGAAAATTAAGGTTGAATTCTATAAAAATCCAGGCAGCAATTTTATGTAACATTTCGTTGGGGACCCTTAGAGGAACCTGGAGCCACTTTTTCAGCACCCCACCCTTGAGCATTTTGAGAACGGGGGTTGTTTGAGCGAATAGATTTATCAGCTAAGCGGTCACCCTAAAAAAAAAGTCAAAATAAAATGGTGTAGAGTTTCTTAAGGTCTATCTTTTTTACAAATGAAATTTTGCGATAGGACGTGAAATTTATTCCCATAAAGGGGGTTGAAAAAACCCCGCAGAATCCTTACGGAAATTAGCTCCAGGTTAAATTTGATGTAACTTTGGGGCTTTGGGGATCTGAAGTAGTATTCGATTAGTAGATCAGGGCATAATCCCCCAAAAAGTCCTATTCTTGAGATGGATTGAGATACCTCTGAAGATGGATTTTATCTTTCATGACAGTCAAGCGTTTATTGTTGAATGTTGTCCCCCCCCCCCCCCTATTGTTTTAGAGAGAAATCATAGACGGGTTATTGTTAAAATTGAAAAACTACTTCTTTTGATGTAGTTAAATTCTGAATTTGTTCTGAAAATTATAACACAAAATGAAAAATTTTTCCTGTTTTTCTCGAAGATGGCTCAACAGATTTACATAAAATGTAACTACATCAACAGAGGCAGTTTTTCAATCTTAGCAAATTATTTTTATGTTATCTACCTCTTCATCTTTTTATTTGACTTTTTTTTTGTAGAATGAACCATTTAGCTGTTAAATCGATTTACAAAAACAACCCTCTTTCTCAAAATGCTCAAAAGTGGGGGTGCTGAAAAAATCTTTTATAAGGGGGCCCCCTAGCGAAATGTTACATCAAATTTCTGGATATCGGCTTTTTTTGATTTATTTTCCTGTACTATAACGAGGTTTCTGTTTAATTTAAACATAAAAAAATTTGTTCCAATTACTTCGAGCAGTTTAGAGCACTCTGAGCTTGCCAACATGGAAGTTCACCCCAATTTTCCACGAAAATAGAATTGGTTGAGAAATAGCACTATAGACTATATTTTTGAAAAATTTTATCTAAATCCACAAAGCCTTTTCTGAAAAAATTCTAATTAATGTTAAAGGGCTATTTTTGATGATTTCTTTGTCTCTCGTCTCCTCATTTCATTCACTTTAGTGGAGACCTTTCCAGTTTCGGCCTGTTGTGACTTTACAATCGTGTTCTCACCAAGTTTGAATGAAGTTCAGTGGTTTGACCGGCAAGTTCGCCCATAGACAGACCCACATTTTTTAACAAAGTTTTTGGACTCAGGGAACTTAAAAACTTGTAAAGTTGAAAACAAAAATCAGAATTTTGTACGATATTTGCCCTTAAGTGGTTAAAAAAATATATTTGTAAAAATTGGCATAAAATTCGAGTGGTTTCTTTTCTATCAAAAAAATGAAAAGTACCTACCGTAACGAGTGGATTAATTTGAAACGTTATTAAAATTTTTGTAGTAAATTGATAACTTCAAGATGATAAAGTTGAGTTGACTGCGGAAGTTTTATGTAGTTAAATAATAATCATCAGCGCAAAGTCGTTATCAAACAGAATTTGAGCAGTTTTAATGAAAAATAAGAATGAATTTAGCCTTAGTTTCAATATTACATAATATTGAAATAATCTCAGATACAATGTAACAGTTATAGTACTCATTTTGTAATGGTGGTGCCATTGAGCTTGGGTGACTGACTTGACTTTCTTATCAACAAAATCTATTAGCTACACGTGATATTTACATCAATTTAATATCAACAAAGCGACACAACAATTTTTTTACTGTACAGGCATTTTTGATAGTGAGCGAAATCAAAGTTTAAAGCACAACTCATTTATAGTATCGTAAACTACTGTAAACTTAGATTACGAAAAGGCAAGTTCAATAAGCCATGCAATAATTCAATTCCCAACTCCAGGCGATACGGTTTCGAAATCTAAATTCACTACTCATGTGACTTGATGTTTACTGACACTTTAATGTGATCATAGTACAATAAAATTTGGAAGTAAATCATTTTCAATAATCAAATAAAAAATTGAATTGTCTGAGTGATAAAAGACTGCCGTAATCGAGTTTCGAAAGCTAGACTGTTACTGAAGAACTTTAATGAAAATTTCAATTTTCAAGCACTTCAAGAAATAATTGGGGAGTTCCTAAGAAATATCATCAAATAAAATTATCAAAAATAAATTAAATTTCATCTATGAGGAATTTGCCCACGAAGAGTTCCTTGAACACCTATATATAATGGTTGCATTTTAGGGCTGAATAGCAAGAAGTGATATTCGTTGCCCGTTTACCGGAGTTAATAAGATTCAGTCTATATAATATAAACATCATCAATAAAGGACTTTCTTAAATATTTTTAACCCTTTTTCAAAGGATTCTGGTACCTAGTCCTTTTAATGTTAACCCCGTTGTAAAGCAGGAATACTGTTATGTAATGATGGCGCGAATTTTCGAATCGTATAATGCATTCGTATAAATCAATAAATAATTTATTTTTCCTTCCAACTAAAATCGAGTTTATCCTTCTATGAAAGGCAAAAAATATGTTAAACTGTCAGAATCATTCTTTAATAAAAAAAATTTCTTAATTCTTGACGTTTAGATCTCCACGATTAGAATAAAGATCCCATAAATTAATATTTTATCATGTTCCTTATGAAAAGCTATTTTTACTGCTGATTTAGTTCTTGCGCTAGTTTTGGTCCATTTCATGCATCTCTAAACTGTCAACACTGTCGCATTCCATATTAACGTCTGATCTCTGAACCAAGGGACCAAAGTCACTATACACAGTTTTTCATCATCGCGATTGAGTTCAAAGGGTTCCAAAGTTTAAGCAATATAATTGGACGTCATTGCTCTGTGAATTATTTATTCTAATTCAATTACATACCATTATTTATACACGGTTCAAATATTTTATTATTATGAGGTTTATGTATGGGGCACTACATCCCCGTAAAGTGTGACAATTTTTTCAAAACTTTCTTGCGTATCAATTGCATAAATAAGGTATTTTTAGGAGTTGATTCAACGCAGGGAAAGTTGTAAATAATAATGATTTCATTTACAAAATAATTTTCCGATTTTTCGCTGATTTTTCACTTCTACTTTTTAATTAAAAGAAAAATTAATTCAGTTTTTCAACTACTGAGTGATTGTGAACAATAGAACTATGATAGATCTTATTTTCGAAAGTCTTTTTTTACTAATTTTCATCTTTTTTGTGCTATTTTTTATATTTTAGGAAAATTAAAAAAAAACAAGCGAAAACTTTTGTCCCGTAATTAGCGTGCAATACTGAAACAGCAGATTCTATTTTCAAAAATATGAAAAAAAGTTCCTATAAAAATAGGTCGAGAAATGCTTCCTAAGGGGGCTACAGCCCCCGAAAGGGTATAGCCCATGAAGATGGTTTTTATTTAATATCTCCGAACTCGATCGAGATAGAAAAGTGAAATTTTGGGAATTTATCAAACTTTTTATGACTAATAAGATGCAATTACAAAAATTTAAAAATTGCCATCAGGGGGGTCAGATAGGTGAAGAGTGAGATTAAAATCACCCTAACTTTTTTTCATGTACTTCGTGCCAGGATTTGAGATCAGATTATGAAATGTTGAAGTTTTTTACACAAAAAAGGTCGTCTTGCTGAATTTCGATAACATGCACCGTTTTCGCTTAAAATCGATTTGAAAATTACCTTACATGGCATAAAAATTCATATTGAAACACAACTAGAGAAAAATATTCCACGTAGGCCATGGATCACGGGATGTAATAAGTAACAGTTTGTTTGAAAATTGTGTTTCACGCTAGGTAATTGAGTAGAAGAAAAAGAAAATTTATTGAGTACTGTTTTGTAAAAATGGAAAATTTCACTAACTAAGAGCTGGTTGAAATGCACTTCGTAAATGGATTCTGCAATGGTCGTGATCTGGCGGCTGAGTATGAATACCGACGACGATTTTCAAACCGAAGAGCTCCTACACGTCAAATGTTCACCCGCATACGTCAACGTTTACCGGAAAATGGCAATTTTTGACGTGCTCTCGCGGTCAGGGGAGACCCCATCATTGGAATCATGCTGTTGAAAATTTTTGCCATTTTTTTGCTCAATAAATTTTCTTTTTCTTCTACTTAATTAGCGTGAAACACAATTTTCAAACAAACTGTTACTTATTACATCCCGCGATCCATGGCCTACGTTGAATATTTTTCTCTAGTTGTGTTTCAATATGAATTTTTATGCCATGTAAGGTAATTTTCAAATCGATTTTAAGCGAAAACGGTGCATGTTATCGAAATTCAGCAAGACGACCTTTTTTGTGTAAAAAACTTAAACATTTCATAATCTGATCTCAAATCCTGGCACGAGGTACATACAAAAAAAGTTAGGGTGATTTTAACCTCAATCTTCACCTATCTGACCCCCCCTGATGGAAATTTTTTAATTTTTGTAATTGCATCTTATTGGTCATAAAAAGTTTGATAAATTCCCAAAATTTCACTTACGAGTTCGGAGATATTAAATAAAAACCATCTTCATGGGCTCCCCTTTCGGGGGCTGTAGCCCCCTTAGGAAACATTTCTCGACCTATTTTTATAGAAACTTTTTTTCATATTTTTGAAAATAGAATCTGCTGTTTCAGTATTGCACGCTAATTACGGGACACCCTGTATAACAGCATGCCGATAATTTTGAAAATGCCAACATATTTATTCACAACCTACCAATCATCGAAGCACTACGATGAACTAAAAGATACATTTTTATGCGCTTATAGACTATACAGGGTGTATTGTAACGTCCGCATAATATTAGCACCACGTGATTCTACATCAAAAACAGAACATAAAGTTTTGATACCGTTTACGTTACATACCGGTTCCGGTTACGTCCCTTTTAAAACCCATTTTGATTTTTCTTCCAAGCCTAGCCTGCTTGATTGTCGAGCAATTCAAAAAAATTCCTCGAAATTTAAATATCTCGGACGTGAAATGAGAAATGATAGAAAATACAGGCTTTTTTAATCAATGCTCCAAGGAAAAGTTTTTGGGAGGAGAGAAAGAAGAAGAATATGGTGACTCAAAAACCCGAGAATGTTTTCATTTTCATTTTCCCATTTACGGAATTAAATTTTTTCAAGACCATATCATATTATTATAATAGTATAGCTCTATTCCTTTGAAAATGTGGCCTAAAATGAATATAGAAATGTACAATTTTGACCTATTTTGTAGCAATGCCACTCTTTGGCCATAAAAATGGCCAAAGTTTGACCACGTTTGACCATCCATTTTTACCTTCCAATTTCTTGACAAATAATCCCACAAGAGGGAAAGTCGAAGATTTCTCAGTAAAACAATGGGAGAAACCTCATGAAGGCTTCAAAAGAAAAATTCGAGCCTTATTGAACAAACATTGATAATGAAAAATGAAGTCAAATCCGAATATGGAGAGAGCACCATCCAATTATTTAATTCTCGAAAACGTTTCTGATATTTGACCACCCTGATGAGAAATAATTATTTTTGCAGGAAGAATGGTGAATGGGAAAGAATTATTTAATTGAAGATGATTTCTCAAAATATAAATATGGTCAATCCACCAAAAGCGAAGCGTCGGTTTATCTAGTTTAAGTTTAGCTCTTCGTTTGTTTAGCTCTTTGTTAAATTTGTTTTTGGAACTTCCAATAACTGAACTTGATGAACGTTCAAGTTGTTCAACTTGAACAGTAACGTTCAAGACCCTCTTGAAAATATTTTTGGAAGGTTGACCATCTCTTAATTTTGAAGAAACATCATCAAATAACAAATTACAAACTTTCCGTTTAATGAAAAAATGCATTTTGGAGGATAATTCTGAGAAATCCGCACTAGAGAATTGATTGGATGATTGTGTTCTCTCCGTATTCGGTTTTGGCAATCATTTTTCAAGCTCAAAGTTTGGCCTCTGTAGAAGACCCAATTTGTAGACTCTGCAATGAAGAAGACGAGACAGCTTCTCATGTGATATTCGAGTGTCCAGCACTCGCATGAACGCGCTATGCGGTCCTGGGACCAATCAGTCCCGGGAGCCATCTGGCGGAAAAAACCTTGGTTAGCGGGCTGCTAAACCTTGTCAAAGGAACGGAGCTCTTCTAATCAAGGAGAATCTAAATGTGAGAAATACAATAAGCCCGCTGGCTTCAGTGTTTGGGACCTAATAAACCATCTCTCACATTTAGTTAAAATACCAAATACCAATACCTTGGCCTCTGTACCAATAATTTTAATTTTGAGCCTTCAAGAGGTTTTTCCATTTTTTTTACACAGAGAGAACTTCGAGTAACTTCTTGTGTAAAATAAGTTGATGGTCAAAACTGGTAAAACGTTGGGTAATTATTTTTTGGAAAAATTATGCATTTCGGGAGATGCTATTTTATCTATTTTATCTAGTAAAACGTTTATCTAGAAGTGGTCACGTTTTGGTCAATTACACCAACTATTAAAATATCAAATTATCACACTTTGAGGAGTCGTGGGTTCACGTAGTTGGGTGACATAGCTGAAATCCTAACATATTTTTTGTCAGGTATAATACCATTATAATAATTACATTATAAAATTTTTTTTGTTTCAGTTTGTCTGGCAGCAACATGCGCCGGAACGACTTTATCCTGGTCTTCACCAGCACTCTCTCAACTGATGCGAAAAAATATCTCAAATATAACTCTTCTAACAAACGCTACCAAAAGTGATGACTTCTCGGTAACTCAAACCGAAGCTGCCCTGATAGGTTCGATGGTCGGAATTGGAGCCATGGTATCAGCTGTTCCATCGGGATTTCTAGCAGATAAGTTCGGAAGAAAGAAGATCCTCCTCTCCATGAGCTTACCATTCAGTCTCAGTTGGATTTGCATCATAGTATCCTCCAGAAATGCAGTGGGTATTATTTTTGGAAGGTTCTTAGCTGGGATGGCAACAGGAGGAATCTGCGTATTGGCACCCATATACATTGGAGAGATCGCTGAAACTTCAATTCGGGGTATTCTGGGCACGTTTTTTCAGATATTTTTGAGTGTCGGGATATTATGGTCTTCAGTTGTTGGAGCTTTTACCAGTTGGATAACGCTATCAATAATACTCGCAATAATTCCATTATGTTTCGCAGTTACTTTCTTCTTCATGCCTGAAAGTCCTATTTATTTGATAAAAAAGAGACGGTATACAGAAGCAGAAGAAGCATTAAGAGAATTACGAGGCAATACTTACGATATAGACACTGAGATCAAAAATATCCAGAAAAGTTTGGTTACAAACCATAAATCAAGTGCAGGTTTTAAACAAATATTCAGTTCCAAAGCTAACCGAAAATCATTCTTCGCTGGGATAATTGTGTTATGTTTACAGCAATTATGTGGCATAAATGCGGTCGTCTTTTATACAGCTCCCATCTTCAAAGCAGCTGGGAGTTCTTTATCACCTAACATAGCTGCCATCATCGTTAATGCTGTACAAGTTATAGTGTCCTATTTTTCAATTTTTGTTATCGAGAAAGCAGGACGTAAATTCTTTTTGATGTTGTCGTCAAGTGGGATGATCGTGTGCTTTATCGGAATGGGCATGTTCTTCCATTTCAAATCGATCTGGGGCGATATGGGTAACTTCGGGTTCGTCCTCATCCTTTGCGCCGTTCTGTTTATGGTAGCCTTTGGAGTAGGATATGGACCAGTACCTTGGATGTTATTGGGCGAACTATATTCGTCAGAAATCAAAGGAGTCGCTGCCGGAACGGCAATTACTTGTAACTGGTTTGCTGCTTTCGTGGTAACGCTTTGTTTTCCATTATTGCAAACATCGATCGGAAGTCATTACACGTTCTATATCTTCGCAGGTCTTAACGCTTTAGGTATATTTGCTGTTGCGCTTTTCATACCGGAAACTCATGGAAGATCATTGGACGAAATTCAAGCCATTTTAAGAAAATGATCTCATGATTTACGAGTTAACTAACGCTAACTATTATAATAAGTGAAAAGGCTGATGAATTAATTATGTAAACTCAGTAATAGGTAATTTGATGTGATATTAAATCTTAAATTATTACTGTTAGGGCAGATAAATGTTTCTGCAACACTTCTTCGAGAATTTGTTTCCTGCAAGCTTTTTTTTCCAACAGACTATTATTGCTAATTAAGGCAGATTATCCGTGATTTTTCGATTTTCCAGATGTGATCTTTTCCCGGTTGACATGGACAACCTCTACTCTAACAAGCATTTGCTATAAAGTTGATTTGTGATCTAAGAAGAATTAAATGTATCCTATTTAAAATAAGGCAAAAAGAATGGCAGCTACTAAAAATAATAAACTGAATGTATTATGTGTTAAATGAGATAACTGTCTATTGGGCAAAAGAAAACAATTTTATTTACTCAAAGCTTCGATATTTATTTTATTGGATATATTCATCAGTACATACTATAAAAAGAAATTATTTCATTTAAGAAATTTGATTATTTTTTCCAGAAAGTTTTTCCATGAGAGAAGTCCCATTTCTTCCTTTTGTATAGTGCCTCTGTCTGACCCAAAGTTCTAAGATATCGAGTCTGATGCTACTGTAGGTATATTTCGCCTACACCTATGTAATGGCAGACGCTCTAGTCATCTGTTCCACTTTTTTTTGCAAGATACTGGATCCTCCCCCACCCCAACTAGTTTTAGGTGCCTGTTCCGAATAGTCTGCTTTGCTTTGCATCCTTCCATGTTTTGACTCTGCCTCCCAATACTTGCCTAAACCTTTTTAGATTCATTCATCATTCCCTTATAGTATCGATTGGAGGACCTACTGTTAAGCCCGGTCTAAAAAAGGTTTCCCTGATCCTGATCCCATAGTGATCTTCAAGCTCGATACCTGGTATTAGTGAAAATTTGTTATTCTAACTTATGCTTCATATCGAGCTTCACTGCATTGCACTTCAAAGTGTTTCTTCGAAAAATTACCATGTTGTCATAATGAAAAAGTGAAGTTCGAAGAAGCGTATGCGTTGAATCTTTTTTTATTAAGTATTTGATTGTTTGAAGATTGTTAATTTTTTTTGGTAAAGTGAAGTAAGTACAGAGTACTTTTAGAGTAGGTATACTTACTATGGAATTTCTGGAGGTTGTTTATACTTATAGATTTTTCAAAGCAGGTTAAAAACTTTAACTAGGTAGGCTCATTATTTCCGGAATTGTTAAAGAGGAATTTGGAGAAGAAGGATTATTCTTGTTTTAAAAAAATCTATTTTTTGATAACTGATGTGATATAATCTGTTCCATTCATATTGGGTCATATTGTACGAGTACCGGGAAGATAATATATTTTTATCACCGATAAAAAAATGTACCCCATACATTCACTCTTTTAGTTATTTGAATACGGTTTGTTTGTATGTAGTTGTATTTTTAAAAGTATTAAAAATTAATTTTAGACAGGTTGTGTCATGAAAACATCGACAAATTTTTATGGGTAGTAGAAGGCGTTCAAACGAACAATTTTTTTCATAAACATATTTTCTAAAAAGCTTCGTTTTTGAGATACTATTTTTTAAATATTCATTAATATTATTGCATAGAAAAATGTAAGCCACTGACATTTTTTTAAATTTCAATATTTTTTTCAGATTGCGAAGCTAAAAATACAACTTTTTTGTCTCCTAAATTGTAAATAAAAAAAACCTTCTTGCGCATCAATCGCAGAAATAGTGTATTTTTATGCGATTCAATTATGAAAATTTTTGCCGCCTTTTAAATTGGCTTTCTTAATTTTTCCATAGTCAGGTCGAATTTGCGTAGAGGTTTACTGATTTTTACACATAATAAACCAAAAAAAAAATTTCAAAATTGAACAATTTCGTCCCTTTTCCTATACCCGCCACTGACTAACTTTAAAAAGTTACAGGCGAGTTCTGAAAATCGAACATTTGAAATTTTAGAGAAATAAACATGTAAAAAAATTCGAATAACTCCGCCATTTCTCTTATTTGCTTCTTGAAATTTTGGAGACTTAAAGTTTATTAGTGTAGTTGTCTACTCTGAAAATTTCAGGTAAATTCTTTCAAAAATGTGCTCATAATCAGTTGAAGAAATTTAGCCATTTTTACCATTTTCTTACCCACGCCACTAGCTTTATTATTAAAAATAATTAAAATTTTATTGCATTAATTCAAATTTCAAATCATTTTAATCAAATCTTGTTAATATAGGTGTGTGTAGGAGTTTTTATTTTCTGCAATTGGGGTTGGCAGGAGCAGGCATATCTGCATGGGTGGTCCCGCCCGAGCCGAGCGCGATGAAAACGGTGCGCTGGTGCTGGTGCTGGTGGGTACACGACGCATCGCTGATGGGCTTTTCCTCATTTTTATATTATTCTAATAATGAACAATCAATCGTTAAGTTATTAGACAAGCCTTTAGTTGCCACTCTCATTATTTTGTTCGACGAAAACCATGCCACATGGACCGGATTTTTCGAAATTTTAAAGAACACCCTGTAGAAGTAACGCGACTTTTGAAAAATTTTTTTCAACGAAAATTTAACGTCATCCCAAAGTTTCACAAGAGTAAAAAATTTCTTTCACTAATCTTGAAAGATGAAGCTACTAGAACGTTTTTAAAATTGTAGAGAAATTAACATCATGTAAAATAAATTCGAATATCTCCGCCATTTCCTTTATTTGATCCTTGAAATTTTTGAAGATTAAAGAGTATTAGTATAGTTGTCTACTGCAAAAAATTTAGTTCCAATTCCTTCAAAAATGTGCTCAAAAACGGTTATAGAAATTTAGCCATTTTTACCCTTTTCCTACCCACGCCACTGGCTTATTAATAGAAATAATGCAAATTTTATTGCATTAACTCAAATTTCAAATAATTTTCTTTCAATCCTGTTAATTTTATTTCAAAGTTATTTTACCATCTTGCTCATACAGGGGTTCAAAAAATAGTAAATTTTCCGAAAATTCAAATGGTCGCCATTTTGAAACGGCTCGGCCGATTTTGCTCAAGTGCAATACCAGACCACTCCTTGTGGACATCTTACTCTCACAAAAATTTCAGCCCCCTAGATTGAAAACTGCGGCCAGAAACCGTGCCTCAAAGTCCGGATTTGTGTAACTTTGAAAGGACACCCTGTAGAAATAACGTGACTTTTGGAAATTTTTTCAACGAAAATCTAAAGTCATTCCAAAGCTTTACAAGAATCCAAAATTTCGTTCACTAATCTTGAAAGATAAAGCTACAGGAGCGTTTTTACAATCGAAAAATCGTGATTTTGGAGAAATATATATATAAATATATAAATATATATATATATATATATAAATATATATATATCGTGGGCAGGTGAATTTTGGAAAACCACTTTTTCGAGATCTGGGGGTCAGGATCGGTGGACATTTGGTGAGTTTGGGTGATTTTCGAAAAGTGATGTCGTCCTCAATAGTGTATTTTTTGTTAAAAAATACACTAATAAAAGCTACTTCAACCCTTGCTCAAAAATGTATACAATATAATCTACCCTTTTATACTACCCCTCAAAGTTTGTCGGTGGATTTATTAAACCCTGTATATTTCTTTTCATAGAACAGAAAATTAGTCTCTTAGGAAGTCTTAATATTATTATTATTATTTTTTTTATATGAGTTTATAATTTTTTTAAGTGTACGTAAGAACTTTAGAACTTTATACTTATTGTAGCAATAACGAAATTGAAATTCCTTGTGTATTTTTTTTTTTATTTAGATTATGCCACTGGGGCCAGTGTCGAGGCCAGTGTCATAAGAAAATTGAAGTCGCTAAAATTTATTATGAAAAAAAATTAGTTACCTATTCGATATGATATTTATTTTTAGGGTGAAAAATTGACTGATTTCAAGATTGCCTTCATTAATTCAAGTAAATTATGTTTACAAACGATATAGAGTAATATAATTATTTCAACTCACTTTCCATTATTAGGTACATGAACTATTATTATTGGGTGTAATATACATATTACAATAATATGCTTTGAAAATCTTCAAATTTGTTTTTGAGATTAAAAATTGGAGCAGCTGATGTCTTGTATAAATACCTAATTTTAGAAAATATACTTTTATATTACTGTTTCTGCTGAATTATTTATGATGTATAATATTTATACTACGATATTATTATATAGAATTGTATTTTTATTTTTTATTACCTACACTAAGTTAAGAAAACTAACCTATGTATATACTTTGTTTTTTAATAAATAAATTAAAAATATATATTTAGACCATATAATCTTTGCTCACCTGAATTATGATTTGATTAGGTACCTACGTATTGAATTACTTAGACAAATCAAAAAATTATTTTTATTAGAAGAAATCTGTAGGTATATCAGAGACCAACAATTTTTTTATTAGTTTAATTTTCTATTTGCTCTTATAAATTAGGCAAAAAAGATAATACACTTTTATTCCAAATATGCAATTCCCCCTAATGTTCAAATTAATAATTTAAAAAACTTAATATACAGGATGTCCCGTAATTAGCGTGCAATACTGAAACAGCAGATTCTATTTTCAAAAATATGAAAAAAAGTTCCTATAAAAGTAGGCGAGAAATGCTTCCTAAGGGGGCTACAGCCCCCGAAAGGGGAGCCCATGAAGATGGTTTTTATTTAATACCTCCGAACCCGTTCAAGATAGAAAAGTGAAATTTTGGGAATTTATCAAACTTTTTATGGCCAATAAGATTCGATTACAATAATTTTAATATTTCTATTAGGGGGGGTCAGATAGGTGAAGAGTGAGGTTAAAACCACCCTAATTTTTTTTGTACGTACTTCATGCCAGGATTTGATATCAGATTATGAAATGTTAAAGTTTTTACACAAAAAAGGTCGTCTTGTTGAATTTCGATAACATGCACCGTTTTCGCTTAAAATCGCATTGAAAATTACCTTACATGGCATAAAAATTCATAATGAAATACAACCAGAGAAAAATATTCAACGTAGGATGTAATAAGTGACAGGTTGTTTGAAAATTGTGTTTCACACTAATTAAGTAGAAGAAAAAAAAATTATTGAGTACTGTTGGCTTAGCATGGATACCGACGACGATTTGCAAACCGAAGAGCTCCTACACGTCAAATCTTGCCTGCAAAGGTAAAACAGTATATGTGAAAAAAACTGATATTTGAATTTCCTGCCGAAGCTGGATAATTTTTCGCGCTCTTTCTTATGCAATTCTCAGTTTGTGTCTATCTTATTTAGTTTTCTAAATAATGCTGCTAAAAGAGTATATGAGAAGCTAAACTTGCTGAATTGCCATGGCAAAACAGCACATCTTTTTTCAGATATACTGTTTTACCTTTGCAGGCAAGAAATGTTCACCCGAATACGACAACGTTTACCGGAAAATGGCAATTTTAAAAGTGCTCGCGGTCAGGGGAGACCTCATCATAGGAATCATGCAGTTGAAAATTTTTGGGCGCACGAAAATCCGTGATTAGTATGACGAAAAAGCTTCCAACGTAGATTTTCAGTGAATTTATGGGCTGGAATAATAGGAGATCAACTAATTGGTCCAATAGAACTCCCCAATCGCCTTAAAGCGAATAATAACGTGAACTTTCTCGAAAACAATCTCGATGAACTATTGGAAGACTTTCCGTTGAATTTGAGAAACATGATGAGGTATCAGCATGATGGGGCCCCACCTCATTATGCGCGAAATGTCAGAAAATGGCTGAATGACAACTTTCCCGATCGGTGGATCGGTCGTAACGGGTCCATAGCTTTGCCAGCCCGATCTCCCGAATTAAATCCTATAGACTTTTATTTTTTGGGAGAATCTACAAATCGAGCTAAAAATGTAGCTGCCAATGAAATTAAAAGGAACCGATTCCAAATTTTGAGAGCTTCTAGAGCTCTGAGTCGTCAGGCCCGATTATGCGTTGACCAAAATGGAAATCATTTTGAGCAGTTGCTCAAGTAAAAAAAAACGACCAGAAACTTTTTCTCTAGTCGTGTTTCATTTAAATTTTTATGCCATGTAAGGTAATTTTCAAATCGATTTTAAGCGAAAACGGTGCATGTTATCGAAATTCAGAAAGACGATCTTTTTTGTGTTAAAAACTTCAGCCTTTCATAATCTGATATCAAATCCTGCACGAGATACGTCCTAAATCCTATCTGACCCCCCCTAATGGAAATTTAAAAATTGTTGTAATTGCAACTTATTGGCCATAAAAAGTTTGATAATTTCCCAAAATTTCACTTTTCTATCTTGAACGGGCTCGGTGATATTAAATAAAAACCATCTTCATGGGCTCCCCTTTCGGGGGCTGTAGCCCCCTTAGGACGCATTTCTCGACCTATTTTAATAGGAACTTTTTTTCATATTTTTGAAAAAAGAATCTGCCGTTTCAGTATTGCACGCTAATTACGGGCACCCTGTATGTAATAACTTATTTAAAGTACTTAACATAAAAAATAGGAAAATAATATATTGATATAGATTCATTAACATCAATGAATGATACAAATTCCAGCGATAATAATTATTAACTAAAACTGAAGGCTTTATCTGCATTGTTACAGTTACTGTTATCTGTCCAGGCTGCGTGTACCAATAATGGTACGCATGTTTACACAGACTTACCTTTGCGACAAAATAATATTATTGGTATCTTATATAAACACATTTGCTTCTTGAAACAGTATACATATAACTTACATGGTATTCCGTTCGTAGAAAATTTAGAAAAAAAAATTGAAAAATCGGGTTACCACAAAAAAATATATGACGCCATAAACCACAACCAAGTAGCAGCTTCTGTTCTGGTCCAAGAGAAGAACGGCGAACACTGCTCGGAGATACCTGGGTACACTCGATCATACTGCGTTTTCTAGGAAATGATTTAGTCGTTTCCTAACTTTTTAGATTAATGGTTATTAATTACTAACTTTAAATTAATTATTAAAGATTTTTCGAAAAAAATCTCATCGTTATTTTTCTTATAATTCATTCACAAATATTATATGACTGTAGGTACGCAACTTATTATACTAATAGTGATAATCATGTGTTGCAGCTTAAATTTTATTTTGATTACACATATTAATAATAAAATGTAATATTTTTTGTAGGTAGGTATAGATTTTTTATGATCTCTTTGCCCTCGAAAGTGAAAATCCCTATCCTTGATAATCTACCTGACCTTGATAATCGCAGAAACACTCCACGTCTGAAATTACCCCCAGATCCAGAAAACCACTCTTAACTAGGTACGAATACTTATTTATAATCTTTTCGCGGTATCGAATAATAATACCTGAAAGGCGAAGTCTTCAATATTTGTTGTTTTTTTTTCTAAGTCAATCAAAATGCCGCTTTCATTTCAACATCTTGAAGGAAGGATTCAAAAACAATTTCACCTTTTTTTATATCGTATATAGTTTTTGGGCTCTTCGCAAAAATTTTACCAAAAAATATTGTTCTCCTCCATTTATGTCCGAGCATTTATGATCTTAGACGATCATGTTAACCTGAAGCTCATGAAGATCATGAAAAATGAAAGAATTTCTGGTTTAAATTGCACGAAAATTATAATACCTTCCGGAAATTTGTTTTTGTTTGAGGAAGTTTTAAGAAAATGGATGGAGGTATTTTTTTCCTTTTTCGTCAAGCAAAAGTAGGGTGTCACCTAAAAAATGTTGATTTAAGAGTGAAAATAGTTATTTAAATTTTTGTGTCCCATATTTTGATATTCTTTTTTTTTATAGCACGAATTATCTGCTCCAGCTCAGCAATTATTGCTATTACAGTCTTTTTCTTTTGGTTTTCGTCTTTTGTCAATTGCTTTTCCTAATTTGTCAAATGCTTTTCCCATTTATCAAACGTCAGTGCTTGATTTTTCAATTTAAATTCCTCTTTTGTCAAATAAGATCCTTTTATATCAAATGCTTTTCCAATATTTATGATACTGTCATTGCACGTGAATACGAAAAGCATTAAAAGCAATAATTGACATAAAGTGAAACTGATTTGACATAAATAGTTATTTATTATACAAGAGAAAAAAGTGATAGATTTTAGCTCGAGATGTGATTTCGTCCCCGACGCGTTTAGCGGAGGGGACAAACACATCGAGAGCTAAAATCGCACTTTTTTCTCGTGTGTAATATACAATTTTTTTCTGCGAGAAGAAATATCAGTGTTAGAATGTCGAAAAACGTAGTTAGATATAACTGAAAATTATGTCGGAAAAATGATTTATGTTAAACTTGGATTTTCAAACTGTCTTTTATCGTAATCGACGTTGCCTGGTAACGAAACGATTTAATTCGATATAAACGTCATAATTTAATTAAAATTTTAGATAGTTTTGCAAAGATTCTTGTAAGGTCTCAATGAGTGAATTTATTAATATGGATAGTAATTGTTATGAAAATTCCCTTAATAATTGCCATTTGGATAATAAGGTAACTTTCCTTTACGTATATTTGATATAAATTTAATGATCTCTGAGTGTTAATAGTAGCTACACCTAAGCCGCCATTTCGGGGAAATAAGTACTCATTTATTTCCCTGCTAATTCATTTTTTTCCCCGATAAGATGCAGCTCATAATTATAATGGAGGCATTTTTCTACCTGTCAACGGGGAAAAAAGGTCAAACTTTTAGCCCGTCGCAGAAAAAAGGAAATTTATTGATAAATCAATAACTACAATCGTTGATAGATAGAAAAATAAGAAAATCATTTGACAAATAAGGAAAAGCAATTGACAAAAGAGGAAAACCAAAAGCAAAAGACTGTAATTTTTAATTCAACTTTAAAAAAACCTTTTATTAGAAAATTTTTAAAATGTTATCAGTAGCTTATACACGAAATACTACGTCTTGTATAATTGGTTGCATAAATTTAAATCTACACTGATTTTTGTAAAAATTCACTCTCTATACGTGGATTTATTTCTAAATAGTCTGCCAAGGTCACATGAAATATCACATTGATGTCGGATCTCAAATTTTGTAGGTGCAACGAGGATGAGGAATCCACAGCATGCATAATTTATTACATTAACAATTTTTGTTTATTTGAAAATAAAGAATTAAGGTTTCTTTTTGTATATAAGTGATGTTAATTCAAAAAAGGTATTTATACTGAAAAAATAATAAGCACCTATTTGTAAAGAACATTTTATTGGAAAGCGGTACACAAATTACAATTATTATAAATTAATGAAAAACTTGATAATTTAATACTCAGAGTCATATAATCAGTTCCTTAAATTAATACCCAATTACAACACAGTTTGTATGCCCAGTTTATGTGCAAATTTAAAATTACACATAAATAGCAGGTCTTAGTTACCTATGTAGGTACCTATTTATGAATATAAATATGTGAATTTTTGCATAAACTGCTTACTCACTCTGCTGATACATTTCGTAGAGAGAATCACATATTGCCGCTTCATTCGCTTCGCTTTAACTGGTGACCCGTTTTCTGACGATTGACTTTTCGGGGACTTTCTAAATAATGGTTGACCGTCATTAATTACGGCTAGAATTTTTTTAATTGTACCAATCGACAATTTCAGAGCTTCAGCTACCCTCTAAATCATAATTATTGATTTTGATTTCGATTTCTCTCCATAGGTTTTTTTGGAACAAAAAATACAAAGTTTTGCAATTTCTCAAATATTGATCAACTCGTAAATTATTACATATAGGTACGGAAGAGTTACAAAATACCTTTTTTTTTAAAATTATTCAAACTTTCTTTTTTCTTATAAATATTTTTTCGATATATCCAACGAATAACCAGTTATTAGCAAAAAAATACTTCTTTCACAAATGGGGTGCTTTTTTTTGAGGGGGGACGTGCTGCACCCCTAGAACTGATTTTTTGGCTTTATGTGTTACAACTTCTTCACTAAGAATTATTGAAGGAAAATCTTAGATAAGATCTTTTATGTACTTTTGGTACATTTTTTACTATACCGACTGGACTATAAGTAAAAAGTAATAGGTACTCGTATCTACAATTTCTCTAATTTTCTTTGCGTTTTTAATTCATGAGAAATCGATCATCCGGAGAATTCGAGGATTTCTATGATATAAAAAAACATGTTCACTGCTTAGCCAAAGAGGATTTTTTTCATAAAAAATGCCTGTTTATTTCTACGAAGCTAAAAAATTATACAGGGTGTCCCACGACCTGACTGCCATAGCTTAAGGGTAGGTGTAGTTTTTCAAGGCAATTCAGGATCTGGTTTTGAAATTTTCCTGAGGTCCTTCGTTTCGAGTATACAGGGTGATTTGTGCAATTTGCCGAAATCTTTGATGAGCGATATCTTTTGAACGAATTGATCGAATTTAACGAAATTTGGTAGATATGCTCTACTAATGACACTTAATACCTCGCATTTATCGCCGATTTGAAAATTGCAGGGCCGTACTTATTTTATTGATATCTTTCGGTTTTGTCGAAAAGTTCACCCTGTATGCATTTTATTCAAAGTTTGGTGCCATTTTCTAAAACTACGGGAAAATGCTACAATTGTGGTAAAAAAAATACTTGGCATCATTAAACTGAATCGAGAACAAAATTCAGTTTTTTAGTTTTTTATTCGGGATTTCAATTCATGTGTTGTTAATAATTTAAGAAAAATCAAATGTGGTTTTTTAAAACTTGCGTATTTTGTAGTTATTTTAAATAAATTTACTTTATCTACAGATTTAGCCAAGATTGGGGACCCTTCTACAGATTGTTTCGAGCTAAGAATAAGTTTTAACAGCAAAATAAATAACACATTTAACACATTACCACATAGACAAATAAGTATCCACATAAACGAAACAGGAAGAAAAATATCAACACAAATGTTGGAAAGAAAAACTACAATTCAGTGCAGGTAATGATCAAGGAGACCACCATCAAACTCAACACATTTCCTTGACATTGAAATTAATCTAAAAACCATTTAAAAATTTTTTTAGCTCGAAACAATCTGTCTAACAATCTAACAATCCAAGATTGGGGAATCTTGGCTAAATCTGTAGATAAAGTAAATTTATTTGAAATAACTACAAAATACGCAAGTTTTAAAAAACCACATTTGATTTTTCTTCAATTATGAACAACACATGAATTGAAATTCCGAATAAAAAACTAAAAAACTGAATTTTCTTCTCGATTCAGTTTAATGATGCCAAGTATTTTTCTACCATAACGGCATTTTTCACGTAGTTTTAGAAAATGGCACCAAACTTTGAATAAAATGCATACAGGGTGAACTTTTCGACAAAGCCGAAAGATATAAAAAAAAATTAGTACGGCCCTGCAGTTTTCGAATCGGCGAAAAATGCGAGATATTAAGTGTCATTAGTAGAGCATATTTACCAAATTTCGTTAAATTCGATCAATTCGTTCAAAAGATATCGCTCATCAAAAATTTCGGCAAATTGCACAAATCACCCTGTATAATCCAAACGAAGGGCCTCAGGAAAATTTCAAAACCATCCTGAATCGCCTTGAAAAACTACACCTACCTATGTCTACACCTACCTAAGCTATGTCAGTCAGGTCGTGGGACACCCTGTATAATAAGCAATCGGCGCCAAGAAAATAGCCACTTAATCGCATGTTTTTCCCATGAGTATATACAGTGATTAACTAGAAGTCAATTATGAAATCACCGTTTTAATTGAGATTTCACGCTGCTTACACTTTTTTAAACTTAATTAAAGATATTAAAGATAATTTCTATGCTATATAGATTTATTGCTAATCACTTCTATGACATTCCTATGACATCAAACGAATGCCTACAAGTAAGTAGTCCGTCATCATCAAGTTTTTCAATAGTACCTACGAGTACTTAGATAAAAAATATTTTAATTATCAAAGTATTATTGAATACTATAAAGTATCTAATATGAAAATTCTGGCTAAAACTTGAAATACACTAAACTTGCTTCTATATGGGTGCCCCTTTAAGTGCTGAACTTGATTGAGAGTAGGTACGTTTGATGGTGGATGCAAAAAAATACATGTCTATTTCATTCAGTCGCGTAGATTCAAGAAGTTGTCCCCCAAGAAGAAGAAGTACCCATGTCGGAGTTGCTAGTCCACAATCGGGAGCCTCCCCGTGTGGCGGATAGGGGAAGGTCATCCTATATGGATCGCACCGGGGAAATAATATACCCGGGGCTGACCCAAAGTAGCAAACCAGATGACAGAGGACAGAAGTCAGTCCCTATACTGCAACTGTAAAAACCATTCTTATTAGATTTTCCTACACTCTCCCTTCATGATTAAGAATTCATTTTTTTATTCTTTGTTTTGGCAGCCATTTCTTTATTTTTGAAAAAAAAATTGGTCAATCCAAGGAAATTAAGTTTTTTGCTGCGCGATATTGGGTAAAAACTGTGGGAGTTATGTCTGATTCGGTGAGGGGTACCCTCCTCCTTTGACCCCTAATACAACGATCCGCACAAAATTTGGCCGAAACCCTAGGGTTCAAAACATGAATTTACAGGAGTTAATTTTTTAGCCCCTCAAAACTTATTGTCTGGCCCTGAATTATGCCTCCAACTCCGTCCGTTACGTCTGGTAACTCCAGTTTTGAAAAAAAAAAAAACTAAGAACCAAACCAAAACGGCGATATCTCGATCAGTAATGGACGGATTCCTATGTCTATTTCATTCAGTCGCGTAGATTCAAGAAGTTGTCCCCCAAGAAGAAGAAGTACCCGTGTCGGAGTT
Organism: Malachius bipustulatus; assembly: GCA_910589415.1. Classification (NCBI taxonomy): domain Eukaryota; kingdom Metazoa; phylum Arthropoda; class Insecta; order Coleoptera; family Melyridae; genus Malachius; species Malachius bipustulatus. The sequence goes on from OU342635.1 coordinate 25,690,203, forward strand.
GCTAGTCCACAATCGGGAGCCTCCCCGGGTGGCGGATAGGGGAAGGTCATCCTATATGGATCGCATCGGGGAAATAATATACCCGGGGCTGACCCAAAGTAGCAAACCAGATGACAGAGGACAGAAGTCAGTCCCTATACTGCAACTGTAAAAACCATTCTTATTAGATTTTCCTACACTCTCCCTTCATGATTAAGAATTCATTTTTTTATTCTTTGTTTTGGCAGCCATTTGTTTATTTTTGAAAAAAAAAATTGGTCAATCCAAGGACATTAAGTTTTTTGCTGCGCGATATTGGGTAAAAATTGTGGGAGTTATGTCTGATTCGGTGAGGGGTACCCTCCCCCTTTGACCCCTAATACAACGATCCGCACAAAATTTGGCCGAAACCCTAGGGTTCAAAACATGAATTTACAGGAGCTAATTTTTTAGCCCCTCAAAACTTATTGTCTGGCCCTGAATTATGCCTCCAACTCCGTGCGTTACGTCTGGTAACTCCAGTTTTGAAAAAAAAAACTAAACCAAAACGACGATATCTCGATCAGTAATGGACGGATTCGCGTTTACGACATAGCAGGTTATACGCCCCCGTGAGTCAAAAACTTTTTCGTCCGACGACTCACGGGACAAAAAAACCGGTTTCGCCAGTTTTTAAACTTGGTTTTCTCCCCCCTCCCCACCTATGAGACTTGCGTCAAATCGGCTACATAGCAAATGTGGTCCACTAAGTTGACCGAACGAAAAAAATTCAAAAACACAAGTGTCGTTTTTGGAAGTTTTTCACGCTGCATCTACCACACTATAAAATAAATGACATATAAATTTGAGAAGTACATTTTTAAGAATTTAATGAACAAAGATTCCGTGAGATCTTTTTCGGTATTTATGTTTAATTGTAGGTAATATTTACCTACAATGCACAATGCACTTATCATAAGTGCATTACAACTGCATAAATATGTTCATTTTTATTTTAAGTAATATAATTCCAATTAACAATAATTAACTGAAAAGCCATAGTTACAAATATTGTAATTAATTATCAATACAATTACCTGCACCTACTTGAAATTATGCCTACAAAAGATTTTCCCTGATTCATGAAATTTGCCCAAGCTAAGTAATATGTTTAATAATGTCAGATAAGAATTGAAAAATATTATCTAAAGCTATTATTTGAAAATAATTAGTTCAAAATCACTGCCTAGTCTTGATGAAAATGATTAATAGTCGAATCTTAGAATTTGAGTTAAAAAAAAAGAAAATTGTTATCTTATCCGAACATGTTTCGGATTTCCACACACTCATAATATCAGAACGGAAAAGTGTGAGCAATTCTGTAATCTGAAGAAAAATGTAATTGCTTAGGTTGGAGTGCCTGATGTTTAGTCTTCATTAACATTTTTATGAGATATGTTTGAACAGAAGCATAAGAAACAAAACAATATCTGTGCTAATACAGAATATACATAAGCTGGTTTTTCCTTAGATTTTATTTTCTGATAAAGTTTCATCAGCAAGCATGAAAACAAAAAGAAAACAGATACAAGAAAACGAATGCAAAATTTGACAGGAAAAATTTTAAAAGGTTTTTAATTCTTTTAAATTGCCGAACCACACATTTATAAGTTCTACTAAAAAACGTGAAAACATTAAGTTTAGAATTTATATACCCAAAAAAATAACAGGGTGTCGCTAAAAGGACCACCAGCGCTCTACCATATAGATTCCCGCGAGTACAAAATATGACGATTTACCCGAAATGATCAATATCCAAAAATGCACCCTTTACAAGATACATCAGCCCATAATAGAGGGTCAACCGAAAACACGTTTTCGAGAATAAGTCAAAAATGAATTAACTGAGAAACTTCAAAATCTAAGCGCTTACTACTTACTATTACTAAAACCAATAAACTGACATATGACCGTATTCACAAAGCGTCCTGGTCCTGTAATATCTCGACAATAATTATTAAATGAATGTGATGGATATATCAAGTTTATTTGCATTAGAATGAGATGGAGATAACTGATTACGTAACTATTTGATAATTATAGTTTGTGAATACGGGCAATAGTCTTACAAACATTGACATAGAGGCTGTTCCTGTTTTTCATGTCACATATAACTTTTTACTCCAGAATTTTTCATCCGCACGCCACTGACTGATTGTGTAATTTTCATCAAAAGGCTAAAGTATTACTAAGCTTTTTGACTTTTATAAAAGTTTCGTATCTTGCATAGTTTTCCCGTGACTTTTTTATGGACTTCTGGGTTAAAAATAATGCTCATTGAACGGAAATTATTTATGTTCAAAATGGCCCCCTTTTAAAGATACAACCCTTCCTTAGAGGATCGACTGAATACACATTTTCCAAAATAAGTAAAGAATAAATTAAATGAAAAACTTTAGTTTCACCTCCTACTACGATTATTCCCAAACGCAATAAATGTGAACAAAATCGTTTCGGTGAAATAAAAATTGTAATTTTAATTTAAATGAGATTTTCACAAATACTTTTTCGTGGTGTAAGTTCATCATTAAAAATAAATAATGGGAAAAATTTAGATAGAAAATACAGAATCAATCAGTGGCGCGTTATTATTATTATTATTATTTTTGACTTACTCTTGAAAACGTGGATTGTGTTGATCTTCTTTCAACGGCTATATCTTGAAAAGGGTGCTTTTTTGGACATAGATAATGAAAAAATTTTCTCAGATAAAAATATAATAATATATACAGGTGTCCACGTTAAAACACCGCAGTAGATGTCAACTTTCTTTCTTTCCGGAAATGCGGCCATCTTTGAAATAGTTTCATTGGACTTCTCGTGACCACTTATGTCTAAAATTTTTATTTTGAGGCTGTAGGACCAGTAATTTCCGAGAAATGGTCTCTCCGTCCCTTAACTGACTACCATGTATACTATATCTACTCCTACATAATTGCGAACTTTTTAGGTAGTGATTTTTTGATTTAGGCTTATTTTAAGGGAAACAGTTTCTATTAACCTGGATCCGCAAATGAATCGTTTTTGAGATACAGGGTGGCAAAGAAAGGGTATTTTTCCACTTTTTTTTTAAAGATATATCAAGAACCGTTTGAGATACATCAGAATTCAGCATTTGTACATGCATCATTGATGTTAGCTACCTTCTCAATATCAATTTATTTTTATCCATGTACCATTGGCGGAGAATTTAGGATTGGGCAAATATTTTTTCCCTTCATTTTTCGACACATGCATGTTTTAAAACATCTAAAGGTGGATCCACATCAATACAAATTTTCGTTGTGCGTTGTGTGTTGAAATTCAGCGAAAAATTTGCACCATAAATTTAAATCTGATGAAATATTTTACCACGTAATTTTTATATCTTGTTCGTTGTGCGCGCGAATCCACTTGTGGGATGCGGATCGTCGATATTTGAAATAATAACATTCGCTAATGATTTTCTTATTTTTTTATCTATCAACGATTGTAGTAATTGATTCATCAATCAATTTCCTTTTATGTCAAATCAGTTTCACTTTATGTCAATTGCTTTTCCTATTTACGTGCAAATGACAGTATAATAAATACTGGAAAAGCATATTTGATAAAAAAGGAATCTTATTTGACAGAAGAGGAATTTCAATTAAAAAATCACGCACTGACGTTTGATAAATGGGAAAAGCATTTGACAAATTAGGAAAAGCAATTGACAAATTAGGAAAAGCAATTGACAAAAGAGGAAAATCAAAAGGAAAAGACTGTAAAATTAACAAAGTACATAGTCAAAATATCTAGTAAAAAATTACACAAGCACTGATTGACGTCCACATTAATATCACTGTGCGGAGCAAATCCCTTTGAAGTTGGTTGAAAACCGACAGCTCATCGGATCGTGTGCGTCGTTCGTTGCAAAAATGTTTGCGTGAATTTATTTGCGGCGCACAGTCCACATATATGAATATTCCGCCGCACACGAGCAAATTTGTGTCAAAAACAACGCACAACGAAAATTTTTATTGATGTGGATCCACTTTTATAAATGACTGTTTACTTGCAAAACGATTTGTGTTAGCAACCATGATCAAGTTGACAACATTCTTATTTGTGTAGAAAATATTGGAAGTTAAAAGTGGGAAATGGGCTTTTACAATATTAATTTATCCAGTGTCGTAGATATTAGGGGCAAAAGAACCTCACGCAACCCTAAAATGTCAACCACTGGCATATCTGATCTGATTCTCAAAGTTCCAGGTTTATCTTTAGAAAGATTTAAGCACCTATGTTATTCGAGCTTAAGCGTATGGATCTCGGTTAACTAAGAAGATGCGAACAAGGTTAAATTATGGCAAAAGTTGCGTATTTTTTGTGCTGGTTTGTAATCTGAAAAGAATAGCTAGCTTCGGTCCTTGCTGAAATATGCGGAAAACTGAAAAATGTAAAATTCTTATTACCTTTTTTAATTTTTTTTTGTAGGTTGACATAAAGTGGTCATGAGCTATCTATCTGACATTTCAGGATTTTTCAAAGCTCACTAGATCTTTCATAGTCGTATCTTTCATAGAGTTTTCATTATCAACTTTTGTTTTTCTGGTCGCCGCTATATTGTGTTTTCATGTCATTCGGTGCTCAGTTATCAATTTAAAGATAAAATTATAAAATTAAAGAAAAAACAAAATTTTATTCGTTTTTGTCTTCTAATAACGTTATAAGAAAGAAACCAAAAAACGATAAGAAAAGCAGTATGACGTCTTACTAAAGTCATTCTAAGAAAAAATACCTACCTTGTTTTTTTCAAGGTAAATTCAAACAAAATTTTGGACGGTAATATTGTGAAGTTTTGATCATAGTTTGACTTGTCTTATCCCCTGGTGTAGGTAGATCTCTGACTTCAATGTTCTTGTAAATTTTCATCTGTCATTCAAGATTTCTTCTTTCTTCCTTTTTACAATACTTCTCTTCAGCCTTCTCCCATATTATTTTTTGTCCTGATTGCTCATCAAGTCCTGGATTTCACTACTTGTTAACGTTCTTATTTTCTTCATTTTGTTCTTCGCTTGCGCTGGTTCATGAAATCTGCTAAACGCTGCTTTTGCCCATATACTTTGTTCTCTTCATTTTTGAAGATTATTTTCGGATTTATAACGTTAGGGTTTGAAACGTCTTAACACTGAAGAGTAGCGATTTGTAAACCCGTCGTTGATCGCGATCCTACGTTTCTCATAACTGTCTCTCTCGAGATCCCTCTCGATCTTGTAGGGATTTCCATGTATAATCCTCAGTTTCGTCAATACGCGGGATCTTTAATGGCGCATTTCATCAAAGGTGCATTGTAGGGGGTAATTCGTGAAGCACGGGAAAAATAGGGAAAAAAAAATTTGTTGTAAAAATTAACCAAGATATGAAAACGTAAAGTTGAGAACTCTATATTGACAGTTTTAAAGAATTTATTTGCTTAAAATAGATGCTACGGTCTCTTCTTCCAAATATCATTGATTTTTTTTTCATAATTGGGATTCAGATTTATATGAATAAAATTTACTTTAGTTTTCTGGTATTTTACCAATGATAAAAAAACTAAAGCTATTTATATTCATATGAACGGTGCTTTTAAGTTTTTTTAATGATATTTGAAAGAAGAAGCCGTAGTCTCTATTTTAAGCAAATCTTTGAAACTGTCAATATTAAAGAAGTTGCATGAGTTCTCAGCTTTACCTCCTCATCTCTCATGCAGTCAATTTACAAAAAATATTTTTCCTGTCCTGCATGAATTGCTCTCTACAATGTACCGTTGAGGAAATGTGCCAATAAAGACGCATCCTGTATAAAGCATGCATCAGTCACTACCTCATAGGTACCTTCATCGTTTCTGCTCCCCAATCTCCACGATTCTCCACTCTTTCGATTTCCGATAGAATCCTTGATTTTCGTCTTCGGCATGAACTGTCTGACGTGGGAGTATTATTTATAATGAGTGAAAAATTGAGCACCGTTAGGAAATTTAATACGTCACGTCATCGTCTCTTGCTACTTAAAATATTTGAACAAGGTTGACACAAGAAAGAGTATTTTTTACAATAATTTTCCAAAATATGAGTAAAACCATGTGTTATTGTAAAATGTCCCAAATAGACAGTTTCAAGTAAGGACATAATATTTTTTCCAGTCATTATTTGGATACATATTGTACATCAATTAATACGTAACGGGCTCATACACTGAACTAAAAATAATAATAATCAATGGATGTTTATCTGTGGATTAGGTTATATTTGAGTAAATCACATAATATTCTCTGACCTATGCGATTAAGTAATATTTATAATCCGAGATAATTGACTCTCAACTCTCATAAGTCGTCACCTTGTTGTGTTTCGTTAAGAAAAATTATTTAATTACGTTGGTCCACGTGATAACATCAGTTCCACCAATAGAAGTGTTTTTACATAAGATATTTAAATTTAATGTTTATATAGCATCTCAATATTGTGTACCTATCATGATCTTCGATTCTTTGAAATTTTCAGTTCTTTCTACGCTCACGCGCTCAATCCCATACTCGAGGGAGTAATCGCCGGTAATAATATAACAATTATTGATATTTCCCGTGATTAACAAAATCAACGCGTGTGCTAATTGCTGATGCTCTATACTCATTAAAACTGAATCAGATATTACAGCACTTATTCATTATCTTTGTTGATCGGAAAGATAATCAAATTTCAATGAAGGGTTAGAGAGCTATTGCTATTAATTTTTCATTATGAAACGCAGTTTAAATCAATCTAAATTAAAGCTTTGATTGTTATGAGAAGTGTATTAAATCTATTAATACGCTTTAAACAATAATTACGTAAATCATAGTCTTATACCATATTCGAAATGCCCGAAACCAACGAAGAATACGAATACACTCCAGTACCGCGGAAAGAAAATGAAGAGGAACCATCATATCTTACAGAAACCGCACACTACATCACTGAAAATGGTACGGTCAATTTCACTGAGTCTGAGAAGAAAAGTACAGACTATGACAGGAAATTCTTATTCTTCGCAGCATGTGCAGGTACGGTTTAAGTCAATATTAATTAATTTATTATTTATTTGTATACTTATTTAAATAGTTTAATTGTAAGCATTGTCAATAGATGAGATTATGAGGAAGTACCATATGCAAATAATATTTGCATTTAACTGTCTTTACGTAGTAAAATTATTTAAATATTAATAGTTAATAAATAATGCATACATACCATGAACAGCTGTAATTGTTAAATGGCTACAAGAACGAATAATTTTGGATCATATCATTCAATGTTATTGTTATCTGAAAAGGAAACACCCTAAATATGTAAATGTTGTTTGAGTGACGTAAATATTTTCCATGTTCAAGGTCACGCAGTTTCCCAATATTTGAAAATTTACTAAGATGTTTTCAGGAAAAGATTTCTAAATTTGTTGACTTTGAAAAAAAAGCATGTTGAACATCTTTTGAATAATTGTCATAGCCTGTTGATTGTATGATTTTGCTTGTATTTACAAATTTTGACAAAGTACTGATATGGTAATCAAATGTCACCAAAATGTTTAACGATTGTTAAACAATTTCATGAATACTACTAACTAACTTAAAAAACTTAATATCATGTCATTAGCAATTTGATTATTCTCTAATTAAAAAAATTATTTTATGCAAAAAAAATTCTAATAGTCTCTTGATTTCTCCTCGAACATATAGTCGAACATAGGGAATTCCCATGCAAGCAGGCGTCTAATTCTGTAAAATATTGGTTCTTCCAATTGTTTTAGAGATAAACGTTAATAAATTACCATTTGTGAAGATTGGGAAGATGCTTTTGTTGGTATATGTACATGTTACAGGCCAAACTGTATTCTAGCACAAACTAGTTTATTCTAGGACGAACTAGTTTATCCGCACTCGTATAAACTAGTTTTTCCTAGGCCGAACTAGTTTGTCTGAAGACATTTAGGATGAACTAGGCTTTCCGGATATGAATTTTTATTATTTCAGGCCAAACTAGTTTATCCTAGGACAAACTATAGTTCTTCCTAAATGCGTTCGGATAAACTAGTTTGTCCTAGGTCAAACTAGTTTATCGAACGCACTTAATATGAACTAGTTTTGCCGGATTGTTCATATATATTTTCCGGCCAACTAGGACAAACTAGTTTGGCCCGGGATTAACTAATTATAAAGGAATGAAAGAAGAAAGCTTGAGATAATTTTTAATGTTTAATTTTTAACGATTTATTTTCTTGAGATCGTTCAAATATTTCACAATCAATGGTGATTTTATATGACAGTACTGGAAGCTAAAGAAAAATCGAACTATTTATTTTACGATCGTACTATTTGATCCGAACGAAATAAAACTTTGGTGCAAAAACTAAATCAAATGTCATCAATTTTATATTTCTTGATGACCTCATTTAAAGGTATATCAATTAGGTATCTGCAAAAAATTATGTTGATTGTCAAATTTGATAGTTTTTTTTGTGTCAGTGAGGACGTTTGAAACCCCATACCCATCCTTATAGACGGAGAGCTGGCGGCCGCGAGGTACTATGATCGTACCTCCGGCTGGAATTTTGTGAGGTGGTTGGCGGAACCATCAACAAGTGTCATCCGCAAGGATTCAACATAAAACCTCTGCAAAAGGCACGCCAGACGACTCAAAGTCGAAGAAAATTTTACTCAAAAAATGTTCGTACCTCCGGCTGAAAATTTACGTAGTACTTGTTTCAAGGTCATAGATGAAGTATGTAATTCACCAGACGGCTAGCTCACTGCTAAAGTGGTGACAGACGTCCTCAAACATGTCATTTTTTTTCAATTTTTTTTTTTATTACCTCCGTCTGACATTCTTACAAATTGTCTCAGAGACCTTTTTTGAACACAAATAATAATTTCCAGACGAAAAGGCCCCTGCGATATCCCTCTGCAAAGCCGCGAAATTACTGCCCGCATCAAACTTGTGATTTTTTTTTCACAAATTTGATGCGGGAAGTAATTTCGCAGCTTTGCAGAGGGATATCGCAGGGGCCTTTTCGTCTGGCAATTATTATTTGTGTTCAAAAAGGTCTCTGAGACAATATGTAAGAATGTCAGACGGAGGTAACAAAAAAAATTGTGAAAAAAATCACAAGTTTGATGCGGGCAGTAATTTCGCGGCTTTTGCAGAGAGGTATCGCAGCGGCCTTTTCGTCTGGCAATTATTATTTGTGTTCAAAAAGGTCTCTGAGATAATATGTAAGAATGTCAGACGGAGGTAACAAAAAAAAATTGAGGAAAAAAGGGTCTCTGAGACAATATGTAAGAATGTCAGACGGAGGTAACAAAAAAAAAAAAATTGTGAAAAAAAAATCACAAGTTTGATGCGGGCAGTAATTTCGCAGCTTTGCAGAGGGATATCGCAGGGGCCTTTTCGTCTGGCAATTATTATTTGTATTCAAAAAGGTCTCTGAGACAATATGTAAGAATGTCAGACGGAGGTAACAAAAAAAAAAATTTGAAAAAAAAATGAAATGTTTGAGGACGTCTGTCACCACTTTAGCAGTGAGCTAGCCGTCTGGCGAATTACATACTTCATCTATGACCTTGAAACAAGTACTACGTAAATTTTCAGCTGGAGGTACGAACATTTTTTGAGTAAAATTTTCTTCGACTTTGAGTCGTCTGGCGTGCCTTTTGCAGAGGTTTTGTGTTGAATCCTTGCGGATGACACCTGTTGATGGTTCCGCCAACCACCTCACAAAATTCCAGCCGGAGGTACGATCATAGTACCTCGCGGCCGCCAGCTCTTACGCCCGTATTCACAAACGATAATTTCCTAAATAATTACGTAATCAATTATCTCCATCTCATTCTATTGCCAAAAAACTGCATATCTTCATCTCACTCATTAAATTAATTACGTAATTATTTAGGAAATTATCGTTTGTGAATACGGGCAATAGTCTATTAAAATTTGATAGAATGATAGAATGAGATAGAACTTTGGTACAAAAACTAAATCCAATAGCGTGAATTTTACTACTTTTTGACGTAAAACTCATTTGTCAAATGTCAAAAATAACGTTAGAGTCGCTGTCAAATTCAAAATTTTGAGGAGCATATAAAGGGGGTGGCGTGTGAGAGCTCAATTATCTAACAAAAATCATGTTAGTTTTCAATTTTGATGATTTCTTTGTCGGGGGCGTTTATAGTCCGTCTCCACCATAGAGATAGAATAGAGAGGAGACGACATGACGTGACACAGATGGGATCAGGTCCGCCATATTGATACGACTTTTATGTCAAACTTATGCTATTGTCGTGAGTGAAGGCTTTTTGTGATGTTTCATTTGATTTAAGGACGGTCTTTAAGATTTTTGGTGTTAAATCGAAAAAACAAAGATGGTTTCTTGTGCAGTTCGTACCTGCTGTAGTAGAGACTGCGTTGATAAAAAAAATCCTTCGAAATAAGATTTCAAAGGTAAGTGTCAACAATATACAGGACCGTACCTATTTGCATAGTATACTAAAAATCTGAAATTGAAAATGACCATGATTATTTGCCGGATATTTTATATTCTTTTATTGACTTGAAAAACACAAAAGGTCTGCAATATCCATCTGAAGACGTGTTAAAAATATGTATGAAATGTGAGAAACATTTTTATTTATGAAAATTTTGCAAATAAAAATTAAGTCTGACCCTGTCGAGACGCCATATTGTTACTCCTATAAGCTCCACCCAGTGATGCCCTTTTTTAATGTAATATTAGGTGATCATAGCGGCTCCTTTCTTTTCTATCTCTATGGTCTCCACCCTCTTTAAATTCTGAGCCGACTAGTCAAAGTTTAAAACTAACATAATTTTTGCTTAGATAATTGAAATACCTTCAAAATGAGCTCTCACAGGACAGGACCACCCCCATGCTCGTCAAAATTTTAAAATTGACAGTGACTAGTGCAACGTCATCTTTGACATTTGAAAAATCAGTTTTACGTCAAAAAGTAGTAAAATTCACTCCATTTGGTGTAGTTATTTTCCCAAAGTTTTATCTCATTCGGAATCAAATTTGAGATCGGTAGGGGGACTATAAACGTCCTCACTGTATAAGTAGTAGATTGTAGAATGCACAACATACGAAGGAACAAGATGGTAAACATTTATTATTTAATTATATTTCTTCTTCTTTTTTTCGTTTCTCCCAATACTTTTAAAAAAACAATCATTATTTACTATGAAATATTTGAATGATCTCGAAAAAACTAAATGTAAATAATCAAAGTATTTCTTGTTACTCAAAATTATCTTTATTTTTCTCCTCTTATTCCTTTAATATCAGTTTATTCTATGACAAACTAGTTTGTCCTGGGATAAACTAGTTTGACCTGAAATTGGCAAAACTAGTTCATATAAGCGCGTTAGGACAAACTAGTTTGGCCAAATAAAAACTAGTTTATCCGAAAGCATCTAGGATAAACTAGTTTGTCCTATGATAAACTAGTATATCCTTATCCTAGGATAAACTAGTTTGTCCTAAAAAACAGTTTTGCCAGTAACATACACACATTTTAAGTCTGTTCTGGTATTTTCCAAAAAATAAGTAAAAAATTTCAATTTATGACGTCACTTTAGTTGTTTTCATTTCGTTGTAACGTAATCTTCGTCATTTGACGTTATTTTTAATTTTTAAAGTAATTGCTTTTACGAAAATGACGTCTTAAATAATTGAAAACTTTTGCAAGGCTTAAGAAAAAACCACGCAACTTTTCAATCTTAATTAATAATAATTAATTTAATAGATTTCTATTAAAACAATTGGGAGGCAATATTTACAGAAATCAATATTCACATGAGTGAATTCCCATTGTTTGTAAAATCAACATTAAAACAAAATAAAAAATTTCAAAATTATTATTTTGCTTGTTATCATGATTCCATCACAATTTTTGTAAAAGGTTTTATAGATCTGAAATATTGAAGATTGTAGGAACTTAGGGTAACTGACTACCCATCACTTAGGTCCATATTTTTGGACCATTAATCTAAATTTGGGCATATCCCGAACATCATTTTTCAGTCAACTTCCGCGCAGTTAACCAGCTTCCAGGATACAATATTGAATGATATTATGGTGGACCAGCTCCAAAATTTGGTTTTAAATTTTGTTGTAATTTTGGCAATTATGACCAAGTGTTCCGGCCACGTTTTATAATGGCCAGACTTCAGCCCCATTGCTCTTATTTTTGCGTGTCCAGTTATTGTGTAACAACAAGTCGCTCTCTTGACAACTTCAATAATTATTTTCTCCCTATTAACTCCGATAGTCAATGACTCTGCTTTGATGTCACGATTTATAAGTGTGCCATTATTTGAAGTAGGTATAAGACGTCCTCTTAGTATAACATCACCTGATTTTTTAAATTCTTTTCATCGCTTGGTAACACCGCAAAAATTAAAGGTGATGCGAGAAAATACATTGTGAAATATCAGAGTTATAAAAATTGTCATATAATATTTTATTGTCGGTGATAACCTTTACCAGAGTAGTGGCAATTTTTGAAGCTAAGGTGTAGATTGGGTGCGCACAGAACTGATAGAGGTCAACTGTGAGCCATCCCTGATTAAGAAGATTGAGGCCAAATTGCTTTTATTGTCGTTTTGTCCTTTAGCTCAGCTAAATTTAAAAGGTACTTTCATGTCATGGTATAATGAGATAGTTCAAGACATTTTTCTCATTTTTTATTTATTTATTTTTATCTTGTTTTTTTTTTTCATTATATCTTGTTTTTGAGAATATTAGGATCAATTGCCACTCTGAAAGTCTTATGTGTGGCGTAGTAGGCCTAAAAGTATTGAATGTAATGATGTAGTATAGTAGCTTTCTTTCAATGTCTAAGCTTTGCAGATCTGCTCTGGGATGTAAATTGAGTTGCCAGCAATAGAACCCCCCCTCAGTCTCCCCGTCTGCTGCGCCAGTTGTGCTTCACTTGCTATAAGAATCCCAGCAATTGGAGTTGTGGTGTAAGTTTCGAAGTCTCTTTCCGAAATCCTCATACCGAGAGTACTATTATAGATATGTGAAAAATTAAACTGCTAATAGCGCCATCCTTGTTTTATCTTATTTAATTAAATTAAATAATTAGCAATTGTAATTAATTATTTCTAAGTAACTGCTAATTTATAATCAGTTACTCTTAAGTAACAATATGAATTTGGAAACATTTCAAATCGATCAAGAAAATATTCTTTTTCTACTCCTAACCTTTAATATGCATATTAAATATGAATCACCAGTGCTTTAATGGGTCTCATTAAGATACAAATTTTTATTAAAGCACTGGTCAAGTTATCCAATGGCAGAGGAGCATTTGCAATCGAATCGGTTCCCTTTCGCTCACAATCGGGTCGGTCCAAACCAACCGGAAGTCACAGAGTTGTCATACTCACGACAAAAATTGCCTTGTGATATAAGTTCTGTATTTCTGAAAAAAAATTCTGAACGTTTATTTAATTTAGAACATAAGTAACATTCAAAGAAAATTTATCAAGATTTTATGTTACCTTAATTAATTTGATAAGTAGGTATATCGTGTAAAAGATGGGAAGATAAAGTATTATATCATTCGTAACGCTCCGTGATAGTATTCAAAGCGGCAACGCTGCGACCGTCGCGTTGCGCAGGTAAACAATATCGTAATTAATGGCTGTCAATGTTATTAAAATTATTATTAATCTCAAAATCAAAGCGTAAAATTCGGAATTCGAACTTCGCATAATAAAAATTACGCAGTAGTGAGTAGTGCCCTTTAAACTTGATACTAAAACATGTCTCAGCAGAATAATCTTAGCGACGAAGAGAAAATTTCGTAATATGCGTAAACAAATAGCAACCTATCTTAACCTCAATGATCCGCAATTGTACACGGGTCATTGTTAAAATATATAATTTTTTAATCTTTTCTATGAAATAAAAAAGGGTCGTAGAAAAAATAGTGTATGGAACTCGCAGATAATGGCTATTAATACGCTCTTATGATGGTTAAGACACTCGCCTACGGCTCGTATCTTAACCATCATACTCACATATTAATAGCCTTCATTATAAGCTCGTTGCTTAATATACTATTAGCTCTGTAGAAGACTTTCAGCCCTTCTAGTTTTTAATAAAAAAATTCACGTTCCTAGTACCAACCTTAAACTTGGTTTTTGATAAATCTAAAGAACATTGAACTTGCATTATAATGTAAATAAGCTTCATAATTTATTGTTGCGATCGATTTCAAGTAGGCGTGTTGAAATATAATGATGGACGATATTGTTTGTATTATTTTTACAATTAGTGACTAATCTTTTTCCTATTTTCGAATGTTTACTGTTAAGAGATAATGAATACCTACATAGATGAACTCGTTATTAATAGGTTTACAGTCAATGCCAGATATGTAATAAAATTAGTTTTGAAAATTTCCCAATGCTAGTGATTATTGTACATTTTTAATTGCAAATGCTAATTATTTAGATTAACTTATTAGTATATAAGAACCTAATTATGATATGCAGTTTGTGCATTTAATAATTTTATTATAACTATAATAATTTGATTTAAGAAGCCGTCAAGCTGGCAACATTGATATTGAATGAATAAGCATACTTACAAGAAATAAAGGTATCGACAGCCTAGCGGTTAAAGCCATTGTCCTGCGAATCAAAGATCCTGGGTTCGCGTCTCAAATAAATCGATAAGCTTTTTTTTCTATATAAAATTGAAAAGATTTCAATAATTAATAAATTACATACAGTCGAGCAAAATGTAAGCACAACTTACTCTCTAAAAAATTAACATAGAAAGCAGTCAAAGATATTATTGATTTTTCTTTTTCTTGAATTACTTGTTTGATAATAATTTACAAATTTTCAACATTTTTTGATAATTTGAGTTGGAATTGTAAGTGAGGTAGATATAGGGTGAACAACATCCAAAAACGACACTCGTTTTTTTAAACTTTTATTTTTTATTTCTTGAACCGCTCTTGTTATGTGACCGATTTTTGGCGCAAGTCTCGGACATGGGAAGGGAGAACCAGGTATAAAAACGGAGGGAATCAGTTTTTTGCCCCCCGGTTAGCTATGAGTCATCGGAAAAAATATTTTGGTAAAAAACCGCAAGATCTCGCGAGAGCGCACCTGGTGTAGCTCAGTAGCGAGTCCGTCCATTACTCACAGAGATATCGCCGTTTTCGTTCTTGTTTTTCCAAAAGGGGAGTCACGGGAAGTAACGGACGGAGTTGAAGGCATAATTCAGTGAGAGGCAATGAGTTTACAGGGGCGAAAAAAATTCACTCCTGTAAATTCATTTTATTCACCCAGGGTTTGAGAAACATTTTTTTTTGGGGAAACAGGCCAATTTTTGTGCGGATCGGTGTATTAGGGTCAAAGGCAGGATGAAGGGAAACCTAAGACACGCGGAATCAGACATAGCTCTCACGATTTTTGTCCAATATCGCGCAGCAAAAAAAAAGGAAACTAATTTTCTTGGCTTGGTCGTGTATCGACTGATAAATTTTCCTTTTTTTTTCTTTCAAAAATAAACAAATAGTGGGCAAAACAAAAAATTGAAAATTCTTTATTTTATTTTTATTTATTATTTTGCTGCACATCATTCATTCATCCCGCCTTCGACCCTAATAAACCGATCCGCACAAAAATTGCCCTGTTTCCAAAAAAAAATGTTTCCCAAACCCTTGGGAAACATGAATTTACAGGAGTGAATATTTTTCGCCCCTGTAAACTCATTGCCTCCCCTACTGAATTACGCCTCCAGATCCGTCCGTTACTCCCGGTAACTCCAGTTTTGGCAAAAAAAAACTAAGAATCAAAACGGCAATATCTCGATGAGTAATGGACGGATTCGCGACTACGCCACACCAGGTCG
This sequence comes from Malachius bipustulatus, assembly GCA_910589415.1. NCBI lineage: Eukaryota > Metazoa > Arthropoda > Insecta > Coleoptera > Melyridae > Malachius > Malachius bipustulatus. Next base: position 25,706,151 of record OU342635.1, read on the forward strand.
TGCGCTTTCGGGAGATTCCGTTTTTTTATCTCAAAATTTTTTTTGGCCAACGACTCACAGCTAACCTATTGCAAAAAAACCGTTTCCCCCCGTTTTTATACCTGGTTTTCGCCCCCCTCCCCATCTTTATTAAGAGAGCACATCAATCTTAACTATGTAAATATAAAACATCGTTGCTCAAGCTCATTTGCTCATTCAGCCACAGACACATTTTTATTTTAATAAATAGTTTAATAGACTAGTTAGTACAACCATCCATGACGAGACTCGAATCCGTTCGTGGCAATCCCAATGACTTAGTCGCGTGCTACGCTAAGCCGCTGCGCTACCGACCTCTCCAACGATATACCTTTTTAAGCGTTGTAATACATACGGTCTACTTACTTATTACAATAATAATAAAATCAGTTTTTTAATTTGATAGGTAGGTACTATCCAACAAACATGAATGTTTTAAACTGTCTAATGACATTATTAATTTTTAATAAGAATTATCAGTTTTTAGTATTTAAGCGATTTCAAATAATATCTAACCTCTCACATATTCTACAAGTGTGACTTTTGATGAAATATTGTTGAATCACCTTGAAGTAACCTTTTAATTTTGAAAATCGTTTGCCAATAATAATATCCGATTGTTTATATAAACTTCAATTAACCACATCTATATCTAAATAAAATCACTGAAATAAAACACTGTCTTCAATAAATCATTTATATTGATTGCATTTTCTGGCTGCAATAAAAACTAGCTACATGAAAAAGTCCTTAACGTATATCCCGTTCACGATGTTCTTAAAGCAGAGTTGACACGCCCAGAAACATAGAACAGCAATTTTGGAAAATAAAAGGACAAATAATGCATTAAGAATTAGCTTTATGCATTAAGAATTAGCTTTTTCTTGATCACTATTTAGTTGTGAAAAATTTATTTTGCTGCTTTTTTTTGCAGTTACGATTTTACGTGAAAAAATTTTAATTTTGTTTCACACTCGTGCAAAGTCGTGCATGTGAAAATATTTTAATAACAGTGTGATCTTGATATTTTTGCCGTTTGACCAACAAAATTAATTTTTTCACGAAGCAATTAGACTCCAATTAGTCTCTAATTATTAGAGACTAAAAAGCGCCAAATCTAGCACTAAGTAGGTAGGCACTTAAATTTTAAGTTTGATTGACATTATCAGTTTATTCTTCAAAATTATTTTGCTAAGTTTATGAACGTATACAGAGTGGCTGACTTTTCATTGTTCAGCTTGTACTTACTGAAATATGAAAGATAGAAAAAATTAAATTAGAAAATTGTCAACTAAATTCGATCTACACAATGGTGTACACAATTTTTTCCAGGGTCTACCTTTTTTAAACTAGAATAGTAAACTTTGTTTTTTTGTAATAGGACACCCTCATAGGTTATTGTTATTTTATTTTCAAGTTATCTAAAAAAATACAACAAGGATCGTTTTTACAGTTGGAGTAAGCAATTCGAGAATTGAAAACAAGTGTAAATCAAAATTTTTCAATTTCACAGCACTGTACCGGGTGGGCATTTAAGAATGGACAGCGGCCATATCTTGGGAAATATTGATCCTACAGTTTCAAAATTAAAATTTTCCAGACATAAAAAACTATGAGAAATGCAATGAAAATATTTTCAAGATGGTCGCACTTCCGGAAATACCGGAAGTTGACACCTGCTTCGTTATTTTAACGGGGACACCCTTTATATTATTGCATTTTTAAATTGCCTGGAAAAATCGAATCCAGGTGGTTTTCACAATTGGAATTTAGGTTGAGTAGTTTATGAGTTATAAACAAGTGAAAATCGCAATTTTCAATTTTCAAAACATCTCACATTGAAAACGGCTCAAGATATTTAAAAACGGCTTAAATGTCCCTATCTTAACTTTTTACAAGGTATCCAACCATGTGGTTTAAATTTTTATATAGGGTGATGAAAATTAAGAGATTTTTCATTAACCTGTAGAAAAATCTAAACTACATAATAGAATACCTTGTAAAAAGTTAAGATAGGGACATGTAAGCCGTTTTTAAATATCTTGAGCCGTTTTCAATGTGAGATGTTTTGAAAATTGAAAATTGCGATTTTCACTTGTTTATAACTCATAAACTACTCAACCTAAATTCCAATTGTGAAAACCACCTGTATTCGATTTTTCCAGGTAATTTAAAAATGAAATAATATAAAGTCCCCGTTAAAATAACGAAGCAGGTGTCAACTTCCGGTATTTCCGGAAGTGCGACCATCTTGAAAATATTTTCATTGCATTTCGCATAGTCACTTAAGTCTGGAAAATTTTAATTTTGAAACTGTAGGATCAATATTTCCCAAGATATGGCCGCTGTCCATTCTTAAATGCCCACCCGGTACATCCAGAACGGCCCAAGATGTCAGAAAACGGCTTAAATGTTCCTATCTTAACTTTTCATATAGTATCCTACTCTGTCGTTACAATGTTTATACAGTTGGATAACTACTTCAAAAGTTAAGATAGGGACATGTAGGCCGTTTTCCACTATCTTGAGCCGTTTTCGAGGTACGCTGGTATAAATTTGGAAAATTTCGATTTTCCCTTTTGTCTTAACTCTCAAATTGCAAATTTTAAACTCCAACTGTAAAAACGATCCCTATTGTATTTTTTAGATAACTTGAAAATGTAATAACATTTGAAGTGTTATTTCGCTCCTGTTGCGCTTTACTATGAACATTCAGTGATTGAGCCGTGATTTAATAGTCCATCCCTGGGAGCGGATTCACATTCATTTTAATTATTATGACATTAAAAAACACAAAGTTGGCCTTTTACCTTAAAACAGGTGGGCCCTGGAAAAAAATTGTATACACCATTGTGTAGATCGAATTTAGTTCGACAATTTTCTAATTTAACTTTTTACCTTTCATATTTCAGTAAATACAAGCTAGACAATGAAAAGCCGCCCTGTAGAGTTAGCCGTGGACAATTTGAATTATGCTATATCTTTTATTTAAGATACGCCCACTTTTAGAGATGCTTTTACTGACAACTCATCGTGAATAACTCCGTACATGATGGTTTTGGAAAAAACAATCAAATAAATTCTAGTCACTTAGATAAAAATTAAAAGGCGATGAATTGGTAATAACACATTATTAGTAATTGATTTTAATATGAAATTTGTATCAAAAAGGTTCCTTGCTGATGGATGGTCTTTCATATCAAAAAAATAATATGAGCACCCTCTTCTAAGTAAGAGCCCCTTATAGGAGACATCATAAAGTAGCATTTTATTATATTCTTTATTAATATCAAGAAACTTACAAAATTGAAATAAAACACACTTTATCTGCTATAAGAAGCATTCAATAAATAATTTGTTGGTTTTTCACTAAGGTTGTAAGGGATGGAAAGAGCCACCCCTAAAACTAAAAAAAAAAACTAGAAAATTAAACAATAAATTGCTTTAGGTCCACATATCTGGAGTCCAGGAGCTTTGAACCAAGAGATATGATTTAGTCAAGGGTATTAACATGCCCCATTGAATATATACTCTTTTACAAAGAATGACTTCTTTCAGGTTGAGGCGTTAAAGAGAATCAAACCAACCATGACTAGTAGTGGTTGAGTCAGATTCCTGGCTTCCTTGTTCGCGATGGTGGGACTATCCTTGCTGAGCTGTTACTCATAATATACAATCAGTGTTTGTCACAGAGCTCATTTCTCAACTCTTGTAAGATCGCTAAAGTATGTCGCGTCTTTGTCTTCCGTCAGTCTTCTCCAAAATTTTTGAAGCCATATTGTATAAATATAAGCTTCCTCATGTTTATAATTGAACTTCCCTAGTCAATAGATAAGGAACATCGAGATAAGGAACAATCGAATAGATCATAAGGAACATAATTCTCAGAAAACTGGATAATTTTGGTTTTTCTAGCAGTCTAATTTCGTTAATTAGTTCGTATCTCTTTGGAAGGCAACTTTATGTTTTCTATATTGGCTTTTCTTCTCACTATTATGCTTCGACTTCGGGTATTCCGCAGGGATCGAATCTGGGTCCAGTACTTTTTCAACTGTTTGTAAATAGAAGATCTACCAGGTAGTATTGTCTGCGAAAAGTTGATGTTTGCCGACGATTTCAAGAAATTTAGAGCAATTCCCTGTGAACAAGATACAGAATCCTTGCAATCTGACTTGAACAAAGTTTAATGCTGTAATGAAAATTATTTATCACTATATCGATAAATGTACAGTGGTAACTTATTCGTGACTCAAGGATCCCACAATCTCTATCCTTACATGATTGCCAACCAACACAGCTGAAAAGGTCTGATACCATTAAAGATTTGGGAGTTCATTTTGACCCCAAACTTTCTTTTAAACATCACGTAAATACCACAGCATCTTCAGCTCTCAAGGTTTTGGGATTACTGTCCCGAAATACCAGATCATTTGAGAAACTTAGATGCTTGAAGGAGCTGTATTTCGTTTTTATGAGGTCAAAAATGGAATACATGCTGCAGTGGTTGACGCCCTCTACGGAGGGGCTTTACCTCTTTCAAATTATTTCTAACTTTCAAATTATAATAATTTTGTAAGGTCAAAGCTAATTTATCGTTTATATTTTCAGGAAATCTAGCGGCTTATACTTGTGGAACAGCGTTCGGATGGACTTCACCTGAAATACCCATCCTGAGAGGCAACGACACGGTCCTTCCCGAACAACTCACTGAAAGTCAAGACGCTTGGGTCGGATCCTTACTGCCGTTAGGAGCAGCCATCGGTCCGTTTGCAGCTGGAATAGCGGCAGACAAAATAGGAAGAAAGAAGTCGCTTTTAATCAGTATTATTCCCTTCATTGTCGCTTTCTTAATTTTCGCGTTAGGTTCACAAGTTTTTCACTTTTACGTAGGTAGATTCCTTTGCGGTTTAGGAACTGGCATAATTTTCACCGTTTTGCCAATGTACATCGGTGAAATTTCTGATGATAACGTTAGAGGGTCTCTTGGCTCGTTCTTACAATTATTCGTTGTTATAGGGTTATTGTATTCCTATGCTGTGGGACCTTTTGTTTCGATTTCAGTTTTAAATTTTTCTTGCGTTGTTGTTCCAGTAGTTTTCTTCGCTGTTTTTATGATCTTCGTTCCAGAGAGTCCTTATTTCCTGGTACGAAAAAATGACATCGACGGAGCTGAAGCCGCGTTGACGAAGTTGAGATCAACTTCTATACTGGGTGTTAAGAAGGAACTTGATGAAATTAAAAAAAGTGTACACGAAGCTATGAGTAACAAAGCTTCCTTTATGGATATCTTCAAATCGAAAGGTTTGACAAAAGCATTAATAATATCTCTAAGCTTAGTGGGTTTTCAACAGTTATCAGGAATTAATGTAGTCTTATTCTTCGCGCAGAGTATATTTATAGACGCCGGTAGTAGTTTATCTCCTGCGATTGCAACCATAATAATAGGCGTCGTTCAAATTCTAGCCAGCACTGTTACCCCCGTGTTAGTCGAAAAGAAGGGGAAAAAGTTTCTCTTACTTATTTCAGCAATAGGCATGGCCATCTCACTCGGACTATTGGCTCTATTTTTCTTTCTCAAGAATGCGGGCAATGATATATCTTCCTTATCGTGGTTACCAATAGCCAGTCTTATTGGTTATATTATAACTTACTGTCTCGGATTTGGACCCTTGCCATGGGCCATTATGGGAGAACTCTTCCCGGGAAATGTTAAGTCGTCAGCTTCAACTGCCACCGCTGCTTTTTGCTGGATGATGGGATTTTTGATCACCAAATATTTCAGCCTCCTTTCTGATGCGATTGGAAAATCAGGATCCTTCGGCCTGTTTTCTATTTGTTGCATTTGGGCAGGTCTTTTTGTAGTAAAAATTGTCCCGGAAACTTCCGGTAAAAGTTTGCAAGAAATTCAAGCGATTCTTAGTGGCGATGAAGGTGTTGACACCAAAGAATCAGTATAAATTTTTTATTACAAATAGGTAACTTAATGTATTTATGGATTTTAATTTTAAGGATATTTAAATAATTTTTAATAGATGAACATGATTTTTCATAGTTAATATTAGGAAGAGGAAGTACGTTAAAGTACCGGAATTGTTTATTTATAGTAGATCATTTAAAATAAATTTGTTGTTACTTTGTGTTATTTTTATTACAAAAATACAAAATTTAAAAACATAATATAATTTTTAAACTATTTGTTGTTTTATTCGAGCATAGGTACCTACCTAAATAATAAGAAACCTTCTTGCGCATCAATTGCATAGTGTATTTTTACGCGATTCAATTATGAATATTTTCATCGCTTTTTAAATTGGCTCTCTGAAACTTTTCATAGTCAATCATATTAGCGTAGTGGTTGACTTTGAAAATTTCATTTCATTTCATTTGGAAACGTGCCATAAAATGGATTTTTTATTTTACCAAAACAAAAAATTTGCCAAAATTTAACAATTTTGTCCCTTTTCCTACCCGCGCCACTGGTTTATTAATAGAAATACCTAATGCAAATTTTATTTCATTAACTCCAATTTCAAAAAATGTTCTTCCAATCTTGTTAATTTGTTTAGAAAGTTTTTTCTATCTTGCTTATCAGGGGTTCAAAAATATTTTTTTCCCGTAAAAATCAAAAGGCCGTCATTTTGGAACGGCTAGACCGATTTTACTCAAATGCAGCACCAGCCCACTCGTTGTAGATTCTCACAAAAATTTTAGCTACCTAGATTGAAAACTGTGATCAGAAATAGTGCCTCATGAACCGGATTTTTGGAATCTTGAAAGGACACCCTGTAAGAAGTAACGCGAATTTTGGAATTTTTTCAACAAAAATCTAACGCCATTCCAAATATTTACAAGGATCCAAAATTTAGTTCACTAATCTTGAAATGATAAAGCTACAGGGGCATTTTTAAAATCAAATTTTTCTCGATTTTGGAGAATGTTATTCCAAGTCTCTGAGTACGAAGATACAGAGTGCTTTCTATCGTTGGGCATAAATTTGAAACGGTTATTTTTGCAACGGTCTGAAGAAATCCAACATACTTTTGCAAAAATTATGTTGGATATTAGAAAATCTAAGACCGTACTTTAAAAGGAATGATTTTTCACTTTCTTAACAGAAAAGTCAATTTTCCGATCGACTTTGGAAAAATGGCATTGGATTCGGAAAGAGCTGAAAAATGCTATGAAATGAGCTTCTTAAATCGAACGGCACACTTCAACCAGTTTCACCAAAAAGCAGAACAAAAGTTAAAAGGTTTGATGTATTTTTGTGAAGCTGTTCAAAGTGTGCCGTTCTATTTAGGAAGCGTATTTCGAAGAATTTTTCCTTTATTTTCCGAGACCGTTGTTGTTTTTTCCGCAAGTCGATCGAAAAATGCGTTTTTTTTGCATTACAATTTCTTAATTTGATCTTATTTTGTCAAACTGGTCGAAAAAACTCATTTCATGGAATTTTTCTTGTTCTTTCCGAATCCGATCTCGTTTTTTCCGAAATTCCATCAGAAAATGTGTTTTTTTTTCAAAAAAAAAAAATGCGAACAATTTTTCTTCAAGTAAAGTCTTGGTAATTAAATTTTAAAATTCTTGCAATAGGCTATTCACATGAATTCGTAGAACGACAGCTTTTGAATTGATTTTCAATTAATTTTGAGGAAAATTAGAAACAATTTGGGCAAATTGATAATTAAAATTTAGGCAGCTGCAAGTTCGCAATTTGATCTTATTTTGTGAAACTGGTGGAGCTTGCCTAGTGATTGAAAAAGCTCATTTCATGGCATGTTTCCTGTACTTTTAAAATGTGATTTTCTGTCAAAAAGTGCAAATAATTTCCTTACAACTATATACGGTCATGGATTTTCAATTTGCTGACAGTTCATCTTGAAGTGCCTCGGTAGAAAAATGTTTCTGCTAAATTTTGTAGATTCCATCAAACTATTGCAAAGATATCGCCGTTTAAAATTTAAGCCCAAACATAGAAAATATAACCTGTATTATCGTACCTGTAGGCATAAAAAAAATTGTCATAGATTTTTAGACTTGCCTCGATGTGCCCTACTTATTGGCATTTACTAGCTTTATACAGGGTGTTAAGAAAATGACGGATAAACTCTTCAGTACCTTGGAGGGGACACTCAGTAAAGTAAGGGAAAAATAATTTAAAAAATCCAGATCTACATTTTAAAAGATATAAGCAAAATATTGAACAATAAATTTGGCAACGTTTAACATGATAACTGCTGCTATTTGGTAATTTCGTCTAATTTCTAACAATGTAGGTAGTTAAGGTAACAAAACCGTTGTTGCCAAATTTTTCAGCATCTTCAGAAAAGACAAAAAAATCTTATTAAATTTTCCAAGCCAGTAATACATCTTAAGCAATTTTTTTAATTGATAACGATTAAAGTACCCTTTTTTATATCTGTAAAATCATCTAGTTTTTGCAAATACCGAAAAACAAAGATAGTAAAATGTTAAGTTTGGCATTTTTTATCTCACCAAATTGAAGACCAGAATTTTTAAAATTATTTTTCCCGTACTCTACTGAGTGTCCCCTACAATGTACTAAAGAGTTTATCCGTCATTTTCTTAACACCCTGTATACCGTAATGCTACGAGGTGCTTCCTAAAAGATATAGAAATTGATTTTCTAAGCCTGTTTTGTTGAGCCCGCATGTGTAAATAAGATTTGTTGAGGCTATGAAAATATTGAGGTGTCAGTTTGGTGCAATCGTTGCATTTATGAATAGAACTTATCAAAATATGAGACAATTTCATCCAATTTCAGAAAAACAGAAGTAAATGTGTATTTTCGATATTCTGGAATTTTACCTACTCAACAATACAACTAAGAACTAGAACTAACACTTCCTTTAAGTACTTACAAGTGATATGAAACTGATTACAATAATAATTAATAATTGCAATTAAGTTTCCATTGCCTAAATATGTGAACATCATAATATTATTATAAGTATGTAATCGGTAGGTATAGGTATTGTCCTTTCGCCCTTGTAATGTAGTTTATCTCAATAATCATCACATTGTCGTTTATCTCTCATCGATTCATAAATGATCGATTATTTGCAAAAATTCTTGCTTGTAATTTTCTTAATTTATGCAGAAATGTATGGACATGAGAGAAGACAATGAGAAAATATTAAAGTTCATTTATACTTCATTAAGATTAAGTAAAGCCATTCTTATGCTAAAATTTGGCATTTGTAATTAAGTAGGTACTCGTATGATTATCGTAATATATTTAAATGCTAATGAAACAAAAAAGATACACAGTCCAGTAATAAAAGAAATATAGATCTTTTTAGAAATCTTGAGAGAAAGAAAAGACGTCGAGACAACCTGGAAATAAATACGAAATTGAACGACAATCTCATTAATTATTATGTTTCATTTGCTAACAAAAAGAAGACAGGACATATCAAGTATGTTCAAAAACTTAAAAAAAAGAAATAAATTTATTTTATTATTTTTTTCTTAATGCCTTTACACCGCAACAGTGAACACAACAGGCGTTTCTTTACTATTTTCGCTTCATGATAATTGTTCAGTAACTTCCTTTATTAAAGAATAAATTATTTAGAATGCACTTAATTCTATATAATTGACAAAACTAAGAAACTTTTTGAAGAATCAAAATTGAGAGTAATCGTTGGAGCAAATAATTACACTATTATTATTTTTATTTTTAATTACATATTTTTCAAGTTTAATGAGTTAGGAAACATTTCACGATATCTTGAACTTTGAATACTTAACCATTTTTTAATAAAAAGATTTTTTACTCCAATTATAAAAAAGAAACCATATGTTTAGATGACATTACCACTCAGTTTCATATTCAAGAAGGCTGCAAATTTTTTTTTTTATGAGTGCTATCATTTTTTAGATAAAATCTTTATTTTTGTACTATTTTTATATAAATAATTTCTAATTTAATTAATTTACAAACTACCAAGTCGAAAAAAATATTGAAGATTAACTTTATGTAACTTTAATTGAAATTTTTTCATAACCACATAATATTTATACAACATTTTCATTATTAATCATTCATTGCCTTGTAATTTGTAATACATGACATATGGAAGCGCATTTGATTCAATTTGTTATAGTAAATTATAATAATAACAACGCAACAAATTTGATTCATATTTGATTCGTTATAATAACAATAATCATGATAGGTAATAATAAATAGAAGATAACAATAATAACAATAAAAATTATTTGATTTTCGCAACAATCACAAATTTATAATGACCTGTTTTTCATTAACACGACCTCGACTTCTACTGACTGCAAATGAGCGAATTGTAGACACTTATTATTATTCTACCTGACGCCTGTAATAAAAACCATACAGGTATAGTAAAAAGTTTGACATCCAAAAATATATGCAGATGAATAGGTACTTCTGGAAAAAGAACCTATATCTTTGAAGATTAGCGATTTTAGTAAGCTAATAAGAAGTAACTAGCAGAAATATTTCGTAGATAAGAAGTGAAGCCTTCTTAAGTAAAACCTTCTTAAGAGAAGCCTGAGATGAGTAAAAAAAGATAAAAGTATTATTAATATAAGTAAGAATTCATCTTAACAATTGTATTATAAGTGAAGAAGGGAATTAAATCGTATATCAATCCAACTTTATCAATCCATCATAATTTCCATTTCCATCAGGAATTAATAAACCCAGCCTAAACAAGTATTTTGCGAATGGGCTTTGAATAAATCCGAAGTATGTTCACAAGTCGACCTTCACCAAGGATAGCAAAGACCAATGCGATGTAATCTCCATCATCATCCAAGAGAATATCCAAAAAAAATTCCCAATTGGTGGGCATCTTGGTGACTCCCCAATTGAGGAAAATATTTTTTAAATTAGAAAAAAAAAATCCGCGTATACTTAATTGGCCACAAAAGATTCGTTATTATGTACCTATATCATAAAGTATTCTTCCAAAATGCATCTTGATAAAATATTACGAAATACGAGCGATAATGTGGATAAGGCAGGCGCTCTTATCCGCTCAGTTTTTCTACTGCCAAAATCAGAGTTTGCACTTGATAGTCGCCAAATGGGCGAGAAACCTTCTTATCAATGGTAAAGATGAAAATCTATATTTTGATTGTAATCGGCCTTTCCACTGTCGAGATATAAAGTTCGACTGATCCTAGACTTTTCAGCGCGATAATGACTATATCGGAGCATTATTTTGGAAGCGATGTTGTTCTGACAAATAGAAGTTAGGAAGAAAATATTTTTTTCCTAATTCCACATTTTTTATGTGCCAAACCACCTAGAGACAAATTTTCTTTTATTTTGTAATTATACGTTATCATTATCAACTTTAGCCCATTTAAACTTTGAAAAATTGTTATTGGTGATGCCGACACATATACACGAACTTGACTTCACTGTCAATTTTCAAGGAAGTATGTGAATTTTTTTTTAGCCCCCGGAAAAGATCTTTGCAAGAAGCAAATTGGAAGAAAATATTTTTTTCTCAATTGGGGGGCTGCTTAGAAGCCCCCAATTGAGGGCTTCCAAATTGTAGAAGTTTTTTTAAACCACTGAAGCGATTTTGATGAAACTTGGTACGACGTTATGGTTTTATGGGACAAAAAGTGCAATACTGAAATTATTACTCATGACGTTAATTCATTGATGAAGATCAGGGATTTTTTAGGTTACATAAAGTGTGAATATTTATTTTTGAAATAAATTTTTTATTTTTTTTATGGAGGTTTCTTGACTTATAGAAGAAAAACTTCTTCTTCCTATATTAAATCCTAATTTGATGAAAACTATAACACTCATTTTTTTTTTCTTGCTAATTATCTGCTTCAAGGATAGTCATAGAAAAAAGAAGATACATTTTTATCAGTTAAAAAAACATCCATAATAAACATACCTACCTAATGTATTCATTTAGTAGAGTTTGCGCTTACTAAACTTTCTTGATTGGATAATTTTTTTTAAGTGGGCCAATAGTTTCATTTATATAGCCTTTGTGTCTATTCAGACACAATTCATTCACCATTCATTTAAAAGACCTAATTTGGATACTATTATTTACTATTTAATACATTATATACAGGGTGATTCACAGTCGATGGTTCCTTAGACGTTTACGGGAAACGAGTCATTGGATTTTTCTGAAAATTTAGTCACTTGAATAATTAATTGGCTCTGCTCTATCGATCTAAAATATTTTCGGCATTGCGACGTTGCCGCTGAAAAACTGCAACAACGTTGATATTTTAAATGAGACACCCTGTATATTATTGCATTTTTAGGTTCGCTATTGCTTTCCGGTTATTTTTGTATAAACACTCCTATAGGTATACCTATTTTTAGCAGTTTTCGAGGAATTAAATAATTTCGTTACTTTTTAGTAAAAAAAAATACTATATTTAGGAATAGGTACGTGTTACATCATTTGAAAGGAATTCTAACTGTCTCTTAGAATATTTGATAATATACAGGGCCCTCCATTCAAAAAACCGCACTTTTCATAATTTTCATATGCAGCGGTAGGAGCACAATTTTTGAACGACCTTGTATAACGCAGAACGAATTTCTTTGCGTAGATCTAATACAGAGGACATTGGAAAATTATATCCAAAATTTCAGCTTTCTACAAATCAAAAAACCTTCTTGCGCATCAATCGCAGAAATAGTGTATTTTTATGCGATTCAATAATAAATATTTTCTTCCTATTTTTTTTTTATAATGAATATAATGAAAAAATAATCCGATTTTTTGGGGGGGAAAAGCGGAAAACCACCTACCTACCAAAAAAAAAGAATAGCCCTCTCGTGGTTTCGAACCCGCATCAACAGTTTACTATTTAGGCAAGGGTTCGCTGGCCTAATTAACTGAGCTAAAGGTGCCTTTCAAATATGTAGCGATGATCGAGTAGGTATATGTAGTACGTCCAATACTTCATCCTACACATTTTATTTTTTAAACTAGTCATATCTTAGTTATTAAAAGACCAATTTGAATACTTTTTTCACCCGCATGTAGGTGATTTAATTGTCGTTGCGATTGCTCTTCTAATTTTCAGAACCATTCATAATTGAATGTGAAAAAAAATAAAAAAGAAATTGAGAACCATTTCATCGATTTAATAAGTGCAAGCTAATTTTGCACAAGCGAAAAACTTTTTTGTTTTTCGTTTAAAGTGCTACATTAATCGAGGAGAATTGAAGCTAAGACATCAAATTATATGTTAAAGCAAAAAAAAATGGAAAATTTCGGTTCAACTTATTCAAAAATGGACTCATAAACGGTTATAGAATTGACACATTTTCACCCTTTTTCCTACCCACGACACTGGCTTATTAATGGAAAATATGCTAATTTTATTGCATTAACTCAAATTTCCAATAATTTTCTTCAAATCCTGTTAATTTGATTTCAAAGTTTTTTTCCCATCTTGCTCATACAGGGGTTCAAATATTAGCAAATTTTTTAAAAATTAAAATGACCGCCATTTTGAAACGGCTCGACCGATTTTGCTCAAGTACAATACCAGACCAGTTTTTATAGATATCTTACTCCCACAAAAATTTCAGCCTCCTAGATTCAAAACTGCGACCTGAAATTAGATGACAAAAACCGGATACCTGGAATTTTGAAGGGACACCCTGTAGAAGTGATGGGACTTTTGGAAAGTTTTTCAACGAAAATCCAACGTCATTCCCAAGCTTTACAAGGACCCAAAATTTCGTTCACTAATCTTAAAAGATAAAGCCACAGGAGCGTTTTTAAAATCGAAATTTCGCGATTTTGGAGAAATATATAAATATATAAAAATTATTATAATAGAAGTAATTGCCAAATAAATATATTAATGGAAAATTGTAATAAATTTTAAAAAACATCTGTCAAAGAAAATAGTTGACGAGAAATTACAAATTTTTTAATTCTTTTAATTACCAAATGTTTCCAGACCTATTGAATTGGTCAAATTATTAATCCCGAAGATGACCCAAATTGTTCGGTCGAAACGTTGATATTATAATAAAGACCACACTTTAAAAAAAGACTTTTGCCTATAGCCCTTAACAATTTTCCATTAATAAATATATAAATATATAAATATATATATAAATATATAAATATATATATATATATCGTGGGCAGGTGAATTTTGGAAAACCACTTTTTCGTGATCTGGGGGTCATGATCGGTGGACATTTGATGAGTTTGGGTGATTTTCGAAAAGTGATGTCGTCCTCAATAGTGTATTTTTTGTTAAAAAATACACTAACACCGCAGTAATAAACATTTAATGGGAGCCATGTTTTGACTAAAAAGTAACGAAATTATTTCATTCCTCGAAAACTGCTAAAATAGGTATCTACCTATAAGGAGTGTTTATACAAAAATAACCGGAAAACAATAGCGAACCCAGAAATGCAATAATATACAGGGTGTCTCATTTAAAATATCTATGTTGTTGCAAATTTTCAGCGGCAACGTCGCCATGCCGAAAATATTTCAGATCGATAGAGCAGAGCCAATAATTCACGTGACTAAATTTTCAGAAAAATCCAATGACTCGTTTCCCGTAAACGTTTAAGGTACCATCGACTGTGAATCACCCTGTATATTTATTCACTTTCAAGGTAATTTTGAATTAAAATTTATAGAAAATCTGTTGGTTTTTTGCTCCTAAGAGAATACAAAGAAATTATACAAAAAAGCCCCGGTGAAAAAGGCGACGATATCAACATTGACGAGAATATCACTGGGATGAAGTGTTAAAGAGTTAAGTTTTTCTAAAATGATATTCTGCTCAGATATTTGGCTAGAGAATAATTATGTCGAAGAACCAATGGCAGTGATAATGGGACGAAGAGGCACGTTAGGTTTGTGTACCTTTGGCAGTCCGTAAAGTGTTGGCGTCATCGCTTCGGTATTCATAATCAGCCGTTGTTTCCAATGAGACTCCTGAATGCTGCTCATTATGTTAATTATATGTTGAATATAAAAAAAAAGTATTCAAAAATTTCGCTTTTTTCACTGGTAACCTTTATCGGGTTTCTGGTTCTAAATGAAATTATTAATATAATGTGCAGAACAGATAATATTAATTTCATATATTACTGTCAGAATCACACATCTTTTGTGTGATTATGATACATTATGATGATTACTCATTATGATACAATAATTATTGTATATTGTTTGTTCCTTAGGAAATACCGCTGTTCGAAAAAAAAATAATAAATAAAAGAATAAATCAGTAGGTACCATTAAAACCATTAAACGAAGCGTTTTTCTACTTTAGACAACTCAGAGAACTTTATGGAATTTTTACATGCAAGTAAATATAAATGGTTTATATGTACCTATATAATAATTACAGTTCTGTGATAACATATTATACGTGTAACTATAGAATTAATTTGTATTAATTTCATTTTAATATGGCCATTAAGTGTGGGAAAAAAATTCTATGCGTAATCAAACCGTTTAATATAAATTTCATCAACAATGACGTTGAATTTAGCTGCGCTATTTCCATTATATTCATATAAGGTCTCGACATAGTAGTCTATAGCGGTAAAAGGCGCGGTTCTGTGATCCAAGAATCCTGGGTTCCGTTCCCAAACAAGTCGGCAATCTTTTTTTTTTCAATAAAAAAGATTTTATTACCAAAACTATTAAATTACATACCGCCGAAAGCGATTATTATTGGTAAGTAATCAAATGGAGTTAAATGGTGCAAAAATTATAAAAAAGAAATGTTTTGACATTGTGAATTATGACTTGCTCTATTTAAACCAAATTCTCATTAACACCAGAGTCGAATAAGTTAGTAACATAGGTAACTATGGATTATTATGTATGAGGACTGCATACAAATGGCTCGATAATGACGACACATTGTTATATCAAAACTATCGTGTGAGCAAATCAAAAAGTAATTTACGCATACTTTGAAAAAAGTCATGTCTGAGATTGTATCTGTAAACTGTAAACTATCAGAAATATTTTACTTTACAGTTTTACAGTTTCAATCTCAGACATGATTTTTTTTTGTAAAGCCTGTCTCAATCATGTTTTCATTCGCTCGCACGATGGAACTTCACTGTTTTGCCTAATCGTATTCATCATGCAATCGAAGGTTATAACGTATATACATAATATTTACACCGCCGCTTTTGAGTTTTGGCGCATATTCAATTTCCGATTAATAGCGTTTTTTCTTTCTGTTATTTCAAACCAGATGCTACGTTTGTGTTGATGTTATTTATTTAATTTCGGTCATGCATGCCAGGCGGAAGAGCGCCTACGTCTTTTCGGCTGATAAGATTTTGGTTGTTTAAAAAATTAGAGGTTGCGATTATAGATAAATGAGGAGGGTGAGATAACTATAATGCGATTATTCTATTCGGTTACGAGTACCTACTCGTAAGGTTAGTATTTATATTGCATAGGTGATCGCGGGATTGATTACTCTTTTCCGCTTAGAGTTAATCGAGGACTATTCATCGAGCGCTGTGATTTATTTTCTAAGCTCCTTCGAAATGGAATTAAAGTTTAGTTTTATTGCTATTGCTATGTCAACAGGTGAGTGTTTCTTCTTATTTGAAAATTTATTATTTATTATTCTTTTACAAAAGCGGGTTTTCTGAAATCGTATTAAATTGACGATTGTTTTACCCTTGTTCAGATAATTTAATGCGTTCGAAATTTATAACTACTTGAAAATTATTTACCAGCCTAATGGAAAAATGTGTCGTGACTCAAACTACGCAAACGCACCGGTTTGTTGGGGTTGAAATCTGAAAACATGAACCTAAGACCGTTTCTTGTGTAAGTTTCAAAAAATTTCCTCATCATGAATCAAATCGCAGTGATATAGAAAAAGTCATTTACAATAAAAAAATTCCCATAAGCGATTATTTACGGTTTTCGAATTAGGTAGGTACCTACCTATTCAATATTTTAGGATTTTTGAAAAAAGTGTTCCCATAAAAAAGTTACCAAAAAGTAGTTTAGTTTTGTAAAAAAAACTTTACTGTAGGTGTAATTTTTGGAATAATATTTTAATAATAATTATTATTGTTAATAATAATAATTGTTATTTTCAAATTGTTTTTTTTTTTGCATAATATGATATAAATTACATTCAAATTTAATGTTATTTTAATTTAGTAGGTATTGTTTTCCAAAAATACATCTTGATATTTGAATACAAAAAAAAAATACACTAACAGGAAACTTGTACATTATTCAGAAAAACTTGTATGTTTTATGTCCTTTATTAACAAATGTAGCCTTGATTCGATTATCTTTCTTCAAAATTAAAATTCTTCAAATTTGGTCAAAATATTCCATTTTAGAATTATCGTTCTACCTATATGGTAATATGAAGAATAATACATACGATATGGGTTTCAATTACGTTTGTTTACAGTACCTGAACTTCATAATTAAACACGATGAGGACATGTTATTCAGTTTCTATTTTACAAATAATTAAGAATTATATTTTTTTTCTAATCGATTATAGCACTTACTTATTTATTTCGAAAATCATAACATATCGAATCATTCAAAAATCGCAAATAATTGGACCACTACTTATGGGATTTTTTTGTTTAAAATTACGTACCCTATATAACTGGGTTTTGTTTGCTGGTGGATGATGTGGACAAACCGTTTCGCCCTCTAGGGCTCATCAGCTCGCTAGCTCGGTCATTGTGAACGCAACTTTCCAGTCATTGAGGCTTCTATAATTTCTTCAGGTCCGCTTGCTTCATTTCAAAGCCCACAACGCCGTCAGTGCGCTGGCCCTAAAGAGTCGGGGGTTTTCGTCCATGCAGGATACTTCTTAGATTCGGAAGAAACTTTATTGAGCCATTTATTGATAATAACTAAAGAGGGTTTTGGTTTATATTATGGACTATTGCTTATTATGGAGCTCTGCGTAAATGAGTTCCACCACATATTATTATTATTATTGTCTATAATAATACGAACCTTGAAAACAAAAAATCTAGAGATTGATTTAATAAATTGTTCCATCAAATTCAGATAGTATACTTCCACTTATTGGGCATTTATTTATTACTGTTTCAGTTAGAAAATTTCAGCAAAAGTTGTCATTTTGTTGTCTTCTCCATAATTCCGAAGAAATAATGAAATAAGGATTTTACTACCAGTTGTAGATAGTAGGTATTCAGTCATAGTAATTGGAAAAAATGGCTTAAATTTTTTTTTAAAGGTCAAAATAATTATTCGAAACCGTGACCTAATTGTATAATTACAAGTTATCCTTAAAGTGAATATGCCAGTTCACAAGTTTGTGTATTTAGGTGTGTAAAATTATTAACTTTTCAACATGTTTTTTGATCAAATTAAATCAAAACTTGGTGGTTCCATCTTATTAGTTCTTATCAGTATGTGACTCATTTTGTATAATTTGCATTTTGTGAAATATTAACTAGAATGTTTCTAATACTGAAAGATGCTTCTAGGCATGAGATCTAGCGGTGCATACATACCTATATTTATAGGAAGATAAATAATTTAGGGAAACTTTTATTTAAAAAATGTTTTCTTGATAGATCTGTTAAATAACAAAGAAAAAATTAAAAACTGTTTGACTCATTTAAAATTTTCTTTAATTTTAGGAATTTTCAAGAGAAACATAATTTCTGTTTTCCATCCACCCACAATTATATTACTTTGTGATTATAGGAAGATTAATAAAAAATTACGGTAGTCCTTTGGAAGGTCATTTGAAAAAGTACAGTGATCTCGCATCTGGAATACAGGGTGTTCTACAAGCTCTATGACTAACTTTGACAGATGGTAGGTTGCTTGATTTTAAACATATTTTTTTAATAAACATGGGTCCGATTCGTTTTTGTTTAGAAGTTACAAGCATTTAACCTTTATTAACAATCAACAATAAAAATTTAAATTAAATGATAATCACAAAACTTAAGACTATAAAAATTGTTCGAAATGTCCACCCTCAGCTTGAATGCAAGCCTCACATCGACGAACTAAAGATTCGGTCACTCGAAGAATGAGATTTGGATCATTTCTTATTCTTACCATTGGAATACCCATATACAAACACAATATCTGCATATTCCTCAGTCGAGAATAAATGCATTTTTTATTTATAACTTTCACACGAAATATCTAATAAATAATTAAAATGACACTAACAATTATTATTGTCATAACAACCGATATTTCTATTTATCAGCCTACGTTTTTCATTGAAGTAAGTGTATATTTTATAAGTGTACATTGGTTGACATAGGGCCGGTTGCACAAACGTAAATCAAGAATTTTCAGATAATTACTGATTTTAAAATGCCCTGTATTACCAAAATATTGGTCTGATATTGCTGAAAATAAGTTTTACTCCCTTTAAGAAGAGTTAATTACTGATTAAAATTACAAGATCATTTAATATAGTCGCCATATTTTCAAAATATGCAATTTAAAATCAGTAATTATCTGAAAATTATTAATTTACGTTTGTGCAACCGGCCCTATATAGTGTCTTAGTGACATAGCGACTTAGTGTCACTTCCTGGTTGACTGAAAAAATTACGATTCTTTAAATGCTTGTTACTTCTAAACAAAAACGAATCGGACCCATGTTTATTAAAAAAAATATGTTTAAAATCAAGCAACCTACCATCTGTCAAAGTTTGTCATAGAGCTTGTAGAACACCCTGTATATGTGACAAATGATTGTTTTTAGGTATAGGTAAAAATTATTAGCATGACTGAAATGTGACAAAAAAATCACTGATGTTGACAAAATCACACCAGCTTTGTTGTTAAACGTGTCAGAAAATCTAAAACTGCATGAAGTGCAAATAAAAATATTCTGTTCATTTTATTAAAAACGCATTTCAAACTTTTGAACAGCAAAACATCACGAAGGACTCTAATAATGAAAATTCTGATGATGCAGGCGACTGAAACTGCCTAATACTTCTTCTTGTTGTTATTCTTGTTGTTATTGTTTGTTATTATTATTTATATTAATAACAACAACGTAATATAATTGGCTTAAAAATCGGATATGATGTTGTGTCCACCACATCAAACACTCTGGAGGTCGTAGCAGTTTGGACGATATAGTCCTCACTTATGATGTTTTATATTCAAAGATTTCAAATTAATTAATAAAAACGTAAATGTCAAATATCAACTTTGTCCCATTTCTTTTGGAACACTGTTCCGCACAAATAAATTTTATACACCTCAACAGCTTCTCCTTTATACAAGACTCAAATCCGACTATCCTTGGAGTACTGTTTACCAGACGGGAGCTCACCTCCTATTGAAATGGATCGCACTTACGTAGGATGATAAGGAAATTATTTCCATCTCCCTCGTTAAATCAGCCCAAACCGAAAAAGCAAACAGTGCAAGAATAGGTACGTAATTACCTAAAGGTAAAATTGTTAGGAAATTAAATCGCAACCACGCGCCCTAAAATCCAATGGAATATTGAAGTCAACAAATTAGATATTCATAAAAGAGAATCGCTCTAGCTAAAAATATTCCAGCCTCTAAAAGACATCCGAATACCGGCAAAGCTAGGGTAGAAACGCACCAGATGTTAAGGCAGGCAGATATCAAGACACTCTCGAACCGCGTGACTGAGAATAGGTGACCTACATACAGACCGGGTGGAAAGATTTGTGAAATCATGAATCAAACAATAACCCCTTGCAAAGACAATCGTAAGTCGCTAGGTATTCCACCCACGATAATGAAAATTTCACCAATCAATAAAGCAAAGAAATAAATGAAGGTAGCCGGAAATTCACCACGGTCCCCAAACAGCGAGCAGGTGAAAACGCGAGATGAAAGTTAAGCCGGTGTAATTATAATAGCTAGGAACAATGGAGAATACAAAACGCGTTGGCCGATTTTAAGGAAAATTTAGGTAGTTTAGGTTTAGGACAATTTAGTAAGATAGCCGCGAGGTCAACTTGCTAAATCTTAAGACAAGTGAGATATGATAAGGAATAAAACACATAAAATCGCGGTATAAGGCAGTGCCAATAAGGTGCATTGTTGCGTGTCGTGTTTAGAAAGCGGGCCACTGCTTCTATAAAAGCAGACGTTTTAACACAACTCAAGACAGATGAAGATCAGCTTCCAAGCAGGTCAGAGACAACGCCTGTGTGAACTCCGGTCAGCAAGTCATTCTTTAACCAATGATTCAGCCAGAGACGACGTTTATGTGAACTCCGACTGAGTTTTCCTTCATCTACCTGAGAATTTCCATTGCCAATTAGACGATCACAGTAGCTTTTCGCACGAAAAGAGGAGGCCCGGGGTCGCTCCGTTACACTATAAACATCGAGGATCCGACTTTGACTAAAAATATAGATAGTTCTGACTATAGGGGGACTCTATTTGAAAAGTTTCATTTGAAAATGTACTGACTAAATGACTGAAAGAACATGTATTGTCAAAAGTTAACGAAAATATTCAAATCAATTTGACAAACCTGCATGCCGACCAAATGACCTTGCAAAGGATTACCCTAATTAACCCTAATACATCCAAAATCACGAACTTAATATCTAAACTATTTTTTCTGTTTGTTAGTTATCTAATAAAGAGTTCGGTCAATTAGCAAATGAAAGATAAAAAGGTTCATTTATATTCCCATAATATTCAAATCCCTAAAAAGATAATGGAACATTGATCTGATGAATACCTTGTTCTCTATAATCATGGAAACTTTTAGATTAATGTATCTATGGAGATACTTTTATTATTTGTGCGTATAAAAAAATCTACAACGAAAATACCAGGATAGGTTAAGAACCCATTCAAGAAACAAAAACAAAACACTCGTAAAATAAATATTCTGGCATTCACTTCATAGTAAAAATAAAATTAATTGGCAAATGTTCAAGTAATAAATTTAAGCATATCATCATCATAAGGACTAAGGACCTCATTTAGAATCTAAGACAGTTTCAAATTAGAAGGACACTTTATGAAATATAAATTCGCTATGGATCTCCACTCCACTCCTGATTAAAAGCCTCTTCCTCTGAGATCGATGGTCTTTTTAGTTTAGTGAAGTTGTTAATCTCGACGTGAATATAGCTCTTGCTCCTTAATTTATTTTTATTTTCCATAAACAAATCTACAGACATACTTTTTGGAGTTCTTTCATTAAACATTTGCAACGCAATTTAGAGTTCTCCTGCATCACTTCTAATTAAAACGAGGTCGATAGTCAAGCGGAGTAGTTGAGATATTGAGATAACTTTAATCACATGACAACCTCTTGACTCACATCTTGCAACGCCCCTTTACTTTTTTGTGACCTAGGACGTCCAATTCGAATTTATCAAACGGATTGGAAAGTAAAATTATTCAGCTATTAAAAATCACTCTTCAGTTTGACATGAGCGAAAACGGCCGAGCTCGTGAGAGTTTGGGGTAGAACAGTAGTTGAAAAAAAAGGCGTAGGTACACAAATCTTGTTGTACCTCTAAAATAAGACCTTGCACTACACCTAAAAAAATTATGACGTTACGAATTTTTGAAAAAACGCTATTTTTTCGTTTTGTTTTTTTCTGTGTTTTCTCTCAATAATGAACCGATCAGATAGTTTCAGCTCTCATTTTCTTCGTATTTTAATTCTCTACAATTAGTTCATTGGGACCATTTAGATTTCCTCGTATGTTTTCTCTTATAAGCAAATAAGAGGGAGAAAGAGGTAATAGAGAAGAGGTAATAAAAAAAAGAAAATGTAAAACTCGAGTAAAAACTTGTGCAGTTAAGATCTGGGGCCATTTCGCTTGTGATGGCACCGGCGGTATTCCGTTACTATTTTTGACAAGAAGAAACCTCTATTTGCGTATGTACCGATTGGGAACTGAAAGGGCC
Organism: Malachius bipustulatus; assembly: GCA_910589415.1. Lineage (NCBI taxonomy): Eukaryota > Metazoa > Arthropoda > Insecta > Coleoptera > Melyridae > Malachius > Malachius bipustulatus. Next base: position 25,729,106 of record OU342635.1, read on the forward strand.
TTGCTGTGTAGGTACAGGCTCTAGTCCCCCCTCTCTGTGTTTCCGCGCCAGGAGAGCCGCCAGGATCATATGCGTGCTCTGTGCCCCCCCCCCCCCGAGTCCTGGAGGAAGATTCGTAGTGGGGAGCGGAAGACGAAGAGAAAAAATGCACGATCACGAGATGAACTGAGACGCTCATGTCTCTCATCTTATTGGCTTAAGACAACCCACTCTATACGGTTTTAACCGATTTGGATCAAGTACGCATACTACGATAAAAAGTTAATGCGTGCTCTGTGGTCACCCCCGAGTCCTGGAGGATAATATGTAGTGGGGAACTGAAGACGAAGAGAAAAAATTAGTACTTACAGAATCATCCAGGTCTTCCAAGACGTTATGCTTTTTACACTTCCCATTCAATTTGTCATCTTTGTTAGCAGCCTGGTGGAATTTCTGTAGATATATGATTGATGATGATTTTGGTTAAAAGTTTATTAATAGAAGATTGACGATTGATCGTGAAGATCGAAATTTCGCCAGTAATTTTGTTTCTTGATGATGATGATTTGTATTTTCTTAGTCGCGTCAAATCTTCAGCGTGTTCAACTTCTTGCCTTGTTCCACTCTTTTGATCTTGGATTAAAAATTACCGGCTGTTCTTTGATAAAAATTATTAGTCATTATTACTTTGTTGCCATTTTCTGCTGGCACTTATTCTAGCTCAGTTTTAAATGTAATAATAACACCCTTATGACAAATCAGAGCATAATTTCTTCATTGTGTGATAAAAACTGATACATTTCTGTGACGACGCTTACCTGATGGGTCTGTGCAGATTGTGTCAAATATCCCTGTGGTTTCCCTGATTTCTGTGCAGGCCTCATAGTCCGGAACGATGGGAAATTTTGTCTCATTGGTATCGTATCTCCTCCCATCCCAAAATTTCCCATCGTTCCGGACTATGAGGCCTGCACAGAAATCAGGGAAACCACAGGGATATTTGACACAATCTGCACAGACCCAGGTAAGCGTCGTCACATTTCAAAATCCAAATAATTAAAGAAAGTAGGTAATTATATTGATTTGAAAATTAAGAATATCCTTATTTTTGAATAAGGATATAGAAATTTTACTAAAATTTTTGAAAACTCTTCTTTTTTTTGGTTAATGGTCCTTAAAATATCCATCCTTGCGTGGCACTTTACATATACATCCTCTTTATAAATATTCAACTTACTCAAACATTTTTCTTTCAGTATATACGCACAGAAGAGGGATGCTGGGTCGTTAAAAAGGGAAAATTGCGTGCTCAGTGGATAAAATCGTTATTACTTTATTTCAGAATATTGTAGTCAGTAAATAACGATGGAATTAACTGCTCTTGTGAATGTCCTCTTTATCATTCCAAATACTGAATTACATTTTTCGTTATTTGTTATTACAATGAGATCAAGAAAAAAAAATCAGAACAGCTTCGGATTTCGGCACGTGGAGAAATTAATGTTTATTATGATTAACTTGCACAAATTAATATATTTTACATATTATTAATTAGAATAACTCCAGTGTGATATCTAGATTTTTATTATATACTTTAGATAAATAACAATTAATCACTTATGATAATTAAATACATAATGTCATGTATAATTTTCGAGATCACCAGTTCACAATATTAATTAAATCAATAAAATCACTGAAAAATGTTATCATTTGAATAGCAGCAATCTCAATAACTATACAGGGTGTTAATAATAGACATGAAGTTATATTTTATTTTAAAGTTCACATCAAAAAACGCTAAAATCCGGTAACGAGAGTTTGACGTCTATTTGTGTTTAAACTATCGAATCTTCAGGCTGGAAACTATCGGATCTGGATCCTGATCCGGATGGAGTTCTCTTCTTTTGTGAGCGATAATACTTGCATTGCTACAATAATGTGAAAATATTCAAATTATTTGACAGTTGTATTTTCAAATTGTCTTATAAGTATTCCCCTTCTATTATTTCTCTCCAACCCTTAATTTTCATTTTATCCTTGTCTCAAATTTCCGAGTAGAAAAATAGTCTTAAGTTTTGTGATTATCATTCAATTTAAATTTTTATTGTTGATTGTTAATAAAGGTTAAATGCTTGTAACTTCTAAACAAAAACGAATCGGACCCATGTTTAATAAAAAAAATATGTTTAAAATCAAGCAACCTACCATCTGTCAAAGTTTGTCATAGAGCTTGTAGAACACCCTGTATACCTGATACTTGTAAAAATTATATTAATAAACTGTTAAATTTTACAAAATGTAGAAGATATTTTACAAGGGAAGAATTTTCATTTATGAAACCGAAATGACAAGTAATACTTGTAACTAATCACTTGTAACTTGCCAGTTTTATTTCCTGGTCAGCTCTGAAACAAATTTTCTGGATTTGTCTGCATTTTATTAAAAGTCAGATTAGAAAATGTTTGATCAGTTCGCAAAATTTTTCTACTCGGAAATTTGAGACAAGGATAAAATGAAAATTAAGGGTTGGAGAGAAATAATAGAAGGGGAATACTTATAAGACAATTTGAAAATACAACTGTCAAATAGTTTGTCATAGAGCTTGTAGAACACCCTGTATTGTGATCCAATAAATATTTCATAAATTTTTTTTTTGAAGAGAAGAGAGATGGCTAATGCATTCAAGTTGAGCTCATAATTCTAAAATAACTTTAACAGTTCAAATTCTCATGTGTCAGTGTCATAATTTCGATCCCTGTCAGTTTAATTTTTTTAATGACGGAACATCGGTCTTAGCTAGGTAGGTAAGACACAGTCACTCCACTCTGGTAATTTGGCCTTGGTCGTATTTAATCGGGCAGATTATCCAAGGCAATCATCATCATTAAACAGCTTGTCTCGTCCACTGCTGGACAAAAGTCTCTCTTAACCTAAACCATTTTGCTCGGTCTTTGGTATCTTGCATCCAGTTTGGGGATATTCTCTTCAAATCATCCGTCCATCGAGTTGGTGGTCGTCCCCTTTTTCTGTGTTCTTCATCCCTGGGACGCCATTCTAGTATTCTCTTCGTCCATCTGTTATCCGACATTCTTGCAACATGACCAGTCCAATTCCATTTTAGGTGTGTGACTTTTTCAATTGCATCGGTAACTTTTGTTCTTCTACGTAGCTCTTCATTTCGGATTTTATCTTGTAAAGTCACTCCCAACATGGACCTCTCCATGGCTTTGTTAAGTTAATTGTTATTTATGTTAATTAGATAGGTGGGAGATGCACACCTGCATCATTAATTAACATCGAAAACCGGTAACTTAAGGGCTCGGAGCATGTATATCCGTATGCATACAAAAATAATTGTCTATTGTAAAAAATCAGAAAAGATCTCAGATGGTCCACATTCCACGGAATCGACAAGCTTCGACACGTCTGAAAGCAATCACCAACATCGAAAACCGGTATTATGTTAATCCAAAGAATCGGTTCGTTCGTCACAATCGCCAGCATCTAAAACAGGTCTTAATGACTCACCACGGACTCGACAAGCCTCGATACGTCTGAAATTGAATCTATTTTCGCTAATTGCAATTACTTCGCTAATTACAATTACTTCTTATAAAAGTACAGATACGTCAAATACACTAATTACTTTTCTCTAAGTACAATTACTTCTATAATTACTATAGATACTTCTTATTAGTACAATTACTTCTCTATTTACAATTACCTTTACAAAAAAAAAATTGAGGAATTTTTTTTGAGCAGACCAGATATTATCTCATAAGGCTTGAATAAAACATTCGAGCTGACAGGACTTGAAAAAAAATGAAGAAATGTCCTAATGATTTTTTCGAGCTGACCGGCTCTTCTCTACGCAGACTTGCAGAAAAAAATTCACGAAAAACACATACGTGGACCTGACAGGGCATTTCTAACCGGACTTGCAATCAATTTTTTTAGCAAAGATGAATTTTTGATTTCCTTTATTTTTTATATCGAATGACAATAAACAATATGGCGACTATAATAAAAACAAAAGTTGGTTAGGAAAACCATGTGAAAATAAAGAAATCTTTATTTTTGTTTTTTCAAATTTCAGGCAAGATTTAAGTTTTTCTAAACATCCAACTTTTTAAAAATCTGGTTTAAAATTATATTTTTTGTAATTTTGTGTTTATCATTTTTTTTTTCAATATGAATGCTACGACTAATATCTTTTAATTATAGAAATTAATTCTCTTTTTCTTTTCCAGTGAACATCCTCTCTTTCATAGTGGGGACATCTTTAACATGGTCGTCACCAGAACTACCAAAGCTTAATTCAACATCAACCACAGTTTTCAGCGAAGTTCCAGACTCAGACGTCCAGTCGTGGATAGGCTCCTTGCTGGCTCTTGGTGCCATATTCAGTCCTCCAATATCTGGTTACCTCGCAGGCACAATCGGCCGAAAATGGACGATCCTGATCCTGGCTGTACCTTTCCTCATAGCCTTCAACATGCTCGCCTTCGGCACGGACTACATTGTGTTCTACATTGCTCGATTCCTCTGTGGGTTATCAGTAGGCGGAGTATTTACAGTAACCCCTATGTACATAGGAGAAATCGCGACTAATGAAAATAGAGGAGCTCTTGGATCTGTGTTCTCGGTTTTTATTACAATGGGACTGCTATTTTCTTATGCTGTCGGTCCATATTTATCGATTCAAGTTTTTAATATAATTTTGGCAGTATTGCCGCTGATTTTCATCGTTCTCTTCTTCTTGATATGCCCGGAAAGCCCTCATTACCTATTGAAGAAAGGAAAATATGAAGAAGCAGAAAATGTATTTCGAAGAATAAGAGGGACCAAAGACGTTAAAGAGGAGTTAGAGTCAACAAGAGCGTTTCTAGAAGAATCGGGAGAGGGAACATTTTTTGATATATTCAAATCTAAAGCTCTAACTAAAGCATTTATTATTGGAATGTGTTTGATTACTTTCCAGCAATTATCCGGGATCAATGTTGTACTGTTTTACGCCCAAGATATATTCAAAGCTACAGGTAGTACTTTATCATCCGAGATTCCTCCCATAATAATTGGAGTAGTGCAAGTACTGGCAACATGTGTGACGCCTTTAGCGGCTGATCGGCTGGGAAGAAAGCTTCTTCTATTGATTTCTGCAGTAGGAATGACAATAGCCGAAATCCCATTAGGCGTTTACTTTTATTTACAACACAATGGTAATGATGTCGATGGAATAAGTTGGTTACCAGTATTATGTCTTATTTTGTACATAATTACTTACAATCTCGGTTTTGGAGCGATTGTTTGGGCAATGATGGGTGAATTGTTTCCCAGCAACGTGAAATCAGCATCCAATACTTCAGTATCGATGTGCTGCTGGGTATTCGGATTCATCATCACCAAGTTCTTCGCTCAGATTTCTGATCACATTGGAAAGGGACCATCGTTCTGGATCTTCTCTGCATGTTGTGTCCTCGCTGGAATATTCACACAGTTATTTGTAATTGAGACCAAAGGGAAGAGTTTACAGGAAATTCAAAACATGCTTGGTAAATAATAGAGGATTAATTTTGTGTGTTAATTTCTGGTGGTTCATAGATCTTATAATTTCAAAGAAATTGTAATTTATTTTTATATTTAATTTTAATTATAAAATACCTATTAGTAGTTACTTATACTTATACAGGGTGTCCCAGTTTTTCCCCCCTCAAATTTTATATTTAAATGGTAAATTTTCTTCCAAGAATGTTTGTAATAATAAGGAGCTCCTTCATATGTTAAGGAGTTGACAAAATACTAATATATGAAATGAAAACTTTTAACTGAGAAGAAAATTTTCTATCTCATTATAAATTTTGCGGGGAAAAATCTTGGACACCCTGTATATTCATAAAATATTTCTTTTCGTTAAGAATTTTGATCATAACTTGATAATTATTAGATTTCAAATCATTTTCTCATCATTTGTTATAAAGGCTGGAGAGAATATTCTATCCACTACTTATTCTGATTTTCCATTTTTACATTTTTAAACAAAATTTGTGACTGACTAAATGCCTTGTTAAAAAACAATCTTGGTAAAATTTCCATCGATCTCCAATTTCATAATGTCCCATGGAATTTCCTAATTTCATCATACTAAACCTCGTGGAACACGCGCTCGAGGAGCAATTTCATCAAATAACTGAAATAAAAAACATCAAAATTCTCAATCAAAGTTTTTATATTCAAAACTTAAATGGGTGGCTTGGTAACAGAGTCTAGTGTAAAAAATAACAATTAACCGATCGTTCTTCGGTATGCGCGTTAAATGGGGATTCCCTTGAGGTAGAGGGAGTCACGTCTCTACTTCAATTACAGGTTACATTTAATCGTGTGATCCAAAAAATTTTTCATCAACTATTGCCTTGAATAAAATCAAGCATGCCTGCCAGAAAAAATACAAACAATTGGAAGATGTGTAATTAAACTACTCCCATTAATGATCTACAAATCATAGGAAAAGTTGGCTATGAAAACTTTGGGATCTAGTTGGCTTTGAAAATTTTTGTAATGTCAAACGGATAGCTTTTGACGATTGATGTAAGCCTACAAAAAATAATTCATTATTTCCCAATAACAAAAAAGATATGGCTAAAATAAGATATCTCAATTTTTCAGTTTTTTCAGGATGTTTCGAAACGACTGAAATTATACGAATTTTTTTTCAGATTCTGAATGAGCATAAAATTGGGCAACTTTTCTCTAATTTAAGCAACCCTGTATCTCTTATGGTTTAGGAGATCCCAATGGTGAGCCAGTTGAAAGTGACCACCCTGTATATGCCATATAAGCATATGACACATGAGAATTTGATTTACTTAAGTTATTTTAAAGTTATTGTAGTAAAATGAGCTCAGACATGACTGCAATAGTCGTCTCTCTCTTCCAAGGCACTAGTTGATGAAAAATTTTGTAGATCACACGATACCAAAATATGTTTTAGAGTCTTCTCCGAAATAATTCCTGATCCCCAAAAAAATACATTCAGCAAAACTTAACATCATGTTATGTTCAAAACACTTATTAATGAAATGTCTACATGACCAAATCTTAAGATTTTTATAACACCATTCAGTTTCCCTTTATGTTGTAGTTAGCTAGACGAAAACTATCTAAAAAATAGTTAGAATGTATTTAGTGTGGCATAAGAATGGGTATCACATTACTATAAATTAATATTATTGTAAGCACGCCACGCCATCCATAATTCCACTTTATACAATGTAATGTAATCAATAATTTATTGTGATATATTGAGCATTTTTTCAACGGAACATTAAACATCGAATTACTAACTCCATATTTAAATAAATTCTAGTAGGTATATTCCAAATATTTATCAATTTCCTCTTATATTCGATCGCATCAACAAAAGAAAGCAAAAACTTATTCGTATGGTAGTAAAAAAATTTAAAAAATATCATTTTATCACCATTTAAATCGAAATCTTCAAAAGAAAGTTAACCTTATGTTAAACTTTCGTTGTGATTGTCCATAATTTTCAATCAGTTTTTTCCATATCCAAAAATGATCCATCCAGGTCACATTATTCTTGTCAAAAGTGCAATAATATCAATAACTGCATGTTCGCGAATAGTTTTTGGGTTGTTCCTACTACCAGTTCAGTTAATAAATTCTCGTGACTGATATTTTTCACTACGATGGCGATTCTGGAGGGCCCTAGCGATTATATTGGCGTAATTTATGAAATTTTACATCGAGAGGAAACACCCATGTCAATTATTTTTTTTTACATTTTATTGTCATCTCTAGATACTTACAGTTTGTTCAAATTTTACGTTCTTCGCTAATGGCACTAACTGGATGCTTACCATATTTTCTGTGAAATATTTGGATGGGTTAACCTTCTTGAAGAAAATTTTTACAATTTTCAAAAATTTACAGTTTACAAAATAAACGATCCATTTCTCATACTACGTGTCAATTTCTTCATAAAAATATTGTAAAACATCAACTAAGAGCAACTTTTTTAGTTCGAGAATAATGAACAATTTTACCTGAATATTTCGACATCACAGATTTTCTTATTAATCTATTTCCCCATGTGAATAGTGATCGATATAAAATATTTATTTCATAAATTATGTGTTTTACTTACATAAACAAAGTACATTTATACAATACTAGTGTATGCAAGATAATTATTTATAGTTTTCATGGTAGTATCTACATATTACCAATATATCTAGCGTGAAACAAATCTGATTTTTGGAACAGTTTAGCTTGGAACAGCAACTTAAATAAACAGCATTGATGCTACTTCAATTAAATTAGGAAATTAATTAATTAAGCTGTTGAAAGGTTATTATTCAAAGTCTTAAATATTATATTGATAAATAAATAAATATATTTTTATTATATTGATAAGAAGTATTAATGTTAGCTACCTACCTACTAAAATACTATGAAAAACTAATTTCGATGTTTAATGTTTATCTACATATTATGACTTACAATCAATTCTTTATAAATTAGGATGAAAATTAACAATGTATCTAGTTTATGATGAAGAAAAGCTCAGTTGCGTCATTACTGATTAATTTGTTACTAATTATTTGTATGTACCTATACATATGTATTATTATTGAGTATGACGCCACTGAATTGTTGCATCCCATTTTTTATTTACGTTTTATTTAATTTATCTCGTTCCTGGGTATCGCTATCCTTTCTTTTCATCCTCTGGTGTATATAATTATTATTAGCGTATCATATCAGATTTTGTGATTTTATCAAGCAATATAAAAAGTGTAATACTACTTAATAAATGTTATATTTTATATGAAAATGAAAAAAATAAATAAAGAAAGAAAAGTTATTTTTTGTCGCAATTAGCTTTTCACTTTTTAAGCCCAACATGAGTCGTTTCATATTACAGAAAAAACTGACTTTTTGAATTGTCAACAAAAGAAATTTACCAAGACAGACAATTATTGTGGTTTGAATAGCAATTTTGGTTTGATTTACAACTGACACGTGCATCATACAACTACTCATCCCCATGAACCACCCTTAAACATATCAAAAATATAATGCTGCCTTGTAACTCCTTATACATAGTCCAGTGGGTAGAGTAAAAAATGTAAGAAGTAAAAAAAAAATCTTACCTAAGATTTTCCTGCAATAATTATTGTTGTTAGTGAAGGAGTTATAAAACATAAAATACATACAAAATCAGTTCTTGGGGTGAAGCGTGTCCCCCTTCCCCGCCAAAAAAACCCCTCCTTTGGTGAAAAAGTATTGTTTCGCTAATAGCTCGTTAATTGTGTGATATATCAAAAAATTTACACTAAGGCGTTCGATAGGGTTGACCATGTATCAGTCAGTAAGTTAATAAATTGTGGTCTGGGTTATAAGATCATACAATCGTATACCTTACTGACAGAACGCTTACAATTTACTTAACTGGTCACATGTCAGATAGTTTTTCAGTTTCTTCTGGAGTGCCTCAAGGTTCTAATTTGGGAGCTCTGTTGTTTTTGATATTTTTTAATGATATCTGTGGGGATGGTGACGTTGATATGCTTATCTAAGCTGATGACGTGAAATTATTTGTTACAGTTAGTTCTCTCGTAAACTGCCGACGTCTTCAGAACTCTCTCGTCAGATTTAGTCAGCGGGGTGCAATGAAAACTTGCTGAATTTAAACTATGATAAGTATAAGGTAGGTAATATCTTTCACTAGGAAGGAAAACCCTTTAATTTATAAATATAATATCGGACAGCATAATCTAAATAGGGTTCATGGCTCGGGGACCTGGGTGTAATTTATGTTGAAAAGCTGATTTTGATAGGCATATACAGAATATTATAAACACATTGTGTAAATCGCTGGGATTTGTCATTAGATCACGCAGGGAGTTTCAAGATGTCAATTGCATCAAGGTCATGCATTAGCTACGTCCGGTCGATTTTGGAGAATGCTTCAATATATTACTTTTTTCTACTCCTAACCTTTAAAATGCATATTAAATATGAATCACCAGTGCTTTAATGGGTCTCATTAAGATACAAATTTTCATTAAAGCACTGGTCAAGCTATCCAATGGCAGAGGAGCATTTTCAATCGAATCGGTTCCTTTTCGCTCACGATCGGGTCGGTCCAAACCAACCGGAAGTCACAGAGTTGTCATACTCACGACAAAAATTGCCTTGTGATATAAGTTCTGTATTTCTGAATAAAAATTCTGAACGTTTATTTAATTTAGAACATAAGTAACAATCAAAGAAAATTTATCAAGATTTTATGTTACCTTAATTAATTTGATAGGTAGGTATATCGTGAAAAAGATAAGAAGATAAAGTATTATATTATTCGTAGTGCTCCGTGATAGTATTCAAAGCGGCAACGCTGCGACCGTCGCATTGCGCAGTATCGTAATTATTGGCTGTCAATGTTATTAAAATTATTAATAATCTCAAAATCAAAGCGTAAAATTCGGAATTCGAACTTCGCATAATAAAAATTACGCAGTAGTGAGTATTGCCCTTTAAACTTGATACTAAAACATGTCTCAGCAGAATAATCTTAGCGACGAAGAGAAAATTTGGTACCTAATATGCGTAAGCAAATAGCAACCTATCTTAACCTCAATGATCCGCAATTGTACACGGATCATTGTTAAAATATACAATTTTTTAATCTTTTCTATAAAATAAAAAAGGGTCGTAGAAAAAATAGTGTATGGAACTCGCAGATAATGGCTAATAATACGCTCTTATGATGGTTAAGACACTCGCCTACGGCTCGTATCTTAACCATCATACTCGCGTATTAATAGCCTTCATTATAAGCTCGTTGCATAATATAGTAATAAGAGGCAAGTATGCAAGTCATTGGCAGTGTGCTCTTTTTATTCAAATTGCTTCATGGCAACATTGATTCGCCAGCTTTGTTGGAAAGAGTTCCTATTAATGTTCTTTTCTAAAAACCCAGACATTGTTTATTTACCTTTAGCAAGAATAGTTATTTATGCAACAAGTGCATAAAGTGGTACTTTTTTCACGACTGGGAAGTTTGACCGCATGAGCCGCAGGCGAATGCGGCAATCCCAGAAGTGAAAAAAAGGCACTTTATGCATATGTTGCATACAAAATTTTATCTACGAGTGACTTAAATTAGAACGAAAAGTTATTATTATAAAATAATAGTTATTTATGCAACAAGTGCATAAAGTGGTACTTTTTTCACGACTGGGAAGTTTGACCGCATGAGCCGCAGGCGAATGCGGCTATCCCAGAAGTGAAAAAAAGGCACTTTATGCATATGTTGCATACAAAATTTTATCTACGAGTGACTTGAACTAGAACGAATATAAAATTAAAAAAAAAAACTTTCCAATGCATTCATATCTTATGTAAGTGTTTCTTTGAAGCTATTAACGCTTTTTTCTTCACATCAGTTCATAAAGGTGATATATATTGCTTAATATACACTTCTTTAGATTTTTGAGGTAGGTACCTAACAGATTTTGTGCAGCCATATTTGATTGAAAAATAATTTCTTCTGGGGTAGAAGATATTTCATTCATTGAATCATTTACAATGGTATCCATTTTAGGTATAATGAAACGACACAAAACACAAAATATTAATTGTACATAGATCTGGCGCTCTGCTAATAAACTACGACGTTTCTCTAGTATTAGGTGCATGGTGTCAACAAGCCGAGCACGGAGCACCAAGCATTAGGAGCGGTTGGCGTCGGGATGCAATAATGTAATCCAGCGATCAGCGTCTCGTGTATCAGCGATCGTCGAATCGAGCCGCTCCGCTGACTAGAACTTGTACTGTACTTGGTTCGTCGTGCAGTAACTTGTCAGATTTAGCGTTAAATAATGAACCGCTACGGCACTTTATTTCACCCGAAATACTTTATTTCACTCTTCAAGATAATCATACATTTTATGAACTAAGAAACGTCTAAAAAAGTGCATTTTATGAATCACTCGTAGATAAAGAATTTGATGTTGGAGTCTCCTATGTATATATGTAATTTATAAAAATTGTAATCTCTTCTTGAGGGATGCCGATTTATTTGGGGAAGTTGGAGAAATATGTATATTACGGGAATTGCAAAATGTTTTAGGTTGATTAATATTGTTGTGTTTGATTATAGAAGTAGGTATGTATTAAATTGGGAATTAAATCAAATTGGAAATTTATAATAAGTAGTTATAAGTATAAGTATGTATTTCTCTTTTTTCTTACCTTTGTTTTTTTAACGAATTGTTAATTTTGTTTCCACATTTAAGTTAATTTTAAGTTTATATCATGAGACTTTATACTTATTATGTATTTCTTTTTAAATCTGTCTCAGGCAATTTTACCATAGAAATGACTTGTCTGTAGGGCCATGTACAATAAATAAATAAATAAATAAATAAATAAATAAATAACTAAATAAATAAATAAATAAATAAATATCCTACGTCACATTATTTTTTTTGTAACCGCTTTGTGAGAATATATACCTAAAAGAATAAGTTTTAATTTGAGTCATAATTATTTGAAGTTACAAAAAAATTTAGGTACATTAACTATATCAGTGCTAATAATTCAAGAATGAGTTATCATTATTCATATAAAATGTATACAAGGTGTTGAAAATCCACAAGAGTATGTTGTAAAATTTTTAAAATCAAAAAAAAAAATCTATTTTCATTTGTTTCCAAGATATCGTAATAATGGCTTTTTAAAATATGGCAACAGAGCATGCAAAAACATTGAAATGCTATCATAGCCAAAATCAACTTTCCTGACTTGAGGGCGCCAATGTTGCTAGTAGTAATTTTTGTCACCTCCTTTTTTATGTGTTTTGAAAATGAATGTAATTGTGCTTAACCACTATTTTAACACATAGCTTTTGTACCATTTGTCTTAAAAATGTCGTTTTATATTTCAATTTAATAATAATTTTGATTTGTGTACGGGAAATTATAACATAAAGTTGTCTTAGGGAAATTTTATATATAGGAAGCTAGAGCAGCTAGAACAAAATTGAAAGCAGATATATTCTTCTATTTCAATGCTGAGTCATTTACTTTTTCCACGAGTTTTTCAACTCATAGAACTCGTATAAGTACTGCAACTTTAAAAAGTAATAGATAAGGTGATAAGTATATTCTACGAGGCATAATAATAAAAGGTGGTATATTATTATAACATCGTCAGTTATCATTCTAAGTGTCAGTTGGAGTACGGTAGTGATACGGTAGCATGAAAAATTATTTTTTAAGAACGCCAATTATAATTGTTTACGTCCTAAAAGGGCCTTGAAACGTTCAATCAGTAGGAATTACGAAATTCCTGATTTTAGTCCCTACAAATGTTTATTTCTGAACTTCGAATTCATTAGAACCTTTATACATTTTTGTACCAGTTATAACAAAATATAATCCAACTTGTAATTGATTTTCCAATCTGGCTGTAGAATTACTTTGACTAAATCTAAAAACGTGCAGTCGTCAACCAGTGTAATATACCTAAGTAATAGTGCATACGGTGTCCACAATCATTTTATAGAAGCTTTGGATTACCGCGAGCAGAGATAACAATGTAATATTGATAGGTATCTCAACGATTAATTTTTTTAGATTGATAAAATGGAAACATATAGACATAAGTTATTTAGATGTTCAGTTGTAACTTAATTTAATTTGACGAGAAATTGATATGCGTTTCTTGTTTTAAAGTATTAATTTATCAATTTATATGTATTGTGTTTAAAGCAATAATTGTAATAACGTTCATTGAATATTTTTAACTATTGTAGTAATAATAATAAATTTACCTGGTAGAAATGCATAGATAATTATGAAAATGGAATCCATAAACTGACGTTTCAGGAAAACTATAAATAATTTTTTTCATACAATGTTAACGAAGATAACTGGACTCAATACATACTTTGTGGTATTCGTAGGTAAGAATATTGTTATTATTTAGCTAACTTATTTATACAATTCGATATAAATATTATTACCATTGAATTTCAATAATAATAGTCCTGAAAAACTACCCGCTATTGCCGTCTTAAGTACACCGAACTTCCTATCTACCTACTTCATATGAAAACGGTTGGAGTTTTTTGGCGCAAGGGATGAAAATCAGAAAATATTTAGGAAATATATGAAAAATATGTTTTAATTAGCAAAAATGATCCAACCATTATAAATAGATCCTGCAAAATAAAAGAGTGGGCATAAAATTATATCTACCTTAACTTCTATTTAATTTATTAAAATAATATTATTAATATTGAAAATATACTAATATTAATAGGTACTACTTATTTCATGCTTATCTATCTAATCTTAATTATTGTTTTCTCTGAATATGTCGTTCATGTTATATTATATCAATGTTACTATGTCAATAATAGTAGGACAATTTAAATAGTTCTCTATACAGGATGTAATAATGAATAGGTGTAAAAAAATTAGGGGAGATTTCTTGTTAAAAATTCAACTGGTTTTTGAAATGAAAATAGATCAACCCCTCTTCATTATACAGTGCGCGAGAAAAGTAAGGAATAAATTCGATAAAACGGAAAACGCTGTTTTTTTGAGTAAATAAAAAAACAGGTCGATTTTGTTTTTGAATTCTTGAACTTTTGACATAATATTGGGGTGATGCGCAAAAAGTGGTGACGTCATCGGTATTTTCTTGAAATGACAACCCTTACTTTTTATTCCATATTTTGATACCTCATTTTATTGTCAGTATGGTAATGTAATCAATTTATAACCTTAAATAAGGAAATTTCTGAGAAAACAGCTTGTGAGTCGAAATTGTGCACTTTTTTCTGATGTGAAAATCGGAACGTTAACAATAAAAATAAAAAAAAATCAAATAAAAATGACTGTTTCCATGTTAATTCTATGATCTATTAAATTAGGTCTATTAAATTAAATCTGTTAAATTAAATTAAATTAAATCTATTAAACCTGTCTATTAAATTGAATCTCTCCAAATTAAGTTATTTTCACAGAAATTTCGTCGTTTAAGGTTACAAAATTGTACTATTATTGATAATAATAGTCTTAGAGATTACTCTGTAGATGAATAAAGAAACGTAACACAATTATTCACAAGTGGTAAATAATAAGTTTTCTCACAGTCGCCATTACTCTACTCGTGCTGTCAGTCACGCGTCCTGTTGCCAAGACCGTCACAATCTCCTAACAGCACAAAAATGATTACATTACCGTATTGGCAATTGAATGAAGTATCAAAAAATGGAATAAAAAATAAGGGTTGTCATTAAAAAAAAATACCGATGACGTCACCACTTTTTGGCGCATCACCCTGTATACCCCAATATTATGTCAAAAGTTCAAGAACTCAAAAACAAAATCGACCTGTTTTTTTATTTATTCAAAAAAAAGCGCTTTCCGTTTTATCGAATTTATTCCTTACTTTTCTCGCGCACTGTAGATATGATCCTTGATGTGAGAGTCAAAAAAGTTAATTTAAACCTTTTTTTTAAACCTAAAATCATTAAATTTACGAAAAAAATACAAAAGGGCAAACTAACGAATTTCCCATACTGATTGTACCTACCCCCAACAGCAGTCTTCGACTTCTTAATTTCATCCCTGTAACTTATTGTTCAGCATAAAAATATAAATAAAAACTAGTTTTTTCCACCCTCTTCCAGGGGCCGTAACTCAACAGGAGGAGGGCGAATTTATTTTCAAAGTTCCAAATCTAAAAGACTAAAAATTCATTCAAAAAGATTGACAGGTCCACGATTTTTTTTTTTTTTTTTAATGGAGTTCAACCAAAATTTTCAAGAGACAATAGTTACGCAACAATTTCATAAAGGGTACTTTTTCCACGACTGGGAAGTTTCACAGCACGAGCCGCGGGCGAGTTCGTCAATCTCAGAAGTGAAAAAAGATACTTTATGCATATGTTGCATACAAAATTTTATCTACGAGTGACTTAAATTAGAATGAATAGCTATCAAAATAAAATAAAAAACACTTTTAATGTATTCATATGAAGAACTCAGTACATTTAACCATCGCGCTAGAGCCGGTCACTAGAACTTATACATGTTGACCAGCTTGCAGTGACGTGTCAGATTACAGCATCAAATGATAATAAATAATGAACCGCTACGACACTTTATTTCACTCGTTTTAACTTTATGCACTCTTCATGATAATCATACACTTTATGAACTAAGAAACGAATAAAAAAGTGCATTTTATGGATCACTGGTAGATAAAGACAATTATTCTAAAATGCCTTTAAAAAGCGTGAATTTACACTAACTCGTAAAAAAAACTCTAAGGGATGGTACCAACACTATCGACTGTTCAAAATTATGACTAAATATAACATTTTTGGTGGTAGATTTTTTTAAGCGTCTTCACAAGACGCAGATATTGCAACAGCACAATTCCGATGTCTAGTACCTACAACAATATCTATGAAGGATCACGTCCAAAAAAACACCACTTTTCAAGGTTATTTTTGACAAAAGTTTTCAAGAAATGTTATAATCGGTGCAATATTGTAACACTCAAAATCCTTATCTTCTGACATACTTTGACATATTTTTTTGTGTTATTTATACTGCCTTATTGTTCCTGTATATATACTAATTGAGCTTGTCCCGGAATACGGAAAAATCTAAAAATAAAAATAAAAAATAGAAAAGGCCCTGCCATCACTAAGCTACCGACGACAATGAAACGAAATTTATTAGCTAGGAATAGACGAAGCGATTTGCTGGCCGATTTGATCGCCACGAGCAAACCTGG
Source organism: Malachius bipustulatus (assembly GCA_910589415.1). Classification (NCBI taxonomy): domain Eukaryota; kingdom Metazoa; phylum Arthropoda; class Insecta; order Coleoptera; family Melyridae; genus Malachius; species Malachius bipustulatus. The sequence continues at coordinate 25,745,929 of OU342635.1, forward strand.
AAGATAAACCTCTTCGTTTGTGGTAACTCAGCGCGCCATGCCAAGAGCCATGCCAGCGCACCGTCGACGCCTCTGGCACGGCTTGATAGTATTTTCTGCCATAAACGAACAGACTTTTCTGCCAGACTAGCGCGATACGCGATACGATCACAGCAGCTCGATTTCCCTTTTTGTTATTATTATTATACTTTGACATTATTATCGAATATTAATTAGCTTAAAAATACCGCGTAAATACCGTACTCTGAGTGTAAGCGTCAAAAAAGGATTTTAGGCATGGTTCGCGACCTCTTGAAATTTTCTACAGATCACGAGCCACGCAAATCCGACCGATAAATCGTGTAGTTTCCTCATAAACGTACACATTTGCATGTGATGAGCCACTCCGACGGATAATTCGTACGATTAGCGTGGACGTTTATGGTGTGACTGGAAAAATCTGTCGACGCTGCTCGCCACGAGCAAATCCGCCGAATTTGCTCGTGGCGATCAAATCGGCCAGCAAATCGTTCCGTCTATTCCTAGCTATTGATTCAGTGGATAGGCAAAGATGGCGGCAAGTCAGTGGCATTATTAGGTATACTGAAATTTGAGTTCCATGCACAAATAAGTCGAAAATTCAAATTATGGTTGAAATTTAACAAGAAACCTAACCTGATGGGCTGCTTAACAACAAAATGGTTCTTATTTTATTCGATGCAACATTTGGTCGCCGATTTTTCTAAATTTCAAATTCGGTCATTTAAAAAATTACAACAATGACACAAGCCTCATTACTGCAGCCACCGCGATTTTCTTAAATCACACCTTGCCATGCTAGCCAGCCATTGCACTAGTCAAAATCGCGATTAAAGCCCTTTTTTTATAAAATCACGCTCATGCCGCGATGGCAGCCCAGTTCATGCCAGATGTTATCAGATTCTTAGAGGATCAATACTCCGCTTAAGAAAAGCTTTATTTGATATTTCAAAAATTTTATACAGTTCTACAAAAATTTCTATATTCCTCTAAATATTTTATATTTTACAGTGAATCTTCTCTCATTCTTGTGTGGAATCAGTTTGGCATGGCCCTCTCCAATAATACCAAAGCTAAAAGACAAATCTGTGGACTATCCATTCGACAGGAATACCACAGAGGCGGAACGCAGCTGGATAAGTTCCTTGCTTTCAATGGGCGGCATAGCCGGCCCGTTCATTTTCAGCTACTTGGCAGAAAAATTCGGCAGACGGATAGCAATGACCTCTCTAGCTGTACCTTTCGTCGCAGCTTACGCAATTTTGGCTGGTGCTAAATCAATTCCGCTGTACATGTTCGCCAGGGTACTGGCCGGAATTTCGGCAGGAGGATGCTTCGCAGTGCAGCCGATGTACATTGGAGAAGTCAGCTCAGATTCGAACAGGGGAATGCTTTCAGCATCATCAACTTCATTTATTATGATGGGACTGCTTTTTAGTTACTGCTTAGGTCCTTATGTTAGAATCCTTACCTTCAATTTAATTATTTGTATATTAGCAGCTATATGTATCCCTTTAAATTATATTTTTTGTTGCGAGTCGCCATACTATCTGATAACGGTAGGTAAAACAGAAGAAGCCTTAAAGAGTTTGAAACGGCTACGAGGAGTTCACGATAATGGTGTTCAAAATGAACTTGATAAAGTTATCAAAACTGTTAATAGCTCTCAGAAAGGCAGCTTTAAAGATATCTTTAAATCCATTGCGGGTTTGAGGGCTTTTTTCATAGGTTCTACTATTTTGGGTCTTCAACAGTTTTCTGGTATAACGATTATATTACAATTCAGTCAAGATATATTCGAGGCAGCTCATACAACTCTATCTCCGGCGGTGTGCTCGATTATTATAGGGGCTGTGGAGGTGGGTACTTGTTTTATTATTCCTGTATTCTGTGATAAAGCAGGACGGCGTACTTTGTTATTCATTTCTAATATAGGAGGTTGTATAAGTTTGGCGATATTAGGACTTTATTTCTATCTCGATAATCAACACAATGTTGACATGAGCTCATTCACTTGGTTACCAATATTGGCGCTGGTAATGTATATTGTCTCTTACAACAGTGGAGAAAGTGCAGTACCGTGGTCTTTAACAAGTGAGTTGTACCCTATGAATATCAAATCCGTAGGAATTCCTACGTCAATTGCCATTTACTGGCTAGTTGGCTTTTTGTTGACGCAGTTTTTCACGCCAATAGCTAATAACATTGGCATGGGACCTTCATTCTGGATATTCTCAGGGTTTGGTATAGTGATTGTAATATTTGTTTTCATATTTGTGTTTGAAACAAAGGGAAAGAGTTTGCAGGAAATTCAAGATATCTTAAATAGTCATCATCAAATTTAATTTTTGAGCAACATCTAACAAACAAATTTCATTACTGTCAGCATATTATGTTTTGTTTCCTTTTAGTTCAAAGTATTTTTCTCATTTGTTCGTTTAAAAAAATAATAATAAACATGAAGTTTATTGAGAAAATGTTCCTTAAGATCATAAATGGCTTGTAAAAAGCCTAGTAAAAAGAATAGTAAAGCCTATCCATACTTACACTTTGGTTTATTCCTCTTGGTACCTACACAACTACATCGTCCCGAAACCCTCTTTTAAAAGGCGTACCCTCAGCCAATTTATGCATAAACCTCACTTGGCCTTATCTCACAGCATTAAATATGAAAAAAATTCAATAGGGATGTACTTTACTTAAGAAGGGCTAAATTCAGAATTAAACTGTAGTTTCCATCTGAGACGGTTGATATTTAATTTTGTCTGGTGATTTCATTCTCATATCTTTTTCCAGGCGAATCAGGATCTTGAACATAGAGCCTTTGGTACATTTTTTCTTCATCTTCCAGTAGTCGAACTCCGACGGGAACGCATCATCCCGCCACCCTATTACTGTGATATATTGAAGGATGAGTCTGCGCAGGAAGTATTTCATCTTTTTTGGGTCAGGATAGTTATTGCTGACCTGCCTTAGTGGCATTACTGGAGAAAGTTACGCCATATTTCGGCATGTTCATCTTTGATCAAAACTCTAGTAGAAGTTTTTAACAAAGGTAGGTACAGGGTGATTCATTATAATGTCGCCCCCCTTTAACTTTGTTATTTCATGTGTCCCAAAAAAATTAAAAGTGGGGTTATGTAGGTGCTAAAAAAGACTTTTTTATACGTATAACAAAAATTTGAAAATAGATCAGTATACAGGGAAAACCAAAAAATTAATTTTTTTTTCAATGGATCACCCTATATATGAATTTATTTTTCGATTCCTCGTAAAATTCTAAGCATAATTTATATAACATACCGTATACCTAAATTCAATAGTTTCTGAAATATTCGCATTTGAAACTATTTAAAAAACCGTGTGTATAACTACTTACCAAATTGAAAACCTCGATCATCTAAAAGATTTGATACGGATTAAAATTAATAATTTAAATTAAAATAACCCAGAATTCATAACAGATTCATTGGAGAAAATACGAAGAACACTTATAAAATGTGTTGAAAAAAATGGAGGCCCAGTAGAGCATTTATTGTTAGATTTCTTGATTTGCAACAGTTGCTTAAAAAATATTTGATGATGTTTCAAATGCAAATATTTCAGAAGCCATTGAATTTAGGTATACGGTATGTTATATAAGTTATGCTTAGAATTTTACGAGGAATCGAAAATAAATTCATATATAGGGTGATCCATTGAAAAAAAAATTAAATTTTTGGTTTTCCCTGTATACTGATCTATTTTCAAATTTTTGTTACACGTATAAAAAAGTCTTTTTTAGCACCTACATAACCCCACTTTTAATTTTTTTGGGACACATGAAATAACAAAGTTAAAGGGGGGCGACATTATAATGAATCACCCTGTACCTATACTTATGTTTGGTTCAGAACACAGGACTCAATCTTGAACCTTGTCTTGTTAAGTTGACCTATTCTGACCGTACTCTTTAACCCATACTATAGTTTTATGATGTCATGTATGGTAATTTGTTCAGAGTATCTGCTAACTTATCGTATCGCCAAGTCAGACGTCATTATGGAGCTGTCTAAGGTCACATAACATCTTTCTGGCTGCAAAAATTAGGGTTAGAATTTAGCTTGAAAAAACACAATTAGATGAGTGCGAAATGAAAACAACATGTACATCATCAAATAAGTCTACATATAATAAATGTATAATAAATAAATAAATGAATATAACGAATCCAATACCTACCTGCACAATTACGATAACAAACGTCTATGAAATAACTTACTTCAACCTGTTCGACTTTTGCTTGCTTCAGGACTGCCTACTACCGATTAGCTGTGACATGCCTGTTGTTCATAACACAAAACGCGATTATTGGTCACGATTCAAGCCGTTACTTTCGTAGTCTAAACATTTTGAATGCATGTAATTTCGTAAAATACCACCAAATTTGATATAAATTTATAGATGTATAGAAAAAGCATAGTATAGGTACAACACGTTTAATAAATTAATTTAGTTATTATTTATATTATTGTATAAAAATTGTAATTTGTTATTACAATTTGTAAAATTGTAAATTACGAAATCTAGACTAGACTTTCATTTAATTAGAAGACAATACATGTTATGTAAATAAAAAATAAGACATGTCCGTTGTTTAGTATGATTATTTTTTTACAATAAAGTTATTCGTTTTGCTCGTTGTTTGAATTTATTTGATTTGTTTTTTGCTATGTTGGTTTTATTAAAATATTTTTTACATTCCTCTTTTTGTTTGCTTGCAGCACTTTGGCTTCGAGTGCTGGCTCATTAGCCACCTCAATTCCTTTGTGTTGTAAGGAAAAACCCATTCTTCTCCAAGTACCATCTCCTCTGAAAAGGTTGGCTATCATCACAGTTATTCTCATCTTTGATACTGCAGCACGCAAAAAGCTCAACGGAACTGCAGTTGTACCACAACCTCAAGTTACCTAACCAGGAAATGCGTCTTCTTCCCTGTGTATCTTTCCCTGCATAATGTTCTGTAACATTATATATTGTCTCTCAACACATGGCCCAGATACTGCAACTTCTTCACTTCAACTATCAACTGTGTTTTTAATATATCCCTTTCCTTTCCCATTCTTTCCAGTACTTCTTCATTTATTATCCAGTCTACCCAACTTATTCTCAAGATCCTTCTGTATGACCACATTTCAAATGCTTCTAGTTGATCACTAATGTTTTTCTCCAAAGCCCAGGACTCCATCCCATAGAGCAGCACCGAGAAGACATACCGAAAAGACACTCTACTGCATAATACATTTTTCATCTTATTAAATATGGTTTGGCTTGTCCAATTCTTGATATGATTTCCTCCATGTAATCATTACCTTCATTGACAATAATTGTTCCCAAGTATTTATACCGACTGATCTACGCAAAACCCATTTACACATATTAAATAAGTATGTAAATTATGGAATTTTGAACCAATGAGAGAAGTTCCTCAGCGATCCTCCATCATTTACAATGGCAACAAGTCAAATTTTAGCTACACACAGAAGAAGTGTACAACAAGTAATAATTGAGCTCCCCATGCATTTCGAATAATAGTTAGTGATAATTCGGGTATTTACCCGAAGGATATTTACCTACCCGAATAAATACCCAAAGTAATACTGCCCAAAGTAAGTGAGCAACATGTCTTAGTGCCACTAGCAGCTGAACTAAAAAAGGAAAAAGAACAGAATATTATACAGGGTGCACCATGTATCCTTCTCTATATTGCTATCTCCTGAACGCTAAGAGATACAGGGTCGGTTAAATTAGAGAAAAGATGCGCAGTTTTGTGGCCATCTCGAATTCGTCAAAACATGCAAGATATCTGTGACCGTTCCTGAAATATCCTGAAAAAACTGAAAAATCGAGATTTCTTATTTTCCTCATATCTTTTTTATTATTGGAAATTAATAAATAATTTTTTGTAGGCTTACATAAGCCGTTAAGAGCTATCCATCTGACATTTCAAAAATTTTCAAGGCCTACTAGATCCAAGAGTTTCCACAGTCAACTTTTGTTTTTCTTATGGCCGCTATATTATTTTTTTATGTCGTTTGATATGAAAAAAATAATGGAAACCAAAAATTAATAAACTTCAAAAAAAAAAAAAATTTTAAATTTTTATTTTTAAATTTCAAAGAAAACCCTAATACAAAATCGTCGAAAAACGTCAACATTTGTAAAATACGCCGAAATAGTGCTTGCCTTATGGTTTTTTAATTTATCTATGAAATTCGGTCTAAAAATGTGTCTTTTTTGTAAAGAAAAAAGAAGAATAAAAATTTTATTTTTTATTTTTTGAAGTTTAACAATTTTTAGCTTTTATGATTTTTTTTTATACCGAACAACATAAAAAAACACTATGGTGGCCATAGGAAAAACTAAAGTTGACTATGAAAATTCTGGGATCTAGTCGGCTTTGAATTTTAGATAGGTAGCTCTTGCCGACTTATGTAAGCCCACAAAAAATTATTCATTAATCTCCAATAATAAAAAAGATATGGCAAAAATAAGAAATATCGATTTTTCAGTTTTTTCAGGATTTTTCAGGAACGGTCACAGATATCTTGCATGTCTCGACGGAATCGAGATGGCCACAAAATTGCGCTCCTTTGGACTTGTTTAACTGACCCTGTATCTGTTAGCGTTAGGAGATAGCAATATAGGTACCTAAACCTAATCATATTTGTTATATGACTGTTATATAACATGCTTGACCAAAATGATATATTTACCCACTTTTGGGTAAATACCCGGGTAAATACCCTAGGTATTTACCCGATTCTTACCCCAAAAAATAAATACCCGGGTATTTTACATCACTAAATAGTCCAAAAAAATTGTTTTCAAGAAAAACGAGCTACCTGACTTCAGTTTTCCAATACAACGGTAATAATGCTGCAGGCTAAAACTAGTCTAAACATAAAATTCTTCTACTAACAGATGAGCTAAACTACATTGAAATAAGACCGCTCAACCGCTGTATTCTCCTAAGCTCTGGTGTGGAGATGGAAACAAGCAGGAAAATTTCACCTGGCAGGGCCATATTTTTTATTTTTTTTAAATATCGTTAAAACAGCAGTTACAATATTATTAATACGCAACGATCCGCGCTATGCTAAAAAACCGTTTACCTCATTAATTGGCACGACTGGAAGAAAATCGGATAAATCTGCAGTTTTTTTTTCAGCAAAGATGATCCGACATTTTACGAGTATAATACACCTCAACATACCATGGAACAAATGGAGCGCTTATGTCATCCAGTTTTCTGGGAAAAAATCTTTACTTCGACGTTATGATATTTCTTCATCCTTCTCCCACTTCCCCCCCCCCCACCGCCAAGATCTCCTGACCTTGACGTGTGAAAAAGGTGAGCCGGTACTGATTAACGATCTATGGCCTTGTTATATTTTGAAGAATTTTCTGAAATTATTATAATGCGAGTATAAACTCTAACTCTATGACAATTTTTTTTCTGCCAACGGTGCCAACAGGTACGAAGATACAGGGTGTTTTCTATGTTTGGGCTTAAATTTTAAGATGACCTATCGTCAGATTGAAAACCTTTGACCATATTTGAAACGAAATGGTTTGCACTTTTCCGATCGACTTTCGGCGAATACGTCATCAGATTCGGTGAGTACAGGAAAAATGCCACGAAATGAGCTTCTTAAATCGAACGATACGCTTCGACCAGTTTCACGAAATACTCTCAAAGTAAGAACTTGCACCTGCCTTACTTCAATTTTCAATTTTTCCGCACGAATTGTTTCTAATGTTCCTCAAAATTTATTAAAATACATTTCAAAAGCTGTCATACTATGAATTTACGGGAAAGCCTATTGCAAGAATTTTAAATCTAGTAACCAGGACCGTACTTGAAGAACAAAAAAATATTCGCTTTTTTTTAAAGCACATTTTATTGGGTAAAAACGTAATCTGATTCGACATGACAGGGGATAATCAAAACAATTTTTTTTTTCTATAAACGTGTGCCTTAAAGTGTCTGGTTTTCGAGATGCATGGTGGTTATAGTTTCAAAGTTTAAACATTTAGTTTAAACAAAAAGTTTAAAAAGTGTTTTAAAGTTTAAAGTTTAAGAAAATCGTTTTTTTATTAATATCTCAAAGATCCTTTTGCTAATTTTGGTAAAATTTGGAAGTGTTATTAGTTGTGAAAAGACGCAAAGTTAGCACTAATTAGATGATAATTATGAGTAGCAGTGGCGTCTCAAAGGATAGTCTCACAAAATGGTATTGACGAAAAAATGTACGCCACTGACTTATTTTCAAATTTTATGTTTTTGCTCTGAATAAGTAGCTAAGAATACAAATTTTTTGTTTCCTGATACTTTTTTTTCTACTTCATTTTCGAGAAAAACAAAATTAAAGTCGCCTTAATGCATGTCGATAAATTTATAAAATAAAATCAAAGAAAATTGAAATTAATTTTTCTTTTATTGTATAAGATTACAAAGGGTTAGTGTCATTTTCCTCGGACGCCCATTTTATGGCGAAGTTACTTTCTCGCGTCAAAGTTGGATCACCTGGTTCTGTTCGGTTGAAATCGCGATTCACAACTACTGTCATTGACGTGCACTTTAATAATTATTATTTTTAAGTACCTATTTGAACATTTCTCTGATTGTAGTCAACCAAGAAATATAACGAAATTATCCCACGATCATTTCATTAGATTATTTCACGAACAAAGTGAAAAATGGTCAAAAAATTTAAATTCGGCAGAAGCGACTCTTTTTGACGTGCAGGCACAATTAGGTATTTATTGACGAACACGAACACGAAATTATGTTATTCTGGGACACCCTGTATAAACCGAGGGTTGAGAATAAAAATTTTAGGAAACATTATTTTTTGCGTCCTAAACTGGTTATACGAACTGACCCTCAGGACGAGTATGTTGTAGAGGAAACTTAAGAGAAGAGAGGCGGAAGAAGATCAAGATAATGAGGATAGTGAAATTTACAGATGAAAGACATAAAAAAACTTGGGACCTAACTTGAAGGAGATTTTTTCAAACTTATTTTACTATTAAATGATGTCTCAAATTTCAAAAGTGAATAGTTTTTTGGTGATAAGAAGAAAAAACGGAACTTTTTTCGAGTTTTAAGGTTACCTAAGTATGTATATAACTCAATTTCCAGGACAAAATTTGACATAACAGAGGAAAAATCATAAGCCCCAATATTTCCTTTCTGCAAACTACCCAGTTACTGAAAACATTGAAAAATTTTCTTCGAATTTTTCGTTTTTGGATTTTGACAGAGTAGACAACGGGGAATTCTGAACAAAGCCTTTTCTTTTCTTCGAGAGGCAGAAAAAGAGAGAGTTGAAAGTAATCTAGACGTGCTGCATGGTTAGTAATAATACTTTAAAAATTTATGTGCTGGTCATGTCTGTCTTTACGAATTATAAATTTACAACTTTTATAAAAAATGCTTTTGAACTCTGATCGCTTATAATTGATTCGACGGAATCACAGATTTAAATACAATTTATTGTTTCTTTGTTATTAATATGTATAAAAAATATAATAATTATGAGAAATACTTGAAAATTGATTACAAACCGCCTACTTTAAACAATGATCTGATCTGGTTTCTCAAGTAATATACGGAGATTTTAAAAAGGAAGCCGCTCAAAGGGGATTTTTTTGTTTTATAGATCATTATGTATAATAAATATATGATCGATAAGTTATCACGGTCACTAAATTATTTTCCTTGTTTCTTCTTGAATCTGTGAAGACCGTTAACTGATGTATACAATTTTTAAAAAATTGCATTCTCAGAACTTTCATTCTCATATTAGTGAACTTATTGCCCACCAGATCGTATACAAGGCACTTTGAATTTACAGGAAACATTGATTAGGATTTTTTTGAACGCCACTTACCTACTTAGGAATACAAACGTGTGATAAGTTTTTTAATCAACTAGGCAATTAAGATCAAATTATGATGAAGAGAAGCTTTATATAATTAAAATTTTTGAAGTATGGAAAATCACGTGATCTCTAGACATATAATAATTAAAATACTTTTGTTTTAGTTAATACGAATTTCATTACTTAAAGAGTTAATAGAGATATAAAAGGTTCCTCGTGTCTACTTCATCATTACAAAAAAAAACTTCTTGGACAAAAATGTCTCGTAAAATATTTAATGGGAACCTATTTCATTAACAGTGTAAGCAGAAAGAACATAAGCAACAATAAGTTCTACTACCTAGTCGATAATATATAAAACAAATACGTAGGAAAAAATAATTGTGTGAAAATCATCAATGCGAAGCAGTTAATACAACAGTTTGATTTAAACGGTGCGACAATGTTGCTTTCAAAAAAAGAGAGTTATGTATACTTTATAATTTGTGTTGGTAAGAATAAATTTTTTTTTATATTATCCTTGCAATTAATTGCGGGAAGATCATTATCAATATGTTTGTTAATAATTGTTATTTACGACAGAAAGGCTCGTGTGTACAATTAATAGTGAGGTAGTTGAGGATTTTTTTTGTTTTTAAATTCTAAAAATATTCTACAAGGAAAATGACATCTTTCAGAAAACCTAATTTGATAAATTTTTCAATTAATTAACTTAAAATTGGTTGTGGAAAATATTTTGTATATTGCATCCATTTGGCAGCAAATGGATAACTCGGGATAATTTTCAAAATATTCCAGAATTCGAAAATATTTCCGGATATAATTTGATTAATCTAGTGGTATCACCAGTGAACATTTCTTATTGTTGCCATGACAACCTGTGTATTTTCCGGAAATTCTCTCCTGCTAAGGTAAGCTGCATGGTATTATAGTGGAATTTTTTTGACATAATAGAAAGCGACAACAAATTAAAATGTATTTTGTTAACAATCATCCTGTCCTTTAAATAATACAATGTAACATTATGTAGAGAGTAAAAACAATAATAATGTCACTGTAAAATTTTCTAACGGAATACAAACCATTCGAAATCAAATTAGGTATACAGGGTGTCCGGTAAGTACCTCCTAATCTCTCGGGAGCATATAGGGGAGGTCAAAAAAAACCTAGTCTGTCATAAAAAAAAATTTCCTAAAGTGTCCCCAAACGGAGATATGGAGCCCTAAATGGGTGCCCCGCAATTTACTTTTTTGGCTCTAACTTTTGAACCGACCTGTATAATTTGATGAAATTTTTATTTTTTATAGAGGCCATAAAGACTCATTAAGCCATATCAGAGTAGATGTTTGACGTCCTCAAGGAAGTCAGGAACGGTTTTACCACCACACTCATTGTGTCAAAGTTTTGACAGGTGTCATTTGACAGAGCTGAAAACTTATTTTTTAAATACACTGGTCATTCATCTTCACAAAAGGTACTCTTAATTTGTTTCGATAAAACTAGCGGTTCTCAAGATAAATCGACTTTTATGCGAATTTAGACCAAGTTCCGTCAATAGCAATCCATTATGTAGGTAGGTTTATCAACAAGAACCTGATTTTTACCTGTTTGTGTTTAGCATTAGTAAATTTTGAGTGTTTCGCATACCTAAAAACCGATTTATCTCGAGAACCGTCAGTTTTACCGAAATAAACTAAGAGCACCTTTTTTAAAGATGAAGTATTAGACTATTCAAAAAAATAGTTTTTAGCTCTGTAAAGTGACACCTGTCAAAATTTTTACTCAACGAGTATGATGGTAAGTCCGTTCCTGACTTCCCTGACGACGTCAAACATCGACTTTAATATGGCCTGATGACTCTTTGTGGCCTCTATAAAGTATTTAAATTTCATCCAATTATACAGGTCGGTTCAAAAGTTAGAGCCAAAAAAGTGAATTGCGGTCCACCCTTTTAGGGCTTCATATCTCCGTTTGGGGATACTTTAGGAAATTTTTTTTATGACAGACTAGGTTTTTTTGACCTCCCCTGTATGCTCCCGAGAGATTAGGAGGTACTTACCGGACAACCTGTATATGCTTATTCGGAATTCTTCTCGTTCACGAATATTTTAAGAAAATTATTCATGCATGAGATCAATTTCCAAAAACTTCTTGTGGTATTACTAGTAAACATTTTGAGGAACTCTGCAGCATTGTAGACTTTGAGTTTTGAAAATTGCACTAAATTCGGAAAACTTGCCAACAATGACAGACCAACGTCTCATGACAACCAGTAGTTTCTTAAGATGAATGTCTCATGACAACCAAGACGCACTCGAAATCCACAGTTAGCATTATCAGGCCTTTTGTCACGACAATGATAAAGAAAATATAATAATTTGACCTTTCACCCGGAAATCTAACAGGTGTTATTATATTTAAAATTAGGTTATAAAATAAATAAATATTATCTATAAAGCATAAGACAGTTGCTAAGATGAGTAGGTATACTTAAACTAACATTTGAGGAAAAAAAAACTGAGTTGCAATGCTGCAACAAAATTAGTAAATTTCTCGATTAGCATTCCACACAAAAATCAGTGTATTCTGTACGTAAATATGATAAGTTGTGAATAACAAACTTCAAATAAAATCTTGAGATTTGAAAATCATCTCTCGGATTGTCTTATTGTATACACTTATAGGATTGAACCAGATAGGATTGACCAAGTACCTATTGTAGTTTTTTGAGTATATTTATATTAATTAATTTATTAATATTGTTGCTTGTCAATATTGCCATGCTTTTGTGATAAGTTTTTTAGTGATTAGTCATTGGAATGCATAAAATAACTCGTAATTCAGAGAGTATGACTTGTCATTCAGATTTTTTCCCTTTCGAAGGTCGCCGCTGCCTCATGGGAATATTGTGCTTACCCCCTTTGCTTAATGTCACCCGTACAGCCCATCACTGGATGAGTGTTATACTCCTCCGGACTCATTCATCTATTTCGGTATATTTCCTGTCTTCTGCAGTACAGAGCTTCGCATTCTCACAGCTGCATTCCCGACAGCTGAGGTCTCCATTGCAAAGTCCAGTTTTGTTTAAGTGCTCTTTTAGGGCAATGTGTCCCGTCAGTAATCCCACTGTGATACGCAACTGATTCCTTCTAAGTGATCGTAGTTCTTCAGTTGTGTCCTTTTTGGGTACCTTGATGAAGACTTTCCCATGTTGATGTTTGTTCAATTTATCCCAATATTTTTTTTGTTTTTTCTTAACCTATATGCTTACTTGACCCCGTGCTGTACTTTTTGGTACTCCCGGAGCCGGTTCAAGGCCAATATATTATCCAGCCGAGAATCTACTTCTTGCCAGCTCGTCGGCTTTTTCATTGGCAGTGATTCCGCTGTGTCCTGGCACCCCAGCATGGTTATCTTGTTGATCCTGCCAGGTTTTCGAGATTTTCAAGGCATCCGCCAGTAGTCTGGACGTGATCTTGGGGCCGTACTTTTGATTCAATCCATTCCTCCCGATCCATGATTCTTACCTCAATGTTCTTTTGGAATTTGAATTTTAGGGTCATGTGGTCTGTGTTTGCATCGAGCAGGTCAACTATTACCTACATGGCTTCTTATTTTATGTCCAAGTTCCGCGTACTTGACTTTTGGTTCTTCTTGAAGCGTTAAGCGTGCCATTCTTACCTCTCCCATTATCATTATGTGAAGTGGAGGGAGGTCTAGAAGGACTTCCATTGCTGCAGTTGGAGTTGTTTTTATTGCCCTCGTTATCCCAAGGTACGCAAATCTTTGCACCTTCCTTAACTTGTTTATCTAGGTAATTTATTGCATCTTTGGTCACCATACCAAATATGCATATAACAACATTGGTCTAATCTCTCTGATGTACGCCCAGTGCACCATATGTGGTTTTAATTCCAATGTTTTCTCAAAAGTTCGTCTGACCATTATGAGTGTGGTCTCCACTCTTTTCTTAATTCTGTCTATCTGTTGGTTCCATGTGAGTTTATGGTTCAATATTACCACAAGATATTTTACCTCTCAAGATATTTGTACGTTCCTGTTCCGAATTAGTGCCCTCCAATTTTCTTCGGTCAGTGAACGTATTGATTGTTGATTTGGAGGGACTTATATTTAATCCCTCTTCATTTGTCCATTTGGTGAAGACATTTAGGGGTCTCTTATTGTGTCGTTGAATTTGCTTTGCTCCATCCTCCATAGCATTACAAGGTCATTGGCATATACTATGGTCTCGATTCCCTCTTGGTCCAGATGCTTCAGTAGCTGATCCATGACAAGGTCGATATCAAGGGGAACAGTACGCCTCCCTGTGGGCTCCCAGTCGCTACCTGAGCCCCCATAGTTTCCTCCAATAGAGATGTATCCCAATATCTGTTTTTCAGCATCCACCTGCATATTATTGCGTTGATTCTTTTATTCCAGAATGCATTTGAGATTGATTCTAAAGATATGTTCAAACGCACCTTCTATGTCCACCAATTTCAGCCTTTTCCACCATTTTTTCGGAAAACCTCCCGTTTTAGTGAAAATACGAAATTATGGAGAGAAATCTATTAATTATTCGTAGTTCCTAAAATTTGTATAAAAATAGCAGGTCCAGAAAAATTGACTACAGTCTAAGTTATGGACGTCTCCTTCAAGGTTTAGTGGGTAAAAAGTAAGTATGTTTCTCTTCTGGAGAAGCTTGATCTATCCCGCTATCTTTGACTTTGTCGCTAGGGGTCTTTACCACTGCACCACGGAGCCAGTGATCAAAGATGAATAAAGAATTCTACTTTCGATCTCTAAATCTGAAAGCGACAAAAATTACCTAGTCATTGCTTTATTGTCTAAGATTGATCTGTGCACCTAATTGGTTTAAGTGATCAGTTATCGGGAGCAGCTGTAAAAAGATCCAGGCAAAACCTGTTGAGCCGTCTGATTCTGATAACAACGATCTAAGCTGTGTTTCCTCGGGTACTTCCGGTGACATATATTTTCCATCTGAAGAAATTCAAGCAGTAGAAGATTTTTTTAAGACTTAATAGGAGATGTGTGGATTCAGTTCAGTAATGTGCCAATACTGGACATATAATAAGTATCGAATTCCACTGGTTTATTATCCATGTTTATGTAGCAACATAAATTGCATTTTTTCCAATTTAATTTTAGTTTTTCAATTTCCCTATTATCAGTACAATTTCTAGAGTACCAAGTTTTAACCTGCTCTACAATTCTGCTTGTAATTTGTAAAATATCGCTAGATTCGAAGCTCGTCCATATACAGACGATATGCCTCAGAAGCGGCGAAAAAGAATCAGGACGCCAAAAAAAACAGGGGAGGGAGGAAAATTATTATCAATTTTTATCAGTATTGTGACATTATTGATTCGCTTTGTCTTTGTTTCACTTGTGGTTCCATATTATCTCCTTCCATGGACTAAATAAGATACTTTCTCATTTATCAACATCAAAAATAAACCCATATACAGGATGTCCCGTAATTAGCGTGCAATACTGAAACAGCAGATTCTATTTTCAAAAATATGAAAAAAAGTTCCTATAAAAATAGGTCGAGAAATGCTTCCTAAGGGGGCTACAGCCCCCGAAAGGGGAGCCCATGAAGATGGTTTTTATTTAATACCTCCGGACCCGTTCCAGATAGAAAAGTGAAATTTTGAGAATTTATCAAACTTTTTATGGCCAATAAGATGCAATTACAAAAATTAAAAAATTTCCATCAGGGGGGGGTCAGATAGGTGAAGAGTGAGGTTAAAATCACACTAACTTTTTTGTATGTACCTCGAGCCAGGATTTGAGATCAGATTATGAAATGTTGAAGTTTTTTACACAAAAAAGGTCGTCTTGCTAAATTTCTATAACATGCACCGTTTTCGCTTAAAATCGATTTGAAAATTACCTTACATGGCATAAAAATTCATATTGAAACACAGCTAGAGAAAAATATTCAACGTAGGCCATGGATCACGGGATGTAATAAGTAACAGTTTGTTTAAAAATTGTGTTTCACGCTAATTAAGTAGAAGAAAAAGAAAATCTGACCCCCCCTGATGGAAATTTTTTCATTTTTGTAATTGCGTCTTATTGGTCATAAAAAGTTTGATACATTCCCAAAATTTCACTTTTCTATCTTGAACGGGTTCGGAGGTATTAAATAAAAACCATCTTAATGGGCTCCCCTTTCGGGGGCTGTAGCCCCCTTAGGAAGCATTTCTCGATATATTTTTATAGGAACTTTTTTTCATATTTTTGAAAATAGAATCTGCTGTTTCAGTATTGCACGCTTATTACGGGACACCCTGTATAGAAGACATAACTATATACTATGTAATTTAATTTTCCTTTCAGGTGCTTTATATGCCTTCTTAGCTGGTATTACAATGTCTTGGACGTCCCCGATGATTGAAAAATTGAAAAACTTCAACTCCAGCGATTATCCGTTCGATCGAGAAACCACAGAAAATGAGCGCTCTTGGATCGTCTCTTCGGCATCGTTAGGAGCAATTGTCGGTCCGATTCTCTTCGCAAAGCTGCCAAACGTAATAGGAAGAAAGTATTCGCTGCTTCTTGTGGCAATACCAATGAGCGTATCATATGGACTTACGACATTTTCCCATGAAGTCTATCTGTTTATCGTAGCTAGGGCGTTAGCTGGAATTGGCTCAAGCAGTATTTTGTCAGTATTCCCGATTTATAATAACGAAATAGTTCGTTCCGAAAATAGAGGGATGATGCATGGTGCACAAATAACTGTAGCTTCGTTGGGAACTTTTGCTTCATATACCATAGGAGCCTACGCTAGTATATTTACTTATAATCTTATAATTTTTCTCATTGCTGTCTCATTTATACCATTATTTTGGTTTATAGGTTTAGAAACGCCTTACTATCTAATATCTAAAGGACAAGTCGATTTAGCTACGAAATATCTTGAGAAGCTTAGAGGTTGTTCAGGGAAAGAACTTGAAAATGAAATTGAAGAAATAAAAACCTACGTGGAGAAGAAAGTAGAAAATTCGTCTGTATTTGACGTTTTTAGGATTCCCGTCGCGAGACGAGCCTTTTTTGTGGCTACCTCGTTACTATGTTTGCAGCAACTTTCAGGAACCTCAATTATATCTTCTTACGCCCAAACTAT
Source organism: Malachius bipustulatus (assembly GCA_910589415.1). Lineage (NCBI taxonomy): Eukaryota > Metazoa > Arthropoda > Insecta > Coleoptera > Melyridae > Malachius > Malachius bipustulatus. The sequence continues at coordinate 25,763,032 of OU342635.1, forward strand.
TTTTAGCGATTCCGGAACTACTGTACCTCCTAAGATTTCAGCAATTATTCTAGGTGGTGTGCAACTGATTGCTTCACCTTTCAATCCAATCCTTACCGACAGAGTCGGAAGAAAAGCTTTGCTATTTACATCAACTATAGGACTTGGAATCTCGTTGGTCACTATGGGAATTTTCTTTTACTTGAAAGATAATACAGACGTCTATCTTGGAAGTGTCTCATTTTTACCAACGTTGTGTCTTGTTACCGGTTTGGGATTCTATGTCATTGGAGTTCTTCCCACTTGTATACTTATCACGTCTGAGTTGTACCCCATGAACGTGAAGTTTGTAGGGAACATGGCCAGCAATTGTATCCAGTTTTCAGTCTCGTATGTTTTAAGTCAGTATTTCACTACTCTTGTAAATGTAATACAATTAGGACCACTTATGTGGATTTTTGCCTTCTGCAATTTCATGTTCACGATTTTCAGTTACTTTTTCGTGATCGAAACAAAGGGAAGAAGTATGCAGGAGATTCAGACAATGTTAGCTAATGAGGTTAAGGAAGACACGCGTGTTAAAGATGTGGTTTAGTGGAGAAAACTTGCCTGTAAATACTGTAGTAATAATAATAAATAATGTCAAAATTGTTATACCTAATGGAGCAAACTTGAAAAAAAAATTGCAATATTTGCAAGAAATGTGTAACATCTGTGATACTGTACAAAAATAATTTGAAAATTAGGGATTTTGCTGATCTATGAAAAAAAATCAAGCGATCATGAAATTCTAAAAAGACTTTGTTTTATTTCGTTTATAACATAAATGAACAATTTATTTAGGTAGGTACATGTATACGATAAAATGCAAGCGATTTCATTTAAAAAATAATAATTTAAAGAACAGATCTGAAAAAATTAGCAAATCCTTGGTTTTTCAATAAAATTATATTTTATTTTTGTACACCACTGTGATTAATGCTAGATAGTGCTTAAATGGAATACTTTGTAAAAAAAACTGTGTAAAGGTAAATAGGCACCTGATTCCACTTAGACACTATAATATAAATGTACTATTTTATATTAAAAGCAATTTATAGTATAATAAGACATGTAAGTATAATACGAGAGAGAGGTTTCTGCATTACAGTAATAAATGATTTTATAATTTAATTTTATTATAATTATAAAGACTTTTTGCCAGTTTTGTTGTCTAAATCATAGTGCAGATCTAGCAATAAAAGAGCGCAGCAATTTAATGATCCAGGAATAGGCACACCTTACACCAAAAGCTCACCATTAGCTTTTATTATTGGTAAGCTCTGAAGCAGGTATTGCTGCGCACTTTCATTGTTATACATGTTAGCTGGCCAGTCAGCCTATTTCCAATAAAGATTGCTGACTTTTGCACATTGTCCTCCATAATTTAATGTCAAGTGTAAAAAAACACGCTTGATCTGTAACTTATACATGAATAACTATTACATCCGATATTATCAATATTTTTCACTCATAATCAATTTTTTCAATATTTAGGTACGTCTTAGTCCACTTGTCTAAGGTTTACGTCAAGACTGTGTAAGTTTTATAAGACCCTCACCTCAGTTGCACTTCTAAATATAAATAAAATTAAAATTTAGGCAAAGTCTCAGCACAAATTCAGCTGTTTTCATCACTCTTCGAACATGACTACATACTTACAACCGATTGTTTTGCGACATTTTAAGAAAATAATCTAACCGTTGTTTTAAAAAATTGAAGATCGAGGTAAAATGAAAAATTAAAATACTAAAGTTGGATGAAAAAGTCACACATTTTTTCGAAAACTTCTCTTCGGGAGAAATAAAATATTTCTAATAAAAATCCCTCAAAAACTCCTATGTGAATTTTAGACGATTGCAATGTCTATAAGTACAAGTTTCACCTAACAGTAAAAAAAGAAGATAATGATTTTTATTATCAACCAGTGGATGTGAAATATCGATTTTAAAAATTAATAAAAAAATTAAAATTATCAATCAAAACAATTACTTTAATGTAGAAAGTATTTTTTTCTTCCTTAATTTTTCTAAGAATAATTTAATTATTTATTAATAAATAGAGCAATAGTTTTGTTTTTGTTTGTTTTATTTTCTATTTATTATAAGAAGAAACTAAACTTTCTCTGCTTCACTTAGATGTAATGTAAACCCGTACCCCTACCCGCTCATTTCCGCTGAAAGTTGGCCTTGCGATCGTCTAGCTTAGAAGGTAGAACCGCACGTTGTGTTGCGCAGTATCGAGATTCGTAATTGAGGTATGCCGGAAGCAAGGGAGGAGTTAAGGATTTTGCTTTCTGACGTTTGACCGAATTTCCTGATTTTGATTCTTATAAAATAATAAACAAATAAATTGTAGGATGTGGAGGATCATTTTCATACTCATCTTTCAAACTCGAGGATTCTCCTCATCGTTACAATCCTTTATTTATCACCTCATGGTTTATTCGCAGATATACTCTGAATTTGCATTGTTCGGGTGTAGTAATGTTGCATTACCTCCCGGCAATATTCAGGTATGTGATAGTCCGTGGACTAGAAGTTTTGGTTTACTGGATTTACTCTGAACTTCTAATCTCGGGCGTAGCTTGATTAGCAAGTAATGTTTTATTACCTCCCGGCAAGGTTCAGGTATGTGATAGTCCTTTGACTAGAAGTTTTCATTCTGCGATATCGAACACATCTCTCGAGTGTTTGTGTGCTTTCTTATTATTTCGTTTTGCTTTTGTTTCATTTCTTTGATTTCATTTCAAGCAACAGCTTGAATTAATTAAAGAATACAACCACTTTGGTTACAGACTATCCAGTCTATGGCGGAAATGTCTGTCTGATTACCTATTCGATGATTATTGAATTCTCATTTTGTATTTTAATGAGCTTTACTCGTTGATTCGGTTCTTTTCCTTTAGTTTGGGGAATTTTTATGAGCGTTTATTGTTGTGGGCTTTAACCTGATACACAGGCACACTCCACCCTACTTTTATGATCACTTGTTTGTTAGTTGAGTTTCTAGCTTGGCTTGAATGTCGAGAGCAGTGTTACCGTATTATTTCGAATACGACGTTCTCTGCAATTCGCAGTTTTGTTTTGCTATTTTAAATGTGATGACCAACTGACCAAACTAGGCCGCTATTCTAGAATTATCCCTCAGGGTTCCCGTGGGCTTGCCTGGGTAATAATTGAATGCTGGAATTTTTACGAATACCTATTTTGGAGTCGGTTTGTTTACGGATATCGAGACCAACCATCGATTCCACCGTAGTCCAAGGTTTTTACCCCTAACACCGTTGTAGAAAGCAGATAACTCAGTCCAGACTGGCAATAACATTCTATAGCAAAAATTCTGCGGAGTTTGTTTTTAAATTTTGATTGGAGTTGACATTCGTATGATGTGCTAAAGGAGTTTTGGTTTTGATTGATTTTGCTTGGCTTTTCACATACTCAAGACTAATTTGTTTTTGGTTGTTTTGATCTCCTATTTGCTGAATTGCTTTTGATAATGAGCGGGTGTTACACCTGACAGCTCTGCTTCCATTTGGCCTACTCTAATCTACAACTGAGGGTGCTTTATCGCCCCGTTGCATTCTACGATTTCCACTTTAAAGAGTCATGCTCCTTTACCGGTTATCTGAGGTTTTCATCTGGACATCGAGATGAATCCCTCCCCCAAAGTGTGGTAATCGAGTACCTATATAAATCCTAATCGAATATTGTAATGTACTTGGTTTTTCCTGATAATGTATGCGAGTAGCAGTTGCTACATCTGACAACCCTGCCTTAGCTTGCTCGGTTCTATCTGGACCTGTTCTATTCTATTCTATACGATCTTCATTCATGGTGTTATACAATGGCGAAGGCATTCCTCTCACTTCTAAGTCGTATAATTTAAAGGGACAGCAGATGCTGGCCTACTTCTGCACTAAATAAACTCTTTGAGAAATAGAAGGATTTGTTTATTGTGTTCGTGGTCAATTCCCTAACTGAATTAGTTCGGATAATGGGTCGTTTTATTTATTCAGGTTACTTATTTCCTGACCTGGGTTTATTTCCCTACTTTGCTCCTAGCTTTATCTCTTGCACAGCGAATTTGTAATTTATTTGTTGTAGTATTTCTATTTCCTGCCTAACTTGAATTGTTCCTAATCACGTGCCGCTTTAATTTTTCACAGGTTATTTTACTCCTGACCTGGGTCTTGATTTCCTATACAGCGATATTATTTCTTTACCTTATTTCAACGTTGGCTTATTTGTCGGGCGTTTATTCATCGGGGGCGTCTTCCTTATTACGGCACCGGCGATTGAGACCGGTGTTTCGAGTCGGGGTTCTTTCTGTTGCGGTCGGACGTGGTTATTTGCTAGAGACAGAAATTGTCCCTATGAATCGCGGATCTCTCCTTGATTCTTAGTGAAACTAAATTCGCATCTTATGAATGAAGTGAACTAGAAAATGCTTGTTGTGTCAGCGATGAATTTCTCGCTATTTCGAATAATCCTAATATTGCTCTTTGAGACAAAATTCTAATTTCAGCAATAGCAATGTGGGCGAAAACAAGAATGTGACCAATTGAAATTTATTTAGCGATAAAAAGGAAAATGGAAACGTTGCGACGCTATCATGACTGGTGCGATACGCCCAAGAGGGGTTGCCACCAGACGGATGCGGAAACAGTCGGTGCGATACGCCCAAAAACAAGGGGTTGCCACCGGAAGGAATGAGGAGGAAAGAGTCAGTCTTGCCATGAACAGAGTCGAGGCAGAACTGCTAACCCTTTGAAACCGATGCGCGCTTTTATAGCCAGATCTCGATCAGGCTCCATTGTTCTCCAGAGCGGGAACATCCTAGCAGCTGCTTTCTATCACGGCTGGCTCGCGTGATTCTTTAAGTTTAAGTAGTATCATGCATTGGAAACTTTCCGTTGGTGTTGATGTTCTGGCTGTAATCTCGTGTCGTCTGTATTAAAGAAGGCGAGTGACCTAGATTCCTGATCCCTATTATATTACGCAGGCCGACTATCCCGTGAATATGAATGAGAGAAGAAAAAAAATTGTAATTATTTTACGTACCTATAGGGCTGGTTTATTTCAGTAATAAATTCTATGCGCTACGTCAAAATTAGTTATTAATTCGAAGTTATCATGACAAACAACGCTTATTTGCCACTTTTGAAGTTAGTGCTACAAAACCTATGAAAAATTTTCCCAGATTTAAGAAAATCTACTTTAAGCACCCTTCAACAGTTTTAAAAACAATGCCAACGGTGAGGATAGGCATGTTCAAAACTCTGGCTAATCATCACGGAGGTTGTGATCAAATTACATCACAGTGTAAGATGTTTAAGGTGAACTAACGGAAGCTTTAAGCGGTAGAAGAAATCGTCACGTTACCAGGTATGTTGTCGCAGTCAGTCACACTGTTTACTTTAGCCTAGCATAGCAAGCTCTAGCATAAATAATAATTATTCACGCACATTCACTGATAAAAGTGTGCTCTTATGTTCTAATTTTATTAATATTTAAATGTCGGTATGCCAATAGATGAAACACCCATGGTAGTTTCATCGCAACAGCTTCTACAATTAGGTACAACACATGTCTATCCATTTTTTCTTAACACTTATTCAGAAAAAAATAAAATAGAGTAACATGACACATCCTGATACAATTTCCACGTGTAAGAGCAAGAGGTAAGCGTGACTCTCTCTCATACACTGACCATTATGATGTTTTTATGACCATTATGATGCTCACTTTTATTCAGGGATAGTTTGTTGATAGTTGATATCATGGGGATGTTTGTTTCCACTTCGACCTAGTGAGATCTTTTGTGCCTCCCCGTCTGGTGTATATTTCTATATGGCATCGGATTGGTTCTATTCCAACTATCTTAACCTTGATTTGGATAAGACAAAAACATTGACATTTAACACGAAAACATCCACTGGGTCTTCAGATGTGAAGTTTCTTGGAATCATGTTCCAGAAAAGCCTTTCCTGAAATGCACACATTACTGGTCTAATAGAAGATTGTCTTCTGTGGTGTACATGATGAGAAGATTGGCCCGCCTTGTTGACATCGATTTATATGCTCTATTCCATTCCATCGCTACATATTATGCCGTCCTAATATGGGATCAATCACCAGATATCGAACAAGTGTTCTTATGTCAAAAAAAGCATTACTCATACTCACTTCATCTGGTGGCAGAGATTCGTGCAGGGAACTGTTTAAAAATATGAAAATACTCACAATACCATCAGCGTACCATTGGCATGTCTCACTTATGTGCAAAGCAACAAGCACACTTTCTTGAAAAACACCAACATAAATAATCCTTATGATACAAAAAAATGGAGAAAATCTACTAGTCCCATATCACAGAATCAAGAAATCGCAGCAGTCGACATCCCATATATTTCTAATTCTTTGATGAAGTTTAGAATTTTTGCTCGTTCTAGAGATGATAAATTCTTCTCTTCTTCCGTTGGTTGGTATGTGTCCAAGCAGCTGAGTCTTCTTTGTTGTACTGCATAGCATTCTGCTAGAATGTGTATTGGGGTTTCTTCCCCATCCCCGCAGAATCTGCATGTCTTATTGTCGTTTTGTATATACCTATTTTGTTGAGATGTGCTCCGAGTTTACAATGACCCGTTAGGAAGCCTGTTAATCGATTTTTGTTGAGTTTGATCCAGACTTCAAATTTTGTTTGGTTAAACTTCCCAAGCATTATCTTGCCCTGTCTTAGTCCCGGAAGGTTCTTCCAAAAGTTTTCCCTTTGGGTTTCTTCTTCCTTTTTCTTATCTTGTCTTTGAAGATATCTTCTCCTATGGTCCGCAGAAAAGTTTTGACCCTATAAGCGACATTGAAGCTCCTCGCTTTGCTAGGCTGTCTGCTTCTTCATTTCCTATCACACCTGTGTGTGTCCTGGCATCCATGGGAGAGTTTGTTGTCTTAGCCTAGTCTATTTAACTTTATTAGGCATTCCCGTACCATTCTTGAACTGATGGCAAATGAGTTCAATGTTTTTATGGCTGCTAGGCTGTCTGTTAGGATGGCAATTTCTTGCTTTTTGTAAGTTTTAACAATATTAAATTTTGCGCATCTTTCTATAGCGTGAATTTCCGCCTGATGCGTCCAAAGATTCCTGCTCCAATTCTTTCGATGGTTTTCGATGTAGGTATTGTTTTTCCATTCTTTTGAGAGGTATATCTATTCCCTCTCTTGCCATTCTGTAATTGGCCCTTTTTGTGGAGGTTGGCACCACCAAATGCAGTATGGTGTGAGGTCTAAAATAGCCTCTATTGCCGCTGTGGGACATGTTTCATGGCTCCTGTAATGCATACGCACGCGAGTCTCTGTATTTTCCAAAGGTATTTTCTATTGTTGTCTTATTGTTTGTTTGGTCCGCTTAGGCCACCGCCCCATAAGTGGTAATAGGTCTCACTATAGTGGTGTACATCCACCGCAGGGGTTACATCCCCAGGTTTTTCCTGCTACGTTTCTGCACACCATTAGGGCTAGAGTGGTTTTGGAAATGTAAAATTGAACTCATGTCTCACTTCTTTAAGTGAAAAAGAGAATAAGGAATATAAATGTGAGTAACTAAGATGTACAATACTAACTTTTAAAAGAAAACAATACCTAGTAGAATTTCTTACAAAATTTGTGAATCAGAAAAGCTTAAATTCCACGATTAGGTAGATAATCAGATCAAATGACGCGTTATATTCTTATCAGTTTTAAACGCACATTATCGCAACGTGTTCTTATTACTTAATATTCACAGTTGGTATATTATAATAATAATAAATTACTATTACAATGAACATGTGCACTCTAAAAATTTACAAAATTATCTATTATCTCCACCGTCAATTGAAAATTAATGCTGTTTACAATGGTGATATCAAGAGTAGAGGGAGAGTAACCACTATTATATCAATGCATAAAAATATAAATAAATACAAATTTGGTAGGAACCAATTTATTATCGAATTTATACTAAAACTATCTAGAACACTCTGTGAAATATCAGATCAGTCAGGATATCGTGAAATTGTCTAAACCAAAAGTGGCTGTTTCTCCGCACATCCTGCAAAATGAAGATCGGTCAATCTCAATATTATCTCTATTTAGTGGCAGTAACAGGTGAGATTTTATTTTAGTTATAATGTTAATACACCTTTTTTCCTCATCTCAGTTATTTTAAAATAGAAGCTGCAATTATTGTTTTTAAGAACTTAATTGACATATACAGATAGATCCCTTATTAGATTTGCTTAGGTAATAAAACTATATTGTGAGGTATACAGGGTGTTTAGTAACTGGACAACGAAAATGAAACGTAGTGTATAAAATCGTATTTTAAGCATAAAAGAACGAATAACTTTTATTCAAAATCAGGTCTCGTTTAGTAAATATCTCCAAATATGTAAAACTAAGACCGAAATAAAAAATGTTTTATTAAGTAACTGAACAACAATTTTGTAAATATTCCTTAAACGAGACCTGATTAAAAAAAAAAGTTATTATATGTTTCATGCTTGAAATACAATTTTAAACATTACGTTTCATTTTTACTGCCTAATTAACAAACACTGTATGTATTGTATTATACGTAAAGAGAGGTGCAGAGGAATAATAATTAAAAAGGTATATTTAAAGGATTTTAATAGAAAATATTACAGTTAGGTATTGCACTTATGCTATATCTATACAGGGTGGTCCAACTTAAAACGTCAGGACTTCACCAAACGATATATAACGTTAAAATAATGCCAGTTTCTCTAATACACTTATAGCCGGGAAAGCTTCCTTTTCAAGATACAGGGCGTTGAAGTTTTGGGAAAAAATTAATGTTTTGAGAATATTGTCAAAACGGCTGCTTTAAAAAAATTGAAATTTTGCACGCAGCATGAGCCAAGTATCTTTCATGATTTACGACTTATGGTGATAAATTGCAAAAACCAGTGGCGGAGATATGGGTGTGCCATCGCCCCTTTTCAAAAAAAAAATTAACGCCACTGACTCTATGGCAAATTTAATAATACTGTTCAATGCCCCATGCCTTTTAGAACAAAAAAGTACTCTCTAATTTTTTTCACAAGGCGCACCGTTTACGAGATAATTCAGGTTTTCTTAGGTGATGCTAGGCTCTTCACATTACAAAACTAATTTAAATTTCACGAAGTAGTCTATGACCAAGTTTTGACGTTTTAACCAATTTAATATTTGCTTGTTATAAGTGTCACTAAATCTCTTTACAACAAACTATTGGTATTATTTTTAAACATTACGATGCCTTTCCGATTTTCTAATCAAGAATATGCTGATATGCATTTTATCTATGGATTTTGTGATGGAAATGCAGCAGAAGCAGCTCTAGAATACCGCAGACGATTTCCCAACAGACGACAGCCACAACATAATGTTTTTTCAAAGGTACATAATCAATTCGTTGAGAGAGGAATAAGGCCCATCATTAGAAATCCTAATCGTCTAAATGTTGATACCGTAAGAAGAAACAACCGCATACTACATGAATTTACCAGAGACCCGAGGACAAGTCAAAGAAGAGTGAGTCGAACCACTGGAAATTCTAAAAGCACAATTTTAAGAGTGTTAAAACGGGATCATCGACATCCTTTTCATCTCCAACCTGTTCATGGTTTACAACCAGGAGATGAAGAACGCAGGATGGTGTTTTGTAGGTGGCTTATGGACCAGAATAACGATTTCTTAAGAAATATTCTATGGACAGATGAATCGTGTTTTACTCGACGTGGGATTGTAAATTTTCACAATCAACATGTGTGGGCTCATGACAATCCTCACGAAATTAGACCACGAAAGTTTCAACACGAATTTAGTGTCAACATTTGGATAGGAATCTACAATGGTAACCTCTTTGGCCCTTATGAACTCCCACAGCGACTGAATTCTGAAAACTTCCTTGAGTTTTTGGAGACTGAGAATGCCAATATGTGGGATGACATTCCAGTCGATATGCGAAGACAAGCCTGGTTCCAACTAGATGGGTGTCCGGCACATTTTGGTGCAAACGTTCGTAATTGGCTGAACACACACTTTGAAGGTCGATGGATTGGTCGCAGTGGTCCAGTTGCATGGCCTGCACGGTCTCCAGATTTAACCCCCCTGGATTTCTATCTTTGGGGTCATCTGAAAGAAATCGTTTATGCAACTCCGGTGCCCCATAGAGAGGAACTCTTGCTTAGGATTCGAAACGCTTGTGCAGATATTAATCACGACGTGCTACTTAGTCTAAACAACTCCATCAGAAGACGTTTCCAGTTATGCATTCAACAGAATGGTTGTTATTTCGAACAATTGTTACATTAGTTAGGTGTTGTTTATTTCTGTTATTTAATTATTTAAATAAAAGTTATTTGACTAGAATTTGTCTGTTCTTAAAATGGCTACAGATATTACCTAAGAGAATCTGAATTATCTCGAAAACGGTGCCTTGTGAAAAAAATTATAGAGTACTTTTTTGTTTAAATTAAATTAAATTTGCCATAGAGTCAGTGGCGTATTTTTTTTTTTTAAAGGGGCGATGGCACACCCATATCTCCGCCGCTAGTTTTTGCAATTTGGGGAAATCGTCTGCGGTATTCTAGAGCTGCTTCTGCTGCATTTCCATCACAAAATCCATAGATAAAATGCATATCAGCATATTCTTGATTAGAAAATCGGAAAGGCATCGTAATGTTTAAAAATAATACCAATAGTTTGTTGTAAAGAGATTTAGTGACACTTATAACAAGCAGATATTAAATTGGTTAAAACGTCAAAACTTGGTCATAGACTACTTCGTGAAATTTAAATTAGTTCTGTAATGTGAAGAGCCTAGCATCACCTAAGAAAACCTGAATTATCTCGTAAACGGTGCGCCTTGTGAAAAAAATTAGAGAGTACTTTTTTGTTCTAAAAGGCATGGGGCATTGAACAGTATTATTAAATTTGCCATAGAGTCAGTGGCGTCAATTTTTTTTTTGAAAAGGGGCGATGGCACACCCATATCTCCGCCACTGGTTTTTGCAATTTATCACCATGAGTCGTAAATCATGAAAGATACTTAGCTCAAGCTGCGTGCAAAATTTCAATTTTTTTTAAGCAGCCGTTTTGACAATATTCTCAAAACATTAATTTTTTCCCAAAACTTCAACGCCCTGTATCTTGAAAAGGAAGCTTTCCCGGCTATAAGTGTATTAGAGAAACTGGCATTCTTTTAACGTTATCTATCGTTTGGTGAAGTCCTGACGTTTTAAGTTGGACCACCCTGTATACAATAGTAAGAACATTGAGGCCTGAAAAACACTGCCCCTTAAGTAGGTACAAAAATTAATGAAATATATTTATTTTTTAAATACAGGGTGGGCCCAACGAAAACGTACCATGTTTAATAACTTGAAAACTGAAGACGTACGCGAAAAATGCCGAAACAGGTAAATTTTGATATCGAGGGGGACGCATTTGGGTGACAAATTTAACTATCCAAGTTCATCCCCCTGGCAGGGGTAGCTTAGCTACGCCTTTGCTCAACATCATCATAGGGAACGATTTCGAAGGATCATTTGATTACGTATCATTTGAAAACCATTTAAATTCTCTTTACAACGTTTTCCACTTTTTGGGTTTCTCTTAAGTACAGGATGGCCCAAGAAAACCAAACAGATCTTGATAACTTGGAAATTGAAGATGTACGCGAGAAACGATGAAACAGGCTGTTTTTTATTGAGAATAGCACCGTTGGGTAACAAATTTAATCATCCAAATTCATGCCCTTATTGTCAGCCCTTCGTTTATCATCATAAGGAACTGATATCGAGTGATACGTCATTTGAGAGCTACTTGAATTCTCTTTACCACGATATCTATCTTTTTGGTTTTGGAATAAAAATAATTACAAGGCGAATCGATAAAACTGGTTTTCTTAACAATTGCTTATTCGGAAATGTTCGCAGAGAATAATTTTTAAATAAAATATCGCACTTCACTGGTTACTTTCATAGTGGCCAGTGTAGTGCGACGTTAAATATAAAAATTCTGCTATCTCATGTTCGAAAAAAGGAAGTAATTATGAAGTAGAGCTTTTTATAGATTCGCCATGATATATTCAACCGAAGCCCAAAAAGTGAGACATTGCTGTAAAGAGAATTCAAGTAGCTTTCAAATATGATGTTTCACTCGATATCTATTCCCCTATGATGATAACTAAAGAGGTAGCTACCCCTGCCAAGGGGATTTACGTGAAACAAGTTCTTATGGCCGCGTGTGTATACGGAAATGGTTCTTAAAATTGAACAATCAGAAAATAAGATTTTCGTTACAACTCTGATCATCTGATTTTATCAAAAATTTATCCTCTAATTAAATGTTAATTCTTGATTTCTTATCAACTAAGATTACTTATGTAACAAACAAAATATTTCTTGTGTCTTAAGCGTTTCTGTTATTATTTTACAGAATTTAGTGCTTGATAAACTTAAACTGAAGTTTCTGTTTTCAGGTGCTCTCATCGGCCTAGCAACTGGTCTGACAATAGCATGGTCATCTCCAATTACCGAAAAACTGAAGCACTACAACAAGGACGACTATCCCTTTGAAAATCAAATATCTGAAGACGAGATCGCCTGGATTAACTCAGCAATGACGCTGGGTGCAATTTTGGGTCCTCTCATTTTCTTGAAGCTTCCAGACATCCTGGGAAGAAAGATCACGATTCTCCTTCTAGGAATTCCTTACGTGTTGGGGTATACCATGCTGGTATTCTCCCACCGAGTATACCTCTATATCATTGCCAGAGTGCTAGTAGGATTCGTTGCTAGTGGATTCTTTGCTGTGATGCCAGTTTATAACAACGAAATTGCTCATGCGAGCAATAGAGGACTTGTTCATGGAATCCTTATGCTTATCACTGGAGTAGGAGCTTTGGGCTCGTACTCCATAGGTCCATTTGTGCCTATTGTAGTCTTCAATGGGATTATACTGGCTGTCAGTATTGTATTTGTGCCTGTTTTTTGGCTGGTAGCACCAGAATCTCCCTTTTATTTAGTCTCCAAAGAAAGACTTCCAGAAGCTACAGCTTGTTTGGAAAAATTACGTGGCTACAAAGGTGCAGAAATAATTAAAGAATTAGAAGAAATAAAACGTAATGTGTCGAAAACCGCAGATATCAATTCTGGTATTGTTGATTTCTTTAAAAATTCTGTCACAAGGAAAACATTCTTCATAACAGCTGCGTTGTTGGTTTTGCAGCAATTATCTGGTCAATTAGTTCTTAATTCGTATAGTCAAACAATTTTTGTTGACGCTGGTACATCAATACCTGCCAAGTATTGTCCTATAATAATAGGAGGTGTACAAGTGATTTTTTCGTTAGTAACGCCACTTTTTTCTGACAGAATCGGAAGAAAAATACTTCTCATTATATCAGGGGCTGGGCTTGCGTTGTTTCTAGGAATATTAGGAGTGTATTCTTATTTGAACAAGAGCAGCAGTATAAATATGGATGCGGTTGCCTTTTTACCTTTAGTTTGCCTAATTGCTGCAATAATTTTTCAAATTGTAGGCCAGAGTCCTATTTGTCCGCTTGTAGTGGCAGAATTGTATCCCATGAATGTTAAACCACTCGGAGTTTCTCTCAGTGTAACGATCCAGTGGGTTATCAGTTACTTGATGACTCAGTTTTTCATGAAGGCTGTTGATAAAATTGGTCTGGGAATATGCATGTGGATTTTCGCCGGATTTGATGTTGTATTCGCTTTATTTGTTTACTTTTGTGTAATAGAAACAAAGGGCAAGTCAATGCAAGAGATACAGGACATCTTGTCTCGGTAAAATGAAACGTATTAACAAAAATGTGAATGAAGCGAAGCCGACTAATAATAGATAGTCCTGAGTAACGAAAGAAGAAAATTTTACACAAATATGTAACTACGTTAAGAAATTTTAGAGCACGGTTTATTAGAGCCAATGATCTAATAATTTCTCGTCGAAGATTGATTGTTTTTTGTTACAAAACTGTGAGCAGACATGAAGAAAATAATGAGTTATCAATTAATCAATTAATCAATTAATCAAGTAATGTTGTGTTAATGATATGAGAATATGAGAAATAAATACTATATTGAATGAAAAATAATGTCACATTTTATTTCGATGCCTACTAATCTTAATAATTATTGTACCTAAGATTTTGTTAAATTGCCTTATGGGTAATAAGAATTATGTAAAATTTACTGTAAAAATTTTAGAGGTCTACTAAAAAATCTAATTAATTGGGTCAACAATTATGAATTAATCCTACAAAGGGTTAATTTATTTTAAAAGTCATCGTTGTGAAGTCATTGGTGCATTAAAAATATGCACCAATTCTCGATGTGGGTTGGAATTTTCTATAAACAATAAACTTTGCGTATGCCCTATGTCACTTTCCCGCACACTTTTATAAACGTGAGAAACCATAATAGTTTTGGTACAAATAACGATGCGCAAAATGGTGGTCGTATGACAAGTATAATAGTCTATCCCCCCTTTGCTGAATTAGAAGACGTAAGTAACGACGACTCTCGAGAAAATGTGGCTAAATCACCTTAGAAATGCCCCAAAATGTGTGAGAAAGTTTTCAGGAAAATCTCTACGGTACGGAATATGGAGGTGGGTATTTCGAGGGCTTGGATGAAAATGGGCGTCGTCAAAAATTAAGTTGCAGTCAAATTATAAAGTTACCATTATTAGGTTATATTATACGTTGACTTTAATTATTGTATTTCTTATAAAGATTACCTTGCCCCCCTCTCAAAAACAAATCTTTAAATTTAGAATTTTGTTAAGCTCCGCCGACTTATTGCATATCTATTACATCAATAGAACCAAAATACATAGCAATATAAAGTTACATCTTCGGAGGCTATTATACAGGGTGTTAATTAAGTAAGAGACCAAAATTCAGGGGGTGAGTCTTTGAGTGATTATGAGACAAAATGTTCACATAAACATAAATCCGGAAATGCATATTTTCCAAGATAGAGGGTGTTACACTTATTAAAAAGTCGTATTTTTCAAAAATGACTTAAATGTACTTTATCTACGCAATATTGTTGCAATTTGTCAGTTTCATTTGATGTAGTAAGGGGCTAATTTAGCCCTAACTAGATTAAAATTATCAAGTTTGATGGCGTCTCCGGGAGCACCTCAACGAATATTATTTTTAAAAAACTTCGAAAAAAGTAAGCCGATGTCTTTTTTTGGAATTTTAATTTTTTTGTCCGACTATAGGCAATTATTACAAGTGCATAAGTGCAACTTTTTTGTCTTTTATTTTCTTCTTATCTTGCTCCGTTTTTGAAATAAAAACTCAAAGCCATTCTATTTCATGTCTATGAACCACACAAAAAAACATTTAAAAAACATGATTTTTTTGCAACAATTTCTATGACCAGAAGAGAGTAACAGACTATTGATGCTCAAAAAATTACAAGGTAAATCCCAGTTATTGCTAGTTTCATAGTATTTTTATGTTGTCTGGGGACATGCAACAAAGTGGTTCTTATTTTTTATTTCAAAAACGAAGCAAGAAACGAAAAAACTTCAACATGCGAAAAAGCTGTATCTACTTGTAATTGCTTTATCTAAAAAAATAAATAAAAATTGAAAAAAAGCCACTGATGTACTTTTTTTAAGTTTTTTCAAAATCATATTGGTGAAATGGATCGCACCTAGGTAGGATGATAAGGAAATTATTTCCATCGCCCTCGTTAAATCAGCCCAAATCGAAAAAGCAAATAGTGCAAGAATAGGTACGTAAATACCTATAGGTAAAATTGTTAGAAAATTAAAACGCAGCCACCCGCCGTTACATCAAGTAAACGATCCCTGCCAGCACATTACATATTCAGAAAAATAGAAATCGCTCTAGCACTAGCTGGTCACATTCCAGCACGGAACATCAAGGGTAGAAACGCCAGATGCCTTTATAAAAGACGCCTCGCACCGATTGAAAGGAAAGGATTAGCTGACCTACATGCAAGACCGGCTGAAATCACGGATCAAATAATAGCTCCATGCAAAGAAAATAGTGAGTCGCTAGGTATTCCACCCACAGTAACGAAAATTTAATCAATTCATAGGGCGAATTAATAAACTGCAATAGCCAAAAATCCACCACGGTCCCGAAACAGTAAGTAGGTGAAAATGCAAAATAAAGGTGGAACCGGTGTAATTATAATAGATAGGAACAATGGAAAAGACGACGCGTCGGCCGATTTTAAGGAAAATTTAGGTAGTTGAAGTTCAGGACAATTCAGTAAGGTAGCCGCGAGGTCAAAATGCCAAGTCTTACGAGAGGTGAGATATGATAAGAAACAAATCACGATATGAGGCAGTGCCAATAAGGTGCATTGTTGCGTGGTGTTTAGAAAGCGGACCACCGCTTCTATAAAAGCAGACGTCTTACAGCAGCCCAAGACAGATTGAGATCAGCTTCCGAGCAGGTCGAATTTGACTTCCTAACCCTTTATACGGTACCCAGAGATGGCATATAGTGGACTCCGGGCTACCTAATCCTTATCTAAACCTGAAAATTCGAATCCAGAGATGGCATTTTAGCGGACTCCGGTCGAATTTCCCTCATCTACCTTGGAAAAACTCCAGTTGAAAACCCGAAAAGGGCAGAAAATCGTTTCACGCCAATTTCTAATCACAATTCTAATAAAATTCGAATCCAGAGATGGCATTATAGCGGACTCCGGTCGAGTTTCCTTTACCTATTCCGGGAAGTCCCAGTGAAACATACTTCATTCGCGTCTCGAACTCAAGATTCGCAGTTGGCAATTTCTCGTCGAACCAATTCACTAGTAGATTGCGAAGCGCATATTCTGAAGGAATTTCCTTCACAAATTAGGGAAAATCCATTGAGAAAATAGTTAGGGAAGATCTCTCTTCGAAACAAAATCCACATCGATAAATAATTAAACAGATTCGCCCAATCCATGAGCGCAGATCCCATTTTAAATCAAGTAAAATAATCAGCTAGGAATTAGGCGGCATCAGCAGTAAGTACCTAGTAGGTACCTACTCAATCACGTTAACCAATAAAGAGTCCGCGGCAGGAAGCAATTCCTCAACAACAAATAATTCATAAATAGGAAATTGAGATAGAGCTAGGAAGAAAATAGACTCAGGTCAGGAATAAAATAACCTGTGAATAATAATTGAAGCGGCACGTTATTAGGAATAAACCATATTAGGAGAAATTCGGAAAACTAGACGATCACACGGTGGCTTTTCGCGAAAGACGATGGGGCCCGGGTCCTCCGCGTTACATTAGTTCAGGTGCTCACCGGGACGCAACTGGATTTAACCCCTTAAGCGCGCGGGAATCTCAGCAGTGATGTTCGCGCGGTGGGTAGCGTGATACAGACTTAGCGCGCGCAACACTGAAGAGGCCTTGTATTTTAGTGTATTTTTTAGACAATTCCAAGGTTTTTACAGTTTCCTATAATTTTAGTTGAAAATTTTGTTACTACTGCTTGTATATAGATGGCAGCACATAACCTAAACCTACAAATAATTTAAAATCTGAAAGCAAACAAAGAAAAAGCCGCCGTACCAAATATGGTACGCGCGCATCCTGTGAAGAGAAAGTTGCCGTACCAGTATTGGTACGGCCCCGCTTAAGGGGTGGATTTAATAATTTTAATTTAGTTAACGCTAGATTAGCACTTAACTATAACAATGAAACTGTCAAATTTCATCAATATTGCGTAGGTAAAGTATTTACATGTGAGTTATTTTTTTTAATACAATTTTTTAATCAAAGTGTAACACCATGTATGTTGAAAATATCATCGTAAATCGTCATAAATCGTATTCCTTTTGTTCTTACAATAGTTGTTTTATCGGTGATCGAATTTTAGTATCATTTTTATTTTTATGAAGGTTCTTCTTCAGTTAAGAAACTTCTTAGTTATAGTGAGAAAGAAAAGAAAGAAAAAGTGAAAATAACTTAAAACTAATTTAATGAAACATTATTCATGATCAACACATGACTCAATTTTAAGTTACCATCAGAATGAAAACAATTTCAGGTTTTCCTTGAAAAAATGTAAATTAAAACATTTTAGATTCTATGATTAGGTAGATGCTCACATCAAATGATGACACGTTGCATAGTTTTATCAGTTCTGTACGCACATTATTGCAACGCGTCCTTATAATATATTTTAATACAATACCTATTACAATAATGGACATGTCCACTTAAAAATGAACAAAATTATCTATTATATCATTGTCGATTAAAAATGTACATTGTTCACAATGCTGATATCAAGAGTAAAGAGAGTACCTCTCCATACTATTATAACAGTAATACGCTAAAAATGTAATCATGGAATGAATATAAATAAACAAAAATATTTGTCGGAACTGATTTAGTTAGTATCCAGCATAAATCTGAAACCATTAAATCTGAACTATCATAACTACATAGTAAGGTAACATATTAAAATACGTCCAAAGCAAAATTGTTTTTTTTTTTTCGAAATGAAGAAGATTACTGGTCAAGGTTATCTCTATTTAGTAGCAGCAACAGGTAAGTGTTTATTTTAGTTACTTATTAGTTACTAATTCAAAGCCTTTTTTTTAATTAGTGTTTTTTACTATGCTATTGTATATTTTTCGTAGAGCTTGGATTGATTCATTAAATTTATTTAATTAATAAACGCATTTTATTGAGGTAACTAAACTAAGCATAACTTGAAAAAAATTATTAAAATTCAAAATACGAAATAGAAATTCCTTAGATAAAGATCAAAAACCTAAAAATTAAACTATTATTAAGCACAAACTTTTAATGTAGGTATCAGTTTTTCTATTATTATGAGCATGCTTTCAAAATATTTCTACAAAACGTAATTATTATCAATAATAAAATTTCTTGGAAATTAAAAATAGGGTACTATATCAGAAAAATATCTCTGGTCAAAGTTCAGGTATACATATAACAAATTCATATTATGCCTGTGTTTAGGTACGGAAATGAATTTTAAAACTAAGCATTGAACAATCAGAAAAGATTTCGGTGCAATTTATCATCTGATTTTATCAGAAATGTATCTTCTAATTCGATGTTAATTTTCGATTTTTTTATCAATCAAGTGACGATGCATAATTGTAACTAATTATTAAAGTTTTCAAAGACATGATTTACACTAACGAACAATACATGCGACAGGCACACATTTCAGGAATGAACATTTTGTCCATTATCCGTATACGTGACATAATTTGCATTAAGTTGATGTTGATACCATATATTACCATTAAGTATCTCAATAATATTATCTTATATGATAAATATACCATATCTACCTATATCCATACCCAAAATAAATCTTATTGGCAGGAGATATACCGCCACTAAAACCAGAAAAGATTTATTGTTACTGCATTTAAAGCCTAGACACCTAGATTAAAAATTTCAGCCTCTTAAAATTTTTCTTATTCCTTTCCTATTGCCAATTCAGCAATATAAGCGTTAGTCTTGATCAGGGTAAGCGCAGATGTTTTTGGAAGCTCAAGACCCAATATTGATTTAAAATTTATGAAAATACCCAATACCCAATAAAATTTATGAAAATAAAAAATAACATAAAATTAAATAAATCCTGTTGTGATATTTCCCCTTTCCCCAATTTCTGGTTAATTATTAATAATTTTATTTTAAAAATTTTATACCATAAACAAAAAAAAATCAATTATTATTTAAGAGCGAACTCTGTTACTCAGTTTGGTTCAGTAGAACTTTTAATCCCCAAATTTGACTCTAAACTAAAATGTGCCGAATCGTTTTAAATTCATAATTTTTGTTATGTAAAAATTTATTTTTTAACAATAAAATAAGAAGAACAAAACCTACCTCCGAGGTCTCTGATCATCGAATATTAAAACTATTATAGGTACTAATTCACCTCTCTCTGGTCCTCTGACTTTCTCTTCCTTAACGTTTGCTTCTTCTGTCTCAAAATTAATTTTCCTAACCTTCTGATTCACTCTCTCTCTCCCCCCCCCCCGTTTTTCGCTGCTTCTCTTTACTCTCTCAGCTACATTAGGAAACTATGGATTCGTAAAAAGTATAATTTGTTATTCAACATAGTCAGTCAAGAATAAGTGATCAGTAAGTTTCTCTCACAGCTCCCCCAAAATTATTTTCCTGGTCCTCCGACACTGTCTCTAAAGGTGCTCCTCTTCACTTTTACGAACAATTATTCAGTTTTATAATCTTCTCTTTATATCTTCTCCAAAACCTCTTCTAATCTTTTCTCGTTCTCTTGTTTTTCTCTTTAGTTCTTCAAATAATTATTTTTCCCTTTTTTTTTACTTTTGTTCTAATAAATTGTTTCTTTTTTTTAATCCACTTCAAACTTGAAATCACTATTTATCTTTATCTGAACACAATTTTCAATAATAATACATAAGTATAATGAAATATTTTATTAATTAATTAAGTATATAATCTATATAAATAAATAATAAAACAATCATAATATAATAATAATAATAATCATAATAATAATAATAATCATGCCAAACAATTGAATTCACTCCAGACATACTTCCGTTCAAAAGAACACAAACTACACAAAGCAATAGTGCATACAGACAAGAACTACACACCGCTGAATCTTCATTCACAAACACCAACTGATCAACATCCAAAAACAGTCGAACAAAAAAAAGAGATATGGTCCTCTAAGGCTCTACATGGCAGACACTACAATCAAGTCAATAACTCCAACATTAACAAAAAGCTGTCGTATAGATTTTTGGAAAACGGCCTTCTCTTCCCTGAAATCGAAGGCTTTCTTCTTGCCATCCAGGACCAAGTAATTGCAACCAATAACTACAGAAAGCACATATTAAAAGATGCAACAATAGTCAGTGACGCATGTAGAAAATGCCAACAATTTCCAGAGACAATAGATCATATCACCTCTGGTTGCAAGCTCCTTGCAGGAACTGCATAAATATACTGATAGACACAACACAGTAGCAAAAATAATACACCAAGCCATTGGGCTCCACTACAATCTTCATGCAGACACTCAACCCTACTACAAATACACACCTCAAACAATACTGGAAAATCAGGATTACAAATTATATTGGGACCTCACCATCCAAACTGATAAAACAATCATGCACAATAGGCCAGATATCACGCTTGTAAATAAAAAAGAACACGTAACATTCATCATTGACATCGCAGTTCCATCAGACTCCAACATAACAAATAAATACGCAGAAAAGAAAACTAAATATCAACCATTAGCCATAGAAGTTGAAAGAATATGGAAACAGAAGTCGGTTTACATCTTACCCTTTATAATATCAGTAACTGGAATCACGCCGCACACATTCACACAACATCTCACACAACTTCAGCTGCGACATTACATACATACACAGGCGCAAAAAGCAACGATACTTCAAACGTGTAGCATCACTCGAAACTTCTTAAATCAAAGATAATGAAATCTGTGTAGACTTGGCCTGAGCCCGTCTGCATGGATAATCTCACCAGCTATGATGCTGAGAATGCTGAGAAGGAATCGAATAATAATGAAAAGAGAAGAAGGAGGAAGGGGTTTGGTTGATGTTAAAAACCTGCGCAACCATCAAATTAAGCTCTTGAGAACATATTTCCTCCAGACAAGATCCACATCGCCTCTATATCAGTGTATAAGCAAAACAGACAGTAAATATACACCCCTCAATATTCTGGCAAGTGAAAGAACGCAGCGGAATGAAGAAACAGGCAGCAGTGAGGAAAAAAATCGCGAGTGGCGCAGTAAAGCCCTCCACGATCTTGATAAACCTTATGTTGATAAACAAGCGTCAAACGCGTGGTTAAAGACTGGGGAGCTGTACCCTGAGACAGAGGGTTTTATGTTGGCGATTCAAGACCAAGTGGTGAAGACGATGAACTACTTGAGACACATCATCAAAGACCCTAATATAGCTTTTGAGCGATGTAGAAACAATCAAGTAGCGTTAATCATTCACCAGGAAATATGCTACAGACTAGGAGTTCTTACAGATCACCCTAGAACACCATACTATAAGTATGAGCAAAAAACTGTCGTCGAAACAGAACGGTACACCATTTCCTATGACAGGTCCATTATCACTGACCGTTGTGTACCATTTAACAAACCGGACATTGTTGCTAGAAATAGGCAGAAGCAGGAAGCCATCATACCGGACATTGCCATTCCAAACACCCACAATATTCTTACCACTATCGCAGAGAAGAAACGCAAGTACACTGAATTGGCGGATGAATTAAAAAAGATGTGGAACCTAAATAAAGTCACTGTAGTTCCGGTTGTCATCTCTGCCACAGGGGTTGTACCAAAGGAACTTCACAGGAGCTTAGACATATTGGGTATACGAATTCCTGCTTTCTTTGTGATGCAGAAGGCTGTCATACTTAACACCACCAGAATAGTAAGAAGATTCTTAAGTCAAGAGTAGATGGGAGTGCTTGGTGAAAACCCGTACCCCATTTAGATCATTAACCAGGAGACCTGAGAATAGTGTGAATAATAATAATAATAATAATAATTTACAAAAATATTAATAAATATGAAATGAAATTATTCATCCACATCCACACATACTACTCATGCCAGCATCATTTAGCATTTATTTCTATCAATATTTTACTGGACTTATCTCTCAATAAAACTTAAGTTTCTTTTTTCAGGTGCCCTTATAGGTCTGGCAAATGGTCTAACACTAACATGGTCATCTCCAATTACCGAAAAACTAAAGCACTACAACAAGGACGACTATCCATTCGAAAATCAAATATCTGAAGACGAAATCGCATGGATTAACTCAGCAATGACCCTGGGTGCAATTTTGGGTCCTCTCATCTTCCTGAAGCTTCCAGACATCCTGGGAAGAAAGATCACGATTCTCCTTCTAGGAGCTCCCTACGTGTTAGGGTATACTATGTTGGTATTCTCCCACCGAGTATACCTCTATATCATTGCCAGAGTATTGATAGGATTCGTAGCTAGCGGATTCTTTGCAGTAGTGCCGGTGTATAACAATGAAATTGCCCATGCTAGCAACAGAGGACTTGTTCATGGAATCTTAATGCTTATCACTGTGACAGGAGGATTGGGCTCATACTCCATAGGTCCATTTGTGCCTATTGTAGTCTTCAATGCGATTATATTGGCTGTCAGTATTATATTTGTGCCTGTTTTTTGGCTGGTAGCACCAGAATCTCCCTTTTATTTAGTCTCCAAAGAAAGACTTCCAGAAGCTACAGCTTGTTTGGAAAAATTACGTGGCTACAAAGGTGCAGAAATAATTAAAGAATTAGAAGAAATAAAACGTAACGTGTCCACAACAGTAGACACCGATTCCGGTATTTTGGATTTCTTTAAAAATTCTGTCACAAGAAAAACATTCTTCATTACAGCTTCATTATTGATTTTGCAGCAATTATCCGGTCAGTTAGTTCTTATGTCATACAGTCAAACAATTTTTGCTGACGCCGGTACATCAATTCCTGCCAAGTATTGTCCTATAGTATTAGGACTTATACAAGTAATTTTTTCGTCAATAACGCCACTTTTTTCTGACAGAATCGGAAGAAAAGTACTGCTCATTATATCAGGGGCAGGGCTTGCGTTGTTTCTAGGAATATTAGGAGTGTATTCTTATTTGAATGATAACAGCAGTCTAAATATGGATGCGGTTGCCTTTTTACCTTTAGTTTGCCTAATCGCCGCAGTAATTTTTCAAGTTGTAGGGCAAGGTCCTATTTGTCCTCTTGTAGTAGCAGAATTGTATCCCATGAATGTGAAACCTTTAGGAGTTTCTCTTAGTGTAACTATCCAGTGGGTTATTAGTTACTTGATGATACAGTTTTTCATGAAAACTGTAGATAAAATTGGACTGGGAATATGCATGTGGATTTTCGCCGGATTTGATGTTGTATTCGCTTTATTTGTTTACTTTTGTGTAATAGAAACAAAGGGCAAGTCAATGCAAGAGATACAAGACATCTTGTCTCGGTAATTAAACATAACAAATGTGAATGAAGCGAAATCGACTAATGGATATATAATCCCTAGGCCCTAGTAACGAAAGATGAAAGCTTTATACAATTATGTAACATAATATGTAAAGAAAGAAAACAAGTTATTAGAACCGATGGTCTAATTATTTCTCGTATAAGACTGATTTTTTCAAATAAACTTATGACTATGAGTAGACGTGGAGGATTGAATGGAAATGTTGTATTAAGATATGAGAAATAAATGCTTTTGAATGAGAAAACAACTTTTTATTTCTATAACGAAACTTTTCTTTGAATTTGATCGCCCTTAAAATTCCCTAATAAGTCTAAGATAAAATCCTGATCCCTGCTCTACTACTAATTACCCAACAATTCCCGAATATTCACCTGTAGCAACAGAAATCCTTAAATAATTTGTCTTGCTTGTTAACTAAAGCAACAATAGCATAGGAAACAAAATGGGATAACACTATGAAAATGTGAACAAGTTAATGAAATTACAATTTTTTCACAATTTTTAAAGTGATTTGGAAATGCTACAAATTTAACATTAGAGCCGTTTGCACACAATGCGATTTTTCACGCGGCAAGTCGCATGCGGTAATTTCCGAAGTAATCCGAGGTAATGAAGGCCGAATTGTGAGTGAAGGTATCCACGCCGATCCAATAACACGCCTAAGCTCTCCATTAGAAGGCACAGTTTATGTGAGAAAGTCTACTAGAAAAGGTCTGGTCGATTAATTTTTGAAATGTTATTTCCTTTTATAATTCAAAATCCGACATAATATAATATGTGTTTTTTTTATAAATTCAAACATTTTGGAGACATTTATAAGTGTATGAGTACCTACCTAGTTACTTTTCCAAGTTTAATATGAATCATTGTTAAGGATTACAATAGGATTAATTTTTTTTTTATTGAAAATGCACATGCACTGCAGGGAAATCCCTATGACGCTCTGGGAGCGGTGCATGAGCGGAGATATCGATTCACGTTTCACTTTGGAATGCTATTCCAAAGTGATGCGGTTCTGTACATAAAAGAAGTCTGTAAATAGGGTGGTACGAGGTGTAACGAGCTGAACCTGATAAGGATGAGCGTCTGCGGCTCGGCGTGTATTTCTGCCCGGTCTTGATCTTGGTGGGATCAAGCGGGCCACGTCTTTTGAACACCTTCCATTAAAATATCTGTAAAACAGACTCAGGTCAGCTACTCTTCTTCGATGTTCGAGAGTGTCTAAATTTTTTGTCAAATCTGGGTCCCCAATCAAGCGGATGGCTCTTTTCTGAATAGATTCGAGTAGTCTCGGCGTATGTTTAGGAGCTGAGCTCTAAATATGTGAGCAGTACTCCAAGGATGGTCGGATTTGAGCCTTGTATAAGAGGAGAAGCTGTTGTGGTGTATAAAATTTCTTCGTGCGGAAGAGTGTTCCAAGTTTTTGAGAAGCACTCTTCGCCAGACCTGCAACATGATCATGCCAAGACATGTTCGCTCCAAGGCTCACTCCAAGTAAACGAAGAGATGACGCTGGGGTAAGAGAGTGTCCCGCCATCATCATAACTGGCTCCAAAACGTTGGTCTTTTTGGAGAAAATGGCTGCTTGGGTTTTTCCAGCATTAAATTGGACTCGGTTTCTATCGCCCCAAGTTAGAATGTCTTGCAAGTCATTGTTAAGTCTGGCAACTTCTTGCTCCCTGCGAGTCTGTGCGTCGATGGCAGATGTTCGCGCATCTAATGTGTAAGAAGATATGAGGGTACTGTCGTCGGCAAAACTGTATGTTGGATTTTTTGTTGTTTCAAGCAAGTCTTTTATAAATATTAGAAAGAGGGTCGGAGATAAAATGGATCCCTGAGGCACACCGGCATTGATGGAAAAGGTCTCAGAATGAACTCCATCGACTGCCACCTGCAATGAACGATCTCCGAGATAACTCGCAAGCCACAAGCAGAATTTCTCGGGCATGCACCTAGACCTGCAATTTTTCCAACAGTCCATCATGCCAAACACGGTCGAAAGCTCTAGAAATATCAAGCGCAACCCCTCGAGACTCCCCATGGTGCTTGATTGCGCTGTTCCACAGCTCGGTGACGTAAGTGAGGAGATCACCAGTTGACCTCTGTTTGCGGAATCCGTATTGGCGGTCGCTGATTATATTAGCTCTTTCCAAGTATTTTAAAAGATGTTGGTTAATAGCTTTCTCCATAATCTTGGATATTACTGAAAGCAGTGCCACTGGTCGATAGTTACTTGGTATAGTCTTTTTGCCTTTCTTGGGAATAGGTTGGATCCGTGCACATTTCCAACAAGAAGGAAATATTCCCTTTTTATACGACAAGTTGAAAAGTCGGTAGAAAACAGATGACAGCTCAGTGGCGCATTTTTTTAGTACGATAACAGGTACGTCATCGGGCTCAGAAGCTTTGTTTGGGTCTATTAGGCTAACATAATGCTCTTTATGACACGCTGTCGGAAAACAATGTCTGACATTTTGGTCTCCACGGAAGGGATCATTGGCGGAGTTCTTCCATGAAAGTCGACGGAAGAGTATGAAGAAAAGACTCCCGCCAACAAGTTTGCCTTCTCAGTAGCTGTGGATGCGATAGTCCCATCTGTCCGTGTAAGTGGTGGAATCGTGGATCTGGTGAAGTTCTGGCTGACTGCCTTAGTTACAGACCAAAAAGATTTCGAACCGTTAGGGCAGGAGAGAAGTTTGTTCCTAATTCTTTGGTTATGAGTTTCCTTGGTTTGATCTATTATTTCTTTGCATCTGTTTCGAGCAAGGATGAAATTGTGATGGTTTATGCCGTCGGGGCTCTCTCGCTATTGGCGAAAAGCCAGTTGTTTGGAGGCGACAGCTTCCTTGCATCTTTTGTTGAACCAAGGTGTAGTGTAACCTACCTTTAAAAATTGAGATCCTGCGTCATGCGCAGTAAATTCAGTAATGTGGCCCCCCTTAAATTGAATGACTGAAAAAGAAGAACCTCTTTGACGTTTGAAAAGTCAACTGGTCTGTCATGAATGTTATATTCGTAGTAACCTCTTACCTTGTTATTGGTTCTTTTATACACAGACATGAAGCAAAAGGTGGGAGATTTGAGATTAGTGAAACAAAAGAATTTTAAAAACACCTGCTTTATTCTAAGAGAAACCTAACAGTGCCTATACGCTCGCTGGGACTCCCGAGTAAAAAGAGCGTGGCCGAGAAAAACCTCGATCATTATCCCGAAATGAAAAGAATCAACGGTGGTCTGAAAAAGCGCAAATCAATCGTCTCGACAACTGTCACCGAACTAATTGAACCCTCTTTTATTCTGTCTCACTTGCGCGAATCATTTTAAACAGAAGGCATTATCACAGAAATCTAGGTCTTCAAAGATAACCATGAGAATGGGTTTTGTTAGTAATAGACAATGTAACGAAGTCCGGTTAAGGAGGCAATCCGCCTATAGTTGGGAGGACCCCTGGGCAAGGTCCGATGGTTAGGAGGCAACTTGCTGGCTGTTTAATTGGTTCCCTCGTGGCAAGGACGAAAATGTTAGTTAGATTCACATAAGGCCCATACATTCTAGTTCAAAAGTTCGGTAAACAATTAGCAACCAGAATGATCCACCCTTTTGAATTGAGTTTGACGAAGAACGAGAAATGACCTTCACGTTGATTAATTTCACAGAAAAATAAGAGAACCTGACATTACAATTACATAGATCAAATTGAAATCAAGATAAACAATAATCAATTGGACAGTTTCGTTGAATAAATATGTTCATGAAATATAAATAAATAATCAAGAGTATAAGTCAATTATCAACAATTAAATCAAGAATGTTCAGTAGACAGTTTAAATAAGACATCAATTAAGTAAGCAATCAAATAAATGGTTAAATGAACGGCATGAAAAATAAGAATCAAGAACGAACATGTGACCTGAGATAAAACATGACAAAAGCATAATAAATAGGTACGTGGTTATAAAATGTGGACGGCAGCAATTGATGGTTAGAAAATGGTTAAAACATTACAATAAGAATGAAGCGAGTCGACTAAATATTATTCTGGAGATACACAAAATAGTTGGTTGATAAATGGTTCAGTTTTGATACGTTCTCAGAAACTTATCATAAAATAAAATGTAGAAGAATGAAATAAACTTTTGACACACACAGGTTAATAAATGCAGGCATGAATTGTAAAATAAATAAATGGAGCAGAGTCATGTGGTTCGTAAAATCACAATAAAATTAGTCATACATAAAATATAAAATATGAGAAAGAAATCCTTTATAGTTTGTTAATCCATTTCTAATAAAAACCATGCACGTGTGTGAGAAGTGTGATTAAAATAAGACCGTTAAAATATAACTTTTCGTAAGTACCTACCTACTCTCTGTACACTGAGAGTTGTCCGTTGTCATGCCACACTGATTCTGACTAAACAATTTCATTTAATTCGATTTGAATCGTACACTTATTTCTAAGTCGAATCAGATGTGGTATCGCAGTTCGTGTCAGTGGCGTGTGTTGAGGAATAATGAATATCCTACAAATATATTATTTCGACAAGTTATTGACGAAGTAGAGCCTTGAAACTTTTTGATAACAAATATATATATATAATGCAAGTAAATAAGAATCATAATAATTATTGTTATCATTATGATATCATATCACCTACCTGCTGGTTGCCGTTTAAAAGAAAGAATAACACCTCCGTTTTCTTATTTGCAAGTAAAATATTCCAGCAATTTAACCACAAGACCACGTACTAGCGAGTTCAATCGTTTCCCAGGCAAAGCAAGGAAATAGATTTTTAGGCATTCGAGCAATTATAATAAGTTACTCATAGTTTATCACAGGACAATAATAACACAGGACATAGGCAATTCTGCTAATTTCGTATTAAAAACGTTTCAAATCACAATACAAACCTTTATTAGTATATTTACCGCTGACACTGACAGTACTGATAGTAGCGACGACAATATTATCGTAATATCGTATCAATCTAAGCGTATCAAGATGCGAGTCGATACTTCCGTCTCACTCTCGCTCATCTTTTTAGAATTGCTGACGATTCAAACGTATTTCTGACAATACGTCCCATTTTAACTCGATTGACTATGCAATGCAATAGAAGGAGTAAGAAACATAACGAGATGATGTATCCTTAGTTATCACAACAGACAACTCTCAGTGTACAGACTTTACCTACAGGAATGTGAAGTTAAATTATTCAAATAAACTTTACTTTAAACCAATTTAGAATTAACCCTTATTTTATAAATTATCCCTTAATCAAAACTCATTATTTAGAAAAGGTGAAATAAATTAATTTAAACAAATCAGCTGAATGAACTGCAGGTAAAATAAAGCATGGCATTTAAAACGTGACAAGATTCAACCCTATTGTTTTGAAAGATTAATAATTTTGCTTTTAGAAATTGGAGCATCAAATTAATTAATTATTTTACAGTAGGTAGGTACTTATTACTTGGGTAAAGTGTTAAATAGACATAAAACATTCAACAATAATAAATAACAGATGAAATAATTGTACTTACAAGAATATAACAATCAAAGCTTTTGTTTCGGGTTTTGGAAGCAACACTTGAGCACGAAGTAAACTTTTTAAATAAAACGCTGCTACCTTGATGTGGTCATCTATCTGGAAGGGCTGCTAAAAAAAAGATCCAAGTCTAGGGTTGTCACTCCAATTTATAGCCTCAGAAAGTAATTATGTCGATCGTTATTTCGTCATTATAATTTTTCTCTTATTCGCAGTCAGTTACTCGCACTCGCCCCCATTCGCCTTCCCTTCTCCCTTTCTTCCTTTTCGCGGCTATTGCACCATGTGTTTACAAGAAGGAGACTGAGAGTGACATTTGACGTTTCTAAATATGAAAACTTGACAACTGACATATCGGATACACAGAATATCAGTGAATGGTTGAAACTCTACGTTTTCGATTTTAACATGCGCATTGGCATTTGTAAAGGCAATCTGGGTCACTTCAAAGGTTTGCTGTTTGAGGGCTGTTTTTTTGAAAAGGGAATGTAGGCTTCCATGCCAGTTAGGATGACTTGAGAAACTTCCCTAGCACAAACAGATGGATCATTAGAGCCGAAACAAACACTCCTCCATGGAAAATCTCGATAATATTCCCTGAGTTCTTCCCATTTATCAGATCTTAGTGCCAGACTACACGAGGTTTACTTGCTTCTTTAACACTAGTAATTGGTAGGACACAAGATGTTGAGACGAGTTTATGATCTGAGGAACCTAGTGGGGCTTTCACCGTGATAGTATACATTTGAACAGGCTAGCGAATTCTCCCTCGCGATCGGGAATGCGTGTTGGTTCATCAACGAGCTGGGTAAAACCATAGCTGATCGCAAACGATCCGCTTCACGGCCTTCTTCATCAGTGAAGTTTGAGTATTTAAGCCAGTTGATGTTATGTACATTAAAATCACCCAAGATGGATATCTCAGCTTTGGGGTAGTTTATCTGTATGAATTCAACAGTTTTTGTCAGGGACAAAAAAAGTGTCCTATACTGTGAATCGCTGGGTGGTCGGTATAAACAACAGATAAATCTCGTCGTTTGTCGGTCTGTTATTCTAAGCCACATGACGTCAAAGTCATTGGGCTCAAAGTCTTCCTCACGTTGGCAGGAGAGGTCACTTCTGACGAAAATGCCAATTCCGAAGTTACGTTTAAATCGAGAATGAAAGTACATATACAGGGTGTTGATTTTCAAAGCGGGCCATAGGGGATTAGCATTGCGAAAGTGGTTTTTGAGGATTCCTGCTCGCCGTTTAAACTGACAGAAATGGTTTTGTTATCAAAATGAAGCTAAAATTATTGCGCATAACGCTTGACATCAGAAATTAATTTAATTTCACGTTGTTTTGTAAAATTCTTCAGTAAAAATTCAAGTAATTGTCAATGTTTAATCACAAAATAGCATGCCTTGCCTAAATAATAATGACGTTTCTACGTTTTGACAATCCAATAATAAAACTTTATAAGTCAGTAGGTAATAATAAAGTCTGGTTCTATTTAACCCTCCTGTAACTGGCTACACTGTAGTAGGTTTCCACCATAAAGAAAGACTCTTTCTTGGTTTGTGTAACCCATTTTTAAATAGAACCAGACTTTATTATTACCTACTGACTTGTAAAGTTTTATTATTGGATTGTCGAAACGTAGAAACGTCATTATTGTTTAGGCAAGGCATGCTATTTTGTGATTAAACATTAACAATTACTTGAATTTTTACTGAAGAATTTTACAAAACAACGTGAAATTAAATTAATTTCTGATGTCAAGCGTTATGCGCAATAATTTTAGCTTCATTTTGATACCAAAACCATTTCTGTCGGTTTAAACGGCGAGCAGGAATCCTCAAAAACCACTTTCGCAATGCTAATACCCTATGGCCCGCTTTGAAAATCAACACCCTGTATATATAATTCTTTATTAAGAAACTGTTTAGTTATAAATACTAAATTGCCATTTAGACACAGTATACAAAATTATAACAAAGAATAAATTTACATACTTAATAAATATTAAAATTATTAACAATAACTAACAATAATTTATAAATTAATTGTAATAACGTTACTAGTATTTAATTACATAGAATTTAACAAAGGATTTATTGTTTATTTCCAAACAAATGATTCCTTAAAATATATACAGAACTTTTTAAAATTTTGGTGACTATTTTTTCATCTAAAGATTTCGATAATTTATACTTTTTTCTGAATTTTATATAATTATTGGATAAAGTACCCCTTGATCCAAAAAATAAGCCTATGTATTTAAGCCTACTCCATCTATTATCTTGATGGAGATAATTAACTGTGCTTGACGACGCTTGGACTTTTGTTTCGCACAGTGCTAGAATGTGAGGTTTATTTGTCTGAAGATGTTGGTGTACTGAATTGATATTCGTGTTTAAACCTCTACTATTACAAAAGTCGACTATGAATTTTTCCATTCTGGAGGTGTTATTTTTCTTTCTCCTGCATGAATGTGCCCCTGGATTAGCCCCCGCCCGGAGATCCGAATGGGGGGTCGTTTTAACTCCGGAAGATTTTAATCCCGGGAACGCCATCCATGCATATTATTATTGTGTCTTACCCCATGGGCCGGAATCTCTGGCACAGCAACGAAACGTCAGCTCTTTAAAGCAACTTCACGCCGCCTAAGCCAGAAAGATGGTATCGCACCGGGCGAGGCTGTGTGGGTTCATGTCCTCTACCATCTGATTTGCTAGTTTTGGTCAGCCCCAGGGTATCTTATTGCCCCGGTACCCTGGGTACGGTACATCCTCCTTAATTTTCTGTAAAAATATTGAAAATAGAAGACCATCTATTGACAAAATATTAGGAATGTCATTATATTCTTCATTAAAAACTGCATTTTTATTTAATTTGAATAAACATATTTCAAGAATAATTATTGTTGATAGAATTCTTTTCTTTCTTTTGAAATAAATTTACCTGCTTCAGGATTTTATTAATTTTGGATTTAATTTTTAGTCTGCCAGTTTGACAATTACCTTACTTCTTGGCTGCACGATGTCAATTAACCAGACAACCCTTTGGTCAGTTAACAAGGGTATAATACTATCCTCCTATCGGTCTTTCGAAGAGAAGAGATAAGATTTCTGTGCAGCATGTAGCTGGTGTATTGGTCGTGTGGATAACTTTACCCACAATTCAGATTGTGTAGTATTGCTCGGGTAACTTCGGAAATACCGCGTCCGACATGTCGGATGAAATATCGCATTATATGTGCAAACTTAAACGCTCATACTCAACAAGAGAAAAACTTCATGAAAAATTTAACTCCCCTTACGATTCACTAATTAATCTATCTTACCTACATTATTTATCATCATATTTGAGAGGGTTGATATTATATCAACCAAATATCTTTCACATTGTGTTCTTTTCCGTAATTTTTTTAATACGACGTAGGCAATATTTAAGACATAAAATTTTTTATTAGACATGCACCCTAGAGAAAATCAAGTACAAGTAACTAAGACAATTTGATTCAGAAAGATAATCTAGCTAGATCTTCACAACACAATAATAAGTAAAAAGATTTCGACGAACTTATACAGGGTTATTCACGGTATACGCCACGGAAGATTATGGCCGTGTCTCTGGATTTTAGGATCTTTTTATTTTTGGAGTGGATAGAGATCCGGCAGAGCTACGTTTTAAAATTATATTCATAATGTACAGGTGTCCCAAAAGCATGAAACATATCAAAGTTATGTTTTTTTAAATGGAATGCTCCTATGTTATTGCATTTTTAGATTGTCTGAGAAGAAAAAATAAGATTGGTTTTTACAGTTGGAGTTTAAATTCAGAAGTTTTTGAGTTATAAACAAGTGAAAATCGTCATTTTTCAAGTTCAAGGCCCTGTACAACGAAAACGGCTGAAGATACAGGAAAACGGCTTACATGTCCCTATTTTAACATTTCATGTACTATCCTATGATGTAGATGAAATGTTTATACAGAGTGATAAAAAAATTTAAAAATTCTGAGATTTCTCCACGCGTCGCCAAATAAAAAATCAAAGAAAGTACAAATGTTTCTACACCATAGGATAGTACATGAAAAGTTAAAATAGGGACATGTAAGCCGTTTTTCTCTATCTTGAACCGTTTTCCTTGTACAGGGCCTTGAGCTTGAAAAATGACGATTTTCACTTGTTTATAACTCAAAAACTTTTGAATTTAAACACCAACTGTAAAAACTAATCTTATTTGTTCTTCTCAAACAATCTAAAAATGCAATAACATAGGAGCATTCCATTTAAAAAAACATAACTTTGATATGTTTCATGCTTTTGGGACACCCTGTACATTATGAATATAATTTTAAAACGTACCTCTGCCGGATCTCTATCCACTCCAAAAATAAAAAGATCCTAAAATCCAGAGACACGGCCATAATCTTCCGTGGCGTATACCGTGAATAACCCTGTATATCTAAATGAAAACAATTGCCGTTTTTTTTTTCCAAATAACGTGTAATAAAAAATAATCACTTGTATTCCGTGATTAGATAATAATTATATCAAATAATACGTTGAATGCTCTTATCACTTTTATCAACATCATATAAGTAGATCCTTTTTTTTCTTAACATTTCCAATACAATACAATATGATATACGCATGAAGTCATAAATGTACAAAATTATCTATTATCTTCATCGTTAAAATTATAAATTTATATTATTCAGAATACTACTCGTACTACTTCTATCAGGAGAAGGGGAAGAACTAATTACAAGCAATGTACTGAAAATGTAATCATTATGACCAATCGAATATGGCGAATAAATAGAAAGCAAACTTTTGGTCTAAATAAATTTAGTAGGCATCCAGGAAAATTATTATAACTGTCCACGATAACTTTGTGCATCAAGCATATCACAAAATCGTCTACTAAACCAAAGAGATTGTTTTACCATCTTGTAAAATGAAGAATGTTATTGTTATCACCAATAATCTTTACCTATACTCGGTAGCAGCAACAGGTAAGTTGTTATTTTTTACCATTTTCATCCATCTTTTCTCCACGGGCTTATTTAACAACGCTCATAGTTCTATTTTGAATTAAACTAAGGTTTCATATTCTTCACAAAGTTGATCTTTTCATTTTTGCTTCTATTGTGGGTACGCCATCTGAAAAGGACAGATAAGGCTTACTTATCTTAGAGTCTTGAGAAAATGTGCGGTTATTCACAGGACCCATCAAAATCTATTCGATCCAGTACCTAAGTAATCACGTCTTCATAAATCCTTTATCCGTAGGTCCAAAATGTCAATTTTTATGTTTATAATAAGATTAAAATAAATTTGATAATTTTTATTGAACCTTATTTAATGTTGGATTTTTGTCTTCTAATTTATTTGGATTTAGGTTCCTTGATGAAAATATTATTTTTTCTAATATTTTTTTTATATAAAATAGAAACGATTCGGGGCAAAATTCAAGATTAAAGTAATGTAGATGTGTTTTGAATGTCAAGATAAATAATAATAATTGTTTTTTTTTTTTTTTTTAAGAGGTCTAAATCGGTCTAAACTGTTAGTGGCGTGTGTGAGTCGGACGAACATGTAAATATTTTGAGCCGGAACAAGATTACTTCTCCCCCCCGTTTTCGAGGATGCTGAACACGATGCCGTTGTCAGAATTTCTCTTTGGGGTTGCGCAACCCCTCAAAACGGCCAAAAACCACCCCCTAGAGAGATAAACCGCGCTTCAATCCATTTCCCTGCAAAAAAAAAACCTTCCCCCCGTTTTCGAGGATGCTGAGCACAATGGAGGTGCTGGACATCGCGTGCGACCCCGACCAACCCCTCCACCGGCCAATACTCACCCCCGAAATGGGTGATTTTTTTTTATGTATATGTAGGGCAAACGATGGACTTTTTCGAAAAACTTTTTGAAAATTCAAGTACAGAATCACAATGGCCATAATTTAAAATTATTTTGGAGTATAAAGAGTGTCCCATATGACAGTGACATATCAAAGTTATGTTTTTTTAAATGGAATGCTCCTATGTTATTGCATTTTTAGATTGTCTGAGAAGAGAAAATAAGATTGGCTTTTACAGTTGGTGTTTAAATTCAAAAGTTTTTGAGTTATAAACAAGTGACAATCGTCATTATTTAAGTTCAATGCCCTGTACAACGAAAACGGCTAAAGATAGAGAAAAACGGCTTACATGTCCTTATTTTAACTTTTCATGTACTATCCTATGATGTAGATGAAATGTTTATACAGAGTGATAAAAAATTTGAAAAAAATCTGAGATTTCTCCACGCGTCGCCAAATAAAAAAAACCTTCTTGCGCATCAATCGCAGAAACAGTGTATTTTTATGCGATTCAACTATGAAAATTTTTGCCGCCTTTTAAATTGGCTTTCTGAATTTTTCAATAGTCAGGTCGAATTTACGTAGTGGTTTACTGTGAAAATTTCATTTCATTTCGTTTGAAAGCGTGCCATAAAATAGATTTTTACATATAATAAACCAAAAAAAAATTGGCAAAATTTAACAATTTCGTCTCTTGTCCTATATACCCGCCACTGACTAACTTTAAAAAGTTACAGGCGAGTTCTGAAAACCGAACATTTGAAATTTTAGAGAAATAAACATCATGTACAAAAATTCGAAAAACTCCGCCATTTCTCTTATTTGCTTCTTTAAATTTTGGAGAGTTACAAGCTATTAGTGTAGTTGTCTACTCCGAAAATTTCAGGTAAATTCCCTCTAAAATGTGCTCATAATCAATTAAAGAAATTTAGCCATTTTTACCATTTTCTTATCCACGCCACTAGCTTACTAATGAAAATAATAAAAATTTTATTGCATTAATTCAAATTTCAAATCATTTTAATCCAATCTTGTTAATACAGGTTCGTAGGAGTTTTTATTTTCTGCAATTGGGGTTGGCAGGAGCAGTCATATCTGCATGGGTGGTCTCGCCCTAGCCGAGCGCGATGAAAACGGTGCGCTGGTCTGGTGCTGGTGCTGGTTTTAAATCAAGCAGTCCCGGGTCTGAATATTACATTCAATCGTTAAGTTATTAAACAAGCCTTTAATTGTCATCCTCATTATTTTGTTGTGAAAAGTTTTCTTTCTATATTGCTTATACAGGGACTAAAAAATAGCCTTTTTCCCTAAAATTCAAAAAGCCGCCATTTTGAAACGGCTCGATCGATTTTGCTCAAAAATGCAATACCAGACCACTACTTGTGGATAATATCTTCTTCCCATAAAAATTTCAGCCTCCTAGATTGAAAACTGCTACCAGAAAACCGTGCCACAGGACCGGATGTTTCGAAATTTTAAAGGACACCCTGTAGAAGTAACGCGACTTTTGAAAAATTTTTCAACGAAAATTTAACGTCATCCCAAAGTTTCACAAGAGTAAAAAATTTCTTCCACTAATCTTGAAAGATGAAGCTACTAGAGCGTTTTTAAAATTTTAGAGAAATTTACATCATGTAAAATAAATTTAAATATCTCCGCCATTTTTTTTATTTAATCCTTGAAATTTTTGAAGATTAAAGAGTATTAGTATAGTTGTCTACTGTAAAAATTTTAGTTCAATTCCTTCAAAAATGTGCTCAAAAACTGTTACAGAAATTAAGCCATTTTCACTCTTTTCCTACCCACGCCACTGGCTTATTAATGGAAAAAATTCAAATTTTTTTGCATTAACTCAAATTTCAATTAATTTTCTTTCAATCCTGTTAACTTGATGTGAAAGTTTTTTTGCCATCTTGCTCATACAGGGATTCAAAAAATAGTAAATTTTCCGCAAATTCAAATAGCCGCCATTTTGAAATGGCTCGGCCGATTTTGCTCAAGTGCAATACCAGACCAGTCCTTGTGGACATCTTACTCTCACAAAAATTTCAGCCCCCTAGATTGAAAACTGCGGCCAGAAACCGTGCCTCATGGACCGGATTCTTGGAACTTTGAAAGGACACCCTGTAGAAGTAACGTGACTTTTGGAAATTTTTTCAACGAAAATCTAAAGCTATTCCTCAGCTTTACAAGAATCCAAAATTTCGTTCACTAATCTTGAAAGATAAAGCTACAGGAGCGTTTTGAAACTCGAAAAATCGTGATTTTGGAGAAATAAATATATATATATATATATATAAATATATATATATATATATATCGTGGGCAGGTGAATTTTGGAAAACCACTTTTTCGTAATCTGGGGGTCATGATCGGTGGACATTTGATGAGTTTGGGTGATTTTTGGAAAGTGATGTCGTCCTCAATAGTGTATTTTTTTGTTAAAAAATACACTAAAATCAAAGAAAGTACAAACTATACCATAGGATAGTACATAAAAAGTTAAAATAGGGACATGTAAACCGTTTTTCTCTATCTTGAACCGATTTCGTTGTACAGGGTTTTGAACTCGAAAAATGACGAGTTTCACTTGTTTATAACTCAAAAACTTCTGAATTTAAACACCAACTGTAAAAGCCAATCTTATTTCCTCTTCTCAGACAATCTAAAAATGCAGTAACATATAGGAGCATTCCATTTAAAAAAACATAACTTTGATATGCCACTGTCATATGGGACACTCTTTATACTCCAAAATAATTTTAAATTATGGCCATTGTGATTTTGTACTTGAATTTTCAAAAAGTTTTTCGAAAAAGTCCATCGTTTGCCCTACATATACATAAAAAAAATCACCCATTTCGGGGGTGAGTATTGGCCGGTGGAGGGGTTGGTCGGGGTCGCACGCGATGTCCAGCACCTCCATTGTGCTCAGCATCCTCGAAAACGGGGGGAAGGTTTTTTTTGCAGGGAAATGGATTGAAGCGCGGTTTATCTCTCTAGGGGGTGGTTTTTGACCGTTTTGAGGGGTTGCGCAACCCCAAAGAGAAATTCTGACAACGTCATCGTGTTCAGCATCCTCGAAAACGGAGGGGGGAAGTAATCTTGTTCCGGCTCAAAATATTTACAATTTTCGGGTTTTTTTCCGACTCACACACGCTACTATGTGTATAATAGGTGAGAACAGTCGCTCTACCCAGGTCATTTTGGCTTCGAAATCGAGCTAATATAGCCACAGAAACATTTAAAATCTATAAATAGTACTATAAACAAACACAAACAACCATGCCTAGCTGGGTTTCGAACCTCAGACGGTGGCGCTGCGATACCGCTAGCGCTAATCTTTATTGCGCTGCTGTTTATTAAAATATATTTTAACAAATGGTACTTTGAATTTATAGAAAATAAATTACATTTAATTATTATTGATCCACACATTTCTCTTCAGCATTTCAGTCACAAACTTACTGAACTATTTCTCGATAAAGATTGGTTCCTGTTTTCAGGTGGTCTCATAGGCCTAGCAACAGGTCTGACACTAACATGGTCATCTCCAATTACCGAGAAACTGAAGCACTACAACAAAAACGACTATCCCTTTGACAATAAAATATCTGAAGACGAGATCGCCTGGATTAACTCGGCTATGACACTGGGTGCAATTTTGGGTCCTCTCATTTTCCTGAAGCTACCAGACATCCTGGGAAGAAAGATCACGATTCTCCTTCTAGGCGTTCCCTACGTGCTAGGGTATACCATCCTGGTATTCGCTCATCAAGTATACCTTTATATTATTGCCAGAGCGATAATAGGATTCGTGGCTAGTGGATTTTTTGCTGTAATGCCGCTATATAACAACGAAATTGCTCATCAAAACAATAGGGGTCTTGTTCATGGAATCTTAATGGTAATCGCTGTGGTAGGACTGATGGGCTCGTACTCCATAGGTCCATTTGTGTCCATAGTTGCGTTCAATGCGATTATATTGGCTGTCAGTGTTTTATTTGTTCCAGTTTTTTGGCTCGTAGCACCGGAATCTCCCTTTTATTTGGTTTCCAAAGCAAGGCTTCCAGAAGCTACAGCTTGTTTGGAAAAATTACGAGGCTACAAAGGTACAGAAATAACGAAAGAATTGGAAGAAATAAAACGTAATGTGTCGCAAACAGTCGATACCAATAATTCTGGTATTGTCTATTTTTTCAAAAATTCTGTTACAAGGAAAACATTCTTCATTACAGCTTCGCTGTTGGTTTTGCAGCAATTATCCGGTCAATTAGTTCTTAGTTCGTATAGTCAAACAATTTTTGCTGATGCTGGTACATCAATACCTGCCGAGTATTGTCCCATAATATTGGGATTTATCCAACTAATTTTTTCTTTAGTAACGCCACTTTTTTCCGACAGAATCGGAAGAAAAGTACTGCTCATTATATCAGGGGCAGGGCTTGCGCTGTTTCTAGGAATATTAGGAGTGTATTCTTATTTGAATAAGAACAGCAGTTTAAATATGGATGCGGTTGCCTTTTTACCTTTAGTTTGCCTAATTGCCGTAACAATTTTTCAAGTTGTAGGCCAAAGCCCTATTTGTCCGCTTGTGGTGGCAGAATTGTATCCGATGAATGTTAAACCTCTCGGAGTTTCTCTTAGTACAACTATCCAGTGGGTTATCAGTTATTTGATGACTCAGTTTTTCATGAAAGCTGTAGATAAAATTGGTTTGGGAATATGCATGTGGATTTTTGCCGGATTTGATGTTGTATTTGCTTTGTTTGTTTACTTTTGTCTAATAGAAACGAAAGGTAAGTCAATGCAGGAGATACAAGACATCTTATCTCGGTAAAATGAAACATATCAAAAAGAGTGAAGAAAAATTTAACAATAAATAGATCTGACTAAAGGAAGAAGAAAAATTTTCATAATCATGTATCTAAGAAAGCTTGAGCACGGGTTATTTGAAAGTTGATGCGTCTTTGTATTTTTCGTGTGAGATTTATTGTTTTTCTAACAATACTGTGATTAGACATAATGGAATGTATATGAAAATATTTAAATATTCTGTTATAAGAAATAAAGAAATACTTTTTATTAAAAACTATGATTGTATAAGTTTTATTTTATTTCCATTATAAATAAAATTTTCTTCTTTACTGTCCTGATGATGAAATAAATCCCGAAACCAGTATCTGGACAGACTACTCAATAAAATTCTATACCCCTTTGACCAAAAGGAGATAGTCGCCATTTTGAAGCGGAAAACAGCAAAATACAAGACAAAAAAGATTTTTTAAATCATAAAAATTATTTTTATAAAAATGTAAAACTATAAAATGTCCAAGGAGTAAAAGTACCAGACACGAAAACATATAACCTGAGAAGTTTCATCGTCGATAAGACAGTTGTCCTGATCCTATACCGTAAATTAATGGTGGTGGTGATTCCACAAGTAACTATTCGTCGCTCGCTTGTTTCCGCGCTACAAAAAATTAAATTTAACTACTTGTCGTGTAGTGGTAATTAGTAAGTATGAAAAGTGTAGGGAAACACTCACTAAAATTTCAGAATATTTCAAATTAACCGAGACAATGTATTCCACTCGTTATTGCTTCTACAGATCCGCCGCCCCCATTTTTTGCTGACAGTTAAAGGAGTGGATTTGGGGTCGTGTTTCTTGGCCATGGTTATACAGTGTATCCACAAAAATGGGGTCACGTAGAGAAAAAAATCTCCAAATTTTCATTTCACGAAAAAAGTCATTCTTTATGAAAAACTCTACAGCTCGAGAAACCTCGGCAACTGCATTTAGGTTTTCACTTGAACGTACAGGTTGTCAATGGTGTCATATTAAAAAGTAAAACTTATTAAATATTCATTTTGGGGATAAATTTTTGCTTATAAAATGTTCTGATTCTCAAGAAACCTCAGTAACTGCACTAAAATATAAGATATACCTAGAGGGTTTTATTACAAGCAGTCAAAATTTTCGAAACAAAAAAAAATTATTAAAAGAAAGAAAGTCAAAAATGAAACATAAAAACAATACAAAAAGTTATTCTACATAGCTATGTCATTCATCTCCACACATTTTTTTGCTTTTTTTAAGAATTCGGCGTAAGCATCTTAACGAATAGAAGGTTGATTTAATTCATTTACGGCTTTGATATTTCTTCTGATGAACTTTTTTATCAAAACCCCATAAAAATCGAGTGGCGTGAGATCAGGTGATCTAGCGGGTGATCTGGACAGGACCAAGACTAGGCTAGTAATCTATTTTTCACCAAAATGCTCACTTTAGCTATTGTCTTATTAAAGCTATGCACAAGCGCAGGGCACCCATGCTGCTGCCATACTACTTACAGTCGACCATACTTCTGGTCCCAGGAAAACAAGGATAAGCAACGATGCAAGTTAAGTAACTCAACCTGCGGCTAGGTATTCGTAAAGTCTACGATGAATTAAGAAAAAAACAGAAGAAATGATACGTAGCTGTGTATAAAAATTTTTTTGTTTAAAAAAAAATTCATTATTTTTGGAACATTCTTACTACTCTACATAACACCCTGTATATCTCTTATCTTAGTGTGGTTTCTGAAGTTTCTCGAGAAGCAGAGTTTTTCACAAAGAATTACTTTTTTCGTAAAATGGATACTTTAAGAAAGTTTTTCTCTTCATAACCCTATTCTTGGATACACCTATTACCTATTAAAATATTCAGTCAGTAGCAAAACTAGGACCCCAAGTAAAATATTTCTGGAACAAGTTGTAGCATTGTCATAAAAATGTTCCGAAACATCAGAATCAAG
The DNA here is from genome assembly GCA_910589415.1 of Malachius bipustulatus. Lineage (NCBI taxonomy): Eukaryota > Metazoa > Arthropoda > Insecta > Coleoptera > Melyridae > Malachius > Malachius bipustulatus. Next base: position 25,805,388 of record OU342635.1, read on the forward strand.
GATCGTTTGTGCAGAACATCGACACAACCACGACGCGGCGTATTCACCATCAGACTCTGAAAAAATCGTTTCTTCTTCTTATTGTTATAATTTAAAATCCAACTGGGAATTATGTTATTATTTATTTATTTACATAAGAAATGCCACATCGACAGCGAGGTCATTAGCGGCAGGTTGTACAATTATGAGAACAGAGTTATTTACATGGTGAGGTATGCTAAACTAAGTTATTTATGTTATTATGATATATAGGTATATAACTGCCATAGTTGGTCAAATAGTTCGGTTTCCTTTAGAAATAAAATTAGGCGGGACATGTGGTCTTGGTCGTCACGTAGGGCATTTTCTAGTGTGTCTGAAATATTATGCTTCGATCTCACATCACTGTACAAGATGCATTCACAGAGAAGGTGTTTGATGGTTGTTCTCTGGTCACAGACATCGCAGTGGGGGGGTGGTTCAATGCCGCCTTGGAACAGGAATTTGTGAGTGAGACGAGTGTGGCCAGTTCTTATTCGTGATAGAACAACCTGACTTTGTCTGTTTTCAGGAAGTGACAGTGTTGGGTAGAGGGTAGTCTTCAATGCCTTCAGTATTGAAGCGCTTTCCTGCCATTTTTGTTCATATGATTTTATTAGTAGTGCTTTGATGTAGGCTTTAGTATCTGGTATTGTGTGGAATTTAAGTTTGGTTGATGATTCGTTTCTGATTGCGTTTTTCGCAAGTAGGTCAGCTTGTTCATTTCCATAAATGCCCACATGTGATGGTACAAACATGAAAGCTAGATTGGATATTTGGTTATGTTTACTGAGGGCATGTTTGATCTTGAGAACAACGGGGTGGACGGAGTACAGTTTTTTAATGGATTGAAGAGAGCTGAGGGAGTCGGAGCATATGACATATTTTCTGTCGGGATGTTGTAAGGTGTAGTTAGTGGCCTCCAGGAGAGCACTCAGCTCACCTGTGAACACGCTGCAGCTGTTATTTAGAGTGAACTGGTGAGATGATTCCTGTGTGTAGATTGCAGAGCCTACACCTTCGTGGGACTTGGAGGCATCGGTGAAGATGAAACTTGAGTCTCTGTATGATTCCATTTTCTGCCTAAATGTTGTGGCTATTAATTTGGGGTGTGTATGGGATTTTGGCAACTTCGACAACGATGTGTCAATTTTCATTCCGACTGCTGTCCAAGGGGGAGGGTTGTCAGTTTCTTTGCTTATTGGTATACCTGGGCAGTTCAAGCCAAGGGACTCTGCTATTTTGAGGGATCTTTCATAGAGGGGGAGTTGGGTAATTCTTTTTCCTGATAGTGACTGTCTGAAGTGGTAGCGGGAGATTAAGTAGTAGTTAAGACCGTGAGGTAGGGTTTTTAACGAGGATACATATGTCAGAGTCTGTTGGTTCCGACGAATATCCAGAGGTAGTTCCCCCGCCAGAAAGAGCATGGTTTGACTTGGGGTGGTGCGGAAACAACCAATGGCCATTCTTATTGCTGTATTTTGGATAACATCAACTTTTTTGAGGAGTGTCTTGCTTGCAGTGCCGTAAGATATTGCTCCGTAGTCGATCCTAGAGCGTATGAGACTTTTGTAAAGCTGAAGTAGGATTTGCGTATCGGCTCCCCATTTGTGATGTGCCAGGACTTTGATCACATTGATTGCTTTCGCACAAGACTTTCTGAGATTCTGAATGTGACTCTTCCAGCGGAGTTGTGAGTCGAAGATTACTCCTAGGTATTTCATTTCCCGTGTAAACTGCAAGGTTGAACCATTTAGAAGTAGGTTTGGAATGTTTGGGCGTCTTTTTCGTGTGAAGAGTAGTCCCTTTGTTTTTTCTGTTGAGAAACGGAATCCAGAGGTTTGGGACCAGGTATCCAGGTTGTCTATTGCCAGTTGAAGAGAACATTGCATTGTATTTGTTTCTTTACCTTTTATGAAGATGACTAAATCATCGGCGTAGAGGGAGGCTTTGATAGGTCGAGGAAAGCAGTTGGCAATATCATTTATGGCGATCAGAAAAAGTGTGGCACTAATTACTGAACCTTGAGGAATTCCGTTTTTCAGAGTGTGTTCCCGAGATAAGATACTATTAAGTCTCACTTTAAAGGTTCTGTGGGCTAGGAAGTTTTTAATGAAGTGTGTGATATTACCACAGAAACCCCATTCATCCAGCTTCCTCAGAATCAGATGTCTCCAAGTCATATCAAAAGCTTTTTCGATGTCGAAAAATATGGCGGCAACAGATTGGCCTTGAAGGAATGCGTCCTGTACCTCTGATTCCAGGTTTACGATGTTGTCCGTAGTAGAGCGATTTGGTCTAAAGCCATTTTGGATATTGGTTAGTAGCTGTCTTGATTCTATCATCCAGTTCAGTCTTCTGTTCAGGATTTTTTCTAATAGTTTGCACATGGTGCAGGTGAGGGAAATTGGGCGATATGATGATAGAAGATGTCTGGGTTTATTGGCTTTTAGCAGTGGAAGGACTATACTTTCTGACCATTTGGAAGGGAAGTTACGGGTTGTATAGATTTTGTTAAATATAGCGAGTAGTAGGTGTAATCCTTTAGGTGGAAGGTTTATTAAAAACGCGTAAGGTATGTCGTCTGGCCCGGAGCAGGAACTCTTGCATGACTTCAGGACATCTTCGAGCTCGTGCAGTGATATAGCTCGATTGATTGGCGAATTGTCGGTGTCTTCACGTATTGTGACATGAAGTTCTTGTTGTTGCTTAAATGGTAGAAAATTGGGGTTGTAGTTCTGGTCACTGGACGACAGTTGAAAGTCATATGTTATTATGTCATTATTTAAATGTTTTCATTTTTTGTTAGTAATTTAAAATTTCTTCCATAAGAATAGGTACTCGATTTTTTTATAAATTGAGCAATGAGCAATATTATATCTAATATGTTTTGGAGAATATTACAAATAATGTTATATAGGTACCTAGGTACCGGTAATGGGTAGGAGATTAAATTATAGTTTTGTGTAACAAGCGTAATGTACAAGCAGAAACGATTTAATATAATTTTCATCATTATGGTATTTAATTCAGTGAATTATGTTGTCACGCAAAATAAAATACGAGAGACTGTTAGATAATTTCAAATATTAAATTATTTGCTTTAAAAAATGTTGAATGGTAGTGCTGTCAGATATGCAAAATTCTGCATACATATTATGATTATTACATCCATCATACCAAGTAAAGACATAAGTTACCTAGTTTACTCTAATAACATTAATTTTATGTTGTACTAAATAATTACTCACATAAAGGTTACCTACTGTTTGTTACATTGAAATGGTTCATTTAATTTGGTGCTGTAAAAAGTATGGTTTTCATAAGGAATTTTCCCCAAATAAAACGGAATCGAAAGGAAAGTCAAAAATAAATAAAAATAGCTCTTTTTTAAATTGCACTCTTTGGGCTGTACTAGCAGGTAAGTCATTATTACTACATTAAAATAATTTCCACTTTAAACATCGTTATTCGACCTATTCTTCAGAACTTAATTTTATTTTAACAGAATTTTATTTTCGTAAACTTTTTCAAGCATGGTAATAATCTTTAAGAAATCCAGAGTTATATTCTTAGCCATATACAGGCTGGTCCGGGTCCATCACTTATATCCAGTAGGAGAAGAGGTTAATAAAAAAAAAATTTGAAACTTAGAGGATATAAGTGTAATTAATGTGACCATGAGTGTGTAAATAAAGAAAATAATTATAAATATAAACTATCCATGATAACGATGATGTCCTATAAGTTCATAAAACTTAAGAGGCAATAAAATCAGTAAATGTTTAAATGTTGATAATAAGCTATTGCCGATATTTAAGTTCAAATGCCCTATTGGTTGGATTTTTTTTAAATAAATTTAATATCAATTTGGAATTCGGTATTAGGAATTAGGTAGGTACCCACATATCATTTAAATTTCAATTTTTTATCTTTGAAATGAATCGGCAGTTTTCCCCTGGACATCAGTGATGGACCCCGCCCCCCTCAGTATCAGCTATGTCATATTTTAAAAATTAGAGAAATGTTTATTGAAATTTGTTTCATTTTGATTTAGTGGTCTCCTTTGTTTTCTCATTTTGAGAACCCTGTGATCGAGTAATAAATAATTGTCAAATACCTATAGTTTTATTCAAGCTTTATAGACTCAGAGCCCGCGACTACCAGACATGACATTTGTTATTTTATAAAAGCTGCAAGTTTCTGGGCGCATGTCCCCAACACATGTAGGAACAATGCAGGGACTATGAAGTTTTGATCATCGTGGCTTTGGCAGGTAACAGCTGAAAAAAGTGTAATAAATCAGTCCCTAAAATCCTAAAAGTATAAAAGGTACTTTACTTAAAACTTGAAGGGCATGTAGGAAATGCCAAAATAGACGACAAATTTCCTGTAGATATACCTCGTGTGGTTTAGAGAAGAAAAGTTACATTACTTTTTTGCCTTATGACGCCTTCTTTAATTATGTTTTCTGAGAGCACCTACCTCCTCATTATCATTGATTTTTATTATATTATATCTTGTATGGTTTCATACGTTGTGACTGGACAATTGGAAACTGTGCGTCATATGGCAAAAAAGTAAGGTAACTTTTCTCCTCTAAACAACTCGAAGTATCTATCAAAAAAGCAACATTATATATCAGTCGCGTATAAATTATTAAAAAAAAGGTAACGCAGTACCCAGATCTCCGCCACTGGATTAAATAATTTTTTTTGGGAGTATCAAATCATGTACTGTGACGATTGTTCGCATTCTGAGGATCCGGTTTCGTGGTTTGGCGGTACTCACCTTCGGATGTCTCGGGCGCCAGATTTTTGGAAGGGTTTACTCCCTCGGGGAATCTCTCGCTAAATTCCCTGTTGAACCCGTTCACACAATTGACACCGTTATGGTGCCCTTGTCCCTAAGGTAGCTCACTGGAGACGGAATTAGCCCAGGGGTCGGTTGGTTGGACGCAAAAATCAATAAAATAAAATCGTGCGTGGCCGCGTGGTCTTTAGGCACGGAGCCACGAGCGCTGGGCAATTCACGGAGCGAAGATGTGGCGAGAAGGCGGTCGTAATTGGTAACAGTACACACACAAAATAAAACTCACAGATAAATGAAAACAAGCTATATTTGTATCCTTTATTAAAATAATTTTTTTGCGGGTTCGGCGGTTGATCTGAGCGAGTCGTCTGGTCGGTAAAATAATATAATACGGATTAAATAAAATAAAATGTACGCGCGACGGTTCTTGTTCGCAAAAGATTAACAATACGACGAACGGCGGAGTATTTCGGCCGTGCGCGGGAGTAAAATGTAGAAATGTATTTGACGCGATGAAACCTTTCTAAAAGTTGATTACGACGAAAATTTTGGGGAGATACACAGTTTCGCATGGAGGCACTCCTGAGGTGCGGGCGTCCGGCCGGGCATAACACCGCATGGAAAGACACCTACGCCTCGGGGCGTGAATCCCTATATGGCCGCGTAACTACTTCGACGTTAACCCCTGACTCGCCGGGCATGCACCGCATGGAAAGTCAGGTATCACGCGTCCGTAGGTACACACACCGCCTAGTGCACTCCTAGTAAGGGCCAAATAATTCTCTACGCTACGACAGGGTTGGTGGTACCTAATGAGCCTAATCTATCGGGTACGTCGCTAATCTCGGTGAGGGACGGGAATAAATAAAATCACGACAAACGGGCACGATTAAATTCGACTCAATATTTGATGGTACCTACCTTATTATTTTGCGGGAAAACTCTTGTTGACGGTCGCGGCTTTGCTAAAACGGTTGCGTAGGTACTCACAATTACTAATACCGGTCACTATTCCCGGAACGGGGCGTAATCAACAATTTTCAAAACACTTCGGGGACAGTACTGACTCGAATGAAATTCAGAAGAGCAGAGGGTAACACCGGTCACTATTCCCAGACGGGGCGGAAACAATAATGCTTAACACTTTGCAGACAGTAGTAAGTCGGATGAAACCAAGAAAAGCAGAGAGAGATTATTTTCCGTCCCGGCCTTATATGCCCGTATCCCTACCGCGGTCGTAATCTAAAAATTTTTATTAAATTTGTAAAAGAATCGAAGCCACGCTAGCGATAAACATTGTTTTTCTCTTGTATTAATCAATTTACCTGCGATTGCGGCCGTTATCGCGTAGTGTTATCTCCTCGGCGATTGGAGTCTTCAGCTTCGGTGTATGAATTCGACGATTTAAAAATGTTATTTTTACGGCTTATGTATAAAAAACCAAGTAGGTAGGTATATTAATAATAAATTTAAATATCGGGAAACTAACCGGGACTCGACTTTGCTTTATGATTGGATCGATTTAATTAATTTAAAAATAACAAAAGACAATGAAAAACGTAAATGACTGGGAATCTCTGGCACAACCCCTGACACTAAGACAAAAACGGAGGCCGGATTTCCGGACTTCGTTACAGTACTTAAATTATTAGTGCAACAACTGTCAGAAATTTCGAGTAATTCTGATCAGTCAGTTTGTAGATATTCAAAATATATTAAATTTTTCGAAAAACTTTAACACCTTGTATCTCGAAAGCTAAAGCTCCAATGACCCATGTTTACAGGAAACTTTTCACCTATATGTGTATTTCCTATATGCCTTTTTTAAGTCTTAAAAAATGGAACTTTATACTTCAAAAATTTTGAGGAAAATACACCTTCAGCTGTTACCTGCCAAAGCCACGATGATCCAAACTTCACGGTCGCTTCATTGTTCCTATACCTGTGTTGGGGAGATGCTCACAGAAACTGTTACCTTTCATAAAATAACAATGGTTGGCAGTCGCGGGCTCTTGCTCGTTTTCGATTTTTTTAACTGTCCCATCCCCGAAGATGAAATATAACTAATATTAATATTTGAGCTCCAAATATTTCAATATAGGTACCTACCTAGTTGAATATGAAAAAAATATTTAACTGGTTATTTAAGTTTTTTTCATTCAAATGCACTACAAAAATCATACCGCTCAAGAGTAAAATTTATAATTTTTTCTCCAGCTGATCTTCTGGCTTTAACTGGAGACACTACAGCCACATGGACTTCTCCGATGTTCATCAAGCTCAACTCATCGAACAGCACCATAAATCCTCTTCACAGGTCAATCACAGATCAAGAGGAGTCTTGGATAGCCTCTATCTTGAGCATAGGAGCAATAATCGGTCCGTTACCTTTCGGCCTGTTATCCCATAGATTTGGCCGGAAAATCGGGATGCTCTCAATTGCCATTCCGCATTGCATATCCTATTCTTTGGTCACTTTTGCCGATAGCATCTATTTGTACTACATATCAAGATTCATCAGCGGATTAGCGCTTGGCGGGGGATACACGCTTCTCCCAATGTACGTTGCTGAAGTTGCCGAAGATTCTAATCGTGGAAGTTTATCAAGTACTTTAAATGTATTTTGGACTTTGGGGAACCTCATTCCTTTAGCAATAGGTCCTTTTATTTCTGCTTTTTATTTTAATTTAGTGTTGACTGTGATACCTGTTGTTTTCTTCTTGGTGTTTATCATTGCAGCTCCGGAAACTCCCTATTACTTGCTATCAAAAAATCGAACTGAAAGTGCTGAAAATGTACTCATGTCATTGAGGAATAAAAACAGAGAAGGTATTAAGGATGAAATGCACCAAATCAAAAAAAGCTTGGAAATTGAAAACGAGAGTGAAGGGAGGTTTATTGATCTTTTCAATTCAAAAATCGTCATGAAAGCTTTGATAATCTCGAATATGTTGATAATTTTTCAGCAGCTGTCAGGTATTAACGCGGTGTTAATGTATGTTCAGCCAATGATCGCGGAATCTGGGAGTAGTTTGTCTTCAGAATTGAGTTCTGTTTTAATAGGTCTCGTGCTGTTTATCTCCAGTTTTTCTACTCCGCTTGTAGCCGATAAGTTCGGAAGAAAAACTCTGCTAATCATATCTGATTTAGGTGCAATGGTAAGTCTTTTTGTGTTTGGTGCATATTTATATATCTACGAAAGTACCGATATTGACACTAGAGATATATCTTGGATACCGGTTGTGATGATCATATTGTACATTATCACGTTCAATTTGGCTCTCGGTCCCCTTTCATGGACCGTTGCCTCGGAGCTTTTTCCCTCAAACGTGAAGTCCATTTCGGCTAGTCTGACAGCTTTTTCTTGCTGGCTCGTTTCGTATTTTATCACCCAATTCTACACGTCGCTTAACAACGCAGTAGGAACGGCGGTTACCTTTTGGATGTTTGGAGGTTGTTGTTTTGCAGCAGCAGTTTTTACTTACTTGTGTGTACCAGAAACGAAAGGAAGAAGTTTCACGGATATTCAGAAGAGTCTCGGTGGAGAAGACAATAAAGGTTTCGAAGGGTAGATAAAATATCAAATTAGAGAGATTTTGAATTCCATTAATATGGTAGAATGATAGCCCGTTTAGGTTTTTATGGCCCTGTAAACAAATGAATTGTAAGTAGTAAAATACATATAGGTGAGGAGGATCGGTCGGTGGCGCAGCGGCTTAGCGTGATCATGACTGTCGTAGAGACTCCCAGCATGGGTTCGAATCCAAGTCTCGCTATGGATATTTGTGTTCGTCTACTCAATTATTAATAAATTTAAATTATTAAATTATTCTGCAGCTAAGTGAGCTAGGTTTCGAAGTCAAAATTACCAGAGAAGAGCGACTATGTTATTAAATAATCAGCTAAGACAGATTACTTCTTTAAAAAAATAAGTGAGGAGCACATGACGTCACATCCTCGCCTCAACTTTTTTATATTTTTTGTTACAAAAAAATAATAAAATACCAACTTTGTAGAATTTTATTCGACCTCTATTAAGGCTTAAGTTTTATTTAAGTATACAGGGTGTTACAAAAAAGCCTAATGACTTAATACCCTGTTTGTAATCGCATTTTTTTTATTTATTTATTAAATCTTGCAACTCTTGTATTTTAATTATTGTAACAATTTAATCAAACAGTACGGAGGGGGACGGGGAGAAGACTTTGGGTCCTCATCGTATTCAGTAGACATACGCATACTTAATATACCTAATTAAATATTATTGTTTTCTTCCACTTTGCTTCAATAACAATTTAGTGACAACCACTGTCATTAAATGTGTATAAAAATCTTTATACTCATATCTTCAATCTTCTAAACGGTCTATCAATTTTTTTTTCAATTCAATTTATGATTAAACGAATTTAATGATTTAATAACCTTAATTATTACATTAATTAGTGAGTAAACCAATCCCGAGGTCAAACCCAAAATAAAGCTGTGAGAAATTAGCTTCGGCTCAATTTTAAAATTTATATTGCTTGGGTCATGGAAGATATAGAAAGCTATCTATTTTTTTTTAAATTTTAATCAAAAAGGTACGTAAGGGACGGGGCGATGGACTTTGGGTCCTCGCCGTTTTCAGTAGAACTTACATACGCATACTTATAATTAAATATTATTGTTTTCCTCCACTTTAGTTTAATAGCAATTTAATGACAACCACTGTCACTAAATGTGTACAAAAAATCTTTATACTGTATCTTCAATCTTCTAAACGGGCTATAAATTTTTTGATAGCCTGAATAAAATGTGATAATATGTAGATAATTTTATAATATTTTATGATTAAACGAATTTAATGATTTAATAACTTTAATTAAGGCATTAATTAGTAAGTAAACCAATCCCGAGGTCTAACCCAATAAAGCTGTGAGAAATTAGCTTCGGCTCAATTTTCAAATTTAAATTGCTTGAGTCATAGAAAATCAGAAATCAATCTATTAAATCAATGTGTATTAAAATTTTATAATATTTTATCAGTGTACCTATGTCTTCTAATATAAAGAATGCCATTTTTGGTAATGGTATTGTTTAAACTTATTCCAGTATAGCAGACTGACGAGTCTCAATAAAGGCTAAACGGTCCCGTCTCTGTCTTTAGACCATGTTATTTTTGTGGATCGGAGGAATTAATTATTTAATTTCTTTTTATTGTTTTTAAACTTTATAATTGAATAAATTGTTATTTATTATTTAAAAGACTGCCTTATTTCCCAAATTGGCTTATTATCTCAGTATTCATCAAAGTTCAAAAAAAACTCCGAGGGATGTTATATTTGTTGATGAATACTGGCACATAGGAAAATAATACTTCATGTCGTGGTACCTGCCCAAAATTTCCATTAAATTGCGACGGTGTTTGTGAGAAAGACTTCAAAGTTTTCATAGACCCTATCAGTCACAGACTTTCACTGTAGTCTTTTCAGGGTTATTCAACCAAAACTAGCACCCTCCCTCTCTTGAAAAATAAGAATTTTCCGAAATTTCTCAAAATATTCAAACTTCACCATTATGCGATTCACAGCAACCCTCTAATTCCAAATGGCACGAAAGGTAGTATGACACATATATGTAGTTAAAAATAATTTTACCCTCTGCACGAGATGGAATAGTTCAAAGAAGGCAAAACGTCGTGTAACAAGCAACCAAGATAAGTATAGGTCTCGTACCAGACGGTCCGAAGATGACATGATCGAAAAAGCGCATAAAGTTGATTGAAGGATTGCCGAATCACAATGTGGAAACATCGCCTCCATAGTAGTTTTTCGTAGGATTTGAGCACACATTACAAAATTCTGCGCGACGATTTGAAAATGCGAAAAGTGGGTGCTTCGAATTGGCGTGTTGCCAGGCAATGTTTTGTCGGGTGACGACCACATCTTTTCATCGGTTGTCACAATGGATTAGGCATAGATGTCGTTTTTCCATTCTGAAACGAAGAGCCATTCAACTTAATGGAAGCATAGAGTCTCACCAAAAAAAATTCGGGTAAGCGCCAGTGCAGGAAAAATTATAGTGGCCATGTTCCAAAGGACATCAAGGTGACAGGTGCATTCTACCAAAATATTTTGAAGATGAAGCAGCTTTTTTTAAGTGTTACGTGAAAAGGCTGCACATGTTCTTCTTCCCCAATACAACTAAATCTGGTGTGAATCTAACAACTAAATCCCTACTCACCTGATCTGACTTCTTTACAACGATGAAAGATATTCTGCTGTTCTAGCAGCGATTTTCCAATAGTTTGACTTGGTGAAAAATGTGTACGGCTGCAGCAAGGAGAGTATATGTGGTGAGAAAAAAATCGGAGGTATTATAACTTATACTATAATAAAAAACCTTCTTGCGCATCAATCGCAGAAATAGTGTATTTTTATGCGATTCAATTCTGAATATTTTCACCGCTTTTTAAATTGGCTTTCTGAAATTTTACATAGTCAGGTGATATTCGCGTAGTGGCTAACTGACAATTGCATTTCATTTCGTTTTAAACCGTGCATGCCTTAGAATGAATTTTAAAATTTAACAAAACAAAAAAATCATTGGCAAAATTGAACAATTTTGGCCCATTTCCTATGCCCGCCACTGGCTAACTTTACTTAAAAAATACTATTTTTTAGACTACCTTTTATAGAACGGAAAAAGTGAAAGGGGAGCTTTGAAAACCTAAAATTTTAAATTTTAGAGGAATAAACATAATATGTAAAAATATTCTAATATCTCCGCCATTTTTATTATTTCCTTCTTGAAATCTTTGAATTTTAAAGTTTATTAGTATAGTTGTCTACTGGAAAAATTTTCGTTCAATTCCTTCAAAAATATGTTCATAAACAGTTATAGAAATTTAGCCCTTTTTCCCTTCTCCTACCCACGCCACTGGTTTAATAATAAAAATATTGCAAATTTTATTGCAATATTTTAACTCAATATTTTATAACTCAAATTTCAAATAATTTTCTTCCAGTAATGTTAATTTCGTTTAAAAGTTTTTGTTTCTAACTGGCTTATTTAGGGGTTCATAATCTATCAATTTTTCCTAAAATTGAAAAGGCCGTCATTTTGGAACGGCTCTTCTGATTTAACTCAAATGCAGTACCATACGACTACTTGCAGTTATCTTACTATCAAAAAAATTTCAGCCCCCTAGATTGAAAACAGCGACCAGAAACCGTGCCTCATACCCGTTTTTTTTTTTTGAAATTTGGAGAGACACGTTGTAAAAGTAACGCAATTTTAGGTAAATGTTTTTTTCTTCAAACGTCAGTAAATCAGACATTACTCGACTCAGTAGCCGGTCTCAAAGTTTCACTTTTCCTCCGCCGGAGCTAAAGTGTTGCCAAGCAACACTTTACCTCCGCCGGAGCTAAAGTGGTGCCATAGCAACATCAACATACAAACACATAGCTACCTGTATTAAGAATCAACTATTGAAATTTTATTAATGTAGGCCCGTATATTCATCAATAAAATTCAACCTAAGATATGAAAACTCTCTAGTTTATTATTATCTAATAAGGTTAAAAGGAATTTGGTATTAATCAAACATAATCTTTGGAAAATCTACACCGAAACGAAGTAATTCTGTGAAACGTCATAATTATACCCGAAGCCGGACGGTCGACAGTCGACTTTCAGTCGAGTCGAGCTCGTGCTCGGCTCAGTCGGCTCAAACGTCAGAAAGAAAGTTGGGTTATTGCGAGGTAAACAAAAATAATTATTATTCCGTATTGAAATTTGAATATTGAACACAAGGATACTAATTATAACCATATACCTAGGTACATAAAGGAATCCAACATCTTATATTTTTATTATTAGGTAGGTAATAGTGCACAGTTATAGGTACCTACCTACAATGACCTACATATTTAACAATTAACATTCAACTTCTGACTGACTGGCATCATCATTAACAGAAAATGAAAAAATTGACCAAGCAGGGTCTAGCAAGAGGTAGGTAGATGTTATCATGAATTTTATAACTTACTTACAAACTTTTATAACGTTTTTAATTTTGATTTTGCGATGATTAGTAGTTTAGTTACATAATTATTATTTTATTATTTTTCTTTAATAATTTCAATAATAATTTCTCGATGTTCACTGACGATGACAGTGTCAATTTGACAGCGCCGCGTTTCTATAGAAGCAGCCCATACTCCATACTCACCTACTTATACCAGTCCAAACCTTTTGAAAATTCGCTTTCCTTCAATTAAAAATGATGTTCTTGCTTAAATTTGCCCACGTTTGAAGAAAAAATAGTATATTTTATTTGGAGGAAAAGTGACTTTTCATGGCTTGCTCTCTATTATCAGCCTCACTTCGTTCGGCTGATAAACACGAGCGCGCCATGAAAAGTGTCACTTTCCCTCCGTATAAAATAATATACTATTTTGTGAAAATCAAACGTCATCCCTAAGTTTCACAAAAGTAAAAAATTACGTTCATTAATCTTGAAAAATGAAGCTACTGGAGCGTTCTTAAAATTTTAGAGAAATAAACATCATGTAAAATAAATTCGAATATCTCGGCCATTTTTATTACTCACTTCTTGAAATTTTTAAGTGTTAAAGGCTATTAGTATAGTTATCTACTGTAAAAATTTCAGTTCAATTGCTTCAAAAATGTGCTCATAAATTGTTAGGGAAATTTAGCCATTTTTACCACTTTCCTATCCACGCCACTGGCTTATTAATAAAAGTAATGTAAATTTTGTTACACTAAATTAAATTTTGAAACAATTTTCTTCAAACCCTGTTGATTTGGTTTCAAAGTTTTTTTCCATCTTGCTCATACAGGGGTTCAAATATTAGCAAATTTTTCAAAAATTAAAATGACCGCCATTTTGAAACGGCTCGACCGATTTTGCTCAAATACAATACCAGACCAGTTTTTATAGATATCTTACTCCCACAAAAATTTCAGCCCCCTAGATTCAAAACTGCGACCTGAAATGAGATGACAAAAACCGGGTTCCTGGAACTTTGAAGGGACACCCTGTAGAAGTGATGGGACTTTTGGAAAGTTTTTCAACGAAAATCCAACGTCATTTCCAACGTTTACAAGGACCCAAAATTTTGTTCACTAATCTTGAAAGATAAAGCCACAGGAGCGTTTTTAAAATCGAAATTTCGCGATTTTGGAGAAATATATAAATATATATAAATTATGAATGTAGTATATATATATTTATCTACGTAGGACAACTCAAACTCCGATTCATACTAGGTCTACCTAAGCTCCATTTTATACAGCTACGTTATATACTGTTCCTTGTTCTGTGTAACAGTCAACCGAGCATCCATATTCCTGTAGGTCAATGCTACATCCCTTCCGCTCCCTCCCCGTGAAGGGGGTTTTTATTGCTTATTGTTACGACATTATGAACGATAAAGTAACACCTGTCTTTACAGACAAGTTAAAAATGATATTCTGGTATTTGCCCTTGTATACTTTCTCGTTGGGTTTGATTATTTTGCTTGATACTGTGTGACCAAACAGTTTGTTATTCAATTCTGTTCTAGGTACATCTCTACTTCTGAAATAGATATCTAACTTAATAAATCAAATGTGCTACATAATAACCTTATACTGTTCTATTTTTTTATACAGGGTGTTGATTTTCAAAGCGGGCCATAGGGGATTAGCATTGCGAAAGTGGTTTTTGAGGATTCCTGCTCGCCGTTTAAACTGACAGAAATGGTTTTGGTATCAAAATGAAGCTAAAATTATTGCGCATAACGCTTGACATCAGAAATTAATTTAATTTCACGTTGTTTTCTAAAATTCTTCAGTAATTATTCAAGTAATTGTTAATGTTTAATCACAAAATAGCATGCCTTGCCTAAACAATAATGACGTTTCTACGTTTTGACAATCCAATAATATATATATATTCGTTTGAAATTACAAATTGCAGTCTTACGATACATGTTGTTTAGTTTATTAAATTACATATGATTGGTTTCGTCGATCATGGGGAAAAGAACGATCTGTAGGATAATAATAGAACCAGACTTTATTATTACCTACTGACTTATAAATTTTTATTATTGGATTGTCAAAACGTAGAAACGTCATTATTGTTTAGGCAAGGCATGCTATTTTGTGATTAAACATTAACAATTACTTGAATTTTTACTGAATAATTTTAGAAAACAACGTGAAATTAAATTAATTTCTGACGTCAAGCGTTATGCGCAATAATTTTAGCTTCATTTTGATACCAAAACCATTTCTGTCAGTTTAAACGGCGAGCAGGAATCCTCAAAAACCACTTTCGCAATGCTAATCCCCTATGGCCCGCTTTGAAAATCAACACCCTGTATAAGGAAGTGAGAAGTACGTAATTTAGGCAGGATTAAAAAAAAATAAAACCTTCTTGCGCATCAATCGCAGAAATAGTGTATTTTTATGCGATTCAATTATGAATATTTTCACCGCTTTTTAAATTATTGGCTTTCTGAAATTTTCCACAGTCATGTCATGTTAGCGTAGTGCTTTAATGTGAAAAATTTTCTGTGATAATTTCATTTCATTTCGTTTCAACACGTGCCTTAGATCGGATTTTTAAATTTAAAAATCAAAAAAATTGGCAAAATTTTACAATTTTGTCCCTTTTCCTATGCCCGCCACTGGCTAACTTTACTTGAAAAATACTATTTTTTACACTACCTTTAATAAATTCGGAAAAAACTGAAAGGAGAGTTTTGAAAACCGAAAGTTTGAAATTTTAGAGGAATAAACATCATTTAAAAATATTCGAATATATCTCCGCCATTTTTATATTTGCTTCTTGAAATTTTTGAAGGTTAAATGCTATTAGTATAATTGTCTACTATCAAAATTTCCGTTCTATTCCTTCAAAAATAAGCTCATGAATGTTTATAGAAATGTAGACATTTTTACCCTTTTCCTACCCACGCCTCTGGCTTATTAATAGAAATGATGCAAATTGTATTGCATTAGCTCAAATTTCAAATAAGTTTATTCCAATCTTGTTAATTTTGTTTAAAAGTTTTTGATCTTGCCTATTTAGGGGTTCAAAATCTAGCCATTTTCCAAAAATTGAAAAGGCCGCCATTTTGGAATGTCTTTACCTATTTTACTCAAATACAGTACCAGACGACTACTTGAGGGTATCTTACTACCAAAAAAATTTCAGCGCTCTAGATTGAAAACTTCGACCAGAAACCGTGCCTCACGGACGGTTTTTTTTCTGAAATTCGGAGGGACATCCTGTAGAAGTAACACAACTCTAGGAAAATGTTTTTTACGAAAATCAAATGTCAGCCCTAAGGTTTATAAGAGTAAAAAATTTCGTTCATTAATCTTGAAAGATGAAGCTACAGGAGCGTTTTTAAAAATTTATAGAAATTAATTTAAAAAAAACATCATGTAAAAAAAAATCGAATATCTCCGCCATTTTTCTTATTTACTTTTTGAAATTCTCAAGGGTTGAAGTCTATTAGTATAGTTGTCTACTGTAAAAATTTCAGTTTAATTACTTCAAAAATGTGCTCATAAATTGTTGGAGAAATTTAGCCATTTTTACCCTTTTCCTACCCACGCCACTGGCTTATTAATAGGAAAAATGCAAATTTTGTTGCATGAAATTAAATTTCAAGTCATTTACTTCCAATATTGTGAATTTGATATAAAACTCTTTTTCTATCTAGCTTATACAGGGGTTCAAAAAATAGTCCTTTTTCCAAAAATTAAAATGGCCGCCATTTTGAAACGGCTCGGCCGATTTTGCTCAAGTGCAATACCAGACCACTCCTTGTGGATATCTTACTCCCACAAAAATTTCAGCCTCCTAGATTCAAAACTGCGACCTGAAATGAGATGACAAAAACCGGATACCTGGAATTTTGAAGGGACACCCTGTAGAAGTGATGGGACTTTTGGAAAGTTTTTCAACGAAAATCCAACGTCATTCCCAAATTTTACAAGGACCCAAAATTTCGTTCACTAATCTTAAAAGATAAAGCCACAGGAGCGTTTTTAAAATCGAAATTTCGCGATTTTGGAGAAATATATATATATATAAATATATATATATATATATATATATAAATATATATATATATATATATATATATATATATATATATACTCATAGACGATACGTTGTGAAGCCCGCGCATATTAACAGGTCGTTGTTCCACCCGGGTTTTCTAAGTCATATAAAGAAGTATATGTCAGTGTTTTGTTAAATAAAGATGCCCACAAGTGGTGGCAAACAAAGAGGGGAAACTTTTTCGTAAGCCTACTTTTAAAATATATTTTCGAATCGTTATTAAGCCCAAATATACTAACAAATCTTTCTTCAGCCCGATTGTATATATTCATACATCTTACGCACGTTGTAAAGCCCAACAATGTTGCCAGTTGTAACTGTCGAAACCGGTTATTTTTAATGGTTTATTCGTTTACATTTATACTCGAGAAGATAAAATCACTTGGCGTTTCAATTTCGTTCGGCTTTGTGCATGACGTCACTCAGACACCACCCGTCCTGCTTCTCGGCGTGCGACCTATGATATAGTATAGTAGTGTGTATGCCCAAATACTATACCTAGTATAATGCATGGATATCAGTAATCAAATTAATTGTTTAATGGGATAGCCAGGATAGCCTTCGTGCCAGAATAAATAGAGCAAGTGTTCTAAAGACCCGTTAGCCACGCATACCTTACGCAAATTTTTTTTTCAATTTTATTGGTATATTAACACTAGCAAAAATAGAAATTGGTAAGAACTAATAATGTACAATAGTTAAATTCGTTATATGTGATAACTCAGAAACTGTTTGAGATACAGAATTCAGCTTTCGTACATGTCTTGTCATTAATATTATCTGCGTTAAGACGGCAAATTGAAAAATAAATAATGTTGCAGTGAAACAAATCATAAAAAAAATATCAAACACAATAAGTGATGTATGTTTTTCATCATGAAATGCTGCTTTTCTCAAAAACAGTTCATATTAGAGTACTTGACTAGGAGTACCTTTTTTATGTAGAAAACATTGACAGTTTAAAATGTGTTTCCACAATGCCAATTTTTACAGTGTCGTAGAAATTAGGGGAAAAAAATTCAAGCAACCCCTAAATTTCTGCCACCGGCATATGAAATAAATTTAATCAGAGCTCAAAAAGTAAATAATGTAAATATTTACATCCACGTATCCTAAGTTCTATCAATTTTTCCGGGACCGAGGAGCTAAATAGGGGTGCTGGGTGGGTAAGAAGCAAAAAACAGCCATTGCAAACTAATGGCCTCTTTGACACTATGGTCGCATTGCTATTTTTTTCTTCACTTTCAGGGTAAGGAATATCTTCGAAATTAACAATATCATGATTATTTTTTTGCATTTTGCAATTATTTTGCATTTGCATTCCAAAAAACGTGACATCGATCACTGTTATATCTCGGATACGTTACGAGTTAGCTTGGGGACTTACGCCGGTCCTGAAGCGGGCGGATGCATCATTAGCGGCGACATCATTCGACATCATCGGCTCGACGGGCTGATCTTGCATGCTTATATGAGAATATATGCCGTAATAACCAGAATCGCACTTCCTAGAGCGATTTTTAGTGCCGTTTTTTTGCTAACCATGCATTTGCAAAGCAAATGAATAACTTCTTGGTGTTAAGGTACGTCCTCCACCCCTATACCGGGTGGTCCATCACTTATGTCCACCCCCGAAATAGAGGTTAATTTTAAAGATAAAAAATTGAAACTTTCAGGATTCATGTAATTAATATAGGACCATAGAATGGGCATAATCAGTTTAATTATTTTTTTTAGTTGAGTCATCAGCGATAAAAAACTGTAATTTGGTGTTAATGTGACCAAAATAAATTGGATTTTTCTTTAATTCATCGATAGAAATCGATTAAGAAAATCAAAATCACTTAAAAGAAATATAAAAAAACTAATTACAAGCCTTTAATTAAATAAAATACTTAAAATATGGAAATTAGAGGTAGAATGATTGATATATGGTAGAGTAATAAAACTGACAAATCTAATGAGGGTAGGTACCTACCATAAATAATCTTCAAAGAAGTCAGAAGAATGTCTAATAAAGTGCCATTGAACTCAATTGGGTTCCTTTTGTGGGTGTTTACTTAAGATGTTTACTTAACATTTATTTGTGCTATACCAGCCCTTCAAAATCCTTGTAGTTTTATTGCTTCCATATATCAATCATTCTATGTTAGTGTCAAAAACAATAATTAGTTTTTGATATTTCTTTTAAGCGATTTTGATTTTCTTAATCGATTTCTATCCATGTATTACAGAAAAATCAAATTTATTTTGGTCACATTAACACCAAATTACAGTTTTTTATCGCTGATAGCTCAACTTAAAAAAAAATAGTTAAACTGATTATGCCATATCTATGGTCCTATATTAATTACATGAATCCTGAAAGTTTCAATTCTTTATCTTTAAAATTAACCTCTATTTCGGGGGTGGACATAAGTGATGGACCAAAAAAATAGTTCTAACCTGTACAGGGTTAGAACTATAGGTAAAGGGATCCTACAGGGATTTTTGACTTTGAGCAATTGGATTAATATCAATACTTTTAAACAGAAGACAATTTTTTTTGCATTATCCAATTTATAAAATTTGTTTCTATTGTTTCCAGGCTAAATTTTTCTCCACAATTTAACCTGTAACTTTTTTTGCATGAAATATTTTCTATGTTTATAGCTTTTTTTGGCACGACTTTTCTTGTTTGCGAAATGTATTCCACACCCCGTTCTCTGCATGCTGCTGATTTATTTCCTTTCCATTCTTGAGGATGACGTTGCCTCTTTCGGGAAATTTTAGGTTTTAAATAAAAAATTTTATGTTTGGCTTTATTTTGTGTTGGTATAATCCTATTTTATTTAATTATAGAAATCTTACCTTCTTTTGCAGAATATAAGTTTTCTTTGTTCGATAATAATTTAAGAATTTGTTTGCTTCTACTTTCCATTATATTTTAAAGTTCAAATACACTTACTAATTTACTAAAAACTTTCTAAAAGTAAGTAATTATAGACATACGTACCGGTGTTATTAAATTTCTTACTTGAAACATAACACACAACCTCAAAATAATGGACATGTCCACTGTGTATGTAACATGTCCTTGCTAAATAGCGATACATTTGTAGTGGATAAAGGTGTTATGTTCAATTTTGTGACATAGCACCTTTATCCACCAAAACAATGAATAGGTTAGTGTGACATATCAGCTTTATCCACTGGTAGTTTCGTAAATATGCAATTTTTGATATTTTTGATATTGCCAAAAGTTAGAAGACCATCACAAAAACTCAGAAAACACAAAAACTTTTTTTTTGAAAAATATGACTTAGCACCTTTGTCCACTTATGTCTTCAATTGGTAAAATTATTGAATAAAGACAATATGATTTTCAAGTTTTCATTTATCTTGTAACATACTATACCTATCCTTTCGACCTCCTATATTCAAAAAATCGTATTTATTATGATTTAGAGGGAGCAATTTTTAGAGGGAACACGACTTTTAAGTACCTAAGCTATTGTTCTAGGTATCTTAAAATATATCATGGATAACATGCAGAACAGTTTTAAAACTGAAACAATTCACAATAGTGTAGGCTTCCATGACAAAAAAGGTACCCCACAGAACACCTCAAAATTATAAAGTGAAAAAGGCTGAAAACATGTTACGCCCGCGAGACTAGTAAAAATTTGTTAATTGTTATTTTTTATGAATTTTGATAAAAAAAAATATTTTTTCAAAACACTTGCTTGAAATTTATACAATTTGTAGAAAATAATGTTATTGTTGTTGTAAATTATTTTTTTATGAAAATGCACGTCATAACACCTCCTTGATTTTTTTTTAAATAAAGTTTAAGATCTTTTCTATCTATTGCAACTTGTCTGGTTGACAATTTTTGTTAAAAAATTTGTCAGACTTCATTTTGAATGCACAGTTCAATGTATCAAGATCAATCACTGGCATTTAAGAACACTTCGTTAAAAGAAAAAAAAACTGGAGCTTAAGATGCCTATGCATAAAAAATATTCTTATCATTAAAAATAGTTATTTACATTACAAGCTACGAAAGTTCACTTTTAGGTGTGAGGTGTATTTGAATACCCGAGGCGAAGCGTAGCGTAGCCGAGGGTATTTAAAACTCCGAGCACCTGAAAGAGCTTTCGTAGCGTGTAATGTATTAAACTTTTCATTCTCCCCTTGCCATATTGAACCACGGATTAAGAAGAAATGAGTAAAATAATACGATTCAGTGATAACAATGGAATTATTATAAGGTGCCATGTTTTCAACATTACCATAGTAACGATAGTTTTAAGTTATTAATTTATGACACTGTCAAGTTTAAAACTCTGTACCGATATAATTTTAGAATCTTTGATCGTAGTTTAGTTCAAAATGAATTTCATTCAAGAAGCTGCAAATTCCAATAAATCTTTCTGGAACATACAATAATAATTATTTGAATGTTCCAGAAAGATTTACTGGAATTTTTATTGTAGTTTTACATTTAATTTTCCATCTAAATAAACGTTAATCAAACTGACATTTCTACTTTTTTGTCCAGGCCACGAAAGTTTTTCATAGCTAGCAACCACCTAGCAACCTATCACCTAGGATGTTTTACTTTCGCTTTCGGTCGTCTTATCACGACAGAAAGTTACACTTTCGTAAAGGGGAGAATGAAAAGTTTTTTTTGTTAGTCAGATTCAATTTTTAAGCGCAGTGACAGCGTTATTTCATAAAAAAAGGCTTTTATAAAGGCGGTGTCAAAACACCACCCTAATATGTTTTTGGAAGAAGGTTTGACATCTATTTTATGCATAAAAATTGGTCTGTCACCAAAAAATGATTTTTACTATGAAAAACTTCATTGTTAAAGTGCTGAAAAAATTATGGTATAATTAGTTACTGACTATAAATTTTTTTTTGTTATAAATTAATAATTTAGATCCCTTTTATATACTTTAATACGTTTTAATGCCATAAACATTGTTTTTTACTGAGTACGTGTTATGAAGTGCACTTTCATAAAAAATGTAATTTATAACAAATGTAAGTTTGACAAATTTATAAACAAAAATTGTCAGCCAGATAAGTTGCAATGGATAGAAGAGATCTTAAACTTTATTGAAAAAAAATTCAAGGTGTTTATGACGTGCATTTTCATAAAAAAAATATTTATAACAAAAGGTCTGTCAGAAGTTATTTAACAAAAATTGTCAGCCAGACAATTTTTTCAAAAATGGCACTTTATTTTCTACAAATTGTATAAATTTCAAGCAGGTGTTTGAAAATTTTTTTTTAGTAAAATTAGAAATTTCACAAAAAATAACAATTAACAAATTTTGACTAGCCTGGCGGGCGTAAAATGTGTTTCAGCCATTTTCACTTCATAATTATGAGGTGTTCTATGGGGTACCTTTTTTGTCATGTAAGCGTAGACTATACATGCAAGGAGGGTGTAAAGATTAATATAACAATATTTGAACCTAGTTCAAGAGAGTATAATGTATATTGTATAATGAAATGTTACTTATTATTGCAATTAACCCATTCAAAAACGTGGCATTTTCTGATGGTCGAATGTGAAGAGAATTTTTTTTAATGTTATTATTATTTTTATTAAAAAGTACTTTTAAAGGGTTAAATGCCCTAAAATACATAATATACAACATTGATTGGTACTTCTAAAAAATTTAACAACTAGGTACTGCGTACCTACTATTTAAATAATATTTTTCAAATAATAATCAAATCTTATTGTTAATATTTATCATAATTAAATAAAACCAGTATGTGAATGTCAAATAGTGCCAGACCATTACCCCTAGATGCTCGAAAAGGTTTGTTTCCAAGAAGTTGTGTGGCTATGCATGTACGCCTTCAGGCATGAGAGTCCTATTATAGGATTCAACTATAATAGCTGAATTATGTTTCAAGAAATTCTTAGTATGTTCCCTCGTTTCGCGATGTTGCCAGCTGGGGGGCTCCATAACGGCATATTAGTATGGTGGGCTGAACAATGTATATACACCTCTATAGGTATATACACAAAGCGCCACCTGGTGGCAAACATAGTGTACTAAACAGCGTATGTTGTATAGAGGAACGGTCATTATTAGGCCCACTTGAAAATCTGCCCATAGGTCCCCATAGGCGTGCGCAACGCTTTGGCGCTCATATACACGCGAAACTTTGTTCAGCCCGCAGGCGGGCTTAACAAGGTTGCAAAGGGCTACACAACTGACCGTTAATATATTCAACGGGCTCAACAATGACCGTGTACATCTCTATAAATATATATATATATATATAAATATATATATATATATATATAAATATATATATATATATATATATATATATATATATAAATATATATATATATCGTGGGCAGGTGAATTTTGGAAAACCACTTTTAGTGTATTTTTTAACAAAAAAATACACTATTGAGGACGACATCACTTTCCAAAAATCACCCAAACTCATCAAATGTCCACCGATCATGACCCCCAGATTACGAAAAAGTGGTTTTCCAAAATTCACCTGCCCACGATATATATATATATATTTATATATATATATATATTTCTCCAAAATCGCGAAATTTCGATTTTAAAAACGCTCCTGTGGCTTTATCTTTTAAGATTAGTGAACGAAATTTTGGGTCCTTGTAAAATTTGGGAATGACGTTGGATTTTCGTTGAAAAACTTTCCAAAAGTCCCATCACTTCTACAGGGTGTCCCTTCAAAATTCCAGGTATCCGGTTTTTGTCATCTCATTTCAGGTCGCAGTTTTGAATCTAGGAGGCTGAAATTTTTGTGGGAGTAAGATATCCACAAGGAGTGGTCTGGTATTGCACTTGAGCAAAATCGGCCGAGCCGTTTCAAAATGGCGGCCATTTTAATTTTTGGAAAAAGGACTATTTTTTGAACCCCTGTATAAGCTAGATAGAAAAAGAGTTTTATATCAAATTCACAATATTGGAAGTAAATGACTTGAAATTTAATTTCATGCAACAAAATTTGCATTTTTCCTATTAATAAGCCAGTGGCGTGGGTAGGAAAAGGGTAAAAATGGCTAAATTTCTCCAACAATTTATGAGCACATTTTTGAAGTAATTAAACTGAAATTTTTACAGTAGACAACTATACTAATAGACTTCAACCCTTGAGAATTTCAAAAAGTAAATAAGAAAAATGGCGGAGATATTCGATTTTTTTTACATGATGTTTTTTTTTAATTAATTTCTCTAAATTTTTAAAAACGCTCCTGTAGCTTCATCTTTCAAGATTAATGAACGAAATTTTTTACTCTTATAAACCTTATGGCTGACGTTTGATTTTCGTAAAAAACATTTTCCTAGAGTTGTGTTACTTCTACAGGATGTCCCTCCGAATTTCAGAAAAAAAACCGTCCGTGAGGCACGGTTTCTGGTCGAAGTTTTCAATCTAGAGCGCTGAATTTTTTTTGGTAGTAAGATACCCTCAAGTAGTCGTCTGGTACTGTATTTGAGTAAAATAGGTAAAGACATTCCAAAATGGCGGCCTTTTCAATTTTTGGAAAATGGCTAGATTTTGAACCCCTAAATAGGCAAGATCAAAAACTTTTAAACAAAATTAACAAGATTGGAATAAACTTATTTGAAATTTGAGCTAATGCAATACAATTTGCATCATTTCTATTAATAAGCCAGAGGCGTGGGTAGGAAAAGGGTAAAAATGTCTACATTTCTATAAACATTCATGAGCTTATTTTTGAAGGAATAGAACGGAAATTTTGATAGTAGACAACTAAACTAATAGCATTTAACCTTCAAAAATTTCAAGAAGCAAATATAAAAATGAGGGAGATATTCGAATATTTTTAAATGATGTTTATTCCTCTAAAATTTCAAACTTTCGGTTTTCAAAACTCTCCTTTCAGTTTTTTCCGAATTTATTAAAGGTAGTGTAAAAAATAGTATTTTTCAAGTAAAGTTAGCCAGTGGCGGGCATAGGAAAAGGGACAAAATTGTAAAATTTTGCCAATTTTTTTGATTTTTAAATTTAAAAATCCGATCTAAGGCACGTGTTGAAACGAAATGAAATGAAATTATCACAGAAAATTTTTCACATTAAAGCACTACGCTAACATGACATGACTGTGGAAAATTTCAGAAAGCCAATAATTTAAAAAGCGGTGAAAATATTCATAATTGAATCGCATAAAAATACACTATTTCTGCGATTGATGCGCAAGAAGGTTTTTCGTAATCTGGGGGTCATGATCGGTGGACATTTGATGAGTTTGGGTGATTTTTGGAAAGTGATGTCGTCCTCAATAGTGTATTTTTTTGTTAAAAAATACACTAATACGTGGGAAACTAATCTGTAAAAAAAATTGGAAACAATTGGAATCTGTCATTTTACATCTTTATAGATTCAATCTTAAACATGAAATTATTTCAAAGTCTTCCTAAATTGCACTTTTATTTGCCCAAAAAATAGACATGCTTTTTTTTTGTTCAATGTAATTTTGCCACATTCATAATCCCTATTATACAGTGTGTCTACGTAAGTAGGAGTCAGATGGGAAACTTTTTTTGTACAACTACCATTAAAAGTCACACTTTTAACGACAGCTGACAGTGTTAAAAGTGATTATTTACATGAAAGCGTGTTAAAATAGTATATTATGCAACGAGCTTATTATGAAGGCTATTAATACGCGAGTATGAGGTTAAGATACGAGCCGTAGGCGAGTGTCTTAACCATCATAAGAGCGTATTAATAGCCATTATCTGCGAGTTCCATGCACTATTTTTTCTACGACCCTTTTTTATTTCATAGAAAAGATTAAAAAATTATATATTTTAACAATGACCCGTGTACAATTGCGGATCATTGAGGTTAAGATAGGTTTGTTTATTTGTTTACGCATATTACCAAATTTTCTCTTCGTCGCTAAGGTTATTCTGCTGAGACATGTTTTAGTATCAAGTTTAAAGGGCACTACTCACTATACTGCGTAATTTTTATTATGCGAAATTCGAATTCCGAATTTTACGCTTTGATTTTCAGATTAATAATAATTTTAATAACATCGACAGCCATTAATTACGATATTGTTTACCTGCGCAACGCGGGTCGCAGCGTTGCCGCTTTGAATACTATCACAGAGCGCTACGAATTATATAATACTTTATCTTCCCATCTTTTACACGATATACCTACTTATCAAATTAATTAAGGTAACATAAAATCTTGATAAATTTTCTTTGAATGTTACTTATGTTCTAAATTAAATAAACGTTCAGAATTTTTTCAGAAATACAGAACTTATATCACAAGGCAATTTTTGTCGTGAGTAATGACAACTCTGTGACTTCGGTTGGTTTGGACCGACCCGATTGTGAGCGAAAAGGAACCGATTCGATTGCAAATGCTCCTCTGCCATTGGATAGCTTGACCAGTGCTTTAATGAAAATTTGTATCTTAATGAGACCCATTAAAGCACTGGTGATTCATATTTAATATGCATATTAAAGGTTGGGAGTAGAAAAATACTTTTAACACTAGTGTTAAAAATATTTCTACCTGCTTTTTCTGTACATTCTCTTTTTAAACTACATTTTCTCATGATGAAATCAGACAAAATTATAGGTACCTAATAAGATTTTTTCATATTCTTTTTATTACTGGCACACATATTAATAAAAAAAAAAAAAAAAAAAAAAAATAAATAGTCCGCTGCCTACCGAGCCTAAGGTCGCGAGTTCGGGACTCACCGGCTCGTGTTATTTTTCGGATGCATTTTCGAATGTATGTGAAAAATACAACAAGCGACCGAACGTTTAAATTTATAAAAGGCATACTTGAGGCTGGGTGAATGAGTAAGATACTCGAAATCCCGTGTTACGGGAGTGGAGCGACTTTGTCTTACCTACATAGTTAAGACCGATGCTCCCTCCTTTTAAAAAAAAAAAAAAAAAAAAAAAAAAAAAAAAAAATAAATACCTAGTCAAGAACACAAGACAATAATAATTGTTCAGAAATTGCAATTAATAATAATTATTATAGCGTCTTTTTTATTTGTATACAGGGTGAGGCGTGAGAAACTTAGAGCATTTTTATATGGAGAAGTCCTGGGAGTAGAAGTCTAAAAATTTGTACGTGTATAACTTCGAGTTTGACGAGCTGAACTAAAATATTTACAACCCCTCACCATTTCCGGTTATACCGGAAGTTGCCATCAACTTTATTATTTTAAATGGGACACCCTGTATATTATTACATTTTCAGATTGCCTGAAAAAATTTAATAAATATAGTGTTAGTAGTTCAAAATTGGAACGAGTGGTTTATGAGTTATAAACAAATGAAAATCGCAATTTTCCATTTTCAAAGTAGCTTAGGTCGAAAACGGGTCAAGATAGATGAAAACTGCTTACATGTCCCTATCCTAACTTTTCACGTAGTATCTTATGGTGCTGATGTAATTTGTATACAAAGTGATGAAAAATCAGCGATATTAAAAAAAAAAATCATAAAAATATATATTTTTTTTGTAGGTACTCTAGCGTAGTATATAAAAAGTTAGGATAGGGGCATGTAAGCCGTTTTCCGATATCTTGACCCGTTTTCAAGCTAAGCTGCTTTGAAAATGGAAAATTGCAATTTTCATTTGTTTATAACTCATTAATTGGTCGTGACAAATTTGAACTGTAAACATCATTTTTATTACTTTTTTTCAGGCATTATGAAAATGTAATAATACACAGGGTGTCCCATTTAAAATAAGAAAGTTGATTGTAACTTCCGGTATAACCGGAAATGGTGAGGGGTTTTAAATATTTTAGTTTAGCTCGTCAAAATTGAAATCATAAATGTACAGGGTGGGCCAATAAGCGAGGTAAGCGGCTGTATCTCAGAAACTAATGATCGTAGAGAGTCACGGTAAAAAATTTTATAGGTTAAGTGGGCAAGGGAAAATGCTGGAAATTATTTTCAAGTTTCCAAGATGGCTGTTAGAGGGCGTTTGCACCATCTTGAATTACATAAAGTTACGTTTCTTGTGATTTTCCCCAATGAATGTAACAGAAAAGTATTTGAGTTTTAATGTTATCTTAAAGTCTAACATTTTTTATAGAAACAATTTTTCTCTATCTTTCAAAATAAAGTGGTGGGGGGGTATTTGAATGTTGTTTTAAACAAATGCCTGTAACTTCGAAACGGCTTTAATGGATTTGGATAAGTTTGGTACAATTGGAAAGAGCATTTCTTGGGCTTTTAGGTTTCTTGTGACAATGACAGTTGTGACCTACACGGCCGCCGATAGAGGGCGTTATTCGACATTATAACCAAAATATTGGATTTTCTCAAAAAATTTAAATGCAATGATATGACTTTTTTTAAACTAGAAAATAGACAAATGATTAACCAATAAGCTTGCTCAAACCGCATCTTAATATCTTTTTCCTAACTCAAATTATTTAAAAAATACCAAACCAACAAAATTCATATATCCCCATTTAAAAATTCATCGGTCGCTTTCGATAAGAAGGCAATTAGTAGGCCATGTAAACAAAAGCCAAACTCCTCACGCGTTTTCGTAACGATTTTCCTTTTAAATAAAGTTGTGGCCCATTTTGGAAAAAGATTAATGCCTTCTGTGTTCAAATTGCCTTCCGTCATATTCCACACATTGTTTCAGTCTTTCTTGAGTCAGCGGAACCGCAGCCTCGATTTCTTCCGCTGATAGTTGAGGAATTGAGTTTCGAATTCTGTTTTCCATATCCATTCGTGTTGTTGGTGGAGTTTGAAAAACAATGTCTTTTAAGCGTCCCCAGAAGTAAAAATCAAGACATGTCAAGTCGGGAGATCTTGCCGGACAAGGAAATCGACTTCCCCTTCCTATCCAGCGTTCCCGAAAGATCCAGTAAATATGGTTTCGAACATTAATTGAATAACGTGCCGGACAACCATCTAATTGCAGAAGCATAGTTCTCCTAGTTTCGAGTGGCACATCTTCCAACAAAATTGGCAAGTCGTTGATCAAAAACTCTAAGAAGCGGTTACCAGTTAAAGCTTGATCAAAAAAGTAAGGTTCAATAATTCTGTCCCCAATGATACCGCACCACACATTTAGGCTCCAGCGTCCCTGCTGCTGCACTTCTCTCTCTTAACCAACGTTGATTTTCAGCGGACCAATAATGCATATTATGAAGGTTTACTCTACCATCTACTATTAAATTACTATTAAAGGTAGCCTCGTCGGTCCAGAGAATTTCCTTTAAGAAATTTCCGTTTTCCTCAAGTATGCCTAGCATCCATTATGACAATAATTTAATCTATTATCGAAATCTTGTTTATTTAGCGTCTGGTGCAAGACTATGTGGTAAGGATGTAATATAAAAGTAGAAAACAACATAATCAGTAGTAAAAAATAATAAAACCAGAATAACACTGAATTTGTATTTGAGGGTATGTGCTAAGATACTTGGAATAAGATAAAATTATTCACCTATAATCTTTCAAAATATTTCTAACAGTTGTCCGTGCAACAAATTCCCAAGTCTAGAGACAATGTTCTAGTTTCTACATGTCTATAAAATTCTATGTAAGCCAAGACATTGATAATATTTTCTTCGGTCCTTCCATTGCGACGCCTGCGACGTTTAGCACAACGAAAACTTCCAGTATCGCGTAATCGCTGTACCAAGCGCGGAAACATTCTTCTCCCGTAATGAAGGCGATCTGGATACCGTGCCGCGTACTGTCTTGCAGCTATAGCTACATTTTGAAAACACTCGAAATAAATCGCAATCATGTCAACGGCTTCATTATTTAATTTTGTGAGAAGCATTTTCAATTTTGATTAAAAAGTACTCAAATTATATGCAATCAACAATAATAGTGGGCTGCGCGTGTGACAGAAGTTTGACGTTACTTGCCAATATTTAAGTTAGGAGTTTGTCTTTTATTTCCATGGCCTACTACTTGCCTTCTTATCGAAAGCGACCGATGCATTTTTAAATGGGGATATATACATTTTCTTGGTTTGGTATTTTTTTAATAATTTGAGTTAGGAAAAAGATAATAAGATGCGGTTTGCGCAGGCTTATTGATTGATCATTTGTCTATTTTCTAGTCTAAAGAAAGTCATATCATTGCATTTAAATTTTTTGAGAAAATCCAATATTTCGGTTATAATATCGAATAACGCCCTCTATCGGCGGCCGTGTAGGTTACAACTGTCATTATCACAAGAAACCTAAAAGCCCAAGAAATGCTCTTTCGAATTATACCAAATTTATCCAAAATCATTAAAGCCGTTTCGAAGTTACAGGCATTTGTTTAAAACAACATTCAAATACCCCCCACCACTTTATTTCGAAAGATAGAGGAAAATAGTTTTTACAAAAAATGTTCGACTTTAAGTTAACATTAAAATGCAAATATTTTTTTGTTGCATTCATTGGGAAAAATCACAAGAAACGTAACTTTATGTAATTCAAGATGGTGCAAACGCCCTCTGGCAGCCATCTTGAAAACTTGAAAATAATTTCCAGCATTTTCCCTTGCCCACTTAACCTATAAAAATTTTTACCGTAACTCTCTACGATCATTAGTTTCTGAGATACAGCCGCTTACCTCGGTTATTGGCCCACCCTGTACAAACTTTTAGACTTCTACTCCCAACACTTCTTCATATAAAAATGCCCTAAGGTTCTCGCGCCTCACCCTGTATACGCATTTGTTAGTAACCATAGCGTCGGCAACGGTTGCTATGGTTGCTATGATAAGTACACTTGTACTTATCTGAATATTTTAAAATGCAATTTGAAGTTCAGTGTCATTCTAAATTCATCTATTTTATTATCAAAACAGAGCAGTTTTACAAAAACCATTGTATTAGTCTTAAAAGTGATTTTATTTTGTTCGTGAAATTGTTCAATTCGATCCGCTACGCTTCGCTCATTTCACAAACCTTTCCACTCACAACATAAAACCTCACTTTTAATATTAATATCATAAATATCTATTATTATCCATTTTAGTGAAAAAAGTTATTCTTCATAAAAAGTTGTGCTTCGTTTGAAACCTAAAATGATATAGTAAGAAATCCAATTTTTCCAGTCGTATACGTGGTATTTTAGAAAAAATGTCTACCAACAGGTTTTACAAATATATCTTGGTTGGTATCAAAGTTATTAAGTATTACAAAAAATAGTTATTTTCATTCTCCCCTTTACGAAATTGTAACTTTCTGTCTTGATAAGGCAACCGAAAGCGAAAGTAAAACATGCTAGGTGATAGGTTGCTAGGTGGTTGCT
Organism: Malachius bipustulatus; assembly: GCA_910589415.1. Classification (NCBI taxonomy): domain Eukaryota; kingdom Metazoa; phylum Arthropoda; class Insecta; order Coleoptera; family Melyridae; genus Malachius; species Malachius bipustulatus. The sequence continues at coordinate 25,836,641 of OU342635.1, forward strand.
AGCTATGAAAAACTTTCGTGCCCTGGACGGAAAAGTAGAAATGTCAGTTTGATTAACGTTTATTTAGATGGAAAATTAAATGTAAAACTACAATAAAAAATTCCAGTAAATCTTTCTGGAACATACAAATAATTATTATTGTATGTTCCAGAAAGATTTACTGGAATTTGCAGCTTCTTGAATGAAATTCATTTTGAACTAAACTACGATCAAAGATTCTAAAATTATAGCGGTACAGAGTTTTAAACTTGACAGTGTCATAAATTAATAACTTAAAACTATCGTTACTATGGAGATGTTAAAAACATGGCACCTTATAAATAACTGTCAAAAATAAATTAACTGAGAAATTTCAAAATTGCACCGCCTACTACTATTGTTAATAGCAATAGACTGGAGTAGTTTTACAAACATTGATATACAGGCTGTTCCTCTTTTTGATGTCACGTCTCATTTTTTACCCTAGAATTTTTAGTCGTACGCCACTGGTTGATTCTATATTTTTTATCCAAAGGCGTAAGTATTACCAAACTTTTTGCCCTGTTATTAAAGTTTTGTATCTTGCATGGTTTTCCCATAATTAAATTTAATGATGGACTTACACACCACGAAAACGTATTTGTGAAAATCTCATTTTAATTAAAAAAAATAATTTTTATTTCACAGAAATGACTTTATTCACATTTATTGACCTTGAGAATAATCAGAGTAGGCGGTGAAACTAAATTTTCTCATTTAATTATGTTTTATTTACTTCGGTATTTTAAAAAATGTGTATTTTCCAAATTTATTTTGTATGAGCTGTATCTTGAAAAAAGGGCCATTTTAGGCATAAATAATTTCAGTTAAATCGGTACAATTTGACACAACCAGGAATCTGTGGTGGAACGTTGTTGTTGAAATAATAATTTAAATTAACATAGAAATTTTCAGAAATAGGTACATTTTCAGTAGTATAGATCCATAATAAAGAATTAATTACGGTAAAACGATGCAAGTACGATTCTTTTATAAAAGAGCAAAAAGTTTAGGAATACTTTAGCCTTTGAATAAAAAATACAGAATCAATCAGTGGCGTGCGGACAAAAAAGTTCCGTAGTAAAAAGCAACGCGTGACATCAAAAACAGGAACACCCGGTACGTTAATGTTTGTAAAACTATAATTACCCGCTATAGTTGACCTCCTTTTATGGTATGCATCTCGAAAAGGGTGCCTTTTTGGACATGGATAATTTCGGTTAATCGTCATATTTTTTACTCACGAATCTGTGGTCGAGCGTGGGTGGTACCTTTTAGCGACACCTTGTATAACTATTAATAACACCAGGGCTAATAGCCCTTTTAACACAGTGTTTTTGATATTTTTTATGTAATTGTTTCACTGCCACATATATTTTTTTTTAATTTGCCCTCTTTACGTAGATAATATTAATGACAGGATGTGTACAAAAGCTGGGTTCTGTATCTCAAACAGTTCCTAAGATATCGTCAAAAACTTAAAATAATAAATTTTTTTGACACCCTGTGTCTCGGTTGAAAAACATTTTCGAAAAAAAAATAATTTGAATTTTCTTAATATCTAAGCTTCATCTACACGCCCTCCAACTTGCGGTACTTCTTTTAGAAACACCTTGTATATTCTAAAATTCATTTTTTGGTCATTATTCAGATCAGTGGCCATCAGTCGCACTCAGGCATTCTATGTAACATAGGTAACTACTAGGATAGTGTGGAAGATCATAGTACTAGGAAAATCATCAGTAATAGGGAGATATTTGCTTCGCCATAACTGTATTTACCATTTAGATGGCCCATTAATTATTGGACGATTTTTTTAAATTATTCATTACCCTTATTCCTTACCCTACTCGAATAGCCCAATAGTGACAGTCGCCTTATGAGGACGCGTGAAACAAAGAAATCATTCTTCTGTGCAAGTTTTACTTAGATCCTGAAGTACTTTTCCACAAAAGAAAAGAACCACAAATTATGAAACTATAAGAAAAATGAAATGTAATAATGTAAAAATTGTAGTGACGTGCGACTGGCCATACTGATCTGAATTATTAACATGGCCCTTTAAAAATTAGGTAGGTACATAATTGTATGTTATATAATTATGTAGATTTAAATCTAAAACTGAATATAAAAGAGATTAATTTTCATATCAACCCTATTACCTCATCGGTGTTTTCCTATAATTGAAGAGCATTATATGGGTAGACCGTGGGTAATTTTTTTTATTTGATTTAGGAGCTAATAGTCGTGTTTGTATGAATGAACTGCTTTACTTCCAGTAAACCTGAAAGTATCATTTTTATAAACAGCGCCCAGTGATCCTCCAAGTATCATTTATAAACGGTGCCAGGTAACCCTTTCTACTTAAAACATTTTATACAAGTGCCGAGTAAACCGTTCTGGGTTCCCACTTGTATATACACTCAATCGTATGCAGCGCCTCTATCTAAATACACGATGAACTACAACTTATACGCCAATCAGATAATGGATTTAGTCAGGCTCCTCGATTTTTCGATGAAAACTAGTTACACATCACCTGAGGAACCGATTGGCAGTTTTAAATTGAAGATGTCACTGGGGATCCGTATATCGGACGCCGGGTGACGCCGGAGTCCCAGTAAACCGCAAAAATTACATGGCCGGAGCCTGAATTGTACCGTAAATATATATATATCGTGGGCAGGTGAATTTTGGAAAACCACTTTTTCGTAATCTGGGGGTCATGATTGGTGGACATTTGATGAGTTTGGGTGATTTTTGGAAAGTGATGTCGTCCTCAATAGTGTATTTTTTTGTTAAAAAATACACTAAAAGATATGGCAAAAATAAGAAATCTCGATTGTTCAGTTTTTTCAGAATATTTCCGAAACGCTCACAGATCTTGATATCAACTTTTTTCTAATTTAACCGACCCTGTATCTCTTAGCATTTAGGAGATACCCATGGTGAGCTCTGAAATAATGGACACTCTGTATACAGGATATCCGGTAAGTACATCCTAATTTCTCGGAAGTACACAGGGGAGGGGGGAGGTGAAATTAAACCTAGCCTGTTACAAAAAAAAATTCCTGAAGTGTTCCTAAACGGAGATACAGAGCCCCAAAAGGGTACCCGATGATTTACTTTTTTGGCTCTAGCTTTTGAACCGACGAATTTTTTTTATGACAGACTATGTTTATTTTGACGTCCCCTGTGTACTTACCGGACACCTGTATCCACCCCTATGTATTTGAGAGAGAAGTGATAAATTATCAATTTGTTAAGATTCAAAAGCTGCTTCTGTTGCTGTAGTTACATTTTAGGTCTGTTGAGCCATTTTCCAAATAATCGGGAAAAAGTTTTGTAATAGTAATTGGCTGTGACTTTAATGGATATTTTTTAATTTTTAACGTTTCGTTTCGACAAGAAAAAAGTTTTAAAACAGCCCCCCCCCCCTCAATATTATTTAGTAACAGCCTAAAGAATAGTTACCACCATGAAGCCATACTTTATCATGACTTACTCACACTTTTAAGGATTCATACCTATAGTACTTTTGCTCACAAGACAAGATAGATGTTCAATGTACCTACCTATTTCCTGGAAAAAAATTGTCTCTAAAAATCAAGAGCCAAATTAATTAGGTACTTAGACACTAGAAGATTAAAAGACAGTTTTAATACGCTTTTTAACTTAGGAGTTGTTACCAATGGCTGTAGGTATAGAACGTGAAAGTAATAGAAAATTTATTTCACGTAAGAGAATTCTTAATCCTTGACAATTTATAGATCTGATTGTGGAATAATAACATTGTCAGTGGATGAGAACAAATAAGTGTAGGTAATTAATAGATTTGCACTTAAGAGATTTCTTTTATTAAAACTATATCTACTTATAATACATATTTATTGTGTACTTATTTATAAGTAGAAAATAATTTTTTTAATCAAGTTGTCTTTTATTTTATTTTTTCAAAAACAGAAAAGTCTATATACCTACCTATCAGATAAATACTTAAATTAACAATAATAAAGTGAGTACATTTATACTATTTACAATCATTGATTAAGTAGTATCGTATGAAATCATAATTATATACCTACAATTATAATTATAACTATAATTGTATTAGAACACATTTTAAAAAATCAAATTTCATATTACCTAATAAGCAACCATAGGTATGTCACATAAATATCACAAAAAATATTTCAAGTTTCTTAATTATTATTATTATATTTATTTACTTTTTCCCTTCTAATTTTATTTGAATGTCTGCTAAACTTTTTCCCTTGGTCTCTGGCACTGCTAGTAAAACAAACACTGCGGCCAAGAGACAACAGCTTGCGAAAAACCAATACACCCCAGCAACTCCAATGACGTTTCTTAACGGAGTGAAGAAAAACGTAATAATTAAAGAAAATCCCCAACATATTGAAGAGACCAACGTCGTGGCCACAGATCTCACGTTTGAAGGTAATAGTTCTGACATAATAGTCCATGGCAGAGAACCCAAACCTAAATTGAAAAAAATTGTAAACGAAACTATAGCAGCACATGGTAACCAAAATATTCCAGAAGTATCGATAATTTTATTGTCGTCCAGATAGAAATAAAGACCTAAAGAGAAATGGCTAAGAGCAACGCCCAAGCTTGAAATTATCAGTAAAATTTTTCTTCCTACACGGTCTGCTGCGAAGATTATACTGAAACTAGATAAAAAGAAAGCGGTTCCAATAATAACAGAACTTATTTCCGCAGGGAACGTACTTCCAGACAGTTCAAAAATCGTTTGGCCGTACATAAATATTGAGTCGACTCCTGAGAATTGCTGAGAGGCAATTAAAACAATAGAAATTATCAACGCTTTAAGCGTACTTCTGGACCTAAATAATTCTTTAAAATCTGCATCTTCATTACGATGAGCGTATTTTTCCATATTCTCAACATCGAGTTGAATTTCTTCTCTTTTTTTATTTCGCAACTTCATCAACGACTCTTCAGCTTTTTCTCTGTTCCCCTTCATTATCCAGTAATAAGGGGTTTCTGGAACTAATATTATAATCATTATGAGCGAAATAACTGGTATACAAGACATAGCCACATTGAAAGCCAGATACGAAACGAATGGACCCACAGCTAAGGGTATCAAATTTCCCAAATTCCAAAAAGCATTTAAACTATTCGTGAGCAGCCCCCGATTTTTATCATCTGCGATCTCCGTTATGTACATAGGCAGTAACGCGTATCCACCACCAATGCCCAATCCCATTGAGACTCGAGCGAAGTAAAACAGATTGATGTCTTTCGCAAAAGTTAAGATGAATAAAGCTAAGCCGAGTGGAATTGTGCAAGACAGAACGGAGATTTTTCTTCCCCAGTTATGAGCCAGCCATACGAATGGGAACGGTCCGATGACTGCTCCAACGAAGACGAGAGACGCCAGTAGAGATTCTTGAAGATCAGTGATGGGTTCAGGTAATGGGTTGATGGATGTATTTGTAGACTTCAGTTTTATGAACATTGGGGATGTCCATGTGAACGCTATATCTGCACATAATCCCACGAGATCCACTGGAAAAATATTAAAGTATTAAAATTATTATTTTTACTCTAATAAGAAAAAATTGTACTTGATAATGAAATTATTCATACTCCTATTAAATAATTAACCAAGAACCTATTAGACTAATTTTACCTATAGGTAATGTTACAATTACTGTGTTGAATAATACCGACAGCTCGATTGATTAATGGCCTCATTATTCAATAGTTATAGCTCTTTTTAAACTTTACCGTGTTGTACCTATGTATATGATAAGTAGATAGGTACGTAAGTGAAATAAATATTAAAATATGAGTATCTTAACAATCATAACAAGTTGACATCATTACTATAATAAATCATGTAATTGTTTTATAGATAAATGATAGACAAATTCTCACATCAAAGTAAACATTCTATTTTTCAGCCATAACAACATAGATACTGATACAGTACAGGGGTGTCTAATATAACTTGTCCCTGTATCTTATCTTATCAAGGAACCTGAAGGTATAGCGAAAAAAAAGTTTCACCAATTTATATGTACGCGTATAAGACCGGTTTTAAGGTATAAAAGCTCCCGTAATCATATGCCCGAAAAAACTTGGAAAAAAGATACAGGGTGTTGAAAAATAACTTGTGCATTTCTCCATATTTTAATTTTATACCAATTTTATTGTAATTTAGAGCACACAAAACGAAGAAAACTAAGGATGAAAAATTCATCAGTGACCCCTTTTTCGCTCAACAGCTTCTACGCCCATGGACTTACAAGACCTTACTTATCAACGTTGAATCAGGAGATTTCTTGCAAAGAAAGGTATTTACTTATAATAAGTATTCGAAATTCCCAATAGTTTTTAAGTAAATTGAGTTATACAGGGTGATTCATGAGTGACCTTACATAGACCAATGGTGATAAGCGGACTTCAAGGCGGGTCGAAAACCACAAAAGAAATTTTTTTGTGTGATTGGTTAAGAAGTTACAGGGTGTTTTATGTCTCAGGTAGAAAACTTTGATAGGCGATATTTCTGAAACGGCTGGAGATATTTTGTAGAAATTTACTAGGAATGGTGCATTCCGGAAATTCATCAAAACCGCATTCTGAGTTAATTAAAAATCCAGGAACGGACTTGAAAATTTTTGCCCCCATGGTCTTTGTTGAAAAAGTTTATTTTCTGACCGTGCTACTGAAAAACTGTTATCGAATTTGAAAAGATAAGAAAAAACTCTATAGAAATAATTCCTCAATTTGAACGGCACACCCAAACCGTCTCGAAAAAAAAATATCATTTTCGAGCAGACATATTTTACTTAATGTTCGTCTGGATTCCTTCAAATTTATTTTTTGACTTGTTTCTGTGGGATATCCAAAAATAATAATTACATAATATGGACAAATTGAGCTTTTTGCGGTACGAGGAAGTTTAGACTCAATATACTTAAGAACTATGAGAAATTTCGAATATTCATACGTAAACCTTTTTTTGTAAGAAATTTCCAGGGAATCCAACGCTGATAAGTAAAGTGTTGTAAGTTCATGGGCATAGAAGTTGTTGAGCGAAAAGGGGTCATATACCCTGTATCTACGCCACTGATGAATTTTTTCCTCTCTTGGTTTTTCTTGGCGAAAAAGGGGTCATATACCCTGTATCTACGACACTGATGTTTTTTTTCTCGTGTTTTTCTTGGTTTTGTGTGCTCTAAATTATCATAAATAACTTCTTTGTGTAAAATTAAAATATTCAGAAATGCCCAAAGTTTTACACCGAAAACTGATAAAAAAATCAACACCCTGCGCTACACCTCAAAGAGGGAGAGGTAAGGATATGTGCAAAATTCAGAAGAGAGAAAAGGAAGGAGAGGTAAAAAATAATAAAGAAAATAAAATAATAAAATAGAATAACATAGGTGTTTATAAATATTGGAGGAATTGATGTTTATAAAATAGAATAGAATAAAATAAAATAGTGGAGGGGAAAAAATAAATAATAAATAAATACACCAACTAAGTAACGATAGCAACAAAACAGAAGAGTGAATTAAAAAAATAAATACGGTCGAGTAAACAAAATAGTAAAAAAAAGGTTGTAGGCCAAGCTAGTTCCGCGGTAGGGTACGATCCTTCCTAGCCCTCTCCTGCTAGGTCAAGTTTATAGTTGCTGTTAAATTAATAGACGTAAATTCAGAAAATTGATCACTCTAATTAATATTATAAAAAAAAACAATTCAGTAACAAAATTATAATGTAATGAAGTAAATTGAATTGAATTAAGTTCCAGATAATATTCAATTAGGTATTTCAGCAGGAACACTAAGACTTCCTACCAGAAATACTAGCACAAGCGTCGGCTTTGGGCTCTCCAAATTAGTCGCAACAGTGTATAGCCGCAACAGTGTTGAATACAAAAACTTACAAGAAATGACGATACTAATACGGAGAAAAAAAACGAAACAAACATGTCTCTAAGAGTTTGAACGGCCTGTTTATGTTTATGGGAACTTTCTTACCTCAGGAACGGGTTTTTTTATAATCTGGTGAAGCCCTGCTACAAAAAAACTGAATCATCCAGTATTTTATTTCAAAATGTCCGACGATTTATAATCAGGGTTATGACTTTTTTTAAATCAGTGGCCTATATGTATATTTTTAAATTTTCCAAAACTATTAAGAAAAACAAATAAATTGTTGTATGTAGTGTATATAGGTAAATAGTACCTAAATAGGTAAATAGGTGTAAATAGGTGTGAATAGTAAATAGATCTCCGACCTTAGACTATATTAATAAATATGGACCAAGACATAAACACTGAAAAAGTGTTCCGACATTCCTCTCTCTCCAAACAAGACTGTTCAAAACAATGAATGCCAGATCAATAATGAAACTGGCACTTACAATGAAAGAGCGCAACCTCTCTAGTGTTATTGGTGGGCAATAAACATCGATGGATCCCTTATACCCGTTTTACTTTGCTACATCTGGCAACATGAATGTTTACATCCTGTCAGACCGTTTGTTTACATAAATACCATAATAAGAGTTTGTGTTTTTCAAACAGTTGTAAGTTCCTTGTTATTTATATTTTCAGCTCTAGCTTTCACTCGTTTTAAGCTTAAATAATTATTTTTTCAATTAAGTTAAAAAAAAAGTGGCGAAAACGTGTTCTGTTTTTGAGAAAACTTCGAAAGAAGGTAAGTCTATCAGTTTCCTACGTAAGCAACGCAAAGCCGTCAATCAAAACAAAGCATACATGGTCATGGGCGTAGCGTAGTGTAAGTTTTTATCTTTTAATTTGTGAAAACAATTATTGTTTGACAGTTTTTTTTCATTTTCGAAAGCATACTGAATACCTACTGAATACTTTGAAAAATGCAACTTGGAAAAATTATTCCATTTAAATAAATAAAAAATACTGACTTTTTGAAAGTCAGAAACCTTTATTATTGTCAACCTCTAAGATAATCAGAATATGGAGAGAGGGAATAATATTCAAACAATATCATCAAAGAATATGAAATAGAAGACTTTGACCCGGTTGCACGAACGTTAAAAAAATTTCAGATTATTACTAATTTTAAGGTGCAAATTTTTAAAATGTGGTGAACTTTTTCCATGATCTTTCATTTTTTATCGGCAATTAATTCTTCTAAAATTGAGACGAATTCACTCCCAGCAATATCAGAACAAAACTTTAGTAATACAGGGCATTTTAACATTAGTGATTAGGTATCTGACATATTTTCAATTAGGTTCGTTTAATTTATTTTTAGAATAAAATCAACTAAATATGTAAGAAATTGAAAAAATATTTTAGGTACCTACTGATGTATATTGCTTTCCGACTTTCCTATCGATTTTTTATTTGCTAAATATTGTTATTACCTTTTTGTACCTTTTATTTTGTATAGGTAGGTATAAGTATATATTTTCTTAATTTAATATCTATTAGTATTCCCATAATTTATGTTTTTTGTAACAAAAACTGCAAATAAAATAATAATATTATGAATATTATGATCATTATTATAATTTATGTAATTATTACATTTCCTATAACTGAACTCGAGCGCGCCACTGCCGTTGAGTTCTGTTTGTTTACGTTTTACGTCGTTCCCCTTACCCCGCCAGAAACAGCATATGAGTGCAAGAGAGAATATCAACAAACCAAAACTGACTTCAAGCTAAGATAGGGAAGGCGCGGTCCATATTTATTAATATAGTCTAATGCCCGTATTCACAAACGATAATTTCCTAAATAATTACGTAATTAATTAAATGAGTGAGATGGAGATATGCAGTTTTTTTGCAATAGAATGAGATGGGGATAATTGATTACGTAATTATTTAGGAAATTATCGTTTGTGAATACGGGCATAAGTCTCCGACATATTTTATTGGTCCTCTTCAACTAAAAATTGCTAAACATGGAAGCACACTGTATAGACTGCTATTTGACATTTCTTAACATCGTTTTCACAAAAACATTTTTTTTTAATAATTGTTATTTTTTATTTTGTGACATTTTCATAAAAAAATATATTTTGATATAGAAACAAAACACAAATTGAATGAAACAAATTAATTCAATCCTATGTTGTGACGTACCTATGTCATAATAAATTCGTCTTTCAAGTACTTTTGAATGAGCTGATGTAATATTAGGGCCTGCTAATATTAGGGCCTGCTATTTGAAAAAATGAAGAAAATCAGCACTTTGCAAGAAGTTGCCACGGCGCTTTTCAGACTTCCTGATAAGGTATTTGGACAACTTATAACTTATATGAGACACCCTGTACAATAAGTATATGGAGTTACCGATGAGTAATAATAATTCTAGATAGTAAATGACACAATTCTGAGGTACCTAATAGTTCATCGGTACATAGTGACATAATATACATAATATATACATAATGTACCTACATTCATAGTTTAAGGAGTTATTAAGTATAAACCTATCTAATCATTTATATTTTGCCGTTCCTTCCTATAGTAAGCTAATATTTACTTTATAGCATTATCCATCATCAGTGACATACTTAATATGGGGAGTTTCTATAGGCTCAAATATTTACCTACTATACTATACTTGTTGCATTTTTGTTCGAAATTTCGAATTTTGATGTTTTTCATTCTTCTTTATTAAATCTATTAAATAAAATAAAAGAAAAAATTTGATTAATAACTGAAAAAATCTCTCATCATTTTTTCTGGTTTCTGATTATTTTAAGTTCACGATATTAGATTCACTTATTAAGAAAAGAAACGTGAATGTATCAATTAGTTCGTATTATTAGTATGTGAATTAAATTCAAAAAGAGTGTTTATTATTATTATAGGCATAGGTACATGTACCCCTAACAGTTGTACAAATGATATTTATAAAGGTGGATGCCCAAGGCATGGGGTTTATAGAGCCATCGGCTTGGCAAACCAGCTCGCCGATAATAAGTCATTAGAAAAATGATTCGAGGTTATTTTTTAGCATTGTTTCACTTTTTCGCAACTCTCTATCACTTTCGACAAGTGAAATTTGGCGAATATGACAAGGAGCATACTTCCCACGGCGTTATGGACTCGCCAAGTCAAGCGCCATGAAAATGGTTAGGCTCGGGGCTTGCCAACTCTTTTTAGAAATACTTTTTATTTTATTATTATTTCATATTTTATTTCTTAATATCAAAATATTTTATATTATTTGGCTCCTAAAATCCCACCGACGGAAATACCGAGCCACGAGCCGACTTGGCCGAGCCCCGAGCCTACCAGTTTTCACGGCGCTTGACTTGGCGAGTCCAACGCCATAGGAAGCCTTCTTAAGTCATATTGGACAAATTTCACTTTCGGTGATCGAGAGTTGAGAAAAAGTGAAGTAATGCCGAAAAATAACCTCGAATCGTTTTGCTAATGACTAATTCACAATATTTGATTCAGTATACTGAACTACAATCTTTTAAATAAAGAGGCTAGCCGGAAAGGTACCAAAAATGTATTCTTCAGTCTTCAGTATCGTAGCTTATAGCTGAAATCTGGCAACATTTCATTTCTAATAGAGGAAAACTACCTTTTACGATATTTTCCTCACATCATAAGTACTTGATTAGTCAGTTAATCTTAGGTGATAGATAAGGTTGATTGGACACCCTTTTGAAACCCCCATCGTGATAATAATCGAAGGGTTTTTCCTATAAATTCTAAAACAAGTTTTGAATGACGTATCTCTCGTTGTTACAAAATTACCTTAAGTCTCTGAAGAATTTACTCGTACTTTTCAAAGCTAAATTTACCTCGTGCAAATCTTCATTCCACGGAATGCCTGCAGAGAAGATGTTACAAAAAGAAGATAAGGACAAGGAACAAGGATCCTCATAATATTGTATTATTAAGGTCAATTTTAGTACTACGTAATTGAAAATCTGCTACAAAATTATCAATAAGACCAAGAACGCAAAGCATACAAGCATACCAGCTAAGGAGAGAAGAAATCACTGAAGTTTGGCTTAGAGAATTAAGGACAAAAAAGCGTCGTTCCTAGCCAGAAGGCTATAAGAATGAACAAAAAGTTGGTGTCTCGTGAGGAATCACGCAAATATCTACACTAAGTTTAAGGCGTAAAAAAAATTCGATTGAGTATATGGTCATCACATGTCAACCGTTACTGAGATAAGAGTGAATTTATTATAATGCATCATTTGAGAAAAACTTTTATTTTATACTTTTTTTTATATTTTCAAAAATATCACCATTAATCTGAATGTGTATTCACTTAGTACCTCCGTTGAAGAGCGGAGTCACATAGGTATGATGGGTGCTGCACCGTTGGTCATTCGATCGAGTATTGTTTCTTTTTGTGTAGTGGTGTCGTTTGTGAAACCTTTTTCTCTAATTAAAACAAATTCACTTTTCAAAATTTGAATAAAACATTATTTCCAATACTCATATTAATCACAAAATTACTATTTTCTTGTAATGGAATTATTGTCTGTAATAACATCTTTGGAAAATCGGTGGAAACTTGTGCTAACTTGCAATTTTTCTTATTTAGAGTAGGGATTATAAGTAAACTTTCCAGATTTAAATCTCACATGTAAAGAGTATAAAAACATTGTTTACAGCATCAGTATTACAATTGAATCTAAATTACTGATATAAAACAGGGATTATCCGAATTTAAGTAATAAATTGCTTAAATTTTACAAGAGAACGTGATTTACTTTCAGTAGATCTTTTTAAATAGTATTCACCATGATTGTTATCTGTTTACAACATGACTTGATCGTCTTATACAATAAGTATAAGTTAATTAATTAATGGCCTTATTGATTGCCAAAGCCTTGAAGCTTTAATAGTTAGGTTTAAAATTATCTCATCATAGAATTATTATTTTTATAAGCAATATTAGATAACTAAACCATGGCCACATTTATACATTCAGTGGTAAAAATATCGAAGGTTTGCCTAAAAATATTTTTAGAAGTATTTTAAACTCAAAATGCACTAGGCTAGAACCAAGAAGTGTCAAATTTTATTATATGTATTTCTATTGTCGAGATATTCTAAAAAAATTAAAAAGTATTGCATCCGCATTTTTAAATAATAGTTAAATTTTTTTTTAATCAAGATTGGAAGTGAAAATAATTGTGAGAATCGATAAAGGAATCGAAAATTCTTAGCAATCGAAGTATCCATTGAAGAATTTTGTTTATGTCGTCAGAGTTTAGGAACTTAGGTACGTGATTCCGACAAGTTCGAATTATTTTTTTCTCTATAAGACCAGACCATTCATAGTGATAGGCTGAGTAATACTCAATGACTTTTCTTAGACTTTTATTTTTTGGTACAAATATGAGAATAATTTTGTTTTGAAGGGGTCCACTGAGCAAGATTTTATAAAATTTAGCCCAAAATTGTTTTAAGACCGTTCCCAGTGGTCAAGTAGTAGCATTAGTTTGATGGGAAGGGGTTGTGTAGGTACCCCGAGCGACTAGGCCACCAATTCCCCTTTTCGCCGATTTTAATATGGATGAAAACGATATTTGTTGCCAGAACTGAGCCTCAAATATCGTTTTGGGAGCCATAACTGAGTTCACTTTGGCAGAAATTGGGAATATAATTCGCCGATCCAGGAGGTAGTTTGGTACAGGTATAAGAGGAAATATTAGTGATAAGTTTGTCACGCCACCTTTTGGTCAAAGACCTTTGATAGAGTGTCTAGCATTTTGCACAAATAATCTGTTTTGGTCAGCGGTAATGATCCCCTTGTCTAGTAATTCAGGGATTATGTCTCGAAATAAGATTCTCTAGTCTTCTCATTGAAGATTCAAATTATTTTGTGCAAGCAAAAATAACCAGCAAGCTGAGATAAGACCACCATACCTAAGGGCATTGTGACAAGAAGTAAAAATGTGGTAGCAAGACAGGTTTGCAGAAGGAATGTACACGATTAAGGAATAGTGAAAAAAATCGATTTTCTAGTGCTTCGGCAACGACAACTACCCCGTTAAGGTCTGTTTGAACATTTCCAGGCAGGATAACCACAATAATTCGTCGATTAACCTTCACTAGTGTGGAGATAGAAGCTGTTACTATACTTATGGGGAGACTAATGATTAATTATCGAGTTAACGTTGATCTTTTGATGTTGATGAATGTAACTGAGGTCTTCCAAATAAATTCGTATTCCAACAAGACCTTGACCTTGAACAAACGTCTCTCTGAAGATCTAAATCTAAATCTGATTGAAAACTGTCAAGGTTAGATGTTGAAAAATTGGAGAGATTGGAGGAGGTTGAAACTTCTTGGACGGTCTTGTATCATAATAATTACCATGAAAGTTTTAAGTACTTATAGAGGGTAGTTGAAAATTCGCCCGAAAAAACTCCAGCAAAAGGGTCCCCGTGAAAAAAATAAGAGGAACGTTCCTTTGACGTCTTTCCAGATTTTATTGCGTTGTAACAAAAACGACTTTTAAAAGCTGGTGACTTTTGACTAGTTTTTTGTGATTTCTTTGATAACGGCTCATCATTTTTTCAAAAAAATTTGTGTGATTCATAACTATTTGATTTTCTATTTTTGTCCAATTAGTTTCTGGGCATTTTGGAACCAGCTAGATTAAGAAAAGAGCTATTATATTACAAAAGATGTTATAGAAGTGGCCACCATTTTCTGGGCAGCTTTGGACATGTGACATGTCATATCAATACTCGCGTTTTTTGAGCGTGCTGAGTTCTCCCGGAAATTCCAGGAGTTTCTCTGATTGTACCGAAGCCATGACGTATTTGTTGCTCAACTTTCATCAGTAAGCACCGCGGTTGTGTAAACTAGAGGCTTCAAATGGTCTAAAAAATATTTAATAAAAAGTCACCTGCTTTGAAAGGGACCATATCCTTATACAGGGACCGCCAAAAAGTTGCCATCATATGGGAAAAATTTTTACTTTTGACTTTTCAAAAAAACTTTGAAAACAAAAAATCTTTGCTTATACTTAAAAAGTTATTTTGCCTTTAAAAGTGATTTTTACTTATTGAGAAAATACCTTTTTTCGAAATGGTGGAAGGCATATGGAAAGCATAAGATTTCGATTTGATTTTGGTACGATATGTCACTTTCAGCCTGATGGTCTGATTCAAAAACTTACCACTTTCGAATATTTTTTCCACAAAAGCATATTCAATTTTTTTGAAATATTTTCAAAGTAGCCTTCGTTAATTTCAAATTGCAATATTTTTTAATTTAAGCTTTCAAAATTAGTTATTGTAATGGAAAGTTGAATATTTTGAAGATAAGTCAGTTTTAAGGATAATGTTAAGATGACTGTAAAACAGCATTTAGCGTGTTTTTGTTCAAATAAAATTAATTGACAGTGATGTTATCCATTGCTATCCATTTATCTATTGTTGTCCTTTGCTAATGTCAATAAATAGCTATCCAGAAAAAAAAACAGGGGTAATAAAAAACAATTCTCTTTGAAAGTGCATCAGAAAAGTCAACTTTATCAACTCATCTGACACACTTTTCGACATATCACTTTTCGACCAACATAAGGAAATATGAAGTAATAATTGACAATTTTCATGGTCCATTACAATAACAGATCTTGAAATTTTACATTAAAAGAAATAGTGCATTTCAAATTAAGTCTAAAGGACCTAAGCCATATTTTGGAAATATTTCAAAAAAAATTCAAATTCTTTTTTTATTATTCGAAAGTTAATCATTGACATATTGTATCAAAATCAAATCGAAATCTTGCTTAGTTTTCGAAAAATAGCACTCTTATGATTATCACCGTTTCGAAAATAACTATTTTCTCGGTAAGTAAAAATCACTTTGTATATCAGAGTGTATATCTGATTAAGAAAAAATAAGTTTTCAAGCAAGCAGAGATTTTTGTGTTCTCAAAGTTTTTTTAATAAGTCAAACATAAACATTTTCCCCATATAATATGATGCCAACTTTTCGGTGGTCACTGTATATCTCAAATTCTGGAAGAACGTCAAAATAACTTTCCTCTTGTTTGAGAGACAAAAATTATCTGCTGGACTTTGTTGATTGAGTTTTGAATCACCCATGCAGACGTTGATTCAATTCAGGCCAAGAAAGTTAAGTTATTCAACAAAATAGGACATGATCTAAAATTAAAATGATTGAAATATGGGTTGTATTTTTATAAATATAAAACGATACCATTCATCTTCTTACAAATAATTCTCTTTAGGTATTATTATTATTATTATACATAAAATATTGTCATAAATTGCCTGATTTTTTGATGAAAACGAAAACTCTTCAAAAGTTCTATATTTAATAATAATAATTATATTTTGACAAAATTTTGCAACAAAACTATCTATGATTAAGTTACTTACCTACCTGCAATGACAGCCAAGAGAGTGTAACAAATTCCTGGAGCTTTCATGATAGCATCACCAAATACACTATTACGTCTATTATTTTATATCTCTTATCTACCTGTAACGTTGGATAACGCACCAATAACAGTTACTATGTCAGGGTAAATAGTGTTTCCAAATATATAGCCTAATAATCGCGATCCTCTATTGTTTGATGATAAAAACAGATGGTTTGCAGATGTCATATTATATGCTAATTACGAAAGTTAATAAATTGTTATTATTAAAACTGATCCAGTTAATTTCCTCATTAATGTTTCGTACAAAATGATATCAAGAAAAATTATGATAGGAAATCTTAAAGTGCGCAAAGGAGCGATAACTTCTCCATAACAAAACCGAACTGTATTGGAACCTTGAAATTTCGTTTTTGATAAACGAACAGTCGCGGCCACCCGAAGGTGAACGCATTTTTGTTGTCATGGAAATTGCAGCTCATTCAGACTTTATTCAGTAGCTTCAATAAATAATTATATTTTTGATATCTATCCTTTAGGGCGCTAATGATTCAAAGTTCAAATTATGTATACAATTAAATTTTGCCGTTCACATTTGGGTGGCCGCAATTGTAAAGTTATGATAAGCCAATAATACAAGGTTGGTCAAAGTTACATCATAGTAGGTACTAACATGCATTTTCAAACTTTACTCATCCCTGAAATCGATTCGCCATGCTTATCCGATAACTGGCGATTTATGGCATTTGTCAACGTATCTGCGATCTTAAAAGAAGGACGCCTATTAGTAGTAGTCTAACTTTCGAACCGCCTTGGACTCGAGAATTTTTTTGTGATTTTTTTTTTCCTTAAGTTGGACCCCCTCATTATTTTGGTGGCATTTTCAAAAATTTAATCGACGCCCTGGCGGAGAAATGTGCATGCGAAGACATCGGCAATGGGTTTTTTGCACATAACTCGCTTAATTCAACTCTGAGCATAGTAAAATATCCCGTCGAAAAATGAAGAGCTCTCGAAGACGCGTAATTTGAACTTTGACTGGTCCAAATCGGTAAAACGGTTCTCGAGATATCGCATTTTCAATTTTAAGGCCCTTTCTTCAGGGTTCCGCCGCGTTGCGAATACACCGCCGTCCGTGTTCCCGTGTTTTGCATGGAAAAAATCGACTTAGGGACTTAATTTTTTTTTCATCGACAGACAGCAGTGTCCTCAATGATGCCTGAAATTTTGAAGTCGCTATCTCGATTTGAGGGGGAGGGGGAGGATAAATCATAATTAAAATTCAAATTGCTATACTTAACTTCCGCTAATATTGGGGCCTCGAGCCCAACCAATGGGAGATCACACTTTGGAATGCCTACTTTAAAATAGTATTTTTTTTTTCGATTTCACCAATATTGGCAAGATGCCCGCAGAAAAGCCGATTTCCTTCCCCCCTTTTTTTTCTTAAAACTGTTTTTTGCCATGAAAGAAGGGGGTGGGGGTAAAAAAAATTTCATCATCAGACGGGAATTTTTTATCTTTGATTTGAGCCAGTAGACCTCGATCGGATCATTATTAAGGTCACAGTGTCACCAAACGCGTTTGGTCCTGTAGAATGGCAAGGATTAGGGTTAGCGGGTTCCGCTACCCGGCATTTTTTAGGGCTAAGTGTCCCCTTTCAAGATTTTCTTACCCCATGTCGCTATCTCAATTAGGGCCTGCACGCGGACGTGATATGTAAACCAATTAATCTAGCCGCGGAGCAGCGAGAGCCGAGGGCTGAGTCTAGCGCTCCCTCTCCTTTCTCTCTTCTCTCACAGATACACACGCTAGATTAATTGATTTACATATCACGTCCGCGTGCAGGCCCTAATTGAGATAGCGACATGGGGTGAGAAAATCTTGAAAGGGGACACTTAGCCCTAAAAAATGCCGGGTAGCGGAACCCGCTAACCCTAATCCTTGCCATTCTACAGGACCAAACGCGTTTGGTGACCCTGTGACCTTAATAATGGCCAGATCGAGGTCTACTGGGGCTCAAATCAAAGATAAAAAAAATGCCCGTCTGATGACGAAAAAAAATTTACCGCCACCCCCTTCTTTCATGGCAAAAAAAACAGTTTAAAAAAAAGGGGGGGAGGGAAATCGGTTTTTCTGCGGGCATCTTGCCAATATTGGCGGAATCGAAAAAAAAATACCATTTTAAAGTAGGCATTCCAAAGTATCATCTCCCATTGGTTGGGCCCGAGGCCCCAATATTAGAGAAAGTTATAGCAATTTGAATTTTAATTATGATTTCCCCTCCCCCTCCCCCTCTAATCGAGATAGCGACTTCAAAATTTCAGGCATCATTGAGGACACTGCTGTCATTCGATGAAAAAAAAAATTAAGTCCCTAAGTCGATTTTTTCCATGCAAAACACGCGAACACGGACGGCGGTGTATTCGCACCGCGGCGGAACCCTGAAGAAAGGGCCTTAAAATTGAAAATGCGATATCTCGAGAACCGTTTGACCGATTTGGACCAGTCAAAGTTCAAATTACGCGTCTTCAAGAGCTCTTCATTTTTTGACAGATATTTACTATGCTCAGAGTTGAATTAAGCGAGTTATGTGCAAAAAACCCATTGCCGATGTCTTCGCATGCACGTTTCTCCGCCAGGGCGTCGATTAAATTTTTGAAAATGCCACCAAAATGAAGAGGGGGTCCAACTTTATGAAAAAAAACAATCAAAAAAAATTCTCGAGTCCAAGGCGGATGGAGCCTTTTTTTGACAGACCCTCTCCACTATATGTGAAAAATGGCATGAGGAGGGTCCCATTATATTTGGCCTAATGGTCTGTGGCCAAGAGCTTGACCAACTAATTTCTGACAGCCTGTAGAACAATTTTTTGCATTTTTACCAGCGCCATTCCTGAGAGATTTCCCCTAAATAGTTTTGAAGAAAAAAATAACAGGCGGGTTCTATTCTGACAGGAAAAATAGAAATAATATTCTAATATTCAAAAATAGGAATTATTTTTTAAATCCTTCTTTGTTTCTAACCCAAGTCAATGGAGCTTCTTTATTTTTTTTACTGGTTTTTGCGGGTAAGAAATTGAAAATCATATTTCCACATTGAGATATTGCATATACCTGACACGGTAATTAGTATTTTTAAAGTAGTTTTTTATGATTTTTATCGTACGATTCTATCCATGAAGTTTTTCGCAATATTGCCGTTATATTATCAATTGTTTTGTAGTTTTAAATGGCGATCGTAAAAAGTAAGAACACGACTTTATACAGGGTGTCAGAAATTAGTAGGTCAAGCTCTTGGCCACAGATTATTTGACCAAAAATAATGGGACTTAACTCATGCCATTTTTAACATGTTTTCCCTCTTTCAAAATACATGGTGTCAAAGTTAAATATTATAATAAGTTTTTTATTAATATCTCCGTTAGTTTTCAAGATATGCAGTTGAAATTTTGCACAAATTTCTTTCTCATGACGACGACACACTTTTTGCTAGTTTTTGTTCACAGAGAATGGAAGCGCAAGCGGGGGGAACGGGGGCTAGAGAACACGTTTGCACGGAAGGTAATAACGGGGTCCGGCTAGGAAGCTACCCGCCTATTGAATTAGGAAGGCCCCAAACATCCAGGGTCTGATTAGGAAGCTACTTATTGGCTGTTTAATTGACCTCCTTGGCAAGGTCGAAAACGTTAGTTAGATTCACATAAGGCCCTTTCATTCGTAGTTCAATAGATCGGCGAACAATTATCAATAAAATGATCCACTCCTTAGAATTGAGTTTGACGAAGATCAAGAACTGACTGTTGCTACGTTGATTGAATTCACAGAAAACTATTACAATATAAGAGAACCTAATTTTACATTTACAAAGATCAATTTGAAATCAAGATAAATAATAATCGGTTGGACAGTTTTGTCGAATAAATGTTCATGAAGTATAAATAAATGATCAAAAGAGAGTATAAGTCAATAAATAACAATTAAATCAGGAATTCTCTGTAGACAATTTAAATATGGCATCGATAAGGTAAGCGGTTAAATAAGCGACAAGATAAATAAGAATAAAGATCGAATATGTGACATGAGATAAAAGCATGGCAAGGCATAATAAGTAGAAACATGGTTAGAAAATGTGGATGGCAGCAATCAACAGGTATCTGGTTAGAAAATATACAATATGAAGAATTAGAGTGAGGCGTCCAAATAATATTCAGGAGATACAAAAGATTGTAGTATTGATCAATAAATGGTTCGGTTGGTTACATTCTCAGAAAATAGTATAAAACAAAATATAAAAGGTTTAAATAAACATTTTGACACACAGATTAATAATTATTGCAGTCATGGATTGTAACATAGATAAATAGAGACGATCCATGCGGTTTTAAATTACAACAAAATGTCATGTTAGTGATCTGGAGAGAGTACTCGTACACCGTCGCCTCTTAAAGTTTCTTCATTTTAAACATACAGGTAATTTTCCTCCTGAAGGCTTCCCATATTCTGAGTTTAACTTCAACAGTCTTGAAGTTAGACGTATGTACCTACACCTCTGTACGTTTCCTGTGGGGTTTACTAAGCGGACGCATCGTCTCTCCTGATATTATTTCCCAGATTTTTTCCATGTTCCCCAAGTTACACTTAGGCAACAACAACTTCTGCGAGTTCGAACCGCAAGGACAAAATACACCTCAGTTTTCTCCATTGAATCATTTGTGACCTTGCAAATAAGGTTGATGGAAACCTTGATTTGTTTTCGTGTAGCGGACTTTAACTTCAACGATTCTTAATGACGGCATCCAATTCTTCCTGTCCTTAGGTTGCCTTTACTTTCATTTTGTTCTTTTTCTTTTTTTTTATCTTACCACATAGACCTGATATAGCCTGCCTCGCCAGCTGGTGTTCGAGTAGTCACAAGTATTCTCCTTGCTTTTTTTGCAACTTTATACAGGGTGTCCCGTATCGTTATGTTCAAATTTTTTGAGCATATAGTAGGCTTAATTTTGAGCCCGAAAAACCCAAAAGTGGCAGGTCTATCTTTACTCGTTACGAAGTTACAGGCCTAAGAAAATTATGACTAGTAAATAACAAAGATTCAACTTTGAAAACCTCACAACCACATGTGTTGTGTTTTATGCTAATAATTTATTGTTATGGTGGCGACATGAGTAAACGTCACCGAAAGAAACATTAGTAGAACTTACCCTGCTCATACAAAATGGCATTTGGATTCAAATAAATGGGACACCAGCATATTTCGGAATTGGCGTTTGTAACTAAATTCCAAAAAGCAATTATTATTGGATCGTATTCAGCATGCTGGTCAAGAAATCGGTCGCGAAAAAAGACGAGAAATTAGAACTGTTACTTCTGCAATAGGCCTCCGAGCACAAGTTTGTATTCAGCAAGGAATAGGAAATTTTTAACACATGATAAACTGAAGATGTGGTTAATAAAATAAGCTTTATGTGGTTTTCAAAGTTAAATCTGGTATTTACTAGACATTATTTTCTTAGGCCTGTAACTTCGTAACGAATGCAGATAGACCTGCCACTTTTGGGTTTTTTAGGCTTAGGAATAAGCCTACTATATGCTCACAAGATTTGAACATAACGATACGGGACACCCTGTATACTGTAACGTAGAAGACCCGGGTCCCCTCGTCTTTCGCGAAAAGTCACTGTGATCGTCTATTTACCTGTGGGTTTCCCCTAATAGGACCGCTGTGTTTTTCTCGTTGTGTTTACGTAGCTACCCCTGCTCGTTGATTGAGGTATGCCAGGATTACTATGGCCGAAACGGATGCGCAAAAGAACCTACTATGACTCATTGTATCTCGGTTGGTTGGGATTTCTTTCGGAAAAGCGGGGAAATTTACTGAGACTTGTTGTTAACTGTGGACTTCCTGTCAGATGTCTAAAAGCGAATGATGAGCGAGAGAGTTCGTTTGCAAGAGCGTAAAATGGTGCAGGGTGAGAGGAGCTGTGATTTTGCATAGAGAGTACAAAACAATGGAAAGCAAATGATGAATCCCTATTTGCATAGAGAGCATAAAAAAATGGAAAGCGAAGATAGATATACTTCATATATCTTTCAAACTTCTATCTATTTCAGAAACCACTCTTTTGCACTCCTGTGCTTTCTTATCATTTCGTTTTGTCTTTGTTTCATTTCTTTGATTTCATTTCAAGCATCGGCTTGAATTAATTGAAGAGTACAACCACTTTGGTTACAGACTATCCGGTATGTGGCGGAAATGTCTGTCTGTTGACCTATTCAATTTCTCGTACGAAAATATCGTATATTTTCAACCGGGAGAATCACCCTGTATGTCTAGCGGAGTCGACCTGTGGGTCTGACTCGGGTTAAATATCGCGCCTAGACGGCTGGCGGCAGTTCGGTTACCGAGCTACAGCGATTCGTGTTCGGATGCGGAGATTCGGGCCGCTTAAGATGGTCTTGCCTCTCGAGTGGTTATTCAAGTTCGGGGTTGCCACTTCTCCTGAATGTTGATTTCGTATCTTTTATAAAATCGTTCCTTCCGATTCTCTTTTATTTAATGATTTTATTTTCACAGTTGATTTACCTGGGAGGGTGAATTGTTTCACCTCCGTTTATTTTTACTCGTGACCTGCTTGATAACTCATATTATTGTTATTTGGTATACCTTGTTTGTTTATTTTGGTCTGACCTTTTGATTAACCTTTTGCCCCTGTGGGCTACCTGGCGAAGAATTGAAGTGTTGGAATTTTTATGAATGCCTATATTGGAGCCGGTGGGTTTTATAATCGAGACCAACTATCGATTTCACCGTGGTCCAAGGTTTTTACCCCTAGCTAGTCAGTACTGATAGAAATGCTGGAATTTGTAATTGGTACCTACTGGTGCCGGCTTGGTTACGGGACTACAATCGTGATGAGACCAGCAATCGCCCCCGCCGTGCCCAGTCTTGCCCTATATACCTGTTGACAGTACTGATTGTTACTCTATTGGTTGCAACCTGTTTGTTTTACCTTGCCTCACGAGGCAATGAGTTATTTGATTGGTCATTCGAGTTGTTAGATTGTCGCTTTGATCAACTGTGGATGTGAAGATTTTACTGAACACCTGGATTGATTGCACAGAGCATTTTTGTCTCTGTTCTTTCTTTCGAAACCTTGTTCTCTTGAATGCGATTACTAGCTGACCATACTACAGACCACTGCTCTTGAACCATTAATCGAGTTAATGATTGAGATAATGCTGGACTTTTATTTATCATTTGTGTTTAGGCTTATTTATGGACAAATTATACTTATTTGTTTGTATCGGTACCAGCTACCGGTCCACCAGTAACACAAGTACGACGACCTATCACCTAAAGAGAGTAGATAGCATAGTCAGAATCGTAATAATAACATCCATTGTATGAGATTCAGGTGTGAGTGAATTTTGAATAGAAGAGCTTCGGAAAAACGATCTTATAATGATACTTTGGTTTCTTGACTTCTTGATTGGCTTTCCCATACTCGAGATTAATTTATTTTTGAGTTGCTTTAAATTTTTATTTGTGAATTGCAATTCATGATCCTAGCTTTATTTTGGTTATTGGATTTACTGACATGTGAGGGCGGTTATTACACCCGACAACCCTGCTTTGGTTTGCTTTACTCTGTCCTACTCTGAGGGTGCTTTTTGCCCCGTTGCACTCTACGATTTCCACTTTAAAGAGTCATGCTCTTTTACCGGATACCTGAGGTCTTCATCTGGACATCGAGAGGAATGCCTCCCCCAACGTGTGGTAATCGAGTACCTATTATAACTCCTAATCGGTTGTTGTAATGGAACTGGTATATCCTAATAATGTATGTAAGTAGCAGGTTCTACATCTGACAACGCTGCCTTGTTCTCTGGACCTGTTATATCTGTATCTGGGGGTGCTCCGCTTCATTCATGGTGCAATACAATGAGAGGAATTGCTAACTTTCACTTTCTTAAAGTCGTATAATTTAAAGGGACATTTATTGCCTACATCTGCACTAAATAAACTCGGACTCTTCGAAAAATAGGATGATTGAATTATTTCTAATCATGAGCCGTTTTATTCATGGATTATTAATTCCTGACCTGGGTCTATTTTCTCTCCTAGCTCTATCTCGATTTCCTATACGTGAATTTGTAATTATTTGTTGAAGTATTTCTCTTTCCTAATATTCACTGACGTGATCGAGTAGGTACCTATTATTTGCCTATTTCCTTGCTGTTTGATTTGAAACGGGATCTGCGCACGTGGAAGTTGCGAATCGGTTTGGTTATTTCGGTTGTTGAAAATGTGTTTGAAATGAGATCTGCCCTAACTATTTTCTCATTGGATTTTCCCTAATTTATGAAGGAAATTCCCTCAGGATTTGTGCTTTGCCATCTGCTAGTGAATTAGTTCGAAGAGAATTTGCCAACTGCGAGTATTGAGTTCGAGATGCAAATTAATTGGATTTCCACGGGAATTTTAATTAGGTAGATGAGGGAAATTAACTCAGAATCCACTTATTGTCATCTCCGAGCAAATTAGGTTAAGGAAATTTAGAATGGTGTGCTGAAGTTCGCCTGAATGCGATTTACCCTCGCAGAGTTTTAATTAGAATTTTAATTAGGTAGATGAGGGAAGTCTACTCAGAGTCCACTTATTGTCATCTCCGAGCAAACTAGCTTAAGATTAGGATCGGGCGATCTAGAGTCCACTTATCGTCATCTCCAGACACGTCCAAAGGGTTAGGAAGTCAAATTTTATCTGAGACCTCTACCATCGAGATTTGTGCTTTTATAGTATTCGACGACATGCGCTGACCCACTTTCTAAACAGACTATTTGACAAAGAACGGTCCTAAGCTGATTTTATGTCGTGATTTCTGCGGGCTTATTTTAATTATATCTCCCATATCGCGAGACTTAGCAAGTTGACCTCGCGGCTACGTTACTGAATTGTCCGGAACTTCAACTACCTAAATTTTCTTTAAAATCGGCCGACGCGTTGTCGTCTTTTCATTGTACCTAGCTACTTTAATTACACCGGCTTAACTTTCATTTCGAATTTCCACCTGCTTGCTATTTCGGGATCGTGGTGTATTTCCGGCTACCTCCATTTATTAATTCACCAATCCATAGATTGGTGAAATTTTCATTATCGTGGGTGGAATACCTAGCGACTTACTATTGTCTTTGCAAGGAGTTATTGGTTGATTCATGATTTCACAAATCTTTCCACCCCGGTCTGTATATAGGTCAGCTCATCCTTTCATCACGCGTTTCGAGAGTGTCTCATAATACATCTACCAACATCTGGTGTTTCTACCCTAGCTCGGCCGGTCTTTCGGATGTCTTCCTAATGCGCTGGAATATTTTTAGCTAGAGCGATTTCTCCTTATGAATATCTAATGAGCTGACGGGATCGTTTACTTAATGTAATGGCGGGTGGCTGCGTTTTAATTTCCAAACTATTTTACCTTTAGGTATTTACGTACCTAATGCTTGCACTATTTGTTTTTTTGATTTGGGCTAATTTAATGAGGGCGATGGAAATAATTTCCTTATCATCCTACCTAGGTGCGATCCATTTCAATACCTAATTTCTTTTTTTTTTCTTTTTGCTTATATTATGTAGTAAATTTATAATTATTGTTGTACCCCATCTGATATTAGCCATGACTTGTTGATGTGAATATTAAATAATTAATTAATTAATTGTTGCTTATTGTCAAAGTATTTTCACGTGTTGTTGTTGTTAATATTAATTATTGTATTATTAGGCCTATGTATAGAGGTATGGTCAGCCACCTGGTAACGTTTATAAAACGAATTGCATTCGCTATTTTTCTAGTGTACGACCAATAAAAAAAAAATCAGAACTTCAAAAGATTTTATTACATTATTTCAGTCAACATAAATAATTATTAATAGTAAACAATGAACATGTAACACATACTTAACTCTTTTACACATTATGTAGGTTCTTATAAAAACAATAACTTCATCTAGATCTTAACGAGCTAAAATAAACCCCTAAATGTAAATAGGAATTAGTCATTTCACTCCAGTGGTTTTAAGAACTATTATAGACATATTATGTACTTTTAATTTATCCATGTTTTTGCATTCATAAAACATGCATCTGTTATGACCATTTTTTCACTAACAGGTGAAAAATCTTAGATTTAGTCTTACTCTATGTCAACCTCTCTATGGAAGTAGTAATAATGCGTTATTTTAATTCCTATATTGTATGCGCAAATGAAAGCTTTGGAAAAATAAAACAGTTTCAATGCCAGACATGATTATTTTCCGAAGCGTTCTTATTTGCTCACACATTAAAATATTACATTTTATACAGTTTCAGTAATCATTCTTCGTTTATTTCATTCTTTCTAGTTTAATCTGTATGTCTGCTAAACTTTTCCCCTTAGTCTCTGGTACTACAATATAAACAAACAGTGCAGCTAGAATACAACTACTTGTGAAAATCCAATACACACCAGCAATTCCAATAACATAAGTTAATGGTGTGAAATAAACCATGAAAATTAGGGTAAATCCCCAGCCTATGGCAGGCACAAACATCGTGGCCACCGATCTCACGTTCGAAGGTAGTAATTCTGACATTATAGTCCAAGGTAAAGAGCTGAACCCTAAATTATAAAAAATTGTAAACGAAACGACAGCAACACTGGGCAGCCAAAATACCACAGAAGTGTCAATTATATTATTTTCATGTAGATAGAAATAGAGACCTAATGAGAATTGACTAAGAGCTACGCCCAAAATGGATGTTATTAATAGTTTTTTTCTTCCAAAGTGATCTGCTGCAATTATTATACTAAAACTTGATAAAAAGAAAGCTACTCCAATAATAACCGAACTTATTTCTGAGGAGACCTTACTTTCAGATAATTTAAATATCGTTTGCCCGTACATAAGAATTGTATCAATTCCTGAAAATAATTGTGATAAAATTAAAACTGTAGAAATAATCAACGCTTTAATTGTACTTCTAGATTTGAACAATTCCTTGAAATTGGCATCTCTATTGCGATAAGCGTATTCTTCGCAGTTAAAAATATCACCTTGAACTTCCTCTTTTACTTTGTTTTTCAGCTTCATCAATGACTCTTCAGCTTTTGCTCTCTTCCCCTTCATTATCCAGTAATAAGGAGTTTCTGGGACCCATATTATAATCATTATGAGCGAAACAACTGGTACACAAGACAAAGCCACATTGAAATCCAGATAGGAGACGAATGGACCGACAGCAAAAGATATCAGATTTCCTAAGTTCCAAAAAGCATTTACACTATTAGTGAGAAACCCTCTGCTTTTGTCATCTGCTATCTCTGTTGTGTACATAGGAAGTAACGCGTATCCACCACCAATTCCAAATCCCATTAAAACTCTAGAAAAGTAATAGTAATTTATTTCCTTGGCAAAAGACAGGATGCAAAAAGATGCGCCGAAGGGAACCAAACAAGCGATAATGGAGAACTTCCTCCCCCAGTTCTGAGCCAGCCATACAAATGGGAACGGTCCAACGATTATTCCAACGAAGACGAGAGACACCAGTAAAGATTCTTGAAGATCAGTGATAGGCTCAGGTAACGGGTTGATCGTCGTATTTGTAGATCTCAGTTTTATAAACATTGGTGATGTCCAGGTGATTGCGATATTTGCATATATTCCCAGAAGATTAACTGAAAAATAACATAATTTTAAAATTTGCATATGTTATAGGGTCTTAATTTCAGATTTCTTTTCAGAATTCTTTCATGTACAAAACTGCATCCCTTTGGAATAGCATTCCAAGCGAAGTTATTCCTGAGGAAACCAGAAACGATTCAAAATGAACGTGAATCGATGTCTCCGCTCATGCACTGCTCCCAGAGCGTCTACACATTAATATTCAATAGCATAAAAAAAGAATCTTGGACTCAGAAGAAACTAAGAAACTTCAAGGGAGATACCCCAATGAGTTGAACCAGAACCATGTCGACAAAGAAGCGTCGAGCATATGGCTTACTTCGCATATCGCATTAACCCGAGGCGGATGTAGCTGCTGGCGAGTATGAAAAACTATAAGGCTAACATTGGATGGGTTAAGATGCAGATAGTGCTTACCAAACCACGGAGTCAAAACCTGGAAGCGAATTATCAATAATGCCCCGCAAATCTACAGGGTCACCTTATCACACCAAAACTGTAGTGTTATTCGCGTATATCCAAAGTGAAGTGAACTAATCCTGACAGTAGCCTGGCAGATCATTCTAGTACAACAGAAATATAATGGGACTCAGAATAGATCCCTGCGGAACACCCACATCAAGCTTCAAAGGTGATGACATAACCCGTATTTTTGCACCATCGCGTACATGATCAACGCCCGCATACTGCTTGGGACACTTTCCATCTTTAAAGTTCTTCAACACTGTATCATAAAAAGGAGTATCGGCAATAGGAGACCGCAAAGCGGAAGCAGTGGAATAGCCATTACGAAAGCCATGCTGTCTGGCACTACTAATATATTGTGACTCTCCAAAAAACTTAGAAGTCTATACTCATTCATGCTGAAAAACCTTTGCGAAAGCAGTGGAAATGGATATTGGGTGATAGTTGTGAGGGTCGGTAACATTTTTCTTCTTATGTAGCAAAGATACCCGAGATACTTTTAGAGATACCTTTTTTGATAATAAGCATTGGAACATTATCGTATCTATCCGAGGCTGGTGATCTCAGCCTATTTAGCAGTACCTACTGACTTTATCTCAAGCTCATCAGTGGGATGAAAAAAACATAGTCGAACCCACTGTCTTGAAACTGAATTCTTTAATATAAACAGACGTATTATCCTTCTGAACGATCTCCTTTGGAAATTTAATCAAAAACTCATCAAACTTGTTAGCAACTTGAGCAGGATCTTCGAATAAAGTCATCATCAAACTTCACAGACATATTTTTCGGAATAAATGGTTGCCTAGCGTTGGTTGCCATAGCGTCAATTTAGCGTCAATTCATCTCTAATTTAATCGCCATTTAATTCTTTCTAGATAGATTCATTTAGTAACATGCAAGAATATACTTAGCTTTGAGAAAAGCTGATCTAAATACATCAAAATGCCTCTGCAAGTAAAACAAGGTCTTACTTGACCTTTTACTTTGGTGTTGACCTTTTCACTAGACTTTCTAACCTGGTCAGTCAACCACACTGGACATGCATGCCCGCTCGGCATATTTATCTTCATCGTGGTAAGAGGAAAAATCTATCAAAATAAAACCCAAACCGATGATGGAAACTACGGAATCGCTGAGCTGTCATCGTCTTCCTACAATTTTTTTATATGATTTATAGTTCAAACTGTAGATATGCAACTTGTAATATGATATAATAGTACAGGGTGTCCCAAAAAAAATTTCCACCTTTTAAAATCTCCGATTGCGTCACAGTTTGGAAAAAGAATGTTGGGACGTACTCTACCTAGAAATAAATCGAAGACGAACAGCAGCTTTTTTAAAAATTAATTTATTTTATAAAAGAAACGTTAAATTCTACAAAAGAGAAAATTAGCGTCTATTTTGTGTGCTGGCAAGACTAAGAGTGATTTATTAATATTTTATAACTCATATTTATGATAGAAATGGTACATTTAGATAACAATAGGACTATTCTTATAAGCTAGACAATATTCCTATGAAGACCTTCAAAGTTGCAGAGCTTGCATTGGCCTTGAATATCTGCCGTATGTAACTCCTCCGTCCTTAAGATGAAAAAATAATGGAGTTATTTTTGGAATTTCTTACGGGACGTATTTCCACCGTTTCGATGTTTTCAATTTCTTCCTTTTTAGGTTTTCTGCATTTCTTCTTCCTAAATGCAAATAATACAATAATTATTGCAACGATCAATATTATCATAATTGTCGATGTTGCTAACATGGGACCATGGTAAGTTTTGGTTACTTCTTTGATTGGTGTCATTTGATTGGCGATTTTATTGATTTCGTAAAGGTTTTGGAAATCAATTTTTGTTAGGTTCGTTGATTGATAGTTTCTTCGTATTTTCATCAACTCTGCTTCAAATTTAGGTAGAATTAATGGCTTTCCATATTGGATTTGAGGGTTGTTAATAAATTTCATTTCATTTATTCGTACTTCGCATTCTCTTGGAATTTCGATCAGTGAAGGTGATGTGATTTCTACAAATCGATCGGTTCTGCATTTGCTGAGAATCTTCTCCTTCTGCGATGGTAGCATTAGTACTTCGGAGTTGGTGACTTGCTTCACGATTGTTTCTAGAATGTTTACTTCTGTGACGTAGCAGTTTTCTGGAGTTCTGCCATCGAGGAGTTGAAGAGTACAGTTGTCTCTTGGAACGAAGTTTTCTTGGCAGTAATATATTTTCTCAACCGCTGGGCATTCTTTTAGTGTATTTTTTAATAAAAAAATACACTATTGAGGACGACATCACTTTCCAAAAATCACCCAAACTCATCAAATGTCCACCGATCATGACCCCCAGATTACGAAAAAGTGGTTTTCCAAAATTCACCTGCCCACGATATATATATATTTATATATTTATATATTTATATATATATATATATATTTATATATTTATATATATATATATTTCTCCAAAATCACGATTTTTCGATTTTAAGAACGTTCCTGTAGCTTTATCTTTCAAGATTAGTGAAGGAAATTTTGGATTCTTGTAAAGCTTTGGAATGGCTTTAGATTTTCGTTGAAAAAATTTCCAAAAGTCACGTTACTTCTACAGGGTGTCCTTTCAAAGTTCCAAGAATCCGGACTTTGAGGTACGGTTTCTGGCCGCAGTTTTCAATCTAGGAAGCTGAAATTTTTGTGAGAGTAAAATGTCTACAAGGAGTGGTCTGGTATTGCACTTGAGCAAAATCGGTCGAGCCGTTTCAAAATGGCGACCATTTGCATTTTCGGAAAATTTACTATTTTTTGAACCCCTGTATGAGTAAGATGGTAAAATAACTTTGAAATAAAATTAACAGGATTGGAAGAAAATTATTTGAAATTTGAGTTAGTGCAATAAAATTTGCATTATTTTTATTAATAAGCCAGTGGCGTGGGTAGGAAAAGGGTAAAAATGGCTAAATTTCTATAACCGTTTTTGAGCACATTTTTGAAGGAATTGAACTAAATTTTTTACAGTAGACAACTATACTAATACTCTTTAATCTTCAAAAATTTCAAGGATCAAATAAAAGAAATGGCGGAGATATTCGAATTTATTTTACATGATGTTAATTTCTCTAAAATTTTAAAAACGTTCTAGTAGCTTCATCTTTCAAGATTAGTGAAAGAAATTTTTTACTCTTGTGAAACTTTGGGATGACGTTAAATTTTCGTTGAAAAAAATTTTCAAAAGTCGCGTTACTTCTACAGGGTGTCCTTTAAAATTTCGAAAAATCCGGTCCATGTGGCATGGTTTTCACCGAACAAAATAATGAGAGTGGCAACTAAAGGCTTGTCTAATAACTTAACGATTGAATGTTCATTATTAGAATAATATAAAAATGAGGAAAAGTCCATCAGCGATGCGTCGTGTACCCACCAGCACCAGCACCAGCGCACCGTTTTCATCGCGCTCGGCTCGGGCGGGACCACCCATGCAGATATGCCTGACCTGCCAACCCCAATTGCAGAAAATAAAAACTCCTACACACCTGTATTAACAAGATTGGATTAAAATGATTTGAAATTTGAATTAATGCAATAAAATTTTAATTATTTTTAATAATAAGCTAGTGGCGTGGGTAAGAACATGGTGAAAATGGCTAAATTTCTTTAACTGATTATGAGCACATTTTTGAGAGAATTTACCTGAAATTTTCAGAGTAGACAACTACACTAATAAACTTTAACTCTCCAAAATTTCAAGAAGCAAATAAGAGAAATGGCGGAGTTATTCGAATTTTTTTACATGATGTTTATTTCTCTAAAATTTCAAATGTTCAATTTTCAGAACTCGCCTGTAACTTTTTAAAGTTAGTCAGTGGCGGGTATAGGAAAAGGGACGAAATTGTTCAATTTTGTAAATTTTTTTTTTGTTTATTATGTGTAAAAATCTATTTTATGGCACGCTTTCAAACGAAATGAAATGAATTTTCACATCAGTAAACCTCTACGCAAATTCGACCTGACTATGGAAAAATTCAGAAAGCCAATTTAAAAGGCGGCAAAAATTTTCATAATCGAATCGCATAAAAATACACTATTTCTGCGATTGATGCGCAAGAAGGTTTTTTCTTCTAGCTGGGATTCTTCTTTTGCTCGTGCCAAGTATGGATAATTAGGAGTGAATATTTTATCACTTTGGATAATGGGATAAATACGGAAGAAATCTAGAGAATTGGATTTCAATATAGGAACATGAATTGCAAAAATCACTTTTGATTTGGAAAAGGTTACTTGTGTTCCTAGGAAGAGATAATAAGTTAGTATGTTCTCAAATTTTGGAACTTCAGTTTCTTTATAAATTTTATCTAAATAACTTATCATTTCTCTAATTTCGTTACTTGATATTATTGAACTGTGAAGACTGTTTAATTTTGAGAATAAGATAGCGTTCTCAACATTGTCTATGAATGTGATTAAATTCTGACAGTCCAAGTTTATTTGGCTTATCATGCCTTGAAACGTAACATAATTTTCTAAGCTGTTAAGTTCCTTTGATGTGGAAACTTCGAATTTTTCTAAATTCTTCTTTAGTTTTTCTTGATTTTGTCCCAATGTTGTTAATGATTTATTATAATGATCAATTAATTTCTTATACAAAGATATTTGTAAATTCGTTTCTTGTATTATTTGTTTTTGATTTTGCTGTAAAAGGTTGATAGCTTTGTCATACCTTTCACCATCATCAGAGTCAAGATTTCCAAACAGCCATTTATTGATTTTACCTAGTCCATCTATTAGTCCTCTTTTTTGGCGAATATGTGGTTGAATATTCTCAAATTTTCTCTCAAGGTTGTTTATCAAAAATTCAGTTCTACTTAACATATTTTCAGCTAATCCATGATATGAAATTGGATTGGTAGCGTTAACAATTAAAATACTATTCTTAATTATCGAAAAATGTTCCTTCAATACTTCTATTTGCTGTACCACCTCAGCTAAATCTAAATAATGTATAAATGTATGTTTAGTATAAATTAGTCTACTAGTTCCTAGCTTAATTGGTAATAATAAGTTTTCTAAAGGAGTGACTTGAATATCATCACTACTGCTAGCTTCTAATTTTACTACTTCTAGTTGAACAACTAGGAATATCAGGGTCGTCGACAGGATTTTCATTGTCCTCTTGTCCCTGTAAAGATGATCTAGTATTAATTTTATTTCTTGGTTTTCTCATTAAACTTTTATGATAAGTACCTTTATTGGTTCTTAGAATGAGACCTTCGTCATTAATAATTTCAGCTTTTTTGAATTTTGGTAACTTTTTGTCTCTAGATTTGGTATTAATATATGCAATTTTTTCATTTGAATAATTTGGTGGATCGGATCTATTTTCATTAGCTTTATTAATCAAATTTGCTTTCACTTCTTCATTTCTTTGTTTGATATTTTTATACAATTTCTTACTAGCCTCTTTGTGATTTTGCACGTAATATGATATTACAAGATGATCATCTAGATCAAATGGGTCTGGATTGTTTATATGACCTTTAATTATTTCAAACGGTGTATGTTTTGTTACCGAATGAATGGAGTTATTATAACTTAAAATAGAATGTTTCATTAATTGTTCTGGTGTTAGTTCATTTTTTTCATCTCGTAAGCATCTAAAATGTTCTATCAATGTTGAATGGAAGCGTTCAACAGGAGAGTTAGAATTACTGTTTTTCGCTGTTGTAAAATGTAATTCTATTTTATGTAATTTACAAAAGTCTTCTAAGTCATGATTTTTAAATTCACTCCCACAGTCAGCAGTAATTTTATACGGCAATCCGTGGTGTGTTATAAAACTTAGTAAATTCTCGACAACAGAGGTACCATTGATACTCTGAATAGGATAAGCTTGACCGTACCTTGAAAATGAGTCGATGATTGTTAAAAATGCTTTATTTGCTATTCTAAACACGTCAATATGTATGTGGTCAAATGGTTTAGAAGCAGTTGGGGTTAAATTAAATTTTATTACTGGGGGATTTCTATCATATTTATTTTTTAGACAAATTTCGCAGTTCCTAATAAATTGTTCTATGTCTTCTGACATTTTAGGCCAATAATATTTTGAGCTTAATGAAGCTTTTAGCTCGTTTATGCCTCTGTGACCTTTCTTTGAAATATGATAATATTCTAATTTTTCGCGTTGTTCTTCTGATGTAACAATATCAGCGAGTAATTTATTAGTTTGCACAAATTTAAAAGATGCGTTTCTGAAAATATTCTGGATAATTGAAACGAATGATTCTGGTTTTAACGGATCCTTGAATAATATCGCATAAGTTTTCTTTGGATCTATAAAGTCTTTGAGAAATTTGATAATGCCATTTTGTAAATTTCGTTTTGGCAATGTGACATATAGTCTAGTGTTTTCGAAGATTTTTTCAACTTTACATTTAGTTTCAGGAATTTCTCCGCAGGTTATTATTATCTGATTTTTATACAGATTTAGAGCTTTCTCCGAAATTGGGATTTTAATTATCGGTTCTTCTAATGCTGTATGTACCGTGTCTAAATCGGTATTTTCATGAGACTGTTTGTCTATTTCAGGTGGTCGAATTCTTATGTATGAAATTATATTAATTTTAGGATTATCTCCTAGTATTTCCGAAATATCTTGTGCCGATAAATTTGGCAATTCGCGTAAATTTTCAAGTTCTTTCTGAATTACGTGTCTACATCGTCTAGGTTCACGTCTAGTGATGCAGTTTCTAGTGCATCAAGATCTTCATTTACTTTAATTCGTGATAAAGCATCGGCTACATGATTATGTTTGCCTTTTTGATACTTTATTGTATTATTTATATCGGAGGGTTTCCTAAATTTAATAGGAATTATGACATTGTCACTTATTAATCTCTCGTTTACCAAATCAATATTTAAATTCATCTTCATTAAATCTGCGAGACCTATAATCCCATCAAAAAATTCGTGAAAGTCAAATAAAATAAATTGAATGTTAGAATTAAAGTTAAATTCTGGAAATGCAGGAATTTCTGCTTGATACTGAATTTTCCTACTTCCAACACTCGTTTTGATTTGAACGTTATCATGATATATGCAATTTGGGTAATATTTCTCAGCAATTGAGGGTCTTATTATAGATTTCGTACTACCTGTATCGATTAATAATTTCATTTTTGGATTTTTAATTTCGATATAAGGTAAGGGGTTATCACTAGTTAAATTGATTTCTGTTAGGGTTGCGTTTCTTTGCAGGCTCCTACCTGAAAATTTTGGTTTTGTTCATCATTTACATTATTTTGAAAATCATTTTTATCAGATTCGATATCATTATATTTATTTGCAATATATTCGTTTTCATCATACTCTTGGTTATTATAAATTTTACAATTTTCCTCCACATAAGGGTTGAAATTATCACCTGAATAATTATTCGTATTTAATTCTTCCATTGCTGAAGAATTAAAGTTTGGTTTCTGACCGTTTTTCTAAAATAATTATTATTATTAGAAGGGAAATTTCTAGTCACATTCCGTGATGGAATTCTTGATGTCACCGACATTGGTGTAGGTTTGGGTAACCTATGACTTGGAATTTGTCTAGGTTTAAAAACATTCGTTTGACAACCAAAAACTTGAGAATTAGTTGGAAATTTTCTTGGTGGTTGAGGCTGTGGTTGAACATTAATTGGTTGACTAGGCCAAATAAATTTTTGTTGATTTTGATTTTGGTACCGACTAAATGGATTTTCGTTATTATGTTGATTTGGAGTATTATATGAATAATTTTGTGCATTTGGTTTTTGAGAATAATTTTGATATTTATGGTTTTGATTTTTTGACAATTGAAATTTTTGTTCATTGGAATAATTACCATATAGCCTTTCAAAATTCTCGAATTCGTTCACGTACGCCATAGCGTCTTCTAAGGATGCAGGTTTTTTGAGATGCATGTTGTTTCGCAAAACACCAGAGCATCCGGCTATATAAGTATTTAATGCTGTTTTTTCGCAATGATTAATTTCGCATATTTTTTCATTTTGATTTAAGTTTAAATCATTACTTATTCTCTGCACTACAGTACTTCTCAACAATTGAAGTCTTGCATCAAAATCGATCATGTTTTCATTACGAAAGGGCCTTGTTCTAGTCAATTCTTGAATTAAGCAATCAAGATTTCTTCGATCAGAAAAACACTGAATTAATGCTGCTTTAAGTGTATTCCAAGTATTAAGTTCAATACGATTTCCAACCATAACCTCTGCTTTACCTACCAATTTTTCTTGTGTACATTCAAAAATGTGATTATGTAAGGATTGGTCATTATAATTTTTGTATGTATCTATCAACTTTTCACATTGAGAAACAAATTTACTTAAAGTATTACTATCACCGTCATATGGTTTAATATTGCTTATTTTAGCTTTTAAAAGTTGCCGGTTGATTTCAACTTGTTGCGTTGCTGGCGGCGTCATTGTGCTAGTATTAGTACTATCAGAATTCACTCTTGATTCAAAATTTAATGAAATTAAATCTTTAAGAAAGCTATCTAATTCGCTCATTAATTGTTTCACAAAAATTATTTATTCAATTATGTATTTCTGAATAATTATTTGTTAAATGTTAAAATTCAATGTTTAATCATTATTTTCAAATTTCTTAATTATCTCTCCTCGAAACCTACCATAGGTTAAAGGAAAGGCAAAAGGAACTTGGCACTTACAGTTTTCTCCCGCGTCGTACCAGTTTCTTCCCGACTCTCGTCTGTTCGTTGAACACCCTTGCCGAAGATTGGATGGGCTGCTCAGCACTTGATCAGCTTGCTGACGTCGTCTGCTCCTTGAATAGGAAACCAACGGGATGTCCACAGAAGGGTAACCCGAAAATGTTCGTAATTTGCACTTCGATGTTGAAACACCTGGATTTCGAAAATAATTCTTGACCGACACGATGCGAAAAAGTCTATTCCCGATACCCGTGCAAATCCTACCAGTGACTGCGCCAGAAATAAATCGAAGACGAACAGCAGCTTTTTTAAAAATTAATTTATTTTATAAAAGAAACGTTAAATTCTACAAAAGAGAAAATTAGCGTCTATTTCGTGTGCTGGCAAGACTAAGAGTGATTTATTAATATTTTATAACTCATATTTATGATAGAAATGGTACATTTAGATAACAATAGGACTATTCTTATAAGCTAGACAATAATGAAGACCTTCAAAGTTGCAGAGCTTGCATTGGCCTTGAATATCTGCCGTATGTAACTACCTACATTTTTTTTTCAAAAGAGAGATTAACCTGGAAATGACCTAACCGGACAGGTGATCAGATTCTGGTTAGTCGGGACATTTCGATAAATTTACAGTTTAAACTGTACGCTTTGAAGTTGTAAATTTAGTGACATATCCTGGCCTGATCTGACCAGAAACTGACCATCTGTCCGGATAGGTTGTTGCCATGTTTGGACTGTAAATTTTCATTTCAAAGTTTAAATTAGTAGTTTAAACTGTAAATTTAGAGTTCAAGATTGAGATAGGGAAAAAATAAAATTGTTCAAATTGTCAATACAATTGTATAATTGGGCGGATACGGATTTGGCAGAGCCAGCTTGGATCTCGTTGCATCCTACTATGCTGGGAGATCTCAAAAAGTTTTTACAAACGACCGGTGGTCTGGGGGGGGGGGGGGGGTAGTCGGGGTAGGGGTGCCGCAGGATTCAATAATTGGACCGCTGCTGTTCGTCAATTATATAAACGACTTCCCTGCTTCCTTACAGAATACAGAAACTATTCTTTGGGCTGATGGCTCGGTTGTTACTGTCTCGGCGTGGCCTGTGAGCTTGGTTGCGAAGCTCAGTCGAGGGCTCAAAGCTGGTTTGCAGCCAATAAGCTGGCATGCAATACAGATAAGCAGAGAGAAGATTCTGTTCGGGCTCAATAGATCCAAAAACGTAAAAGATTTAATTTCTGCTATTTAAATGAACGGGTGCGTTTTTTTGGGAGTTCACATCGACCCACGCCTGATTTGGACTCCACAAAAGGATCCATTAACAGGAAAACTAAGTAAGAATATATTCGTAGCTCGAAGTTTGACAAGGTTGGTAAAAGTCCGGCTGTGAACAACCATTTCCAAAACCAACCGAGCAAACTACCTACTGTTCGATGATCTGACATTTATTTCTCAATAATCTGTAACAAAAATAGTAATAGTGTAATAAATGATATTATAACGTACCTGAAATGACAGCCAAGTAAGTAGGGTAAAGTGAAGCGTTCATCGTAGACTTTCTAGGTATGCCTAAACAGGATTTCCAAATAAACCGTCTAATTAGTTTCTTTTGAGGTGTAATGGTGTTTTAATTATGGTAACAGAGTAATTAATATTTCAAACTGGTCCATACTTCATCACTAGATATTTTTTGGATAAAAGATATCTTTAAAAAAATAGTGGTTGATATAACTTCTATTATTGAAGTAAGTAGGTACTCAATGAAATGAAACATGTAATTCATAAAGTATTCAAATCCATTCATTCTAAGTAGGTACGTACTTATAAGCTTAAACTGGAAAAAATAATTGCGTATTATTAAAAGTAATATGCTTGTTATAATTATTATTATTATAATAATTATGTGCATACTTAGGTTAATTATTATTAGAACTAGCCTGTTATAATATTTTTTTTTATTTTAGTCACATCCTTTACAATGCAACGTACCTATCAACGTATTTTCTAAAAAGCGCCGTTACATTCAGTAAAAGGTTTCGAATATGGGAACTTAATAATTGACATTAAAAAATATGTATTAATTAATGAGCAGTGTACATGAAAGATTTATGGCTATGTAAAGCTCGATTCTCACTATAGTGCAAGGGATGTGCAAGGCCCGGGAAAAGCACGGGCTCGGCAATATTTATTTGACATGTATTTGGATGTGATTTCCGACGCCGCGTTCACACTATACAGGCACCGGCTCGTCAATGCCTGTCGCTTTTCGAAACAATATTTACCGAGCACGTGCATTGCCGATTATTAGCCGGATTCGAAAAGCTTGTCTAGTCTGAATACTCATTCCCGGCAGTCAGCAGGCAAAAAGAAAGTGACGAAGAAGAAAATGTTGAACCAGTTTTTGAACTGGTTGAATTGATTCACGAAAAGTGGTATTTTTTTTCTGTAAAACTTCTTCAATCTGTTGTAACAAATTATTGAATTCAAAAATCGACATTCTATAATATTTAAAAAATTTAGCTTCGTCATCTATCAATTCGGGATGTAGTGTAGAGAATTCCCCTTCTTGATTCCGTCTTTTTAACATATCATGCACCCAAAAACGTCTTTTTCGTTTCTGACCCTTCTCTATTTGTTTTTCCTCGTCTTCGTCTAATAACAAAGCTATTTTTACAAGCTTTTTTTTACAAGCTTTTGAAGTAGAAAACATTATTATTACTGGTCAATCTTATCCTTCTTCTTGAAGTGCCTATCCTCTGTGGATGTTGGCTATCACATTGGTCCACATCACTCTGTTCACTGCCGCTCTGAATAAAGCCGTCGACGTCATCCCGGTCCATGTTCGCAAGTTTCGTAGCCAAGATATCCGTCTGCGTCCCGCTGATCTTCGGCCTTCTATCTTTCCCTGCAGGATGAGTTGGAGCAGATGGTATTTTTCGTTGCGCATTATATGTCCGAAGTATTCCAATTTCCTGCGCTTGACACATGCCAGGTACTCCATTTCTCCATCTATACGCTGCAAGACTGTCTCGTTTGACACGTGGTGCACCCATGAGATCCTGAGCATGCGGCGATAACACCACCCCTCGAACGCATTTATGCGTTTGCATGAGGCTTCAGTAAGTGTCCAGGCCTCCGCCCCATACAGGAGGGTTGAAAGTACATAGCATCTCAGAACTCTGATTCTAGTACGGACGCTAAGAGACAGGCTGCATAGTATGTTTCTCATCCTGTTGAACGCAGCTCTTGCTTTTTCGATTCTGCATTTTATTTCCCGAGAGTGATCCCAATCCCCACTCAGAGTGCAGCCCAGGTAGGTAACCGTCTCGGCCATTGTAAGTGCCACGTTGTTGGCGGTAAACCGCAAATTGCCAGTGCCGCTTTTGCTGACAATCAACGTTTGTGTCTTCTTGCAGTTTACCTTCATACCATACTCGCCGCACGCAGCCACCACGCGGTCTATGAGTCTCTGAAGTCCCACAGCAGTGTCAGCCACAAGAACGGTATCGTCTGCATACCGCAGGTTATTTATCACCTCCCCGTTTATCACAATTCCATCCTCTATGTCGTTCAGTGCCTCCCTGAATAGACGCTCCGAGTACACATTGAACAAGAGAGGCGACAGTATGCAGCCCTGACGTACTCCTCTCCTCAAGCTAAACTCTTCCGACACCTCTCCTTCGATCCGGACCATGGCTCTTTGTTGTAGGTATAGCTTTGATATCACCTCTGTGTCTCTATCGTCGATTCCCGATTCATGCAGCATTGAGATAAGTTTGCCATGTTGGACTCTATCGAAGGCCTTCTCGAAGTCTATGAAGCATGCAAAAACATCCGTGCCGACATCACGTGCTCGTTGAATGAGAACTTGTATGGAGAATAGGGCTTCTCTGGTGCCAAGTCCCCTCCTGAAGCCGAACTGAGTGTCACTGATGTCCGCGTCGAGTCTTCTATATATGCGTGTTTGGATGATATTAAGAAAGATTTTTAAAGCGTGACTCATTAGGCTGATTATTCTATGGTCAGAACATTTAGTTGCGTTTGCTTTTTTGGGAAGTGGGATGAATGTTGATAGCAGCCAATCTTTTGCCATTTCACCGCCCGTGTAAATCTTATTGAAGAGGGTGGTCAGTAGTTTTATCTGTTCTGAGTCCAGTAATTTGAGGGCTTCCCCATGTATCCGGTCCGGTCCGGGAGCTTTGTTGACTGGTCAATACTATCAGTCAAAAGTAAAAAGGAAGGTAGAAGACTCATTAATAACAACTGAAAACCAAAGTAGCACCGAACAGGGTTTAGAAGCCTGTTTCGTTACCGTAGCATACTCGTTACAGTGTGAATGCTTGATAAATTTCTTGCCTTTGCCGAGCCCGTGCCTTTACCATGCCTTGCACATCCCTTGCACTATAGTGGGAATCGGGCTTAGCAATGCACGTACCCACACATCTTTATCTCATTAAGTAATAGTATATTATAGTACCTATATGAGCTATTATTCACGAGATAATGATAATGCATTGAGCTTTAGCGAGTGGTCTTGTCATCATCAAGTGAATAATGGCCATAATCGCGAATGTAATACTATGCTTTTTCTACTCCTTTGTTTAAAAAAAACAAATTTAAATCAAAATATATTTTTTCCTGCTTGGAACAACTTCCAGTACCAAGTACCGACTGCACACTTTTTTTACAGCTTTACTCTGTTTATCAATTATGAATTATTATGAATTTCTAGTGGCTGTGATT
Organism: Malachius bipustulatus; assembly: GCA_910589415.1. NCBI lineage: Eukaryota > Metazoa > Arthropoda > Insecta > Coleoptera > Melyridae > Malachius > Malachius bipustulatus. Next base: position 25,878,709 of record OU342635.1, read on the forward strand.
GGACAAGAGCCGGGTATTATCAATCAATATCTACGAATAATAACCTTCATAATTCATCCAAAAAGCTCGAATAATTGGAATATTATTCAACAAGAGTAGAAAAATGTATTTTTGGCCAAATTACTTTTCCTGACTTCTGATGATCAACACCCAACCCAAACCACTAGGTACTATAATTTGAGAACTACCTATGAAATTTTAGTCCAGTCAAATTGTCAAAAAAAAAGGACTGAAATTGCCTTAATTATAGAATTTTAATAACGACATAATGGTAGGCTCCACTAGAACACGTCAGCCAAGTTTCCCGCCTCGGATTCTGTAAGAGGTGGCCGCAATTTTGAATTTAAGGGATGCAATCTCGGTAAATATCGGTTGTCTGTAAAAAAGTACTATTTCAAAAATTGTTAAAGAGGATATATCCACCAACTTCTATTTTGAACTTTTTTTGAAATTTCTAATTATTGTTCAAAAGATATAAATTCTCGAAAATAACACTTTTTGGGGCGGAAACTGTTTTTTTTTTTATTTCACAACAAACGGTCATTCGGGGATGAAAAATGGAATGGACAAAAGTTATAGCTTTTGAGTTTCTCTGCAATAAGCGTGTTTGCAAAAAAAATGCACGCTTGGTACGAATACAGAGGGCACCAAAAGTCGACCGTCGCTAATGTGATTTTTTTTCAAATTTTACACATAAAAATTAATTTCAATCATACCGTTTTCACCAAAGACATGATTATTGGTTTTATATGGGACCCGTCATTTTGTTTTTCGAAAATTGAATCTCAGGTTCTTAATCAGCGACCCGGAAAACTCCAAATTCATGTAACTATTTAGTGAAAACGCTATACTTGGATTAGTTAGTTATGTGCATAGATTCAAAAATTTTCCAAAATATTGGCGCTGGTCGAGTTTTGGCGCCATCTATATCCGTATTAAATATCAAAAAAAAAATTTAAGATACTTTGTTGTAGGGAAACTCAAAATCTACAACTTTTGTCATAACTTACTTTCACCTCCCGATTGGCCCTATTGGCTCCCGAAAAGTAGGAAGTTTCGGGTTTACCAGGAAATTTACAAAGAAACCCGTTCCCTGGTTTACGAAGAATGCCAGACATCAGACATTTAATCTCCTTGAAAATTAGAGGACTCAAAAATTTTCGAGCTAACAGGACGTCTGCGTGGCTTCGGAATATTACAAACAATTGCAAAATTTCGCTACTCAAGCTATCAGGGACGAAAAAAGAGCATTCTTTGAAAAGAATCTTGAAACAAGGGATACAAAAATTTTTATGGAATAGACTTCGAAAATATGAAATATATTCCAGGCCCCAGATTTAGGTACTCAGATTTAGGTAAAAGATAGTTAAATTGTTAGAAACAAAGAAAAAGAGATACTGGGACTTGATTGCAGAAGTGGATGAGTCATCGTTCAAGCAGATAATGGAGATGCAAAAAATTAACATTGGTTGGGATCGCTGTTATGTTTACGAGCACGTATATATAAAGCGATGCTTCAATTGTGGGGGATACAATCATAAAAAAGAAGCATGTAAAAATAGAATGGCGTGTTTCCGATGCAGCGGAGAACATTTATCAAAAGACTGCGAAAAAAAGAAGAAATGTATCAATTGTGTTGAGGTGAATAGAAAATTGAATTTGAATATGGATGTAAGTCATGATGTTTTTGATGTAAATTGTGGTGTATACAAGAAGAAAATAGAACAGAAAAAGAAGAAAATGGTGAATATTTGGTAGAAATCAATGGACAAGTGAAAGTAGAACACTATCAGATTGTTGCATTGTTGATAAACATTACAAAGTATAGGTATGAAATGGATATTGTAAACAACAATAACGATGATAAAATTACTGACCACGCGATCTTAGACATAAACATAGGTATTGAGAATAAAAATAAAAACATGATAGTGCAAAATAAGCAAAAAGAAATAATTAGCTACTATAGGAAAAAAAATGTATACGAAAGTAGGTTTGATTTAATGTAGATTTAATTAAGTATTATATTATAGTATTATAGTTATAAAGAATGTAATATTCTTCAAAAATAAACATTATTATTATTATTATATTACTCCCACAAGTTGGTGATCCTGACGAAGTAAAGAGCGTTTGTTAGCTCATCCCAAGCGTGACTGTTGCACTAGCGAGAACGATATTTGAGACGGGAATTACGAATGTGCAAAATGAGCGTCCAAAAATTTTATAGGTTTAAAAGGCAAAAAGCAGGTTGGTGCAATTACATCTGCGGAAAGGGGTGGTTTGATAACATTAGTTATGTGTGTGAATGCGACCGGGATCTATGTTCCACAAATGTTCATATTCCCTCGAAAAAATGTTAAGGCCGAATAATGGATGGAGCATCACTTGGTGTAATAATTGCAAAGTGCCACCCTTCGGGGTGTATTCAGAGGAAGATCCAGTTGTTTTAATTTTAGATGAACACTATTTACATACAAGAAACATAGATGTGATTAAAATGGTCCGGTCCAATTATGTTTCAATTATTATGCTTCCTCCGCATTCCACCCACAAGATGCAACCACTAGACTTAGCATTCATAAATCCTTTCAAGACTTATTACGGACATGAAATCGAAACGTGGTTGAAAAATCATCCAGGACGAGTAGTTTCAACCCATCAAATTGCTCATCTCGTAGGCAATGCATTATATTGGTCGAGCTGCTACAATGGAGGTGTCAGTTCACGGTTCTAGAAAAATTGGGATATTTCCCTTTAACCCCCAACTTCTTAGAGATCATGATTTCCAAATACGTGAAACAATGTTAAATGATTCTACCTCTTCTATAGACATTTGTGTGAGCAGACACAATTACCATTAACACTACCTTGAAAAAGTGGTCGAGGAGGAGGATGGAAAGGCAAAGCAGCTGTTATTACAAAATCTCCATATACATATAGGCGATTTTCAGGAACATATCAGGTTAAAACAAATAAAAAAACAAGATAAGATTTCAAAGGTCAAGAGAAATCTAAACTGTGGAAAACCAAATAATAGTAAGAAAAAACAGAAAAGGCATCCACGATGAAAAAGACATTCCAAAACAAATCTGCCTCTTCATATGGTCATCTGATGAAGACGATTTCATCCCATATGTAAATACTGATGATGATGCGAGGATCCGGAAACGGAAGATGAAGCAGAATGTATGTATGTAATTACATTTGTGATGTGTGCAATAAGCAAAAAAGGAATTCTATACTTAGTTTCGTTTTATTTGTTTTTTTAATTACTATAATTTGTCATGTCAAATGGGAAAGTTTTGTTTAATTTTGTATTAGAGATGTTGTTTTGTCTATCGTTAACAATTTCAGAGAATATAATGAATTTATTTCGTTTTAATTGAATTACGAATTCTTAGTAAGTCTCCCTCCTGCACTACTCCAAATATGGGATACCTATCCGATATTAAGCTACTCATTTCAAATTATTACATAAGAAGTTACAATAAAATTTAAAAATGGTATCCGATATTCGGAAACATTCCTCTAATTATGTCGTCATCATAATACGTAAATCTTAATCTACGATTTTTCCGTTTTTCAGGTTCATTTTAATTACAATACAATAAATAAACCTCGAGTTTAACTGTCTATTATAACTGTCTATTCAAATTCAAATCTCAAATAGGTTAATAAGGTCACTGCGATGTTTTGAATATTGACGACCGTGGACGAATGTAACGAACACGAAATAAGGTAAAAATAATGATCTCCCTAAAAGCTGTGCTAATAAAGTTATAATGATAATTAGTGGCCATGGTATACCTAACGATGAATAAATAAAAACGAAATTATTGTAGTCTGCCTACCGGTTTCGGGCAAGGTCACCCATCATCAGGACAGCTGAAAGTGAGTTAAGGTATGAGACTTTTTATCAAACATTCCAAAGTGTATCGTCAATTAAATTTATCTGTGGTACTTACTTGTCAGCTTTACATGACTCCCATAAAATAGACCCCTCAGGGACTAACTGAATTTATATATTAAAATTTATTATAATAGAAGTAATTGCCAAATAAATAAATAAATTGCCAAAAAAAACATAATTACTAATAGGTCTCTTTTTACACAACTCAAATATAAATTACCGTCCCTTTTAAGATCAGATATCGTCTACAAAATACCTTGTAAAAATTGCAATGGTACTTACATCGGACAATGTTCCACCTATTTAAAACAACGAATATCATTACACAAGAGTGATACAAAATTAAGACCACAACGTTGTGCTTTAGCCAAACCCCAAAGAGAAAACAATCACGAGGCCAACTTTGAAGACATTTCTGTACTCACAGAAGAAAAACATTTTCAAAAAAGAATTTTTCTTGAGATGTGTTATATAAATGAAGATAGTAATTCCATTAACACCAAATCAGATATAAACGACCTTAACATTATTTACAACTCCATATTATTATATGACAACAAAATTAACAGACATACATAACAAAAATTCTCAAAAAACAATGAACAAAAATTAACTACCTAGCTAATTCTTATTTTTATTTACAATTTACAATTTTTTAAACAATAATATCAATCAAAAATTCTGTAATCATTATATTTATATTATTTCAATTGTTCCTAGTCTTAATACCTACTATTATGTAATAATTATTATAAATTTTCAATGACAAAACATCTGTCAAAGAAAATAGTTGACGAGAAATTACAAATTTTTTAATTCTTCTAATTACCAAATGTTTCCAGACCTATTGAATTGGTCAAATTATTGTAAGTTATCTTTAGTAAGTAGCTGCTATATCGTTAACTGTTTCCTTTTTGTCATTTTAGAATCCCGAAGATGACCCAAATTGTTCGGTCGAAACGTTGATATTATAATAAAGACCAGCGCCGGATTACCCACAAGGCTACCTAGGCTGTAGCCTAGGGGCGCAAAGCTTGGTGGGGCGCCGGAGGCGCCCTTAAAACTTGTAAATGCATGTGTAAATGCATAAATACTTAAAAGTACTTAAAAGTACTTAAAAGTACTAAAAATAATGAAATATACATTTCCGAGTTAGGATAATATAATACCTACCTACTGCCCGCACGCAGGCGACAAGTTCATAGGGGCGGCGGGCGAGAGAAAAAAACATCTTAATTCATAACAATAACAAAAATTATCAAAATATCAGGATAAAATTAATTACTGGGAGGGTAGTATAGCTAAGGAGGCGGGGGGCGCGTGCAGGATCCTGGGCAACTTTTCACAATATTACATAATTCAGGGCCTTTCTAACCACAGAATTAATAGGGCTGTAGGCAAGGGGCGCAAGCCTTTTGGTGGCGGATGTTTTTATTGAAGTATAATATTTTTTGTGATTATTTATTAGTCATTTAGTTATTATAGTTTTCACATCTCAGTACAAGTTTAACTAAGTAGTGGGAAATTACGTGACTTTTAACTAACATTGAAAATAATTTCGCTTGCTGATGCGCATTTTCTTTGGAGCCGGACATACGTAACTAGTGTTAAATTATTTAGAGTTCATACTGCACTAACTTATTTGTAATCCATCAGTCGTCATTGGCTTATTCCCAGCGTTAGCTATCCTTTACGCATTTCATCTGAGAAAAGGGCACATTACTTTCAGTGGCCCATAGGCCCCAAATATCTTAGAACGGCTCTGGCCTGTACAGACTACCCGCGGAACGCCGAACCTGATTCATGTTCTTCTATAATAAAATTAGGTACCTAGAGTTCTATACTATTTTCCTTTTCTTGAAAAATTCGTGATACATTTATGCATGTCTTGGTTCTTGAATTGACGATATCGAACAACGAAGGCTTTGGCCATATTAAAACCAGATGGTGGCTCTAACCCAACTTCTATTCAACTCTATATATTATCCGGCGGACCTTTCCAATGCTTGAACGTAATGCGAAAATGTATAGCTAACAGTATAAATGCAGTTATTCCTTATAGTGTGATTAACATTTTCGCACTTGTTTTTTCAAAAATTTTCTCGGGGGGGAACCCCCGAACCCCCCTCATTCCTGGGGGGTACTCCGTACCCCAGACCCCCCGGTTGGACTCTATAATGCTAGCATATCTTTGTCACAATTCACTCACAAAAAGCGCAGCAGAATTTACCTTATGAAATACCTACACATTTCTTTTTATTAATGTCTAATTTTACATACAAAAAATTGCTCTTTGCCATTCCTTAGATAGACATTTTTCCATAAGAGGGGAGAGAGGGCGACAATTACTAAAATTCAACTAAAAAGGGGCGCTGTTATTTAATTAGCCTAGGGCGCTGCAAACCTCTAATCCGGCGCTGAATAAAGACCACACTTTAAGAAAAGACTTTTGCCTATAGCCCTTAACAATTTTCTATTAATATTAAAATTTATAATAAAAATTAAAGATCCTTCCAAGTGAAGAGATCGGCGTTTGGAGCTGATTCTATTATCATCCAACAAGTAACCTGAGTCTTCAACTCCAAATGCCGATCTCTTCACTTGGAAAGATCTTTAATTTTTATTATACATTTTGTATAAATTCAGTTAGTCCCTGAGGGGTCTATTTTATGGAAGTCTATATTTTGGAAGTCTTGTAAAACTGACAAGTTAGTACCACAGATAAATTTAATTGACGATACACTTTGGAGTGTTTGAGAAAAAATTCACCATCTACCTTAAACTTACTTTCAGCTGTCCTGATGATGGGTGATCTTGCCCGAAACCGGTAGACAGACTATTATTAACAAAATTTTATTAAAATAAAACCGAGATTGACCTACAATTTCGTTTTCATTTACTAATAAAGTTAGGCACTAAGCTTATATTATTATAAGGTTCCCCTTATCGTAGACTACATCTCTGCATATGATCTTATGTCAAAATAACGTCAACTTTAATAGTCTTACCTATTTTTGATATAGCAAATATAACAAAATTGAACTCTTGTCATAGACATAATAAAAAGTGCTATATATTTTGGGAAATTATTGTTGTTATTGTTGTTAATATGACCGTTGTTAATAACAAGTTCTCATGTGGGCTATACCATACCTACTCTAACGAAAAAATTTTTCCATGCGTTTTATCTTTTAGGTCAAGGCATTACCTTGCTGGATAAGTTGGATAATGCTGGATAAGTTAAATATGAAAAATTTACATTTTACAATTTCACTAGCCTACTTAATTTAAGTTATCCAAATTTTGCCTAATTTTTTATTATTTCCTAAAAATAAAAAAAGACCCACATAAATTGAATGTTGCTTTTTTAAAATTTAAAAAATTACGAAGTATTGTGTTATACGATAAGGTAAGTACCTACTCAGAAAAAAATTAGCTACATTTTCAATTTATGTCGGTCTTTTTTTAATTTTTAGAAAAAAATAAATAATTACCCAAAATTTGGCTAACTTTAATATGCTGGTAAAATTGCAAAATGTCATTTTTTTAACTTTTTCAGCACTGAGGTATAATGCTTTGACGTAATCACAGGGTGTTAATGAATTAGTGTTACAAACTGATAGGGCATGTAGGAAATGTAAAAACAAGCAAAAAAATTCCTGTAGACATTATTTGTCGTTGGAGCTTTAGTTTTCTATACACAGGGTGTTAAAGTTCTTAGAAAAATTTACTATTTTTTTAATATCTAAAAATCGGCTGATCAGTATAACTCGAAATTTTTGACAGTACTAATTGCAGTACATTATTTGATACTCCCAACAAAAGATTGTTCAATATCTAGTGGCGGAGATCTGGGTATGACGTTACATATTTTTTTTAATAATTTCTACGCCACTCACTTTAATGAAAATGGGACATTTTTTGTAGATACCTCGTTCTATTTAGACAAAAAAGTAATCTTACGTTTTTGTTTTTGTCGTAGGACACAAGGTTTTCAAGATAAATCACGATCTAAGTACCCAAGTTCAATTTTAAAGGGAATGATGAGAAATTAGTTGGCCATGGTTAATTTCAGATAATAATTGGTTATTAATAAAAAATGTTTACCTGTCAAACTGTGGTTTGAGTTTGATTTGCGACAACTTTGTAGATAATTTTGTGGTGTTTGATATCATTCAAGGGTTTAGTTTGTGTTTGCTTTGTTCCTATTTTTTGCACCGAAGAAATAAATCATGAATGAGTATACCTTTAGTGACTGTGATAGTTCCATTGCAGATTCTCCAAGAGATGTGGATGCAGCATGATTTGGAAATTGCTTTTATTCACGTCCAGACTGCATGGATTATAATAAATATTATTTATTATCATATCACTGAAATAATTATTATTGTAATATTACACACTCGTGAAACGAAATACAATAAAAAGTAGGTAATATTTTCCATAACGACAAGCTTGTAAAAAAGTATCGTCTTTTACATATGCACCCTAGTGTGGCTTCATGGTCCCGATTTTGGAACAAAAATCGTATCTGACGTAATCACTGGGGACAGGGATGCGAACACTCCAGGATTGAGTCTTTTCGATTTTAACTATATGGGATTTTACGATTCTTCATCTTCTTTAGGTATATTTCATAAATTATTCATAATAATTATTATGTATTTATTCAGCAAAGCAAAGCAAATTAAAAATAATCGTTTGATCATAATATCTAATTGAAATATTCACTGATAGATGATAAATAAAACACTATAATGTTTAAAAATTCCGCTGTATGTGTTTCATCGTGAAATTAACGTGAAATATTCACGTTTTACTGCTTTTTATATTCATATAATTTTTTACTTTTTACTAATTATTTATGAATTAACAAAGTTGATGAATAAATTGATGATATAAAAAATTGTCTCAAAAATTTTTTAAATTTACTCACAAATTTTTACGATCTCAAGGTCACTAAAATCCTCTTCCCCCCTCCATTTCCGGGTTTAGTTGGAAACCTTGATTGGGGACTACCTGGTTAACTTGAAATGTTTGAAAAATTACACTAAAAAATAATTAACCAAATGATCTATTTGTATAATTTTATTGTTTCTCGTTACTAGAATTATTTACAATATTACCTACTCAAATTCCACAAAATAATACAAAAAATTGTACAACAAAACATAATTGGGAAAACTCTTAGATAATAACAAAAAAAAATTGACAACCCACGACAAATCACAGCACCCTATAACCCTCTTGCGCAATAATCGCTTAAATAGTATATTTTTATGCGTTTATTCAATGATAAATATTATCGCCATTTTGGAAATTATGCTTACTGTGAAAATTTCAGTTCAATTTCTCTGAAAATGTGCTCATAAATAATTGTTATAGACATTGAGCAACTTTTACTTTTTTTAAATAAAAAAAATTTCACACTTGCGTAAAGTTGGAAAACGTTCTTCCTATCCTGTTAATATAACTTCAATTATTTTTCTCCATCTTGATCTTTTTTGGGACAGAGTCCCAAAAAATATCAATTTTTGCGAAAATTCAAATTGCACTCATTTTGAAATAACTCGCCAGATTTGGCTCAAATGCAACAGGTACCAGACCACTCCTTATGGATTGCTTGGAAAACTTCAGTCCCTAAATTGAAAATTGAGGTCTGAAATGGTTTAACGAAATTTGAAGGGACATCTTATAGGTATATAGAAGTCACGCCGCCTAAAAAAAAGTTCTTAACGAAAATCCAAAATCCTCCACAAGTTCTTCAAGAGTGCAAAATTGCTAATCAAGAGTGCTAATCTTGAAAGACGAAACTATTACAGGGTAGTTTTGAAAATCGAAAAATAGCGATTTTGGAGTAATAAATTCTACACGATCTACGATGCATGGGTTATTTATTGTTACCCCAACTTCACCAAAACGAAAGTAATTTGAGGTTGCAGTTGAAACTACTTTTCGTTTGTATAACACTCAAATAAGCGAGATAATTACCAGTGAGATAAGTAACTGAGTTTAACTGCACGACCTTACATTGCGATAATTACCTTTTTTAAAACGCAGAATACGTATAGGATTTTTTCCGGCAGTGTCAAACTAAATTTTGAAAATACAAGACATGGTAAAATCAGTGATCTGGCATAATTTTTTACATTCCTCGCCTCACTTCAGTACTACTTATTCTTTCTACTTATTTCTTTCGTTCTAGTTTTACTTGTATGTCTGATAAAGTTTTCCCCCTAGTCTCTGGTACTATAACATAAACAAACAGTGCAGATAGAAGACAACTACTTGAGAAAACCCAGTACACCCCAGCAATTGTAATAATGTGAGTTAACGGCGTGAAGCAAAACATAAAAATTAGTGTAAATCCCCATCCTATCGAAGGGACGAACATCGTGGCCACCGATCTCACATTCGAAGGCAGTAATTCTGACGATATTGTCCAAGGTAAAGAGCTCAAACCAAAATTATAAAAAATTGTAAACGAAACGACAGCAACACTGGGCAGCCAAGATATCACAGAAGTGTCGATTATTTTATTGTCATGTAGATAGAAATAGAGCCCTAATGAGAAATGGCAAAGAGCTACGCCCAGATTGGATGCAATCAACAAAATTTTTCTTCCGAAGCGGTCTGCTGCAAATATTATGCTAAAACTTGATAAAAAGAAAGCCACTCCAATAATGATCGAACTTACTTCTGAAGGAAAACTACTACCAGATAAGTTAAGTATCGTTTGGCCGTATATAAAAATTGAATCAATTCCTGAGAATAGTTGTGACAAAATTAAAGCTATAGAAATTAGAACCGCTTTAATTGTACTTCTAGATTTGAATAATTCCTTGAAATCGGCATCTCTATTGCGATAAGCGTATTCTTCGCAGTTAAAAATATCACCTTGAATTTCCTCTTTTGGTTTATTTCTCAGCTTCATCAACGACTCTTCGGCGTTTTCTCTCTTCCCCTCCATTATCCAGTAATAAGGAGTTTCTGGGACCAGTATTAAAATCATTATAAGTGAAATAACTGGTATGAAAGACATAGTCACATTGAAAGCCAGATAGGAGACGAATGGACCCACAGCTAAAGATATCAGATTTCCCAAATTCCAAAAAGCATTTACACTATTAGTAAGAAACCCTCTACTTTTGGCATCTGCTATCTCTGTTGTATACATAGGCAGTAAAGCGTATCCACCACCAATTGCTAGTCCCATTAAAACCCTGGAGAAGTAAAAGAATTTGATGTCCTTTGCAAAAGACAGGGTGCAAAAAGCTGATCCAAGTGGAACCAAACAAGCGATAATGGAGATCTTCCTCCCCCAGTTCCGGGCAAGAAAAACGAATAGGAACGGTCCGGCGATTATTCCAATATAGACGAGAGACGCCAGTAAAGATTCTTGAAGATCAGTGATGGGCTCAGGTAACGGGTTGATCGTTGTGTTTGTTGATCGCAGTTTTATAAACATTGGGGATGTCCACGTCATTGCGATATTTGCACATAGTCCCAGGAGATTAACTGAAACATAACAGAATTTTAAGATTAGTTATTTTATTAAGGCTTGATAATCGCCTCGCTTGTCTGTCTGGGCTGCTGAGCCGTGCCAGCCATCGAGTGATCTGTATGCCGATTCTCGTGAATTGCGACGTCGGGGAGGAAATGATACAGAGATTTGTTCGCGATTTTCATTTGTGAGATGCTCCTATATTATAAACAGTTTGACACGAATGGTTGAAGACGGTGGTCTTCTCAGCGTGTTGTCAATAATTTCACTTGTCCAATGCGGACGCTTGATATAATGTTTGACAACTCGTTTCGTGTTAACTTGCGTATTTAATTATCGATAAATAATCAAGACCCAATTCGTTACATTTTACATTAAATATGAAAATAAACATGTGACGACGTGAACATTAATAATTATAAACAAAGTTGTCTTTCCATAAATATTAATATGCGACTCATCGTCGGGTTGAAATTTCAAATTTCAGGAAATTTTCGGCTTCCGATAATTCGTGCATGTTTGACTCGAAATTACCATTTAAGAAACCAATAAGCACTGGGTATCTAGAGCTTGATAATTTCCAGAAACCATCCAAAGAAATCCATTAATTACTGTTAATAATAATTCATTCATAAAATAATAAATATTAATAGTATAATAGTAACGTTATTAACATACCTGAAATGACAGCCAAGTAAGTAGGGTAAGATGAAGTTTTCATTTAGACTTTCTATGAGTAAAATGTGTTTCCAGATGCGGTATTGGTCTATAATAATTACTGGTATTTGATAATATTAGCAACTGATGATTTATTCCAAAATTCTAGTATTGTGGTAGGTAACAGTTCAAACTAGTCCAGTTATTTTAATCACTATGATATTTCAATTTCAGCACTAGGTATATTGGGATAAAAGCTATCGTTTCTTTAAAATAGATATTGAAGTTTACAATGTAATGGAATATCAATAATGCAGATTTTAACAAAATAGAACTATGTGAGAAACCTTGGGTTTTACCACGATAATAATAACCATCCACATGTCTACAACCGGTTTAATTTTTTTATTTTCAACCACTTGCAAAGTATTACAACCTGTTTAGGATTCACCTACAAATAAATATGAAGGAGAGAAAGAAAGGTGGTCTAGGAGTGTTTCACCGCAGGAAAAACAATGAGCGACGACCGGAAAAACATAGCGATACGTCAACGCAAAACCTTTCACAGCTATCAGTATACCTACTCGGTATGAAGGTACCTACGTTATGTGCACCTGAAACCTGAAAGATTCAGGTTGTGTTAATTAATCCGATCTACAAGATTTTTGTTAAATTTTTTCCAGAAGAATTTAATTTTTATTCTTAATATTTCAAAAATCAACAATCGGTACTGTTAGGAAAGAAGTAATAATTTTGGGTGTTTATATTATATAACGGATACCATTACTTTACTAAGGACATAAAGGTACTTACTTATTTATTAGTTGAATAAATAATGAGCCAAATTTACCTAATTAATCAAATCCACTATGCGACCTAATTCTAGCGTTGCCGTTCCAAAGGGGGTAAGTGCCAAAATAATCTTTCAGAGATATTGATGAAAAAGCTTATAAATTTCTTAATTTAATAAATGTAATTATTTTCATATGTTGACCATTTTAATGAGTGTAAGGGATCATAAATCTAACTGAAACTAAAATTCTTTGCTGTGAGGTCTTTTATGAAATAAATAAAAAACTATATTGTTTTTAGAAAAGGATTAAGTGCCAAGAACCAATATTTTTTTTAAAGGGGCAAGTGCCCAGAATCAAAGTTTTTAGAAAAGAGGTAAGTGCCCAGAATAAATATTTTAAAAAAGGGGCAAGTGCCCAGAATCAACGTTTTTAGAAAAGTGATAAGTGCGCAGAATAAATATTTATTAAGAAGGAAAAGTGCCCAGAATTCAATTTTGTAGGAAAGTAATAAGTGCTCAAGGTTATTTTATTATTATACAGGATGTCCCAGCTCATTCGAAGCGGTCTCTGTGGGCCAAACGATGGATTTTTTCAAAAAAAGTTTTGCAAATTCAAGTACACGATCACAATAGCCAATATTTAAAATTATTTTGAACTATACAGAGCGTCCTATATGACAGTGGCATATCATAGTTATGTTTTTTTAAATGGAATGCTCCTATGTTATTGCATTTTAGATTGTCTGAGAAGAAAAAATAAGATTGGCTTTTACAGTTGCTGTTTAAATTGAAAAGTTTGTGAGTTATAAACAAGTGAAAATCGAAATTTCTCAAGTTCAAAGCTCTGTACAACGAAAACGGCACAAGATAGAGAAAAACATTACATGCCTATTTTAACTTTTTATGTACTATCCTATAGAAATATTTGCACTTTCTTTGTTTTGTTTTTTTTTATTTGGCGACTCGTGGAGGTATCTTAGATTTGTTTAAAATTTTTATCACCCTGTATAAACATTTCATCTACATTATAGGATAGTACATAAAAAGTTGAAATAGGGACATGTAAGCCGTTTTTCTCTATCTTGAGCCGTTGTCGTTGTACACCAACCAAAAAAAAAACAGTAAAACGTCCCTTGTTCATTCCTTCATTACTCCCATAAAATTGCTTAAACAATGAATAAGTCTTCACTTCAGGGGATAAGACCTTGCATTGGTAATAGCACTTGCAAGACACCTATTGCAAAATATTCGAGCATTTATATCACGCTTGTGTATTTAGTTTCCATCAAAAGTTCGAACACATTTCCTGTACGGACCGGCATGGGCCAGTGCAGCGCTAACCTGCATTCTGCATGACCTCGCACATTTTAGCAGCACAAACCAGCCACTTTGGCCAGACTGCAGCTAAAAAATTTCAATTTTTTAGGGTGCAAAATGGATGTGTGTAGCTCGAAGAAAGAAATGTTTATTGTAACTTTTTTGTTCTGGCATTCTTTTTTGTGCGTCTTCGCGGGCATATTTTGCTGGATCGGTCTGTGCAGAAAAAATAGTGTGCGCGATCTTTTAAGCTTATTATAACAACTTATCTTATCACTTGGCGAAATTTTTTCATTAACTGATTTATTTTTGCAGGTTTTATACTGCTTACCGCTAACTCTATTACGAGATGCTTGCTTTTTTTCCTCCTTTGATTTTATTTAATGGAATCAAATGTTCATTATTATTACTAGACTCCATATTAACTTCAAGAGTCACCACACCAGTTATTAATATAATAATGTAACCAAACATAAGTAATTAATGATGTAAACGTCAATGCTCAGATCAAAGAGAATGACAAACAGAACTACCACAGAACAATTCACAAAACTACTCTGTGTTGACTGTATTCACCAATGGCACTTACCCCATCTTCAAAGAAAATTGCTCTGGAGTTACACCCTGCGTTATTTTTTTTATGTTTGCTGCCCATTAATGCAAAAAAACATGTTTCTAAAATTTTGGCACTTACCCCCTTTGGAACGGCAACGCTACAATTATTAAACTTATTTTCAAAAAGACGTCATTTCCGTTCGTTAATAATGTTTCGAATGAATGTATGAATGAATGAATTTCAAAAAAATGCCAACATGATTGGCATTTTTCTAAATTTATAATAATAAAGCACTTTTTATTATTACTTATTATTTATTGATTATGAATAAAACACTAATGTTTTATAAAATTCTACTGTATATTGATCGATGATAGAAACGTTACACGTGTTTCGCTACTTTTCATGTAGCATCTTCAGACGTAAATAAAATTATTGATACAGTAACATAGCAACAGTATTACCTAAGTGATCATGAAACAAGTAACTAGATTTAAATGAATTTTTAAGAGAACTAACTAGATCATAATGTATTTCTTCAGAATCTTCTTAGTTGTTGATATCAAGAAGAAAATCAAGTAGTGGAGAACGATATCCCATACAGCACGTCCAAATAAAATTACGTCTCTACAAGATAAACACTTGAGAAACAAAAGACGTTAATGTGGATCGAATTATTGATCTAGTAATGACATACACAAATGAGATACACCTATTTTTATATCGATATAATTATGTGATACAGTGTCTAATCATTGTATACTGTATGCAATTAAGATTCAAAACATTTTTATATGACGTAAAAAATAACTATTTAAATGATGAAATTTGACGTCCGTACATGATACCCACAACGTATAAGTCATATGTATGTGTGATGCTTTAAATATTATTTGTGCCTACTGTACGCACCATGTAAAAATGCGTCGTATACACATAATACAAAGCACCATATATACACTCCTTAGTTGTGTTTCGTTGTGTCTACATTCGAGCAGATTGGTGTATGCATACTGACTGTGTATCTTGTGTCTACTGCACACACCCTGTAAACGTGCGACATTTACACATAATACAAAAAACAATATATACACTCCTTAGTTGTGTTTCGTTGTGTCTACATTCGAGCAGATTGGTGTATGCATACTGACTGTGTATCTTGTGTCTACTGCACACACTCTGTAAACGTGCGACATTTACACGTAATACAAAAAACAATATATACACTCCACAGTTGTGTATTGTTGTGTCTACATTGGTGCTCAAACATGCGCGCGCATAAGAGTCATCGTATGCACACCGACCATGTGTTCACGCATTTCTATAAAAGAGTGGTAAAGCAAAGCAGTGCCAGCAGCCATTTTAATTTCATTTCGAAGCTCGGAAGTGTTCTCTGTGTGTGAGTGTGCAGCTTGAAAAGGATTTTATGAGGTAAGTAAAGGTTTTTAAATACGTTATTACTCCTATATAGGATTATTATTATTGATGTTGAAACGTTTAATGTTTAATATTATTGTATGCTTTTTGTACCTAAAATTAATAACATTTTGATGAAACGATCTTTACGTTGTATAAACATTCGTTATTAGAATATTGTGATTTACCGTTCATACATCCATAGATACGCGTTGGATTATTACCTATAAGTTTTATGTACCTTAATTGTATTGAATTTTGGATTGTTAGAAATTTTAAATTTAACGACTTCCATACATTTTTCCAACAAAATTTCAGGCATATGAAGAGCCTATAATATAGCTATTAAATTTTGTGTATACACCACGTAAAAGTAATAGCACTGTGCATAATATGTATAAACAATCTGCAAGTGATAGTGTTTCTGATGATTTATAACATAAATCCGGACTTTTTATTATTGCTTAAATTGCAGAAAATTAATGAAAATTCTCGTCCCTCAACACTGAAATATTTTGTATATTTACAGGCGGTGACGATCGGGGAAAATTTAAAAAAAGAGGAGAATGGCTGAGAAGAGGGCTGCCGCAAAGACTGCCGATGTATAATACCTATATTTTTGCATTTTAACTATGTTGTTTTTGACAGATTTTGATATTTTTATAAAAGTTTTGTAATATTCCAGTGTTTTATTCCTACTTCTGTTTTTATTTGCATAAATAATAATGTTTTATAATAGTGTAACTACATATAGGTACCTATAGAGTGAAATACAGAACTTCCATAAAGACATAACGACATACCTAAGATATATTATATGGAAGGAAAAATGGAACAATTTTAAAGCTACCTTTCTTGAGCTAGCTAGATACTTCTGGAAAATAAAAGTTTCGCAGTCCGACCTTTCGTTCCCAAAATAACAAAGATAATAGGTAACAATCAATAAATTCATTGGTAAAATACGAATACGAAAAGTCAGGCTGCAAAACTTTTATCTCCCTGAAGTACACCCTAGTTCATGAAAAGTATAGTTTTATGTAGTGTGTATACACGGGACGAAAGTGCTACATATACACGGTATAGTACATTTACATTCAAAATTAATAGGACAAATACAATGTGTATGCAGAGCAAGTATAATACACAATCACTGGTAGCATACGATGACACATTGTAGATCACTTACTTTGTGTATATATAAATGGAATACTGTGACTACATTGTGAGGCGGACGTTTAACCTTTGTGCATACCTATGTACCTAAGGTGTGTAAACGTAGCACGTTTACATCGTAAAATTGTGTCACCTTGTGTCTGCTTCTAGATACATTGTCACAATGCAAACACACCGTAATCGTTATTGGGTGTGCTGTATGGGATGTGTCTAGCTGTTCATTTATTACTGTGTATTGTTGATTATGTAAATGTCTGTGGATCTCTAGAGATTCAAGAAAATTTAATTTAAAATAATGATCACAATGATGTAGTAATTCAATTTTGTTGTTTGCTGTTAGAGTGTGATTGTTTTCTATTAAGTGTTTTGCAAAATTTGATCTTTCTGGATGTTTGAGTCTGTAAGAGTTTAGGTGTTCGTTGTATCTAATTTCTAGATTTCTACAAGTCTGCCCTATATAAACTGAATTACAATGAGAACAGTTTAATCGATAAATTCCAGGCTTCTGTAATTTAGATAACTTTTCCTTTGCATTCAGCAATATAGAACCATTACTCATAAAAGATTTGAATGAAATATTAAATGTAGTGGTGTTAGAAATTATCCTTGATATTTGTGTTGAAACGTTTCCAAAGTACGTTAGTGATGAATATTTTCTGATTTCATTGTTTTGTTGAGAATAAATGAGGTTTATGGCTAATTTGTGTTGTTTTTTGTGTAATAAGTCGTCTATTAATGTTTTTCAATAACCATTCTCTTTTGCAATTTGTTTGATAATAGAAATTTCTCTGTTGAAGTTGTTTACTGACATTGGTATCGTGACAGCTCTGTGTATCATTGAATTATATGCTGAAAGTTTGTGTGAAATTGGATGATTTGAATCGTATGGTATTGTCATATTTGTATGTGTTGGTTTTCTATAGACAGAAAAGTCAAACTGATTATTCAATCTCGTGATAGACAAGTCTAAAAAGTTTATAGAATTATTTTCCTCACATTCTACAGTAAACCTAATATTTGGATGTAAGCTATTGATGAAATTAAGAAAGTTATCTAATTGTCTAGAGGAACCTACAAAACAAGAAAGAATATCGTCTACATACCTAAACCAAAACTTGATGCTATCTGCTTTGTCTGAGTGAAAGATTTTCTTTTCAAGACTATTCATGAAAATATCTGCTAAAATCGGAGAAATTGGACTACCCATTGGAAGGCCTTCATTTTGAAGGTAGAACTTATTATCAAAGGAAAAGTAATTTTGGGATATACAAACATTGAATAAATCCATTACTTCAGAGATGTAGTCTGGTAGAAGATTGTTGGATTCTAATAAGTTTTGAAGCATGGGTAAAACTTCTCGTGGAGGAATTGAAGAAAACATGCTCTTAACATCAAAGGAAACTAATTTGCCATTGTGTGGAACAGATTGTTGTTTAAATATATAGGGCAGACTTGTAGAAATCTAGAAATTAGATACAACGAACACCTAAACTCTTACAGACTCAAACATCCAGAAAGATCAAATTTTGCAAAACACTTAATAGAAAACAATCACACTCCAACAGCAAACAACAAAATTGAATTACTTCATCATTGTGATCACTATTTTAAATTAAATTTTCTCGAATCTCTAGAGATCCACAAACATTTACATAATCAACAATACACAGTAATAAATGAACAGCTAGACACATATCGTTCTCCACTACTTGATTTTCTTCTTGATATCAACAACTAAGAAGATTCTGAAGAAATTACATTATGATCTAGTTAGTTCTCTTAATAATTTATTTAAATCTAGTTACTTGTTTCATGATCACTTAGGTAATACTGTTGCTATGTTACTGTATCAATAATTTTATTTACGTCTGAAGATGCTACATGAAAAGTAGCGAAACACGTGTAACGTTTCTATCATCGATCAATATACAGTAGAATTTTATAAAACATTAGTGTTTTATTCATAATCAATAAATATGCAGAGATTCTACGAAGTAAGGGTTGAAAACATAAAAAATATTACTTATTAATTATACCTTATACACATCTTTATCTAAAATGTGTTTTCTCACTCATTTTATTTCAGTAAAGGCCAAAACTTATTTATATTCAGATGGTCAAAATTACTCTTCCTAACTTCTGATAATCAACACCCAGCCCAAACTACTAATACTAGTTATAATACTGGGTTATTCACGGTATACGCCACGGAAGTTTATGGCCGTGTCTCTGGATTTTTGGATCTTTTTATTTTTGGAGTGGATAGAGACCCGGCAAAGGTACGTTTTAAAATTATATTCATAATGTACCAATAGCATGAAACATATCAAAGTTATGTTTTTTTAAATGGAATGCTCCTATGTTATTGCATTTTTAGATTGCCTGGGAAGAAAAAAGAAGATTGGCTTTTACAGTTGGTGTTTAAATTCAGAGGTTTGTGAGTTATAAACAAGTGAAAATCGTCATTTTTCAAGTTCAAGGCCCTGTACAAGGAAAACGGCTTAAGATAGAGAAAAACGGCTTACATGTCCCTATTTTAACTTTTCATGTAGTATCCAATGATGTAGATGAAATGTTTATACAGGGTGTAGAAAAATTTGAAAAATTCTGAGATTTCTCCACTTGTCGAAAAATAAAAAAATCAAAGAAAGTACAAATGTTTGTATACCATAGGATAGTACATGAAAAGTTAAAATAAGGACATGTAAGCCGTTTTTCTCTATCTTGAACCGTTTTCGTTGTACAGGGCCTTGAACTTGAAAAAATTACGATTTTCACTTGTTTATAACTCAAAAACTTCTGAATTTAAACACCAACTGTAAAAGCCAATCTTATTTTCTATTCCCAGGCAATCTAAAAATGCAATAACATAGGAGCATTCCATTTAAAAAAACATAACTTTGATATGTTTCATGCTTTTGGGACAGCCTGTACATTATGAATATAATTTTAAAACGTACCTCTGCCGGGTCTCTATCCACTCCAAAAATAAAAAGATCCTAAAATCCAGAGACACGGCCATAATCTTCCGTGGCGTATACCGTGAATAACCCTGTATAGAACTATAAAATGTTAATATTAGTTGCTTTTTATAAAAAGGGCACCCACTGAAAAAGTCTTTTCTAAATTCAGTGCCTACTTAGTAGTTGCAATGGGGTAATGTACAGGGTGTACTAGACTTAATAAGTTACCAAGCCATTTCTCCTAGATCCTAGGTATTATTATAATAAATTATTATTTAAAGCTTTATAACGAGACAAAACAACCGCCACATCATCAGATCAAATTACAGTCTCCACCCTTTCAAATAAAACAGGACCATGTATACATATATTATATATGTGGCTACGCCCCTGATCAGAGCCTGTAAAAATTTACTAATTTCATCTCACTTTTATGACTGACAAGGGCAGAGGCGTAGCAAAGGAAAAAGGGCGGGGGGGGGAGAGGGGACAAGTAGACTAAGCCCACCTCAATCCAAGCTTGCACGGAATTTCGAGGTAACCGACGAACTTCCATTTATGGAATTATGATTTGCCTATGTAGATATGGCCTGGAGATAAACAAACGCATGAACTGCTGAGGCGAATAGGACTGGCGTTAGTTGCATGGAAAACAGAGGTATATATTGAAGTCAGAATTGCCAATTTGCTTGAAGAGGAAACTTTTTAACCAGTATGTCCTGCCTGTCCTAACCTATGGTCTATGGTGCTGAGACCTTGACTCTGACAAAAAAGACTGTACAAAAAATCAGAGTAACACAGCGTGCAATGGAAAGGTCAGTGCTGGGTCTGACCATCATGGACCGCATAACAAACACTGAGCTACGTAGTAGAACTAAACTGGTTGACGCAGTGAAGAAAATAGCAACCTTAAAATGGAATTGGACTGATAGACACATTGCAAGGATGCAAGACAACAGGTGGACCAAGCGGATCATATAATGACCCGAGCCACCACTGCCCTTCCCCTCCTAGAACAAAATCCTTGCTAGGCCCTTGATGACTGAAAGATTTTTTATCATCATTAAAATCGATAAAAAAGTTAGTGATTATTAGGATGATTATTATTTAGTTCAATGATACAATAACAATAAACACCACGAAGAAAATTAATAACATTTATTAAGTTAATAATTTCTCCACAGAGAACACCCTTCCTCCTCTCAGGCATTGCATCTCTCCACAGAGAACACCTTCCTCCTCTTAGGCATTACATCACTTCATAGAGAACATCCTTCCTCCTGTCAGGCATTACATCTCTATCCCCAGAGATTTATATTCCCCTTCCTCCTCTCACGCGTTACATCACTCCACAAAGAACACTTTACATCTCTCCTCAGAGAACACGAGAGAACACCCTTCCAAGACAGTACAGTGCACTTCAATTTACTTACCATTCGTCTTCATTATCTGGTTCAGTGAACACCGCCCAAGGCTTTAGTGGTTTACCGCACCAACACTCCTAGACTTTCGAGACCCTCGTTGGTCCTCCACCACATACCTATCTTTTCCTAGCACTGCTACGATTTTAAAAGGACCCTTAAACAGAGGTTCGAACTTCTTAGCACCACCAGTCACCTGGTTGTGACGTTCGCTGCACCATTACCGGCGTACCACTCTTATACTTCTCGGGCTTTCGACGCTTGACCTCGTACATTCTTTTTGTCGACAGCTGTCCTTCCTTAATCTTAGACGCTACCACCTCTCTAACCTCTCTCAACGGCAATCTCTTGACCTTCATTTGAAACTGCCCGAACAATTTTCTCATTGGCCCAATGGGTATATCTGGATGTCCATCATCATCGTGATGTAGTCGGCAAATTAACCACCCACACGTTTTTGGAACTACCCATTTTGTTTGAGCCTCAACCTATCTGTATAAAATTCCATAACGCAAGGCATAGTGATGGAAATAGTATTTATTCTCTCTCGTCTTGGATGATCCTACGATGTTAACTATACGAACTATTTCCTCATCTTGACTTTGAACTGCTATTGCATTCTTCTTCGGTGATATTGATTAGTAGTGTGTTCACACTAACGGTCATATCTGGTTGCCTACTAAGATAGTCTACATGTGCCATTCTCTTTCCTGGCCAATAAGTGTCGAAAGTAAACTCTTGCATTTCCGGCCACCATAGGGGCTATTCTCGGGATCAAATCCCATTTAGTGGCAGTAGCTAGTACTGCTGCACAATCCGTGTAAACTTGGAAGTTTTGACCCAAAAGATAGACTCTAAAATGGCGTAAAGCGAAAACCAGAGCCATCGTTTCAATTTCATATGACACACGAGTGCATATAGGTCTGCTCATAGGTGTATTGCTTACTAAAATACTGCAACAAGAACGTCGTTGCAGTAACACG
Source organism: Malachius bipustulatus (assembly GCA_910589415.1). NCBI lineage: Eukaryota > Metazoa > Arthropoda > Insecta > Coleoptera > Melyridae > Malachius > Malachius bipustulatus. The sequence continues at coordinate 25,901,405 of OU342635.1, forward strand.
GCGGCCACACCGTGCTACTCCCATCCGTGTGTAGCTCAATGGCCGTGGGAGGATCAAAGATCTTCAGGACGGGTCTTTCAACCAGCACCTCTTTCAGCTTCTGAAACGCTGTATCTTGCTTCTCCTTCCATTGCCAAGGCAAGTTCTTTTTCAACAATTGTGTCACGGGTCAAGGGTTTGTGCGAGAGCTGCATAATTTCTTACAAATTTTCGGAATTAATTGGTCAGTCCCAGATCCCAGGAACTGGCGTAATTTCTTTTTAGTCCTTGGAGCTTGCGCTTGGGCTACTGCTTTTATTTTGTTGTCGTCAGGGCGAACACCAATATAAGTGACGAAACTTTTCGTCCCACATACACGATGGTTGTATGGAAAAATTTGCGTTTGGTAATTTGTAATGTAAATTTAAAAGCTGTTCCAAACTATTAGCAAGCCCCTCTTCGATAGTCTTACTTGGTATGATTACCAAGTGTATACTCGTCTTCTGATGAGGATGTCGGCGGTGTTCATCATCGGACTTCTGCGGGTTCTTCTTTGCATGTGCAGGTTCCTATGTTGTCGTTTGAGCAGGTCGATAGAGCCATGCGAGGATTGAGGGATGTTAAAACGGCTGGCGCTGACCAGATTCCCGCTTTTTTGGTCAAGGATTGCAGATCCGCTTTTCGTGAACCTCTGCTGACATTGTTCAATTTGTCTCTGAGTACTTTGTCTTTTCCGAGTAATTGGAAGGTAGCTAAAATATGTCCAGTTCTAAAGAGTGGCGACCCTGCTCTTGTATCTAATTACAGGCCGATATCAATTTTAAATAATTTTGCGAAGATATTTGAGATGTCGGTGTACTCGTGTATTTATCCTGCAATTAAGCAGTCTTTATAGCTCCATGTCAGCACGGATTTGTTGAGAAACGCTCGACAGTCACAAATTTAATGTATTTTACGCAGTTTGTTGCGAATGCTCTGGATGATCAGGGGCAGGCGGACGTGGTGTACACCGACTTCTCGAAGGCCTTTGATCGAATAAACCACTCTATACTTTTGGTAAAACTGGAGCAATTTGGCTTCTGCACTCGTTTACTGTCTTTCATCCAATTCTATTTTTTGGACAGGCAACAATATGTGTTGTACGGTGGTCATAGTTCGCGGCCGTTCTCTTCCACATCTGGCGTACCCCAGGGTTCTAACCTGGGACCGCTGTTATTCTTGTTATTCATCAATGACATTTCTAATGTGATAAATTCTCACAAGCTGCTTTACGCAGATGATTTAAAGATATTTTCTGTAATTGGCAGTCACGACGATGCCCGGCGCTTGCAGGATTCTATTGACAGGCTGAAGGATTGGTGCGTGAGCAATAGTCTCCAAATGAACATGAGTGAATGTCGAGTAGTTACATATACTAAGAAAATGACCCCAATTGTATTTGATTATTCCTTTGACTCTCTGACTTTTATTCGTAGTAATTCCATAAGGGATCTTGGTGTTACTTTCGATAGTACTCTTTCTTTCGCTGAGCATATTTCTCAGATAACCAAATCATCCATTATGCTGGGTTTCATGAACAGGAGTTGCAGTGATTTCAATAATACTCTTTCTCTAAAGGTCCTTTTTTACTCGTACGTAAGATCTAAACTGGAGTATTGTAGTGTTGTGTGGTCACCCCATTATCGTTGTCATGTCGATCAGTTGGAACGCATTCAGAGAAGGTTTCTGAAGTTGCTGTATTTTAGGGCAAATAAATGTTATCCTGCCAGAGGTTTCGATCACGGTATGTTATTGGATCAGTTTGACTTCATTACGCTTGAAAAGCGTCGAAAACTTCTTGCTGTGAAATTTTTGTATGGTCTCTTTCACAACCGTATTGATTGCTCTGATGATGTGCTGACTCTGTTTGGTCTTCATGTCCCACGCATGAACTCAAGGAACGTTTCCACCCTTGCTTTAAGAGCTGCAAAGTCCAATGCGCTGTTGAAATCACCTGTGTACGTGGTGTCGGTCTGCTTTAACCAGTTGTCCGGGCTTTGTGATTTGTTTGGGGATAGCCTTGCTGATGTGATGAGGACGGCTGTTCAGACTTTTTGACTTTTTGATTTTTTGATTTTTTTTGCAAACTTGTTAAATTTAGTTCTTTTTTATTTTTCTTTTAGCATTTTGGAGATGCATGTTAGCTGTGCTATTCATTCTATTCATTCTATTCGTTTTATTCATTGTAGTTTATTCATTTTGTAGTTTTTTTTTTTTTGTAATTTTTGGCTTATTATATGTATAGAATCTCTACAGTTTAGTATATATATGTATTGTTATGGTTCGCAGGGACTGTGCTTTCTCTACTCTTTTTTGAAAATTTATTTTCCTCTTTGATTCCCTCTTACCATAAACAATTTATTTATTTAGGGGGCCTTTCTTTTTTAAAAACTAATATAAGTTTAGTCTGTATGAGACCTCTATTACTCAGAGTGAGTTCAAGTATTTTTTTTTTAAATAAATTTTTTAAAATTTTCATAACCTATAAACTCCTATTGAAACTCAATTTAAATTTGTTTGGGTTTTATTACAATAAGAAATTTTCCAAACAATAACACTTACAACAACTAACTTAAAAATAACTTAAAATTACTCACAGTTTGTTCCCTTAATGAATCTTCTTCGTCACCGACTTTCTGTCATTAATTTTTGACAGAAGTCCCTCGTAGGTTAACGAAAGGAATAACCCACGGAATCAGCTGTTGAACAAAGCTTGAAGTCAACTCTAGTAGCCTTGCTGTTAGTGTGTCAGCAATTTTAATGTAGATCTCTGCATGGATATATCCAATTCGCTGCTACGTTTTTCTATCTTCTATGTCAAAATCGCAGAATCCAAATCGCTGCACGGCTGTACCCAAATCAAACTGCAATTGTCAGCTGCCTGCTAGCCAAATCTCTGCACGGCTGTATCCAAATCAAATTGCAGTTGTCAGCTACCAGCTAACCAAATCTCTCCTTCTAACCTATATGTTTCTTCTAGTAGTCAGCTACGGCCTCTGTTCTTTTCCAAATTCTTGATGTTCGAAAATTTTCACGATGTTCACGATGTTTACGATGTTTGGTTATGATTTCGTGGTCTACACTGATTAACTTGTGTTTTAGGAATCTCCTCAAATAATCGTTGTTTTTCTATTTATAGTTTTTCTTGTAACTATGTAAATTCGATTGTTATCTGCTTGACAACATATTATTTCTCACTATGACAGCGGATAATTTTTGTATTTTCCTTCCAATCAACATCTATGAAATTCATTTCTCTTCTGAAGTACAACACACAAAATCCTCTTTGGACATGTTATGTTTTCCCCCTTCTAACAGCCAATTTCCCTGCTACTAGAGTTGCTGTTCTTTTCTTCCAAATTGTGACTTTTAATCATTTTCTGCCTGTCATTTCTCCCATACACTCTAGCTAGCTTATTCTAATTATTCTAATTATTTTACAAAAATTATTCTATGACATTTCACCTAATTATTACATTATTTTCTAATCTACTGTCCCAAACAAATCTAAATATTCTGTTCCAATAGAACTTCTCAAAAACTAAAGACTATTTTTCATGAAAGAAAAAAAACTATTACTTTGTAAATAAGCTTAATGAGCTTTTTATAACAGTATATATTTAGTTCATAATTTATAACTTTTGTCCTGTAATTGGAATTATTCTGTTGGGCAAATAAATTGTTATTATTATTATTATTATTATTATTATTATTATATCGTCTAAATACGCTACAACAGTTACTTCATCAGCCTAGCTCTTTAAGGTATTTGTCATCATGCGGAAAAACACATACATACAGTATAGTCCGAAGCACATTCTCAGAAATTCATATTTCCCTTCGGGAGTAATGAAAGCGGTTTTGAAGATTGATTGGTACCTGCATGATAGTACCCAGAATATAAATAATAATTGTAAATTGAAATTGCAAGAGTTTATTTACCTGTTCGTCGATCAATGGCAACGGGAATTTTTCTTTAACGGTAATCGAGTTTCATTTGCGAAAATCGACACTGAGCCTAAATTTACCGTCAGGTTTGGTACCATGATTACCGGGCTAGCATATACGGGGATGATGTGGACTCCCGAATGATTTCGGTGGTCGAACAATTCTTGGATCATAGCCCGAAGTTCGATTTTCTGGTATAATAGGTATTCAGAAAGGGTTATAGACTACAGGCGGGTAGCCGAGATTACTTTTTCCACTATCTTGAACTGTTTTTAAGATAAGCTGCTTTGAAAATGGAAAATCACGATTTTAAATTTTTTATAACTCATACATTGCTCATTACAAACTTCAACTTTATAAACCATTATTTTTGACTTTTCTCATCAAACAATTTGAAATTGTATAAGGATCCTCTATTTCAAATAATCAAGTTGCATATGGCGTAAAAGAGATATTTGGGCCACCTGTATACCTACCGGGAAATAATTTTACAAACTGCACTTTGCCCTCCCGTTTTTTTTTGTGCATTTAGTTATCTTTAATGATGTAAGTAGGTGTAATCGAGCTTTCCAACTTAGGTGACTCATCCTGCATATCGTCAAAAAACTGAAAAAAAACGCGCTAATAAGGAATCACGCCTTTCATTTTCCGACATTTATGTTTTTAAACACCCTCCTGTAGTGTATAAACCAAACCTTCAATTTCTAAAGAATAATAATAATTATTGTAGACTATAATAACTAATAGACTACGCACTTTACACTCGCTTTACACTAATTAAATTTGAGTTTAGCGCATTTGACATGTGATGAGTGAATGGTTTTGTCAGAAAAATATTAATAGAGCAATTGGGTATAGTCCAATAAAGTCTAAAAAGTCATACGTATCGTTTAAGAATACACATCCTTTTGATAGTTCGATTTATTTTGTTTCATGTACGTGTTTTTATAGTAACCGTCTAGTTTGTCTAAACACTCCATCCCGCATAAATAAGTATACGTCAACATTGGTTTTGAATGAGAATTAAATGCACGACACAGAGGATAGAATGTCATTACGTGAATAAATTTTATGTAGTTGTCAGTGGCTCTCAAACTGACGTAAGCGGTTCAATTCATTTTTTGAATGATTCCTTCAATAATTACGCTCGTTCACAACTTGACAATTAACTGTTTGACATTTTCTGGTGAAATTAAAAATATCAATTCGGACGGTTAGTAAGACGTCACATCTGACTTTTTAAAGTTAATCCTACTATACGCAACTCTATAATCCCGGAATCGTACTGAGAGTAGTCTATAGTTTCAACGATTTTTTTTCGGTTTCTGCTTTTCCCATAGACAAATAAATAATCCTCAGGTTGTGTAATAATAATGGTAAATATAGGTACCTATACATCCGCGTCTCCTAAGTTCCATCAATTTTTTCGGGACCGAGGAGCGAAATAGAGGTGCTGGGTGGGTAAGAAGCTAAAAACAGCCATTACAAACTAATATTAAGGTCACAACTAAGGCCTCTTTGACACTACGGTCGATTTGCTATTTTTCTCTTCAGGGCAAGGAAAGTATTCGAGATTAACAGTAGCACGATTTTTATTTTGAATTTTGCATTCATTTTGCATTTATATTCGAAAAATCATTGCATCAATCCCTGTGGACTGGACACGATATGTGAAAGCGGATATAGTGCCAGTACGTCTCTGTACGCTTCGAAGCGCTTGGTATTGTAGTGAAGTGGTTATTTCCGAAAGTCGAGGTATTTAATCCGCGCTTCTGACAGGACCGTATTCTCATCGCACTCTCCAAATCGATTTTTAAAGCCGTTTTGTTGCCTTCCCTTTCATTTGCCCTTTCATTTGCAAAGCAAATTAATATCTTCCTGGTGTTACTATAGGTATGTCCTCCACCCCTATATAGGTGCCATAGTGAAACTGTAGGAGACGCGGATGTATATAATGGCCATAATAATAATTGTTATTATAAATACTTAAAACCGTTATAAAAAAAGTATTGTAGGTATTTGAGGAACATATAAATGAATCATTAGATAACGTGAATAGAGAAAGAGTTATTCGGGTTGCCTGTCTTAGAATAAAAATTTCCGAGGTAATAAGTAGGTATAGGTAGGTAGGTACCTACTTACCAAGGTATACACTTATACAGGATGGTTAACAATTCCATGATCACCCTTGGGATCTAGGAAACGATCAAAGATACAGACCCTGTTAAATTAGAGAAACGTTGCACAATTTCATGCTTATTAAGAATCTGAAATAAAATTTATGGACACTTCAGGCGTTGCTGAAATATCCTAAAAAAGCTGAAAAATAAGTTTTTTTTATTATTGAAAAAATAATTAATTATCTTTCGTAAGCCTTAGTTTACATAAGTGATCGAGCTATCCATTTGACGTTTCAAAAAATTTCAAATCCCACTTAAATTCCAGAGGGTTACCATAGTCGACTTTTGTTTTTCTTATGACCGCGATATTATTTTTATGTCATTCGGCATAAAAAATCAAGGAAGCAAAAGTCTATTATCACATTAAAAAAATCAATTTCTTAGATAATTTTTTCTTGTTTTTTCGAAAATGAATATGCCTAACCTTTCTTCAACTGAATGACATAGAAAACCACAAGGCAAGCAATGTCATTTCGCCAAGTCATATACATATCGACATCATTCGGTGAAATAATTTTCTGATTTTTTTTTTCAAAAAAAGAATAAAAATTTGAAGATTTTTTTTTGATATGATAGATTTTTGCTAGGATTTTTGGTTTATTCCTTGTTTTTTTAATGCCGAATGACATGAAAAAACAATATGACGACCAAAAAAAAAACAAAAGTTATGACTATGAAAACCCCGGGATCTAGTAAAGGCTTTGGAAATTCTTGAAGTGTAAATGGATAGCTGTTGACGGACTTATGTATACCTACACCTAGGTCACCTAGAGCTGAAGGTCACTAAAATCCTCTTCCGCCTCCATTTCCAGGTTTAGTTGGAAACCTTTATTGGGGACTATACCTGGTTAACTTGAAATGTTTGAAAAATTACACTAAATAATTAACCAAATGATCTATTTGTATAATTTTTATTGTCTTTCGTTGCTAGAATTATTTACAATATTGCCTACTCAAATTCCACAAAATAATACAAAAAATAGTACAACAAAACACAAGTGGCAAAACTCTTCGTAAATTACAAAAAAAAAATGACAAACAACGACAAATCACAGCACCCTACCCTCTTGCGCAATAATCGCATAAATAGTATATTTTTATGAGTTGATTCAATGATTAATATCATCGCCATTTTGGAAATTATGCTTACTGTGAGTTCAATTTCTCTAAAATGTGCTCATAAATTGTAACAGAAATTAAGCAACTTTTACCCTTCTTCTACCCCCACGCCACTGTCTTATTAAATAATAGAAAAAATCAAAAAAATTTCACACTAGCGAGGCTGGAAAACGTTATTCTATCCTGTTAATAAAACTTTTTTTTCTCCATCTTGCATATACAGGGTCCAATTTAAATTGCACTCATTTTGAAATAACTCGATCGATTTGTCTCAAATGCAATAGGTACCAGACCACTCCTTATGGATGTCTTGGAAAACTTCAGTCCCCTAGATTGAAAACTGAGGTCTGAAATGGTTTGACGAAATTTGAAGGGACATCGTGTAGGTATACAGGGTTAGAACTATTTAAAGGGCCACTACAGGGATATCCTAAACTCCTAAACCATTTAAGATACGAGGTCGGTTAAATAAGAGAAAAGTTGCGCTATTTTGTGGCCATCTCGAATCCGTCAAAACATGCAAGATATCTGTGACAGTTCCTGAAATATCCTGAAGAAACTGAAAAATCGAGAAATCTTATTTTTGCCATATCTTTCTTACAATTGGAAATTAATAAATAATTTTTCGAAGGCTTACATAAGCCGTTATGAGCTATTAATCTGACGTTTCAAAAAAATTTCAAAGCCGACTAGATCCCAGATTTTCATAGTCAACTTTCGGTTTTCTTATGGCCGCCGTATTATTTTTTTATGTCGTTCGATAAGAAAAAAATAATGGAAACCGAAAATTAATAAACTCCGAAAATAATTGAAAAAAAATTTTGTTCTTTTTTTTCCTAAAAAAAGACAATTTTTTAGACCGAATATCATAGAGAAATTAAAAAACTATAAGGCAAGCAGTATGACTTCATATTGACCTATTTCAGCCAAAAATTTTCTGTTTTTCTTTGAAAAAAGAAGAAGAAAAATTTTATATTTTTTTCAGAAGTTTATTAATTTTTGATTTCCATTATTTTTTTCTTGTCGAATGACATAAAAAAATAATATTCGAGATGGCCACAAAATAGCGCGACTTTTCTTTAATTTAACCGACCTCGTATCTTCAATGGTTTAGGATATCCCTGTAGTGGCCCTTTAAATAGTTCTAACCCTGTATAGAAGTCACGCCGCTTAAAAAAAAAAACGCTTTTAACGAAAATCCAAAATCCTCCATCAGCCAGAGTGCAAAATTTTGCGCAGTAATCTTGAAAGATGAAGCTACAGGGTAGTTTTGAAAATAGAAAAATCGCGATTTTGGAGAAATAAGTCCTGGTCAGGTGAATTTTGGAAAATGAATGTTTCATGATCTGGGAGTCAGGATCGGTGGACATTTTATGATTGTGGGTGATTTTCGTAAAGTGGCGTCGTCGTCAATAGTGTATTTTTTATTGAAAATACACTACCAACAGTATATCAACACACCGGCCTGTTTAAATTGGTTTTCAATTTTCGAACAAATTCACAGCATTTGGACTAACTTATAAGGTTTTGGATGCTACTAGAACTATTTATTGATAAGCTTGTTGATGGACACTCTTCTACGATCTACGATGTGGGTTATTTATTGTTACCCTAACTTAATAACAAATAACGAAAGTTATTTGGGGTTGCAGTTGAAACTACTTTCTATTTGCATAACACTCAAATAAGCGAGATAATTACCAGTGAGATAAGTAACTGAGTTTAACTGCATGACCTTAAATTGCGATAATTACCTTTTTAAAACGCAGTACGTACCTATTATAGGATTTTTTCCGGCAATGTCAAACTATAATATTTTGAAACTACAAGACATTAAAATCAGTGATCTGACATATTATTTTACATTCCTCACCTCACTTCAGTAGGTACTTATTCTTTCTACTTGTTTCTTTCGTTCTAGTTTTACTTGTATATCTGATAAAGTTTTCCCCCTAGTCTCTGGTACCATAACATAAACAAACAGTGCAAATAGAAGACAACTACTTGAGAAAACCCAGTACACCCCAGCAATTGTAATAATGTGAGTTAACGGCGTGAAGCAAAACATAAAAATTAGTGAAAATCCCCATCCTATCGAAGGGACGAACATCGTGGCCACCGATCTCACATTCGAAGGCAGTAATTCCGACGATATTGTCCAAGGTAAAGAGCTCAAACCTAAATTATAAAAAATTGTAAACGAAACGACAGCAACACTAGGCAGCCAACATATCACAGAAGTGTCGATTATGTTATTGTCATGTAGATAGAAATAGAGACCTAATGAGAAATGGCAAAGAGCTACGCCCAGACTTGATGAAATCAACAAACTTTTTCTCCCGAAGCGGTCTGCTGCAAATATTATGCTAAAACTTGATAAAAAGAAAGCCACTCCAATGATGATCGAACTTACTTCTGAGGGGAAAGTACTACCAGATAAGTTAAGTATCGTTTGGCCGTACGCAAAAATTGAATCAATTCCTGACAATGGTTGGGACAAAATTAAAGCTATGGAAATTAGCACAGCTTTAATTGTACTTCTAGATTTGAATAATTCCTTGAAATCGGCATCTCTATTGCGATAAGCGTATTCTTCGCAGTTAAAAATATCACCCTGAATTTCCTCTTTTGGTTTATTTCTCAGCTTCATCAACGACTCTTCAGCGTTTTCTCTCTTCCCCTCCATTATCCAGTAATAAGGAGTTTCTGGAACCAATATTATAATCATTATAAGTGAAATAACTGGTATAAAAGACATAGTCACATTGAAAGTCAGATAGGAGACGAATGGACCCACAGCTAAAGATATCAGATTTCCCAGGCTCCAAAAAGCATTAACACTATTAGTGAGAAACCCTCTACTTTTGGCATCTGCTATCTCTGTTGTATACATAGGCAGTAAAGCGCATCCACCACCAATTGCTAGTCCCATTAAAACCCTGGAGAAGTAAAAGAATTTGATGTCCTTTGCAAAAGACATGGTGCAAAAAGCTGATCCAAGGGGAACCAAACAAGCGATAATGGAGATCTTCCTCCCCCAGTTCCGAGCAAGAAAAACGAATAGGAACGGTCCGGCGATTATTCCAATATAGACGAGAGACGCCAGTAAAGATTCTTGAAGATCATTGATGGGCTCAGGTAACGGGTTGATCGTTGTGTTTGTTGACCTCAGTTTTATAAACATTGGAGATGTCCACGTCAGTGCGACATTTCCACATAGTGAGGAAACTGAAGAGGAGGAGAGTCAGATTCATGATACCGTAGTAATTGATGATATAGGAGCCAAAGATACAAAAAAAATATTAGGTGATCTAAATTTTCTACACATGAACATAAGAAGTATAAACAAAAACTTTAATGAATTACTAATATACCTTGAACTTTTTGATACGCAGAACATCCAAATTATAATTTTAACAGAATGCTGGAATATAAAAGGGGTAAGTAATTATTACATTCCGAATTTTACGTTATACAATAATGAATCATACTATAATCAGAATGACGGCTGTATTGTGTATGTGAGAAACGATATCCAGGCCACAATCGACATAATTAAACTTACAGAAATAAATCTTTTAAGAGCAAAATTTGTATATAAAGGGGAGAAGATGGGACTGACGGCCTTGTATCGACCACACCCTGTAAATACTGAAGTGCTAATCACAGATATTCATGAATATTACCTTAAATTGGAAAAACAAAGCATAGAAGTTTTTATGGGGGATATTAATATAGACCTTCTTAAACCTAATGAAACGCAGGTGAACAATTATATATGTATGATGGCGGGTCACGGACTCTTTTCTTATATGAATAAACCCACTAGAGTCACAAAGGACACCAAAAGTTTAATAGATCATATTTTTGTTGGGAAAATTAACACTAAAAAGCAAATTAAAATAAACAGCTTTATATTTAAAACATCATTAACTGACCATGATACAATAGTATTATCCTTTGTATTTGAAAATAATAAATGTAGGAACACTGAATATAATCAAAAAACTTGTAAAATTGTAAATTACGAAAAAATACGTGAGGCGCTATCAGAAGAAGACTGGTCTAGCTTGCTAGAAACAGACAAATCTGAGGAGGCTTATGATATGTTCCTGAGAATAATTCAAACAAACGTAGAGAACAACACATACCTAAAAAATATAAATAGTAAAAATAAAAAAATTAAACAATGGATGACAAACGGAATATTAACATCAATAAGAAATAGGGACAAGTTAAAAAGACAGCTAAATTATAATTGTGCACCTGAGGCCATTTATAATTACAAAAAATACAGAAACAGATTAAACTCGATCATAAAAAACACAAGAGACAAGTACTACGAACAAATAATTGGACAGGCAAAAAATAACTACAGAAAAATTTGGAAAACAATAAAAGAGAGTACAAATACACCAATAACACAAAATAGTAAACACAACACCAACATAATTAGAAAAGACGGTACCATAATAACAAACACTGAAGACAAAGCCAATGAATTTAACCAATTTTTTGTAAGCATTGGAGAAAAAATGGCAAATGAAATTAAAAATAATCAAACGAACTTGAAAGACGACATCATAAATACGGTGAACGAGACATCGTTCTTTATTAACCCAGTCACAGAAAATGAATTGATTATGTATATAAATCAGTTAAAAAACGATTCTGCACCGGGAGCTGATGGCATTACAGTCAAATTAACAAAACATATTCATAAACAAATAATAGTACCGTTGAGACACATAATAAACCTAACTATCACCTCAGGGAAAATTCCCACAAAATGGAAAGAGTCTGTGGTATGCCCCATATACAAAGCGGCGGGAGAAAAAAGCAAAGTGACAAACTATAGACCAATTTCGCTAATAAATGTTTTTGCTAAAATATTTGAGAAGTGTCTGAAAGATAGGTTAATGAATTTCTTGGAAGCTAATAAGGTCATATCTTCCAGGCAATTTGGCTTTAGGAAGAATTTAAATACCGAACACGCAATCACTCATTTAATAGAAAACATCATAGACAGCATGAATAATAATAAAAAATGCCTAGTGATCTTTTTGGACCTCGCCAAGGCTTTTGACACGGTTAATCATAAGAAATTGCTTGGGGTGTTATCGAGTTTGGGGATCAGAGGGATAGCGTTGGATATATTCACAGATTATTTGAGGGACAGGAAACAGTGTGTCAGACTGAATGGAATAGAGAGTGAACAGAGGCATATAAAAACGGGCATACCGCAGGGAACAATATTGGGTCCGTTGTTGTTCATACTATACATAAACAGGTTCACAGATTCAAAAAATATAAATGGACAGATCGTTTCGTATGCTGATGACACAGCAATAATATTCCAGGGTGACACCTGGAATCTCCTGTATGATAAGGTACAGAATGAAATGATAAAAGTTAAAAATTGGCTGAGTAATAATTTGTTAAGCTTAAATATAAGCAAAACGAAATTTATTACGTTTTCTCTAACAAAACAAGATCAACCAGAAAAAGATCATATTCCTGTCCACCATGATGCCTGCTCTCGAGTGGCTGGATGTGGCTGTATTACTATACAAAGAACGAACACAGTCAAGTATTTAGGAGTATATGTAGATCAAAACTTGAAGTGGAAAGAACACATCGACTTCATCGTAAAGAAACTTAGGAAACTAATATATATATTTTATCAGCTGAGAGACATACTATCAGTGAAAAATCGACGCATGGTGTACATGGCTTTGGCGGGGTCTATAATGAGGTACGGTATTCTAATCTGGGGGGGACTGTACGAGGAAAATATTAAAACATTGAAGGTCATACAAAACACATTATTAAAAATACTATTCAATAAAAATCACCTACACTCCACCCAACAATTATATGAAGAAACGAATATATTAAGTGTTAGACAGTTATACAGTTATAGATGCTTGATTTGGATGTATGAAAGAGAAAACATTGAATCGCAAACTAATACGCACAACATAGATACAAGATTTGCCGACTACCCGAGAGCTCCATTCCTCCGTAGGTCTGGATATCAAAGATTTATGATATATTACGGACCGAAATTGTTCAACTCACTGCAGCCTGAAATTAAAATCATAAAAAATAAAATAAAGTACAAAAAAAGTATACTTGGATATATATTCGCCAATTACACTCGAATAAATAACACATTTCAACAGTTATAGACATGTGTGATGAACTGTCAGTGGCTCGACTCTCTTCCTCACATCAAAATAAAGTCAGAAATTGTCACTACAAAATAATATAGAATAAATTAAGACATTTCCCAAACACAAACTTTGTTTAGCTGGGAAATAAATAGTACTTGTTAAAATTATATTGTTGTGAATGAATGAATTGCAATAAACAATAAACAATAAACAATAAACAATAAACAGTCCCAAGAGATTAACTGAAACATAACAGAATTTTAAGGTTAGTTATTTTATTAAGGCTTGGTAATCGCCTCGCTTGTCTGGGCTGCTGAGCCGTGCCAGCCATCGAGTGATCTGTATGCCGATTCGTCAGGGAGGAAATGATACAGGGATTTGGTAGCGATTTTCATTGTCAAACATATAATGTTTGACAACTCGTTTCCTGTTAACTTGCATATTTAATTATCGATTAATAGTCAAGACCCAATTCGTTACAATATGAAAATAAACATGTGACGAATTTCACAATTTTTGATGACTTTTCAGCTGATTCACTGAGCTTCAGAAAATTCGTACATGTTATTTGACTCGAAATGACCATTTAAGAAACCAATAAGCACTGCGTATCTAGAACTTGATAATTTCCAGAAATCTTCCAAAAGAAACTCATTAATAATTATACTATTATAATATAATAGTATAGTAATAACTAATATATATATTATACAGGGTGATCCCGAAATGGCGGACACGAACAGCACCACATACCCAGATAGATGTTACCATGGAAACATATGAAATGAAAACACAACAAAAGCTCAAAACAATCATCGTTGGGCGGATACAAATTCGATAATATTATTCAAAATCTCGAATTCGAACAACCATGCCACATTGAAAAAATTTGTTAAATTCGGAGAATAGGTAAACTTTGAATGCCCGTATACTTCCGTGCCCGATAATAAAAAAAAATAGAAAGCAAACACTATATTGTACTTAACAGTTATGTCCAATCATGTGTTTTTGCCAGTGGAGGTTATTGTTTAAATTTGACTGCCATTTTGATTTCAATTTTAGAAAAAGGACACCCTATATCTCGCTAATGAAGCCGAGGAAACCATTTTTGTTTTAAATTTACAATCTTTCTGAACATCCTCTACAACACCCTGTATACCGTGTCCGCCATTTCGGGATCACCCTGTATACAGCAGGGTGAGTCCCCTAAGATGGAAAGCTCGATAACACCTACACCATTAAAGATACCGAAATGAACCAAAAAGTGCTGTAAATGGGAGGGTAAAGCAAGTACAGTTTGTAAAATTATTTTCAGATATACAGGATGGCCCAATATCGCTGTACGCCATACAACTTTGTTATTTTAAATAAGACACCCTCTATATTATTACATTTTTTGAATATTATTTGAGAAAAGTCTAAAAGAATGGTTTGTAAAGTTGAAGTTTGTAAGAAGCAATTTATGAGTTATATTATAAACAAATGAAATTCGCGATTTTCCATTTTCAAAGCAGCTTATATTTAAAACGGCTCGAGATATGGGAAAACGGCTTGCATGTCCCTATCTTAAATTTTCATCCGGTGTCCTATTGGATGGATGAAATTTTTATACAGATAGTGGCAAAAAATTTGATTATTTTTATCACCCGGTATAAAAATTTCAGCTACATGATAGGATACCAAATGAAAAATTAAGATAGGAACATGTAAGCCGTTTTCCTCTTCTATCTTGAGCTGTTTTTTAGAAAAACTGCTTTGAAAATGGAGAATCGCGAATTTAATTTGTTTATAACTCATAAATTGCTCATTACAAACTTAAACTTTACAAACCATTCTTTTTGACTTTTCTCAAACAATATGCAAATGTTATAATATAGAGGGTGTCTTATTTAAAATAACAAAGTTGTATGGCGTACAGCGATATTGAGCCATCCTGTGTATCTGAAAATAATTTTACAAACTGCACTTTACCCTCCCATTTACAGCACTTTTTGGTTCATTTCGATATCTTTAATGGTATATAGGTGTAATCGAGTTTTCCATCTTACGGGACTCACCCTGTATACTAATATAATTCATTCATAAAATAAAAATAGGAATGGTAGATATAATAGTATAGTAGGATTAACTTTAAAAAGTCAGATGTGACGTCTTACTAACCGTCCGAATTAATATTTTTAATTCACCAGAAAATGTCAAACAGTTAATTGTCAAGTTGTGAACGAGCGTAATTATTATTGAAGGAATCATTCAAAAAATGAATTGAACCGCTTACGTCAGTTTGAGAGCCACTGACAACTACATAAAATTTATTCACGTAATGACATTCTATCCTCTGTGTTGTGCATTTAATTATCATTCAAAACCAATGTTGACGTATGCTTATTTATGCGGGATGGAGTGTTTAGACAAACTGGACGGTTACTATAAAAACACGTACATGAAACAAAATAAATCGAACTATCAAAAGGATGTGTATTCTTAATCGATACGTATGACTTTTTAGACTTTATTGGACTATACCTAACGTTATATTAACATACCTGAAATGACAGCCAAGTAAGTAGAGTAAGATGAAGTTTTCATTATAGTCTTTCTATGAATAAAATGTGTTTCCAGATGCGGTATGGGTCTATAATAATTTCTGTATTTGACAATATTACCAAATGATGATTTATTCCAAAATTCTAGTATCGTGGTAGGTAACAGTTCAAACTAGTCCAGTTATTTTAATCACTATGATATTTCAATTTCGGCACTATATATTAGGATAAAAGCTATCTTTTCTTTAAAATGGATAGGTACCTATTGAAGTTTACAATGTAACGAAATATCAATAATGCAGATTTTAACAAAATAGAACTATATGTAAGAGATCTTGGGTTTTGCCACGATAATAAAAACCCATCCACATGTCTGCAACCGGTTTATTTTTTAGACACTAGCAAAGTATTACAACCTGTTTTTAGGATTCACCTACAAAAATAAATATGAAGAAAAGAAAGAAAGGTGGTCTAATATAGGAGTGTTTCACCGCAGGAAAAACAATGAGCGACGACAGGAAAAACATAGCGATACGTCAACGCAAAATCTTTCACAGCTATCACTATCAGTATACCTACTCGGTATGTAGGTCGTACCTACGTTATGTGCACATGAAAATTGAAAGATTCAGGTTGTGTTAGTTAAGCCGATCTACAAGATTTTTGTTAAATTTTTTCCAGAAAAATTAAATTTTTTTTCTTAATATTTCAAAAATTAACAATCGTAGGTACTGTTAGGAAAGAAGTAATAATTTTAGGTGTTCATATACATATAACTGACACCGTTTCTCTACTAAGGACATTTATAGAGGTACCTACATATTTAGTTATTTACTAGTTAAGTAAATAATGAGCCAAATTTACCTGCTAATTAATCAAATTCACTATGCGACCTAATTATTATTATACTTATTTTCAAAAAGACGTCATTTCCGTTCGTAAATAATGTTTGGAATTAATGTCAGGCAACATGATTGGCATTTTTCAAAACTTATAATAATAAAGCACTGTGCATTGAATAAAGATTTACAGCTATGCAATCATAGGTACCTTATCTTTATCTTTTAAAAAATGTGTTTTCTCCTCATTTTATTTCAGTAAAAGCCAAAACTTATTTATGTTCACATGGTCAAAATTACTCTTCCTATAATGACTTCTGATAATCAAGCACCCAGCCCAAACCGCTAATGCTAGTTATACAGAACTATGAAATATGTTAATATTTAGTTGCTTTTTATAAAAAGGGCACCCACTGAAATTATCCACTTTATATAAATTAATAAACAAAATTAAATGCAAATACCGGCCACGATATTTGAAAAACAAGTTTTTTCGTAAAATTAAGTTTCGCTTAATCTATTTAATTAGTACTTACCGCCAAATCGGGTGAAAATTTTACAAATCTGACAAAAGTTTTGGAAAGGTGAAGGACGTAAAGGTCAAGCAGTGGTCCAGAGATCCAATGCAGAGTCAGAAGCAGCAGTTCACCTTCCCAAGACTGAGGTGGCTGTACCAATGCCGGATATAGAGAGAAGGGGCTCAAGAAAAAACAGGAAAAGAAGCAGGAAAAAATTTTTTGATGCTCCCAGAAATTTTCAGTTGAAAGATTGCGTGACTTTGAACTATAAAAAAATTCCCCTGCGGCGCTGTTTGTCTCCTCGAACTCATGAACTTACAAGTCACATAAGGGGGTCCCTAACGGTCATTATGAGTTCATGACTCATTATGAGATAAAACACAGTTAGCCGAAGGAGCCAGTCCGATGTAGCGTAGCCAGAATTTTGTTATGGGGGGGAGGGGTTATGGATTTCACTACTGTATAAAATTATGAAAGAAAATTTTAATGAGGTCTATGATAAAAGCGCTCCAAAGAAGCGCCACAGAATTTTTTTCAATGTTCAAGGTCACTAAATTTCCTAGTCGTTGAAAATTTACTATAGGTACGTGAAAAAAAAATCGAAAACAATTTTTGAGCTCACGCAACTTTACAGGATGTCCCGTAATATGTGAGCAATCTCCCGGATTAGAGTAAATTAAGTGAAAAAAAAAATCCATACGTTTATTCCTACGAGGCACCCCTGGAAATATAATACCCCTTTAAGTTAAGGGTTTGAAATCTATTTTTGCAATAACTTTTTGATTAGTTGGTCGATTGTTGAAATTTGGCAGTGTTATTGTGGTATAAAGGAGCTCATTTAACCCCAAGAAGGTTAAAATTGTCGAGTCCAGTGGCGTCTCGGGAGGCACCCCCACTAGTATTATTGTAAAGAAAAAAGGCGCCACTGACTTTTTTTCAGATTTAACAACTAATAATACAACTTTTTTGTATCTTGAATTTATTTTGTATCTGCTTAGTTTTGGGATAAATAAATAGAATTCACTTAATTGCATATAGGTACCTGGACCACTCAAAAAAACATGGAGAAATGGTTCATAATATTACTTCAACATTAGAAAGTTTGTGTTTTGCTTTCTTATCGGCAGCGGTTCAAAATCTCACTCACCCAAACGCCTCTCACATTGTCAGTACACTTAATCAGCTCCCAAACACTCACCCCGGAGCAGGAAAAAGACGTGTCGTCCGCAGAGATCACAACCCCACACTTCTCGTCCATATAATATAGTAGGTAACAAAGGTCATTGATATATACAGTGTGACCCATTTGTTCTTGAAACACCCTGTAGAATCTTAATTTATGGTGCGATTTTAAAGAAATTTCTTTTAAATCATAGAGCTTGATAAACTATATTTTGGGAGCAAAAAGCGTCTCATTCCTACAATATCCAGGGCCTACTAGATCAGTGTTTACTTGTAAAATCTCAAAAATTCATATTAGCGATTTTTTTAGAAAAAAACTGTGCACGCTACTGGATTCACCAGCCCTCAAAACGGTACTGTACTAAATTTTATTGGAAATGTCAGAGTAATAAGGATCTTGAGGTTATTTTAGAAATTCATAATAGAACTCCGAATTTTCATTAATTTATTCGAAAAGGTCAAGAGAGACAAAATAGAAATTGTACGTCTAGTTGGTGATAATGTAGGTACTTTAATGTTTTAATTATAATTTTTTATTTATCTTTTTTTTTATTTTATTTTTATTTTTGTTTTCACTTTTTTTTTCTTTTTTTTATTTTAATTTTTACTTATGATAGCTTTTGACCTTTTTCAAATTAATTTATGAAAATTCGGAGTATTATTATGAATTTCTAAAATAACTACAATATCCTTTTTACTCTGACATTTTCAATAAAATTTAGAATACAGTACCGTTTTGAGGGCTGGTGAATCCCGTGGCGTGCCCAGTTTTTTTCTAAAAAAATCGCTAATATGAATTTTTGAGATTTTACAAGTAAACACTGATCTAGTAGGCCCTGGATTTTGTAGGAATGAGACGCTTTTTGCTCCCAAAATATAGTTTATCAAGCTCTATGATTTAAAAGAAATTTCTTTAAAATCGCACCATAAATTAAGATTCTACAGGGTGTTTCAAGAACAAATGGGTCACACTGTATATATACAGGGTGTCTGCTTAAGGCTGGCCACCGGCTATATCTCGGAAACTAATAGGCCTATGACCTCAAAATAAAAAATTTCCAGACATAAATGATCACGAGAAATTCTACGAAAATATTTTCAAGATGGCCGCACTTCCGGAATACCGGAAATTGACACCTACTTCGTTATTTTAATGGAAACACCCTGTAAAATATTATGTTTTTTAAATGTCTGAAGAAATCGAATACAGGTGGTTTTAACCAATGGAATTTAGATTGAGCGGTTTATGAGTTATAAACAAGTGAAAATCGAAAATTTTCAACTACAAAGCAGTCTAGAACTGGAACGGCTCAAGATATCTAAAAACGGTTTATATGTCCTATCTTAACTTTTCACATAGTATCCTTCTATGTGGTTTAAATTTTAATACAGGGTGATAAAAAATCGGATAATTTTCATCACCCTGTATTAAAATTTACTCCACATACTGGGATAAAATGTGAAAAGTTAGGATAGGGACATGTAAACCGTTTTTGGATATCTTGAGCCGTTCTTATTCTAGACTGCTTTGAAGTTTAAAATTTTCGATTTTCACTTGTTTATAACTAATAAACCGCTCAATCTAAATTCCAATGGTGAAAACCACCTGTATTCGATTTTTTCAGACATTTAAAAAATATAATAATATACAGGGTGTTCCTGTTAAAATAACGAAGTAGGTGTCAACTTCCGGTATTTCCGGAAGTGCGGCCATCTTGAAAATATTTTCATTGAATTTCTCGTGATCACTTATGTCTGGAAATTTTTTATTTTGAGGTTCTAGGCCCATTAGTTTCCGAGATATAGCCGGTAGGCAGCCTTAAGCAGACACCCTGTATATAACGAACAGGTAGCGGTCCCAGAACAGAGCCCTGAGGAACACCATATATTAATTTTTTTTTAACCTGGACTCATTCCCACCCATACAAACAGACTGTTGTCTCTAAATGGCTCAATTAGGATTCAAACAAACTCAAAGGCACACCTCTCACGTCATAACATTCAATATACTTCTGTTATATATCAAGATCCTTGGGGGACACAGTCAAAGGCCTTCGAACGATCGCACACAGTCAACATTGAATGTTTATACGCTCCTCCAAGCCCTGCACCACGCTCTCCATGACCTCCAGAAGAGCCCTGACTGTCGACTTATTTTTACGAAACCCAAATTGGGCAGGATGTAATAATTTAAACTTTTCAAAATAGTCGCATTTTTTGTGTAGAGGAAAAATTTTCCCAAACTTGAAGCATCCAGAAAAATTCCCCAAGTAAAACAGTTATTAATTAAATATGCAAGTGGCTCAACCAATACATCGACCGACGACCCCTTTGAAAATATATCACTCAGGCCGTAGAAGTCACCCGCCGAAGATCTCTTCAATAGTCATTACGTCATGTAAGTACTTTTTTTATAGTGATCACTCACTGCAGAAAAAAGTTAAAATTTACCGGAGGTAGATACTTCAAAAAGTCACAACTCTGAGCAGAGGTATAAGTAGAAATATTATTCTTTATTATATTGGCAGCCACTTTTACTAGTATAAGACTTCCTAGCATTAGGAGTGGGTTTTCTGTTTCACTCAAAAATTTACCAGCCTCCAACAAGCCTTGCTTTTGTTGGCTGAATTACACAGATATGAATCATAGGCATCTCAACTCCCCGTAAAGAGATCACCCCCCGAGGATCCCCTCCAACATCACATTATGACTTTCAACAATGATCAAGCGCTGTCGTTTTCTTGTCAGTTCCTGATTAGAAACAGTCTTTCTTGTCGTCATTATTCCACCTCGAAAAAGGAGTTTCCAATAAAACATGAACAGAATCAAGCATGGGAAATGATAAACGACTAATATTGAAAAAAAGGAAAAAGTGGCTACGAACGCATACTAAAGAGCACATAATATATGAGTTATAAACAAATGAAAATCGAACATTTTTAATTTTCAAATCATAAGCAGCTTATATTAGATTGAAAACGGCTCGAGATATGGGAAAACGGCTTACATGTCCCTTATCTTAACTTTTCATGCGGTATCCTAATAATTGGGGGCGGTGGACGAAATTTTTATACAGTGTGGTGAAAAATTTGATAATTTTCATGCCACCAAACCATTCTTTTTTATTTTTCTCAAACAATATGAAATTGTAATAACATACAGGATGTCCTCTATTTCAAATAACCGATTTGACAATGGCGTAAAACAGATATTATTGGGCCACTTGTATACCCGGAAATAATTTTACAAACTGCACTTTGTCCTCCCGTTTGCAGCACTTTTTGGTGCATTTTGATATCTTTAATGGTACCGGTGTAATCGAGCTTTCCAACTTTGGTGACTCATCCTGCGTATCGCCAAAAATCTGAAAAAAAACGCGCTAATAATAGTCACGCCTTCCATTTTCCGACACATATGTTTTGAAACACCCTCCTGTAGTGTATAAACCAAACCTTCAATTTCTAAAGAATAATTAACTATAATAACACTAATAGACTACACTTTACACTCGCTTTACATTAAATTTGAGTTTAGCGCATTTGAAATGTGATGAGAGAATAGTTTTGTCAGAAATAAATTAATAGAGCAATTGGGTACGCAACTCTATAATCCCGGAATCTGTATTAAGGGTAGTCTATAGTTTCAACGATATTACCTTTTTTATTTTCGGTTTCTGCTTTTCTCATAGACAAATAAAATTAAATAATCGTCAGGTTGTGTAATAATAATAATTATTGTTATTGTAAATAAAACCGTTATAAAAAAAAACTATTGTAGGTATTTAAGGAACAAATAAATGAATCATTAGAAAACGTGAATAGAGAAAGAGTTATTCGGGTTGCGTGCCATAGAAGAAAAATTTCCGAGGTAGGTTACCTAAGGATCCTGGTTACCTATACCTACTTACTAAGGTATATACATATACAGGGTGGTTAACAACTCGATGCTCACCCTTGGGATCTCGGAAACGATAAAAGATACAGGGTGGGTTAAATTAGAGAAAAGTTGCACAATTTCATGCCTATTAAGAATCTGAAACAAAATTTACTGAAACTTCAGGCGTTGCTGAAATATCCTGAAAAAGCTGAAAATCCCAGAGGGTTTCCATAGTCGACTTTTGTTTTTCTTATGACCGCGATATTGTTTTTTTTTTATGTCGTATAAAAAATCAAGGACACAAAAGTATATCACATTAAAAAAAACAATTTCTTAAAAATTGTATTCTTGTTTTTTCGAAAATAAATATACCTAACCTTTCTTTAACTGAATGACATAGAAAACCAAAAGAAAAGCAATATGTCACTTCGCGAAGTCAGATATCGACATATCATTCGGTGAAATAATTTTCTTTTTTTTTCAAAAAAATAATAAAAATTTTATGAATTTTTTTTTAATGATTTTTTGTTTCTTTGATTTTTTTATTGTTGAATGACATGATAAAACTATATGACGACCATGCAAAAGAAAGACAAAAATTGACCATGAAAACTGTGATCTAGTCGGCTGTGAAAATTTTGGAAGTGTCAAATTGATGACTCCTTTATTACGACTTATATAAACCTACAAAAATAATTAATTTCTTTTCAATAATAAAAAAGATATGATGAAAATAAGAAATCTCGATTTTTTTGTTTTTTCAAGATATCTCAACAACGCCTGGAGTTTCCATAAATTTTGTTTCAGATTCTTAATAAGCATAAAATTGTGCAACTGCGTTCTCTAATTTAACCGACCCTGCTGTATCTTTTCTGTTTCCGAGATCCCAATGGTGAGCATCAAATTGTTAACCACCCCCTGTATACCAATTAACAGTCTACACACAATCACATACAGATCTGGTAAAAAAAGAAAGTTAGGCAGGTAAGATACTGGGTGTTTAATTTTTTACCAGTGTCATTTACGAGGCGTTAGAGAATCGCAAGAAATGTGGGTTTTTCTCACAAAATATTTTTCAGGAAGACATAATAACGGAGGTAGGAAGTGTTCAATTAATTTGTGTTTGTTTTAGACATAATAAAATTTGAACAATAAAAATTATAACAATCTGATTTTTTTAGAAAAGGAGGGAGCTTCGGTCAACAATCTGCTTTCTCTGGTGAAACAGTGGAATTGTGTGTTTGCAACTTTCAACAGACAATATGTTATACGAATCAAACGAGAAAAGTTTATTCCTGGTGGAAAATCAGAAAATTAATGGAACCTCTTGAAAATGATTGCCTTAAAAGATCTTCTACCTACATAATTATTATAGTGGATATGATTTAAAAAATATTCGAACTGACTAAAAAGCCACCCTAGAAGGCTAAAAAACTACCCCATACATCCTGGTACAATTTATTTAATTAAATAAATAGGTTTTTTTTCGTCTTTTGAGAAGTTTGGAACGCTTAAATGTAGGTAGGAACTATACCTCATTAGGAAATTGTTAAAATGCTTCAAATGATGAAAATTGCTTATTTTTGCGAGTGTTTAGGTATTTAAGTAATTGCTCAAAATTTTGTTCTTGCGCCTCCAAACAAATATGAGCTCGACGCACAATTTTGTTCTGCACTCGCTGTTCGCTGTAGCATTTGAGGCGTTACGGTGGCAGCATCAGCATTTCGAATTCTCACTATTAGGTTTGCTCATTTTGCGCAAGAGTGCGATAAAGAAGTGCGTTTTGATTACTTGATGTGACCCCTAAAGAAAAAATCTAGTGGGGTGAGATCTGGGGACCGCGCTGGCCAATGTACTGGTCTATTGCGACCTTCTTCTTGGGTATTGTTCATCTTGCCTGGTTCTCACTGGACCAGCAAAAGAACTGGGGCACCGCCCACCTTCGTTCCTGTCGATCGCCGTTCAGAAATTCCAGGAAATTCTCTTCATTATTAACCTTTGCGGCTATATTATAGGTCCCAGAAGCTCATTTCCCAGAATCCCAGCCCACACATTAAAGCCAACACGCTGGTTAAAGAAACCATCCCGAGAAAAATTTGCTTCGCCGGTCCACAACACACGAGAAGTGAAGGCGTGCCCTGCTTCTACTTGTCGCAACAACCAATGGCAGAAGTGACTCGCGGTTCAAAATCCTAGGGTGAAAGAGCCTGCACATTGTAGTGACTGTAGTGGTAAAGGTGATTGCTCTCACCACCCATCAGTGATAAACTTATGAGTAGAGGAAACGTGATACCCCTACTTCCGCTGCTATACAGGGTGTTCAGGTATGAGTGTAAAAGCTACACGTGGCGACCTTCCTTGGACTATTTTGAGTAAACAATCTTAATACAATAATGCTCTAAACCTCTTCACGGTGCCACACGAGGTCATCAAAGTTAGAAATTCTGGATCATAAATTATTGAACTTCTACCTATTTCCTTTTGCAATTACGGTTAACATATTCAAAGACTTTTGCAAAGTCTTATTTCATTTAATTTTCGTAACAGCAGTGCAACTTTTTTAACATTTCTTAAAGTGCTTTTTTTGTCACGAAAATTAAATGAAATAAGACTTTGAAAATGTCAGCCGTAACTGCAAAAGAAAATAGATGAAGTTCAATAATATGCATATTTGTGACCCAGAATTTCTAACTTTGATGACCTCGTGTGGCACCGTGAAGAGGGTTAGAGCATTATTGTATTAAGATTTTTTGCTCAAAATAGTCCAAGGAAGGTCGCCACGTGTAGCTTTTACACTCATAGCTGGACATCCTGTAGGTATATAGGCTGCTTGTTTGAAAAAACATCCTCTTGCAAAATTTCCAACAGTACTTCCTCTATCTGAGGCGTCAACGCATCAGAACGCGGGCGACCGAGGTCTACTTACACCTCCATTTGGAATTAAATGACCAGTCTCTCGCAACCTTCCTTCCAATATCCTGATGACGTTACCATTTGGATGACTGCGAATTGGGAATCTTGGGGCATAGACCCTTGCGGCCTCATGGGCATTCTCATGGCATTCACCCAAAGATCAACACCGTATCTATGTAATCACGATTTGTGTACATTTTTCTCGTAATAATTATCAGGAAAATTACGATTTTTTATTGACAGTTTTGATCACTGTTGAAGCATATTTTAACAGTACTTTGACCCGTTCACAAATTCTCGCGAACCACTAACGGTTAGAAAACATGTTGCCAAATGGATTTTCAAAGAATCTTGATAAAAAAAATTAGACATTTGGAATGAAATTGAAGAGAAAATGTAAAGGTTTGAGGGATTTTCTAATCAAAAATAAGTCCTCAACGTTGCCTCTTCATATCGCAGTCAATTGGATTTTTAAAATGGTTTTTTCTGGTCTCCGATGATGCGAGGATCCCCACAACGTACTGCAGAGCTTTTCCGTCATTCTTAGGACACCCTGCATATGAATGCAGACTTCCCGTCTATCAAGAAAAAATCAAATCATAAATTCTGCTGTTGCAATTTTAGGAACAATTTAAGAAAATATTATAGCAAATAAATGCAGTTTTTTTGGCTTTAAATCTAAATAAAATAAAGCGCAAAAGTATAATACGTAAAGAGAAAATTTGTGCCTTCTAGGCACGAAAAGACACGAAATTTGCAAACATTTTGTGCAATTAAAATTGTAGGGAATAATTTCCCTACAGTTGTAGAGAAAAATATTGGCTCTTTTGATTATTATAACGTTAATAAAATAAAATAAAAACTCCAACAATCGTTTCGTCATTTTTTTTAATCCTAATCGCCCTTTTGATAGTTCGATTTTCTGCCAACAGAACGCTTTTTAAAGGCTGACCGGATTTTGAAAGTTATGTTTTTATTCTCAGGATATCAACAGCGCTCTGCAATAAAAAAAAACCTTCTTGCGCATCGATCACACAAAGTGTGTATTTTTATGTGTGGATTCAATTTTGAATATTTTCACCCCAAAATTTTCCATAGTCAGGTTCAGGTGATATTAACGTAGTGACTTACTGTGAAAATTTCATTTCATTTCGTTTGAAAATGTGCCATAACACGGCCATAGAAATTTAGCAAGTTTTCCCGTTTTCCTATACACACCACTGGGCTAATTTTATTTAAAAAATGCACTTTTTTACACTACCTTTAAATTCGGAAAAAGTAACAGGGGAGTGTGGAAAATCGAAAATTTCAAATGTAAGAAAAAATAAACATGGTGAGAAAAAAATCAAAGAAATGCGCCATTTTTCTTATTTGCTTCTTGAAAATTTTGAAGGTTAAAGGTTATAAGTACAGTGTTGTCTACTGTAAAAAAAATTACACGCATTAAATTAAATAAAAGTTCAAAAGATATAAAAATTAGGAATTTATTGGAATACTCTAAACACCGTCACGACTACGCCAATGTCTCGGTCTTGGGAATCGGTAATCGGTGCGTAAGTATACTCAACAGCAAAAGCATTCTGCGTTGAGGTAGACTTATTTCCCAGAAACGCGACACAAACGAGTTACCTACCATTTGAACACCTAAATAGCAGAATAACTTTTACATTTTTTTATAAAAAGTAAATACCAACCAACCGGTCTACATACTCGTATATACCTAACATCAACATCACAGCACAAAAATACCGATAAAACTCAAACGTGACTTAAATGAAGAATCAAAGTACTTATACCTCCAATCTGTTATGAGTAGGTATAATACCGAAATGAAATGGAAATGAAATAGGTATGTAAATGTAAATGCAACATAGAGACATATTTGAGCCCGGAATAAATTATTTCAATTAGAAGGAAGTGCTGATTAAAATTAAAGCATCTTCCTGGAAGCGTCATATTATTGTAGGTAGAGAGAATAATAATGCGTTGAAAATTTGTGGAATGTCGCTTACGTATCGTGCGCTGGTGCTGGAAATTTTTACACGAACTGTACATAGAGACCCGTACAGCATTTCAAAGAATTAGAAATAGGTCCTTGATCCTTGATCAGGTAAATTTCGTTTTCTAAGGGTTGTAACGTTCCTAATGTATCCTGCATTGATAGAGATAGAAGTAAAACGGCAAAAAATATATTATACCTACCTACCTTCAGAGACATCATGGTTGATTTTTTCCACGAAGAGAACTCGAATAAATAGCTAAATATAGGTAGGCATAGGTAACATTGTATATGCCTAACATATGGCCCATATGTCTTTTTGCCTCTTCACATTATAAATAGGTATAAGTTAGAGGGCTTCAAAGCTATGGGGAAATACCTATACGACTGTTTTTGTGCTCTTAACGACAACGTTCTATTATTAGGTTTAAAAATACGAAAAAAAAATTACAAAAAATGTGCAACCGTTTTTATTAGTACAGATTATGAACGTTATTAGATTATTTTTCGCTCTTGTAAATTGACCAAGATATGAAAGAGGTAAAAGTTGAGGACCCATGTTTTTTTAATTATTAATAAAATAGAGTTTAATAATAATTGTCTTAAATAGTGCTTATGACCTCTTGTTTTAAATAGTAATGAATAAATAATTTTATTGTAAAGCACAGTTTTTACATTTGTGTAAAATGAAATTAACTTAAATTTCCGGTCAAATAAGTATACCGGTTTCGGGCTTTAACCCATCATCAGGTCAACTACATATGAGAAGTGCACGAGGAATAAAAATTAGTGGGAAACAAAAAAACTTTACTTAAACCCTTTTTTTAATATTAATTAGTGGGATTGATATTTAACTAATTTTCAATCCTCAATTCTATTAAAAAGTGAAAATATTTTAAGTAAAAGTGGTACGTCCCCAATTTATGTTTCATTCTATCGACGTATAATTGTGACTTTATCGTCCCAAGTGGCACCCTACTTTTTTTCATTTTGCTTGTTATGTCCACTATTTTTTATTCCTCAGGTTTCAGTTGTCCTGATGATGGGTTTCTTTAAACCTGAAAAAGACAAATCGACAAGCTATATTTAATACAGATTAATACTCATTTGGGCGAAAGTTTTATCAATAAAAATGCGCAAGTGTGTTTTATTTATCATCAATATGCAAAGTCGACAAGGTAAGGGTTGTGAATATAAATTATTCAAAATAATATAATTTACTTCTTGCTCATCGTATAGGCTGTCAGTGTCACTGAATTTTACGTAGATATTATCTTGATTTTTTTATTTTCACTTGCTAAATAAAAATATTGTAGAATTTTTATTTTCATAGACGATGGACACAGAATAAGTTTGTGTCCTCGAATGGGGTTGAAAATAATTAAAAAAAAAATTATTTCTACCCGCTAAATCATGTCTTTAGTCTTCTCAGATTCGAAGTTGTGGCATGCGCAGCTAACGGCAACGGTCACTAAACTAAAAATCAAAGCCTTTTGTAAGGCCAATCAAAGCTTAGCCCACAAATATAGTAGAAAATATCAAAGACGAGAAGTGTACAAAAACTGGGTTCTGTGTCTCAAACGGTTCCTGAGATATCCTCAAATAACTCAAAACGCAAATAACACTTTTTTTGACACCCTGTATATCAAAAATTGTATATTTGCAGACCCAATAAGTTAATACGAACTTTTTTTATTAGAACGAGGCAGGGAATCACACCTTTCATTTTTTTTTAAACATCCTATAAGTACATAATGTATTATACAAGGGTGAACCATTAAGAATGGGAGATTATCTCAGAAACTAAGCGTCGTATACATTTTCAATAAAAAATTTCTTTCTTTAAAGGAAAGTGGCCCTAAAAAATCTTTGGAAAATAGTTTTGAGCTTCTAAAATTACCGCTAGGGGGCGTAACAACCCTGACCAAGTGAAAAATCTGGATTTTCTCTGTATTTTTCACCAATATGGTGTGTTTAAAATATGATCAGTGTAATGTCCAAGAAAAACTAAAAAAAAAACAAGTTATTTGGACATTACACTGATCATATAATTTCAACACACCATATTGGTGAAAAATCCAGAGAAAATCCAGATTTTTCACTTGGTCACGGTTGTTATGCCCTCTAGCGGTCATTTTAGAAGCTCAAAACTATTTTCCAATGATTTTTAAGGGCCACTTTCCTTCTAAAGAAATTTTTTACTGAAGCTGTAGGTACGTATGTACCTATAGGACGTTTCAAAAAAATGTGTCGGAAAATGAAAGGTGTGATTCCCTGCCTCGTTCCTAAGAAAAAAAGTTCGTATTAACTTGGGTCTGCAAATATACCATTTTTGATATAACAGGGTGCCAAAAAAAAAGAATCAGTTATTTGAGGATATCTCAGGAACCGTTTGAGACACAGAACCCAGTTTGTACACTTTTAGTATTTGATATTATCTACTTTTTGTGGGCTATTTATTTTTTTATGTGGCAGTGAAACAATAAGTGATAACAAAAATTATCAAAAACAAGTAGTAATGTTTTTGTCCAGAATAAAACATGTTGCCACTTTTATGTTTTTCATCATAAAATGCCGTTTTTCTCGAAAACAGTTCACATCAGTATTAAAGCTTTTGACCAAGAGCACCTTTTTTATGTGGATAACATTTACAGTTTAAAATATGCTTTCACACGGCCCATTTTCTGAATGTCCTATGAATTAGGGACAATAAATTTTGCAAAATTTTCAAGTAACCCTAAAATATCCACCACTGGCATATGAAAAAAAAATAGCTAGCATTAAAAAAGTAGCCAAAATCAATAGTAAGATGTGTAGAAAAATTCAGTTTTATATCTCAAACGGTTATCTCCAATAGGAATTTTTTTTCTCACAACGCGCCGAGGAATCAGATCTTTTATTTTCCGGCACATGTTTTGAAACACCTGTAGGTATACTTTACCGAAAAAAACTCAGCCTATACAGGGTGAGACGCGAGAACCTTCATAAATGGAAAAGTTACTGGACTAGAAGTCTGGAAATTTGTACAGTACACATAATTTGTATGATTTCATTTTTGACGAGCTTAATTAAAAAAAATTACAACCCCGCACCACTTCCGGTTATACCGTAAGTTTTGCCACCAAGCAACTTTAAAGATATCGGAGAACGGCTTACATGTCCCCTATAAACAGCTTTTTATTACATTTTTTGAGGCAATCTGAAAATGCAATAATTTACAGGATGTCCCGTTTAAAATAAGAAGGTTGATGGCAACTTCCGGTATAACCGTAAGTGGTGTGGGGTTGTAAATATTTTAGTTCAGCTCTTCATAATTGACATCAAACATGTACAAATTACTAGACTTCTACTCCCGCCCGATACTTCTCCATATGAAAATGACCTAAGTTTCTCGCGCTTCACCCTGTATATATACAGGATGAAGGCGTTATTTTCTGATGTTTTTTAATCAGACTTTAAAAAAATCTCTCTCAAGAATCACAAAACAAAGAACGGTGATATTCTGTCACTATTCTACCAAGGACTTTTAAGCACACAAAAAAACAGATAGGTAGGTAAATAAAAAAAAACATAAAAAACACATAAAAAAACTGAAAGAATAAAAGAAGAGATTAGATATACAGGGTGTCCGGTAAGTACCTCCTAATCTCTCGGGAGCATACAGGGGAGGTCAAAAAAAACCTAGTCTGTCATAAAAAAAAAATTCCTAAAGTGTCCCCAAACGGAGATATGGAGCCCTAAAAGGGTGCCCCGCAATTTACTTTTTTGGCTCTAACTTTTGAACCGACCTGTATAATTGGATGGAATTTAAACATTTTATAGACGCCACAGAGAGCCATCAGGCCATATTAAAGTCGATGTTTGACGTCGTCAGGGAAGTCAGGAACGAACTTACCATCATACTCGTTGGTCAAAATTTTGACAGGTGTCACTTTACAGAGCTAAAAACTATTTTTTTGAATAGTCTAATACTTCATCTTTAAAAAAGGTGCTCTTAATTTATTTCGGTAAAACTGACCGTTTTCGAGATAAATCGGTTTTCAAGTATGCGAAACACTCAAAAGTTACTAATGCTAAACACAAACAGGTAAAAATCAGGTTCTTATTGATAAACCTACCTACATAATGGATTGCTATTGACGGAACTTGATCAAAATTCGCATAAAAGTCGATTTATCTTGAGAACCGCTAGTTTTATCGAAATAAATTAAGAGTACCTTTTGTGAAGATGAATGACCAGCGTATTTAAAAAATAAGTTTTCAGCTCTGTAAAATGACACCTGTCAAAACTTTGACACAATGAGTGTGGTGGTAAGTCCGTTCCTGACTTCCTTTAGGACGTCAAACATCCACTCTGATATGGCTTAATGAGTCTTTATGGCCTCTATAAAAAAATTAAAATTTCATCAAATTATACAGGTCGGTTCAAAAGTTAGAGCCAAAAAAGTAAATCTTAGGGTACCATTTTGGGGCTCTGTATCTCCGTTTAGGGACACTTTAGGAATGTTTTTTTTATGACAGACTAGGTTTATTTTGACCTCCCCTGTATGCTCCCGAGAGATTAGGAGGTACTTACCGGACACCCTGTATTTTATAAACAAACATTAGCCCTAACTATTCCCATGCACAGTCAAATTAAATTAATGCATAAATTTTTGATAATCTTATAGAAATTTCAACATTAGAAGTTTTATTAGAAATTTTACGTTAGGTTTAACCTCTTTTGGCCTTAGAAAATTATCGTTCAACAAGAAATTCCGCCTCTTTCGTACTTTGGCTTCAATACATTATTGCGAAATAACTATAGTCATAAATGAAAACAAATTCTATAAACGCAAAGATGAAATTTGAAATATTTATAATTTTATTTTTAATAATTATGTGAGCGAAATAATTTCGTAACAATCAACAAATTAAACAATAATAATTATAAAAACATATTTAAATCTAATGAAAAAAAAATGAAATTTAACTTTAATTAATTACTTACATATACAGGGTGTCAATTTGAAAACTTGCCACTCCCTTGAAAAATGTTTCTCAAAGAAATCCCAAAACAGGTAAACTTTTTTCATTTAATTTATGTTCTATTGACGTAAAAAATATACAGGCTGTTCCTTGACTCAGTAATGACGACATTGTCATTTTTTTTTTTTAAGTGGGACACCCTTTTCATCAATAAATTTTCAGATTGTCTGAGAAAATATGTGGATTAAATTTTTGTACAGGGTGACTAAAAATAATTTCAATCACTCTGTACTCTGTATAATAATTTCATTTACACAATAGGATAACGCTTTAAAAGTTAATAATAGAGACATGTAATGTTTTTCGATATCTTGAGCCGTTTTCAAAACAAGCTGCTTTGAATATGAAAAACTGTTATTTTCACTGGTTTATAACTCCTAAGGCTACTCAGTTTGAACTTAAACTGTCAAAATCATTCATAGTTACTTAATTTTCTCAGACAATCTGAAAATGTATTAATATACAGGGTCTTGCATTAAAAAAAAATAGACAAATGTCGTCATTCCTGACTCAAGAAACTCAAGTATAAATTTTTTTACGTCAATAGAAAATTAATAATAGTCAATAATCAAATTAAATTTAAAAATTTACCTGTTTCGGGATTTCTTTGAGAAACATGTTTTAAGGGAGAATTCGGGGGTGCATGGCAAGTTTTCAAATTGACACT
The DNA here is from genome assembly GCA_910589415.1 of Malachius bipustulatus. Lineage (NCBI taxonomy): Eukaryota > Metazoa > Arthropoda > Insecta > Coleoptera > Melyridae > Malachius > Malachius bipustulatus. The sequence continues at coordinate 25,934,411 of OU342635.1, forward strand.
CTGTATATTCATATTAACTTGCATGGACGGTCAAAAACAGGTGGATCCAACCTTATAGGTAACGAGGGAGGACCATTAGGTATTATTCTAATAAGGCTTTTAATTTGATTAAAACGATTATTCTCTTCTGGAAAGTTTTTTTTTTACTTCATAGCCTTTTTTTATTTCTAATATTATTTACAATATTGAGGACACCATTAGGACTCCCCTAAATTACTTTTTGCAGATGATTTTGAATACCCTTTTGTTTCTTATTTTTTTCGCATAAACTCTTTAGAGATAAATAGTTGATTAAATTACAAAAAGATGCCCTATTTTGTGGAAATCTCAAATCCGTGATGACATACAAGATATCTGTCACCGTTCCTGAAACATCCTGAAAAAAATGAATAAACACTCCAATTTTTTATTTTTTCAATAACTCCTGTCTCATTTGAATTTTCCATTTGAAAGTTGATGTATTGACATTCTTTGTCATTCTTCATTTATTGGTGTAACTTGATTGTTTTTACGCCTACTAAGTTTTGAAGATGATAGTCAAATTTTGTTTTCCTTACGGGCGTCATAATGAATTTTTCTTTCAAAAATTATCTGTCAAGTAATATGTTAGATGTTTTTATAGCAGAGCAGAAACGTCAGATACAAGTGACAGTTTTTATTTCAACGTTATACAGTGTGACCCATTTGTTCTTGAAACACCCTGTATAATCTTAATTTATGGTGCGATTTTAAAGGGATTTCTTTTGAATCATAGAGCTTGATAAACTATATTTTGGGAGCAAAAAGCGTCTCTTTCCTACAAAATTCAAGGCCTACTAGATCAGTGTGTACTAGTAAAATCTCAAAATTTCATATTTATCAAAAGAAATCCTTTTAAAATCGCACCAAAACTAAAATTATACAGGGTGTTTCAAGAACAAATGGGTCACACTGTATGTTATATACAATATGAAAGCAAGCATAATTATGGTGATAATTATTTTTTTGTCACGTTTACCATTTAATACATTATTAATTATTAATTAGTTATACATTATAAATTCCAAGAGGAATTTTTTTTTAAGAAATTAGGAGCTTCCTGTTTATAATAAGCAATATTCAACGGTTGAGCTATCAGCAAAATGAGACTTTTTCCACAAAAAGAGGTATATGATAGCTCCACTAACAGTTCTTGAAGAAATTCAAGATCCAAATTTTTCGGATGAGTTTTTATAGCCCTTGGACTATTAGGTACTATTGTATAACTAAAGGCGATTGTTTTTTTTTAAGATTAATATTATGCTTGATTTTGACAAGAATCCTTGCAGAGAACACTGCAGTTTACTTAATTATTTCTTAACGGTTTGTGATGGTTTAGTAAAACACCACTTGATAATTAGGTATTTACTTGGGAAGACCGCATACAATGAATATTTAACAGTAAGGTACCTTCCTAATTTGCAGATAATTTTATTCGGAATATTTTATCCCTCACATATTTTGAGCCAGCCCTTTTAATTTTTGAGTCATGGTAGAAAAATCAGGTTATAGCAAGTTCTTTTTATGACCGCCACTAATTTTTTGACAGGACTACTTTGTCCCTCCTCAAAATTATTTCAAATCTTTCTACATATGTGCAGGGTGTCCCAAGATTTCTTTATCAAGGGAGATCCGCGTTATTTTAAAAAAACAAATGAAATTCGGGAAATTTTAACCATACCCCTAAGTCTTTGCAGCTGCATCCTGAATGCCCCTTTACGCCGTTCCACCCCTAAGTAATCATCCCCTACTTTTTTTTCAAATGACACCCCCATATTTTTTTGGCAGGTGACGTGTATTTAATTAAGTTATTGTTTTGTTTCCTGCTCAATTTACTGTCAAAGGTCACCCATCTTGTTAAAATTTACTTGAAATTTAGAAAGTTCCTGCGACGCATCACCTATTAGAAGGACGTTTATCTCGATAACGGTTCGCACTATCGAAATAAATAAAGATACATTTTTTATGCAAAAAAATATCAAATAAAAAGAAAATTAACCTTAAAAAACTGTAAAATTATTATTTTTATTGTTTTCTTTCAAGTGAATGAGGGGGTTATGCCATCCCGAGGTCTATGTATGTGCTACCAGATTATGAAACACTATTCTAAACAGTCCAAAATAGTACAAAATAAAACCAAAAATTATCAAAATCGGTCAATAAATAAAAAAGTTATTGCAAAAAATTGATTTTCAACCCTCAACTTCAACAGCTAATATCTTTGTAGGGGTGTCTCTGAGGAAATAATTTTACAGCTATTTTTTAATTTATTTTTACGAAATTTACCCAAATCCGGGAGATTGCCCATATATTATGGGACACCTGTATATCAAAACTTTATCATGACTTATAACTCCCGTGATATCTTATATGGCAATTCACAGTTACTATTAATTTATGATTTTATGAATTTTCCAACAATATTGAACAGCCCGTTAAAACTACGCCAATGTGCAAGGCTGTCTAAATCCTGTCCTGATGCCACTGAAAGCTGAAAACCGAACGGGTCGCCCTGAAGGGACGCCGGCTGCGGCATGCGGCGCAGTTTATTCACCTACCCTACCCTAATGAATGAATTCTTTCCCATGGCCCCCATGGCTAACGCTCAACGGCTCAACGGCATTGGGCCAGACGCGCTTTCCCGCCAAATAACGCGCATGTGTGGCGTTCTTGGAATGCGTATTGTAGCGGTTAATGTCTTCCGGTCCCCGACGCAAGCAAGCTCACGGCACGGCTCACTCACACAACTCACGTATCTACACGACGCAGTATCGTGGCGCCATTCTTTACTCAGGTTCATTTTTGGCGTGGCCTCTACTCTTAGCAGTTCGCACCCATGACGCGGTCTCGTCCAGTGAACCACGTGGTAAGTGATATTTATTCTAATTTTTAATCCCAATTCGATTGTAATATCGTGCCGGTTATCGATTTAACTTCTCCGAATAGCTTTTCTCGCTGTAATAATTTCGAAACGCTTGGAATCTTGAAATTTAATCGTCATCATCGTGGTGCGTCGCCGTTGCGTTGCGTTCTAACCTTGTAGTCTTGGCCTCATATGGTGCATGCCAGTGTTTTAACTATCGCTTCACGTTTTTAATAATTACCCGTGACTAGATAAAACACTCGCCTGCAACTTGTGAAAATTCTCAGACGAACCGAAAGTCCGTTATTGTGAACTCCTGCCTGCGTCTTTTGAATAATTATTATTATCATCATCGTTATTTGTACGCCGGGGGACGCCGCCTCGAATGCCGCTATATCGGTAACGGTTGATAGCTTTTCCTCGATGAATCATGGAAGACGTATGCTGGATTCTTAGAATCTTACAACATACATGTTCCAGAGTAGTCGGATCTATTCTTCTTTGGTGATCTAGTTGTATGAGTATCTTTATATCTTATAAAGCTGGTTCAGCAAAGCAGAATTATTTCGACTGTTCGTCGAGGGATGCTACCGACTGCCCGCCCGTCGCCCCTGCCCGCCCTGCCTCCTCGTGTGAAAAGAAACAGACGCCACCGCATTCCAGTTAACCAACCAAGTCGTTTATGTGCAGACAGAGGGAATCTGGTTTGAAGGAACTTCTGGTGTGATATGTAGCTTTAAATATATCACAGCCAGTAGTTACCTACGAAATGGGTTCCTGTTTTCATCGACATCGCATTTCTCAGCTCCTTTTAAACCTTCTTGGCTTTATACCTACATGATGATGATGATGGTCTTCGCTTCCGCAGCCGTCTAGATGTTTGTAGGTAGGTAAGGTAAGCGTAGGTAATTATTAAGTCGATTCTCATGCGTCAACTACGAATGAAGAGGAGACGCCTTTTCGATGTGGTGAGTCAATTATTTTTAAATAATAATTATTGTTTGGTTACCTTTAGCTTTAACATTGGGAAATAGTGTACAGGGTGAATTATATTTAGGTATAGAAAATTTACACAAATAACTACATACCTATAATTCAGTTATTTTCGAAAAAAAATAACTCAATTTTTATAGAAAAAAAATTCCTAATAGTTTTTCGCATTTGTTTCAAAAGCCATTTGTACCTTGTACCTACCTGTACATTTTTTACACCTAATTATAAATCACCCTGTCCCTGTATTGTATGTTAGAGGTAGTGATGTGCGTATCAATAGTTTATTATTTACCTACTGTAAAGTATATATACCTACCAACCTATGTATAATCTTTATCTACCTACCTAACTTCGGTAAATAATAAAAAGATAATGGAAATGAAGTAACTCTCCTTATTATTATCACTGGCATGGGCACATTTTTATCATTTATAAAGGTCACATTAATCTCTTGCTGTGCTACTTATTATCAACATCCGGTTAAATACTCCTCTTCCTTTATCGTTTATCGGTTATTTTATCAAAAGTTAACAACTATCGAATGCTGGAATGTCAGTTATTTCTAGAACTAATCAATGCACCAATTTTCTTGAATATTTATTTACCTATCTCCTATCTTTTTAGTTTTTGGCCAAACTTGCACAGGCTGATTCTTCAGAATAAAATAATGAATAGGTATATACAGGGGTGTCCGGAAACACTTCCTAAAAAAAAGGTATGTATGTAATATGTATACGCCTTCAAAGTTTCAAGAATTTCATTTAAAAAATTTATGAAACGATAGCAATAATAACGGAACAACCTTACAGTAAACATCCTGTATATAAGAATGTTACCCAAACAGCACAAAGTAGTCCCATGGACGTCCAATGGACATCCCTCTATGTACCAACGGACGTCCATAGGACGTCCGTTTTTGTCCTATGGACGTCCATGGGACGTCCACTCAGTGTCCATTTGTCACAACTTTGGACATCCGCAGGATGTCCGTTACCGGACGTCCATAGGATGTCCGTTATCGGACGTCCATAGGGAGCCCGTTATCGGATGTCCATAGAGAGTCCGTTATCGGATGTCCACAAAGCATTTGCTGATAAATATCTTAGTGAGGAACAAAAGACAGAAAATATTCGATAAGTCTTGAAATTTAGAGTTTTGAAAAATCCAATAAATGTAGTGATGGGTATAGGGTATATACGGTAATTTTCTGTTTTGAAAACAACGTTGATAACGGCTAAAGATACAGGAAAACGACTAGGTACTTACCTACTTACGTGTTTCTATCATTAAGTTTTACGTAAAATCTTGTTTGTTGTTTATATTAGTTTATAATTGTTAATTATATTAGTTTATCATAATATTGATAAACTTAATGAAAATATTCGTTTTTGGATTTTTCACAAACTCTAAAAATTAAAGATTCATCGAATTTCTTTCTTTTGTTCACTATGTATAATGCAGATGTCTTCATCTTCACGCGAGCAGTCTTGAGTTTGATGGGAATGGCGGAAGTCTTTCCTTGGGACGAATTAATGTATAATGTAGGAATGTGGATTGTATGATAGTGGAAGAATGGAAGATGGGGTGGTTAGCGCGTGCGTGCGCACTTGTGCTGCTATTCTCTTCCTCTCTGCGACAGCACGTCATGCGCAATAGTCAAAAATAACTCGATGGACGTCCAATGGACGTACTTTTGTGGACGTACATAGGAAGTCCATGCGGAGAAGTCCGTAGGACGTCCATTTATTGTCCATGGACCAATGGACGTATACTGGATACTCAACGGACGTCCATAGGACACTCGGTGCTGTCTGGGTAGTAACAATAGCCTCCGTTATTATTTTTATCGTTTCATAAATTTTTAAAATATGAAATTCTTGAAACTTTCAAGGCTATATCTTTCTTAGGCAAGCGTTTCCGGACACCCCTGTTAAGTTCATCCAGTTGAAGAAAAACAGTGATTTCAAGTAAGAGGAACTGTCATAAAAAAAGTAAGAAAGGTGAAAAATAATGATTAGGAAGAACTAAAGAGAATAACAAGATATTATAGCAACGAGATTATTAATTAATGAGATTGGAATTTGGAGGGTAATTGTCAGAAAACAGAAAGAAAAAGGTGAAAATAATTATTTGTAAGAGGAAAGAGAAGTAGCAAGAGTCGGAGAATAAGACAATAATAGGACCAAAGAGAGAGGTGAAGAGGAGCAACTATACAGATCAGAAACATAATTTTGAAGCTGTGAGAGAAACATTTAAGGAAGTTAGATGATTGTTTGTAAAGGAGAAGAGAAGTAAGGAGAGACGAAAAGAGAGAGAGAGAGAATAAGAAGATCGGGAAAAGGAGTTTGGGAGAATATACAAGAGAAAAGTGAAAAAAGGTTAATAATAATTGTTTGAGAGAGTGAAGAGAAGTGTAGCGAAAGACGCAGAGAGAGAGAGAATCAGCAGAAGAGGCTAAAGAATTTCGAGACAGAAGCAGCAAACGTTGAGAAAGAGAAAGTGACTGTGTACAAATGAGACTGTGAGAGTTTCATTTATTATGTAATAATTACCTAGTTTTAGTTAATATAATAGCATAATTTTAATATTTGGGGATCATGCAGAGAGCTCGGAGGTAGGTTTTTTTGTAATTTTGTGAAAATAAACATTTTGTCAAGTCGTTACAAGTCATAAATTAGAAATTACACGATTTGTTCTAAAATATTTAAAATTTAGATTCAGGTTAAATTGAGAGCAAGATTTGATTTGTCTATCTGAATTCTGAACCCACCTGGGAAGGGAGTGCCCTCATAAATTAATTCAACAAAATTAATTTTTTTTAATAAAAGTAATAATAATAAATTATGAGAAAGGGGGAAACGGTATACCATAACAGTATAATATATTTTTTCATTATTTTAGTCTGAAGAATTAGCCTGTGAAGTTTGGCCAACCTTACAGTAAACACCCTGTATACTATTTTGAATTGCCGCCATATTTCAGCTCATGTCTCGGCTGTGACCGGACGATGTCGGCTACTCGTGTTCTCCATCCATCATCCATTGCATTGTTTGTATGGGTTTGCGAAAATCTTGCAACATGAAAAGTTTCATGTGATTAAATTTTGATAATTTTCACCGGTTTTTTTTTCTTAATTGGTTTTCTGGCACTTTCCATGGTCATATCATATAAATGAAATTTTTTTACACTACCTTGAAATTCTAAAAAAGTTACAGTGGCGTTTTGGAAAGCGAAAATTTGAGATTTTAGAGATGCATATAAAAAAAATACCGCTCCACTCACATATTCTGACTAATTACGGGCCTGAACCTACATATTCCCGTGCAGTGTTGCCACGTTGACGCGAATTTCTACAATCACTTCAGTGGGTTTTTAAACGACTTTTGTAAATTTAATTGACAATGAACCTCGAATTATTACAAATTAGTCTTTGCTTTAGATGTACCTCCGACAAATAGCGGTGCGTAAGTGTCCAGGGACGGAGATATGATTTTTTTAATTCCTCACACCCATCTTTAAATGCGAAATTAATTTTCACTGTCTTCCGAGCAATTAATTTGGATGAAACTTTGCACGCGAACTTTTCTTTAGATGTGCTTTCCACTAAAAACAGTTCCAAAGTGTCATAAAGTTCAGGGGTGGAGACATGATTTTTTAATTTTTAGGCGCCAGCTTTGAATGCCAAGTTTGACTGTCTTCCCAGCAATTAATTTGGATGAAACTTCGCACGCGAACTTGTCTTTAGATGTGCTTTCGACTGAAAATGGTTCCAAAGTGTCACAAAGTCCAGGGGCGGAGATATGATTTATTAAATTTTTAGGCGCCAGCTTTGAATGCGAAGTTTGACTGTCTTCCGAGCAGTTAAGTTGGATGAAACTTCGCACGCGAACTTTTCTTTAGATGTGCTTTCGACTAAAACTAGTGCTATAGTGTCACAATGTCCAGGGGCGGAGATATGATTTTTTTTATTTTAGGTGCCAGCTTTGAATGCGAAATTTGACCGTCTTCCAAGCAATTAATTTGGATGAAACTTCGCACACAAACTTGTCTTTAGATGTGCTTTCCACTAAAAACAGTTCCAAAGTGTCAGAAAGTTCAGGGGCGGAGATATGATTTTTTATCAATTAAATTCCCAAAACTCGTTTAAAATCCCACTGAAGTGATTGTAGAAATTCTCGTCAACGTGGCAACACTGCACCGGATATGCACCAACTCTCTAGTTTCAGGCCCGTTTCGGGCTTGCCTTATCCTATTTCTGACTTAGGTACAAATGAAGAGGGGAGATTCCTTCAGTAATTTTAAGAAAGAGTCCAATAAACATGGGGTCGTAAACGTGGTAAAGTTTGAATTTTTTCAAGTTATTTTTTTCTCATTGTATCTACACTTCACAAGATATTCAACTGAAATTAGGCACAGATTGAGAGTTTACACCATGTGACATGCCAATTTCGATAGCAAATCTACAGGGTGATATTTTTTCTGGAACACTGTCCCCTGTTTTAAATCGAAAACGAAACGTTTGCGACCTCATGTTTATTGGACTTTTTTTCTTAAAATTACTTAGGGAATCTCCCCTCTTCATTTGTACCTCCAATTAAGGAACACCCTGTATTATATAGTCTCATGAGATGTATATGTGTTTATTAATTAATTTACGCGTGACGCAAGAAATGTATAAGAAATATATACGAAAAAAATTGATAACTTGGCATAAAAAAGCGTTGCTGGTGAGACCGGTTTTCCCTATTTCCTTAATTTTTTCAGGGAAGATGCGCATGGATATGACGGTCGATATATTATGTGAAAATTAAAGCGACATAACGTCATTATTTTGAGAAAAAAAAAATTGAAAACTGCAACTTTCAGTTTTTTGTGTGAACGGTTTAAGGGGTAAGAACCTATTTTCGAAATGCACACCGCGTTAGAGGCTGTTTTTTTAGGAATATGATGTTTCGCTTCAAGGGCCGTGTCTTATAAAAGATTTCGAAAATCGGTTGAACACCCCTTGAACCGTTACCCAAAAAAACTGAAATTTTTGCGATTTTTGTTATTTTTTTTCCTCAAAATGATGGCGCCATGTCTGCTCAATTTTCACATATCCTGATCGTCATGTCCTGGTGTATCTTCCCTGAAAAATAAAGGAAAACCGGCCCCGCAGCAACGCTTTTTTATGCCAAGTTATCAGTTTTTTCTTATACTTTTTGTTGGTATATTTGTTATACATTGTCTCCCCATTCAATTCATTAATAAAACAAAACACATTCATACTTGCATCTTGGGACTATACATATAGGTATAATAATAGTAATTACTATGTAGGTATAAGTAAATATTTCCGTAATATGTGGTGAAAAGTCAGATATGGATGAGAGACAAGCCCGAACGTGTGTGAAGCGCTGCGCCGCATTCCATTGCTGGTGTTTCGTTGCTCACTTCACCGCGGTTGAAAATACAACAAGTACCTATGCACTAAAAACGGTTAAAATATGCCCCAACATTTTAATAAAAAAAAACTATAAAATATTTTTCAAAGTAAAGCTTAACCATGTAGGTATTTACCATAGCAAACTAACAAAGTAAATGGAAAAGATAAAATAGTCTAGGTAGGTACATACCTACCCACTTGTGAATCTGGAATGCATTATTTAGGTACCTATACAGGACCATTCTTTCACTTTTTTTTCATCGCATAAAATGCCGCTTTTTCCGAAAACGTCTCACAAAAGAGCTTTTGACCAGGAGATGTTTTTATGTAAGAAAATATTGACAGTTGAAAATTTTCTTTCAAAATGTCTCATTTTTCCAGTGTCGTAGAAATTCGGAGAAAAAAATTTCACGCAACCGGGAAGTCTCAATCACTGTCATACGAAAACAATTGAATACCTACGCGTTTTGAATTTAACATAGATCGCCATCAATTAGGTACCTACCAATGTTGGGATTTTCGTAAATACTTCATTTATCACAGAGGACTTATATTTTTATTAAGGAGTATTAAAATAATTATTTATTTTTAAATGAATACATAACAGAAAGTTGTCCGCTTTTATGAATTCTCTCCTCTGCACAGTTGAAAAAAGTATCAACTTCAAAAACACCCTGTACAATATCTTGTAGGTACCTATTTATTTTGTTTATCATTTTATATCTATAATTTAATTAAAACTAGATACAAGTAAAGATTTATCTAAGAAACTGTATGTTATAGTCCAATAAAGTCTAAAAAGTCATACGTATCGATTAAGAATACACATCCTTTTGATAGTTCGATTTATTTTGTTTCATGTACGTGTTTTTATAGTAACCGTCCAGTTTGTCTAAACACTCCATCCCGCATAAATAAGTATACGTCAACATTGGTTTTGAATTAGAATTAAATGAAAAACACAGAGGATAGAATGTCATTACGTGAATAAATTTTATGTAGTTGTCAGTGGCTCTCAAACTGACGTAAGCGGTTCAATTCATTTTTTGAATGATTCCTTCAATAATTACGCTCGTTCACAACTTGACATTTAACTGTTTGACATTTTCTGGTGAAATTAAAAATATTAATTCGGACGGTTAGTGAGACGTCACATCTGACTTTTTAAAGTTAATCCTACTATACCTATTATTGGAGGTAACTCATTTCATGTAAATAATTCTTTTACTTGACGTCACAATTATTATTATTATTTATGAAGAGTCGTGTACATTATTGATATTACGCCTTACGCAATAACGCAATTTGTTCTACGTAAATAAGTACGTGAGGAAAGTTCGTAGATAACATTTTATATAGTTCTTGGTACATGAATTATTTATTTGTTATCAGAATTTGAGATTAATTTCTAGAAGTCAATAAAATCGTTCTCAGTCGACATTCTTGTGCATGGAAGGCGGTTTTTATTCCATAGGCGATGAATAACCTTGAAACAAACTGTCATTCTGTTCGTTTGAAATAATTACGTAATAGAAACGTAGAATTGACGCGAATCGTGGGAAAGTATTGAGACTTGAAAACCAGAATGAAATAATTCATTGGAGTACATTTCTACAGGGTGTTAATGAATATGTGTTACAAACTTGAAGGGCATGTGGGAAATGCAAATAAAATAGGCGAAAAATTTCCTGTAGACATTGGCCGTTGAAGCTTTAGTTTCTGAGATACAGGGTGTTTGCATTAAAGTCATCTTACGTTTTATGAGAAAAATCATCTTACGTAGGACGTTCTGTATTCAAGGTATTCCACACGATGCAGTGCGTCCTACGTTACGACAAAAAAGTAAACACGAGGTATCTATCAAAAATATCAAATTTCCATTAAATCGGTGGCGTAGAAATTATTATTGATTTTGGTAATTGTATACATCCGCGGCTCCTACGTTTCATCAATTTTTTCGGGACCGAGGAGCGAAATAGGGGTGCTGGGTGGGTAAGAAGCTAAAAACAGCCATTGCAAACTAATATCAAGGTCACCACTAAGGCCTCTTTGGCACTACGGTCGAATTTCTATTTTTTTTTCACTTTCAGGGCAAGGAATATCTTCGAGATTAACAATAGCACAGTTTTTATTTTGAATTTTGCATTTATATTCCAAAATACGCGACATCGCTCGCTATTATATTCCGACTATACGTTTGCATGTTATATGTATGTTGCGTATATTACCAGACCGGCTCTGGTGTTGATATTACGAGTTTCCGCCGTCCACTCGACACTATGACCTTGCATGTTTATTGTGATTTTCGCTGTTCTAAACAGGCCCGCACTCAGGAAGATCTTCTTTTGATGCCCTTTTGTTCGCTTATCTTTCATTTGCAAAGCAAATTAATACCTTCCTGGTGTTACTATAGGTATGTCCTCCACCCCTATATAGGTGCCATAGTGAAACTGTAGGAGCCGCGGATGTATATAATGACCTTGATTTTAATTCATTAATGTTATTTGCGGGGTTTCAATTTCCAGCATAAATTTTGGGAACCTGCGAAAATGCATAATATATTAGCTTTATTTAAACTATTTAAAGTTGGCGGGTTTATTATTTTTCTTATATTATATTTTATTATTGTGCATAGTGGGAGTGTAACGTTTCACTTTTAAATTTATACCCTCAATTTAAACACAGTAATGATTAACGTCCCTAAAATGTAATCCTATTTCTCTTTTCTCTGCTTAATTCAAGGGGAATCAAACGATTAATGAAAATTAAACATAAATATGAAAGTGAAACGTTACAAACCATAATTTTTAACCGCCATATTGGAGATTATTTACCTATCTTTTTGGTCCATATTTTTATAGTAGATATGACTGGACAATGGTTCCTTTTGCAAACAACGAGAGCAAGACTAATCATGCTATTGTCCAACTATATTGGTCGATTTGCTAATCGCTATCATGTCCTGATATCGTCATCAGTTCCTTCCTTTTGCGTAGTTAAAGTTATAGTACCTAAAAGCAAAGGGAATTGTTTCGGTTTCCAGACGTGTATATTGAGTATTGTACGAAAAATTTATTGTTTCAATATTTCCTGTATCTTTACTAATTTTTATAAATAATATTTTATTATAAAATGACTTTACAGCTCACTACCAAAAATGTTCTTCACGTGGGTGAAACTAAGTCGATTTAAGTCGAAGTTAAGTCCAAAGTTGCTTGGTTTGGCCGCTAAGAGGTGCCAAAATGAATTCTGAAGTTGTTATTTGATCATAACAATTAGGTACATTTAAAACGCCGAAGCGATTTTGATGAAATTTGGTATGACGTTATAGTTTTATGGGACAAAAAGTGTAATACTAAAATGACTCATCATGACTCATGACAATTAATTAATTGGCGTAAATTATGTTTTTTAGGCTTCACCACACCCTTTGAACTTCTACGGCAATGGAATAAAAATGTTTAAATACCGAGCGTAGATTGATCGTCTCATTTTCTACAAAAAAGGTACTTTTTATAAAAGTCGCCTAATCTTATCGTTTATAGTATAGAAAATAGCATTTTAAAGTGTGGGTATTTTTAAAGGCAGTTTCCTATTTTTTTTTTCCATGAGATTTTCTTAATTTACATTTCAACATCTGAACATTCAAAATCGCATTTGAGCATTCAAAACCGCATTTGAATGTTGAAATGCGAGCCAATTTTATCATATGTAAATCAAGATAATCCCATGAAAAAAATGCGATTTTATTCTAAACGTTAAAAGATTAGCGACTTTTAAAAGAGTACCTACCTTTTGTGTAGCAAATAGCAAATGAGTCAATTAATCCACCCTCGATATTTAAATTTTTTCAATTCTATTGGCGTAGAAATACAAAGTGTGCGAAACCTAAAAAACGCATAATCTATGCCAATTATTTATTGTCATGAGTAATTTTAGTATTGACACTTTGGCACCTCCTAGTGGCCAAACCAAGCAACTTTAGGCTAGATAAGTTGACTTAATCAACTTAGTTTCACCAGAGGACCATTTGTGATATAGTGAGCTGTAAAGTCATTTCAGGGTCACCTGTATATAATTATAGGTATATGTAAAAATTATAATATATTAAATTAAATATCAACTCTTATTGTAAAATTATATTAATCATTGCTGTTAACTACTAGAAAGTGGCACTTAAGTAGGCACCTATAGTATTAAGATAAGAAATAAAGATAACGATTTTATAATTATTATTATTAATTTCACATTTAATGTTTTTTGTTATTTATCTGATTTTATTATGCATGTACTTATTATAGTTTTATTATTTATAAATATTATTTAGTATTTATTTGTACTTATTTTTTTTCAGCTTCTATTATTATTATGTTCTGTAGAGGTTTACAACGTTTTTTTCTCTGCAATGTATGTTATGATTTTGTAATGCATGTCTCATCAAGGGTCTTCTCGTTTGGAAGTAAGTTCTAATGACCTGCCAATTAAAAAAAAATACAGCTAAAGTCATTTAGAGAAAGTTAAAGTTCAGATAAAAAGGCATGACCACCTTGAGTATTTCTGAACTAATTGTGAATTTGAAAAAACATCTGATAGAGAATCGAATACTTGTTTTGGATATTATGAAAAAATATAAAAAGACCTGATCCTTTTTGTAAGCGTGGGGACTGTAACTTAGGAGAGGGGATGTTGAAGTGGGGGTTGTTTTCATGCTCTCAGGTTATGGAGCTTTAAAAATTTTAATAATAATAATATCCTATTTATTCTCATCGAATATCTTAACCTGTCTATGAGGCAATGAGGCATGGTCTAGTCAATTAAATCTGGGACATCTGTATTTTATATGGTATGAATATGGAATAGTGAAAATTATGGTTTTCCTGATCATTTCAGAAAGGGAGGGCTGGGAGGTTTCTTTAATAAATTTACTATTTTTGAATTATTGGTCATTCATTTTCATTGTTTACCAGCGAGTCGCATTTGTTGGTAATTTAGCAACATCACGTTCTGATAAAAAATAGGATTCTGGCACACAAGCAAAAATCTTGTTCTCGGATACATTATCTACTTGTTTTTCAGCAAACATGAGAAACCTAGCACTCGTTTTCAATATTTTTATTATGTAAGTACCTAATTTTATTGACTTTGGAGAAAATAGATAATTTTTTGTGATTTTTTAAAATTATTTCCAAGTATCGTTCCCAAAGAAGTGCGTACCGTTTTCTGTTTTTTTTTTTTTAATTACTTAATTACTTAGTTAAGGGTTTGGGTTAGAGGATTCCAAATGCGGAATTCATTTTCACAGATAATCCGATTATATCAGAGGTTATCACTAATCGGTTATTATTATAGGAATCTAGAGTGTAATCTTCCAAAATCGTTTGATCTATTTTTGGGAAAGATGTTAATATAGGTACCTACTATGTAAAAATAATATTTTTGGATGTGTGTCTTCCAACTTTGGAAAAGTCTTCCAACTTTTCACCCTTTTTCCACTTCTTGTAATGGATGTTTTTACCTATAAATCGCAGCCTTGAGAGTTCCTCTAATGTACTCTTACCTTGTCTTGTATTTGTCTTTACTCTTCACCGTTACGGTACCGCACTCATCCATCTCTATTCTCAATCTTAAGCATTCTCAATTCCGTCATCATCAAAGTGCATTGTCCATCTTCCGAGTTCCGAATAACATGTAATTGGACACGTTTCTGCTTCATAGAGCATAATCGGCCTCACCATCACCAGTTACCACAGACAGAGTCTTACACATGTTTCCCCTCTACCTATATTAATAACTTTTGTAGTTCTTGAATTTTATGAGATTTATAATTTTTAGTAAAATTAACTTTTTTTGGCAATATTTTCCATAAAACATTTATATTTTATAATAATAGTCCAGTCGGTAAAAAAGTAAAAAATAAACCAAAAAGTTCATAAAAAATCTTATCTAAGATTTTCCTTCAATACTAAACTTGTTAGTGAAGAGGTTATAGAGAACATAAATCCACAAAAATCAGTTCTGGGGGTGGGAAACCTAAGAAAAATCAAAATGGGTTTTGAAGGGGACATAAAATACAACAATATTATTGTTTGCCATTCTAATTGATTATAAATAATTTGCAGTATACAGGATGTCTCAAAACTCAACGTCATCCCTTGAAGGGCTGATAGGCCAACTTATGATTGACCATGCAGAATAATATCATAAAATGATCTTAGTAAAAAATTATTTCTTTTCGAGATAATGGTACTTTTATGAATTGTGTGAAAATGGATACTTTAGATCGGTTTTTCGAGTGCCACACACACTTTCAAAATTCTTACATTCTAAATTTTGTTACGCAATGCTGCATAGACCTACCTAAAAAAGGTACCTATAAAAAGGGTACCTAAAAATGTATTAGGTATACCTATACCTACCTACATTTTACATAAATAGGCAGCAGGCACCTCACAAAAACATCCATTAAAATAGGCTAGACCTTAGACAATTTAATAAAAAAAAAACGAATTTTTTTAATGTGCAGAAAAAAAATTATTAAAACTATTTTTTATTAAATCTATTTAATCGGTAGGTAGGTAATTCATAAAGTGTTTGCCGCCCAATTTCTTGGCACTGGACTCGGTGGATTCAGCTGCGTCCTGCGATATAGCTCAACGCTCAACCTTGAACTTGTTGTTTTGAAGATAAAGTTTAATGCCTTCACAAGCGGCATTACTCAAGGGGCAGACAACCGGGTTTAAATAATTATTAACAGTAACCTGCGAGACGATAAACAGACTTTTTAACCCATTTTCCCCTCTTATACGGTTAGTTCTCTCATCGCATTTCATGATTATCATTAACCAAGCTATAACTTCAGTGTCTTCAGAATTTATGAACTGTTATTGTTATTGCTTCTTGCTACATTCTGCCTCTGCGTTCCCGGTTGCTACATACCGATAAGTAAGTTTAGTAAATTAGCTGTTCTGTGGTAAATAAATATGCAAAAAAAGTAGAAAAGAAAGAAGCGAGACCGCAGAGAGAAGAGACCGAATCTGAAGAATTTGAACAGTAAAGGAAGACATAATACAACTGAGTTCAGGGAGCTCGTCCCCGTTGGTATAGGCAACCAAATATGCACATATAGACGCTACTGATGAGTGATGATGATACTGAAACTCAACTGATGATAATATACAGTGTCCGGGAAAATGTGGGAAATCTTTCGGAATTAGATAGAACATTAAAAAAAATATGATAAGTTCCCATAATTTTTTTCTTAGCGACAAGGAACAAGAGTACCTTTTCTGTAGCTTAATATGTTCAAGCAGGTATCCATTTTTTTTTTTTTTACTCCTTATCATGCAGGGTGTTGAAAATGTAAGCATTAAAATTTAAAATGTACAACCTAGTCTGCCCCTAATAATAATAATAATAATAAATCTCTTTATTGTACCATTAAATTCAACAATCATTGATTAGTACAATAGCGTTGTAAGCGATGATAATAATTCACAAACAAAGAACAAACCGCAGTAGTACACATAAATTCGCCTGCGTAATCAAAAGGTCATACGCAAGCGATTGGCATTATAACACATTGATCACAATCACAAATGCATCATGCTAAACTAAACAAGCTAATTAATGTTTTAGGGGCAGTATTTTAAGAGGTCCTTACTACTGTTTATCATATTAAATATTCATTAAATTTTATTAAGTAGTTTAAGAAAAATTGATTTCCAATGGCGTCCTTTAGAAGGCAGTATCTCGGTAGGGAGAGCCACTAGAGAAAAAAAATATGGGATTTTTTTTATGTTCTATTTGATCTCTTTATATTTTAATTTTTAACTCTGCCATTTGAAATATAAAGTAGGTAACTGAAAAATTGTATTTCTAAATAATAATAATCAACTGTATTTTAACAAGAGTTTTGGTTAAACATACATTTTTTTACCTCAACTCACTCAAACTTATAATTTTCAATGAATTTTTTTTAATGCCAAGTTGTAGGCATAGTCTAAAACAGTGAGTTGATCGATGACTCATAGTCAAATAAGTTGCAAAATCTCTTAAACCAAGCCCTTTATTAAAATTTTACAAGAGTGAAAAAATGATAGAAATGAAAGTTTGATATAAAAGACAATACCTTCGAACCAGAGGCTTGCACAGGAAAAAGTTGAAGTCAACGAGTTCTCCAACCCTCGTTCCCTTGGTTCGCGTCAATTCTATATTAATAGAATCTAGCAAAAAGTGTGCCATTGAAAGAAATTTGTGCAAAATTTAAATTTCAACTGAATGTCTTGAAAACCAAAACCAAGGGAGATGTTAATAAAAAACTTCTTTTAAAATTTAATTTGACTTAATTTTGTACCTTGAAATCTTAGCCTAAGTGAAAAATAATGGGATTTGCATAAAGCAAAATCCCATTATTTTTGGTGAACTCTGTGGCGAAGAGCTTACCTACTAATTTCTGACACCCTATTGCTGATAAAAGTAGGTGTATTTATTTATTTATTCAAAAATCAACGGGCAAGAACCCTCCATTTACATTAGAAAAGACATAAATGTCAACAGAAAAAAGATACATACACATATATAATTTGCAAGTTTGCAAGACTTACATATTCAGTTAACAAGATGGACATAAAATAAACTAGTGGTATCTATTAACTAAGTTTTTTATTTCACTTTTAAACTGAGAGAGGTTGTTAATGTAAGAAATTGCAGAGGGAGGGTATTAGTTTGATTAATTTCTAGGGACTTGTTTCTAAAACATTTCAGAACATTAATAATTTTTAAAACTCTCAAGCTGGAACCTAAATCCCAAGAAACTGATCAAACAAGTAGGTAACTTTCACCAAGATTCTCCAGGGAGTATTACAGAGTATTTACTTACCTATAGGGATGGAATTGGAGAAGCTATTCAACCGATTAGCGTCTTATTCATACAACCATACACTTCAATTTCATCCAAGTAGTCCAGTTATTAAATTTTTTATTAAGTTATTTTTTCATGCTTAAAATACAATTATTACACAAAAAATGACTATGATTTTGGCTGTCCAGTTACCAAACACACCTGTCTAGTTCCTGAAAGTGTGCTTGCCGCTCTCTGCGCTGTATTTCGAGTTGATATCAAAAAATGCTTGAAATGAAATTTGTAGATAATTTCATATGAACTATGTTAAGGTATGATAGTCTGTGGAACTATGTACAAGTTTTGTTATAACCTTTAAATGGCGTTTTTCGCCTGGAAAATGAGACAATTGAAAACCGATTTTTAAAGAAATTGACTGGTTCTTCCCTCACATTCAGAGAGTTGCACCTTATTTTGTCAAATTTTACTGAACCAGGAATTTTTTACAAAATTCTTCAGTGACAAAACAGGTCCAAGTGGGTCTCTGTGGGCTAAAAGATGGATTGTTAAAAAAAACACAAATTTAAATAAAAGATCAAAATGTACATAATTTAAAATAATTTTGGACTACAATACACATAGAATGCCCCATGTGAGAGGGACATATTATAATCAAAGTTGTTTTTTTAAATGGAAAACTTTCACAGGTCCCTTTTTTTTGAGAAAATCTCAGATTTTTTTCATCACCCCATATAGATATTTCATCCACACAATTGGATAATACATAGTACAAGGTGGACCATGGGAGTGGGAAGTTTTGAAATTGGCGTTTTTCAGTAAGTAACTTTATTTAATTAAAACAAAGTATAACAGTAACGTAATAATTGTAGGCAATTTTTATTTCTTAAAAATTATGCCTGCCAAATGGCCTCCCCTTCTCTCTACACTCTTGAAGCCGAATGTTGAAATTCTGCATCACACGACAATCTGGATTTTGTAAGGATGGAAATTGAGATCCTTGTGCAAAATTCGAAGAAACGTAGTCCTAGATAAGCCCAGGGCCTGGCTTTGCTTTCGACTTGAACGTTTTGGACTGCGCTCTACACTTGCTCTAACTTGATTAATGTTCTCCAGATTTCTGACACTTCTGTTTGGTCCCTTATGTTTGACATTAGTAACTGATCCCGTTTCTTCAAATTTCCGAACCCACTCCTTTATGGCATGCGCAGATGGAATTCTCCCGTGACGAGCAATATTGAACTTAATTCGAAATTGCCGCTGTGCTGCGACAACACAATCATTATTTTTGTAGTATGATTTAATCGCAAAAGAACGTTGTTCGCCGGACCAGTTTTCCATGATTACTAAATGGCATAAGGTGACAACTAGTATGTCAAACAAATCAACAGCACCCCATGCATAGTAACAAATAATAGCATTTTCAAAACTTCCCGCTCCCGTGGTCCACCTTGTACATAGACAGTTAAAACAGGGACACATAAGCATTTTTTGTTGTACAGTCATGGACCTTTAAAAATTGCGGTTTTCACTTGTTTGCAACTCCAAAAGTTCTCAATTTAAACTTCCAAAAACTGTAAAAACTCGTTTTTTTTCTCAATCTGAAAATGCAATGAGCACTAAAAAAAAAATTGAAAAGTTTTTCTCATATGGGACATCTGTACAGTCCAAAATACTTTTAAATTATGGGTAGTGTTACTCAATGTAAAATAATGTTATTAAAACTTACTTTTTGTTGAAAAAAAAATTCTATTAATCGGAATATTTCTCATTAAAAAAGAAATATAGAAGATTTTTCAACATCTAAAACCCTACAATACAAAAATGTAGTGTTCAAAAAAATGAAAAAACATAAATTAAGAAAAGAAAATTATTTTAGATCAAGATGTTTGTTCCGTCCTCATTTCCCGTTCCTACACCCGCCTGTGGTCCGGACGGCAGAGTGCACTACGACGCATCGATACTCGCCCCGCACCCCTGAAGGAAGAACCTACAGGTGAAGAGAGTGAAGATTAACCCTTCGAGACGGTCGCACGCAAAAGATATCGCTCCGCGCTCCGCTATATTCGCACGCTCGCTGTTGTCATCCAATTGTAAGTACCCGCTTGTTTTTTCCTAATTATTTCTTATCCTTATCAATATATAATTCTTTACCCGCATTTATCGCTACACCGCCACTATTCATTAATCCGCGTTTATTGGGAATTACAGGAACTAAAGCTGTTTTCTGTACCCTACCGCCGGCGTCTTAGACAGGTCGTAAAAATATAATTGCACCTGTGATAAGAACCCCAAACATTGGTCCTTCGAGCCGGATTTAAGTCATTAATTGAAATCAGATCAATTAATCACATTTCAAAAAAAATCATTCGCATTTCACTTTGTCGAAATTTCAATGCAATAAGTTACTTTGCATTGATTATTTACTTTCCGCACTTGTTATTCGCAAAAATAAGCTATAGATACTTGTTTTGTCATTTTTTCGAAGTCACGAAGTTATTAATTAAATAACTTCATCGCGAAATTACAGCATTTGTTAACTTGCTACAAATTTGTAAATTTCATCATTCTTTAATTGTAATTGGGTTTAGAATATTGCATTCTAGAAAATAATTACCGCATGTAATAACTATTCGATCGATCTTAATTAATTAGGTACCTATACGTATTGCTGAAAAATATTTGGTGAATATTTTGTACCCACACCCCTTGCTTGAAAAGTGTAGTCTGCCTTGGGGTAATAAAAACCCGTCCTCGTCTCACCTCACACCACTACGTTTTATTCTCTCTCGCTACTGTGTTTGCACCTTGCACGTGCAGGCAACTTTTAACAATTTTACTAATCCCGGTCTCCGGAAATATTACGTCGAGGTGGTATCCTGGTTTGGAAATTATTGATTATTTTCAAGCTGAGTTGGTGTTGGTGTCGGTAGGTATATACTTATATACCTATAAGTTCAGAGAAGAATAATTCTATTATTCACGCATCATCCTTCTTTACTCGCATTTTCAATTGAGAAAATTTAACTTTTATTAATTCGCTAATTCGCTATGTCTCTCACAATGGAAAAGGCTTTGTCTACCGGCAAAATTATGTTGTCTAGGCTACAGTCGATTTTAGATTTAGGTTCGAATGCAGGTACATCTGTTGACGAAAAATTTAAATTTCTCGCAGCTTTAGACTCAGCAGAAAGTCTATACAGGGGGTTTCATTTAGTCATTACAGACACGCTAGTTGATGAAACATCAGATCAGTGGAAATTGTTCTGCGATCAAATCGCTCAAATTGATGGGGTATATTTTGGAATTAAAGGTATTCAGTTACGTCTATCGCAATCAGAACCTAAGGTTAAAGATTCTGACTCCTTGGTTGGGAAACCTGACGCTGTCTTGCCAGATGGGCGAGGTTCGAATGGGTCGCTAGAGTCAGTGGGTGGAACTCGATGCAATGTGCGTCTTCCTAAAATTGATCTTCCCCGTTTTGATGGAGACCTCAAATTATGGCATTCTTTCTATGACATTTTTAACTCGCTTATCCATAATAATTCCGATTTATCCTCAATAGATAAATTCCAATATCTAATTTCTACGCTGTCAAAGGAACCTCTGGATCTCGTTCGTCACTTGCCTTTAACCGAAGAAAATTATGTCATCGCTTATCGTACTTTGATTGATCGCTATCAGAATGACAGAATCTTAGCTACCTATTATTGGAATGCTATTGCTAATGCGCCCAAGTGTCGTCCAGACTCAACGCACTCCATGAGAGATCTTCTCAATTCTTTTACCGAGAATACCGCCGCGCTCCAGAAATTCCCGCAAGTTGATTTGTGGAATTTCACTATGCTAAATTGGCTTCTTCAGAAGACCGATGACTCGACTCGCAAGCGATTTGAATTGAAATTCGCGCAAGAAGACTTCCCTCTTTATGAGGATCTTTTTACTTTTTTGACCAATCAGTGTCGAGCACTGGAGACACATGCCTTGAGTTCTCCAGCCACATCTTCTTTCAAGCAACAGCCATCACATTCCAATAAAGGGAAGGTGAACTGGCGCACTGAGGACAGACGTAGTCCTCACGTGATGATGGTGTCTACCACTCGCGAGTCTCCCAACGCCGCTCATTTTATTTATTGTTCGCATTGTCGCTCCAAGTCGCACACACTTCAAAGGTGTACCGCATTTTTAGGATTATCTCCTCATAATAGATTTACATTTGTCAAATCCGCTAACCTATGCACGAACTGCCTGAGTTCGGTGCATTCGTTCTCCTCTTGTCGCTCTACATCCACATGCAGACATTGCTCAAGTAAGCACCACACTCTACTGCATTTCTTTAAGGAAAATGACGACAGAATTTCTAACAAAGAAGTTCAAACTCCAAATGAGTCTTCCGCAACAAGTTCTTTTAATCCGCATTCTTCGCCACCACTTGCCATGTCTTCCATTGGCGAAGCTTTAGGTACTCCTCAATCGATATTACTGGCCACGGTGCGGTTCCAGGTCCGTGATAAGTGGGGAAATTACCAATCTGTTCGAGCCCTCTGTGATTCGGGCAGTCAAACTAGCTTCATGACAGAAAGATGTCGTAAGCGTCTCGCTCTTGAACTCATTCCATCTTCATCGTCCATAACTGGAGTGGGTCATTCCGCTATCTCCTCTGCGCACGGATATGTAAATTGTTCAATCCGTCCGGATGGATCTTCTACCAATTTGGGTGTCGCTGCCATGGTGTTACCCTCTATCTGCTCGGAGTTACCGACTAGTCCGCTTTCAAATATTCATTGTTTCGAAAACTTGAAACTCGCTGATCCCTTGTGGCATTCTCCCGGTCCCGTGGATATGCTCCTCGGGGCTGAAGTCTTTTCCCGCATAGTCAAAGAGGGTGTCATATCTGGCGATGGTACGAGACCTGCTGCTATGAACACAATCTTTGGTTGGATACTTTTAGGTCCCACTTCTTCCAGCACAACGCATAAGGTGCATTCTTTTTTTGTCTCGACCGAATCTTGTCTTAATGACACGTTGAGAGAATTCTGGAAGTTGGAGGACATCCCCAATCGCTCAATCCTGTCGCCTGAAGATAAACAGGCGGAGGATCATTTCACAAATACGCAGTACCGTGCGCCCTCTGGTCGTTTCGGAGTCTGTCTCCCCTTTAAGGAGTCTAAGTCGTCGCCGCCGTCGTTTCCTGGGTCACTCAAAATGGCCGATCGCCGATTATTGGCACTTGAACGTCGACTATCGAAGCAACCTTCGGTACGTGATCTTTATCACAACTTTATGCGCGACTATTTAGATGCTGGTCACATGACTAAGCTTTCTACTCCACCGCCGCCTGATAACTGCTATTTTATCCCGCATCACTGCGTTCTGAAAACAGAAGGCAGCACCGCAAAGATACGCGTAGTTTTCGACGCGTCTGCCAACGCCGAAAACGGAACTTCATTGAACGCATGTTTGCTCACTGGAAGCAAGCTTCAATCAGATATTTCAGTTATACTCTTACGCTTTCGCTTGTACAACTATGTTTTTACATGCGACATCCGCCAAATGTATAGACAAATTTTTGTCTCTCCGCCTCATCGCGTATTTCAAATGATTCGCTGGAGATTTTCGCCGCAGGACCCCGTCGAGACTTATTCCTTGAATACCGTCACCTATGGGGTGTCAAGTAGTCCTTACTTGGCGATTCGCTGTTTGCTACAATTAGCAAAAGAAGGTCAAAATCAATTCCCGCTAGCCTCTCGTGCCATTAATAATAGTCTTTACGTGGACGATTTGGCATTGGGTGCCGATGACATCGCTTCCGCCATAAAACTTAGGGACGAGAGTGTCCAATTATTGAGTTCAGGTGGCTTTGAGCTCCGTAAGTGGGCGTCTAATCACGCAGCTGGGTTGGATGGTATTCCTGAAGATCATCGTCAGACCAGTTCGTCTAATTTTGATCCAGACGCAGAAATGATTTTTAAAATTCTTGGCCTCCAGTGGCAGTCCAATCCGGACGTTTTCACCTTTCATATCAACGCCGTCCACACACAGTGCTCCAAGAGATCTATTTTATCGGAAGTTACCCGTATCTATGATCCTCTGGGGTTTCTGTCACCTTTAACATTCTTCGCTAAACATCTCATCCAGCGCCTATGGTCTTTGGCATTGGGCTGGGATGAATTACCGCCGGCTGAAATATGTTCTCAATGGCAGAACTATAAGGCCTCTTTATCGCAGCTGTCTCACGTAAAGATAAATCGGTGTCTTAGACCGCAATCTTTCGTCGAGTGTCAACTGCCCGCATTCTGCGACGCCTCTTGGCGCCATGTCAGGTCAGCTGACAATCCCGCTGATCCCGCTTCTCGAGGTCTTTCGCAAGAGCTGTTGTTGTCATGTTCCCGTTGGTGGGCGGGGCCTCCTTGGCTTAAAGAACCGCCATCCATGTGGCCTGACGATCTTCTCGTTTCCGCTGTCTCCGCTGACTCTCTGCCTGAGGGCAAGGTCGTCTCTTTAGTCGCAGAAGTAAGTACTTCTATTGTAGATCATTTACTTCTTCAACATTCTTCGCTACTAAAAATACAACGCATCCTGGCATATTGGTTTCGATTTGTCCAGAACGCTCGAGGACACGATCGAAAGTCACTCATTTTAACTGATGCTGATTTACACCAAGCCTTAATGGTCATGGTCAAGGACGTTCAGTCCTCATATTTCAAATCTGAAACTGCTCAGATACGCAAGGGACAGTTGTGCCCAAAATATTTACAGAAATTATCGCCTTTCATTGATGCTGACAGGATATTTCGAGCAGGTGGTCGTTTGGTTCATTCCCCTTTGTCTATGGAAGCCAAGCATCCTGATCTACTTCCGCAGAAACACAAACTCGCCGACAAGGTTCTACGAAGACCCTTAGTCAAGCTCTGCCCATTACCCTGTCAGTAATGAGCAGCCTCTTATCAATTTATAATTTGTAAATATCGCAACTGCTGTAAGTTTTAAGAAATTCACATTTAATTCACATTCTTCGCTTATTATTCGCTACGCAAGTGCTGCAAAGTAAATCTTTATTTTAATAGTAATTTTTCAAATTCGCAAATTCGCTTTCACTTTTTTTCGGAAAATTACATTGTAATTTTGGTGGGCGGTAATGTTCCGTCCTCATTTCCCGTTCCTACACCCGCCTGTGGTCCGGACGGCAGAGTGCACTACGACGCATCGATACTCGCCCCGCACCCCTGAAGGAAGAACCTACAGGTGAAGAGAGTGAAGATTAACCCTTCGAGACGGTCGCACGCAAAAGATATCGCTCCGCGCTCCGCTATATTCGCACGCTCGCTGTTGTCATCCAATTGTAAGTACCCGCTTGTTTTTTCCTAATTATTTCTTATCCTTATCAATATATAATTCTTTACCCGCATTTATCGCTACACCGCCACTATTCATTAATCCGCGTTTATTGGGAATTACAGGAACTAAAGCTGTTTTCTGTACCCTACCGCCGGCGTCTTAGACAGGTCGTAAAAATATAATTGCACCTGTGATAAGAACCCCAAACAATGTTTTTTAATAATTTTAATTTTACCCATATGTTTATTTTGCAATTTTTGTTAAAATAAGTCCATTACTGACAAAAAATTGTAAAAAACTGAAAACTTGTTTTCAGAATTTACAATTCCTGCAAAAGGCCCAATGCGACAAGGCACCCCTGGTTTCAGGTTATAAAGAATAAGAAAACAGCAATATTGGTTCAAATGTATATATTATATCAAACAAACTCTTCAACTGTACAGACTTTCCAATAATAACCATCTTCAACTTTTCACATTAAAAATTCAATGTTTACACGATTTTCCAAACTGTTGAACAGTTGAACGTTATGTTTAGTTTTCAATTTAATCAAATTACAAGAAAATGTGAATTTTAGCGTGACTAAGGAAAAAACATCGAGACAATTAATTATTATTATTATTATACTGATTAACATCATGCCACCAATGTCAATTTTCTCAGAAAATGAAAAAAAGTTTTCGCGCTCGCATACAGAGTAATTATTAGAAGATTACATTATGAATATGAGTAAATCATATTGTCCCCAAGTCTTCCAGAATCACATGCTATTATTTCTAATATTATATAAATACTTATGGATGCCCTTCTGCCCATAAAGGCAATATAAGAGAACATACATAGGAAAGTACTATGTTAATTATTTCGGATATAATTAATAAAACATAAAAAGAAAAATGGTAAATATGCTACAGTATTTCCAAATATCTAACATGATAAGCATGAATATACAATTACAACATGTTGAATACTCAAATAAATTGAATCGGTAATGCCACATTAATAAATAATAGCAAACGCATATTAATAAATTGATTAAACATTATAAGTTACAGAAAAATAAAATCAAATAATATTTACACCTCGTAATCTAATTTTTATTATTTGATTCAAAAAGCTGATTTTCAGATTAAGAATGTACTATGTAAATTGAAGATTTTTAATAATATAACCTGAACAATTATTTAACCTGCAATTAACCAGTAATTTTCAGTTAAAGAAAATAACATTGAATGCATGAAGAGTGAAAAATTTTCACATCCACTTAAAACTAAAAAGTAAAAAAAAGCAAACCTAAAAAGAATTTTTCCTGTGAAAACCTTTAGCACAGTGAAAAAGCAAGTAATAGAAATATTACAATGACTTGTTGACAGTTAGCACATTTTTCTTCTTCAAAAACCATTAATTACTAAGACACTTCTATAATATTCATTGTGAGCTACATATTAATAAATTCGGATACTACATGTGTATGGTTAAAACAGCTACATAAAGGGTACTTTTTCCGAACTTTTTTTTTTGACATCATTTAAATTGTAAATAATGTTAAGTGGTACTGGTGGTAAGTCACCAATATAGAGGATTTCTTTTTTTATTTTTGACTCAGTATATGACAAATATTTGGTTATATTGTCTCTGATGAGCACTGGCGCAAAATCTGAATAATTCAGGGCGCGACTGTTATTTTTTATCCATTAAACTATTAATTATAACAAGTCTGTCATAAGGAAATGACCAGATACTAAATAATCAGTACTTGCATTCGGTATCGGAGATGAAATATCAGTTTATCTTTAAGCAAATTCTCAGTAAAATCCAAGAAACGACATGCGTTTGGGATCTTTCCAATACTGAAGTTATATTCATTTTGTTTTTTTTTTCCACAAGTATATTGCCAATGGGCTACTTAAAAGCAAGTATAAAACTCGCACCGTAATCAGTGTGTCCCAAAGTTGAAAGGGTCTGAGATGAATTTCTTAGCGTTAATCATTTTGTGATTTTTGCATCAGAACGTACGTATTCGTAATTTTATTTTGAAAAGTTTGCAATCACTTCGAAAACTTCTGTGTATATTTCAATTATACATGAACCTGTCTTTACTCTCTTCTCTCATCAACATTAACAACTCCCAGAATTACATCATTAATAAAATATTATCAACAGAAATGGGAATTATCAAAGTTGCTTAATCCAATCAACAGATCTAATTCATAAATACCATAAATATGATCACAGTGGCGCGTATAGCACTCTTTTTTATCAGTCAATATATAATTACAACAGTTGTAACAAACATAGAAAAATATACATACATATTATGCTCTCGTACAATCAGTCAGCGTTTAGAGGCTTACTGAACACAACTCAAGCAGTGCTGATCATACTACACACTCTCGAAAAGACCCGCTTACCTAGAGGAACTTTAGATGCATCAACACTGCTTTACATGCTTCCAATTGAAATTCAAACAAGATTTTTCACAACTGCCTTCTTTTTAATGAAATTTCCTTTCTTGAAAATTCAATACCAGAGTAAACTCAATTTTAAAGTTGAACTTTTTGGGCTCAATTAAATTTATTCATGAATAGTTGATACATTCAAACTTTCAGTTCTTATATTTAAAAGTAGCTGCTCTCATTATTAGATAAAAAAAATTCCAATAACAGAATTACATGATTGCGAGTTACTCAGCTAAACCATTTTTTTTTTTTTAATAATAGATTCAAGAAAATATAATTTTCCAGAGTGCTTGTAAAAAATAATGTTTGTCATTTCATTGGAAGCCGTTATAGATTATCGTTGTCGAGCGCTACCACGATTAAATCAGTCACTATAGTTTGCAGCAACATTGTCTTTATCAGCATCAGCACTTCACTGTTCAATATTAAATTGTCCAAAGTGTTACACTTTGCTTACACCTACTTATATAGGATTGTATCTTAATAAGGCTTAAATTTAATCAGCTTCATAACTTGTATAAATGTTTAAAACATTAATAAATCACTAACAAAAAGTTGAGCAATTCATATCCGTTCTGAATTGCTACAACAGGTCCATTTTGTAATTATTCTGTTAATTACTTGCGGCTTCGACAGTAGCGGTGGAGTCACCTTGCCCCTTGTGTTCGCTTCCCTTGGCACTGTCTTCTGGCTTGCCTGCAACGCTAGGTCTATTTATCACTACTTCATCGGCTGGAACATCCCTATAAAAAATTGGGTTTTCAACTCATAAAATAACTAATGACTTGATGTAACTTTAGAAGAGGAGATTGAGGTCTTAGATAACCTCCACACTTTATTTTTTTAAATCAAATGTTACAACAAAGATTGTGGACACAAATCATGGAAAAACTTTGTCCTCACCCATTGTTGTTAAGCTTTAATCTCCTTCCTAGCAACGGCCCACAAGATCAAGAAATATTAAATCAAGCAGGTGCTTTAAGGAAGGGAAAGATGTTATAAATAAAAATGTTATCTGAATGTTTAAAATTATTTGGGGTGAAAATTTTGAACCAAACTCGAACTGAAACTTTGGTTCGAATTCCAAACAGGTTGAGTTTGAAGCTCCATTTAAAGTAATTGTGACAACTTTGGTGACAGCTCACATACTACTTTTTTGCAAGTCTCCTACCAAGTCCCAGAAAAGAAGATTTGATGCTTTATTAGACATTTCACAACTGTTGAAACAATGACAGGTGACAGTTACAAAGAATGAAGTAAATGATCAAACAGCAGAATTTGACATAAGCATATCAATATTGTCTCAATGAGATTGACTTAAATTCAACAGTGGGAGATGCTCAGAAAGCAAGTTAAGTGAAATAATATAATTGAAAAGCAATATTTTGTTTTTAATTTTTGGTTTAATACTCGAGTAATGTCACAATATACAGGGTGTCCCAGCTTATTCGAAGCGGTCTCTGTAGGCCAAACGGTGGACATTTTCAAAAAACTTTTTGAAAATTCAAGTACAGAATCACAATGGTCATAATTTAAAATTATTTTGAAGTATACAGAGTGTCCCATATGACAGTGGCATATCAAAGTTATGTTTTTCTTTCAATGGCATGCTCCTATGTTATTGCATTTTTAGATTGTCTGAGAAGAGAAAATAAGATTGGCCTTTACAGTTGGTATTTAAATTCAGAATTTTCTGAGTTATAAACAAGTGAAAATCGTCATTTTCCAAGGTCAAGGCCCTGTACAATGAAAACGGTTCAAGATAGAGAAAAACGGCTTACATGTCCCTATTTTAACTTTTTATATACTATCCTATGGTGTAGAAACATTTGTACTGTCTTTGATTTTTTTATTTGGCGACGCTGGAGAAATCTCAGAATTGTTCAAATTTTTTATCACCCTGTATAAACATTTTATCTACATCATAGGATAGTACATGAAAAGTTAAAATAGGGACATGTAAGCCGTTTTTCGCTATCTTGAACCGTTTTCGTTGTACTTGAACTTGAAAAATGACGTTTTTCACTTGTTTTTAACTCAAAAACTTCTGAATTTAAACATCAACTGTAAAAGCCAATCTTATTCCCTCTTCTCAGACAATCTAAAAATGCAATAACACAGGAGCATTCCATTTAAAAAAACATAACTTTGATATGCCACTGTCATATGGGACACTCTGTATACTCCAAAATAATTTTAAACTATGGCCGTTGTGATCCTGTACTTGAATTTGCAAATTTTTTTTGGAAAAAATCCATCGTTTGGCCTACAGAGACCGCTTCGAATAAGCTGGGACACCCTGTATAATAGCTTGCTCCTTCCTCCCGCCATACTGGGTATTAAATTATGTCATATTAAATTGAAGTTTAGATTTTACTTGACGTATCGTAGCATCCACACATTCATACGTTTTCCTTCATCTCTATTGGCCCACATGCAAGAAGCCGCTCAATCAAAAAGTGGACACTGATACAATTGTCCCCAATTCTATTATTTATTCTGAACTGTAAAAAATATTTTTTTAACCTTTTAACTGCTGTATTGGCATATTTATTACGGTTTAATTTCTACCCCCAGGATTTGCTTTACTGTCTGGGATGTGACGCTTTACCCTATTTTAATCAAGCTGCATCTGCTTTTTTTGCATAAAATGTCAAAAATAATTGAGCAGTTGGATGGAGCTCATTCATTCACTTCAAACCAGTAAAACATCGCAGTTCCTGCTCTGAGATTGAAGACTAATAATGAGACTTACAAATATCTTATTAGGAAAAAAAACTTACCCATCGTCAGTTTTTACAGTCAAAGTATGTGCTCTCTGCTGATTATTCTTGTTGCCTTTTGGATTGTTTTTCTTTTTTGTAGGCTGTAAAATTAAACAGAATTTAATTAAATATACCCCAGAATTGGAAACTTCAGAAATATCGACTATTTAAACATAATGATAATGTTACAACAAAGATTGTGGACACAAATTATAGAAAAACTTTGTCCTCACCCATTGTTGTTAAGCTTTAATCTCCTTCCAAGCAACGGCCCACAAGATTAAGAAAAATAAAATCAAGCAGGTGCTTTAAGGAAGGGACTTACACTGCAATGTATTACAATGTTCATTACAATACCCGATTATTAATAAAATAATAAATCTATTACAGATTACTCACATTATTCCTCTTTCCGACAGCATAAGAAGGTGGTCCACCCGGCTTCCTCATCTGCTGTTGTTGTGGTCTGCCACGGCCGACACCGCCACCCTGATGATGGTACTGCATATGGCCCACAGAAGCCGGACGTCCCCTACCTTGGAATCCACCGCCCATCTGATTTGGCCTTTGATTATGATGATTATAGCCGTAGTTTGCACCCCAAGAACCCACTACCACGCCGGCTATCTGCAGCTGTCCGCCCCTGGATGGGACGGGGCGTTGACGAAGAGGAGCGCTTCCTCTATTGGACGGTAGTTGCATTGTTGGCAGACAATGGGGAGGAGCTGGAGGCACACCTGGACGCATGAGACCTGCGAGACGGTAGGATGGATTTTGAAAATGACAAAACTCGCCAGCTAGGAGAAATTTAAAATAGGAATTGTGTCATAAAATACTAAGGTTTTCACAAAAGAGTTTAAAATTGAGTTTATTAATTAAGACAAACGTAAATTACTGACACCAAATTTGAATAGAAAAGAAAACACACCCACAACGAATCAAAATATATTTTACTTTTTATTATTTGTGTTTTTAGGGCACACTGTATATTTTTTACTTCCAGATCAGTGGCAGATAGGCTAGGTAGGCTATAGCCTACGGCATCAAATTTTAAACAAAGAGGTTTTTATTTAGAACCTTAAAAACCTGCCAATCAAGTTGAAACAAAAACAACGACTTTAGAGGAGAAAAATTATAATAAATTACTTCTCCACTTGGAAACTAAGTCCTAAAATGTATAAAGGTAATTTTATTTAATTGCACTGAAAACTATGAAAAAAAAATCCAACACCCTATGAAAACACGCTAAAATAAATATAAAATTACGAAGATTTAGCTGAAGATAAAGCAGAAAATTATTGTTAAACTCATCAAGTTTTGATTAATTTGAAGTTTTAAAACTTCAAATAAATGTTACAACAAAGATTGTGGACACAAATCATAGGCAAATTTTGTCCTCACCCATTGTTGTTAAGCTTTAATCTCCTTCCTAGCAACGGCCCCCAAGATCAAGAAAAATAAATCAAGCAGGTGCTTTAAGGAAGGAAAACATCTTTGTAATGAAGCTCAAACATTTTATCAATATAAATTCTTACCTTGGAATGGAGGCAACGGAATTTTGGCAAACTTGATATCCAACCCCTCTAAAATGGCCTTCCTCATGCGTTCCACCTTCACAACCCGCTCGATATGATTCTCGCATAGCTCCAGTATGTTCTTGCAATGAACCGATCGGTTCAACGTGTGATGGAACAGCTTTCCATCAAAGTATAACCAGGGACAGCACATGAGCCAGGGCAGGGGAGCACCGCAGGCATCGTTGGCCATCAAAGCCATTTCAACACCTTCCATAAACAAAGCTGCCAACTGAACTCCGCGACTAGATACCGAACTTAACTGATAATACAAAGAAAAAACAGTGAATACAGACAGCATAAATAGAAAGAGACTTGAACACTTACAGTTAACTCTTGGAGGAATTGCGGGTTCATGAGATCAGGATTGAAAGCCTGGCAGAGGAATGCATCTAATTCGTGTCTTCTTAATATCGGTTTATCTCTCGACATGATGTATCTTAAAACGCAAGCCATTATCAGCATATGCTGAGGCACGTAAGCCGTGTTCAATATCAGTGGAGTGTCAGAGTTCAGGCACGATAACAAGGCTCGCATTCTTCTTCTTTTATCATCTACCGATGGACCGAACCACAGCCTTTGTAGTGTAGGTACAGCCCACGGTAACGGGTCTGCTTTAACTTCCTCAGCTTTTTGATACGGATTTGACTTGCTGTACGCCCATTCTTTCACTATTATATCTGGCTGAGGATCAGTTTCAGGCAGTTCACCAGATTCTTAAATGAAGAGAGATGATCATTAACCAAATGCCTTCTCAAACTTGTGATCAATTGAAAATTTTAAAAAACTTTAAATAATAAAAAATGTTACAACAAAGATTGTGGACACAAATTATAGAAAAATTTTGTCCTCACCCATTGTTGTTAAGCTTTAATCTCCTTCCTAGCAACGGCCCACAAGATTAAGAAAAATAAAATCAAGCAGGTGCTTTAAGGAAGGAAAACCTCTGCATAAAATATATGATACTCATCAGCACCAGCACCACTTACCTTTCTTCTTGCTGTGCACGTATCTAAGGTGATGTAAATTGAACAAGACAGCATAAACATATTGTCGCAAAGATCTGTATATTTCATGAATCGATGGGAATTCTCTGTTAGTTTCGTCTTCCATTAGGCATGGCAGCAAAACCTCTTGACCGCTTAGAATGTGTAAAATCATTGGAGACATCAAGCCTTTCTGATGCCTCAAAGATGAAGTCCTAAATACGTCTTGTGATACTGAAGGCTTAACAATGTTTGTGGTTCCTGCAAGAAGCAAATTATTTCATGAATTGAAATTTATGAAACATTTTCTACTGTGTTGAACAAAAAACACTTTTCTTATTGCTTGGAATATTTGTTCCATGTACATAACAAATACCAATCTCGATTATGCGGGTTCTTATAAAACACACAGATAATAGAAATCCCCCACATTTTACGATTCTGCTGACTGTTTTCATATTGTCAAACTTTATCAAAAAATATTCTCGGAAACCAGAATGCCCAGGAAGATCATCTGCTGTCAAATAGGAGATGAGCTAAGAAATTCTGGACATCAGAACCAAAAAAAAAGTGGGTTCATCATAAGGATCTGTTGATGAGGCATCTGTTCACTTTAGTAACTTTTATTGAAACTGTACTGGCAAAAGAAGTTTTTTAGTTTTCATAACCAAGTGAACAACATTATCTTGAAAATGGAAATCCTGTTTCTTTGAGAAATATGAAAACTTATTAATTTTATAAAGAAATATTAGGACCTTGGAGTGAAGAGAAGAAAAAATTTAATTTCAACTGGAAAAAAGATGTCAACTCTTTTTTTAGCAAATATTAAATATGTATAGCCATTCAAAAAGACGTGATGGAAATATTTTGTAGGAGCTTTGGGGTCAAAAAAATTGTTTCGCATAAAAAAGTAAACAACAGAAAGGAGAGCGGTTCTTTAAATGTTCCAGAACTAAAAGATAACAACAATGTTCCAGCAAATTTTGAGGACGCAACTATAATAAGTCGAATCCGTACCCACCTGCTGATTAATTTCCTTCCGAAACCACCCCTTGACATTACAGTACACGTCAAGTGGAACTATATGGAAGGTTATAACCGTATAAAAGTTGCTATACCTCAGTTGACCAACAGATATAGTAATAAAACTGCGCACAAACTTTTAAGGTCCAAGTAGTCACATCTGTAGGCAGATAGTGCCTTATTTATTGGTTACCTGGTTCCGGTAAACCAATGAGAAGGGCATTCTAAGGTTTGTGTATATAATTCTTGTGTATAAGGTCTGCCTACCTGGATTGTAAACTTACCGCGCACTTTTATTACTATATCTTTTAGCCGACTGAGGTATAGTACAAGAAATAATACTCACTTGTAGGTTTTGCGTCTTTAATGGAACTGTCATTTTTCGGGGACGACGGAACACTGCTGGTGTTTGAACTACTCGAACTAACCAAAAGATTGACACGATTTCCAGTCGAATTTGCTGTGGGACTCTGAACTTGACCAACGGAACCGTTTGAGAGACCGTTACATTTAGATTGATCCGATTCGGGCGGTGAGATATCTAAAAAGAATTCAAATTAAATACTCGTCAAACAACAAGAAGCCTTTCTTACCCTTCAAACCGTCAAGACCAACAATGTCAGAAGACACTACCAGGTTAGCCGTAGCTAATTTATAATTTTCCAGAGTCTCTATCTGAAATTTAAATAAAATTCGTTTAAATTTTAAATGCTTTTTATTTGTGATTAATAGTCAAAAGCGTAATTTGAGCAAAAAATACATTTTCAGGACAAACCTCTTGTTCAGCTGTTTCGGAAGCGAAAACTGATGTGTCCAAGTCCTCATCGCTTTTGTCTCCCTTGATTTGGTTATTCTCGACAGATTTCTTCTCCTTTGGAGTGGCTAAAATATAAGATCAAAATATTACTAACGATTTAGAAAAACAACTGTAACTACAAAATAATAATGATTATTGATTAAAATCAACAAAAGGCATTTTCAAATGAAGAAGAATAATAGCAAATAAAGGTCCCAAGCTTACATACACATACAGAAAAAATAATGTTTTCAATTGTTTAACTTACCACCAGAATTTGAATTAGATAAATTCAGCTTCAGCTTATTGCGACCTTTCTTCGTGTCATATAAATTTGATTCGGGAGCCTCTGAAATTTGTCCATTTCTAACTAACGTTTACAAAATACAAAGTAAAGAAAATTTTGCAAATTCAATGATTTACTTGACCTAATCAATCATAATAAATCAGATCTGTAATTTGAAAATGCCCGAGTTTTTAAAGCAAGTTTAAAACTTACGCATGCCAACACAACCAAAGTTATAAACGCAACCAGGCTACCTATTCTTTAGGCTAGTGATAGTACTTATCATGTTTCCTGCTGGTGCCAGAAGGATACCATAAAAATGAACTAATAACAACACTTCTTATTTTTATAACCTCTCACTGTGCAAAAAATATGAAAGTACTAGTTTTTCAAGGAGGAATGAGTCAATAAAATTAATTACAGATTAGAAAAAAATGTTGTCATGACAAATACCTGGAGGGGCACAATATTTCAAAAATCCACTAGCTGTTCCATTTAAATAATACTGCACAGACTGCCTGAACTTAGAAGCACGCTTATCCGAAGGAGAACTGAATACTGCAGACACTAACCCCTCCAAATGAGAAGGAGGTGGTAGCGTACGGACAAAGTCAGCTAATGCCTTAATGTTACTTTCTATCGACGGCTGAAATGTGAAAAATTCTCATTATAAAATATTTGAACCATATAAAAAAAAAACAAATAACCGTACATCGATAATCGTTGGATTTTTCTGATTCATGGAAGGATCCTTATAACTAGTCCAGTTGATTTTTTTGTAAATGTCCTGCAGCTCACTTTGCGGAAGCAGGAAGTTCCCCAAAAGAGCCGCCATCACACAGACTTGTTCCTGAGTTATGTTTAACGTTTTCGTCAGCTCGTTAAGCATATACTCTTTGGTTTCAAGTGATCCCTACAAGTAATTGAAATTTTCAATTTTGTTAAAAAAAAATAAATATGGATGAGCTACCTTGTAAGTGAGTTTCAAATTTTCAGATGAGAAATATCGGGGCGGATCAAAGGCAGCATATTCTGAATCGTCTGCCAACAAACCATGAAAACCGTACTCTCGACAATATGCTATTACTTCTTGTTTATGATCATCCATTGTACACATCTAAAATAAAATACTTTCAAAGTTCGGTTATTTTTTGTTTTAATATTTGATCACAGCAAAAAATCCATAAACCATGAAAATTAAGGAGCCTACACGTAAAAATGCAGGTTTTTTCAATAATAATTCTATAAATTCTCAATAATAATATTGAGAATGAAACCAAATAAGACAGGAAATTCCAATTATAATGAATTGCAGAATCAAACAGACCACAAACAATAATCATATTATTACTTGTTAATATTAGTCAAAAAAACTGTCACCAGCATTTCTTTAAAATGCCATATAATATGGCACTAATCATAAATGCAGGTATACAATTTGCTTCCAAGCACGCCGACATTTTGAATGAGTTATCAAAATTCGGTACTTTGTGGAAGCATTGGACCTGAATGGGTTAAAAATCTCTTCCCCTAATTAAAACTTTCACCAGACATTTTGCTCGGATTGTATTTTTCAACTTATGACAACTACATTGAAAAAATAAAGATCGTCTCAGAGTTGACTATAAATTATAGCAACCACATTGCCAGTTAGTTATTTTTATACAATGACGTTGACTTTTACCCAGGAGTCACAGGTGAAAGCACAGAAGAGCAAACAATCAGACGAGTTCATACATCTACTCAGCGCATAGATCTGCTATGTTTAGAGAGGAACTCAGCGGCAGAGAGCAACGGAGTCAAGTCAGTTACTGTCTATCGCTCGTCGCCTGTAGTAGGTACCAATGGCGGAGGGGCGCTCTTCTATAACCGCGAGTGATCGTGATTTCAAATGTTGATTTATTGTTTCATGTTTTTTCGTTTATTATTTTATATTGTTATTGTTTTATTGTCTTACAGTGTTATTGTTTTTTAAACTTATTGTTTAAATATGAGTAAATGCAAGTCCGGAATGGTTTGTGCGACCAAAAACTGCGAAAACAAAAAATATAATAGCACTGTGTTTTTTCATGTTTTTCAGTCAGTTCATGTTTTTCAGATGTGTAGCTTGTCTCTAAAAGATCAAAGGCATCACCGGCGAGTTTGCCTTCTGATTGTTTGCTCTTCTGTGGTGAAAGTGGTTTTATTTCTATTGAAGGTACCTACTAGTTTTAGTCCATGCCATCAAAAATTCAGGAAAATTCTACATTCAAACATCCTCATACATTAGGGGTCACAATGACCCTCCCCGGATTCATTTAGGGTAAACTTTTATATTTCATTCAACCCATAGGAATGATTAAACATTTCCTTAGGGAAACTTGTGACTCAAATAGAGAAAATACAGTTTGCTAGTGACCTCAATTTTGTTTCAAGTTATTTTATTATTTTAAGATCAAAGCATGCTTTTCAAACCATACTAGTTGAATTGTTCTTGGATTAAAAAGGACAAGAAACGTAAATTCAAAGGAATGTTCTAGGAATCAAAATAACCTCTGAGGCCTTTTAAATGTCATGATTTTTATTGCGTTAGACTATTTCAACTTTCACTTATTAGGCAGAAACATTGAAATAATCAAACAACTTTTCAATAACGCTTTCTAAACGACACATTTGGTATGGTGAAGACAGATTCATCGATGTTTCAATGGTTATTTCTTAGAAACAACTTTTCAGCGACTTTGTAATGGATATCCGGGTTTGAACCTAGATAACCTTTATTAGACCCACAACTATTCGTCCGCATGTTCAATAATTGTTCGCAGGGGTTGAATGAAATAGAAAACTTCACCTTAATACATCCTTGAGGACATTGTGACCCCTAATATAAGAATATTGTTTTCTAGACTTTTAATTTCCTGGACCAAAACTAGGTAACTAGATAACCCCTTACCAACCCTACAATTTTTTATTTGAAATATTTTCTGAGTTTGCTTATAAAAACAAAAAAAACAAAAGCTGAAAATAAATTTTCATCTGTATTAATAAACAAAATTTGGTTATTTGTATTTTCCTGCATAGAAAACAGCTCTTTAGTAAATACAGATCAGTTACTCATCATCATACTCATAGCTAGAAGTGAAACCTGCCAAAATAACTAGAGAACTAACAATTATAATAATAATAATAATAGAATACTAATAATACTACTTACCACAGTCAAACCTAGATGGCGTAAAGCCATACGTAGAGCAGATCTTAGAGAAGTGGGCGGAGTCCACCAAACCTTCGGCGGCGGAGTACCTTTGGTATTGATGTGCTTCAATACCAGACCGACCTTCTGACGAACGGCTGCCTGTTCCGTTATCCATTCTTTCAAACGGCACTGTTCTAGAGTGCCGTTGAAAACTGTCGCTAATTCTATGTTACCGCGTTCCAGCGCCCTAATTAACAGTGACAAGAATTGCAGCATTCGGTTCCACTGGCCGCCGCATGCCCAATCTAAAACGAATCGTTGTTTTTTTTTTTGCGTCAGACTATACTAAATTACGGGTCTTTACCTGAGAAATATCCGCCATACAATCTATCCAAACAGTTCTCGGCATCAACAATCAGTTTCAACTTGTTTCCCATGGGTCTAATTTTACGATTGGCATTGTGATGAGGCTGCTGTCTTTGGGTAATGTTTCTGGCAATCTTCAGAAGGTCCACAGATACTGAACCTCCTTCCAAATTGGTACTAGCCAAGTAGGTTTGCAAATCTTGAAGTACCATTTTCACCAATTTTCAAACAATCAAACAATATTAATGATTATCCATCAAACCTGAAATAGACATTATTTGATATAATAAGGAGAAATCAACTGATGATAATTCAAGAAGGACCACTTATAATGACCTCAACATTTCTGAATCAGTTCATTTAATTCTATTTCTTTTTTATATTTCAGGCATCTGTAAACTGTCTTTCTTTAGAAGTAATGATTGAAATGCATTACCACTATTGCATTACAGTTTATTTTATACTTCCTTTTCACACCCCATAACTTATAAGTAGGAGTTATGTGGTACTTGGCAGAAGATTAAAAACATTTCAATTTCAATATAATAAAGACTATGGCCCCTATTCACAAAGCATTTCTGTCCTGTAATATCTCGAAAATAATTAAATAAATGGGATGGAGATATGCAGTATCGTTGGGGCGTATGTTGATAAAATACATTAAATAATATGATGTGCATAAATTATCAGACTTACTCCTGAGTACATTTATAAATCAAATCTCACTTTAAAATTAATTATTTTCATAACAGAAAAAAGAACAGTGTTCTCCTTCATAAAATAAGGAAAGCCAACTTTGAAACAAAAGCACTTATGTTAAATAAAAAAGTTTTTGAACCCTACTTTGAGAAGGTATTGGCCTCTATTGACTTTAACATAATTTAGACTCTTCTATATAGTTATGGATGCGATTGGCTTTTGGTTGAATGTACTGAGTTGTTGTTAAATGTATCACTTAAATCTAAGCCTCTTCATTATAACTAAATACTCACTTAAAACCTCCTTTTAATGGCCCTAACTGTTACAAAGCTTTAATGTATTTCCCATAAGATGCACAGAGAGCATTTATGGAAATCTTTTTCCTTGAAGAAGCAACAAGTTCATTGAGTTTCAAGGAAATTTTAATGCACACTATTTATCTAATTTTAGATATTTTATACTATTTCATTTATTGTTTAAAACTTTACATTACTATGATGGGCCTTTTAACTATTGTAAAAAAAACAAAAACAATAGCAACAAAGGTGAAAGTATACCTTAAATTTCAAAGGGCCCTTTCAAAATAAATTTTAGAGTCACTTCAGCTTAGTCACTAGACTATTGTTAAAAACAATTGTAAACTTTGCAAAATCAGACTTAAACGTTAGTAGTTCTTTAATTTTATTATTAAAGGGGTCCAATACGACTTTTATTATTATGAAAGGAATCCTTAATAAGATAAATAATAATTTTTTTACCAGTAATTTACAACATTTAACTAATAATAATTGCAAAAAATATTCAATTACATATTTTTGTTACCTACATTTTTATTGTCTCCCTGAATAAATCATCAATTACTCTGAACTAAAGCAATAAAATTAAATTAATTGACTTCAAAAATAAACTATTTTTCTAACTATTATTATAATGGCCCGCAGT
This sequence comes from Malachius bipustulatus, assembly GCA_910589415.1. Taxonomy (NCBI): domain Eukaryota; kingdom Metazoa; phylum Arthropoda; class Insecta; order Coleoptera; family Melyridae; genus Malachius; species Malachius bipustulatus. The sequence goes on from OU342635.1 coordinate 25,974,976, forward strand.
TTTATTGCACAGCCGTCATCTTGCATGTTGGCCAACAGAGACTAAGGAAAACTTACGAATAATGGCGAAAATAATATTGTTGGATCAAAAAAATCCTCGTGAGGAATGCTTTTCAATGATTAAGATCGAGAATATTCAAACTTGAGTAAACATCGAGTCATTTTGTTTAGCCATTTCTGCAACTTCTCTCCTATGGCCAGAAACATAGTAATTTAATAGGGTGAATACAGAAGGTCATTAACTGACTTGGTCTTGTTACGTTTGACCTGCATCGGTTTCATGTATCTTTTAGTGAATACTACACATTACACCGTTCAAGGTTGAAAGAGTAAACTGGAACCTAAGATCCTGACGGAGTACTTAATGCTTTAGGAAGGCTCAGACTTCAATTTGTATATATAACAATTTGAAGGATATTATGAAATGTAAATATGTACTTCTACGAATATTTTTTGTTCTTTTTGGAAGAGAAACAATTTCATTATCAATAATCAATTCTGTCATTTCTTGGCAGCGATTCGTATTGTTATTGGACCAAAAACCGGACCTTGATAAACCAGAAAATCCATGTTGTATTAAAATCTACCAGCGGCACATTACAAAAAAAAATTTAAGGGGAGAAATAGGGGCATGACCCCTAGAAAAGGATCTCCCTGCAGATTCTCAAAACCATTTGGCATGTCCAATGATGGAAGCCCAAAAGTGTGACGTATATTTCAAATTTGAGCAAAATAACTCAAAAATTGCGGGAATTATAAATGTAAAAATGTGAAAACCAAAATTTATCCAGTGGCGTAAAAATTGGAAGCTACACAAGTTACACACAGGTACTTAATTCTATCTGTTATTTTAGAGTAATTTATTGAATAACAATACAAAAAAATTCATAAAAAATATTAAGCCGTTTTGGATTTACATAAAAAATGTAATTTTTTCATTGAACACCCTATAACTTCGTTAATACTCAATTTAGACATTTAAAGTGGGTATTATAAAGGCTCATTAAGTTAACGGGCAAATTTCTGTGGCCGTTTCTGAAAAAGGTATCACTCTGTATGGAAAATATTGCAATTTTGTCATTTTTGGCATGAATGGGATTACGAAAATGTCAACAAAAGTCATTTGACGTCGATATTAGCTTCAAAAACGAGCACGGAAATCAACTTAACTTAATGAGCCTTCATAATACTCGCTTGTTAGACTTTTTGTAAGTTTGTCTCCTTTATTCTAGGACACCTGTATAAACTTTAATCACGAAATGAGCCAAAGAATTAGCCCCTTGTGTATGTGCATGATATTTTTACGTATCTCCCTTCTGTGGGTTCGTCGATAATTTGGAAAACCAATTAACTTGAACTAATTACTTTATTAATCGCTTACTTGAATTTAAAATTCACACGGAGCACTATAATACTACTTATACTAATTTACATTTACAAGTTCAATAATTATTATAATCTCACTACTATTAACTGATACCGTAAATAACACACTGGTAACTTATTTCGCTTGCTTTTTATCGCTTGTTGAACCTTTCGATTCTTCAGTGAACTATATTGCACGGTTCTTTAGCTCCGTTTAAATACACCCTTAGAGATCTTCTGGAATGGCTTCCAGAGCTACTAACTCCTGAATATCTATCCAGGTTCTCAATGTTTTATTTCTGGAACATTCTGGATATCATGATAGTCTATTCTTGAAAGTTAGTTCTCCAACTTTCCCTTTTATGACCAAATTTTCCCCTAAATGCCGTCTCCGAATTAGGAGAGTACCAGTAAGAAGAGGTACACAGAACTTAGTCATGTAGCGAGTCACCAGTCACTAGCCGCTTTTACGTCGTAACAATTATAATAATAATATCGACTTTATTTTTCATTCAGTGACGATTTACAAAAAAATATATTTTTCACACCAAATGGCGGAATCTAGCAAAAATAGCTATTCTATTCAGCCATGTAGTATGAAGAACAAAAAAAGAAAACTCAAAGTATCTTGTATAATATGCCTACTAAAAAAAAGCTAACTTAACAAATAATTCAAATAAATAACTAACATAAACCTCATATCAAATAGAAACTAGAAAGAAGACAAGAAATAATACGAGATTTCAGGAATTAGAGGAAGATACAAGAGATTACAAAAGAAATTATGAGAAGAAGATGAAAAAAGAGGAAAATAAAAATACCAGAATCCGTATACGATACTCATAAACCATCATGCATCAAAACAAACTGTGTACTGACTCTCAAAAATACGCTTTCTGTATAACGCTTTAAACTGGGGGAAAGGTAACATAAAAATATTATCCGGTATAGCATTAACCACCTTGACAGCATTATAGGTAAAACTTCCCTGGAACAATGCAGTCCGATGCTGAGGCATTGTGAGTCTAGCCCTATTTCTGATAACCCGCTGGTGTATATCCAATCTAGAAGTAAGTCTCTCACTAAGGGACACAGAAGGATCCTTACCATTAATCAAATGATGCATAAAGTCTGCAAAATGCAGCAATCGGCGATTTTCCATTAGTAGCCAGTTCAACTTTATAAATGTATGTGAGATGTGGTCATACTTTCTCAATCTAAAAATGAGTCTCGAGCAACAATTCTGAACCTTTTGGATTTTACATCTAGTACGCGAATCCAAAGCAGGTCCATAAATGGTGTCACAGTAATTATACTTCGACAAAACAAACAATTCACACAATCGCTTACGTAAAGTCGTATTGAGAATATGTCGGTTTGAATAAAGTAACTTAACAGCAATGAAGGATCTTCTATGAAGCTGACTAATGTGCTCTCTGACTGAATCTAAGTTCATAATCAATTATAAGGCCAAGATTTTTACAATTGTCCACGTCAGGAAGAACCACACCATCTAAAACAGTTTTAAAATTTTGCCTAAGAAATTTTCTACGTTGTTGGTCCGAATTTTTTTACAGAATATTGGCCCAAAAATGGATCCCTGAGGCACTCCCGATAAGACCTCAACTCCACCCGAAAACCGACCATCGCTGAGAATATTTTGCCATCTGCACCTAAAGTACGACCTCATAAGGCAAAGCGCATTAGCGTCAAAACCGTAGTAACATAGTTTGGCACACATTAGTTCATGATTGACGGTATCAAATGCCTTAGAGAAATCAAGCAGGACCAGCACAGCCGCTCTACCAGCTCTACCATCTCTAGCCCTAATGATGCTCTCTACAACATTTGTTAAGGCGACTGCCGTACTGAAGCCCCTCCTGAAGCCACACTGCGAAGCAGGAATTATATCATTTCTTGTCACAAAACTGAAAATTTGGTCACTCAAAATTTTCTCAAATATCTTTGAGACAACCGGCAAAATACTGATAACACGCAGGTCATCATAATGAGCCAGAGTAGGTTTGCCAATTGTAATTTTCCATTGATACGGGAAATAACCGCATTCAATGCAGGAGTTAACGAAATGTGTAATATACTTATCAATAAATGGGCTACAATACTTAAGATATCCAGCTGATAAGTCGTCAATTCCTCGAGCATTAGTGTCAATGCTGCCCAGCACTCGATTAACTGTCTCAATTGTTGCGAATTCAAAAGAGAATATTATGTTATTATCATTATATCAATTATTATTATAGAAATCAATTTGTGAACCGCAATCAGAGGACACTTGTATGAAAGGTTTAAAATGGTTAGAAATACCCTCAGGATCCGAAAGATTTTCAGGGATGGCAGTATCATTTTTAGAACTTAGTTTGAACATCCTGAGGGCATTCTAGATACTTTTCACTTTTTTCCGAGCAAACACCGTCAATTTTTTTTTCTCCCTTCTAATACAAGACAAAGTAAAATTTCTCAACTGTTTGTATCGCAGCCAGTCTTCACCATTTTTAGATTGCTTAAACCTTTGCAAAGCTCTATTTTTTGTAATAATAATAATAATAATAATAATAATAACCTTTATTGCCCAACAGATGGTAACATCCAATAACAGGACAATGTTACAATTAAAGTACAAACACGCAGAAACAACCAAAATCTATATCAATTCCAAACTTAATTTAAGGATTTAAATAACAAAACAATTTAACAAAAAAGAAAAAAAAATCAATACAAAAACAAAATCACTTCTGCAAGTAGATAAATCCGCAAAGAAAAAACCCAATCACAGTACTCGTTCAGCGTAAGTCAATATATCCGCCAGCGAGCTAGTGTTAAGATCACAATATTGACTAATTAGATTAAAGCTAGCGGACATTAGGTAAATGGGTGATTTCGTCAGCACATTGGATCTGGCAACCTTCATATAGAATATGGTCGAATTTCTAGAGTCAAAACTTGGTACTCGAATATTGAACTGTGAGAGCAGCTCAGGGCAGTCAATTTTGTTGCGGAAAAGAGCATAAAGAAATTTCACTGCCATCATTTTCCGCCGTTTATCTAGCGGCATGAATCCAAATCGCTCCAGCAGAAGACCATGATCACCACCCCTAGGAGGATATATGTGGTACAAACGAAAGTTCAGTAACTTGAGAAACTTGCGAACCTTCCTAACTGGTGCATGAGCATCGATCACCGACAGTATAAAACTATTAAACATGGAAATCTTACTATCGATATTTCCTTCATATAACATCAGATGCCAAGGAAGGGACTCAAAATCCTCCAGGGAAAGATTATAATTAAAATTATTGAAAGAATGGTATGTAATTTCACGTGGAGTCACTATATTTGTAAGTATATTCAGTGTACAAAAAACCAACCTGTGATCTGAAATATAATCAGCTATCCACTATCAATTACAACCTCTTTATCTGTAACCAAAACGGGATCGATCAAGGTACTGGAAGTTTTCGTAACATAAGAAAGAATATTATCAATGTCCGCTAGGCAGGAGTTTAAAGTTGTCTTCAGTGGTCGATAAAATACACCAAAAGCAACTGTATGATTTTTTATTCTTAGCTTAGATTCACCATAGATTCCAAAGCTGAATTCAAAGAAAAGCTAAAACTGATTATTTCGGGTAAAAATGTATCCTTGATGTAAAATCACACTCCCCCCCACCCCTCTACTCGACCTATCTTTCCTGAACAACCTTTAACCCGGAATATCGAAAACGTCATCATCAACATCATCAGTCAACCACGTTTCAGAGAGCATAAGCAATATTCCGGAACACCCCTGTACCCTGTATAATTTATAATCCACCTGAGCCAACAATTCTTCTGTAACTATCCAACTACTACAAGCCAGGTACGGGCCTTTAAACGACTCTTCTATAATATGCACCTGCTTGAATATTTCACGATTATTACCGGTAAGTTTCATAATAGTATATAATAGGGCTGTGACGGTTAACCGTTTGCAATCGCTGTAACCGGTTAGGATTTTTTACTACCAGTTAACCGTTTTATAGTCTGTTAAATCTATTTTCCGATTTTTTTTATTACAAAATTGAATAGTTTGGTTCAAACAGAATTAGGAGAAATTTGGCAAATACCCTCCTTGTGCCCTTGTACGGCAGAAAATTTTAAATTTCCAACAAGAAACAATAAAAGACGCTTCTCACTTACGCTTGGACAACCAGCGACACTGCAAGACGACAAAAATAGATCACACAACTTGTTCTCTTATGATTGTTGCATTGGTGGTTTTGAGACTATTGAATCTATTTCATAGTCAAAGTTTTGGTTTATGTCAAAATGAAAAGGCCATAGTATAAACAAGTATGATCGGTTACTATTTCCATGTCTACTGCGGAGCTAATTCGCCCACTTAAATCCATGGCCGCGTGGTATTTGGTGTTGAATGAGTGATTATAAAATTTGGAAATAATTGATTTTTTCACATGGAGATGACCAGAACATAAACGGATTAAAATCTGATAGACCAAAGGCCAGATCATGGTCATTGTTAGGTCCATCATCTTTCCCCTAAAATGTCAAGAAAATGAAATGGTTGTGGATTCATTGGCCGAGTTAACTCCTAAATAGACATGGATATAGCAATGGCGTTTACAGCCCTAGTACTATGTAATGTAAATATTTTCGAGGACTTCCAGGTGTGTTATGATCGTCAATCCTGCTATTGACAGCTCAAGCTTTAGTAATGTTGGACGGAACGTTTCCTACAAATTTTGGTAAAGGTGCTCTATCGCGACGGTTTTAACCCTACGCTGGCCCTCCTACACTGTCTCTGCTTGCTACGCTCTGACACGTTCTCAGCGTTGCCATATGCAAGCCCTTCTCCTACATTCTGCAGACAATCCTGTGCGCTTCCTGCCCGCTTCCACACGAGACCGTAATAGTAGCTACCGGTTCCGTCAGGTCTTTGGTCGGGGTAGGTTTTTTTTTTCATTTTACAAACATTTGAAGGAAAAAAAACCTACCCTGACCAAAGACCTGACTTACTGCAGCAAATAAGTGTTTTAATATTATTTGTAACCAAAAATGACACTCCGTAGGAGAATGGAGACACGGATTTCATGTGGCAACGCTGAGAGCCTGTCGGCTCGGAGCAAGCAGTGAGAGTGGAGAGGGGCCAACTTAGGGGTAAAACCGTCGCGATACAGCACCTTTACCCAAATTTTTTTAAGGAAGAGATGCCCAACAATGACCATGACCTGGCCAGTCATGTCATTGCTAGGTTAGGTTAAGGTATCTCTACTTTGAAAAAACATTTATGAAACGTTCCGTCCAACATTTCAAAAGCTGAAGCTGTCAACAGCATGATTCCCGAGCAATTTTCTCTGTCGGGGCTATACATAAAATTTTGTACTACTTATTTTTAATGAAATAAGACAAGACGTCATACATTACATCGTTCTGGTAAATGAGTGTATGTACTTAACCGTTTGGCGATTATTGAAATGAGCGGCATGGGTATAGGGCTATGCCGCTAATGTACATATTTACCAACCGTTTTTTCCATAAATTCTGAAGAATAATTAATTATCAAGTTACCCCATAAAATCTCTCACTTATTCCAACATCGACAAGAGACAAGGGGGCTTATAGCAATTCACTTTGGTTTTGGACAATTCTCTAAAACTGGGATGAGTCGATGAGTACCAGTAAATTTAGTAAATGGTTAGGTACCTTGAATGCACCTTAATCCATCCTGGAGATGAGAGAAACATGAACATGTATAATCATAAACGTGAAATAAAAAAAAAACAATACATTTTTTGTAAATGAAAGTGTAGTCCTATTACCGGATTTTGATTATTTCCGTTTAATTTATTACAACACAACCAAACTTAAATAAATCTCTTCGAAAAAAAAACTGATCCTTCAGAATTATTGACGAGCACATTTTTTACAAACCGTAAAAAAATCATATTTTCTAAAAATTAGGACCCAAGCCAGAAATATGTGCGCCAGGTCATAAACCCCGGTCCGATCTATAAATGGACGCGAATTTATCAATATTACAGAGCGTGTACCTAATCGAATTTGTTATGAAACGCGATATTAAAATTAGACTGATTAGACGCAGCCATTTTGAAGATTGAAGCGCACACCTACATTGAAAATACATTTTTACAATTTAAAGTGCTCCGGGCGAAGTTTCGGTGGTGTTCCCGGCAGAAATCGAGAAAATGATACCGTTTTCGCGTTTCTGGAGACCAGCGAGGAATATTCGAATCAAAGAGGCTTACCTTCAGAGCATTTTTTCAATCAGTGACGCCTCGTCTTACTCTCGCTCGCCGTGGAAGATAGCCGGTAACTCTGAACTCAATAACTCGTGCATTTTTAAAACTTGAGATCAATAATATCAAATCTAAATGTCATTCAATTACTAAAACGCTAAAGCATGCCAAATTGAACAGGAACTTCGACTCTGGAACTCTGATTCGTTTTAACTGTGGATAAAACTTCTAATAATCAGACTTGCAGAGTGCAAAAACGACAAGAATTATTCATTCTATTCACCGGAAAATGTAATTTACAACAATGAACGTTGCGCATGACCGGTACGTACGCTGTACGCCATTATTAGTTGCAACAGTGGGGCAGTGTCTACGTTGCCAGCACCGATATTAATAACTACATTGGGCTTGTTACATTGTTCGATTTTTTTTTTTTAATTTTTATGGCCTGTTAACGCCAACTTAATATTACTTTATTATTTGCAGACCAAGAAATAAAAAATTAAAGTGCGACAAATTTACAATATTTTTTACAGCTCTTCCGTTTTTTTTTTAATCTTAAACTGGTAATAACTTAATGGACAGCTAAAAACATTCAGTCAAAGAAGTTTGCATCGACTATTAAAATCAAAAGTTAAATTTCGTTGGGCCGAATGTTTTTATTAGTTCCAAATTTTACTAGATTGTTGTCGAACTTGTAGAAAAATTGAAACTGTCAGTGGGAGCCACCCAGAGCACAGGTGTAACTTAAAAAATACCAATTTTATTACCAAAAGAGTTCCCGATCCAAGTTAATGTACGAGTTCCTGATCTACATTACTAACGCTTTTGCAGTTATCAGCAAATACTAACTCAAATGTGTTCATACCACAGAAATGAATAATAGAACTTGTTGGGAACGCGAGCTTAAATCGGCTGTCTGAAAGTGGCCGTTTCAGTCTAACACAATCATGTTGCATTATGTCGGATCAGAGTAAATACATAAAAACGATCTATTATGTGGGTTTATTATTATTACTAATATGCGTTAGACAAAGATTGACTGCCCCCACCGGGCATCGTGCTTTTTCTAGCGAGGCGGATGACTTTTACAGCTGTCAGTGCAGGAGTGAGCGCATTCCAGTTCTTATGTTCATTTCAATGGTTCATAATAAGTCACTACATCTCTTATTACAACTCTTCATAATTAATTTATTTATGTCTTCTTATTTATGTATATACAGGGTGTCCCAGCTTATTCGAAGCGGTCTCTGTAGGCCAAACGATGGATTTTTTCCAAAAACTTTTTGCAAATTCAAGTACATACAGGATCCCACTGTCATATGGGACACTCTGTATAATACTCCAAAATAATTTTAAGCTATGGCCATTGTGATTCTGTACCTACTTGAATTTTCAAAAAGTTTTTTGAAAAAGTTCATCGTTTGGCCTACAGAGACCGCTTCGAATAAGCTGGAACACTCTGTATATATTTCTTAGAGAAAAATTATTTAATTATACAAAAAAAAATTCTTTAGTGCATCAGTGGTCAAAAATGAAACAATTAATTCAATACATAATACACACATCAATTAATTCAAACAATAATAAATCAATGTTTAACTTTTGCCTCAAAACTAGTAGTAATGAAAACTAATAAAGAGTCAGTATATTTTTTACTCGATTTTTTACTGACTGTCAAAACATTATATGATTTAAGGAACGAAAACTTGAGGGCATTTTCATGTAGGTATTACTCATCAGACCATGTTTAGACACTTGTTATTTATTTGTGAGTCACAGTACTCACAGTCAACTCTGATGGCATCAGAATACAATAATAACATACAATTTGTTTAAATTGTAACATAAAAATTTCGGTCAAGTTTTCTTATACCTTGAACTATTTTCGAAATTTTGTAAAATTATAACTTGAATGATACCACGCAGCATAACAACAAACTAGGTTGTCGTTTTAACAAATTGCATATGACGCGCCACTCAGAAAACACGGTTACTATAACCATTCATACACAACTTATAGTAACTACATATTTTTATTTCGCGATTCTAATTTTTTTATACTATTTACGTTAATAGATCACAAATTTTAGCTGTAACCAATCAAATACGCTAAAATAATGCAGTCTCCGGCCATATTTTTCAATGTGACATGTCTCGTGATTTCGTGAAGTCCGAAAAAAACGATATTAAAAAAAAACTATTAAATCTGTTAAACTGGGAATTATTTGCTTTTTTTACCATTAAAATCTGTGATTAAAATAGGATTACCAAGAGTTAAATTAAACGTGTTTCAGGATTTTTGTTACTTTATATTGACAGAATTATAATAAGAAGTTGCTCATGAAAATATTTTCTAGGATGTATCAATCTAAAAAAGTTTGAGGGGTTAGTAACCCTAAAATTACCCCTAACATTATATTGATTTTTGTGATTTAGCCCTCGAATATAACAAAAATAGTGACCTTATTTCTTAAATCGATCAGTTTTCATAAAATCTTGAATGATGATACCGGCATCATAGACACCGCCAATTATCCTTCATTAGGCAAACACGTATTATTGATATTACTCTAGGGGACAAATTTAAAAAGAGGCGGGAATTGTCGTCAACGGCGGAACCAGTCGTATAATAACCAAAGTTTTAATCAATTTTCCGCACTATAATAAATTTAATTATAATAATTGTTAGTATGAAAGTAAATTATCAATATTATAAGCTAGATAGAACATTTTCTTTATTTTTATGATTTTTTTTTCAAAGACAATGTGCATGTATGTGCCGGCGTTTATTGCCGAAAAATATAAATGAGGTAGCAATAAAAAATCCCACGTTAGGAATAATTGAAAAAAATCACAGCAATCGGATCAAGTAGTATTAATTAAGTAAGCAAAGTAATGCCAGGCGAGTTAACGCCATCAATAAAGAATAACTTGCCAAAGAAATGCCAAACCTAAACCTCATTCATTCACTTTAAGTCGTTGTGTTGAAGGCGGTCAAACCTGTGCAAATCCTTTGATTTTCTCATTATTTTATCGAAATTTAGGTGAGTACACTTACCTATTTTAATCCCGGAAAGGTCTTCATAAAAATCTATTAAATTCACTCGATGATTACTTAAATTATAATCGAATTACACTAACTTAACATAAAATTAATATCACACGTGTAAAAGAACGATCGATTTTACACCATGACTAGAACGTCGGATTATTATTTTTGTGGTTGTTGACTGTGTTGGCATTTTTTGCTCTTGGTTGCATTATGTTGAGCATTGATTAAACTATTGAGATAATTTTTACTTTTCATGAAACATCTCAAAATTCGGATAATTTCCGACTTTCCAGTTTGGGCCTTTGGGCGTTGTAATAAATAAGAATGAATTAATTGAATAGAGTATGTATAGACGGCAAAGGAAACGGAAACGGTATCAGATCAGACAGAACTATTAGACACGAGCGACACTGTCTGGCATTGAGAGAAACGTCAATATCCCATAGACCATAGATTTATGGAGTGAAGGTGACAAGACAACTGAACCGAAAAACTCCCCTCGTGTCCCGTTCATGTTCTTTGAAAAATAATGATGGTATGTTTTAAAATACGTATATTGCCCGTCCTCCTCAAGAGGCCTAATTATTTTATTATGTAGTCGGTAGTCCTATAAATTACAGAAAATATTTAATATTGCACTTCATGTAAAAATCAAGGTCTACCAAAATCAATATTAACTACCTATGACCTTGAAAACCATTGACGAAACAAAATATTTTCAGCAGGAATTTTCCATAGAAGTTACATGCACGAAGTATAATATGACAAGTTTGTTAATTAATTATTAGATTATGTTGGCAACCCTAGGTACACAATTTTATTTTTCATTAACAAAACATTTATTTTTAAAGTGTACATTTTGTGTCATTTTATTTTTGCTTCTAAATATTATTAAAACGTGCTTGCGCTTGCATTGCTGTAAGCTGTGCTTTTTGTAACCACGGGGGTCCAAGGCTGTAACGCTGAACGCTGCAAAAGTCGATTCTGTCCACCATTAACAGGCTAAAGCGTGGAACATTCTTAGATATCCATCAACTTAAGTATATAGGTACCTTATCTAAGATAATTATTTGAATGACGTTTTTAACTGTTTATAATAATAATCGGTTTTCGCCCTCTAAACATTACCCTGATAATAGCCGCTCTTCTCTTCTAAATATTTTGTTGCCTTTAAAATGTAAATTAAATATAGAAGGCATTGTTTGTGTGGTACTGTAGTAATGTGAAATTTGATAAATTTTTCAGTACATTTAGTGCGTAACGTATAATATTATAATACAATTGTACCTACTGATCCAAATTTCAATTATTGTACTAGATTTCATGCAAATAATAAAAGGCGTATTTTCGTATAAAATTTAAAAAAAGTACTAGATCTAGTACAATTATTATTGTACTGAAACGACAGCGCTGCGAGTGAATGCGCTACCCTAGTAAGCGTTAGTGTCGGTAATACAGGTTCCCTAGGTTTGACTTTAACACAATGCAAAATATGATAGAAATGGCATGAATATCGTCAAATTTTGGTTGCGTTCAGAATATGCATTCAGAAACTAATAAGGTATATTATATTATATATACCTAAAGTGTTTTTAGTTAAGTTTAAGGTTTTTAATAGAAAATCCAACGTATGTAACTCGCCAATTTAATCTCTGTTATTATTACACTCGATATTAATAGCCATCATTATCAGGTTCTTGCATAATACACTATTTTGACACCACCGTTTTTATTTCAAAGTAATAAACTAATGAAAGATTTATCATTATTGATAATTTTTCCCTTTATATGACATTATTTGTTATAGCGAATAAAAAAAATTAAAAAATTAATTTTAATGCCACCATTCAAATAATGCGCGCTGTTCAAATAATGATGACGTTCCCGGCGCCTACTTTAATATTTTCCTACCATGCACTGCGCAAATTGTATCTTTATCTTTAAGGAAACTTTGTTTACAAATAAATGTAAGATAATCGTTTCCATAGCTATATAATTTATTGCCTACATTTTAAATATTATACTAATTGAGCGCGTTTAGTAATCTACAGCTAGGTAGGTATTTATAGATAGTGCCTTGCTATAATATACAGGTGTACCAGCTCGATTTAGACAACGGTAAGGGCCGTGTAGGTCTCGTCAAGACGAAACGTTTTTTTATTTGAAGTTTTTGGATTTGGACCTTCGTTGCGGAAATATGGCCGACTTCCGGTTTTTAGTTTTTTGGCTCCAGTTTCGGCATTTTTAGGTTCTCGCCCAAACTGAAACTAGTTTTGGAAACTCCTTAGCTTCAGTTACAACTTTCATATTGAAGTCAAGGTTCTATCTCTGTTGGATTCAAAATCTTAATTTTTCAATTTGATTCAATTTGAATTGATTCAAAGACTTAAAATTTAAAGTCTTGGACATGTCGCCATTTTGAATCCAACAGAGATAGAACCTTGACTTCAATATGAAAGTTGTAACTGAAGCTAAGGAGTTTCCAAAACTAGTTTCAGTTTGGGCGACAACCTAAAAATGCCGAAACTGGAGCCAAAAAACTAAAAACCGGAAGTCGGTCATATTTCCGCAACGAAGGTCCAAATCCAAAAACTTCAAATAAAAAAACGTTTCGTCTTGACGAGACCTACATAATATGGCCCTTACCGTTGTCTAAATCGAGCTGGTACACCCTGTATAGCAGGGTTAGAAGAATAAAATTGCTGAACGACCTCGCGATACCCAAGGAGAGAGGTTAACTTTGCATTATAAAAACTAAACGCTATTCCGTCACTGGGCGCATTCAGCTAACGAGCGAACTATTAAACTGAACTGCGGCGCCGCAATAACAAAAAATCTTAAAATAGGATAGGAACCTTGTGATACCTCGTTTGAAAGGAATTTTTTCAATAATAATTCGGCGGTGCATTTGTTTGTCTGAGTCGCTTATTGCGGAGTTTGGAATTATTGGAACGCATTAACGTCTGTGTATGAGAATCCTTGACCTTAACTGCTTGTTGTTGGCTACCTGAGAGGAAAAAATAATCCGTTGCGACTGAGATCCACATGGGCGAAAAGTTGAATGACGGGTTGGAGACGAAAATGATTTAATGGATAAGAAAATTAAAAGAAAAAAATTCTATACAAATTATTGTAGAATTAATTTGATCTTTTCCGTCAATTATGCCGCAACCAGTGGACCAATAATTATTCCGGTACCTACTTTTATTCCTCCTGCAATGATCTTTTTAATCAATTATGACGCTTCTCTCCCGAGGGGACATTGATATTCGTGCGACCATCGGTATCGGACCCCGAGAAGTTTGGAATCCGTGCTAAAAAAATATTTGGAAAATATATGAGGAAACATTAAGTGCAGCTTCTTTTTATCTGTTCGTATGAAGAAATGTATAGATATGTTTCTTTATCTTTATGAGTCTTTTAAGTATGTTTATGCACAATACCTACTCAATTAAGCAGTAAGTTCTATCATATTTATAAACACTGATTCAAATATATAGCTAATTATTAACTACATAATGTAGTAATAATAATTAAATGGATTTATAAGGTAACCTATTGTTTGAACTAGACTGCTTTAAACTAGTTCGCGCATGGCTACAAAACAAAATAATCGTAATAATAATAATGTTTATTAATGTTTCTTCTTGGATAATAACAAAGATAAAAAAATTAACATTATCTTGCTTTAGGTTTAATTAATAATATTCTTGCTTGAGTTTTCCTATTTATATTAGGTGCATATAAAGATATACACAGTGAGCCAAATTATACCGTCACGAAATGATAATATTTTTTCCCTGTGATTCCCTGTTACCTTGGGAAGCGGTTCTGCACCCTATAAGCGACTAGGCCACAGAGGCCCTTTTTCGGCATTTCCGTACCATGGTAAAACTCCCACCCCTATATTCAAGCATACTATTGATCTTTTTGTAACGAACGGAAAGTTTTTCCATGAGAGGATTTCAATGTTTTCCTGAAGTACCTCTTCCCAAAAATGTTGAGTCTGAGGCTAGGTAGTAGAAGTACTCGTCGCCTGTTCTATTCAACATTTGGGCCAGATTGAGTCCCTTCCTTCCACGCTGTCGTAAATAAATTATATAAGTGCATTCTATCAGTTTTGGCCAGTGTCACCAATCGCAGCCCAACTCTCTCCGATTCAGGATTCAGTTTAATCATGATGGCCAACCTGTTTCTGCCCGGGACTGCTATCTATGGTCTATATAGAGTTATCTATCTCCCCTCCCACCTCACCCTAAAGACGATAAAAAGTTGACTTTTGTTATTGTGGTGCCATTTTCACAAGATTGTGAAAGATTTGGGTGGTGGTGTTGGTGAGAACACAAAAAAACCGACAGCTTTCCGAAGATGGATGCTCTCAGGGCCTGGGATTGCCAGGAGGATCAAACAGTTTGAAGAAGGATATGTATTCATTCCGGATAATGACGAACTAGATAATCCCAAGAATTTCCTTTCATCATCAGTTTCATCACAGAAGAACTTTCAGCAACAGGTCGTGATTTTCCTAATCTGGTATGCTTTTACAGTCGCAAACTGCCACATAAGTGGCGGGGTAATGTTGGTAACCTTATGCACCTTGGTGGAGATGGTTTGTCAATGGTCATGACCCAATCAAAAATATGTTTCTTGCACTCTCTTTATTCAAGAAACGAAAGCCTTTATCAACATCACAACAGGTGAAGAAGCTGAAAGTTTTTCAGAACAATGTTGAAATATTTAGTCGACTATGTACATTTTTGTGGATGAGTTTTTTGACAATGAGTCATTCCCTCCTTCCATTTTATTTCATACTTTGGAGACCTACATTTTATTGTCAACAAACAAGGTCGGAATATTGTAATAATATCTCTACGTAATATAACAATACCTCCCCGTATATACCTACTAAATAATGCAACACGACGGTAGGTATTGTTTATAACTGTGACGCAAACCAAAAATCTTGACCTAAGTGTGAGATATACAATAATTGTGCATTCAATAACGGACTGGTGAGGTACCTGCTGTATCGTCACAGAGGGTGTTACCTAATAAAAAATCAAGATGATAGTATGTACTTAGAACGGTTGAGATTGAGAAATCATGAAGGGAATAGGAATAATAAGGCGGCACCATTTTCTTTTGTTGCAATATTTTGACAAGTGTTGCTATGCGCAATAAGTGATTTTTGGCATGGAAGTGCTTAGTTATAATAATGAAGCAACTAATCGCATGTTTATTGCACAATAAAATTGAACATTTGTTTGGTTTCTTGAAAGTTTAAAAGAAAAGCTCAGATTATCGACATTGGAATTATTATATACGTAATAGAGAGAGTTATGGTGTTCGCGGTAAAAAAAATAATCCTTATACGGTCATGACATCATATAAGCGCAGAAAAGCTACATTTGAGGGGATTTTCTTTAGAACAGCACCCGCGGTGACTTTTTATATAAAAAAAACATAGAAACATTGAAAAATCATAGAAAAATCATAGAAACGTCAACATTAAGATAAAGAATTTCGAGTTGTTTTTTTTAATAAAAAAAGTTTTATTCAATTTAAAACAAGATAGTGCCTAGGCATCTGAATTAAAATCTATTTATTTATCAGCATAATCAAAAGTACAATTTACTAGTCGCAAATAAACATAAGTGTAGTACTTACAGTACCTACTTATAAATATTTACAAAAAAATCAAGATAATTGTATAACGGACGTCATATTTCTGTTTTGTGTATAATCGTAAATAAAAATATTTTCAAAGTGACGACGGGTAGATTCAATCTTATCATATACAGGATGTCCCAAGTCATTCGAGTCGGGCCAAACGATGGATAAAAAAACAGATTTCTCAACGATTACTTAACAACAAAAAAACTAAGTAGTGCAAATATTTCTGTACCATGGGCATTAATAGGGACATTTCTTCATTTTGAGCCATTTTAATTCGTGGTACCTACGCTGCCTCGAACTTTGAAGATTGCGGTTTTCACTTTTTTATAACTCCTAACTACAATTTAAACTACAACTGTAAGAACGATTCTTGCTGAATTTTCTCAGAGACAATCTAAAAATGCAATAACAAAAGAGCATTTCGTTTAAAAAATATAGTCCAAAATAGTTTTACACTATGAGAAACGTGATCGTCTACTTGAACTTCTTAAATAATCCTATAACAGAAGAGGAAATTCCAATAAGACGCAGATGGTCAGGAGGATTGTTTAAAGCCTTTTTTTTAGTTTGTATTTCCGCTCAACTAAAGCTTACATAATTATTGGGTCTGAGCTCCACCCCCCCCCCCCCCCCCCCCCCCGACATGCTACGTATAAGAGCGTATGTCAGTGACGTCGTCATGTGAGTTGGTAATCTCCTCCTTCCCAGACGCTTGTTTATTTTTGAGGTGTTTGATGACTTCAAAATTTTCTCCACATTTTCTTCTAGTGTTTACTGTCTTATGTCTGTATTTTTTGGTCTGAAGTTTAATTATGTTTGTGCTTGTCTTCGTCAAAAACTCCAGTTTTCCTTCAAGTGTCTACCTACTGTCTTGTTTCTGTATGTTTTCGGTTGGATGTTTAGTTTGATGATATGTTTGTCTTCGTCAAAAACTTCACTTTTTCTTCAAGTGTTGTGCTATCTCGTGTCTGTACGTTTTTGGTGGGAGGTTTAGATTAAATTAGATTCATCGTGAGTGGGTCATTTTTTGGCACCTCCACTGCGACCAAAGGTGGCTGTTGTGGGAGGCTTTTGTCTTTTGACTTTGCTGCCAGCCATTGTCATTCTCCGACCCAGGACTAAGTTGTCCTGGGTGTCGAGGGCTTCCAGGATTTTTCGCCATTCCTCGGTTCTGTCTGTTTTGACCTGATTAGTGTGTTGTGGGCCTCGTATTAGTCTGACTCTTCTGGCTGCCTTGTTTTGGTATGTGATGAGTTGTTTTTAGTGGTTTGGAATTATTTTTCCTGTTATGTGTATGGTGGTTGCTTTTATTTTAGCTGATTGGATTTGTGTCGTGAGTGAGCGTGTCAAAGGCAGCTTCCATCTCTTATGTGGAACCGCCGGAGTTGGAGGAAGACAGGGTGAGGTCAAACCAGACCATGAGAGAGGAGAAGGAGGAGGGAATTAGGTGTTGCATAGTACAGTGTAATCACCATAAGTTAAATAAAAATGTTGTGTAAATTTGACTCTACCGCTTATATCTGATAAAAAATGGCTGCTAATCAAATTTTAATTTCAAAAATGTTTATTTTTTTAATCTTTTTTTTGGGGGGGGGGATTTTCATTCAAACAAAAAATCTCTCAATATGTACTACCTATACCTAAGTCTTATAGGTATAATAGGTACATATAAAACATTGACTCATACCCATAATGTTTAAAGGAAGAGTAACAAAAAATTAAATTCTAATTTGGTGCGTACTTTTTGATGTGTTTGTTATTCCAGAATGATTTAGTTAAATTTAATTATATAATTGCTACAATTTTCACCAATTTACAAACTGAGTCATCATTGTTTGGTGGGTTCCTAATTCATTTCGTCCAAACTGTTAATATCAACAATTTACACTTAGGTAAACAACGATTTGCAACAAGTCACGATAGTAATTACACACTGGTCTATCTATCTATAGAGAGCAAGCAGTTCATCAGCGGTTCTGATGACGTAAGACGTAATACGAAAAACTCAACATTAACAAAATTAGTGGCTTAATCGATGCGGATTCGTATGGCTTGCTGGTGCCGACAGAGCTAGATTATTTTTGCTTATCATTCGCTTGATTATGAACTACACTTATTGAAAATGATAGGTTTCGTTCGCTAGCCGGCGTATAAAAATGGCAACTTGGTCTGCTCTACTCATAGTTCTAAAAGTGCTCAATCATCGACACGGAGGTTCACCATATGAGCCTCGTTAAGTAAGTGAAGATTGAGTATATAAGTTTGGTTAATTTGGAATTTATTACAGTGCGAGCTTTGTCTTTGTCAGTGTAACAACAATTATTTTAGAGAGGATTTTAAAGATTTTATCTCGAGTGAATTGTTTTATTTTTTATTATATTTATTTATCTGTTGATTTTGATATACATCTTTAGAAACAATACAGATATTAGTGATATCAGAGGTAAGCGTGCTAAAAAATTAAAAATAGATTTTTTTCTATAAAAATTCTTATTTTTTGTATTGTCCATTTAAAATGATTATTACAAAAAGGCATATTCAGAATGTCTATTACGATGCTACTTTCAAAAACGCATGGAAAATAATTTTATCGTTAAACGTATAAAGAATTTTGCATTTCACTAAGTAAAAACCAAAAATGGTTACGAAGCGATTACAAAAATCTAGGCCATTGTAATAAACATTTTTAATAGCAAGTGTATAGCAATAAAAAAAATACATCGACTTATAGCAGCTCTTAAATTTATTACCTAGGACCTCGGTAATGGTACTGGCACTTGCTGATAATCATTTCGATTCTGTGGCTATTATTCACGAGGCGACAGGCGAGTGTTGGTCCGCCAAGTGAATAATAGCCATTTTCTGCGAGTAGATGACGCTATGTTTTCTACAACTATATGAAAAAATCAAGAGCTTTATTTTTCTAGTAGTCTAGTGGAACGTTTTCATTAAATAATTTTATCCATTATATAAATGACGACTACGTTTTAATGTATTGGTTTCTCGGGTAATAAACTTTTAGAAGTTGCTTTCGCAACTTGAATAATTTCCGGAGGTATACTCGATCTTATTGTTTACTTGTTTAGATTTTTTTGGTAATAAATTTGTAGAGGAAACATTTTTATTCATTGACGCCCGCTCGTTAATAACGGTTGTGACTGACTTTATTGTCACCTTTAAAACAAGCAGTTTTAAACAAATAATTGAAAAGAAGTGCTGACTATACCTAGTATTTTCTCAAATTTTCGATACCTTTCCACTAAGCAAATATCTTATAGTAAGGGTAAGGTAGGTATACAACACCAAAATATTTAAATTTAAATTTCTGAACATTAATACTGGTATCCTTTATGTTTATGGTTCAATTTAAAAACATATAATACAAATAAATGGAGATATAATTATGATTGAATAGTTAAATTTATAAGAATAACACTGCAACAAATAATAAATAATAGTTACACCTCTTAAATTGAGCGTGGTTATCACGCGTCGGTGCAACCGCGAGCAAACTAGTCTCCCCTCAGCGCTCCCACAATGCAGCCAAGAAAATTCTGGATACTTCCGGATGCTTACAAATATCAAACATCTTATTGATGCAGCTTATAAAAATTTTATTGTCATCAGTGAGGTTGTTTTGGCTGAAGAGAAAGTACTTTGGTTTAGGTTTTATGACCGGTTGCCACCTGACGCCAGACAGTAGTATGTCTCCTACTAAATGGACCTTTATAATAGGATGCCACTACTTGACACCCATATGATTCCGCGGTATCGTCTTGTCTATCGTCAAAGTCGTCTTGATGAACCCCTAGGCGCGTTGTGCTCATTATTGCCGACCTCCCGATCCCTGCTCCTATTTATGAGGCTCGGAAAATAGGAACAGAGAAAAAAAGAAAGGCAAAAACAAAAAAGAGGAAAGAGAAAAAGAAATATAAACGAAAGGAAAAAAAGAGACAAGAAAAAAGTAATGAAAATAAACAAAAAAAAAAAAGGAAAAGAAAATAATATTAAAAATAAATGTCACTCCTCTATACATATACATAGTGTATATCTACTTTATAAATGTTCGTAGTTTTTTTTTTGTAAGAGAGCCAACTCCCCACCAACTAGTTCAAAAATTCGCCAGGAATTCCTTTTTTGTTAGGTGTGACTTTATTGCTTCTGACCTTCCAAAAGTCTGTAGCTGATGGAGCGAACGTTCCAATGCCAAAATAACACGTTCATACATAATATAAGCTTGGCCGCTACCAGTCGTATATCATATCATATTGGATATGGTGCAGCTCCTAGGCAGCTTTAGGGATCACCCCATAAAAGACAAGCTTTCCGAGATAAAGTTGTGGTGGTAAGGCCGCCATGTTATGACCAAACAAGTTCTAAGACAATGATACCATGTCAAATTAACAGCGACCCGAGAAAGACCCAAATAGACAACTAGACGACCCAGGATAGACGTGATTGGCGATGGATGACGAAAAAAGCCGATTCCAATCTGAAATGGGAATAAGACTATTAGGCAAAAAGTGAATTGTTTTTTGGCTAATGGTCCCATCTGGTCTTTCGTAAAAAAATAAGTCTTAGGTACTCTTCGCGCATTTCGAATACCTATTGCAGGTTTCAGAATGATGATGTATCTGATATCTAATCTACTAATCTTCAATAATATTTATTGATTTTGAATTTATTTGCAATAGATTTTGAACACTGAATTGTCATATTCCAAGACTAAATTTGATGCTTGGATCTTGGATCAATCAGTTTATTTGTGATCGTTTCAAGGATTGTAGATGAGTGGTGGGTGACATCCTGTATGTTGATCTCATAGTATGCAGGTAGTTCTCATGCACCTACCTGATGCACCTTTTCCAAATGAATAAATTACTTTTATTGACAAATATTTTACATATTTTTTGTCATTTCATTCTAAAATTAGATTTGGGTTTAGTCTTGCGGGCATGTAAAGTTGCATGGGTTTTCCGGCGAAAGTCTCAAGCCGTGCTGACATTCCGGTTTCAGAAATTCTTTCAATATCGAGGGATTCCCTACGTCCTGTGGTCAAGTGACGTTTGCTGTTATTTATAAATAAAAGTAACGAAAAAAAATCATATGCAAACTGCCAACTAGTGCCAACAGGTGCGTGCTTGTGTATATATTTTATGAACTTGCATCATCCTCGGCTGCTCACGTCAGCGGTGTCGACGTGCGGTTTTGGTTTTGCGCTAGTGCTGCTGGTGCTAGTCAATGAAGAGAAGACCACGACCGTCGTTGTAGCGTATTGGCTTTATAAAGTTGCCGCCTGTGTAGATACACCGTTCTATTAAGTTTATACATTCCGCAGACCAGACGACATCGACACTAATTGATATTAATCGTGAAATAATTATAGTGAGGGTGTTTTGAATTTCGACGTCTACTGAGCGCATGTTAAATCGTTCGTTTTTCGCAAATTTAAGGTAAATTTTACATTGCACTTCAGATTTTTATAATTCTATAAATTAATAATAATCATTGAAGTAATATAGTGTTATCTAGATAGGAAATTGGATTCACTTCCTGTGATTTTATTTGTTTTTATTATCATGTTTGCCAACATTTTTGTCACAGGTAGGTACCTAATACCTATCTGCCACTTTCCGATGTGAAAGTTTTAAGAGATGATGCAACTTCTCCTGTCTTTGCTAGATTTTATTTTTAATAATTAGGGCTGATATACCTAGCTATAGCTGACATCGAAAATAAATCACTATCTACCATTTATGTACCTAGATATTATACTCGATAGGTATTATACATCCTTCCTTACAGTCCTAATGATAACTAAAAAAGATTTAATTTTAAATGTTTTTATACTTATAAATCACAATTAATTTATTTAACTTGTGAAAACTCAATTAAGAGAAATTACCTAATTAATTTTGACGAACTATAAAACTAAACGTAATTTTTTAAATTAAAATGATTAATATAGGTATTAGAGACCTATGTAAAACTAAAATAACAGATATGAAAATATATATTTAATTTAACTGAATTTAATTAATAAATTTAACTGAAACTGTCAAGAGTTACTTTTTATTGCATGAATCCTTCAAATGGTCATGAAGAATTAAAAAATCGCGGAGTGCTATTAAATTAGAAGGTGGAAATTGAAGATAGGGGTGAAATTGCACTCCTTTCAATTTTTTTAATTATATCTCTAAAAAAAAGGAACATTCAGGTAGGTATAGTTAATAGGGATTTTTTGTAAATAATGCGATTTTACATTGACATAGTTTATTAAAAAAATATTATTTTTTTTCTTGTGTCAAAAATATGTAAAATGGTAACTTGAAAAAGGCAAAATAGTTATTTATTATACAAGAGAAAAAAGTGATAGATTTTAGCTCGAGATGTGATTTCGTCCCCGACGCGTTTAGCGGAGGGGACAATAAACACATCGAGAGCTAACATCGCACTTTTTTCTTGTGTGTAATATACAATTTTTTTCTGCGAGAAGAAATATCAGTGTTAGAATGTCGAAAAACGTAGTTAGATAACTGAAAATTATGTCGGAAAAATGATTTATGTTAAACTTGGATTTTCAAACTGTCTTCTATCGTAATTGACGTTGCCTGGGTAACGAAACGATTTAATTATTACATAAACGTCATATTAATGTAATTAAAATTGAAGACAGTTTTGCAAAGATTCTTGTTAGTTTTCGATGAGTGAATTTAATAATATGGATAGTGATTATTATGAAAATTCCCTTAATAATTGCCATTTGGATAATAAGGTAACTTTCCTTTACGTATATTTGATATAAATTTAATGATATCTGAGTGTTAATAGTAGCTATACCTAAGCCGCCATTTCGGGGAAATAAGTACTCATTTATTTCCCTGCTAATTCATTTATTTCCCCGATAAGATGCAGCTCATATAATGAGGCATTTTTCTACCTGTCAACGGGGAAAAAAGGTCAAACTTATAGCCCGTCGCAGAAAAAAATATATTTTTTCTTTTTCATTCTTTTTGCGCATAACTTTTTTCTGAGTAGAGAATAGAGGTACATACAGGGTGTTGATTTTCAAAGCGGGCCATAGGGGATTAGCATTGCGAAAGTGGTTTTTGAGGATTCCTGCTCGCCGTTTAAACTGACAGAAATGGTTTTGGTATCAAAATGAAGCTAAAATTATTGCGCATAACGCTTGACATCAGAAATTAATTTAATTTCACGTTGTTTTCTAAAATTCTTCAGTAAAAATTCAAGTAATTATTGTTAATGTTTAATCACAAAATAGCATGCCTTGCCTAAACAATAATGACGTTTCTACGTTTTGACAATGCAATAATAAAACTTTAAAAGTCAGTAGGTAATAATAAAGTCTGGTTCTATTTAAAAATGGGTTATACAAACCAAGAAAGAGTCTTTATGGTGAAAACCTACTACAGTGTAGCCAGTTACAGTAGGGTTAAATAGAACCAGACTTTATTATTACCTACTGACTTATTAAGTTTTATTATTGGATTGTCAAAACGTAGAAACGTCATTATTGTTTAGGCAAGGCATGCTATTTTGTGATTAAACATTAACAATTACTTGAATTTTTACTGAATAATTTTAGAAAACAACGTGAAATTAAATTCATTTCTGATGTCCACCGTTATGCGCAATAATTTTAGCTTCATTTTGATACCAAAACCATTTCTGTCAGTTTAAACGGCGAGCAGGAATCCTCAAAAACCACTTTCGCAATGCTAATCCCCTATGGCCCGCTTTGAAAATCAACACCCTGTATAGGCATTGCTTCACAGAAAAACAAGTAGATTAAATTGTCTTCAAAATAGTGGGTTAAAAATGATTTTTGGATAAAAACTTCGACTTAAAAAAAAATTTATAGCGTTTTTCTTGATATCGTTTTAGTTCTTATTTTTTAGAACAAAATATTTGTATAAATTAATAAATCAATTTATTTATTATCTATTAAAAAAATCAAATAATTAACTGAACCCTAATAATCTATCTAAAATATGAATGTATAAATAATGTATTGGAAAGACATTTGAAATTAATTTGATTAAAAATTTATTTAATTTCTTTTTCTCAAATAGGCATGCATATTGTAGAGCATATTGTATTATTTCTTGATTTTGCAAGGTCGCGTATAACAGTACAATTACTTTTCCAAATGGTGTCTCCTTGGAACATCTGCTTTTTAACATTGTTTCGAAAGTAGAAAATGTATTTATGTATTATTGTGTATCCAGGTACCATTTTCGGACGACTGTGTAAATTGCTGAAGAGGCGCCAAAAGTAACTGTTCCAAAAGTAAGGGTACTAGCTTGTATAGACTCATGAAATAATATAATTAACGTATTTTTGAGAAAAAGAGATGAAATAAATTTTAATGAAATTTAATAAATTAATTTCAAATATATTTTTACAATAATAGGTATACATATTTTAGATATATAAAAATATAGGTAATATCTGTTTAAGTTCAGTTAATTACCCAATTGATTTTTTATTAAATTAATTTCTAATATCTAT
Organism: Malachius bipustulatus; assembly: GCA_910589415.1. Classification (NCBI taxonomy): domain Eukaryota; kingdom Metazoa; phylum Arthropoda; class Insecta; order Coleoptera; family Melyridae; genus Malachius; species Malachius bipustulatus. Next base: position 25,999,877 of record OU342635.1, read on the forward strand.
TATTTAAGAGTATACAAAGAGTTATATTTTAGATACCTACGTACTAAAGCAATTTAAAAAAATCGTGCATTTGGAAATCGATCAGTTTCATAGATTTTTCAAAGATTGATTGTTTTTTTTAACAAATTAACTTGAAATACTTTTTTATTGAATAAAAATCAATTTTGTTGTAAAAAAAATAATAATGAAAATTGAAAAAAGTCAAAGTTTGGGCCGCTTCATCTCAGTCAGTTTTATCAAAAGTTATTCGCAAAAAGAATGAAAAAGAAAAAACTAATAGATTATTTACCTTTTTTCAAGTTGGCTGTTTAAATTTTTTGACACAAGAAATTTTTTCGATGTAAAATAATTGCATTATCTACAAAAAATTCCTTTTCATCCTGAAGTATACCTGAATTTTGCTTCGTTTTCGAGATATCTCGTAAGTAATAAAAAAGCTAAAAAGGGTACAGTTTCACCTCTACCTCCCAATTTCCACCCTCTGATTTAATAGCGCTCCTCGATTTTTTATAATCCTTCATACCATTTGAAGGATTCATGCAATAAAAACCCACTATTTTGATAGTTCCTTTTTATAAATAATCGTACATAATCATAATCAATAACCAATTATACCTAATTATTGAAGTATGGTGTATTCCAAGTGTTGCTGATTTTTTTAATAAAATATCACACCTACTATTAAGTCTGAAGAAATTATTTATAAACTCCAAGACTATAGTTATGCTTTTAATGCAGGTAAGGTATAGTGACGATAAAAAAACCTTAGCTAGGCCAAAAAAAAGCTCCTCGCAAAGCTCTATTCACACAAAAAATGCTATTTGAACTTGAATATCGCAATAAATTATGTCAATACTACTTGATGTCAATAATAATTGTCTTTTAAGTTTTATGGACTTTTAGAATGCCTATAAGCATTTATCAACCATCATACCTATTATTTTTATAATTTTTAAAAATTGTTTGAGATTGTGATTTTATTAAGGGTATTTTTCGCCACTTTCCCATCAAGTTATAGTTTTTTATTGATTGTACCTGTACAAAATTTACATGATTGTGGTTACGGTGTGGGTTAAATTTTTTATCATAATTATAAGTTAGCCTCAATTTTGCCTTGGAGCGAGGGACCAAGCAGGGTACCTAATTCTTAATTTTAAATCCGATTTTAAATATCGGATTATTCATTTTTTTAAGAAATGAAATTAAAATTATGCATATAATTTAAGAAATAATAATTAATTGATTAAATAAAAAAAAATAAATGAATAAGAAATCAATTTATGTATGTATAATTCAAGAACAAACATTCAAAAATAAAAGTTAGAACAAAATGTAGAACACCTAAAAATAATTGTACCTACTTTTATAACAGGCGTTACCTACTGGTAACTGAGTAAGTAGGTACATTCCTTTGGTAATCTGATAAAACAAGAGGTAAGGGGTAAATTAGTTCTTACATGCACTATACAAAACTTAATTTTGAAAGTGTTTTTTTGATTTTTTTTTATGTTTATGAAATAATTATGTACTTCCGAATATTTTTTATTCCAGACGGAAGACCATGCATAATAGTGCTGGACAAGTATGTATTCCAACAAAAAAAATACAAAATATTAAAGTACATTTTTTGAAAATTACATTTCAAAACAATACATATAAAATTATTTTTTTAAGAAAAATAGAAAAACGAAATATCTCAAAATCTATTGAGTTTTGTATAGTTGTTAGGGTTAATTTAATCCTTACCTCTTGTGTTATCAGATTACCAAAGCATGTCCTTTGGTAATCTGATCAGTAGCCCTGTATAAAGTTTTGCTCTAAAATGTTTTCTTTTCGAGATAGGTACCTACATATCTTTTCGTTTTACTTCTTTAAAAAATTTGAATGGAGTTCAAGGTGAAAATATTTTTTTTTACTTCTACCTAATTATTAGATAATTAACCTAATTAATAATTACCTAATATACCTAATTAATATTATGTGGTTGAGTGGGTTAGAGTAAGACAAATATTGATTTTTTTTAACTAATTAGATTTTTTTGAACTACATAATTAACTAACTAAACCACCTTACGTTACGAAATTGACTTTGGTATAGAGATATTAAAAAATGATATTTGGCAATCGATAAAAAAAATTTGTAGTAAAATTTTCATTAGATATTAATCACATTTATCATCAATGTAGGTATACTACCTACACAGAGCTATTTTCTAAACACACATTTTCTGTAAGAAAATTACCGGAGTATACATATAAAGAAAATTTATCCTTATTCAGAAATTTTCGATTTTTTCATGTTTATCAGGGGGCTCTTTTTTTCATCAAATTTTATGTTATTTTTTATATAATATTTAAATTTAAAATACGCAGTAGCAGGTAAAACATTAAAAACAACATAATAAATTTTAAAATGTCATATTTTCTACTTCTATTAGGTAATAGTTTTGTTAATATGAGTAATTTTGACTCTTTTTTTCCAATTTATTTTAATTAGGTATTATTTTTTATCTTCCCTATTATCTCCTAATATAGATATATCTCCCAGTATACTGGCACATGTTTTAATGCGTTGTAGCATTGTCTGGCATGTAATTTTAAATCCGTACCTACCTACGTACTTTTTTTAATACATACCTAGTGCCAATTTTAAAAATAAATTAAATGCCAGGTGGGACAAATTATTTTTAACGTCTTCATATTAATGATATCCTGAAAAATTATAGCGATCTTTTAACCTCTTTTCAGATTGCAACCTTACAAATATTGGAGTAAATTCGATAAATGTAAATATTGACTTTATAGAACGTGTAGGTATTTTCAATCCTTGTACTATCAGCAGATGGCTTCGATTTTTTCAATTTCTTCGCTTGATTAATCATGTAAGAAAGAAAAATATCATCAGCATTATGCATGTGTGAAGAAATATATTCCCACTTGGCAACTCTTCATGTTCAAAGATCAATACTAAGGCCGTGACCTTACGCTTAACTTTATTATTGACCCAATTAAAACGGGTAATTTGTGTAATATCGGCTAATCTGAGACTTTTTGTCTCAGGACTTCTGGCAGCACATTTTATTATAATCAATAATACTTCTCTATGGATGACATTGGATGTAATTTTCTGATTCTCGATCATTAATTACCTATTAACATAATTAATCATACCCCCATTACCATACCAGGACGTAATAGTAATTGATTAACATCTTAATTAAAGATACACCCACTTAATAAAGAGTGATTAATGGGGGGAACTTTATTTATAACTTTACTTTATTTTTTAATTTCTATTAAATCTTAAAGAGAGGAAAAGGGAAGAATTTTTTATTTACTTTTTATTTATTTATTTGTTTTAATATTATTTTTTAAATCTTTATTTATTTTTATTTTTATTATTTATTTTATTTATTTTTATAAATCTTGAGAACGCAGAGTGCAGGGTAAAATGCTTTCAGTTTCGGAATCGTCATCGTTAAATGCGTTCCAGAGAAAATTTTCGATATCCTGGTTGAGAAAAAAACCGTCAAAATTCTCTTTTTACTACCGATTGATCAATTTTTTTTCATAAAAAATAATTTCATGCTCTGGGCATCTCTGTTAATGGCATTCGAAGCCAGGACATGAAAATTTCAAAAATTTCAAAAAAAATTTCAAAACTAAAACTCGCGAATTTTTTTTTCAACTCTGAACCTTCAAAACTTTAAAAAATTACTGTTTAAAAAAATCTAAGATCAATAAATTCATTTTTGTGTATGTATGAATAAATTTATTTTTATCCCACCCACTTTACTTTTATTAGCACGACTTCAATAAAAGTAGCTTTCATGGAATATATTAGAAAGCCTACTCCAAATAAATCAAACAGACCTTACACCATTATTTATTATTAAAACAGAATGAAAACATCATCCCACAGAAATATGTGATGAAGCAAGTTGACTCCAATTTTTTTTTTGCATGTACATTTTATGTGCCTACCTACTTATCATAAGTTTTGTTGTTTGGTCCAAGAATATTAAATTTATTTCATAATATTTGATTGCAAAGACATTGAATACGATACCACTTGCATTATTGCAAGGAAATAGAATGCTAATATTTAAATTCAACACTCATACAAGATCAAATTTGAACCACAGCCTTGTGCAAATGACTTGAACAATGATAAGTAAAGCAACTTTCAAAATCATAATTGCTCTATTGTAAGATATACCTACCTATAAGATAAAAAATTAAATTATGAAATATAATATTAAAAAAATAATCTTTTGTCTTAAATTTAGTTGAAAATTAGTAGAAAGTATAATTTTTATCTTTTCAATAATTATGTTTTTTTTTTTTCAGGTAATATGAACGGAAACCACACAAACAATAATAAGTCAACACACATCATGAACGGTTACACAAACGGTAACTCCAGCGCAAACGGGCATTGCAATGAAGGGTTCCTACCGTTTCCTGAAGGATTTGCAACCAGTGCAATTCATGCAGCACAAGAACCCGAACAGTGGGATTCCATGGCTGTAGTTCCACCATTAGTATTGTCAACAACTTATAAACAATTCGGACCAGGAGAGTTTAAAGTAAGTATATTTTATCTAAGGACACGAAAAATTAATCTAATAATATAATAAAAAAATAAAATATAATAAAAAAAAAAATAATAATAAAAAAAAAAACTATGATAGATACAGATGCAGCAACAGTATAAAAACAAAATAAAGGAAGATAAGTTCTTAAAATGATATCATTGAGAGTTGGGTACATATTGTCATAATGTTTCCTTTTGATGTCACATTTTGACACGGAATGTGATAAAACAAAAATATGTAGGTGTGTAGATATGTATTAGGTATAGCCGAGGGATTCAATGCCTGTCCTGTAACCCTATAAAATCAAATGTTAACATAAATTTTATTAAATAACTCAGGTTTGTTTCCCTAAAAATTTGTGCTATGACATTCTCCTATTATTGATCTATAAAATAACAGCTTGGAGCTATAGAAAATTGCGTTACAAGCTTACAAACTCAATTTATCCAAAAAAATTTAACCATCATCAAAATTTTCTAAATTTATTTTTATTATTGCCATTTTTTATATTTAGGTGAGAACTGAGCATAAAATATATTTGGTCTAATGCGAAGATCAAACAATAATTAGTTGTTATTTCATCTAAGATAAAATTTACTTACATTATTTTGATTTTAGTGCACCCCCAATTTTAATTACCACAGGCACCAATTATTCATTTTATTGCATTCTTACTTCAATAGTGGTATGTACAACCAAAAAATGTTCTTAAAAATTATGTAAGGTGGTTAAAAAATTCTTAGTTGAAAAAAAGGGATGAAAAGAAAAATCTTTTCAAAAATACTTCATGTCCATTTTACCATTCCCATGAATTTTTGATAAAAATCCAGTTGCAATAGTACCGTCAAAGAATTATATCTAACAAATTATTAAAACAATATGTTCATATCATATCAATCATTTGTACCTACTTCTCTTTGGTCAGATCAATCTTGGAATTCGGCTCTCTTGTTTGGAACCCCAACTACAACTGTCATATTGATCGTTTGGAACGGGTACAACGAAAAATGATCAATTATCTTTTATTCAAGTCCAATATTGACAAATCCTTATATACCTACCCAGAAAGGCTCCAGCTCATTCACTGCCAGTCGCTGCAAGCTAGACGTTCTGGTCGATATGTAATTTTTATCTACAAGCTCTTCAATGGTCTTCTTAGTTGTCCGGAATTATTAGCGCAAATTGCTATTCGAACTCCTATATACCCCACAAGATCAGCTGTCCTATTTGCTCCACCACCACACAAAACTAATTATGGCCTATTCTCTCCAATAACAGATATGATCAACCATACTAACGACTTTATGACTCGCTATCCTGGCTTGGACATATTTTTCAGCTCCTTAAGGGCACTGAAAACTTTCCTTAGCAATCAATGACAGGGTGCTCGATTTATTAATAAGTAAAATGAGTTAATTATTATAATAGTTAATTCCAAATATAAGTGTTGTGTAATTGTAAATACATTATTTGGGCTTGCCTGTAAATGTAAATACTCAAATAAATAAATAAATAAATAAATAAATCAATATTAATTCAACTATACTAAATTTCATCTTTACTTAATTTATGTTATATTAATATGTGTAAATAAAGAGCACTAGTTCCAATGGAAATGAAAGAAGAATTGATTGATAATGGAGAGAAAAAGAGAGAGAGAGTCAAAAGAAATCTCTATGAAATATGGTAAAAGCCCTATAATAAGTCACATAAAAGTGGTGAAGAATGGGAAGAATTTCTACTAAAATTGAAAAGTGGTTTAATTCAAACTTACTAATAATTACTAGGCTTTACAAAAGAAAAGCAACGAAAAAATGTGAATTTAGAAAGGTCAGTAAAACTAGCACAGCACATATTTTCTGTTAAAGCAATAATTAGCTGCATACATTTTCTTTTTTTATGCATCCTTTTAACCGACATTGTCTCTAAATGGTGTGAGCTCGATAATGAAGTGAGTGTGAATCCCCAAAATACGTATTCAGAGAGGGGATGTACTGGGTTTTATTGTCCGTTGTTAGTTTCATATGTTTGTCCAAAAAGTTAAAATGTTTGTCTGTGTTAAAAAGTTAATAAAAAGAGCCAGCAGTTTGATTATCCAAAAAGGATAGTCCAGGTTTAATCCATGTGTATTTTTATGAAACTAATTATGAAAAATAATATAAAAACAAGTTTTGGAGTTTGATTGACTATGCAACTTGTTAATAATAAAATATAAATGGGCAATCAAGAAAAAATGGTACAATCCATTTTAGCTGATGAACAAACGAATCAGTTGGAATAATAATTTTTTCTTGGATTGTCCATCATCTACTCTATTTTTTATAAATTAAACCCTGGATCAACCTGATTTTTGGACAATCAAACTGCGCTCTCAAACATGTGTATTTCTTGTTTAGAGTACAGAGCCTAAATCTAGCGATTTTTATTAACTTTTTAACAAAGGGTGGACAAACATAATTATGGACTAACGATGTACCAGGTGTCCCAACACTAGTGTCCACCCCCTAAATCGAGCTTAATTTTAAAGATAAAAAATTGAAACTTTGAGGATTTGTGTACTTGATATAGGACCACGGAATGGCATAATTAGTTTCATTAAAAAACATTTTTAATATCTTTTTAATAATCACCTTTTTCATGAGTCCATACTACGACACTGTCCAGTGCAGGTTCATTGTGCCGGCTAGCCCAGCAAGAGCCGTCCTTCTATTTATTTGGGCCTTATTTACTTTGTCATAAAACTTATTGCACCTACCGTTTTCAGATTATATTGATTATATTGTTCAGATTATATTGTCTACCTGTCATTGCTATAAAATTATACTTTATTTAATTAAAGCCTTATAATTAGTTTTTTCACATTTCTTTCAAGCGGTATTGATTTTATTAATCGATTTCTACGTATGTATTGAAAAAAAAATCGATTTTTTTTTCGACAATTTACCACCATCTTACAGTTTTTTATCGCTGGCGCCCGAACTAATTTTTTTTTAATGAAACTGATCATGCCATTCCGTGGTCCTATATCAAGTACACAAATCCTCAAAGTTTCAATTTATTATCTTTAAAATTAAGCTCTATTTAGGGGGTGGACACTAGTGTTGGGACACCTGGTACAATAAAATCTAGTGCATCCCCTCTCTAATTATTTATTTCGGGGCTGTAGCTTCACAGAGCTAATTGAGATAGAATCGAGATTTCACTGTATTTTGTTCAGTTGAACACAAAAAATTAAAAATGCTGTATCATAATTTTTATGAATACGTATAATCAATTTTGTGGGCAGTTTTTTTTAAATAGTGGACAAGTGACGTTTTACAATAAATAAAGCGTTACTGGATAATTATAGAATTTGAGACTCTAGTCTGGTTTGGAAACAACGAATCAAATTTTTCATTTCGGTTTTTGCTTTCTCTGTGCGACAAAATGCTGTTTTTTTTTTTTGTTTTGATAAATTGATTTATTTGGATTTGGACTGCTAAAACAAATAACCAGACGGCACACATTTTCTATTTTGGGCGCTTACTTTGTATATTATTTTGATTCGCTTCTCTCTTTTTTGGTTTATTTTGATTATTTTCTCCCTCTGTCGACCTCAATTATCATCTTAGTAATGCCCGTGGTAAATACTATTTCTTAGTAGTGCGTTGCCAAAATTTTACATTGCTTCCTGTTTTGGAACCAAAAAATTCTTATTTACTGATTTCTTTATTAAATTGACTTTTTGTAACCTACTATAATTAATTTTAATAGTTACTTATTGAATTATGGTGATAAATAATGCAATTGAAAGTATTTGCCGCAGCTTGTTAATTAATTATTGATCATAGAGATGATTGGATCTAATTGCAGGAATTCAGCAGTTGCACCAATGAACAGTCGCATTGGCTGCTTCATTCTTGAATTTAGGTACCTACTGATCTGCATTATGGTATGGTATTATTGCTGTTTTGCATCGTGTTACATTTATTTTTTGTTCGTACAATCTAGTGGTTTTTTTTATGCATCGTATGTACCTATGCTGACAATAATTATTATTTTAACAACAAATAATTACAATATTTCAAATAAGGCTTCTATTAGCTTGTGTGCAACACTGCATACATTTTTAAGAAGTGTAGTATTCATAATTAAAAGTTGGTACCAATAAAATTTAGACTAAAAACTTAAATTTCCCAGGAAATGTTTTCAACAAACAATATTTAAAGTTGAGGGAAAGTACATAATAAGTTTATAGTGTGAAAATTTAACTCACAGCTGTAAAATAATATTACCTGCCTATTTGAATTTTTTAATTAATCATTTTCTTATATTATGTAATAATTTAAAAAACAAACATTTTGTTATGTTCCTGATTTATATTTTTATAAAATATTCGTGCATTAAAAATTTAACAGACTTTCTTTTTAATTTTTCTTAAAGAAAAATTAGGAATTACTTATTCTTATTTTTGTTCACTAATGAAAACATGGAACGTAAATACAACAACATAATATTTTGAAAGAATAAAGATGATAATATGCAGAAAAATCCCCAATATACATGATAATATTGGAAAAATATAGCTTCATAGTAATTTTTAAATCAAGGTAGATTAAATTTCAACCTATCTTTCAAAGGTGAAGGTTTTCTTTGTTAACTTTATATTATCAAAGCATTGTTATTATATTTTCAATAATTTTATTGATAAAATTAGATATTTCATTAATCTAAATAAATTTGAATATAATATGTATATTATTTATAGAAAGTTTCAAGAAATCGACACGTGGTTTTGTTTACATAATGTTGAAACAATTTACGTATTTCAAAACAATTTTTATTATCAAATTCAAATTATTTCGAAAATAATGATACAAAATGGTCGTTATGGTTTCCAAATCACTTATATAAAGTGATAAGGAAGATAATAATTTTTTTCCCATATCCGTAAATTTTAAACAATAAATGAAGATTTGTTTCATTAGGAAGAACAACCGCAGTTGTTAGTCCTTGTTGTTAAGACTTTGAAATAATTTATATTTATCAAGAACTACTTGTTTTGTATGCTTCTCTTTAAATAACGACGCTCCATTTTTTAGCGAGTCAAACTGCTTAGCTCTCTAACAAAATTACTTTTCAACAGCTTATTTTTATTTAAAAAATATTCGGTCATGTGCATTTAAATACAGGGTGCACCATGTATCCTTCTCTATATTGCTATCTCCTGAACGCTAAAAGATACAGGGTCGGTTAAATTAGAGAAAAGATGCGCAGTTTTGTGGCCATCTTGAATTCGTCAAAACATGCAAGATATATGTGACCGTTCCTGAAATATCCTGAAAAAACTGAAAAATCGAGATTTCTTATTTTCCTCACATCTTTTTTATTATTGGAAATTAATAAATAATTTTTTGTAGGCTTACATAAGCCGTTAAGAGCTATCCATCTGACATTTCAAAAAATTTCAAGGCCTACTAGATCCAAGAGTTTTCACAGTCAACTTTCGTTTTTCTTATGGCCGCCATATTATTTTTTTATGTCGTTCGATATGAAAAAAATAATGGAAACCAAAAATTAATAAACTTCAAAAAAAAAATTTTTAAAATTTTTATTCTTAATATTTCAAAGAAAAACCTAATAAAAATCGTCGAAAAACGTCAACATTTGTAAAATACGCCGAAATAGTGCTTGCCTTATGTTTTTTTAATTTATCTATGAAATTTGGTCTAAAAATGTGTCTTTTTTGTAAAGAAAAAAGAAGAAGAAAATTTTTTTTTATTTATTTTTTGAAGTTTAACAATTTTTAGTTTTTATGATTTCTTTTATACCGAACAACATAAAAAAACACTATGGTGGCCATAAGAAAAACGAAAGTTGACTATGAAAATTCTGGGACCTAGTCGGCTTTGAAAATTTTTGAAATGTCAGATGGGTAGCTCTTGCCGACTTATGTGAGCCCACAAAAAATTATTCATTAATCTCCAATAATAAAAGAGATAGGGCAAAAATAAGAAATCTCGTTTTTTCAGTTTTTTCAGGATATTTCAGGAACGGTCACAGATATCTTGTATGTCTCGACGGAATCGAGATGGCCACAAAATTGCGCTCCTTTGGATTTGTTTAACCGACCCTATATCTGTTAGCGTTAGGAGATAGCAATATAGAGAAGGATACATGGTGCACCCTGTATACAATTTTTATTAGGTATATCTAAATATTTGTGTATTTAATTTATTATCAGATGTAAGGAAATCATGTACTTATTTTTTCATTTCTGAGTGTTAATAAACCCTGTTTTTTTGCACCTACCTTTGGATTATGCTGTTTTGAATTTTTTAACAAAGGCAGATGGAAAAGCTAAATTCAATTTATTCCAACAGTGGCCTAAAGCATAAATGCATAGGTAGGCTCACTTTAACCAAATGAACTTATGGTTGACTAGATTAACTAGGAGGGGTGGAGAGCTTGAAGTTACTGAATATTCAAAGCACCAGAGAAAGGGTTTTGATCCAAGCAGTAAGCACAAGAGCCTCTTATTATGGTAATAAATAAATATGACAGGTAGGTACATGGATTTTTCATGAACTGCATAACTTGTTGAGGACTTCTGTTTAAATATGACCTTGTTCTACTTTTTTATGAGTCAAAACAATTATTCGCAAAAAAAGTTCATTCTGAATAAACAGCTAATAAAGAAACGACTTCTATGAAATGTAAAATCAAAATTTCAATTTATTAGAACCACAAATTGAAAACAATTTTAAATAATGAATTAGACATTGTTAGGAGTTAACTGGGTTGAAATAACATCGTAATTGCCATACTATAATTTTAATCAATGATTAATCTTAATTAAAACTCGCGCAAATGACAGTTAAACAGGATTAAGATGCATTTGGGAAAAGTGTCTGTTCAAACTAGTAAAACTCTATTTAATTATCAAACCTTTCCATTTGCTATATCTTCATCAGTGATGAATTAATTGAGGATTTTCGTGTTATTTTTAAAAAGGGCATATAAAATATGGAAAAAAAAATCACCACTCATTTACTCATAAACAAATAATTATTCTGGAACCTCTGTAAAAACTTTCCTTTGATATATAAATTATTAATTATTTTCAGTTATATTATTAAAGGTCGACAATAGTAATTTAACCTTTAAACTGACAAAAAAATTAAGCTGATTAAATGAAATTTCGGTTTTATTATATAACAGCCAGTATTATAAAGGCTCATTAAGTTAACAGGCAGATTTCTGGGGCCGTTTCTAGAAAATGTATTTGACGTCGATATTAGCTTTAAAAATGGTATCAGCTTGATGGGCCTTTATAATACTGGCTGTAAGAATAATAATTAATGATAGGTAAAACAAAGTAACACATTTCATGGAATCTATCGTTACAGCACAAAATTTCCTCTGTTTTTTTTGTTGTTTGACTGTTGCTATTAAATCAGTGTTCTCTATTGCCGCTCAGAAAGATATATGTATCAACGTTTAGTTAGAGGAACGTTCAACTTTCAACCACCTTTGAGGTCGATATGCATAACCCTATTGGGTCTAATAATGTATAATTTTTATACTTTGATTACATACATACATAATTAATATAATATAGCTTCTCTCTCTTGCAGCAATACGAATATAGCAGATCAGGGAACCCGACAAGAAATGTACTAGAAAAATGCTTAGCCGAATTAGAAAACGGAAAATATGGCTTGTGCTTTGCATCAGGTTTGGGCGCCATAACGACTATCCTGGGCATGCTGAAGAGCGGAGACAGTATTATCTGCGGAGACGACGTTTACGGAGGGACTTACAGGCTGCTTTCGAAGATCTCGGCCAGATTTCAAATCGAAACCACCGTCGTCGATATCCGCGACTCGAAGATAATAGAAAACGCGATTCGCCCCAACACCAAACTCCTGTGGGTGGAGAGTCCGACGAATCCGACGATGAAAGTAGTCGACTTGAAAGAGATCTCCCGGATCGCCAAGGAGCACAATCTAATAAGTGTCGTGGACAATACTTTTCTTAGCCCATTTTTACAGAGGCCTTTAGATTTCGGTGCAGATATTGTAGTACATTCCATCACGAAATATATTAACGGTCACTCAGATGTAGTAATGGGTACACTGATGACCAACAGGGAAGATCTCTACAACGAACTGAAATTTTTACAAAATGGTAAGTTAAGTTTATTCATAGATTTTACCTGTATGTACTTACATACGTATGGATAAATTATTAATAAATCTGTTATTGCAGCAATGGGTGTTGTACCATCGCCTTTCGACTGTTTCCAGGTGCTCAGAAGCACTAAAACATTAGCCCTTAGAATGAAACAACACATGAAAAATTCAATTGTAGTAGCTCGATACTTAGAAGGACATCCCAAAGTAGTAAGCGTGTTACATCCAGGTAAATATTAATAGAATCTTTGCAATGGTTCCAATTCTTTTTAATAACCAGTTCCTATAACCGGTTTCTTTATTGCCCAAAAATTGATTTTTTCTTTGGATTCCTCTTTTATCAATTGCTTTTCACAGTATGTCAAATGATTTGCTTGTTTTTCTTTTCTTTCTATCAGTGACTATAATAGTCATTGATCTATCAATCAATTTCCATTTATTTCAAATTGGTTTTCCTTTATATCAATAAACATTGGAAAAGAATTTCATATAAAAAGAAATGTAATTTGACAAAAGAGGACGTTTGATAAATGGATAAATGGGAAAATCATTTGACAAATTTGGAAACACAATTGACAATCCCAAGCAGAATTTTCAGTCTTAATTACATTTAATTATAGGAACCGAAGAATTTCCATTGTTACATTTTTCCCGCTTTTCCCACATTTTTTTCAAAAAGCAATTTCGGAGAAGCGGTTTTCTTCTTTCCACTCCTCAAAAATTGCTTTTATGATAATGAGAGAATATAATAGAGAGAGAAGAGAGAGAAATGAAAAAAAACTTTCTTTAGTTGACTCGTATTATATTCCTCATCAGTGGTTCTTCTCATATTTTATTCATAAAATTGAGGATAAATTTAATTTCAGGATTACCATCACATCCACAGCATGAATTGTTCAAAAGTCAAACTTGCGGAAATAGCGGCATGTTATCATTCTATCTTAAAGGAGGATTAGAAGAGTCTAAAACATTTTTAAAAGCACTGAAAGTGTTCACCCTAGCTGAAAGCTTAGGAGGATATGAGAGCTTAGCTGAATTACCGTAAGTGTTATTCAAAGTTCACTTTATTATCAATGGGACCTATTGAGAGAGACTTATCACTCTGGTGAAATTTGAAAAGATTTAATAAAATGTTAACTGGGACTATATAAAAGAAGATTATTTGGATGGTTGTTAATGTATCAGTAACATGATTTTACTTTTATAGCTGTGTGATGACCCATGCTTCAGTTCCCGAGGATTTGAGAGCAAAACTAGGCATAACCGATAGTCTTATCAGATTGTCTGTTGGATTAGAAGACGTAGAAGACTTAGTAGCAGATCTGAGACAGGCACTTGAAAAAATAATTTAACTTGCTAAATTATGCACTAAATTATTTATTGTTATTGTATACTATAATTAATTATTCTCATTAGGTACTAGTTTTTTACCATCATCATACTATATTCATCAGCATGCTCTCACAATCATCATCAAATGCAATTATTCCATTGCATATTAAAAGTATTAAATTAATTTTAGAAGTGATATAAAATCAAATTTTTTGTTAATTTGTGAATATATTTTTGTTATCTATTTTTTAGACTACATTTCTTCTTATTTTTTTAATCCTAGAAGCGTAAATAGATTGCATACAAACGAATGTATAGGCAAATCTAAAATGGAAAATATAAAAGTAAAGCATTCGATTGGTGACTTTTCTTGTATACCAATTCTTTGTTTCATTGAAAACATTTATATTGACTTTCACTATGTTTTCCTAATTTGCTTTACAATAATTATTTGTAATCTATACTTTATTATTGGTAATTCACAAAACAATCTCTGAACTGAATAAATATTCACTTTTTCTTCTTCTGTTTCAATTCAGTTCGGCTAAATATGACTACAAGCAAAAATTGAAAGATATTTTAACTCCGACTTTAATGATATGTCACACACAGTGCTTCAAACGTGTTTCGGACAATAGCTATTGACATCATCAGTGTAATTTCACCTAACACGGATCTGTGCTGTTATTAAACTTTTTGGACTTGTAATTGTAAAATAAAATTTATGATGAGGATGAGTAATACAAGTCCAAGAAGTTTAATAAGAGAATAGATCCGTGTTGGGTGAAATTACACTGATGATGTCAATAGCTATTATCCGAAACACGTTTGAAGCACTGTGTGTGGCATATCATTAAATTCAGAATTAAAAGAGCTTTCAATTTTTGCAATAAAAAATCAGGTCCGTATTTACAAAAATCGAAGCCTTGCAAAATGAATCGTCAGAAAAAAAAACTGACATCGCGCAAATAAAGCCGGTCAATAACGGCAATGAAAATGTTTCAGTTTTTCTCCATCTTCAATAATAATATCAATAAATTAGAACGACAAAAATTGATTTTTTTTATAATTTGAAAATCAAAAATAATTTTTGAAACCTTTCTGCCATTGTATTGTCCTGCTGGTTGCCTAACTTTTTCTCTATTTAAACGACCTTGTATTTCTCCAAAATCCCCATGCTGTTCATTCTTATCTTGGACACAGTGTATATGTTATAGGCAATGTGTATAATGCAGGGATTCTATACAATGCCTAAGAAATGTATACAATGCCGGGATCGTTCAGGCAATGTATGAAATGATTTTAATTTCTTAAACTATTTCATAATTTACCTAGGTAATGTATAGAATGCCTAGGCATTGTATAGAATGCCCGTTGAACCATGGGCAATGTATGAAATAGAGTTTTTTAACAATTAAGTAGGCGGTATACGTATTTTACAAATTGGTCAGGTCAGGTCAGGTGAGATCATTTACTTTGACTGTCCTTTTAGATAATGATATCAACAATCAGGAAAGCGTTATTCGCGTACCTAACTGCGTAATGGAAGTACCTATACCTGTTGTAATAACTGGTGCTTACCTACCCTACTTATTTAACAAAAAAATATAAAAACTTGACTACCTTATACCTATACGAATACGAATTATTGGAGGGCAAATCAAGATTAGCCCTTAGAAGTAGGGTACAAAATCACAGTTTTGCTCATCTCTACAACGAACGAGTTGCAGCATGTTTACTTCTTCGCCCCGCACGCATTTCGCTGCCCGTTGTCGTTCAATATACGCATTGCCTGATGAGCTTCCGGTATTCTATACAATACCTAGGCAATGTATGAAATGAATCGTATTTCACACATTGCCTGGACGTTTTAGGCAATGTATACAATGCCTAGGTATTATATACAATACTGGATTATACACATTGCCTATAACATATACAAGGAAATCATCTGCAAGTATTTACTTCCATTTAAACAGTTCTCGCGTTTTACCATTGTTACAGTGACAAATGATTTCACACATTTCTTTTGCAACTTAGGAACAGTTTCTATGTGCACACTATTGCCCCAAATGCTGCTATGAAAGTTGCTGTAGTAGGCTGTCGGTGCAGTTTCCTCATTTCACTTTTACTATAAACACACTCCAGGACAGCTTCTTGGCAAGCACCTCAATGTGCTTATTCCACTTAAGATCGTGTCGAAAGGTGACACCCAAAAAACTTGTGGATTCTCTTTCCTCTAATTTGGTAATACAAAAAAGCAGTGTCTGTGTCTTTCTTATTGAGTAAAAGTTTGTTGGCGCTGGACCAATTGGTGGCAATTTCTAAAGTTAAATTTGTTTTTTCAATTACAGACCTCATATCCACCCCTCCATTAATAAAGGCTGTATCATAATCATATGCAAACTTACATACATGAGTGCAAGGTAAGCTTGATGCCAGGTCATTGATGTAGATCAAAAATAGTATTGTAAAGCCTTGAGTAAAAATGGGGGGAATGTCGTCTCAGAGATTGTTTAGATTATTGTAAGTTGAATTACAATCTCCAGTACAAATCTACCTCCAACCAACACTGCTCTCTATTTTCAAGGTATGATATAAAAAGCTTCAAAGGTAAACCTCTCAATCCATAATAATGTAGTTTTTCTATCAAAATATCGTGGTCAGCGCCTTACTTCTCAAATCACAGCTTGCAATCTGGGTAAAACCCTTCTCGTTAAATCCATTGAGGATCCTCTCCACAAGACTAACCATTGATGTTGATTTTCCTGCCGGTAACCATGTTGACATGGCGTAAATAATTTTCTTTTGTCAAAGAAGTCGACCAATCAATGCTTCAACAAAATCTCAAAAATTTTAGACATACGTAAGTAGCTGGTAAAGTTGAAATTGGTCTGTAGTTTTGAAGGTTATTTATGTTTCCTTTCTTCAATATCATTCAATACTTTTTGGGGAAACTCCTTGACTGAAACATTTATTCACTATTATTTTTAATGGTGTAATAAATAATGATGTAATTCTCTTGAGCATAATTATTGCATTGTGATCATAACCATCTCTTGTGCTTTTACCCTGGATCGATTTACCAACAGTCATAAGTTCGGCCTCAGTGGTAGGAATTATATAGAAGGAACGAGCTACTGGAACTCTTCTGCTTTTTCAAAAAAATCACCTGTAGTCCAGTACAGCCCCGTTTTCGCTATAAATTCTATAGAACACTTCCTAAAATTATAAAAATTTAAATTTAGGTAGTCCATACTCTATACCCTCTACTTCAAAGTCTTCCCAATGCCGTTGGTTGCTTTTACCGAGGGGGTGAAAACCACCCCTTCTCCGGGTGAAAAATTGGTTCTTAATTACTGTAGAAATCAATATATCTACGTTTTACCATGTTTTTGAACGGTTTTTAACGAATATCTCAAAAAGTTTGAGCTTTATCGCTAAGACCATAATCAACAAAGTTGTAGTTAATAAAAAAAACAAAGAGAATGGTTTCATTTATGGTTGCTCCAAACCTATTATTAACTGAGTAATGGCTTATTAAAAGGCAACTTTTGCTTTTGGAGTAAAAATCGAAACTTTCAATCTCAAATTATAAAAAATTGATGGATTTTTTGATAAAAGCTGATAAGTTTTTGATGGTGCTTAAAAAGACCTTCAGTTTAATTTTTTATGAAAGGTCCTAGCATAAAAACTGACCGAGTGGACGAAAATAAGATGGACGCCGAGTTTTTTCGTAGAAAAACCGATCAAAACAACCCATTCAAAACCACCCCAATTGGAAATATTTGTTAGCTCTTCTACAATTCACTTCCTTAACATACCATTAGTAAATTCTATGAGTTTGAACGATGAACAAGCCTTAATTTTGAAAAGATAACAATTTAAAGTCAGAATTTTTTTTTGAAATTTCTATAAAAAAGTTCGTATTTTCAATATAAGGCAAAAAATAAGGCAGATATTATGTAAAAATTACAACATACCAAATTTTTTTTTTGCTGAAAATTTTTCATTTAAGGTTTTTTTCTCATAAGTGTAAAATTGGGGGAGATTTGGCTCTCAAAAGTTGTGACTAGTACCATTTTCGAATCCTTCAACCCTTGCCACTTTCCAGAATAAGGGTGCAAAAAATATCATATCTACATGAGTTTGTAGGTCTTGCATTTACCTTTAAAATGCTTTTTGGAAAATTTTTCTACCATCAAAATGAAAAGTTATAGTCAAAAAAACATTGAACTGTTTTTTGCAGTTTTCGAAAATTTCTTATTTTGATGATTGAATAGGGCTGATTTATAGTTCTAAAATTTAAATGCTTATTTTAACATTTCATCTATTAGGGTTGGTTTATGGTAAGGGTTGGTGGAGGTTCTAGCTCACGAAAAATATTAAATAACCTCAAGTTATCTTCACTGAAATTATTAACAACAAAAATTGAAGCAATTAAAAGTTTGAATCTTGTTTATAATATTTTTATCGTAGCAGGGGGTAGTTTTTACCCCTGAAAATATTCAACAATAAACGAAATAGCATTAAATAACATAAAGTAGGTAATCTTTACTTAACTTATTTAAACAAAATCCAAACATTTTAATGCTTTAACGTATTTTTTTATTATTTTTCTCGCTAGCGGGGGTGGTTTTCACCCCTAAAAATATATAGTTACTGGCGTTTTTACACTTAATTGCATCGAAGTGACCTGTACTAAACACACTAATTTTAATTAATTATATGGTTTAATCTGTTGTACCTATTATTTTTTTTTGGCTAATAGGGGTAGTTTTCACCCTTAAAAATAACCAAAAGCAGCTTGGAAGCAACCAACGCCGTTGGGGAGACTTTTAAGTTTAGGTCGAGCACAACCTAAATCCAAATTTTCATGCAAATCGGAGGTGTTCTGAAGTTTTTCCAGGTTTCGCCGTTTTTGACCGCTGTGTACTGGACTACTGGTGCATAATCTGTTTTTGCTATCTCCTCATTTGTTTTGATCCCGATATTTACAAAGAAGTCGTTTAGGCTTCTAACATTCCTACTTCCAAAGCGAAAGAGTATTGCAGAAGTTGACGAAACATTATTTATTAAACGAATGAACAAAATAGATCTTCACTTTACTACAAAAAAATAGTTGATGATAAATCAAGCAAGCGCAGATGCACCCAAGGTGCAATCTGCAGTTCAGAGGGAACTCAATATACAGGGTGTCTCTGAAAGGTGCGGAAAAAAAGCTACCACAAATTCCTGAGGCCTAAATAAGCCGATCTAACCCAACTTATCTCCGTCCAAAAGTGGATGATTTCGGAGATACAGGGTGTCAAAAGTTCAATTTGATTTCCGTTTTTCTTGAATAACTTTTTTAATAATTGGTATATTTTCACAATATTCGGCTGAAGGGGCTTTTGTGGGGTGAAAAATTAAAAACTGCAATCATTTTTATTGTAAAATTTAGAGGGCGCCACCTGCGGTACCTTGAACATATTCAAAACGAACTATCTTTTTTAGGCGACTCTGTATTTAACTTTTAAATAAAAATTCTTATTCTCCAATGTCTTTTCCCAAAAAAAGGCATACGTGGTAAGAGTTGATTTGAGCAGCCGTTTCTGAGATATCTGGATTTAAGAAAATCACTACGTGCATGGCCAGGCCTAAGTAAGTAGTTATTAGTAATTATTGTAATAATTGAACACAATTTGAAGCGAAGGCATTGAATTAAAATTATTTTATTTAAAGTGCCATACCAGGTTTCAGGTGTGAGCTACCTCTCACATATGCCTGTGGTGCGCGTACTGTTGAAGTTCACTCTTTTGGGGCCACCCTTTTTATCGGAAAAGCACTATTTGAGAAGTATTACGAGGCAGAGTACTATGCGGTGCTTTGCCATTGCCTTCCACAAGGTGCATCCCGATTTTGGCTCGAGTAGCACAACAAATACTTTTCGGCTGCTGGTGAGTTTCGAACCAAGGTTTACCGGCTGGTGGACGAACGCTCTATCCACTACACCACGGGACCCACTTAACGAATTTACATCAACGAGATCACTGTCACTATAAACCAAGTAAGTAATTGGTGTCAAATCGAATCTAAAAAAACAATTCAAGCATACACTGGAATAATTGTCAAACAATTTTCAAATTTACTTTAGTAATGGCCGTACAGTATACTAATGAAGAAATGAACGATATGTTATTGGTTTTTAGATATTGCCAAGGAAATGGTTTAGAATCTTGCAGATTATCAGTGAACGATTTCCGAATCGTCGTTTATCTAACCATAAAACCTTTAATGAAAGACGTCTTCGTGAAACAGGTAGGTTTACGCCTGTTTCTATTAATTAAGGTCGTGCACGTACGATAAGAACTCCAGGGGTTGAGGAAGATATTTTAAATAGGATTGAAGAAAATCCTAAACTCAGCACCAGACGATTGTGCTTAGAGCTAGGTGTATGCAAAGATACTGTTAACAGGGTGACCAGAGAACAATTACTGCACCCATTTCATGTTGAACTTTTACCCCATGATTATGAACCACGTCTAGCTTTCTGCCGGTTCATTTCCAAGAAGAATCAGGATAGGAACTTTACACAAGGAATTTTATTCACAGATGAAGCCTGTTTCACGCGGAGTGGCATAACTAATTTGCACAATGTACTGCTTGATTTTTATATGAAGGCGAAGGCTGGGCGTGAACTACGCATCTTGCGAGCTTTGCTCACCGCCACTAATCATTTACACGTTCGATGAACGGCGGAGATACTCTTATCAGCCTTATCTGGTTGGTTGTTTTTTTACGCGGACACCGACTAACATTGTTGATATTGGACAACAAATATTTATGGAGTCGGAGACGGTACCCACCCTTTTTGCGCAGTAAGAATTTACTCGCCTTCCTATAGTAATCGGACTATACATGTCTATGCTGGAGAAAATCCTCATGCGGTTAAAGTAAGCCATTACTTATCAAAAGTAAGCCATTATCAGCATGAGTTTAAGATCAATGTGTGGGCAGGAATCATAGACACTTTCATAATTGGTCCTGTCATTTTACCACCTCGACTTAATGGCGAAAATTATTTGGAACATCTGCAAAACGAATTACCACACTTGTTTGATCCCCTGCCCTTGGAACTTCAAAGATGAATGTGGTTTATGCATGACGATGCTCCTCCACATTTTTCGATAAATGTACGTAATTATTTGAGCGAACAGTATCCAAATAGATGGATAGGTAGAGCCAATGATGCACCCACAAGTTGGCCAGCTCGATCGCCTGCTATGACACCGATGGATTACTTTTTATGGGGAACTTTGAAAACCCTTGT
Source organism: Malachius bipustulatus (assembly GCA_910589415.1). NCBI lineage: Eukaryota > Metazoa > Arthropoda > Insecta > Coleoptera > Melyridae > Malachius > Malachius bipustulatus. Next base: position 26,021,292 of record OU342635.1, read on the forward strand.
GTCTTCTAGGCCATAGTAAATAAGTACAGACGGTTAATTAAGGAGACGTATTGAAACCGGAATGGACGTTTTGAAAAATGATCACGAAATGCTCCAAAGAGTTCAATTTAATTTTTTAAAACGTATAAATCTTTGTATACACGAAAATGGAGATCATTTTGAACATTTGATAGAAGCATTTTTTTTTTTTTATTAAATTAAACTAAATTTTTGTTGTTGATAAATCTCTTATTGACTGTTTTAACTAAAGTACCTATAAAGTTAAATCCACATTTATGTACCTAGTCGGTTTTTTGTAGCTTTCAGTGACAGTTATTTTAATTCAACGCCTTTGCTTTAAATTGTGTTCAATTAATACAATTACTTACTTAGGCCTGGCCATGCACGTAGTGATTTTCTTAAATCCAGATTTCTCAGAAACGGCTGCTCAAATCAACTCTTACTACGTATGCCTTTTTTTGGGAAAAGACGTTGGAGAATAAGAATGTTTATTTAAAAGTTAAATACAGAGTGGCCCAAAAAAGATAGTTCGTTTTGAATGTGTTCAAGGTACCGCAGGTGGCGCCCTCTAAATTTTACAATAAAAATGATTGCAGTTTTTAATTTTTCACCCCACAAAAGCCCCTTCAGCCGAATATTGTGAAAATACACCAATTATTAAAAAAGTTATTTAAGAAAAACGGAAACCAAATTGAACTTTTGACACCCTGTATCTCCGAAATCATCCACTTTTGGACGGAGATAAATTGGGTTAGATCGGCTTATTTAGGCCTCAGGAATTTGTGGTAGCTTTTTTTCCGCACCTTTCAGAGACACCCTGTATAAAGTACAGTACACAATTATGGCCATGGAAAAATACTGCACTGATACTCAGACCTTCTGATTCTAGCAGATCGCGAAAAAAGAAGAACAAGAAGATAGAACACTAACATACAAACCAGAGATGTTTACTTAATGTATTGTCGTTTACTTTACTGAGACTTATTATTAAACATCTCCGATAACAGCTGATTTATGGTCCAAATCTAAACTAATTTATCAGTGTTCTCGCATTAGAGATATTAATTATTTACAATTTTCACTTGACAACATCCACTAAAAAATAATTTTTGATTCACATAAAATATCCTCAAAGGGAGTATAATTATTTAAAGTGTCTTCTTACAAACTCAAACAAGTCCTTCAGATATTCTTCTTTCCAGCGACCCCAAAAAAGTGAAATGTCGAAGTCGATTTCAAGACCTTATCATTTAAATGCAGACGGTAAGTATTTTGTTTTATAAAATAAGAAACCAACAAGTATGATGAAAAATAAAAATTATTGCATGGAAACAAAAAATTCAAGGTAGCTTTAAACATTTCTTACAGGTACCTACTTTGCATCTGCTATAAGATAATCAATAATTTCTAAGACAACTTTGGCAGATGATAGGTCACTTGAGTTCAAAAATATTTTTGTAAATGAACATATCGGTCCGATTCGTTTTTGTTTAGCCAAGTAGGTATCAAGTTCTCAAGCATTTAAAAACATTATATTTTTTCCAGATTTTAATGAAAAGTAAGCTGATGAATAAGTTTTATTTAAAAAATGAAGATTTAGAATCTTTTAAAAGATTTAATGAGTACCTACCTAACAAAAATATACCAAATATAAGATTATGTTCAAAAAATCACTGAACATTCAAAATAATTCACCAATTGGTGTTCGATAGATTGTAAATTTTCCAGAAGTTATTGCACTAATAATTAATACTAAGTAAGGCTTATCTATATAAGCTGACGACACTATCCTTATAGCAAATAATGCACAAGAGCTACAAAATATAATAAATTCGGTAGTTAGTCACAGCGAAGCATTCGGATTGCATCTAAATGTCTACAAAACTAAAATACTGATATTCTCAAAGACCCCAATAAACATACATCTTCATGTCAGGGGACAAACAATAGAGCAGGTAAACTCCATAAAATATCTGGGAGCTAACATCAATAGCCAGTCCGACCCGAAAAAAGAAATACTGCCAAGGATCGAACAAGCGAGAAAAGTACTCATTAGCATGAAAACGTTTTTCACGAGGTCAGACCTTGGAAGTCAGGAAGCGGATGGTCAGATAGTCAGATGTTACATCTTCTCTGTCTTACTCTATGGTTGCGAAAGCTGGACAGTGGACCCACAGACAGAAAAAAGGATAGAGGCCTTCGAAATGTATGTTTACAGGCAGATGCTGCGAATTTCATGGGTGCAGAGGATCACCAACGTCGAAGTACTCCAACGAATGAATAAAGAAAAAGAGTTACTGAACACCATCAAAGAGAGAAAAACGCAATACTTGGGTCACATACTGAGAGGTGAAAGATACGAGCTACTCCGACACATAATAGAGGGTGAAGTGCAGGGCAAGAGATCAGTGGGAAGACGCCAGAACTCATGGCTGAAGGACCTGAGGAGGTGGTTTGACCGCTCATCTGCAGAAATATTTCGTGCTGCAGTTTCCAAAACTACATTTGCCATTTGGATCGCCAACCTTCAATGGGAGACGGCGCAATGAGAAGAAGAAGAAGAAGGCTTATCTCAGATATCTGTGAGACTTTGCAGGGGGGGGGGGGGGGGTCGACATTAATGAAGAACAGACATAGAGTGAGAGCCCACTAAATCTGAGAGTTTCTGTGCGCATGTCCAAACACATGTAGGAACAATAGCGCAACTTTTGCAGCAAAATAAGGATTTTCACCTATTTTTGCATTTCCTACATGCCCTTTAAGTTAAAAAAAATTAAACATTATAACTACTTCAAAGCTTTTGAGGAGTGATTTTATTCAGCTTCTTCAGCTGCTACCTGCCAAAGCCAGGATAATCCGAACTTCATAATCGCTGCATTGTTCTAGGTGAGTTGTGGACATGCGCACAGAAATCTGAGTCTAACAGATACACTAGACTACAGGGAGTTTAAGTTTACCTGGCGAAATATTCCATCATTCTCCACTCAGTTTTAGAAAGGTTCAGAAGAACTTTTGAAATCAATTTGAAGAGCGCGGTTTTCAGGCCATACAAAGATTCTGATACAATACTTGCAAGCTGCAAGGCATCTAAATAATGTATTTCGAGAGACTTTAAAAAAATAAAAACGAACATTAATATCTAGGTCTAGGTACTACATAAGTAGGTATTTTGTATTCATTATAAAAAATGTTGGGAAAGAAATTTAGTCAATGAATAAAACTACTTCCCAAGGCACAAATTTCAGAAAAAAAGAACAGTTTTATGGTAAAATTATATTTACCATAAACAATTGTGCACAATTTTTTAGAGCTACTACTTAATACTCTTCTGGAAAATAAAAAACTTTCAATAATAATAATTTCAATCATAACATTTATGCAAAATATTTATTTAGCAAAATTTCCTTGAAGCTCTTTACTGAATCTGAATAATTCCTAAACTTTTGAAGTAATGCAATACTATTTATAACGAAGCATATTAAGTAAAAGGTAAACTTTTTTCAGAAATCAACAAACAGGGCTACCGTCCATTTCCCGATGGATTTACCACGAAAATTATCGAGAAAACAAAAGGTTCAGAAGAATGGAACTATAACCCAATGATAGCACCTCTTGTTACTTCAGCGAATTTCAAGCATCAATCACCAGCACAATATAATGTAATTTGCTTTATTTATTAATAAAACACATACACATAAACCATTGAAATAACTACCATAACATTCATATTCAGGGCTTCACCTATGGTAGAGATGACAATCCTACCAGAAACACTCTGGAAAAGTGTTTAGCATCACTAGAGAATGGAAGATATGGATTCTGCTTTTCCTCTGGTATGGGAGCAGCCACCAGTGTTCTAGGCCTCTTAAAACAAGGAGATCATATAATTTGTGGGGATGATATTTATTCTGGCATAACGCAAATATTCCAAACGTTTGCACCTCAATTTGGTATCGAAGTTACCCCCGTTGATGCTTGTAATATCACTGTAATAGAAGGTGCTATAAAATCTAACACAAAGGTATGCAGTATATTACACTATTTGGTATTTACTAATGGAATAATAATTATGTTGGGGTGACAGATACTGCCAGAAAGGAACCAAACGTAACATTTTTCGATTTGCTTCAGCTCTAAATAAGCAACAAGTGTGGCAAGTTAGGTCCTATTGTCACCACTGTGATAAATACAGCCACCGTTACCGTTAGAATAGCCATAAAATTAGCGAAATAAATTTAAATGCATACTGGACCCCTTTTACAAAAAAAATAAAGAATAATCATAATTTGCAGCTTATCTGGCTGGAAACACCTACAAACCCTACTCTGAAAGTGGTAGATATTGAAAAAATCTGTGTCTTGGGAAAGAAAAATGACATTCTGACAGTCATCGACAACACGTTTGCAACACCGTTCTTACAAAATCCACTAGACATGGGCGCGGATATTGTGATGCATTCTTTGACGAAATATATCAACGGACATTCAGATGTTATAATGGGAGCTATCATTACCCACCGAGAGGATTTAAAAGAGAAATTACAATTTATTCAATGTAGTAAGTTGGTTTCTAAAATAGGTACTGTGTCATATTTATCAGGAAGTTGTTTTTAGCAATGGGTGCAGTACCATCTCCTTTCGACTGTTATCAAGTAACTAGAAGTCTTAAAACTTTAGAACTGCGCATGAGAAAGCATATGGAGAATGGCTTGGCTGTTGCAAAATTTTTAGAATCGCATCCAAAAATCGAGAGAGTTCTTTATCCAGGTCAGCAATAATTATTTTAATGCTACAAGTCATTAAAAACATTTTACTGAAAAGAATTCACTTGTCAGTGCTCCTCAAAAAATAATGTTGCATTGCATCGTTCTACAAACCAAGTTAATTCACGTCAATGTGAATTAAGGTAAATGTACCTAAACTTAAAAATTTTTCAGGGCTGCCTTCTCATCCTCAGCATGAATTGTATAAGCATCAAACTTGTGGGGCGAACGGAATGTGCTCCTTTTATGTCAAAGGAAAGTTAGAAGAGAGTAAAAAATTTGTGGGGTCTCTTAAGGTGTTTACGATAGCCGAAAGTTTAGGAGGACTTGAAAGTTTGGTGAATATACCGTGAGTATTTTTCATAGGATTATCCAAACAACTATTGACGGTCATTATATACATCCGCGGCTCCTACAGTTTCACTATGGCACCTCTATTATAGGGGTGGATAACATACCTATAGTAACACCAGGAAGGTATTTATTTGCTTTGCAAATGAAAGGGAAGGCCACAAAACGGCTTTAAAAACCAATTTTGAGAGTGCAAAGAAAGTACGGTCCTGACACAAGCGCGGAGTAAATAGCACTAGATAGCACTAGTCTCGATGTAATTAAGGATGTATCCACTTACAACACAATGCGAGCGCTTCCAAACGTATACAGTCCCGTATTCGCATCATATCCGCTTTTTCATATCGTGAAAAGACCACAGGGATTGATGTTACGATTTTTTGAATATAAATGCAAAATAAATGCAAAATTCAAAATAAAAACCGTGCTACTGTTAATCTCAAAGATTTTCCTTGCCCTGAAAGTGAAAAAAAAATAGAAATTCGACCGTAGTGCCAAAGAGGCCTTAGTTGCGACCTTAATATTAGTTTGCAATGGCTGTTGTTAGTTTCTTACCCACCCAGCACCCCTATTTCGCTCCTCGGTCCCGAAAAAATTGATGAAACTTAGGAGCCGCGGATGTATATAATTACCCTATGACTTTTATAAGTATCCAAAGCAATCATTATTTTTTTAGGTCCATAATGACTCATGCCTCCTTATCTGGAGAATTAAAGCAAAAACTTAACATCACCGATAATTTGATAAGAATTTCTGTGGGAATTGAAGGCACTGACGATCTTTTGGTCGACTTAGAAAGAGCTCTTGATAATATTTAGCAGCATTTAACTTGTTAATATTATGTACAGTAAGCCGCATTTAAACAATAATTATTATCACATTACTAAAAAAATGTATGCTACTGCTACATGAAATAAAATTAATCATTGAAAAAAAAAACATTGTATAAAAATCAGTCCAGAAAAACAATTATCTAGATAAACCTATAAAATGCAGAGTAAATAACATCTTTCGTTTGCTGTGAGATTGTTTAACCATTCCACTGAATTCTTCTTATACAGGCTACAAAATTAAGTGAATACCTCTTTAAGGTAGGGGTATGCCACAGCCATTCAAAGATGGAGTGTGACAAAATCATGACATTACAAACAGGGTAAACAAGCTTCAATTCCGGAAGATTTGAGAACGGGCCGTAAAAGTATCAAATTAATTTTAGAAATGATATAAAATCAAATTTTTTGTTAATTTGTGAATATGTTTTGTTATCTATTTTTTAGACTACATTTCTTCTTATTTTTTTAATCCTAGAAGCCTACATATTGCAAACAAACGAATGTATAGACAAATCTGGAAAATATAAAACCTAAGGATTCAATTAGTAACTTTTCATACCCACCAATTCTTTATTTTACTAAAAACCTTCATTTATTGAGGAAATTAATTATTTACGATTCACTTACTGTGATTACCATTTTTGATTTACCTAAAATATCCAGACATAGGTGAATTTACATTCAATGGTTGTTATTTAAAGCGAGCATAATTAAACAGAAGTTTAAAAGTGTTCTTATAAAGTCAGACAAGTCGGTCAGATATTCTTCTTTTCAGGAACATATTTGGAATTACCTACATATTAAAAAATAATGCACCTCAAATATCTTCCACTATTTACCAATAAAATAACCAAGCAATGCGAAATTTTGAAGTTGATTTCAAGACCTTACCATTTAAATGCAGACGGTAAGTTACTTTAATTAAAACAAAATTTGGGAATAGAAAAAATTCAAGGAATTTCCTTAGACATGTCTTATACAATAGAGGGTGTTTCATTGATCAGTACATTAATAAAAAGGAACTTTGAGAATCAAAAACTACCACCAAAAAGCTTTCATAATATCAAAATTTTATACACTCAGCTTGCCTACAAGATGGTGAACCTTACCTTTTGGAATTTTTTAGGAACTTTTTTATGGAGGCCCAATTTAGAATTATTTTTGCTTCTTATAAATTCCATGCAGTGAGGCTTGCATAAATTGTAAAATCATTTTTTTTCAGAAATCAACAAACAAGGCTACCGTCCATTTCCCAATGGATTTACCACGAAAATTATTGAAAAAACAAAAGGTTCCGAAGAATGGAACTATAAACCAATAATTGCACCTCTTGTTACTTCAGCGAATTTCAAGCATGAAGCACCAGCACAATTTGATGTAATTTGCTTGTATATCGATAAAAAACTTAAACCATTAAATGACAAGTATTAAATTCATATTTAGGGCTTCACCTACAGTAGAATTGGCAATCCCACTAGAAACACTCTGGAAAAGTGTTTATCGTCATTGGAGAATGGAAGATATGGATTCTGCTTTTCCTCTGGTTTGGGAGCAGTTACCAGTGTTCTGGGTCTCTTAAAGCAAGGAGATCATATAATTTGTGGGGATGATATTTATGCTGGCGTAATGCGAATATTCCAAAAGTTTGCACCTCAATTTGGTATCGAAGTTACCCCTGTTGATGCTTGCAATATCACTGAAATAGAAGAAGCGATGAAATCTAACACAGAGGTATGCAGTATGATTACAATATGTAGCACCACTTGTAGCCTTAATTAACGTCCTGTGTAGACAGGTGTCACTCAAAACACACTTTTGTACTTGAAAAAAATTAACAAATTAACAAGTTTATCGAATATCAATAATAAATACCTACTTTCATTTCAAATAAAAGTATGTATGTACTGTTATGGTATTCCTTTTCCCCCTTATCTAATTTATTATTATTAATTCTATTAAAAAAAATTATACCATAAACAAATAAAATTTTAATGATTCTTTGAGGGCACTCTCTCTCTCAGTTGGGTTCAGTTGAAAAGAAAATTTTGATTTAATTTGAATTCTAATTTGAAAATTTTTTAACAAATATCTAATTTATTATTTGACAGAATATTTATTACAGAAAATTACAAAAAAAAACCTACCTCGAGCTCTCTGATTCTAAATTTTGTTAAAACTACACTTATAATAATTTAAAATTAATTATCACATCAAAATCTTACAATATCCTTTACAATATGCGTCTCGCTGCCTCGCTTTTCCTTTTCCTGATCTATCAACTCTCTCTGTCACTCTCTTCATCTTTCGCTGCTTCTCTTCTTCTTTCCGCTTCTCCTTCCTTTCTCAAATATAATGTTTAATTTCCTATCTTCCCGACATCTTCCAGGTTTCTTCCACTTCTTTTCAAATTCATCCTTTCTATAATTTATCCCCTTCCGACTTCTTCACGTTCTCTTCGCTATCTATTTGTTCTTCTCCTTTTTCCTTCCAAATGATTATCCACTTCCAAATTTTTTAATTATTTTCTTTTAACTTCTCTTCTTATAATTTATTTCTTTCTTATCCTCTTCCACTAAATATCACTTCTTCTTTTCTTTAATTCTTCTAAATAATTGTTTTTTAACTTCTCTTACTCTTTTTCTGACAGTCCACTTTCTTAGAGTATGTACCGTAAATATAATTTTTTGACCAAGGTTCTGGTTTACCGTTCCGTAAATGTAAAATGTCAGAAAATGGTTATAATTCGGAACGCGGTTACAGAATTTGGTCGTTGATGGATACCAACCTGAACGACCGCGATTTATTGGCGGTTGTTGCCGGTTATACCCTACAAATGATCAAAGTTGTATCTTATAACCGTTTCATCAGGAGAATTTTCTGCCACCAATGCATAATAAAAGACAAGTGGGGGATAAAATTAAGTATGGCATCGAGAAGTAGAATTAAAAGTTGGTTTTAACTGCGTTAATGGCTGTTAAAACTGACTATATGCCGTTCACTTATTATAAAAGAATTGGGTTATGGTGTAGGGTGATAGAAATCACTGGGTATAACCGCTGTCAATCACTTGTGGAGTTGGGTTATGTCTCTTTTTTATGAGATTGAAGTTTTATGACAACGAACAGGACATAGTTGCAAAATGGATTCTTGATATTTTTGCTATTCTTCTTATTATCTTTACGTCTTTATGGACTTTTTATTTTGGAACGTTTAGTCACGTTATTTTATGATATTGCAATCTTTATCTAGAAAGCAAACTCGTCAAATCTAATAAGCTTGCCATAAATTATAACATGAGAAAAAAGTTTTATTGTATTTGGATATCTTAAAGGAACTAATTGTAGCGTTGGCCGGAGTAACGTAGTAACTTACATAATTTTTTTGAGTAATTTTTTCGATTCAGCACGTTTAAATGGGCAGAATGCTTCCACAAAGCTTTAATTGTTGCCTAATTTATCTTAAATAATATTTAAACAATATTTCAAGAATCGCTAAATGAAAAAAACATTCATTTAATAATGTTGCAAGGTACATTTTTTGAGTCTCATGTAAAAATGTAAGTTACAACGTTACTCCGACCAATGCTCCAATTAAAGGAACTCTTAATTATAAAATAGATCAAAAATTAGTAATTACTTATTTATTATTAAAAAATAGAACATTAGGTAGGTACTGAATCGGCCAATCGGCTACGGTCATGGTGATTGGCGATCTTATTATTGGTGATGGCGGTTTGGATCCATTCTGGTAGATCCATGTTTCGTCCAGGTACACGAACGTTACATTTTCACTCGAATTTTGATATTGTAAGTATTTTCTTAGAAAGGTAATTTTGGATGCAACGACATGCTTTTGTTCACAAAGAATTTTGCGTGCGTTCACATATTCGTATTTATAGCTGAGATATTAAAGAATTTTAAATAAACTAGTTCTCCCCTTTTCAAAATCCAAATGTTTACGTTCGTCTTCCAAAAGTTTTCCTAGAGTAAAATGTTCGTTTTTCAAGTTATATTGCCAAATCAGTCGTTGCAAATCTTTCCGAAATGTAAAATTTTCATAATTGTCTGGTTTAGGTCGTCTGCCCAAAGGCTTAACTTCAAATTTATCATCCTGTTTAATTATTGTTTCAATCGCACTTACTGAATACTATAAAAGAGGGAAATTACGTAACATCATTTTATCAGGTGTACACTTAATAATACTTACACCCCAAATGTGTTTTACTTTCAAAATGACTTGTCGTTCACTTAGGTTGTCATTTTCAAATTTAAATAACTTGAATGCCTTTTTTATACGAATTTTTTCTTCAATCGATATTAATTTCGGCATTATGAAATTTATAATGTCAAAAAATTAATATTTATTTGACAGTTCGAGAAAAATTTTTCCGAATAAAAATTATCCTAGATAATCTACTAAAACTTCAATTAGACAACAAGGCTGTTAATCAGCTGAGGCAATTTGAGCGATTTGACAAGTGTCGGTGTTTACTTAACCTTCAATACCTCGATCAGCTGATATTGTCAATCAAGATCTAGGGAGTTTTCATTTTTGTAAACCTAAAAACAAAAGTTCATGGCCTACCAATGCTTTTTTAATATGTGAACGGCATATATCTACTGTGTACTTATAAAAAACTATAAAATGTCAATACCAGTGAACTGCTGCATGTGGCCGAGAAGGTACAATAAACCTCTACTTTATGTGCCGTTTAAATAGGTGAAATTTTAACTTCTACTTGGAAAAACCACCAAGAATACATAGAAAACCATCATCTCTTTGGGTTATTATTTACATGTAGGTATATTTCTAGTACCTGGTGATGTCGTCATATCGTCACTGTCAGTACGAAGGGGCCTATCTCTGATTTAACAACTTTTCAGGAGAACGTTTTGAAGAAAACTCTACTGTTCATTTTGTCTGTAGCACGAGATATAATTCATTATCAGAACCAGTTTTTCATATACTTATAGCACAAAAGTATACTTAGAACATTGAGACATAATCTTTTTTGAAAGAAAAGATTGAACTTTTTCTGTAAATAAATTATTAAGAAGATAGGCCCCTTCGTACTGACAGCGACGATATCAGCCAGGTGTGACGTCAAATAATCATGCGCAAGAGCATATTTATGCCGGTGTAAGTGTTTGATACAAGCAACCAAGAAGACAATAATAAACTAAATAGGTAAACTAAAATATTTAAATTTTAGTTTCTCTTAAACTTCATCAAAATTGAAGGTTATAAAAAAATAACATTGACGTGTCACGATTCTGACGCGCTTTCCGTAATAATTCCATGGATCTGAGTAACCGACAGAAACCTTCACTATTTTAACGGTTAGTACTGACGAATTACGGTACTCACTCTTAATTTTCTAATTAATTATCCCCGTTGATATCAACATTGTTCTCATTCACTTTTTTTTTACTACTGATTTTTTCAAATCAAATTCAAACTTTAATCATTAGTGAACCTAATTTTTCATAACAGTACATACTTCAAAAAATACAGAGGTCACATAAAGAAATTACTCATCAATATTAAAATTTAAAAAATTACCACCTGCATAAATAATCAGATTGCATCTTCAATATGTAATTAATTTCGCTATAATTCACTTTTCCTCAATAAAACATTATCAAGGAACTATTATAGCTTCAGTCACACAATCTACATGGTGTTTTTTTAAGATGATTCTTTATTTTTGACTCCATATAGAATTTGTCAAGGCAAACAACTTTTTATAACTTTTCTTAAAAAAGTCAAAAATAAACCAGATACAGCCTTTGAAAGTTTAAAAAATTAGAGTCCAGTCCTGTGATAAATTACACTAACAAAACAATTTCAATAAATATCAAAGAAACAATTCAAATACATAAGGTTACCTAGGAAACAAAATCAAAAACAAAAAATAAACGAAAACAACTCAATTAAAAAAAACAAAAAACTATAAGGCCAGAAAGCTCGATCAAATGTCACTAATAATATTGTTGCACTCGAAATACTTTAATTATTAATATTTTAATTTTTTTTTATTTAATTTATTTCCTGTTATTTTGGTTTTGTTTTCTAGGTAACCTTATGTATTTCAATTGTTTTTGATTGTTTATTGAAATCAGTTTGGTTAGTTGAATTTATCACAGGACTGGACTTCAATTTATTTAAACTTCCAAAGGCCCTATCTGGTTTATTTTTTATTTTTACAAGAAAAGTTATTTAAAAAGTTGTTTGTCTAGACTAGATGAATTATATACGCGGTCAAAATTAAAGTATCACCTTAAAAAAAACACCCAGTATAATTACCATAAAATTACCAATAAATAACCAGGAAATAAATGAAAAATGAAAATGATACCCATATGAGAGTGGTATATCAAAGTTATTATTTTTTTTAAATGAAATTAATGCTCTTATGTAAGATTGTCTGAGTACAAAAAACAAGAATGGTTTTCACAGTTGGTGTTTAAATTTAGAAGTTTCAGTTAAAGTTAAAAAAGGGACATGTAAGCTGTTTTTCTTCATCTTGGGCCGTTTTCGTTGTACAGGGCCTTGAACTTCTAAAATTGCAATTTTCACTTGTTTATAACTCACAAGTTTCTTAATTTAAACACCAACTGTAAAAACCAATCTTTTTTCTCAGACATTCCAAAAATGAAATAGCATAGAAGAATTCCATAAAAAAAAACGTACCTATGTCATATGGGGCACTCTGGAACGGTCCAAAATAATTTTAAATTATGGGACCTTGTACTTGAATTTCCAAATATTTTTTTAAATTTAAAGTGCATCGTTTTGCCCACAGAGGCCGACTCAAAAAAAAAAACTAGGGCACCCTGTATAATCACTGACAGAATCTATTAATTGATTTGAAGATTTTTTTCTCTCACTACTTATTCGAACAACACACCAGATTGAATGATTGAAATGAAGATTTTCAAGAAACAACATGGAAGCCGAAAATGATCCATCTTTCTCCCAATTAGACATCCCAACCTATACTTGTCGACATCTTCACATATGTCGATCAAACTATTATACACTGCCACTTGTCACTGAACTAAATCTACCTTGGTCAGAAGAAATTAAAACAACTCATGTTCCTGTAATATTCTAATAGTACCTATCACTAAAAATTCACTTTAATCACTAATAGCTCAATACTAAAAGCTTACATTAATCATAAGTAGATAATATTTCTTGAGTCATCTTGCAAAAGTTAGTAAGAATTGATTAAATTTAAATGTATATTAGACACGACTTGGACACATTTAACAACGTAAAAATAGTAAAGAATAACACAATTGTAGCTTATCTGGGTAGAAACACCTACAAACCCTACTCTGAAAGTGGCAGACATTGAAAAAATCTGTGGCTTGGGAAAGAGAAATGACATTCTGACAGTCATCGACAATACATTTGCAACACCCTTCTTACAAAAACCACTAGACATGGGCGCCGATATGGTGATGCATTCTTTGACGAAATATATCAACGGACATTCGGATCTTATAATGGGAGCTATCATTACCCATCGACAGGACTTAAAAGAGAAACTACAATTTATTCAAGGCAGTAAGTTAGTTTCTAAAACACTGTGTCATATTTATCAGGGAAGTTTTTTTTAGCAATGGGTGCAGTGCCGTCTCCTTTCGACTGTTATCAAGTAACTAGAAGTCTTAAAACTTTAGAACTGCGCATGAGAAAACATATGGAGAATGGCTTGGCTGTTGCAAAATTTTTAGAATCGCATCCAAAAATTGAGAGAGTTCTTTATCCAGGTCAGCAATAATTTGAATTGCCTGTTAAAGAAGTCATGAAAAACACTACTTTTTGTTCACAATTAAGTATGCACAAAGTCTACTTTTAATAGTACAGTAGACTCTCGATTATCCGGGTGCTTGGATGCTTATAAACCGGGATTTTTCCTTGTCAATGGAGTTTAAAAACACCCTCTATTTTTTACAATGAAAATTTATTTTTAGAAATTGTTCAGCATTCTATTCTTCAGTCAAGATGCCTGTGACTTGTTCTGAAAGCCAAGTTAATTCACGTCCGCGCAACTGAATTTAAACTTTTTCCAGGGCTTCCTTCTCATCCTCAGCATAAATTATATAAAGATCAAACTTGTGGGACGAACGGAATGTGCTCCGTTTATGTCAAAGGAAAGTTGGAAGAGAGTAAAAAATTTGTGGAATCTCTGAAGGTGTTTACACTAGCTGAAAGTTTGGGAGGGTTTGAAAGTTTGGTGAATATACCGTGAGTATTGCATGGCATTATCCAAAAACGTTTTGGAACACATACTCTTGTACGTTTTTTTTTTAGATCCATAATGACTCATGCCTCATTACCTGGAGAATTAAAGCAAAAACTTAACATCACCGATAATTTTATAAGAATTTCAGTGGGAATTGAAGACACTGACGATCTTTTGGTTGATTTGGAAAGGGCTCTTGATAATATTTAGAACCATTATTTTGTGAATATTATGTGCAATAAGCCGCATATAAATAATTACATACAAAAAAAATTAAAATATGTTTTCTCCTAGGCCAATTATTTCTGGACTCCCCTCTCTGGTTAGGGATCCCACCCTTGATAAGTATGACACAACAGGAAGGATTGAGTTTGAGTTAGAAACGAGATTTCTAATGTAATTTAATTTCTATAAAATTACTAATGTCACATTTTCAATAAAAAATATCACTATAAATTAAAATATTGATAGAGATTGTAATCAATAAAATTTAAACAAAATAAAACAACAAATAAAAAGGTCAGATCTTAGGAAGAGATTGATAATAATATTGGTAGCATAAAATAAATACCTATTTTACTTAATGCACTCAGACCTTCTCATATCCTTCGAATTCTCTATGTCTCCTCTCCATATCTAATTGCTTAACGCGAGCATAACCTGCACTACCAAACAATATGATGCCGTTAGAGAACCACCAAAGCCACGATTTGCTCTCTTGATACCAGTAAGTTGCCAAGACAGTCTGAGCGCAAGCCTTCGCTGTGCCTGATATGTTATGTGTCAAAGCAGATGTGAACTGAAAAATTTAAATAAAATTTAATTACAAAAGAATTAGGCAATTTCATTCGACTGTCAAAGTGTTGATTTCTGTTTCACTGTCTTGATTATTGAGTGCAGTGATTTTATTGAAAATATTCTATAATATAAAATGACTCAATAAAACACAGTGGTGACAATAGGAACTAAGCTCCTCCTACTTGCCATGTTGCATATAAATTTTTCAATTATTTTTTATTTAAATTAGAAGAGACCTCACACAACAAGACATTCCTTTAAATCAAACTCAATTTGATGTTCAACACCACACTGGCGAAAAAAGAGGACCATTTGTCATCACTGTGTTGTATAGAGTCACTGTATCTCACTATGACAAGAAAATATGGTTTAATGCTCGGTTTAATGTGAATAAAACAGTAATTAATCACCTAATTGTAATAAAGTAATACTTTATGTAAACATAAAAGTGTAAAAAATAACATAGCAGCAAATAATTAAAGACATTTTCGTTTATTAATTTTATGGTATTATAAACTTACTTTAATTTGCAAAGAAGTGAAGAGGCCGATGGCAAATCCGCATATACCTCCAATCGATATAATTCCCCAAAACATAACGTCCCACAATTTCGGATAATTAATTATTTCCGGGAATTCCCCATTAAAAAGCATCATGGGTACGAGTAGTATGGAAGCATACATATTGTTATAATAAGAGAGAGTCCATACATCGTAGTTGATCTTAGGTAGTACTTTCTTGGTAAAAATTGAATATAAAGAAAGCGATAATGATCCTAGTACACCGAAAATTGTACCCAATACTGATAGACTACCTAAAAATTTGAAAAATAAAATATTGTGCATAAAAATGTAATTAATTTAATTAAAAAATTACTGAATAATGAATGTTACAGCTATCCATTAAAAGTAATAGTTATTTATTATACAAGAGAAAAAAGTGATAGATTTTAGCTCGAGATGTGATTTCGTCCCCGACGCGTTTAGCGGAGGGGACAAACACATCGAGAGCTAACATCGCACTTTTTTCTTGTGTGTAATATACAATTTTTTTCTGCGAGAAGAAATATCAGTGTTAGAATGTCGAAAAACGTAGTTAGATAACTGAAAATTATGTCGGAAAAATGATTTATGTTGAACTTGGATTTTCAAACTGTCTTTTATCGTAATTGACGTTGCCTGGGTAACGAAACGATTTAATTATTACATAAACGTCATATTAATGTAATTAAAATTGAAGACAGTTTTGCAAAGATTCTTGTTAGTTTTCGATGAGTGAATTTAATAATATGGATAGTGATTATTATGAAAATTCCCTTAATAATTGCCATTTGGATAATAAGGTAACTTTCCTTTACGTATATTTGATATAAATTTAATGATATCTGAGTGTTAATAGTAGCTATACCTAAGCCGCCATTTCGGGGAAATAAGTACTCATTTATTTCCCTGCTAATTCATTTATTTCCCCGATAAGATGCAGCTCATATAATGAGGCATTTTTCTACCTGTCAACGGGGAAAAAGGTCAAACTTATAGCCCGTCGCAGAAAAAAATTAATAAATTAAACATGTCCCTAATTTTGTAACATGATAAGAGACCTACGCATCCAGTAGAGGGCATAATTGGCGGATGTATGGGAAAACAGGTATAAGTGGATAAAAGAGTGAAATGGTTTAAGGGCACAAATGGAATATAAAAAATGACTCTTTATGTATGGCAAAAGGGATTTACTTCATTCCTCAGTGGTAAGCACTTACTTACAGGAATAAAATATAATTTTGACTTGTACCTGTTTTCCAATAGGTACATCCGCCAATTATCTAAAGAAAGAAGGGAAAGGAAGTTCAGTTGAAGGAAAAGATTGAATTTCCTAAACATTTCCTATAATTCCAATCCAAGACATCTAAATTATGATAAAATTAAAAGTTAGGCGATACTTACCAGCTAAATTTTCTTGGTCAACACCCAAGTAAAATCCAAAGATTATTAACAAGCAAAAGAAAATGCATTTCTTTGACGTTTTTTCTCCTAATATTAAATATGTAAATATTACATTGAAAATTGTTGTCAGAGATCTACCAATGTAATAAAATGCAACCGACACATACTTCAGGCATAAATTGTTTGTAGCAATCATACAAGTGAACATAACAGACAGAGGCAATATCTAAAAAAAAAGAAATCTTGTCTAGAATTTGCATTAAAAATTCTGAATAGCGCAACTCCCCTTCAGTTTAT
This sequence comes from Malachius bipustulatus, assembly GCA_910589415.1. Classification (NCBI taxonomy): domain Eukaryota; kingdom Metazoa; phylum Arthropoda; class Insecta; order Coleoptera; family Melyridae; genus Malachius; species Malachius bipustulatus. The sequence goes on from OU342635.1 coordinate 26,038,533, forward strand.
TTAAATTTAATAATAATTGAATAAAATGACTTGAAAATCTCCATTAGAATTTTATTAATACATAATGAAAAGTGATATTCTTTGATCCAGCGACCAAAACTAGTTTAAACCAGTTTTAAAATTCCATGCATTAGTTGTCAAAATATTGTAACAAATGTGAAATTTGCAATTTTTGTTTTATAATTTTCAAATCGCTCTAGCATTTTATGATGAAAAATCGGTGGTAATCTTTTTTCTTATGGATGCCACTCAATTGAAAAATTGACTTTTCGAAAAGACACCGGCGAGAACGCAAGTGACGGCGGTTCGGCGGACAAAAACAACACATATTTTCATTAGTTACAATTTGTCTCTTTGCTCCCTTTTTTAAACATTTTAAGTTATGGTGATTGTTCCTGTGTGTGAATAGAGCAAGACTTCCTGGGGCCCCACAAACCTGACGCAGATGCCGACAAGGTAGGTGCCGTTCCTGTTCTTCAATAATTCGAAATTATATGGCTCGGTTTTAATCCGAAATAATTATTAAGAAAATCTCAACCACGTTTACAGTCCCGTGGTTTCATTTGTCAAAAAGCATTAGCAAATATATCTTTGTACAAAGTATAGTATAGTCCGATAAAGTTTAAAAAGTCATACGTATCGATTAAGAATACACATAGTAATACTCATAGTAACCGTCCAGTTTGTCTAAACACTCCATCCCGCATAAATAAATACGTCAACATTCGTTTTGAATGAGAATTAAATGAACAGTACAGAGGATAGAGTGTCATTACGTGAATAAATTTTCTGTAGTTGTCAGTGGCTCTCAAACTGACGTAAGCGGTTCAATTCATTGTTTGAATGATTCCTTCAATAATTTACGCTCGTTCACAATTTGACATTTAACTGTTTGACATTTTCTGGTGAAATTAAAAATATTAATTCGGACGGTTACTGAGACGTCACATCTGACCTTTTAAGCTTAATCGTACCATATATTACAGTATAGACAGAGTATAATTTGGTGTTTATTTAAGGACAGTGTATAATTTTACTACCATATTTGTAAAAGAAGGGTGCGCTATTCAGCAAAGGTATGGGTACTTTCAAATTTGATTAATTAGCTTCAGACCTGTTTTATTAACTCCTTATCACAGATGTCAGTCTTTGCAAACGTGAAATGTCTTGGAAAGGCTTCACTTAGTAATTTTTTGCACACGCATATTAGTACAGTAATAACAGTTTGCGTGAAAGCAATAAACAAGGGTGCTTCTAGATTTATGCCACTTAGCAATGCCTTATTGACAAAAACCGTTGAAATAGACACTATCCTAAAAAGCAATGCGGCAAAATTAATTATTAAACAAGAATGTACACCAGTACACCCTAGAATACATTGCACCTACCAATATCCAGCAACTACTAAAAATATTGTTGTGTATTTAGACAGCAACGTATCCCTTTCTTGAACCATTTTATTGTGTTTATTAGATATTTAATTCATTTTACTAACATACATTTTACTTTCAATTATAATAATTATACCGCAAAATTCAATTTGAAAAATTTAAAACACGTATTATTCTTCTCTGTTATGATGTGTATCCGAAATCCGAATAAATTAGGTTAAGTCTTAATGTAATGTCAGTAATGTCACTGTCACAGAATAGGTACAATCAGAATATAAACTTCAAAAAAAATACCGAGTTCGCGCATCTACTCGGCGCATAGAGATCCGCCATGATTTGAGATGAGCTTTCATTAGTTTTGAATGCGGGCCCACAGAATAGAATTGTACCTATTCTGTGGCGGGATGGCGGGCCTGCTTTTCTACTCTGAAGCAATGGCCGCTAGAGGTGTGGCTTGTCTCTAAAAGATCAAAGGCGGCGCCGGCGAGTTTAGCTTCTGATTGTATCATTCTGTGGTAATGTGAAATTGTAAAATGTAACTGTCAACTGTCAAGTCAGTGTGACTTCTTTTTTTAATGTCAGAGTCAGCTGGGCTTTGCGGCACTATATATAATGTTATGAGGTATACTGCGCATGTTTGCGGTACACTGGTGTTTCAAAACATGTGGCGGGAAATAGAACGTGTGGTTGTGGTTCCCTGCCTCGCTCTAAGAAAAAAGTTCCTATTAACTTGGGTCCGCAAAACCCACTGTCAGGAACCGTTTGAGATAATAAAAGTGAACTTATGCACATATTTACCTAATATTACCTTAATATTACCTAACTTTACTATTACGAGGGATTATTAATTGTTTTTATACGACAGGGAAATAAATCATAAAAAAATATCAAAAATGAGTAATGTTTTTGTCCAAAACAAAACGTGAGACGTGTGATAAAAGATAAAAGTAGCAAGTTTTTCATTACAAAATGCTGTTCTTCTCGATAATAGTTCACGTTAGAGCTTTTGATCAAGAGCACCTTATCCTTATAGAAAACATTGGCAGTATAAAATGTGCATTCGCATAACACTAATTTTCTCAGTGTCGTAGTAATTAGGGGCAAAAAACTTCCAAGTAACCTTAAAATCTCCGCCGCCACTGCCATGTGGAAAAAATTTACGTAGCGCTCAAACAAAAAGTAAATAATATTACTTGTATTCAGTAATGATAAGATGTGAACAAAAGTTCAGTTTTATATTTCAAACGGTTCCTGAGATAATCTTCAATTTATTTTTACAATATTGCTTTATATTCTAAAAATGTTAATTAAATAAATATTAATAAATAAATTAATATTTATTTGAGCAGGACTTACTTATAATGAAAATGATCAATTAACAACAACTAAAAACCAATAAACCATTTTATTTTTATTAGTATTTATTTGTGAAATGTGGGAAGAAAATATTGGAAGTGAAAAGTAAAGCCACGTTTAATGAATGAAATAGTTGATTGCGTATAACAGAGAGGTCTAGAATAGTTGACGAGAGCGTAAGAGCCGTCAGTAAATTTCATTGAGCATGCGTATTGACGGAGGAATGAAGCTCCTTTTAGTAAAACAATTTTATTGGCGGCGTATTCTCTGGTTAGCGTCCTGTCAGTTCTGTCATCCTCAACGAATTTAGCGAGTTCCTAATGTTGGCTAATCTGTTAAATTTAAAATGAGCTTTTATAACTGTTGAATTGAAAGAAATTTGAAATTTGTCATTCTCAGTCAGTCGGTCGGTACTCGGTCTGTGACTCGGTGGTCGGTGCAGTGTGAGCAAGAGCGAGCTCAGCAGCAGTAGCAGCAGCATTTTCAACAAACAATAAAGAAATAATAAGTTGTGACTTCAGTGTGTAGTATCTTTGTATAGTATTACTAAAAAATAGATAATAATCGTGAATAATAATTCTTCTTATATTAGGGAGAAATTAATAAGTTAAATCTGAAAAATTTCGAAAGCTAATCAACCGGTAACAGAGGAACAGGTTAAACAATTTTCGTTAGCTAAAGGTTGATGAAGGAAGAAATATGGACAAGAGCAAAATGACAAGTTTTAATTCCAATTTTAGTGACGAAAATTATGATACGCAAGAGTAAGTATTTTATGTACCTATTTCCTTTCTTTGAAATTTAAATCGAAAATTAAAAAAAAGAGGAATAAAAACCATGTCTTAGTCCAGATAAATTGTAATAATCTAATCTCCAGGAGTAAAAACCATGTCTTAGTCCAGATAAATTTTAATAATCTAATCTCGAGTTTTTTCTGTAACCAAAGCAACTGATTAATAGTAATAAAAATGAAGAATTTTGGTAGTTTTCTGCATGAATTATTATTGCTTTATATTTTTAATAAAATTACTTATAAAAAAAAATGTAACCAGGTTTTTAAATTTATTTAGGTGCCTACTAAAGGTAGTTTTAATTTTGGGAGGACTCCCTCTTGACTCTTGAAAGCCTTGAATTCTCCATGCATGCCAAGCTGCACACAAATAGCAGTTAGTTTGTTATTCGCATATCAACTAATTTTCATTTTTAGGATTTTAGCAAGACCCTGGGCACGAGCTTTAATGACCAGTGTTGAGCGTATGGTGAACAGCTATGTGCCCCATTGGTGCCACAATGTTATACAACTGGGCGAAGAAGACATTGACATCACTCAGTGGACTTCGATATTTGAAAATCAAGTTGATAACATGTTCTTGGAGCTCGTTAATGACGTCATTAATTTAAGAGAAAAAACCACTGATCAGATTCAAGAGGGCCTCTTGAAATTGAACCAGCTCTGTAAGGACTTGCAAGTGCCGATGCCTGTTTACAACAAACAACTGACACTATATCAAGAGATGCGTGAAATCACCAAGTTGGTGAAGGAGTAAGTATTTTCCAATACAATAATAATAAGTGACAGTAATTTTTTAATGAGAAATTTGAAGTAATTTATTAAAATTGTATCTAAAACTCTTGGATCGACACCTGAATAAGTCTTTTAATTTTTCATTTAAGTAATGCATAATGCATAATGTTATTTTTCTAATGTAACATTTTTTAACAAAGGTGAAGAATTAACATTCGTCATTCGTCCATTTGTTAAGATTGTGCTTTCATCTCCATTGTGTTCTGATGGGAAAACCAGATTACTATAGCGCATTCCATCCAATAATTTCAAGCGTTTGACCACCCAATAATTTCGTTTGACCACGTCCAGGAAAAAAGATATGATTTTTTTTTATTTTTGATCCAGCTAACTTCAAAATTCTACAATTATCTCTGGAAGCTAAACTGAAAATTTTAGTGGTTTCATATAATTCAAGGACCAACTTCACGGCAGTGTTTCGAACCTCAAAAACGAACCGTTTAACTTCCAAAGAGAATTGAAGAATTGTGAAGTTAGCCGAATCGAAAATTAAAAAAAAATCATATCTTTTTTCCTGGACGTGGTCAAACGAAATTATTGGGTGGTCAAACGATGGTCAATCGAATGCGCTATAGCAATCTGGTTTTCCCAACTTTTTCCGGCTCACTTCACGAAGCTTCTGATGAATCGATGTCCAGGAATTTTATTGTTACTTTCTTACGGATCGTCCTATTTTAAATTCTTCTAATCATTTTTTAGATATCAATCAAGAGCGGACGAGAGACTGAAAGAGTTCACTAAACTTCGTCTCAAGGAACAGAGTCTCTGCAATGCCCTGGAGAAAATTCCATTGTCCATTGAAAACCCGTCCCTACCGTCATTGAAAGACCTGGAGAGTCTGTCACAGAATATTGAGAAATTAGAACAAGAAAAATTCAATCGTGAAGAAAAATACATGGTTCTTCGTGCTCAAATTTCTGATATGATAAAACAACTGAAAGTCCCACCATCTCTTGCTATAGAGAGAGAAATAATGTCATCCACATCTTTTCTGGTAAACGTCACAGAGAGTTTTATGAATCAGTTGCGAGAATTCCATAACCGACTGTCAAAACAGTTGGAAAATGCCACGGAAGAAGGGCAAACCTTACGCAACAAAATTGAAGATCTATGGAACATACTTGAAGTTGACCTTGCCGAAAGATGTGTTTTCCGCGAAAAAAATAAGGGTATCTCTGTGGATGTCCTTGAATCTTTGAAGGCAGAAGTGGACAGGTGCAACGTCCTAGTTAAAGAAAACATAAAGGTAAGGGTAGTACCAGTACCGCAGCAAAAAAATATTCGATTTTTTTATGAATTTTGATAACTTTTTGCAATTTATTTGATGATATTTATGTGTTTATGTAAATCAGTCTTGATTAATATGATTCCCCATCGTTTCCAGAAGTTACCAGTTTATAGCTTTTTTCATATCTCTTCATCCCACTTTTTACTCGAGGGTGTCATGTTTTTTCTTTAGTGGAATTTCTAGAAAAAATCCAATCTAAGTATTTTTATTCGTGTTCGGTTAACGAGGGTAAAATTTGTAATTTGATACCAATGGTACAGTTTCACTTGCTTGGCAGAGACGACATCAGTAGTAGACCTAAAAATATGGTATTATTCCTTATTACCTGACCTAGGAAATATTACAAGACATCCAGTACAACATAATATCATATTAGTCATATTACCCCTCCAGCCCTTCCTTATTATAAAATATTTCTCTACAATTATAATTATTTGATAAAAAGATAATATTTCTTGCAGGTTATCATAGAAAAGCGACGAGAAGAGTTACAGGCTTTATGGGAAACTTGTCACTGCGATGGGGAACAAAAGAATAGTTTCCAATATTTCTACTCGGAATGTTATTCCGATGACCTTCTGGAACTACATGAGAACGAAATCCAGAAATGGAAACTTTACTATGACGAACATCAGTAAGTACTGTTTTGTTATTGCAAGTGTTAAATATAATTTTTTGAGATCGAATTAATCAGGTGAAAGTTTGAAAATATTCTAAAACTTTCTGTTGTTTACAGAGAAATTTTCACTTTGCTGGAGAAACATCAGGAGCTGTGGCAAAAAATGCTTGAACTCGATTTCGCAGCAGAAGGTCCTAACAGATATAAGAACAGGGGAGGAAAGTTGCTCCAAGAAGAAAAGCAAAGAAATGCGCTGAACAAGAAAATTCCGATTTTGGAGCAACAATTGATAGATTTGGCGCAGGAATTTTTCATAAAGAAAGGCTTCCATTTCAAAACCTTTGGTAGGACCATAGAAGAACATATAAATATTTTACATAATGAACGAGAAGTCGTAAGTTATCTACTACTTTATGTTTTAACAATTTTACTTTATTATTTTATTAATTTTTTATTATTTATTATTTTTATTATTTATTTAATATTATATGACTGAAAAGGGATAATTTTTATAGGAACGTGTGAATAAAGCTGCATCGAAAAAGAGTGTCACAATGACGCCTGTGAAATCAACATCCGTATTACCAGGCTCTTGTCTAAAGTTGACTGCTAGCAGTTCCAAGCGAAAACTTGAAGTTCCTTTCAGTGCAAGCGCCAAAAAGCAAAGAATTCTCCAGGAAACTAACACCAATGTTTCAAACGCAAGTAAGAGACGTTTTTTCGTACTATTTATCATAATTCATTTAACCAAATTGCATGAAGTCTATATTCAAAAGAAATTCACATAAATTGACAGTATTTTGATTTTAAAATTTTAATTGTCTTAATTTTGATAGGGACTGAGTCAAAAATATCGGATAAGTTCTATGGTACCCTATGAAAAAAATTATAAAATTTCATCTACCTTATATTTTTTATAGTTATTATTAAACTTATTGGGTTGGTACTATAGCCATCTGTCAACAGTGGCCCTTGGGATTCAGACCTGCTTGGCTGAAGGCTAATTCCTAACATAATTTTAAGAACCAAGTATGCTTTGTTGTTGTCAAAAAAAACTTTTTTTATGTGGAGTAAAGTTCCTTGCAGCAAATATTATGACAAAAAGTTTCTTGAAGAAGTTGGTTAGAGTCTCTGTACCAAATTTCAAAACCCATTGGCCAACTATGATTTTTCATTTTTTTAATGTTCATTTCACAAATCCAAGAAATTAATTTAAAAATTATTAAAATTTATAGTTGGCCGATAGTTTTGAAAGTTGACACGGAGGGCATATTTGTTACATAAAAGGGACTTTACTCCATATAAAAAAGGTTTTTTGAAAAGAAAAACATACTTGATTTTTCAAAAGTTGAATTATGTCAGACATTACTCTTTAACCAAGCAGGGCTGCTGAACACCAAAAAATTATAAATCAAATCGAGAATTTTTTTCTTTTATTATAAGAGTCATTTTACCTATCCAGGAACACACTGTATATCGGTCAAAATTAATTAGGCTATGGTTTTATTACAAACAATTTATTATGACTAGGTACAAGCTTTTGTTGAAAAATCTGTAGAAGAAAATTATTAAAAAATTAATTAAAAATCAAGCACTTGTAGTAATTTTTATCATAAAATATAAGTTAACATTTAAAATAACTGATGCCTTGAGAGGTTTCCTCACTTTGGTTTACTTTGTAATGGTTGTTTTTTTATTGTAATTTTTCATAAAAAAAAATAGTGCAGTTGACTAAAAAAATGTAAAGTTCCAGAAAATAACATCCTAATTAAAAAATCAGACTGTACGGTGCACTTACTTGGAACTTTTTTTTATTATTAAGAGTAACTTAGCTAAAGAACAACAGGTTGTCATATGACCAATTTTACAGAACTAACTCCAGGAATTAACAGAAAACCTGCACCCACAATAAAAGTTGGATTAGCTTCCCATAAGCGCCGCTCAATAGAGAAAATTCAGCGGAACAGGAGAATTCAGAAAGTCTCCAAATTGATGGCACAAAAGGCATCGGCCAGTGATACTGAAAACCATGAAGATTCGGTGCAGTATCATCTGTTTGAGGTATGTTTATGATCTGTATCTGTGGATAACTTTTTATAGCGATAAATTTTCAAGGATCGGAATTTTTCTCAGACTCTTTAGGGCAATAAATTTATAATGAATGTGCAGTAGTTAGTTAGTTGAAATTTTACTTCTGTTACACCTGCAATATACAGGGTGTCCCATATCGTTAAGTTCAAATTTTTTGAGCATATAGTAGGCTTAATTTTGAGCCCAAAAAACCCAAAAGTGGCAGGTCTATCTTGACTCGTTACGAAGTTACAGGCCTAAGAAAATTATGACTAGTAAATAACAAAGATTCAACTTTGAAGACCACACAACCACATGTGTTGTGGTTTAGACTAATAATTTATAGATATGGTGGCGACATGAGTAAATGTCACCAAAATAAACATTAGAAGAGGTTCTCCTGCTCATACAAAATGGCATTTGGATTCAAATAAATGGGACACCAGCATATTTCGGAATTGGCGTTTGTAACTAAATTCCAAAAAGCAATTATTATTGGATCATATTCAGCATGCTGGTCAAGAGATCGGTCGTGAAAAAAGACGAGAAATTAAAACTGTTACTTCTGCAATAGGCTTCCGAGGACAAGTTTGTATTAAGCAAGGAATAGGACATTTTTAACACATGATAAACTAAAGATGTGGTCAATAAAATAAGCTTTATGTAGTTTTCAAAGTTAAATCTGGTATTTACTAGACATTATTTTCTTAGGCCTCTAACTTCGTAACGAATGCAGATAGACCTGCCACTTTTGGGTTTTTTAGGCTTAGGAATAAGCCTACTATATGCTCACAAGATTTGAACATAACGATACGGGACACCCTGTATAATTTTTTTTTAGTAAAGATTTAGTAAATAATATAAAGTTTTTAGTATTCATCAGGATAAGAGCAATAATATAATACTTTTGTAATCTGAAAATAACAGACATTGAAAGGTTTTGAGATTATTATCAAAGTACCCCCCAATCACTTTATTTTTATTCTTTTGGTCTCACAGATAGAGTTAGTAAATACATAAAGCCTATTTTTTATTTAGAGACATTTCCCCAAGTCAAGATTCCAGGGGAACGATCAATAACAAAACTGATGAAGTTGGTTATTTGTTACTAAAACAATTACTATACTTTATTTTTTATTTAGATGGATTTCACCAAGTCAAAATTCTAGGGGAACGATTGGCAACAAGACTGATTAGGTTGGTTATGGTGATAGTTGTTACTAGAATAGTCACTAGAATAGTTACTAAATTAATTTGGGTTATGTCGATTAGTTGAAATGTCATTTTATTTCAAAATTTAAAATCCGAAAAACTATAAACGCAATTTTTTGAGGTAAATTGGAAAATTTTAGAGACTTTTAAGTGTAAGTACATAGCTATTTACTCTTATAAATCTTATGTTTGTTGGATTAGACTGATTCCTTCTTAGTTTTAGGTAAAAATGTTGAAAATAGAAGATCTATCATTGACAAATAGAGGTACTTACATTATTTAATCATTTTTAAAGAATTTCTCAAGGAATATTTCAAGGAATCTGATTAAACTGTATTTTTGCTTAATCTGGAGAAACATCTTTCAATAATTATTGTTTATAGCATTTGATTATTCATTCTTTTCTCTCTTTTGAAATAAATTTATCTGCCTCAGCATTTTAATAATTTTGATTTTGATAATTTGGTTTGTCAATTTGACAACTTTAATTTTTCAATAAGTTTCTTAGCGTTTTTCTGTGACTAGAGTACCGACTGAGGAACCAGACCTAGTTTTCGCAAAACGTCAATCCAAGCAACAGTTAAATTTATCTTCAAAAAATAAAAATATCTATTAAAAAAGGACTATTTTCAAAGAAAATAAAGTAATTTTAAGTTTTTAATTTGCGTTTTATAACAGTGCAACTTACAACAAGGAAACATGTTTTGCAGGTGACGTCATAGCCTATACCCGAATCGGGGAATGTTGCCGTTACTTTAGTCACAACGTAAATTTTTTGCCAAGGTCAAGAAAACAGGCTACCATCCGACAGTATGAAAATTACTGTTTAAAGATTGCACAGGGTACCAACTTGACAGCTGTTTGACAAGTCCATCTAAATAAAAAATAGACTGTACATTAATTTAAAGTTAAAATAAATTAAAATGAGGTTAATTACTTGAGTTGTCAAAAATATTATTTAAATGTCAGAAACAGAATAATAATGATAAAAGCTAATTTGTAGGTTTTAATTTCAAGGTGTAAGTGCCTGCCTATTTTTGTAGTAGCATTGATGTAAACTAGACAGTTTCCTTCTGAATTTTCTTTCAAAATATTAAAAATCGCAAGAGAAGAGCTATTAATTGATTGACCTAGAACAGATACCTACTTATTTTTTCAGTCATCTCTGCTCTAAATAATTCACATATTATTGATTGGATTAACCTTAATTTTGTTTGATCTGGATCTAATTCTTTTAAACTGTTCATAACTTAAGATTATTTTATTTATTTACCTTTCGGAACTTCAAATTTAATTATAAATTGGTCAATTTGACAACTTTAACTTTAATTTTTTGTCAAGGTAAAAGACGAACGAAAGTAAAAGACGACCAAACTGAAAAAAAAACTGAAAGTATCTAAATAACTGTTTTCGTTTTGTAAGTTTCCACAGGCTACCAATGACAGCTGTTTGAGTCTCAAAGAAGAAAAGAAAATATACTTTTAATAGTTCTTGCCCTATTATTATAAGTACTTGACAACTTGACTTTCTTAATTTCTTTAAAAATTAATGGAAAATAAAAACCTGAAATGCAAAATTTATGATTATTTTCCTGGTGTTTATAAGTCCTCATGTTTATTTAAATCGATGAACAAAATTTATTAAACTGAACTGACAATAATTAGTGTCAAGACTGTCGAAATAAAAAAAGCAGGGCAATGTAATTTTTGAAAATGCCACCCAAGCTGTTATAAATGTGGATGTATATCCCATTCCACATATTTTTAAATTCAAGTAGGCTGTGTAATTTTATATTTTTTAAGTTGTAGCATAGTTAAAATAAACAATCGACATCAAATTTTATTAGAAACATCCATAACCTTTAAAAATTTAGCTGGTGAAAGGTTATTCAAAGTCCGGTATTCGAAGAGGTACCAACATAATTTAAATTTTCCATAGCCAACGTGTATTCAAAAACATCTGGAATGGAATATAATTGATAATTTGTCTATTATCTTGGAATTTTAATTCTCTGTTGTGGTATTTTGAGATCTTGATAATTGTTATGAACTAAGAAAATGTAGGAAACAACAGATAATTATTGTAACTCCCAATAATTAATTATTGTCATTTATGTAAATAAAAAAAAATCAGTTGAGAGTGAAGGTGGTTTTGACTACATATCATCATCTTTGATTTTTTCATCAATTCATTACTTACTTACCTAATTTCATATCTTTCTTTTCTATGTACTTACAATAGGACCAGAATAACTTGGCCTCTGGTTCTGAGAATTACTGTTGAAGACGGGTTATATTAGAAATGGACTGTATTGGTCATTGCAGATTTCAGGCGTGGCTATAGCAGGGTATAGTCCGGTTAATAATTTTTTTAAATTTTCCAGATATTGTAGGTAAAAGGTAAAATATTCAGTCTATTGAAATAGGTACTACTTCTGTCTTTACTGACAATTTTAACTTGAAAATTGTTTGTGCAAATAGTACAAATTTTGTACTCTATTAAATAGTTAAAAGTTTTTTAAAATTATGGCAAATTTTGTTACAAAAGTGGCTCATAAAACACTTTCCAGACAAAGCCGTGAAATTATTAATAATGGTTTTTTCAACCGAACCACGGCCGAACTGTGTGCATCGAGTTCATTTTATTCCAGCACCCTTCAGTTTCCTAGAATTACAGTATTATTTTTTGTTATTGAAGGATTGTGATCCTTGGCGATTCGCAAAACACGTAAAAATAATATAGCAGTCTAAAACTTATGCCATGGAATGTACTTAGAACCGGTTAGGTGGGCTGATCTAATAGCATTGCGCTCCCTTTAAAGACCTTTCACTCCCTCATCAAACGGCCAACTTATATTGGACGTATTGTACTAACCTTTGTTTGAACCTATATCAATACTAATTAAAATAATATCGTTTGATGTAGATGAATGAATGATGTATGTACAGTAGTAGGTAATGTACCGGGTGTCCCAACACTAGTGTCCACCCCCTAAATAGAGCTTAATTTTAAAGATAAAAAATTGAAACTTTGAGGATTTGTGTACTTGATATAGGACCACGGAATGGCATAATTAGTTTCATTAAAAAACATTTTTAGTATCTTTTAAATAATCACCTTTTTCATGAGTCCATACTACGACACTGTCCAGTGCAGGTTCAGTGTGCCGGCTAGCCCAGCAAGAGCCGTCCTTCTATTTATTTGGGCCTTATTTACTTTGTCATAAAACTTATTGCACCTACCGTTTTCAGATCATATTGATTATATTGTTCAGATTATATTGTCTACCTGTCATTGCTATATAATTATATTTTATTTAATTAAAGCCTTATAATTAGCTTTTTCACATTTCTTTCAAGCGATATTGATTTTATTAATCGATTTCTAGGTATGTATTGAAAAAAAATCAATTTTTTTTTCGACAATTTACCACCATCTTACAGTTTTTTATCGCTGGCGCCCGAACTAATTTTTTTTTAATGAAACTGATTATGCCATTCCGTGGTCCTATATCAAGTACACAAATCCTCAAAGTTTTAATTTTTTATCTTTAAAATTAAGCTCTATTTAGGGGGTGGACACTAGTGTTGGGACACCCGGTACATCCAGATCATACATGGTGAATATTTTTGAGCAAAAATCGACAATAAGTCAATAATAATAATTAAACCCTACTCTACTTAAATTTTAATTCAAAATCTCAAATGGTATCTCTGATACTAGTAAACAGTATGTTATTTATGAGTGATTAAGAAGCCATTATTCACAAGGTGACCATCATCAAGTTAATAATGGCCATAATCGCGAATGTAATACTATGCTTTTTCTACTCTTCTATATTTTCAGTGTAATGTTTCATTAGGGATATTTACTAGGTTCTAGTTGTTTTCGTAAAGCTTTACAACCATTTTTATGATCCTAGTACTGTCACTGTAGTATTACCTACGAGTGTCATCTCTCATTATAGTAAAGGCTGATAGATGACCTATAAAACCTACAAAGGACCATAAACAAAAGGCTTTCTTGGTGCAATACCATCAAAGTATTTTGTTGTGCAGGCTCGTGCTGAATAATTGAGAAATTATTAATTTGTAACTCGTATTCAAGAAAAAAAAAGTAACCAAAACCTTAAATATTTTTGTAGTTTTATTAATTCACTTCGACTGGGTGAAACTGTTAACTGTAAAAATCTACAAATCTAGGATGCTACGAATCAAGAACCAAGTAGCACCGTGAATACCCTAATTATCTATTGCTCTTTAGCTTGTCTTTTATTTTTTGTGTTGCTTTCATACAAACAAACTAATTTTGTTTTCCATTGACAAAAATCTGCTTAGGAACTTGTCGTGATGAAAAGAACTTATTTGTTCCAGAATGGCTCCCCTTTATGCAGCACATCAGTACATTTACAAACTGACGATGGTAAAGGTTTAGTTAGGTTCTGTTTTTCTTGGGCGATTAATACTCTAACATGAAACATTATTGCATGTTTCCATACACATTTCATGTTTTGCATGTCAGTAAGTGAGATTTTTATGCTGGTTAAATTCCTCTTCTTTTTATTGTAACTACAGTGAGGTCTCGTTAATCCGATCTGAATGAAATGATGCTCGGGTTGCGGGAAACTCGAGTCTTGAAGATGAAAAAAGACCTGCGTAAACCGAGCCATAAGGTAATTAATAAAAATTAACCATCGCGGGAATTTTATTTTTGGCTTGGATTACATGGGACTGCGTTTAACGAGACTACACTGTACTGTTTCAAATATCATGTTCACTAAAATTTACGCTCTCAACGCTCACGTTGTAGGGTTCTTCCTCTTCATCATATTGATGATGAATACAACACTAACGCTTTAAAATTCTACACTATATTTATTGATGGATTTGTAATGTAACGCGTGTTTTGCCTCTTTTAAAGTAGCATCTTCAGACATTTTATTAACTTTTTATAAATGAGGTACATAAACCAAACACTAACTCTTCTTTGAATATAAATTCATGCAACTTTCTGTTTCTTACTTGTATCTTGTGGTGTTAGTGTTAGTTAACTTTGAATTTTTATGCAAGACTTTTATTAATTTTTTTAATTTTTTGCAGAGAACGCTGACAAATAAAGGCGGCTGTCGAAGCACAGAATATTTCGAAGCGAGTGATGCTCAAAAATCAGACAAGGTGTGTTTAAGTGTAGTTAAAACTTTACATAATTATTTAAAAGTGGCAATTTTTTTTTAGAAATTGGTAAAAACTCCGTCCAAGACACCAGCGAAGTCACCGGGTAAGAATGCTGCGACCCCATCACAGTCTCCACGAACTCCAAGTGGTACAAGAACACTCAGCACTGCACCAACAAAGTTTAAATTGATATTTTAAATGTCTTGTCCGTGTATTATTTTTTGTAAGTGTTTATTTTATGTTTTTTGTTGGTTTGTGTAATTTTATTAATATCACTTTTATACCTAAAGTTTTAGAATTATAAACAATTTTTTATAAACTAGACATGAATGACATAGGTACTGATATAAATATTTTACTGACATAAACTGATTTTAACCTTCCATTACTCTTGGATTTTATTTTTGGTTTGAGTTCTTGATAATTATTCCCAAACAGTTTTTTTTATGTTTCTAGAATCTAGAAGAAACACTTCATTGAAAAAAATCCAGCATTATATAAAGAACCCACTTCAACCAATTCTTTTTTTAATCTTTAATAGAATTTTCGAGAGCAGTAATTTTAGGTCTACTTATAGAATACTTCCTTGGCTTGAGCAGTGACCGGATTTCAACTCTGTCATCGTCACATGAGCGATTGCTCCTTAACATTCTGTTCTCAGGTCACAGTTTCTGGTTTAGTAACAGGATTTGCTATTTTGTAGACACTATTTTTAACTTCAAGCCGTCAAATATAATATGTCGACAACAATTTTTTTGCATTTCTGGTCTATTTAATTGCGCCATTTCCTTAGAATCTGTAGAATTTTTTCTAGCGTTTCTTTTGTTTAAGAGACTTCGACAGCAATCATTCAGACCAGAAATGTTGAAAGATTTTCTGTTCCCTGCTACAACAACAAAAAGGTATAAGTTAATGGAAGGTTGAAAGTTGGTTTATTTTATTTTTAAACATGACAGCTGGTACTGACTGTGATTGCAAACAATCACTGTAGTATTTAATTTTCTTATAGACTTTTCATAGTTTCAGTTTCATTGAATTTTTAATATAAGTTACCTCGATCCATAATGTTTATTAGATCTAATAAATTTGACATTGATACATTAGATTTAAAATATGTAAAAGTTCCATCCTTTACCTGATTTCAGTATGTAAAAAGAATTAAAATTTGATGTGATTTTAATGTGTATCTGATGATCGAATAAACTAGATGATTATTATTGTAAGTTAAATGGTTTTATTTCTACCACGCACACCTATCACTATAACACATAATATTTTCGATCTACAGGGTGCATCTAAATAACACCGAAAAAATTTAGGGGAGGATTCTTTGATAAAAAATAAACAAAAAATTTCCTATTAACGTGTGTCTGGATATGCACCCTTTTTGAGATACAGGGTGTCAAAAAAAATTGTTTTTCGAGTTTTTTGAAGATGTCTCGGGAACCTTATAAGACACAGAATTCAGCTTTTGTACAGATCTTATCATTGATATTAGCAACTATTTTAATGCTAACTACCTTTTTTAAGTATGCCCGTGCCGGAGATTTTTAGAGTTGGGGGGATTTTTTTGCCCCTAATATCTACGACACTGGGCAAATTGATATTTTAAAAGCACACAATTAACCGTCAATGTTTTCTACACAAAAAGATACTCTTGGTTATAACTGCTAACGTGAGCCATTTTCGAGAAAAACGGGCACTTACGATGAAAAACTCGCTTTGAATGTTTCAAGACAACTGTCGAAAAATTAAGGGCAAAAAAACTTCGCTCATTTCTGAGATATCCGCTATAATGACACATGAAAAAACTCAGTATTAAAAAAGTAGCTATAAATATCAATGATATGACATTTACAAAAGGTGAGTTTCATATCTCAAACGGTTCCCCTTCAAAATCTTCAAAAAAACTGGTAAAATAATATTTTTTGACACCCTGTATCTCAAAAAGGGTGCATTTCTAGACACACGTTTCTACGAAATTTTTTGTTTATTTTTGACCAAAGAATCAGCTCTTAAATTTTTTCGGTGTTATTTAGATACACCCTGTATATAAATGTACACAATAATTTTTGTATTAAATTAAAAAACAACCAGAGTCAGTGGTGGTGGAATAGTTTTATATAGAAACAGTCTTATCTTCCTGAATTGCAACAGAAATTTTCTGAATTAAAAATGGTATCGATCTAGCATCACCAGTTAATTTAATTTTTTTTACCCATTTTCCTCATAAATTGGTCTTGTTAAATACCCCAAGGTATAAATTGAATACCCAAGGACTAGTTTCAATAAGGGCTACTGCAAAGAATAGGATATTGATCTCCCTGAATCTTTTCACCGTTGGACAATAAGGGCATGTCATGTCAAGTTTTTTACTAAATTTGAACAAGTAGGACAAAACCGCTTTGAATTTTTTTCATTATTTTTTTATTAGAGTGACTTCAATATGCGTAAGATGATCATCAAACCAAGGAGGGTATAAACAATAATTTTTGTGTGGATTGCTACTTCTTCTCTTCTGACCTAAATTTTAATAGAACAGGTCGCAATTATTTTATAGGACTTTAATTATTATTATTGTAACCTGATTTTGATGATAATAAACAAGAAGTTAAATAATTTTATAGCAAATGTCAGTAAGTTGATGACTTTTTTTGAATAATTTATTTGTAAAAATGCATTTCAATTTTCCAGGAAGACTAATATGACTTTCTAAAACTATCAAGTATAAGTACTTCACCTGTAAATAGATTCCACTATACCTCACCGCAGAAATAATGTATAGTAACTGACATTACTAAAAAAGCAATTTTTGAGAAGAGGCAAGCAGCAAATGTTCCTCCAAACGTAAGTTTCTGTTTGCTATTTCTCCGAGAAACAATAACGTTTCTTGCTAACATACTCTATTGGCTGAAATATCTGTGCATAATTCATTAATAAGTGGACAGGGATAAAAAATTAGAGCACATATAAACGCAAAAGAGAAGGCGCTAGATAGATGTAAATTTTAAATTAATTTGTCGTGACACAAGTTACAAATTGTTGCCGCTTCGCTAATTTCTGTATCAACATGACAACATGTAGTTTCTTCTCTATTAATGCGTAACACAACGATATAGCTACCTTCCTAATGTTTACTTGTCCATGCCTAACATAATGCAGCTAACATGGTATAAATCTTGCACTTTCAGAAAGTTTTACAAAAAATATAAACTTGGAAGTTTAATTTGAAAAAAAAAAAGAATAATTTAATTTGTTATTCTTGAATAAACTACTGTCCATCTCAAACGAATACTAATTATACAGGTGTCCGTAAATTATGCGCAAAAAATTAAGAGGGTGATTCTACTTGATAAAATATTGCCAAAAGTACCTATAATTTTTTTTTTGAAAACTCACAAACAAGAAAGTTATAAGCCTTCAAAGTTGATTTTTTTTAAATCAATATTTTTCTATCACTTTTTCTAGTGTACGGATTTTTTTCAAATTTGACACACTTGCCACTGATGTTTGCTTTGAATCCTTGGTCCAAATTATACTTGAATTCCTTCCTTGAAATAAAAGCCTTAATTGCCCTTGACGTTCAAAAAAGGCCTATAACTTTTTCCATAATATATTTTTCTGAATTTTCAAGATGCATAGTTAATTGAAGAAATATTCGGAAAAGGTATCACGATAAAATGACCTGCTTTTGAGTAGGACACTATAAATGTTCCCACTTTATACGAAATTATAATATTGAAGTTATTGGGGTAAAGGGATAGGGGTATATGTAAAAATTTACACCATTGATAAAATTTCACCAGAATTTATTAGTAAAGGAAATTAAAATCATTAAAACTACTATGTAATAATTATTATTATAAGCAGTGATTATTCTGAATATTTAAAAATTATGTAAAATATGTTGGTATGAATAAAATAACATGAAAATAATTGTACAATACAAAAATAATAAAACTTTCAACATAAAAACTAAATCAGGCAGTTTGAGGAACTTTCAACGCCTTCTTCTTAATTGTCTCTGACTTGGTCCGGCTTCTCCTGCACTTACGTCTACAATATGATCTAAATCGTCAACGTTTAAAAGTTTCCTTCGTCTCGGCCTAGGAAGAGGCTTGATTTCAACTCCGTCATCGTCGATAACAAACTGCACTCGATTTGTGTTTGTAGCTTGTTCTGTTTTACCCTTCTTCGGTCGCGGTTGCTGTTCTCTGGTCAAAGTTTCTGGTTTAGTAACAGTAACTGATGATGGATCTTCACCCAAATTTTCTTCAGTAAACAGATTATTTCCACTCTTGACAGGGCTTTCTAGCTTCAATTCTTGCTTCTTACGACTCCTAGTTTTCGTCGGTTTTAATACAACTTCTAACTCTGCATCAATTTTTGTACCCTTTGTTTTCTTTAAATTTCGGCCTGACTTAGGTTTAGAATCATCAGACAATTCTTCGTGTTTTTCATCAGTGACATTTTGTGCCCTTGGGCCCCTTTTTGTTCTCTGACTTCTGCTTGAAGACTTTTGAGGTACATTTTCTTTTTCATTGACCTCATTTTCTTTTTCAAGTGCTTGATTTTCAGCATTTGCGTTATCAGTATCTGCAGACACTTTTCTTGTTCTCAATTTACTTTTCTGAGATTTCAATTCTATTTCAGGTACGACAGTGTCTTTTTCTGGGTCTTGTACATCATGTTCTCCTTCAAAATGTACTTTTTTTTCAATCCGCTTACTTCTTTTAATTGGCGTCATCTCTTGAGGGCCCGATGAAATTGCAGGATTTCTTTTAGCTCGAGGTTTAGGAAGCTCAGGTAAATCTTCTTGAACCTCTGACAATGCAGAATCATTTAAATCACTCTTTTTTACAGCACGTTTTGGCCTCATCGACCTTCCTTTAGGTTTTGGCGGCTCAACTTCATTATTACATTCTTCATTCAAAGATTCATCCGCTTTTTTATTTCTCCTGGTTCGTTTAATTGGAGTTAGTTCCTGGGCTTTATTTTGATTTTCAAGGGCAATTCTTTTAGATCTAGTCTTAGGTAGTTCAGGCACTGTCTCAGGCACTTCTGATGATACATTATTCTTTAATTTACGTTTTTGTGTCTTGGACTTCTCTTCAGGTTCCACTTTTCCCACACCAGTCGTTTTGGGCTTCTCTTCAGGTTCTGTGTTTTTAACACTATTGCTAACTTGAACAGTCGGAGAGATGTCAACAGTGATTTTTTTCGCATTTCTGGTTCGTTTAATTGGCACAATTTCCTGAGAATCTGTGGTATTTTTTCTAGCATTTCGTTTAGCTCTTGTTTTGGGAACTTCGACAGCAGTCGCCTCCTCGGTGTGGTCCGGTTTTTTATTTGCATTCCTACCCCTAAGGATTCGCTTCGGGACAACGGACTCTTCATCTTTATCGGTAATTACATTTTTTGTGCTCTTCTTTCTGTTTCGTAAAGCTCTGACTGGAGTTTTTTCTTCAAAGATTTCTTCCGAAGTTTTAATATCAGCCGATACATCGTTGATTTGGTCCTTCTCTGAGCTCTGTGCGACATCATCAGCAGGGCTTTGTTGACATTGTTTTTTTGTGACATATCTCATCTGATCTTCGACCCACTTATCAACATTAGGGCTGTTTGTGGGAATATCTCCCAATGTTCTTCTGTTATTTACACTGTAAACTGGACTTGAACCTTTAATAGGACTCAAGCTTTTTCCTTTATATGTTCTCAAAGCTTTTATGTGGGTCAATTTCGTGAATAAATCAACATTTTCAATATCACTTTGATTTTCACTGGCTTGGAATAATTCATTTACACCAGAAACGTTAAGTGATTTTCTGTTCGCTGCAACGTCTTCAAGTTGATACATTCGTTTCACACCCGACACATCTGATAGATCATTTTTAGGGCTTCCCAATTGTTTTGGAGTCCCGTACAATTTTTTGAGCCCGAAAACGTCCGTCAAGTCGTTCTTTGGTTCTTTACGATTCCTTGGTGTTTTGAACATCTCTCTGACACCTCTTACATCAGAAAGATCGTTTTTGGGAGTTTTTGGGTTGGTTGGCGTTCTATATAACTTTTTAACTCCTGCTACGTTAGTCAAATCGTTTTTGGGAGTTTTTGGGTTGGTTGGCGTTCTATATAACTTTTTAACTCCTGCTACGTTAGTCAAATCATTTTTCGGCGAATTTTGCATTTTCGGGGTCCTCAATAACTGTTTTACGCCAGCCACGTCAGTAAGATCATTTTTTGGTTCCGTTTGTTGCCTCGTAGTTTTAACTAATCTTTGAGAAGCTTTCTTTGCAGATGCTTTCACATCTGAAATGTTGCCTAGATCTTTAGGATTTTGAGAATTTTTGAGAAGGGGCGTCTGATACAGTCCTCCGATACCAGATACATTAGGCGACTGCTGTTCTTTCGGCGTTTGCAATAATTTCCTTACACCCCTTACGTCCCTCAAATCGTTAACGGGTGATTTTGGTGTTCTTAAGATACGTTTAACACCACTTAAATTTGCGGTCACATTAGCAGTGCTTTGTTTTGGAGCCCCTGAAATGTCCAAGTTTGAATCGTCTACATTATTTGGTTTTCTTTGTTGTCGTGTTCTGACATTTGTAATGCCAGCTTCTGTAGCAGAGCCGATTTCTGACTGGGTTTTAGGTGACATCTTGGAAGATACACTTTGTTTGAGGGTGTTGTCAAAAGTTGAGTTCGCTTGTAACGAAGCAGATCTTTGGGATCTGCGTAGTGTTTTGAGTTCTGTGAAACTTTCATCCTTCACGGAACGTGTCTTTGATTTTGATTTGTCATTTAAATTTGAGGTATCCAGTACCTCACTTTCAGATACACTGGAGTTGCGAGACTTAGTGGTAAGTTCTTTGTTTTCATCTGAGCTATGTGCAAGAATTTCTTCCAGGACAGAGTCTTCAGAATCTTCAATGGAGTTCTCAGACTCCTGCAAAAATAAAACAGTCGTAAGAATACATCAACCCAGTGAATTGTTACAGAGCAAATCTGAATACAGACTGTGATAAAATTGTCAAAATTCAAAATGGATAAATTTACAAAACATTTACTCACCAAGTCACTACTAGGGAAGCGTAAAAGTTTTGGAACTCCATAATCTGAAAAAAATAAAATTCATATGAAATGCGATGTGATGAATGTGTTCATAAAATTGAAGGGGCAAGTGGATGAAGGTGTTTTTAATATTGAGTTTTTCAGTGGAAGAAGATTCTACGAGTCTCTTCTGTCATACCCCAATCTTTTCCACCTTCAGTTAGCTATAGTCTGGGAGATACTATTAGTGATGTACAATGTTGATACAATGTTATGTAAATGTTGATGTAATGCACTTGTAATTCCAGTGGATGATGGAGTTAAGACATTATGACCCTTCATTAAATTCAAAGCAAGAAAAACCTGTAGGAAGTTGTTTTGGTAGGTAAGTTAAAATATTGTACTTATTCAACAAGTGCAAAAAAATCCCTTATCTCAGAACTGACAATTTGTAACACCTAGTCCCTTCAATTATTATAAAACTTTACCTTCATAACTCACCTTGTGATTGTGAACCAGTCATTTTCTTCTTTTTGGCAGTCTTGACTTTCCCGGTTGAATCCCTCATTCTTTTCATTCCTCTAGGTATTGATTTTTCTTCTGCAGTTTCAGCTCCATTTTCTTCCACATTATCAAATTCAGACTCCGCAATGATGAGAGATTTCTTGGTCAAACTGATTCTCTTCCTCGATCTCAAAGCAGATTTCTTTAAACTTTCAAACAATGCCGGCGTTGTTAGTGGAGTTTTAAAGGTCCCGTCGTCTGCGGATTTGCGTTCCGGCGTCGTTTCTTCCGTCGATTCCTTTGTCAAATTATTTTTCAACATCGACGAATACTTACGAACTTTCGAAACAGGAGTGTTTTCCTTGGAAGAAGATATTTCGATGAGTGAAATATTGTTTTCGGGAGTGGTCACTACTTGATCGGTTGCCGCTTTCAGTTCGTGTCTTACAACCCTCCGGTTGTTTCTTAGCGTGACTCCGGACATTTTATCGTAAGGTGTCGACGT
Organism: Malachius bipustulatus; assembly: GCA_910589415.1. Classification (NCBI taxonomy): domain Eukaryota; kingdom Metazoa; phylum Arthropoda; class Insecta; order Coleoptera; family Melyridae; genus Malachius; species Malachius bipustulatus. The sequence goes on from OU342635.1 coordinate 26,061,284, forward strand.
AAGGCTGAAAACGCTTTTGTCACTGACACTTGAGTACGCGCTGACGTTCGAATCCGAATCCAGGTTCACTACGAGCGAATCGGGGCGCTCTAGTTGTATTTTACTGCTCGTGTTATAAGATTTCATGAATCTAGTCGATATGTTTCTTTTTTCATTCGATGATAGATCGCTTGTGGTATTGGCCTCGGGTAAATCGTTTGTCTTGTTCTTACTAACTGACATTAAAGATGAATTATTACCGATAGCTTTTTCATAATCATCGTCGTCGTACTGGGTGGACTGATCGGTTTGTGTCAAATTGTGAAGACTGGTGTCAGTTTCAACTTTCGAGATTCTGGAACTTCTGCGTTTTTCACTGATCAATGAGTCTTGCTCTGAACCCTCATCAGTTTTAGCTTTGGACGTCCTCGAATTTCTCCATTTCTCACCCGCCAAGGAAATGGGACTTAATTCATTCTTTGAAGCATCATCTTCGTCGTGGATACTGGAAACTGACTGCACCAGATCCTCAAGACTGGCGTTAGTTTTAGCTGACACTCTTGAACTTCTTCTCTTCTCGCTGACTAAGGAATCGTTAGTTAAAACTGGACTTTGATCAAGTTGTAATGAATCTTCCAAACCAATTTTACCTTTTGAGGCTCTCAAACTACTCTGTTTATTATCAGTTAAGGAAATACAACTTATATCTCCCTTAATAGAATCATCATTTGTACCAGTTTTAGCTGTTGACACTCTAGAACTTTTCCTTTTTTCACTGCTTAACGAAGCGTTAATTAAAATTGAGCCTTCCTCAGGATCCACGTGATCATATCGAGCAGACTCATCAAGTTTTATCGAATTCTCAAAGCTAGCATTAGATTTAACGACTGAGGTCCTGGAACGAATCTGTTTAACACTAGCTGTAGAAATACGACTTAAGTTTGCCTTGGAATCATCGTCATCGATAATCTGAACTGATTGATTCAAATCTTCAAAACTAGCCTCAGTTTTAGCTTTTGACACTCTTGTTGAACTTCTTTTCCCACTACCTAACGAATCATTAATTGATGCTTGTTCAGGACCAAGGTCATCTGCCTTGGCATCATCGTCATCGATAGTCTGAACTGATTGATTCAAATCTTCAAAACTGGCCTCAGTTTTAGCTTTTGACACTCTTGTTGAACTTCTCCTTTTCTCATGTCCTAATGAATCATTAATTGATGCTTGTTCAGGACCAAGGTCATCTGCCTTGGCATCATCGTCATCGATAGTCTGAACTGATTGATTCAAATCTTCAAAACTGGCCTCAGTTTTAGCTTTTGACACTCTTGCTGAACTTCTCCTTTTCTCACTGACTAACGACTCATTAATTGATGCTTGTTCAGGACCAAGGTCATCTGCCTTGGCATCATCGTCATCAAAAGTCTGAACTGATTGATTCAAATCTTCAAAACTGGCCTCAGTTTTAGCTTTTGACACTCTTGTTGAGCTTCTCCTTTTCTTACGTCCTAATGAATCATTAATTGATGCTTGTTCAGGACCAAGGTCATCTGCCTTGGCATCATCGTCATCGATAGTCTGAACTGATTGATTCAAATCTTCAAAACTGGCCTCAGTTTTAGCCTTTGACACTCTTGTTGAACTTCTCCTTTTCTCACGTCCTAACGAATCATTAATTGATGCTTGTTCAGGACCAAGGTCATCTGCCTTGGCATCATCGTCATCAATAGTCTGAACTGATTGATTCAAATTTTCAAAACTGGCCTCAGTTTTAGCTTTTGACGCTCTTGAACTTTTCCTTTTCTCACTACCTAACGAAGCATTAATTGATGCTTGTTCAGGACCAACGTCGTCACATTGGGTGGACTGATCAAGTTTGATCGAATTCTCTAAGCTAGCGTTAGTTTTATCAACCTTTGAGGTCCCGGAACGACTTCGTTTAACACTAGCTGTAGAAATAGGACTTATACCTCTCTGAGAACTATTAAAATCCTCAAAACTAGTTTCAGCTTTAGCTTTTGACATTCTTAAACTTTTCCTTTTCTCACTGTCTAACGAAGCATTAATTGATGCTTGTTCAGGACCAACGTCATCACATTGGGTGGACTGATCAAGTTTGATCGAATTCTCTAAACTAGCGTTAGTTTTATTAATGTTTGAGGTTCTCGAATTACTCTGCTTTTGATCCTCGCCATATTGTGTACTCAGATTAAGTTGTAACAAATCCTCGAAACTAGAATCAGTTTTACCTTTTGAGATTCTTGAACTTCTCCGCTCATTACCAGTCAAGGAAATATGACTTGTATCTCTCTTAGAATCATCTTTGATAACGGAAATAGACTGTTCCATCACCTCAAGGCACGTAGTGTCAGTTTTTTCATTAGTGTCATTAGTTTTCAAGGATCCTGCACGCTTTTGCTTAGTGTTGTTCAAAGAAATGTTACTTATATCTTTCTTAGAAGCGCCATCATCAATGGTAGAAAAATCAAGTTGACCTAGACTAGTATCTGGTCTAGTTCTTGATTGTCTCGATTTTTCCTTTATTTCGTTAGATAACGAAGCATTACTGATGTTTTCATCGCCGTTATCCTCATGACAAACGAAATTATCAGTTTTAGTATTGGAGATTCTTGAACTTTTCCTTTTTTCAGTCAAAGACGAGCCACTTAAATCTTGCACATAAGCATTATCACCATAAATAACGGGACAATTTATGAACGAATAATCTTTTAAGCTAGTGTTAGTTTTCGAGTTTCTCTCATTAAAATTATTACCATCATGAATAGAATGATCAATCCTGATTGAATGACGGCTGGTGTCTGATTTAGTTTTGGAGACTCTAGAAGAAGCCCTTAGTTTTGTGCTTGTTTTCAAATCAGCTTGTTTACTATCATCGTCATCAAATGTTGATAGGGACAGTTTTATTTCATCCGAGACTTCTTCCATATCATCCAAAGAGTGGTCGATTGAAGTGTTTTTCAGCAATGAAGTCGAACGACTACGACTAGTTCTAGATTTTGATAATATCGGACTCAACTCGATTTCCTTGTTCAAAGAACTGTCAGCTATTTCTTGGAGATCGGTAACTTCGGGTGTCTTTGAATATATATTGAATGAATGCACCACTGATGTGTCTTGTATTTCGATTTTGTTCTCAAACGTTATCAAATCATCACTGATTCTATTGCTTCGATTCATTGATCCTCTAGTTTTAGTCTTATCAATGACTGGAGTTGCAAAGTCTTCGGTGATTTTTAATAAAGCCGATGTTCTTTTACTCTTTTCTGATTTTTTGACAGATATCTCTGAAATTTCATCGACATTTTGCTTCAGGGAAAGATCCCCCAAATCAGGTTCATCGAGATTTTGACTCTGATTTCCTTTCGACGAGTTAGATTTTGCCGAAGCTTCCGATATGAAAGAGTATTGCAACGCAAAGTCTCCGTATTTTTTGGGAGTCTGCCTCGTACGACTGCTGCTTCTGGTCGGGGTGACGGAGAAAGACATTTTGAAACCGCTCAGCGGTGTCTTCTGTAATCTCTTGACACTTTTCGGAGTTTTCTTTGCAGATTTAAGAATCGGCGTGCTTGAAACGGTCAGTGATATGTTACTTCTTCTTGAAGGTAATTGCACATCACAGGCACTGTTACCCAGTAAAATATTACGAGTAGACACTCTCGCTTCTGGGCTTACTGTAACGTTGGGATCAGGGAGGCAGAGTGATAATCGTTTCTTTGAAATACCGACGGCAGGGAGAGATTTTGGAACATTGATCTTAGACCTGTAAAGGAACATGCACATAAACTTATTTTAAAACAGTAATTAAGTAGGTTTTATAATAATTATAAATATGATATAGAGTGTTGAAAAACTCTTGGAAAAAAATAAATGATACGTTACTCTTGGGTTAAATATCTCTTGGGTAAAATTGTGCCGTTAATATTTATATTTAAAGACATGAAACTCTAACTAGGCACAAAACTTGATTTAATCGTACTATTTGAAAATTACCAGAAAAATACTAAACCCATTAAATTAAATTGTACTTACGTTGTATTCATCAAATTCGTGTTTTTTGTATACGGCCGGGCATCGGGGCTATTCAACTTATTAACATCAAAGCTCATATTGTTACTGAAATTCGAATAATTATGTTTAATGAGCATTAAAAAAAATGGTTACAAATTTAAATTAAAAACTTACCGTGGCAATACAGTCGTGGTTCTTCTTTGTGTTTTGTTTACGCTCGGTTTTTTACTTAAAACCATCGAATATCTCTTCTTGCCATACGGTGAAACCTTTTTAGGATTGGCACTAAAAAAAATGTTTAAATTGAAGTCAAAACATGATGTCAATATTATGTGTGCAGAGTAAACAATTAAATTATTAAATGTGCAAGAATTTTAAACAATATAAGCAACTACTAAAGTTTTATTTTTTGCATAATCAGTTTAAATAAAAAGAAAAATTTTTGTTGGACTCTGGGTGCTCCACATAGTTCCAAACATCCAGTTAATAATTGCTCAAAAACTGCATCTTCATATAAAAGTTATAAAACATCAATAGGTAAACAAGATGAACTTACTTTAAAGAAGCACGTTTTGAAGACTTCGGCGCAGAATTCGATACAGATGAACCCAAATAGATTGTGTGTCTTCGATCGACCGACCTCGAAGAGGCACTTGATGCTGAGCTTTGCATTTTCTAGAAATTAGATCAGTTAATCATCAGGGCGTTTAAATTATTTTAGCAGTAAATAATTACCTTGCCAAGTTCAGTTAGTGAGAATTGAAACGTCTTGTCAACCACCTCGAAATTGTCATTATCTGTTAAAACTTTTGATAGCTCTACCTCTATACCATTTACTTTTGTAGGATGAGCTTGCGACTTATTAATCAGTGTCGTCTGAAACAATCAATAAAAGTTTTAGGATACCCCAGTAGATAAAATGTGTTAAATGGATGTTTTTTTTAATAAGTAAGTATTAAAATACCCTGTGAGTTGATATTTCAACTTTTTTTGATGTTTGATTTTGATTCAATTAAAATAAACTAAAAACTTATGAAGATGGGATTCCAAAACCAGAGATTTTGGAATCAAGTTTTAACAACTTTTCATGCAAAAAGTCACTTAAATCAGAAAAAGTTGAACTTTTTGATGCAGAACACAAAGAAACGTTTGCACTTTGGCTCAACTTTCTTAGTTCCTAAAATATTGCGAAAAAATTTACAACTGAATTTTTCAAAATTCCTTGTAACTAATAACTTCTGATTGGTCCATCCGATTGAAACAATTGGACTTAGTTTCAAATTATCATTTGCATGCAATGCTATCTTAAAAACTGACAGCCCAAAGTATATGCATACATGCCGCTAATTCCAATTGCTTTTTCTAATATTAAAGCTTGTGTTAACTGACAATACGCCATCCGAAACACTTGAATAAAAGTAAACCTATACGTACTGTAAAATTACCCAAGAAAATGCAAGATTATATTGTCGATTTGGATTAACAGCTTAGGGGAGTGTTTTGGAGTTGGTCCCATCCATAAAAGACGCTGTCAGGTTGACAATGACATAGGGATAAGAACAAGGGGGGTTAGCGAAGATAGGAGAAAAGGAAGTTAGTAAGTTGGAAATAATTGTAAAAGTTAAAAGATTAATGTAATGTAATCTCTAGCAAGTACTGATAATAAAGTGTGACACTTTAATTGGGGTGTTGTTATCGATACCCCCAGCATCCAGACACCACATTCTATTAGAAAAATAAAAATTATTATTGAATCCACTTATTTTCAACCATGTTATTTTATCATAGTGGAGATGACATGTTTAAAACTTGCACTTTGAAATATATCAGTAAATTCATTAAAAATTATTTTCTTGTCATTTGTTTAAAAGGTGTTCTTGACATTCTTCTTGAACTTAAATTTTAGCAAAACACTTAAAAATCCAAGCCAATTAGATAAATATGTCTAAAGATGCTGCTTCAAAAGTGGTGAAATAAATGGTACATTGTTAATATCCACCAAACCAACATACAGTAGAACTTTAAAACATTAGTGTTTTAATAATTTGTGTGGTTGGTCATAGTATACTCTACAATATTTCAATAAAAAGGCAAAAATTTCAGGTCATAAACATAAAAGTATAATTTCAAATAAATTACTAGCTTGTCTACCGGTTTGGGATCTTACCCTCATCATCAGGACAGCTAAAGGTGAGGAAAAATATTTTTGAAAATAATAAAAATAAAAGGTTTTAATTTTTAATACCATCGTTATTTTATAGTGAATCTTCAATTCTTTCAAAACCCTTTTTCATTTTGAAAAGGGTTTAATGTTTAATCTATAAATGTTTTCGTTAGACTTGACTGTGATGACCTGAAGTGCCTTTTTACCTTTTTTATCAAACATCATGAAACTTAGTCTCCATTTCAAGCTGATGTTGACCGATAGTTATTACTACTTACGGTTGCTGTAGAATATGACAAGTGATCGATAAAAGTGCACCTTGAAGAGATTTTAGACTAAATGCGATATTTTAAATTAATTATTTAAAATGTTTTCTGAAACAATTTTCAATAACTTCGTTTTTCCTCACCTTTAGCTGTCCTGATAATGGGGGTAAGACCTGAAACCGGTAGACCAAGCTACCAATTTATTTGAAATTATACTTGTAGGACCGTACTTTTAGCCTTTTTATTGGCATAGTGTTATATTTATTTATCATCACAATCCAAGCAAATGAATTGGTAAGTTTATCAGAATCTATTTTTCTTCTTTCCTTAGATAAATAACATGTGAAATATTTATAAAATTATTTCTGGTTGTATCAAATCTTTAAAAATTAAATAAAATTAGTTAAAAATACAGATTTTAGTATTAGGGATGTTCCGATTCGTATTTGTGAATGCAAAATACTCTTATGAATATTCAAGAATACAAATCATGACATAGGTACCTATTATTATTAAAGTAAACTAAAAAAAATTCAGATTCCAGAAGTGGTACTAATTACTCAAAAGTACCTTTCAACTCCAGCAAATTTAGCTTTCAAGTGAGCAATCCTACAGAGTGGTATACAAGTTTAGAACAACAATGGGCATGTCATTCAACGAGGTTATAGTAGTCCTGTATTCATAGACCTACTAGAATATAATGGACGAACCCTTGAGACTAAAATTTGTTGCCAACCAAAGTTAGGCAACCATACATACAAGTAAGGGCAAAGCGAGGAATTCAATTCAACAAAACAAATTCAAACAAAGAATAATCAAAAATTCCGCATTCTTGATGTTTTTTGAGCGATAGAACAATTAATGTTAATATTATTATCTGACATAAGTATAAATAAATAAATATTTATTATTGGCCTTGTATGGAAATTGTAGGTGTATAACAAATAGATCTGATTTTAATATCCATACTGGTTAAAAGCATATTTATATTTACTTTAAATATCTTCTCTGTCGATTTAAAAATTAAAATTAATAATGGCCCAGTCTTGTGCAGCTTATAATTGTGTAAATCGTGTATCAAAATTAACAGATATATATCTTTTCATAGGTAAGTGAAACATTTTATCTCTGTAATTGTAATAAATAGTTATTCTATTATTCTATTAGAATTACCCTATAAAAACAAATAATAAAGTCGTGTTATTATAATTTTTATGCATTTATTTTCCTAATCTTTAAAAATAACCATGTTCTTCCTATAAAATATGTGTAATAAAAACAAAAAATTTGAATTTCGTATTATTTCTCCATAATAGTTTTTGCCCTTACAAGAAATGTTGGTTGCCTACCTTACACTGGCAACAAACTTAGTACAGTAAAGCATTGACAACTATCAGTCCATTATATTCTAGGTCTATGCCTGTATTGCCTGATTTAGTACCTACATTTTTACAATATTATGTTTTTCAATACAGAACAGATGACCTGAAACTGACCAAAATCTGATTAGTCAGGTCATTGATCATTGTTAGGTTCTCTCTCGCCTGAAATTTACTACCCCTGCGGTTTTTTCTACATATATCTTCTATAATTTACATTTTACTTTTTTTTTGGTGAATATCTAGATGAGCGACATGGGTATATGGCGATTTGGCTTATACCGGATAGCTCGTGTCTCTAGGAGTATCAAGGTACCATTGAATTTTTGCGCCGGCAAGTAATAGTCGAGATATACAGTGTGACCCATTTGTTCTTGAAACACCCTGTAGAATCTTAATTTATGGTGCGATTTTAAAGAAATTTCTTTTAAATCATAGAGCTTGATAAACTATATTTTGGGAGCAAAAAGCGTCTCATTCCTATAAAATCCAAGGCCTACTAGATCAGTGTTTACTTGTAAAATCTCAAAAATTCATATTAGCGATTTTTTTAGAAAAAAACTGGGCACGCCACGGGATTCACCGGCCCTCAAAACGGTACTGTTCTAAATTTTATTGAAAATGTCGAGAGTAAAAATGATCTTGTAGTTATTTTAGAAATTCATAATAATACTCTGAATTTTCATAAATTTATTTGAAAAAGGTCAAAAGCTAAGGTAAAAGGTAAAAATTAAAATAAGTAAAAAAAAGTAAAAAAAAATAATAAAAAAAAATAAAAAAAAATAAAAAAAAGAAATAAATAAATAAAAAATTATAATTAAAAAATTAAAGTACCTACATTATCACCAACTAGACGTACAATTTCTATTTTGTCTCTCTTGACCTTTTCGAATAAATTAATGAAAATTCGGAGTTCTATTATGAATTTCTAAAATAATTGCAAGATCCTTATTACTCTGACATTTCCAATAAAATTTAGTACAGTACCGTTTTGAGGGCTGGTGAATCCAGTAGCGTGCACAGTTTTTTTCTAAAAAAATCGCTAATATGAATTTTTGAGATTTTACAAGTAAACACTGATCTAGTAGGCCTTGGATTTTGTAGGAATAAGACGCTTTTTGCTCCCAAAATATAGTTTATTAAGCTCTATGATTTAAAAGAAATTTCTTTAAAATCGCACCATAAATTAAGATTCTACAGGGTGTTTCAAGAACAAATGGGTCACACTGTATAAGTATTAAAAAGCCGAAGTATACTCAAAAGTCACAACAAACCGTAGGTAGGTAGGTCTTAATGAGTATAAAGACAAATCAATAGCCTGTCGTATTGGAGTCGGGTTTTAACCCATCGTCCTGACAGTTGTCAAGTCTGGAGCGCCCGAAAACCCAAATAAAGAGTTTATCGACTCAGGCAGCAACACACATCCAACCAGACTACCAAAAGCACGGACGGCCGTTTCGGTCTCATTAGACCTCGTCAGCGTACTATATTGGAGAGTCCGGAAGGATATGAATCGCTGCATGAATGAATCGAGGTCTAATGAGACCGAAACGGCCGTCCGTGCTTTTGGTAGTCTGGTTGGATGTGTGTTGCTGCCTGAGTCGAGAAACTCTTTATTTGGGTTCTCGGGCGCTCCAGACTTGACAACTGTCAGGACGATGGGTAAAAACCCGACTCCAATACGACAGGCTATTGATTTGTCTTTATACTCATTAAGACCTACCTACCTACGGTTTGTTGTGACTTTTGAGTATACTTCGGCTTTTTAATATGCATATTTGATGTCAGTCTTGTAGCCCCTGGAGTGTCTGCAACCCATGATACACACTGGAGTTTTATTTTGCTGGGAGCCTGTTGTTTCTCTTGATAGATGTCGCTCTGTCTCGAGGTCACTGGTAACCGGTTGAATGAGATTTCATATAGGGTTTTCGATTCATGCAGCGATTCATATCCTTCCGGACTCTCCAATATAGTACGCTGACGAGGTCTAATGAGACCGAAACGGCCGTCCGTGCTTTTGGTAGTCTGGTTGGATGTGTGTTGCTGCCTGAGTCTGAAACTCTTTATTTGGGTTCTCGGGCGCTCCAGACTTGACAACTGTCAGGACGATGGGTTAAAACCCGACTCCAATACGACAGGCTATTGATTTGTCTTTATACTCATTAAGACCTACCTACCTACGGTTTGTTGAGATATATAAGGCCTTAAAGTGTCATCCTTGCCCTAATACGTGTATTCGTCATATGATTGCTCTCGAACAGGAAACGCTCGATCGTCGTGTTTCCGACGGATAAGCGAGCTGCCTGTTCGCGCGTATAATGTTCGAATACACGTATTAGGGCAAGGATGAAACTTTAAGGCCTTATATCTCGACTATTACTTGCCGGCGCAAAAATTCAATGGTACCTTGATACTCCTAGAGACACGAGCTATCCGATAGTATAAGCCATTTCGCCCTATACCCATGCCGCTCATCTAGATATTCACCTTTTTTTTTAATTTTTTTTAGATTTCAAAATTTTAGGTGACAGAGAATCCAACCACGACCAATCACCCGACTGATCAGGTTCTGGCATCTTCTACATTCAGTAAAAATCGGTACGTATCATAAAATCAGCACAACAGATACCACTACTGTAGGCTTACCGAACGCAGTAAAATGATGATTGTGGTGTACTTTTTCAAAATTACGACAGTTATTGGCTTTATATGAAATTCAACAATTCTGATTGGTTAACCGAAGTACGAAGTTATGATTTTGCGGAATTAAGGAGGCACAGAAGCAAGTATTATACAGTTGCTCGTGAATACCTCAATAATCGCCATAACTTTTAAATGAATAGTCCAAGGCAACATCTTTAATCATTGCTTCTCATTTTTTCAAAGGCATCACCTTTGAAACACATAAGGCATTGACAGAGAAAGGGAGGGGGACAAGGACCCCCATAAGTATACTTTTTAAACCAAAAAGTTGTTGGTTGGATATTTTTCATCAATTTTCACTACTGTCAAAAAAATAACCTTGTGGAGTACCTATAATAAGTTAGGAGTTGGGGTAATGAAGCTTCTGCTGCAGTACCCAACTGTTTGCTATTGCTAGCCTATATAATTCAAATATAAATCCCAAGAACCAATTATTAGTGTATGGTGAATTTTCAATTAATACAAACTTACCTGTCCATGTTTATTGACACTCAAGATGCAGTGGATGTTTTCGATGCTCCCTTCTTGTCCCTTTAAACGAATATTGGCATCCATTGCTGAGCCGATCGTATATTTTCCATGCGATAAAGGAAACGGCGGGCTTTCCTTTCCATTTTTCTTAATATACCTAACCTCCCCAAAGATTGCTGAATTTTCCATCTCGTTCACATTTACAATAAACAACTCAAGTCTATTTTCTAGTTTGTACAACTTTTTACCGCGACTTTATAATAGTTTACACTTCTTTCTCTTCCTTTCTTCTTTACTTTTTACTTACATCATTAAAGCGTCAAACCACTCCAGCAGTCCACCGTCAACAACAACACGAACACCGAACACGCTAAAGCAACTATGACGATGAAGCCCGTGCCGTTAACCGTTGAAAAATTCAAATAATTAAAATTCAACCGAATTCATAGATACCAACCAACCAACACTAATAATAATTATAAGCCGTTGCTGTAACGTAAAAAATAACCATAGAATATCAAGCATTTTCGTCAACCTTGCCAATATATACTAAAAACCACTAAACTTAAAAAGTACGCATGCGTATTTGTAAATTCGATTTTTCAATCCTATATCCCATTTCAGACGTTTTTGGATTCAAGTTGGCTGTGATATTTTTTCTTCAAGTTGGATACCCTGGACAGTCGATTTGAGCTAAAAAAGTTCAAATGACTTCCCACTTCACTCATATGCCATTAGGATTAATTTCTTACCTAATAAAAATATGTTTGACGTATGAAAACAATAATTCAATAATATACGATTGTTGTTATTTTTTAGTAAAAAATATTTAATTATTAGACGTTCAGTAACTTCATTCAAAAAGTTCTGTCAGATTTTCAGCATCTTATTTCAATCCTTTTAAAATTGAAAAGAACTTAAATCTCCTTTGAATACTAGGTACATTATTATATTATAATGCCAAAAGTAATTGAAATGTGTGGCACAGTGTCTACCGAAAACCAACACAAAGAGATCGTTATTTACACAAGAACTCCAATCAACACCCAGCCCAAAAACGAGCTCTGTAATACAAACCCCGGTGAATCGTGCTTCCCGAATTTGTGAGACTCAGTCCTACCTCGAAGAAGATGAGCTCTACACCATGCATGAATGCTTTGTTCAGGATGACCACGCCGTGTGCTACGAAAAGACGAAAATTTTGTATACTACGTCACACTATTGCATCCATGCATATACTGTTTTGTAACAAATTGAAATCCAGAAAATATAAAGGTGGAGTAACCAATAACCATACTTAAATTAAACCGATTGGATTCAGAAAATTTATAGTTCTACCCAAATATAATTTTTATTCGTATACTTTAGGCAGCCTCAGTATCAAACGACAATAACGAGATAAGAATTTGTCATAACTCATCCTCAACCGAGTTAGCAAGACTTTCCTCAACTAGCAAAAAAATCCTCCAACTCCCTACAATAAATTGAAAATGAAGAAAAACTTATTGGCAACCTACAAAGATCATGAGGCTCATTCCATCTGCTTTCTTCAAAATTTGAATTAAATTAGTTGATAAAGGAATAAAGACTACCCCTACTTATTCTTCAAATGTTCTTGTGAAAATTAGGCATTTCAAGAGTCGGCGACATGACATATGATATGTTCCTGAATTTCACCACATGACGCGAGAGAGAGAAGTCCAGCACTTTAAGTTATTTAAGACAATAGAGAACAAATCAAAGATCATAAATGTAAATGTGATTTTTATTATATTATTATTAAATAACTTTTATTTTGAGCGCGGCGGTTTAGGTCACTGACTATAATTATTGAGCCGTTGACGCTGCCACCGTCTGGGTTCAAATCTCAGCTCGGCATGGTTATTTCTCGGTAATTTAACTATGTATTATGTATTTATAAATTTAAAATTTGTGTCTGGCCAAATTAGCTAGTTCTGAGAGCCAAATTACTAGATTGGAATGACTAGGTCTTATCTACACGTACGGTTAAGACCAATGCTCTTAATCCCTCTTAAAAAAAACTTTGATATTGGAAAATTGAAGTCAGTTGAAAAAATTTGTTGAAATAGCCTTTTATAAATTTCCAGGGCATAATCTTTATCTTCGAATCTAAACCAACTCAATAAAATTTGAGAGTAAAATCAAGAAGTATCGCGAGCAAAAAAATCCGAAATAATATTATGTAGATTTTTATAAATAATGTTGTAACCGCTAGCCTTTAAATTACTTCTCTGGATAACATTTCTTAATTTTCTAGTTGAATATTTCTTGTTCAATAACTATAAAAGCATTGTAGAAGTGTAGAACTGTAGAAGTGTAGAAATATAGCTTACCTTATAATATTATATGAATCTTATTTTAACCGTTAAACAAGAAATTTTAATGACAATGAACATAACTTGTATTTTTATCTTTTATTACTAAACTTAAAACAAACAATAAATTATGATAATTTTTATATTTCGTATTTTTTTGGATAAAAATTAAAATTTTGAAATACAGAAAACATATTTAAAGGAATCGTTAATAATTTCACATATAGTTGAAAAAAATCGATCAAGAAATCCTCCTTGTCTGATTTTACACAAAAATAAATATTTCCCCGAATATTAGTATAAGTACCTACTTTAGATAATATATTCCTGTTTTGGCAACGCAGCGTAGGTGAAATTTAAAACAAAGTCAAATTTGATTAGAAACATCCATAACCTTAAAAAATTTAGCTTGTCAAAGGTAGTTCAAAACTCAGCTTTTGGAAAGGTACCAACATAATTCGAATTTTCCATAGCCAACTCTGAATTCAAAAACGTCTGAAATAGGATATAGCCTGTTTTCGATTTATCGACTTTTCTTTCATTCTACTGCTTTTTTTAAGAAGAAATCAGAGAGCAGCGAAAAAAAAAACTGACGGTAGGGCACGGAAGAGTAAGACAGAAAATAAAGGTATGTGTTATACAAATCGATTACAATAATTTATTCGACAGTAGCTTTAGATTTGGGTAGGTACCTGAATATTTACACTTTTTTTGTATAAAAGTAAGGAAGGTTAGTGTCATTTTCCTAGGACATATCTTTTAACATTGCAGATATTTTCTGACGTCCAAGTTGGATCACCTGTTTTGAATCACCATAGCTTTGAATTAAAAAACAAATTCACAAGCATGCATTCGTAAAAGCCATGTTCTTTTGGTCACAATAGCTGGCTTTCTTTCGACCGTAAATTCGTGATCCGAAGGCGTTATGAATATTAAGACTCGGAACAAATTGCAAATTGATTCGGATCCGAAAAACGTAACCTAAAAATACGTTTTCGTTTTCATACTTTTGTGTTTGTTTATTCTTATTTTGTTCATGTGTAGTAACTTCCCGGGTACTTATAAGTATTATTAACGTTGAATTTACGTTGAACCTCTAGTTGATAAAATATGTTTTATTTCGAATTTCGAAAGTAGAAAATTATTACATTTAAAATATGACGGGTTATTTATTTGGTATGCCCATATATTTAATTAATACTTCTATATTATTACTTTTCCCGTAAGTGGAAGTGGCACGGACACAATGGGACAGCAAAGGACTATTTCTATCTGTTTTATAGAGTACTCGACCCGTTGTGCGCAAGCGTCACGAGTCTGGTGGTCGAATCTGATGGCTTGTAATCGTGTTCAATTCTCGGACATGCACGTAGGACTCGAAGTACATTCGACGAGATAAAAATAGAAAGATATAATGTCTACACCATCGTATTTCCCTCCATCTTCAGACTCCTACTAGCAATAAAGTAGTAGTAAATATATGTATAGACGCCGTCAGTGATCAGGGAAACCGGTTAGGGTTCCAAATAAACAAGCATTTAACAGTTGCAGGGTTGCCAATTTCATTGTTAACTTTTGATTACGATTAATGCGGAATTTTTAGTGATAAAAATGGACGGTTCGCGAGCTCCACGGAAACCTAAAATATGATTTAGTTCAATTGATGACAATCGCAGGTCAATGCCTGAAAACAACCTCAATAAGTCAAAATTGAGGACCACGACGTGAATTTAAAACTTCAACTAAATCACGACAACTGACAACAATGTTTGTCAGGTGATAGTTTGTTTATTTGGAACCGTGACGTCACACTGTCGCGTCCAATGTTTAGAGATTCTAATTTTTTTTTCAAAGTTGACGTTGACATAAACAGTTCTAGTCAACATCAATATAGTAAACATATGACTTCTGTCAATTTTGTCAACCAATTGCTGCTAAAACATGACGTTCATCAATTTCAAAAACAAGGACTGAATAAATTTTCTATTTTCATTAATTATTAGTTTAATAATTTTAAGAAGGATGATTTTGCACGACCATAAAATCATTAATTAACGTTTTAAAACTTTTATTTGTAAAATAAATTTTAATTTAACACATTCCTTAAATTCTGGATATGGACCAGTGCAAATAGTGGGGCAGAACTCACAGGAAGATTCTTATGTTTCTCCAGTTGAAATAATAATTTGATGTGATAGTTTTATTATAAAGTCTTAAATATTTGCTGCCCTATAATATCCAATTAATTATGATGATTATATTGAATTTCATAAAAGTCCAACTCTAACGAAATGTTTAAAATTGAATCTTACATTACACCTTTGATTCTAAGTTATGTAGACAAATATATAAAAAATTTTCGATTAGAAGATTCCCAGGTATGTTAATTTAATTGCTTCTTATCCATTAAGTAAAGGTCAGAAACATTTTTACCATTTCTGGTTAGGTATTATAAATGATGTCAATAATTATTTAGTCGTTTTAGTTCAGTCCTCGCAAATGATGGAAACACAAATTATTTCCTTTTCTTTAATGTTACCTTTCCTTGCTCCTTGCCCCCTTTGGAGCCTTCGTCTACATATATGAAATATTCGTAGAACTTCAAAATTTTTAACACCAAGTAAATTTTGGTAATCAAATAATTCGCTGGGTGTGTGCATCTAATCAAATAAGCTGCTTAATAATAAAGTAGGTACCGACATTGTAGTCTTTGCCTGTCTCTAACAGCAAATGTGTCTTTGAATTTCTGTGAATTTTTATCCGTGGTTGTCATACTGCAAAAAATGAGACGTTGGACATATTAATTGGACGCAATTAATTAATTGCCAATAATTATTTTTGTGAAAAATATTTGGCCTGGAGAAGTGTTTCATCCTGAGCGTATTTCATCCTCAACCATATCTCTGAGCTAATCCCTTTCCCCTACTCCACAAAACAAGGTTTTCCCTTTTCAGTGAAGTTTAGGTCAGAATTTTCTTCTCACCTTTAAAATGTATCAGAATAGATGTGGTCTATTATTTAAGACATACAAATTGTATTTCTCTAATACCTGTTTGTTGTGTTGGTCATTATATACATCCGCGGCCCCTACAGTTTCACTATGACACCTATAGGTATAGGGGTGGAGAACATACCTATAGTAACACCTAGGAAGGTATTCATTAGCTTTGCAAATAAAAGGGAAGGCCACAAAACGACTTTAAAAATTGATTTTGGGAGTGCAACGAAAGTACGGTCCTGACACAAGCGCCGAGAAATACCACTAGTCTCGGATCTAACTACACTAACTACGCGGATGAAACCACTTATGACAATGGGAACCACTTCCAAACGCATACAGACGCGGACTCCCGATATAACCGCTATCTCAAATGGTGACCAGAACACCTTAATATTAGTTTGCAATGGCTGTTTTTAGCTTCTTACCCACCCAGCACCCCTAATTCGCTCCTCGGTTCTGAAAAAATTGATGAAACTTAGGAGCCGCGGATGTATACAATTACCGTTGTGTTTGGGGAAATCCTGAGTAAATTGTTCCGAGTCGCTTCATTTATTTGAATTGCAGGTCTCTTTATGGAGCGGAGAAGCATCTTTTCAAAATCTAGACTTGAGATTAGAAGTGCTAGAAAATGAGCTGCAATTACCCTTCAGTTTTGTATCAGGTCACATCCATGAACTCACGATACATGTACCATGGACCAAGCTGACATCAGTACCGATAACTATAACAATAAATACTATCGGTGTGTAAAGGTTTTATGATGTTTTAAAAATAAACGATTAATAATTATAAAATTTCAGAATGTATCTTAAAGCTCAAAACAAACGGTGATTCAGCTAAGACAGATGCATTATCTCCAAAGAAAAAAGCAAATTTGAAGTAAGTTATTGTGGTTAAATACATATTTTTTAATAGCTTATCTTATTGCAATTAATTAAAAGCTAGATCTGATTGATTTATTATAAGTATTTTAACTCTCGATTCAAGGTTGAATAAATTGATGGATACTTCTCAAGATTAAATTAGACTTTTCGTTACATGGTCAAGGTCTCTCTAGTTATGCTTCATCAAACATTGTTTAATAATTTGCCACACATAACGGGTCTTATTCTTATTTATATTAGTAGGTATTTACGAAATATTAACTGATAATTATTCAGTGTGTAATAATTAAACTCACAATATTAACTGCAAAGCCCTACATTGATGTATCTATCGTCTATCCCAGAACTTTACCGCACTATAAATTCGAGTCATATCAACACATCGAGTCATAGCTCGAAAATAATTCACTAAATGAGATTTTTGCCTTTACAGGAATGTCCCTGAAACACCGCCATCATATATGCAATCGCTTATCAGTAAAATAGTCAACAACATACAAGTGCATTGCAATAACTTTATTTTGAAATATGTCGAAGAAGACATTGTGCTGTCCATGAATGTCAAACACTTGAAATACGAATCAGCAAACGGAAAATGGGAGCCAGCATTCATAGGTAGCAAACGCTGATTTGATATCGGTTTTAAAACGGAAATGTTCATTGTTTTATTCCAGAGTTTACGCCTCAGAATCTGAGCATGAGGAAAATCGTGCACATCAACGATTTGACCTTATGCCTGGATAAGAGAAATGCTGCTGGTAAAATTGACGTGTATCAGGAACCGATGCTGTATAAATGTTCACTCACCGTGCATATACTCAAATGCTATGACAGTGTTTCATGTACCACGGCAACTGTCACACGTGTGGATATATCTTGTAATAAGTAAGTCGAGTTTCATCTAATTTTTGTTCAGAAGAACGAAGATTGTAGATTTCTTATCAATATTTTTTCAGCATGGAATTTTGCATATCAGAACAACAAGTGCCGATGTTGATGAGGTTGCTGTTATTGATATATTCTTTGCAGCAGCGTGATATTAAGTCAACCTCCTCATCTAGCCTAGGTGTCATAGGCCAGTCTTCTGATCAATTAGGTATAAAATATTTATATTCATAATTTATCGCTACGAGATAATTTATATTTGTTAACTGAGGTTATGAACATTGTTCTTTATTCGCATGGATTCTGACTCATCGTTAGAATCTAGAATGTGGTTGTATGGAACATTTTTGAGGTGTTCTAGATCTAGATCTAGTTGACATGAGGTTCCTCATTACTGAATGTAGACATGTTTCTAGAATAACTCTAATTCTAGATAACTTTAGAATGAACTCGTTGTTACCTGTTGTACAACGACGTTACCATATTTAAAAGATGCATCGTCGCAGAAAGTCAGTATAGTTTGGGATGTCATGAACGACAGCTAAGATCTAGAGAGATAGAAGTCTAGTAAATGAACACTGGAGTTTACAGTCTTATTAATAAAAAAGAGTTGATATGAGTAAGTTGATAATGAGAACGGTAGAGTAGTTTTGAATGTTATCAGGGCTAGGACAGTACAACTATTGTGAAGTCAATTGGAGAAGAGCTACCGGTTGTGTTTAGTAGGTACTGAATATTTAGTTATTGTAATGTAAATGTAAATACAGACCGAAATTAACTTATCAACTATTGTCAGTTTACCAATTTGCCAAAGCTACCAATTGCCTGATAGAAAGATCAGTTTTCCTTTTTAATATTTTGGTTTTGTTACTTCATTAGTTTTTTGATTTAAAGATCCCAGCCAGATTCGAGAATCGTGGTCGATGTGGGCGTGGCAGTATCTGTCGATCGTCATACCGTATAATTGGGAAGAAAACCTGGACCAAACCTTGGTGATCAGAAGAACACAGACAATGCAAATAGGGTTCTATGTTGATAAGTTGTCTTTAATTTTTAAGGTGAGTACATTTTTACATAAACGAATCTCAAGTTAATATTTTTGAGAAAAAATGATTTCAAAACTTTCCTCAAAGTTGAAAATTTGTTGACATATCGTTTACTATTGGTTTCAAACAATGATTAAGAGTTACTCTTATGATAAACTTAGGTCCAAGGAATGCCAGTCTTGCCATGATATACTTATTGGAGTACGATTGTGTGTTTTATGTTTACTAACAACTGAATGTTGTGAAGTACTTGGTCTTTATAACAACATCACTTTTGTTGTTAAAATTGATTGTACTTTCTTATTATTAATTCCTTATAAAGGTTACAGAATCCAGCAGTGACAGGAGTTACTATCCTCAAAAGAAAATTCGTTATTGGCCTATCCTTGCTTTACATCTTCAAGGCATATGTATCGAGGCTGTGATAATCGGTATTAAATGGTTCAATAATTATGTCGGTGTAAGTTATGTGGAATTAGTTCCCGTGTCAGCTTGTCCGTGTTCTTATCCAGAATGTCCCGAAGATGCCTCAGTTGAACCGTACTTGAAAATCGGTGAGTCGGTGAAAGGAAAAATCATACAACGTCTTAAACTTAAAATGTTAATGTGCAGGTACCGAGTCCAGTTTGTACAAAATGGATTCGCTGTTTGATGCGCAAGCCATCGAGAATCAGGGCGGTAAAAAGACGTATAATTCCGATTGGGACTTTCACTTCGCCACCAATACGGAAGCTGTGCTTCTGGAACGAACTTCGGCCCTTGTTATGGATTATATGTACGAAGTGCAGATTCGTGAAGATACCACTTCGGATGAACTGTCAGATGTCGGATCGGATATGGAGTACAGGTACGATTTTTCGTCCAAGTTTAGTGTTCGCTTCCTCAATATTTCTTTTCCAGCAACTTCTGCGAGCGCATCTGCGCACGCATCTGCTTCGGTCCGCTTATTTTGCGTCTCTGCTCGGGCCTGTTTCATCGAGTGGAATGCTTGAGGGTGGCCGGTAGCGTATACGATTACCCACCCTACATCGAACCTAGGTCTTTTCCCACACTGCAGGAATTGTTGCCTCCCTCCGAGGAAGATTACGACGCCCTCTCCGAATGCATTCCTTATAAGACCATGCGAATCACTCTACTTTCACCCACCGTTGAAGTGCACCTGATGAATCATCCCAAGTTCGAGCCTACTATTGGGAACCTGTTTAGATCGCAAAAGGTAAAAATCTATTAGGTCTATTAGTTTAGGAGTTTGCATACAAGGTAACTGGGTCCCATACGGGATGCTATCAGCCTAGAGGTGTTGGGGGTCATTTGGCTGTTAGTTTGACCCCCATGGCAAGGATGAAGATGTTACTTACTTTTACAGATTATAGTTCATAGGTGGCAAACAATTATCAATGAAAATTATCTCCTCTTCAAGACGAATAGAATGGATCCAGAGAATAAAATGTCATAAAGTTGATTTAATCTGTAGGAACATAACAATTCAAAAATAGTGTGAATATACTTTACACTATTGTGTTGTATTACATTACTGGGACACACTGTATCTATTATTTATTTTCCATTATTATAGCGATCATTTCTATACTCCCATCATGTCTTTATTTAAGAAACTACCCCACACCGCCACATTTGTTAATCCAGCAACTTTCCGCCTGACCTCGAACCCCAAGCTGACCCTCGAGTGTCAGATGATCGATATTAGCATCGGGCAGCCCATTTATGAGAACCGTTTGATTTACACGACCTGTCAACTGCCAGATCCACCTTCTCGTCTGTTCGATGCCTGCTATGTCGATGTCGATTCCAAGGTAAATATTTGAATGAAGTAACGAAATTAGTCGTAATGAATTTACTTGTCAAGGTGTTTGGATTGTGCGGTAGACTTGTGCTGAACTCGGACAGCCAGACTTGCGTGCTGTCGCCGTTCAGTGCTAGGCTTCATATGAGAACCATTATCAGGCCGCAGTATTGGTTGGATCCGGAGGTGTTACATGAGGATGTGACGTTCGAGTCGGGTAAGATGAACACACTGTACTAATTTTACAATTTAAGATTTACTCTGCCTATAATACCTCTAATAACCACCTGATAAATAGTACTCTGAATAAAGGACTTTTCGCTTTCCATTCCTGAAACAATCTGCTTTGGTATTATAATATAGGTAAACTTTAGATAATTTTAGTAAAAAATAGTGTCTGGATCTGTATGCATAATTGGTAACTTTTTCAGAAACCTTAACATTGAATGGTACAAAAGCAAAAATGATGGTCATCAGTTGTATCGTAGATAATATTTTAAAGTTATTCTCCGAATCGTCTTCTCTCTCCATTTATAACACTTCACTCTTAACAGATGCAATCGCCGATTCATGTAAGCTAAAATACTGGCCAGGCGTGATGATTATCTTAAATTTTCAAACATTTTTTCAGCCGTACCATATTTGGAGTTCTGTATAGAAGGTATTTGTTTTAAAAAGGTGATCACAAACTCGACCGTTTGTATTGATCTTAGTTTGAGTTCTATTAGAGCATTCATTTTTGATCCAGAGTCGGCTTTAAAAAATGATAAGGATTATAAAGAATGCGACAAACTGGCTCAGACTAGAAACATAAATGAAATTCAACAGATTTTATTTATTTCCGGACCGGAGCCAAAATCTGACGATGATTATTTATCAACAAGCGGGTAAGTTTTGTATGCTTTTTACTTTTTTTATATAAAAGTGCAGCTCATAAAAAATATTTTTCTAGACCCAAAGAAGACCAGCCTTTATTTACAGCGACACTCCAATATCCGCTGAGCCCACAACTTCAGACCCACCCGTCTCTCATGGTTTTCAATTTGAGAGAAATCAGAATTTGCATAGACCCTCTGCTATGTAAATGGCTACTTTATTATCCAAACATTTACGCCCCTGCTAAAGATCTCGGTAAATCCTTCTTGAAAAAAGTGAACAAAAATGTATTCGGATTTATATTTTGTTTCAGATTGCACTTCTACAGATCGAGTATCTGAGACTACTGTGTCTGAGTCTTCTAAGCGCTCTCGAGTGCATGGTTCCGTCCATAGCAGCTCGGACAGACATAATGTCAGTGTGCCTTCTAAAACAAAGAAATGTAAAGAGGAAAGTCTTGATGTAAGTTTTTTTTTTTTAGTTTTCAGCTTCAATTTTTTTGTTTGTGTGTAGAAATTTTATGGAGCCACATATTTGAATGTTTGTTTTATGAATTCATCAGGAATCCATAATTTCATTGATTTTTTCATTAATTGATTGGAGAACAACAGAAATTATGTTTTTTAAATATAATTTTTCATCTTATTGCAAAATTAAACAATTTTAGAAGCAAGAATAGGTACCTGGTGCCAAAAAAAATTATTTTTGGCTAGCCAAAAAAAAATTAAAATACACTTTTATTATTTAATACTAAAGTTGAAGCTAAGTTAAGTTAATTTAATACTAAGTTAATGTCAAAGAAGCTGACTAGTTATATTAATTTCAGATACAAGAACAAGTTTATAATTTCCTCAAATCTTGGTTTAACGTCTGGAAAGGTATGATTTTATGTGGAGATATTTCGCAGTGTACAATATATTTTCCAATGGACTCACTATCTGCTGTAGGATCACAAGGTTAGTTTACTTCAGTTGGTGTTCAGGGTGCCCAATATGTGTGGGATATGCTTATGCCTGTTGAAGTAATTTATTTCTCTGACAAAAAATGTTTCATATGAAAGTTATTTTGTTTTAATTTTATAATAAACTGGCATCCAGTTTTTTTTTGCATAATTTGGATTATTTGAACGTATACGGCCAATATACCAACATTCTATTGGGCTAATATGCCTATACGTTACACAGCCATCATTAGTAAATATTATAACGAAGGAAGGTTTATTTTTGTCTATAGCTCAGATCCAAAATAGTAGTCACTAACTGACTAAAAAAACTATTTTGGATAAGCGGCAAGCAGAAAATTTTCCTCTAAACATCAGTTTCTGCGTGCCGCTTCCCTGAAATTGCTTTTTCAGTAATGTCAGTTAGTGACTACCATTTCGGATCTGAGCTATACATCCAATTGCTGGATGCTGACTTGTGACAGTGCTGACATGACAGGAATGAAAATGTCATATTCATGTCGTGATGGGTGACATGACACATCACTCTGCCTGTAACTGGAATCATCCGTGAAACTACCAGACCTTTCTAGACTTCACGGCCAACAGGTATATAAGAGCTGTCAGCACTCTGTGAGTCAGTTGTAGTTTTGAAGTTGTATTTTGGAAGTTGATGAGAGCTGAAAAATTACAGAGTAAGGAAGGCACAGAGGGAAGTGATTGTGAAAAGTGAAGTGAAAGAGTATAGTTTGGTTGTGTTAGTGTTATCCGTGTGTGTAAATAAGAGAACAGCTGATTATTTAGATTTGGAGATTATGGTTATAGATTATAGCTGTGTTATACAATAAAGAATTTTTAAGACTTTTAATTTGACCTTAATAAAGTGTAAGACCGTAACAATATCATTGGGCCAATTGTGACTTCTCATGTTAGGCCAATATTACATTTACTATTGGTTCAATATTGCAGAATGTCCGCATTTATTATTGGTCACGTCTGGGGCAAAGTCTCAGTGGAGTAAGGAATTATAAACCTTGTAAGTTCGAGAAAGATGCAAGATTTGTATTGTGTAGATCGGACATTACCTGTATGGGCTTTCAAGGGAGATTTGAAATTAAAAAGAAAATATTATTTATGCAGCCTTATAAAATCAGAAAATCAAAACGTCATAGGGATCCCCCTGCCATGTATGTGCATTTTAAATAATAAAAAAATCCAGTCTTGAAAATGTGGCAAAATAAGAACTAAATAACTTTCACATAAAACAATCTGCCAGACCAAAAAATGCGAAAGATATAAGCACTATTCCATATGTTTTGAATATTCTTATGTATGTATCTTAATTGATAATGTAGCTTTCGTTTTTCTATATTTTGTTTAAAAAAAATCAGGAATTCAAGAAGCTGTAGATGAAGCTATGAACAAGGAATGTCCACCTGACATAATGATAATAACTCTCCCATTCGCAAATATAAGAAGTGCTCAAAGACAAAGCGTTACAAAATTCCTGAAAACTTTACCTGTCACTCTACCTCAAGCATTGTGGGCTCAAGGTGATTATCATCAATTATTCAATTTTTCATTATTCCCCGAATCGTTTTACCGCAATTTACTTTTTAGATAAGTCCAGTTTTCCATGGACGATGTCCATATCCGATCTGAGCTGCTACACCATTCAGTCTGGCAGCAAACTAAATTTCCTCAAGCCTTTATCTCTGAGTGCGACTGTCGGACTATCAGCCAGGCCTTCCAAACCCGAAGCCCAAGAAGAAGGTGTCGACTTGACCAGCAGTACTACCAGCAGCAGTGCTAAGTCTGATATAGGGTGCCTGGGGATCTGTGTGCATGTTGATATGACGCCGATTTTTATATCCACTTCTGAAGTGCAGGTAAACTGTGATCGATATTCTGGATGCTCTGTGATTAACGCTTATTATTCCAGGTTTTTCTGTTTGCATCGATCCTTTACGGTTTGACTGAGGTCCTCTCTTCCCTATTACCTCCTTCTGTTCCCCCTTGCAACACCGTTCCCTTGACACCGTTTAATGATGCGTCTGAACGTCATGCCGCTCCCGAACGTTCCACCGCCACCCCTGACCGTCTCACCATCCCTGACCGTCCGTCTGTCGTTTCCGCTCTGTCGGTCCCGATCCCAGAGACCAGTGATCCGGACACTCGTAGCGAGCACTCTTCCAGCTTAGCCTCGCAACCGCCACAGCAGCCCGATGTGCCCCCAGACGGAGTGAAGCTGACCGCCTGGGTTCAGTGGACCATTACTAAGTGCACCATGGAGTTGCTTTCAGGTGGTGGTGAGGTACGGTTGGTGGTGGAAGGTGAAGATATTGTCAGCAGTTTGGATTTCCAGAGCGTGTACTTGAAGGTAAAGAGCAAAATTGGGTCAGTGGCTGTTATGCATTATCAGAGGTGAGTGGTCGGTATTAAATGTAACTGGTATTTTCACGGAAGTTCGCTTGTAGGAAAACGTCGACTTCTCCCTGGAAACCGGGTGCCTTTTCCGGTGTCATCCTTCGTATGCGAGACGACCTCTCTTCTGATCGCCACCACGAGGACAACGGTTTTATCAATATTACGGTGACCCGGGCCAGTTGTCGGCATACGCATACCATGTGGGGTGCTTCCAAAAGGCGCCGACAAGCCTCTAAGCTGCTCTCCCCGACTCGCTACATTACTGAAGCTGTCGTGAGTGTGCAGCCGGTCGATCTCATCTTTTCACTGAAGACTTTAAGGAGTTTCTATATGATACTCACACCTCTCATGGAAATACCATGGGGAGAAGGTAGTATTAGGAAAGAAGGTAGTAAGATGCAGGTAATCTACCGAACTTTGATTTTTTATTTTATTTTTTTACTTTATCTATCTTATAGATTTGCAATCAGACATTGCCATTGGCTTATTTCGATTGTCAGTGTATCCGTCTCATTCTCCCGTCCAGCGATTTAACAGAAGAAGGTGCCGAATACGACTCGATCTTGCTGCAGGTGCAGAAGATCACGCTGAACCCCACAGCTGTGAATCCCATATGCAGGACGCCTCTTAAGGCTGACATTTATCAGCAAGCTGCCCAAGGTAGAATCTTAAATATTCCGGGTGAGTAAGAGAAAAGGTAGAGGTGAGATCTGACTTACCAAATGAATTTCTGACAGGCAGCGATATCGAGGACAGACAGTATCAACTGGACATAATCGACTTGTCGATAAGTACAGGAGCTTGGGACAATATCGAAATGGTTCTGTCGAGTAATTCGCATGTGATGTCTTCGCTTCACGGGGCAAGCGAAAACCCGGCTCTGGAATGGAATAATCTGGACAGGGGACACCTGGGAATCAATCCTGTGCTTCAGCTATCTGAAATAGCTGAGAAGTGAGTTTTGTTAATAGATTGATTAACCTAGAAGAAACAGGATCTTTTTTGTAAGGTTTTTATTTTTGACTTTTTCATTGAACGTTTTGGATTTCAATTTTAAGCTTTTCACCTTTTGTTGGTTCTCGTTGATGATTTTATCATCAACATTGATATCGTTGAAATGATGATGACGATGACCTATGTAGAACTTGAAGGGGTTTGCCAAACAAACTCATGTAGCAGGTTGGAGAGGGGAAGGTAAAGGAGGTTTTCGAACGACTTGGAACAATCATTTCTAGAGGGAGGCGTTAAATTTAGGTTCTACATTATACTTATAAATCAGGTTAAATTTCCTGAAAGTAAATGATAATTATTTCATTGAGAGGACAATATTAATTATTGAATTTGTTAATTTTATTAATGTTTTTTTTTTTTGTTGATGTGGGAATTTTTTGATGATCAGGGTTATGTTTAAAAATTTTGAGAAAATACATTATATTATAATTAAGTACCAGTTTTAGAGTAGTTTTTTGAATTTGCAGGTGCACCGTATCAGTGGTAGCTGCGCCCGCAATGATTTTCAGAGACACTCTCGTCTGCGGTCATTCAATGGAGGTGAATTTCGTTACTGATGTATCATTATCACTTGCTTTGAGTCAGGTGAAGCTAGTCTCTCAAATTATTAACGAGGTCTGTTCATTAACGCAACCATTAGAGGAAGAATTGCTGATATTCGAACAGTACAAACTTCAGTATCCTTATCAGTTCAATAAATTGAAGAAATTTCTACCGGGAACAGAAGAGTTAGTTGTCGATTCCGGATTCGACTCGAAGAGCATTGTATCTTTTAAGGCTAATGTAAAGGTGAAGAATTCGTTTATTTTTATTGAAAGTGTAAATGTTAACGATCGATTTTCAGAATACATTTGCGCGCCCTAGAAGTGCGTTAGTTCCAGTAGTTGAAATAACGAGTGAAATTTTATTGACTGGTGGAAAATTCAGTTTTACTCTGTATGATTCTAAAGGGGCTCAAAGAGAAGGGACGAAATACAAGAAAACCACCGGGAAAAGACGTGTTAAGGTACTTGTTGATAAATAATAATGTAACTAAAAGATTGAGATAATTCGCATTTTTTATTTCCAGATTGAAGAAGATTACGGTTATGATGGTTCTGAAGAAGGAAGTATTGACGAAAGACAAGAGTCCTTCACGAAATTTGAACCGCTCATTTTTTTATCAGTTTCGCAGCCAAACATATTTTTCTGCAGACATTTCATCGGTGACAGAATCCAGGTGTCCTGTTTTAATGTCGGTATTAAATTAAATTCCCCTGAATATACACCGATAAGTCACATTCCCACCGAATCAGATTTTCCGATCATGCTGATAGAGACCAGATCCGGCAAACCAAACAAACAAACAGGCGTCTACCCTGCTTTTTTCACCGTTAGATACTTTAAAAATTTTTCCAGACCGGCCACTTTGGATATAGAAATTATGCGTCCATTAAAATTGACGTGGTCCATGAAAATTATAAACACACTCCTTCACATTCATGATAAATTTTTTGAGAGTTTTACGGTTAATAAAGCACCGTCAAGTGTGCCACTGAGGAATAGCAGGACTGAAGAAATGCCTTATTACAAGTACGGCAAAGATAGTTTTATAAAATTCAACAAAGTAAAGGAAACTTTTTATGAAATGAATGCCGTTAACGTTAAGTTTGATCAAGTTTTGTTAGTTATGGAAGCCAGCAATGGGTTTCAATTAATTCTTGCTTTCAATAACGCGTTTGGACACATAAAAATCATCTCAAAACCAGAGAGAGTTACGAGCACTTTAAATGTGAACTGTGTTACTCTATCGACGAGTATAAACGATTCTGCTCAATTATTTTTAAATCCGTGGTCCTTCAAATTTGAAGCCAATCTGTTCTGGGAGTCGTGGCAAGAAAGAACTAGCGATCCTCAGATCAATTTCAGTGTCGAGAGTGACTGCGTTAAATTGGACTTAAATACAGAGCATATAAAATGCATGCAAGTCGTAATAAATGAACTAAACCAATTTTTGTCTACCTTGAAAACTGGAGCAGTGAAGCAAAGCGTTCAAATAGATATCACCGAGAAGAGTTCTACAGTTGATAAAGAGCAGCATTATAAAGACGATCTTAGAGCTGGAGCGTTTCAGTTTATCGTCTCGAGTAGTAGCAATCAGAACGAACTGCCCCTGCCCTATCAAGTTGTGTTTTGGAGCGGCAACATATCTGCAATGTCCTGGAGATATCCACAACCGAGAGCGTTGACAAAAGTGCGAGTGTTTCCGGTACCGTATCGAATGGCACTCGACGGGAGTGATAATAAAAGTGTGATCTGTCAGTTGGAATATTGGTCGGAGAATCACAGTTCTTACATGCCGTATATGAAATTTTATCTGTCAGAAAATGAGATACAACATTTAGAGCTTCCCGATAGAGATGACAGCTTAAGAAAAATTGTTTCTTGTGCGTGGAGAGTAGTAATGTCGACAGTCGATAAGAACTCTGAAAGAATCGAGAAGGTTCAGACTCTCGTTTCTGTTAAAGCCTTGGCGGCTTGTATGCGAATAGATTCTTATTTTAATCGGTCTCTGATTGCTAATCTTACTGCCGTGATGCAGTTTTCAAGAATCGATGTAGCTTTATATAATTACATCGATAAAACATCAGAGTACAATTTTCCCAGTGTCGTTAAGAATTATTCTGCTGATATAACGTTTCCCGAATTGCAGTGCTTCATGAACGTTTCGCTTGAAAATGCACAAGCTCATTTTTCGAGTTGGAAATTTCAGACTATTTTATGTGACTTGGTTATGTCAACTAAATGCTCGATACTGGACTACCGTTATTTGACAGACACTCCTCTTATCGAGTCCATGGCTTCTAAATTAGAATTAAATTTCCACGATGATATTAACGTTAATTTCGTATCAAAACCCATCAATATAAAATTCAGCCCCAGTGCTGCACACACCTTAGCAATTAGTAGTCAACTGTGGTCAGAGAATTTGAATAATAATGCCAAGAAAAATTTCATTCTTATAACCAATTACATCATTTGCAATGACAGTAATCTCACACTTCGTTTTGGACAATTGGGAACTATTGAAGATATACTCTTACCTTCGAGATATTTCCACATGTATTGTTGGAGGTCGCAGAAGCAGAAAAGGGAACTGAGAGTGGTTCTTGAGCAAAACGACTGGTCGTGGTCAGATTCGACTCCGTTTTCTATAGACACAGACGGGATTCATATGGTGACAGTCAGTTCTGAGTGCTGTCTTACTTTGGTTGTTAGTGTGCAGACTTTATCGACAACTCAGAAGAAAATTGTGTTTGGCGGTCAACTGGTAATCAGTAACATGTTATTGGAGCATTTCGAGATGAAAATCATCGAGGCTCAAGACAAAGACAAGGATTCGCAGAACGCCCAGATGCACGTTATAGCCGGTAAAACTATCACTCCTTCGATGTTTTTAAATGCGACGAAAAAATATTTCCTACGCTTGAGATTCTACGGGCTGAATTTCACACAGAATATTTGTTGGACCGGCGATATTCCTCTCATGGAACACACAAAAGGGGCTCAACCTTGGTTAGTTAAAGGTAATAATCCTGTAGGTGTATGATTATATATTTTTTTTCAATGCCACCATAGTTGGGTTTGGAATTATTATAAGAAACATTTCAGTACCTCTTCTTGAGAAAGGCCAGTTTTTGAGCATATGGTGTCGCGTCCTGGCGGAAGATTTTCCAAACGGAAAGAAGATCCTGGTCATGCTCTGGCCTTTGTTTGCAATCAGGTCTAACCTTCCTATAAACGCAAAAGTTCACATAGAGACACCGACTCTCAATGTTAACCTCAATTCCGTTGTTGAAGGCAAAGGAGTTTTGCAGCAGCTCTACTGCCCAGGAACCATTGACCATTCACACCAGTTAACCTTCAATTTGGAGTAAGGATTTGTATTTTTCATTTTATATCATAACAAAGTTCGCTTTATTTCTCTCAATTCTATTTTTACTATCACAACAATCTCAAAATAAAATAAGCACTTCTTCTTAGTCTCACTGCTACTTTGACTAATTCACTGACACCCCTGTCACTTTCTATCCGACTGAAAAATCTAAAAGTGATAAAAGTAGGTACTAAAAACAGTGGTAGCTCTTCTCTAATCACTTCACAATAATTATATTGCATAACAATTAAAACTACGCTTATTCTTAGTCTTCTGTCTCTCCTATACTGAGATTTCTCGGGTAACATTCAAAACTATACTGACTGGACTGACTTTCCTGAATGTCAAGGTTCCCAAATTGTCGTACTCGACATTCAATCGAAATCGAGAGCCTCAATTCAAATTAGAATTATTCTAGAGATGTCAGTGAGCAGAATAAGTCAGAATAGAACGTTCCATACAACTGCATTCTACACTCTAACAGGGTATATGAACAAAGAAGAACATTCCCTTAACGTTAATTTCTTCCATTTAGTTCACTATTGTTCTATTACCTTCAATCACACCACTGTGTATTCAGTCGGCCTCAAGTTTTTTATCTCTTAAATTCCCTCTCGGATGCATCTGATCTGATTTTTCGCTGTTGAATAATAATTAACCTTAGTTTCTTGTGACTTCTATTTATAATGTTCTGCACGAAATGCGAATGTAAACAAACCTATTCAATTCAACCTACCAATTAACAATAATATTGAATTATTTAAAGGAATGGTAGTCCAACTTCAACCCCATACGTCCCACTAAATTATAGTCTGGTAGATCATCAACAGTTCTTCAAGAAAAACGATCGTGAGAGCATCGAAGATATAATAAACATTCTCAGTGAGTATGGAGAAACAAAATGGCCTTACTTCGGTGAAGAACTGGAGGGTATCGACTGGATCGTTGAAGATCAACCTTTAACACATGTGCAGGTAAAATATTTCTAGCTCGTTAATTCTACAATCGTTTACTCTAGCTCACCTCAAATTACCAGGTCCGTTATCAAAACGCCAGCAGGTATTCCAGCGCTCTTCTCCTGGAATTGGTACCGTGGTGTTTGATGGTGAACGTTCTCGGTTGTCCAGTCTCGGTGGTTGTACAGGGGATGGAAATGTGTCGATTGCAACATCTCGGAATCGTGGCCCCACCGAAGCTAGACGTAAGAGTTGCTAAGTTAATTTTTATGAGTGAAATATTTGTATCATTTCAACTTTAGGATACATTTCACTTGAGGATCAATATGGGTGTCCACTGGCATATGTCAAATCCTCTTCACTTGTCTAAATCGGACTGGAGCCAGGCTTTTTATATGCCAACTATTACTGGTTCAGTTCCAACTGAGGGTTCTATCAAGACGGCTGTTCTTTGTAATAATCATGTAAGTTTTAACGTAAAAAATTTGTTAAGAAATAAAAATTGTTGCTCTTAAGTAAGAAGTTTAGAGGATTCATTGATTTGTAGCTTGTTTGTGAGAAAATATATATGACAGGTTGAAAAGTTTTCGCGATACAAGTAAAAATTTCAGTATTTTTTCATTCAGAAAAATATTTGCAAGTAAATTCCAGCAATTTTATTACAAGAACAAGGCAGCCAAAAAATTGCTGTATGTTTAGGCTTAAAATTAAAAAATTACCAAAATTAAAATTTCTTCAAATATACCACGGTTTTGTCTGGGGGTGAGTAGTAAAATAAAAAAATTGTCTGGAAAGAGCAGGCATATAATCATGAGCAAGCAACTAAAAATCATTAGAAAATGAAATAGAAAAACATCATTCGAAATTTTCAAAAGTGATGCTTTCTCACAAATGAGCTATAAAGCAAAGAATCGTCTTCTCTTCTACTCTTGAGTACAATAATAATTGATTTTGCAGTTAATTTAAATTTTTATATTTGTTCCTCAGATAAGTAACATTTCTTATTTGTAGATGTGCATGGTGCTGATAACTAGCAGTATCGCAAATGACATAAGACTGTTGAAAATTTCCTCAACTCACGTACTGACCAATCACATG
The DNA here is from genome assembly GCA_910589415.1 of Malachius bipustulatus. NCBI lineage: Eukaryota > Metazoa > Arthropoda > Insecta > Coleoptera > Melyridae > Malachius > Malachius bipustulatus. The sequence goes on from OU342635.1 coordinate 26,093,455, forward strand.
TCCATGCCGCTTCAGATGGTATGTTTTGCAGTTCCCGATAATCAGAAAATTTACGATATTCCCGACAATCTGGAACCCTACTCCTTCACGGTTATGCCACAATTAGACAAGAGGTATCAGATTTGAAATTATTATAATATCAGAATGTAACTTTTTTTCGTTCCAGTAAATCTGGAATGTCAATAATACAATGGCTGTTACTAGATCAGGACTGCACGGCCAGCACTGATTTCGCTCTTTATATTGCTTTTTCGGTGAAACCAAAATATGAATGGTCGTGTCCCGTGAGAGTCGATAAGCCTTTTTTAAGGCGAAGCATTTGCATATTAACAGGAAATGAACCTGTAAGTATTTTTTTAGCGGTCACCATTAACCAACAATTAAAACTGATGAATGCCATTGCAGTGTTCGGTAGTTCTAACATCTCAGAAACACAAGGAACAATTCTATCTCTCTCTGCACAATGACACGAGACCTCAGGCATGCTTAACCAACATGACCGGACTGACATTGGTCTGCGGACAAAGCACGAACGAAAATAGCGTGGCCGTAGAATCGCAGCATTTCAACTGGCGATGCATTCTGAAAGACAAATCGACTGTTTTTTACACCATTCCGGCTCTCTCAGAGAAGTTTCCTGATCTCTCGGAGCCTGTCGCTGAAGTTATTGCATTCTCTCTTGCCGATTCTACATCTAGTGAGTAGGATTACATTTTTTATGACTTATATAATCAATTCGTTTCAGGTCTCGCATCTCAAGATCAGCTAATCTGGTCTGATGGAATAAATATAGCAAACAATACTGTACAATTTCTTCAGATACCTAACACTAGCGATATAAAAGTTACTGTAAAAAACCTGTCATGTACTACTTACGTGCTTTTAGAATCTGCTCGCAATGTAAGTTATCTCGTCATTGTCGATTCTTTTATTGTACTATTATTTTTGTTGTAGGCCGAAGTGAGTGCTAAAGATATTCGAGTTAGATTATTGCAGCATGAAAAACAGACGCTAGTACCTAACACCTCCCAAAAGGAAAGCGTAAGTATTCTAGACAGTAGAGTCTCGCTAATCCGACACGTCCAGTAGTCTTTCTTCCTTAAAGTGAACTAAAGCTTAATCAAGCTCACATACTTCCTGCTCACCTCTTTATTGTACACATTGTTGCCTTTTTCTATATTTTATTAACCTTGAATTTCCATACCAATAATCCAGGACCTCATAGTCTTTAATAACAGTACCGGATTTATTGAGACTCTACTGTATTTACATTTAAATACCCAAACACTAATAATACAGTTAAAATTTCCTTCAGTCAGATTATTTGGCCGATTTTCACCATCCCCGGCAGTGTCTCTCGGACAGCCAAATTTCGGTTAGCTCTTATTTTTCACCACCACAAGCGCCGCTTCTTTCACATTCCACGGATCCCGAACGAGAAAATGCATCGGTCAAGAATCACTTTTCCGACACGGATCTATCTTCCACTTCCTGGTGCGGTCGTCGAGAAATCCGAAGCGGGGCCCTGAAAGTGGCCGTGTTCCTTTCTTCCTTCAGTGTTACGCTCCTGAAAGACGATGATGAGGACGAAGTGTGCGAGTTGGCGAGCGTCACTTGCGATGGCGTAGCTGTGGTGTTGAATAAAACTGAGGTCAGTGATCTTGTTGGATCATTTTAAAATTTATTTTGTGATTTGATACAATCCAAATCTAGGTCTTTACAGATTTGGACAAAAATCCATTATTGTTTCTCTGGAATTAATTGTCAAGTATTTAACCATTCTTTGTACTTTGTAAGTTTTAGGACAAAGCCTTCAATTGAGCAATTAATTAATTATTAGTTCATTAGTAGCTTGTTTTAATTTAAATATTAATTTTACTAATTCAGTTCCAGTTCAATTCATCATTCATTAGATTATGACATGATTTTTAAGATTAAATTTTGAACCGAGCAATCGCTTTGGTTGAAAGGCTTAATTTAATTGTCAAGAACTCAAAGCCAAATTGTTCCAAAATCAATGCTTTTCGTTAATTTCGAAGTATGTAAATCAATAATAATGAATGACATTTTTTTACCTTACTGCAACGGCGTTAAAAATTAACCTTGATTTATGTCTTTATTTTAGTCGATGGATTTTCACCTTTCTATCTGTGATATTCAACTGGACAACCAGCTGTACTCGAGAGAGACATTCGACTTCCCGGTTGTGTTGGTCAGTCAGAGGGCCAAGCCTTATAAAAAAGTCACCAGTCTGAACATTCCCATGGAGCAACTGCTGCTCAAGGCTCGTAAAAATTCAGTGTTGGATCTGATTGTCGTATTGGAGACTTGCGACGGGATAGTCCCTCACTCACAAGTTACTGGTAAGTGCAATCTTGCAGTTTGAAAAAAAGTACAAGTAACAGAAGATTACTGCTCTGAATAATTAGATTAACCCATAGGACATGGGTTGGGGTATATGTATTTTTCTTGAAATTTAGATGCCTATACTAATAATTAATCAAATAGACAGAGATGGTTCTAAATTATGGACTTTAACAGAAGTTTCTGCATTGTTTATAAAAAAGTGTTGACTTTGGAATCTATAACAGCTAGATCAGACTCTTTAGTTCGTTTTAGATAAAAAGTCTTCATGGCGTGATAAAATCAGAAGGAGGGTAGGATCACTCTGTGCTTACAAGGGTGAAGGGTGAAGGAACACATAAACACAGTTGAACAATGACACTTAAACTTGATTAGTCATGATTTCAATTGATTATGTCTACATCTTAATTAGTTATAATTCTGATTAATTCTAATTGATTATAATTTTTTAACTCTTCATTATGATTATTAATAATAATAATAATAAATCTCTTTATTGTACCGTTAAATTCAACAATCATTGATTAGTACAATAGCGTTGTAAGCGATGATAATAATTCACAAACAAAGAACAAACCGCAGTAGTACACATAAATTCGCCTGCGTAATCAAAAGGTCGTACGCAAGCGATTGGCATTATAACACATTGATCACAATCACAAATGCATCAGAGAAAATTGAGAAGAACAAACAAAAAGATTCTGATTGATCTTCAATTGATTTAATGAATCGTAACTCCTACCCTTTTTTACTACCGGTACCGGTCAATGCCATGTTTATATGTTTATTACATACAATTTTTAAGGTTAAATTAAATATAGTTAGCAACAATTGGTTAAAATATAATCAAATACTTTCTGCAGTGAGATTCTATGATATACAGGGTGGTCCAACTTAAAACGTCAGGACTTTACCAAACAATAGATAACGTTAAAATAATGCCAGTTTCTCTAATGGCCGATTGCACAGTCTCTACTTAAATCTGGACTTAGTTAAGTGACACTTAAATTTAAGGGCCACTTAAATTTTAATAGCATTGCACCACTGCCACTTACGAAATACTTAGCTAAGTCGCAGTGAATCTGTCAACAAGGCTAAATACTGGTTGTTTTTGTGCTAAAAGTGATGTATAGTGGTACTACTGACGTAAGAATTCTGTCGGTTGTCACTTTGATTGACGAATTGTAGCGGACACGATGCCGGTTATTGACAGGTATGACGTCATATAGTCATTAGTCAATAAAGGTATAGAAATATTCATTTCGAATATCAATATTGATTTGCCTTGGCAACCCATGGTCAATGATTTCGAATATTTCCTCCAGATCATCTTCCAAAATATCGTTTTCTAATACAACATCCATTTTCGTATTCTATTTATATTAGTAAATCAAGGGTAGTTTTATTTTTATTAGCCAGGAATGCTAAGGATACTGATGAACACACAACACGATTTTATGGTTATGTTGATTTCATGCTTTATTTGATTGGCTCTTTGATTAGGCATTATTTGCTTCTTCTTATTTTCCTGGTAAAATTTTTGTAAAACTACCTTATTTAGGTTAAGTGGGACTTTAAGTGGAAGATTTGCGGCCCTTAAGATAAGTGTCACTTAAAATTCTTAAGGTCTACTTAAATGAGTGGTGCAACGGAAACAGTCCCCCTTAAAATTTTAAGTGACACTTAAGATTTAAGTGTGGGTGGTGCAATCGGCCATAATACACTTATAGCCGGGAAAGCTTTCTTTTCAAGATACAGGGCGTTGAAGTTTTGGGGAAAAAATAATGTTTTGCGAATATTGTCAAAACGGCTGCTTAAAAAAAATTGAAATTTGGCACGCAGCATGAGCTAAGTATCTTTCATGATTTACGGCTTATGGTGATAAATTGCGAAAACCAGCGGCGGAGATATGGGTGTGCCATCGCCCCTTTAAAAAAAAAAATTGACGCCACTGACTCTATGGCAAATTTAATAATACTATTCAATGCCCCATGCTTTTTAGAACAAAAAAGTACTCTCTGATTTTTTCACAAGTTTTCGAGATAATTCAGGTTTTTTTAGATAATATCCGTAGCCATTTTAAGAATAACAGACAAATTCTAATCAAATAACTTTTACTTAAATAATTAAATAACAGAAATAAACAACACCTAACTAAGGTAACAATTGTCAGTAACCATAGAGTCAGTGGCGTCAATTTTTTTTTTGAAAAGGGGCGATGGCACACCCATATCTCCGCCGCTGGTTTTCGCAATTTATCACCATAAGCCGTAAATCATGCAAGATACTTATAGCTCATGCTGCGTGCCAAATTTAAATTTTTTTAAAGCAGCGGTTTTGACAATATTCACAAAACATTATTTTTTTTCCCAAAACTTCAACACCCTGTATCTTGAAAAGGAAGCTTTCCCGGCTATAAGTGTATTAGAGAAACTGGCATTATTTTAACGTTATCTATCGTTTGGTAAAGCCCTGACGTTTTAAGTTGGACCACCCTGTATGTGCCTTTAAGGTCCTTACAATTTAATGTTAAGTAACGTGTAATGTTGGAGTGACAAACAACTGAGGATAATGCATTTTGCAGTATCAACACTTCCTACATGCAATTTTTACAGGAATACGAAGTATCCATCTCACTACCGCCTCCCTCTCCGCTTTCATCGAGGATGTCTATCTGCTTCGTCTAACCAGCTATCTCGCCACTTTCATCCCTACAAGACTGGTCCTTTGGCCGCCGATTCCTTCTAATACCGCCTTCGTGTCTGCCCCAACATGGGTAAGCGTGCCCGAGTTGGTGCTGTGGCAAGCGGTTGTTTTGGCACACCCGTTCACCGTCAGAGACATAACGATAGAACCCGTGTCACTGCTGCTTTCTCTGCATTGTTCACTGAAAGTTTACATAGCACTGGATCAGTCTCCGCTCGAGTTTAGAAGGTTTGAAAGGAGAAGAATGTTCACCACGGCTTATAGGTGAGATGTTGAAAAAATGTTGGGATTGCTGGGAAACTTATTAGTTTTTTTCTTTAATTATTATTACAGATTAGGGCATGCTCTCACAATGACATACCTTTCCTCCGCTATATTTGGCGCAGGCTGGGTGGTGGGTTCCTTGGAACTTCTCGGCAGTCCTGGTGGGTTGGCTCGTGCGATGGGTACCGGGTTGCGGGACTTTGTCTCAATGCCTTACAGGGGGCTGCTTCAGGGTCCGTGGGCGTTCCTCGTGGGTGTTACCCACGGCTCCGCCTCGCTCATGCGTCACGTAACAGCCGGCACTCTTCAGTCACTCACGAAGCTAGCCAGCAGCGTTGCGAGAAACCTCGATAGGCTGACTCTGGACGAAGAGCATGTAAGGAGAGCGGAAGAAGCCAGGAGACAGAGGCCGCAAGGCTTGGGTCAAGGGCTCGTTCAGGTAAACTCGAACCACACTAAGAGACTTTTAATTACATTGTAAAATTTTCAGGGTTTAACAGGGTTAGGTATAAGCGTTCTGAGTGCAGTGGGCGGTCTAGCTCATCATCCGTTACAATCAGTGATGTCAGATTCAGCTACTCCGAGATCTTTAGCTACCGGGGTGGGCTTGGGTTTGGTCGGCGTTATCACGAAACCTCTCAGCGGCGCTGCGGAATTACTCGCTTTAGCTGGACAAGGTTACTTAACTAGTTAAACTGCATGTCTCAGTACTACATATAGTTTATGTTACAGGTCTTTTGCAAGGAGCCGGCTGGAACTCTTTACCTGCCCCGAGAAATATTCCGATAACTTATCACATATTCTCAAGTAGCAATGCATCAGTGAAATACAAATGGAAACTCCCGAGTCTCATTCTAGATAAAAATATTCTCTTCGTCGCTGATGCTACATCAATAACCAACGGTGTCTACAACGCAATTACTCTGGTACTAACAACGGAATCATTGATAGTCTACAATACGGATCAAGATCAGTTCTTGAAGGTTCTAAGTCTTTCAGAGTTAAGTTCCATGGAGAACGACCTGGACCCTACCTTACTGACGTTCAAGCTAATGACTCTCAATAGACCAAGCATATTACCGGTGATCAACGAAGATGATGACGTGGTGGATATGGATCCTGTAAGTAGGGCTCGTGTTGTGGATTACGTGAGAAGTACGGGAGGTTATGTCGGGCTTGCCGAAGGGAGCTACGACTTTCAAGACTTCAATATATCGCCGATAAGTTCCACGCCTCTATTGACCAACGAAGCGGACGAAATAAATAAGTTAACTTTTTATATTAACCCTCAGATAAGAAGCTATTTCTTGTGCGTGTTAAATCTGGCCAAATATCTTCATAATCCGAATAATTTTTCTGTATTATAACGCACATTGTAATATGTTATGTACATAAAATATTTATTTATAGATGTAAAATTTTTATTAAAATTTTACTGGTAAAATCTTTATACAAACACCATTGTAATATGCATAGTATCATCCATCAACATGTGATAATCAACAAGCATTGACATTGGGGATGTTGTACGCGGCCCAAAAAAAAAACCCGGGTATCAGAAATTAGCAAATTATTTACTGCACAATGAACCATGTACAATAGATACTTATTGACTGGCAAGTTTAGTCATTTATCCAAAACAAAATTGCAGATCCAATAAGTCTGCAATTTCATGGAAATAAGAAAGTAAGAAAGAAAATAAGAAAAAATCTTCTTATGAGGGTGATTTACGGACCATTAGTGTCAAGCATGAAAGTTGAAGATAAGAGATAAGTATTGTTAAGTATTGTTACCCTTCGCAGACTTTCACTTCCCAAACCCTGAATTTTGCATTACATTTCAACACTATGAGCCCTGGCGAATTTATTTATTTCTGGGAAGATACTTTACAGTAGCTACTACATTATATTGTATTAAAGCTTCAAGCTAAATTTTATGGTAATTTGGAAAATATGTTTAAATCAGTTTGTTGCAGCGTGTCTCGCACGCTACGTTTTCTTTTTCAAAATTATAATTCTCAATTCATGATATTTTTATAAAAGTTCAGAGAAGTTATGTTCGACTGTACATTTTTGCTGGTGTAGAAGACTGTATTAAGCAAATGACGAAGAAACACCTGGTAGTAATAAAGACTTCCGTGCCTTTGTTATTAAAGATAAGGCGTAAATAGCACGTTTTGTCGATTTTCGGTCTCGTTTCAAATTTTTAGAAATTGGAAAGTATATCATCTTATGTAAAATAATTTTCTGCATCCGATGAGATAACTCTCATATCACTGCTCCATATTTTCGATTTGTTATTCAAATAAAATTCGAAATTCCTATTTATCTGGTATTTATCGAGAACAATGCCCCGAAAAATGATTTAGGCTCGTAAAGAATAATAAACTTGACATCTTAACGACTTCCATCGAGATGTAAGTAGTTGCACGATTGTGCGTTTAAAAATTGGATGCTGGAAAGAATTGAAGGATTATTTATGCTAGTAAGGGCCCGTCTGAAATATTGAGTAGACAACATGACATCGTTGCATTACTCGGCATTTTTAGAAGTTTTAGGATGGTACCAACTGAAAATCAGTGGAATTTAGGGAAAAAGCGAGACGGGGATAGTGAAAGTAGCGTGTTTTCACTTTGAGCATGCTCCGCAATCTTAATTGAGCGTCTCGGAAGACGAGCTGATAAATAAGGGCCGACCGCTGGAACTAGTCACTTTTCATCTTAACTTCGTTGGTCATGTAACTAGTGTACAGTTCGAAAAATTTAACAACAGTACCTTGTGTAGAAGTGAGTTTGTTGTTTGTTTGTGCCAGTAGTTAATAGAGTTCTACTCGACATGCCAATGTGTCTTGCAATTTAATAAATCAGGGCAAACACATTGAGACCTGTCAATGACCGCCTCCTCCAGTTTTGATTTAAGGTAAGTGTTAGACTTTTATTTTTGGGAAAGGAGAAAGGAGGAGGGCAGGCTCCATTGTTTATTTAGTACTCTTGGGACTTTGTTTTCGAAAATAGAGCAATTGAAGAATGAAATATTTTTTTAAATTTTCTTTACATATTTATTAAAAGAAAGCTTCCACTCCACTGATACACAATATATTCATCTAAATCAAAAAGACAGTGAATGGCATAATGATAAACAACAACTAACAATCCATCAATATAAATTATGAAAATTGTGCAATAACAAAAATATTTTCAAACATCTTACACAATAATAATAACTAGAAACAGGTTATGAATCAAAAAATTCATATGAATATTTGTTGAGATATTTTCATCAAGAATGTTCTTATAATAATTGATAACCTGTTTCCATAACAGTTATGGCTTCTTGATTCATCGAACATATACTTTCTATACGAATTCAATAACCTAGTAAATGCAATATTTATTATTTCATGTCAAAGAACTGATTATTTATTGATCTTTGGATCACCAACAGCTTTAGTCTTATTACATGTGAATGATATCGTGATGGCATACCTCTCACCGGCAGTTACTCGTTCCACGAGATGAGGATTTTCCCGTCCCGAAGTGAACATCAGTACTCTTCCTTTCCTCGGCTCTACGGTCACATTATTCCTAGCCAAGTCAGAGTCTGCTAGGAATACAAACCTCCCACCCTTGAAATCGATACCGTAATCGCTCAAATATAAAAGGGAAGTATAATGGAATGCTTCGTAAGTTTCTTTATCGACGTGCTCATGCCAGTATTCATCGTGCTCTGTTTGGGGATCTTTATTCGACAATCGAGAGAAGAATGTGGGATGAGTCAAATGGAGATTATGCTCGCTGATCTCGAAGTTGCTCGCTATTGCTTGCTGGATTTTTGATCTCACAATCTTGTAAACTGTTAAATCTTTGGCGGATATTATTTCCTTGGCTTTTTCCGTTGAATAGAGGTTGATGAATTTCTCACCATAAGACAGAGCTCCGGAATGTAAGTCGAGAATTGTGGCACCTATAATTTGAACATTTCAAATTTAATTGATGGTGATAATTTAAACATCATGTATAAATGTAAGTCTTATATGACTGAAAGGACTAAAAGTATCACAGTGTCACATGTGCAATGGAGGTCATAAAAATTAGCATCTAATATCTAGATAGAACTCCTTTGACCTGCAGCGAATATGTTAAATTTAGATGTTAAGAAATTATTTTATGGCTAGAACACCAAGCAGTTCACTTAATTTATTTTTTATCATGATAGTGTGATTCCTGAACTGATGAGACCTGAACTGATAAGTAGAGTGACCGTCCGAACTAGAAGCGTGTCCATCGAGGTCAGAACCTCTTCTACCTCTAAGGCAGCGGTCGGGGAACTTATTTAATCATTACCCCAAAATATAAACGAAATCGCCTCTTTTTAGCATCTTTCATATTAATGGCCCCAATGGCCCCCCATGATAATTTTGAAAAGAAAACGCAATAACTAAAAATTTAATTTAAACATCATTTATTCAATTTATCAATGTAATACCTAGTAATACATAACGGTAATAATAGTAAATAAAAAAAGAATAATTGAAAACATTCTCCCTTCACGTTTTGGAGAAATGATGTTGTTTCATGTTCGATACAATTGCTTCAAAATTGGGACTTTTTGATTTTTCATTTTTTTCCAATTTCATTTTTACCCCCAAAAACTTCATTTTTACCCCATTTGGGGTAATTTACCCCGGTTCCCCGACCGCTGCTCTAAGGGATTGAGTTCTATGAAAGGTCCCCCTATCTGATCTCTGGAAAATTAATCTTCTGCATCAAAGGACGTGAGTGATGAGGATGACATAACTCACACTATCAAAGGGGGATGACACTATCAAAGCGCAGGAAAAGCTAAAGTTGACACTCGATGCAAATTTATGATTATGAGAAGCACTGAAAGATTATCAAGGTAAAGCGGAAAGCCTTTCATGGTTTTGCGCTCACATTTTAGCTCTTGTAAATTGGCTGAAATAGAGTGAAAAACTACACGAATATGATATGACATTGCAAAATTTCAACAACACACTTTCTTAAATGGTGATAATATTCATCATTGAATCAGTACATAAAAATCACTATTTATGTAATTGATGTTCAAGAACTCATTTAATTTAGAGTCATTTCTTATTTGTTGAGTTTTACCTCTGTTATCAGAATTATAAAATCTACAAAATTAATAAAGGTTAATTAATAATTTCTTTACCTCCAGTAGATCCTCCCAGTTTCATGCCTCTCTGTGCAATCCCAAGTAACAAGTCCGCCTCGATATGAGTTATAAGAGTATCCATCACGTATCGGCCGCACCTCTTCGGTTCACAGCCCTTAAAATCACTGATTTCTTCCAGATAATCCCTGTCACAGTCAAACGACTGTCCCCTATTTTTATGTGTTTGCTTCTGTGTCGCTAATTTCAGTTCCCTGGGGTTTCTGTTGTTGTACCATACAACTAACAGGACACCGATTAGCATGATAGATTTGCTCCATAGTCGCTGCTGGCGGAAATAAGGTAAAGGGCCATAACGAGGCTTCTTAACTTTGGAGTCGTCACTTGTCTCTTGGTGTTTACTATTTTCTTGAGGTTTCGCTTTGTCAGTGGTTGTTTGTGATGACTTGCGATGGCTGACTTTGTTATCCATGATGACGAGTGAAAGTTTATTTTACACAGAAATAATAGCAATGTTGAGATTTATTATTAAGTACCTACCTACTACACTATTACAAGGGTAAAGTGTAATGTTTATTAGATCTTTTTTGAAGAATTACATGAGTAATCCAATGATGCAGCCCAACATTTTAGCAGGGTTTTAAGGACCGCAGAAGTTGAGCCAGAAAGCGGCACTAATCACTTGCCAAATCACAATGCAATGCAAACATGAGGAAAATACAAAACAAATACGATTTGACAATTTTCAAATCGTTGTAATTGTTGTATTCATTGTTTGATTGTTCATTTCTAATCCCCTACCTATACCTAATTCTAAACAATTTTTGAGGTTATTATATCTACCTTCTTCTTTTTATATTTTATTGACAATCAACGGGCTTGTCTGCGTCAAGAGTTTACTTATCGAGAATAAAGAAAATCTGAATGTGTGACGTATGGTGGACCCACCTCCGCCCGCAGAGTCGGGTGACAATACTGACAACCGCAATTGTTGTCTGGTTATTATTCAATGTTTTCGAGCGATCATTAGTGTCAATTACGCTCTGAACTGACGTTTTCGAACTAGCCCCAGTAGTTCCATAGCTAGCTCTGAATTTAAAAACATCTGGAATGGGAAATACAGGTGTCCCTTATTTCAGAACTCACCGTCACCATGAGTATCTCCTAGACGCTAATGCTAATAGATACAGGGTCGGTTAAATTAGAGAAAAGATGCCCTAATTTTCTCGTCATCTCTGGATCCATATCTGTAACCGATCCTGAAAAAACTGACAAATCGAGATTTCTTATTTTTGCCATATCTTTTTTATTATTGGAGATTAATCAATAATTTTTTGTATTCTTACATAAGCCGTTAAGAGCTATCCGTTCGAAATTACAAAAATGTTCAAAGTCAACTAGATCCTAGAGTTTTCATTCTATCTGTCAACTTTCGTTTTTTGGCCGCCATATTGTATTTTCAGGTACCTATAATAGGTAATTCTGTATTAAAAGAATTAAGGAAACCAAAATCAATCTACCTATTACGTTAAAAAAATTCTTCAAAATTTTCTTTTTCTTTTCCCAAAAGAAAAGAAAATTTTATCACCGAATGACGTCGTACTCGTAACTTGACCTGCTGACATTGCTTGACTTATGGTTATTTGTTGCATTCGGTTGAAGTAAGGCGATTTTTTTAAGTAAGGTAAAATTTTTTTTGTGATAGATTTTTTGTTTCCCTAATTCTTTCAATAATACAGAATTGATCAGTATTGGTTTTGTGTTTTTTTTTTCTAAAGAATTTATGAATTGTCGCGATATTGAAGTTAATTATAAAATAACTTATTAATAAGTAATTGTTTTTAGTTTTCCAGTACCTAGCGTTTGTAAAAAATAAAATAAAAATTTTACAATCGGCCATGCAGAAATATTTTAAACAATATCAGTAAAAAAAAATCAGTAATATTTCATTTATTAAAAAAAAGGGGGAGGTGCACCCGGATTTGGAACATATGACCTCCTAGACTTATTATTTTATACTATTTATTAATTATAAATAAACACTAGAGTAGAAGTTGTGAACAGAATTGAATGGTGCAAAATTTTATCACTTATATATGAGTCAGAATATTTTTATTATAAATAAATAAACAAAAACAGTATTTTTTATACATTCCACTAGCATCTTAAATTTAATTACTTATAAATGTACATTTATAACATCCAAAATTTTGTTGGTATAGTTAAAAAAATCTTCCTTTTACTTTCTCTAGCAGAGTCCGGATCAGAACAGTGGTGAGACTTCTAATATATAGGACACTACCACTTCAAAGATCACCAATATAAGATTAGGATCTTCACAGAAGAACCATCAGTTTGTAGACTACATTCTGCAATGAAGAAGAGACTTCTTATGGAATATGCAATTGTGCAGAATATGCAGAAACCCTTGTTTAACGGACTGTTAAACCTTGTCAAAGCAACTGAACTTTTTGAATAACAAAGGACTGTCCCCATATAAAACGATATACTTAAAAAGATACAATAATAAGCCTATAAGAAGCCAGTGTAAAGGTGGCGTCAGTTAAAAAAAGAGTCAAAAATGGACATATTCGCAGACCACAGATCATATCATAAAGCATTAAATATGATATTTTTCTATTTCACTTTTCAGAAAACTTTCATCACAGATAGAACATTTTAATTTTTCAGTTATTTTCACAACACACAATCGACAATAAATGTGACTACAGGGAATCTTATACAAATTTTCACTGCTAGTACAATCTTGGCAACCGAGTTTATGTCTAAACCTTTTACTAGGCTCATCATTATTTTCAGTTTTTCTCTTCACTTCATCTTGCCTTCCATAAGCCGAAATATAAAATCCATTTGTTTTTCCCAGAGTCCTTTTTAAATGGAACGTTTCTGACCTGTGCGAGTTTTGGATTAAAAACATGTCAATCCTGCTCTTTAGAGCTGCATTTAGAACTGGCTTGCAGTTTTCGGTGAATTTTATCCCAGTGAAAGGGTCACAAGGTTTTCGTTTAAAATTTGATTCAATTTCTAAATGCTTTTCGAGGGTACTTCTATCAATGGTTTTCCCAGAAGGTAAAGTCATTGGAATTGTCATTACTTCGTAGGTAAGACTGTCTTTGAAATCTTCTGGTATTACTAATTCTTCAGTCTCGGACTCTGGGATAGACTTATTACTCGATCCATCGGAATCGGGTATAGAGTCAACATTATTTTTACCAATAATTTTTTTTATGGTTTCTTTTGTAGTTGTCGAACATGTCCTCGCTAAAGTTCCACATACTTTGATGTAACTTATACAAGGAACTGATTTTTCTGTCCGAAATATCAACACTTTGATAAACAGAGCGTTAAGAAATATTTTGTACGTATCATTCCTGAAAAAGCAAATGTGGTAGTCTTTACTATAATCAGTTTCATTTACAAACTTCCTCTTGTTGTAAAAAATTATTCCTTGTTTGTCATATATTGCTTTTGAGAGTAAAACATATGGTGCGTCCTCAGATATTTTGGCATACAACTCCACACCTGTGCATTTCTGAGTTCCATTGGTAGTGTTTATTTCAACATAGTTAATATTTGCATTACATATAAATTGAAATTCTAGTTCCACGGGAGGTTTGATGGAAGAATAAGCGATGAACCCTCTCCTTCGTTGAGCAGATTCATCACTGATTAGGTTTTCTGCTTCATAATGATCACTTGCAGGACTGTTCGTGAACACTTTCGGAAGTAGTATTGGGTCCACAAAATTCAGTACATTATCATTGTTCATGTTGATCAATTCAAGTCTCAGTCAGGTATCACTAAAATAGTCTTAAATCTTAAAGAGGGTAACACCAACACCCCATCATACCATTATGTTTTCAAGTTTCTGAACTAAGCCGAGCTATAAATTTATACATTACAATAACTTCAATTTTATTTCATTTTGCCAATTTTCAAGTTCTCACAAATTGTTTTAAGCTAGGCAACTAATTATTTATTTCCTACTATATAGTTATTTTAGTTTACTATTTCTACTAATAAAATTAATTAAAAATGTATTTATTTTTATTATGATTGTATTCATATTCATTCAACAAAATCATAAAATCAATCACAAATATTATTCGGACAAGACAGCAGAACAGAAATGACAGAATTCCACAATTTGTCACTTGTCTCTATAGATTACTCTCTTCTCTGTGACATGTGACAATTATTGTAACTTGTCATGTAACCAAAAACTCTGAGGAGCAATAAAATAACTAGAGAGGGATTATAGTAAATGGATAAACTGACTGGCAACAGTACAGCGCCCTTCTCCAACCTGGCAGGAAGGAACTAACTCCTCTCTATACACCGTTCACATATTAAAAAAGAACTAGGTGGCCATGAACTTTTGTTTTTAAGTTTGCAAAAGTGAAAACTCCCTAGATCTCGATTGACAATATCAGCTGATCGAGATATTAAAGGTTAAGTATAGACTGACATTTGTCAAATCACTCAAAGTGTCTCAGCTGATTAACAGCCATGTTGTCAAATTGAAGTTTTAGTAGTAGGATATCTATCTAGGATGATTTTTTACTCTGATCAATTTTTCTCATACTGACAGATAAAATTATTAAATTTTTGACATTTTAAATTTCAAAAGAGCAAAATGACGAAAATAATATCTCTATTGTCCGTATTCACCAAACTTCAAAATATAACCCCGGAGTTATATTTTGAAGTTTGATGAATACGGACATAAGATGAATAAATCCCATAGACCTAGAATATAATGGACTGATAGTTGTCAATGCTTTACTGTACTAAGTTTGTTGCCAGTGTAAGAGTAGTTTGCCCTTACAAGAAATGTTGGTTGCCTACCTTATTGTGTAAGGTAGGCAACCAACATTTCTTGTAAGGGCAAAAACTACTAAATAATATATGAAGAAATAATACGAAATTCAAATTTTTTGTTTTTATTACACATAGGTATTTTATAGGAAGAACATGGTTATTTTTAAAGAATAAGAAAATGAATGCATAAAAATTATAATAACACGACTTTATTATTTGTTTTTATATGGTGTAATTCTAATAGAATAACTATTTATTACAATTACAGAGATAAAATGTTTCACTTACCTATGAAAATATATATCTGTTAATTTTGATACACGATTTACACAATTATAAGCTGCACAAGACTGGACCATTATTAATATTAAATTTTAAATCCACAGAGAAGATATTTAAAGTAAATATTAATATGCTTTTAACCAGTATGGATATTAAAATCAGATCTATTTGTTATACACCTACAATTTCCATACAAGGCCAATAATAAATATTTATTTATTTATACTAATGTCAGATAATAATATTAACATTAATTATTGTTCTATCACTCAAAAAACACCAAGAATGCGGAATTTTTGATTATTCTTTGTTTGAATTTGTTTTGTTGAATTGAATTCGTCGCTTTGCCCTTACTTGTATGTATGGTTGCCTAACTTTGGTTGGCAACAAATTTTAGTCTCAAAGGTTCGTCCATTATATTCTAGGTCTATGATAAATCCGCATTAAGAAAGCATTTCAATGATTAAGATCCAGAAAGTCCAAACTTGAGCAAACATTTAAGTCATTCAGAAGGTGAAATATATTTGGAATGTAAGTATTGAGTATGTGTATCTGTATCTGCTAAATTGCTGGTAATTACTGTCTCTTAATAGTAGTCAGACTGTGGCATTAGCAAGTATTATTAGACAAGACAAATTTGATATTACACCCTTGGGCAGCCCACATAAAACAGGCACTGATTATGAAATTTTTGTGTTTCCGGAAGATTTGCAATAATCTATTTCCAATACAACCCAATCGAAATGACATATGGGGGTATTGTAAACTTTACTATACAAGCATGTAAATTAGCAGCTTCCCTCTAAAAGGATAAAGTAAAGAATGTATGTCTTGAAGAGCTTTCAAAATGTAAGTACACCTGACATGTGACAAAATTAATATAATCATTGTGAAAAACTTATTTCGGAGGACTGGACGAAACAAATGGACATGGTGAAAATCTTATTAAAATCAGAGAGCTGAAGATGATTCTGATTCTAAGCAGGATGCAGTAGCGGTTATTGATAATGGGGGATAATCTTGGGCCAGAAGCCAGAAGTCCAGAATCTTTGGCTGGTTTCCGACACACTACTACGATACCGAATAACCGACGAATTGACGAAAAATATTTTTCATTTACGTACCTATATTTTAATATTTTAATAAACGTACTGATATATTTTAATTACCTGCTATGTATTTATTAAAAGTAAATTAATATAATTGATTCAAGTTTTTTATTTTATATTCAAAAAGTACATTTGTGTATTTTCCTAACTTGGCAAAATTACATGATAACCTTTTTCTCAAACTCTTATGAAAAGCTTTAAGATTTTAAGATCTTATAGATCCAGCGACATTGCGTTCTAGTTAAAGATTGCAATATGAGACTAAATGATTCAAAATAAAAAGCCCCCAAAGATGTAAATATAAATATAATAAGAAGAATACCAAAAATATCAAAAATCCATCTGGCAACTATGTCCTGTTCCTTGCCATAAAACTTCAACCTCATAAAAAAGAGACATAACCAAACTCCAGCCAATGATTGACAGCGGTTATACCCAGTGATTTCTATCACCCTACACCATAACCCAATTCTTTTATAATAAGTGAACGGTGTATAGCTCTAGTTAAATCCCTTTGGTTGTTGTCAAAGAAGAAAAAAGCACAGGAAAGAGTATAATGAGATGTCCTTGGTGAGTTGGTGACCACCGGAATGGACCACCAATATGGCGGACCATGACAGACAGAGACAGAACACGACTAAAAGCAATTAATAAATAGTTCCTTTTTAATTCATTTACTGAAAGAATATCACTTCCTTCTGTTCGCCGACCGTCCGTCACTTACCAGCCAATCACCGGCCGAGCTTTATGGCATGGCTTGGGTTAAGTCAATTTCAAATTTGGACCACCAAGATGGCTGACTTTCGTCGCATTTCATTGGATAGGTAAAGTAACGTTATACTCTTTCCTGACCTTTTAGTGTATTTTTTTTTTATAGAAAATATTTTCTTCTTTGGTTGTTGTAACGTAACCAAAGAGAATTAACTAGAGAGGAGTTAATCTGTAGTAAAGAATTGGCAACAAAATAGCGCCCTCCTCCAACCTGGCCAGAACTAATCTTAGCCGGTGCACAAACCATACATACTGAAAGCCAGTTAGTAAACAAACCGGTCCTATTTAGCCTTGACACAAATGTCAATTAAAAATTATTTCATAAAGTCAATAAATAATAGAAATTTTAAGACATTTTATTCAATAATAACCGGAACATTTTTTTACATTCAAAGTAGGTTATCATAAAGTTTAGTTATTTGTAGAGAACCTTAAACTAAATATTAAATTAACATACAATATAAAATATAACAACTTAATAATATCAGAATGGTTAACATAACGTTGCTTTACCTATCTCTGTTAGGTACTTTTCAACTTCATTGATTAGATCTGGATGTTATGAACTGCATCCTGCATATCCTGCTCTTCTCACGATTGATTTCCATATTCTTCACCCTGCCATCTTCAGCCCTACAACCATTCTATATCTCTGCTGGACTTGATTCAATGAAAACGTGAATTAAATGATAATTTTTGGTTTTTGACACTTATAAACATTTCCATTTCACCAAATACATTAGATGATTATCTAGTGTATTTGATTTCACTTACGAATGATTTCAGTTTTTGATTGTTTCCTATTTCTTTGTAGGTAAAGATAATTTATCCATGGTAGCCATGAATACCAGGGTTAGTTAGTTCCTGTCAGGTTGGAGGAGGGCGCTGTACTGTTGTCAGTTTAAGGGAACCTGCATTACCGACACTATAGTAAGCGTCAGTGTCGGTAATGCAGGTTCCGTAGTCAGTGTATCCATTGATAATAATCAATAATCCCTCCTTAATACTCTTAATTATTATGTTTATTGGATTGGTTGTGGTTTGTGGTACATACATATTCCCATGCAGGATTGCCACGTCCTCGCGAATTTCTACAATCAGTTCAGTGTGATTTTAAACAACGTTCGGGCATTTAATTGGCAATCAATGAACCTCGAATTTCTAAAATTAGTCTTTGCTTTAGATGTACCCACGACAAATAGTGATGCGTAAGTGTCCAGGGATGAAGATATGATTTTTTTATTCCTCGCCCCTAGCTTTAAATGCGAAATTAGTAATTAGTTTTTAGTGTCTGCCGAGAACAATTAATTTGCATGAAACTTCGCACGCGAACTTGTCTTTAGATGTGCTTTCGACTAATAGTAATGCTAAAGTGTCACAAAGTCCAGGGGCGGAGATAAGATTTATTTTGTTTAATTTTTCAGGCGCCGCTATAGCTTAAAAGTTCGAAATTTGACTATCATCCGAGCAATTAGTTTGAATAAAATTGGACTTTGTAACACTTTGGAACTATTATTGGTCGAAAGCACATCTAAAGACAAGTTCGCGTGCGAAGTTTCATGCAAATTAATCGCTCGGAAGACAGTCAACAATAATTTCGCATTTAAAGCGATATAGGAGGTGCGAGGAATTAAAAAAATCATATCTCAGCCCCTGGACGCTTACGCAACATTATTTGACGGAAGTACAATACATCTAATTAAGCAATTAAAGACCAATAATTTGAGGTTCATTGCCGATCAAATGCATGAAAATTGGTTAAAATATGCCACTGATCTGATTGTAAAAATTCGCGAGGACATGGCAACAGTGCATGGGTAAATGCACTCTCGACTCAAGGCTAGATTCAGCCGGTCTGTAAACAGATTAACATTGTCATTGTCAATGTCAGAACCATAGAACAGCTAACTGTTCTGAGTATCTGCTGAAGTGTTTTGAAGGTGGTATTCTGGACAAATGACCGTTTAAAATAAAAACTAGGGGTTATGTTATAAAATAATTTAAAATTTTTCAAATATTTAAAATTCATCCAGTAGTCCAGTGATATTATAAGTATAAAGCAAGAAATATGCTGTTAGGCTTACAGTACAGCCTGATATGAGTGATATGGTATCCAACAGGGTATTATCTTAAACACTGTGTAATCAATTCCATACAGTAGGGAATTAAGTTTATTCAAAATAGCAATAGCAAACATGGCACAACCTGCCAAACCTGAAGAAATTATAAACAAAACCGAGAACAAGACTGCAGTTGAAGAAAATATTACATCGAAAAATAGAACATCCTTGCTTTTCTCTTGCCCGTCCGAGGATAATGATGCCTGGCTAAAATTTCTCGAAGACCGACAAAACAATCCAAATCCATATCTTGATTCCGATTCAGAATCTGATGATTACCCTCAAGAGTATGTAGATTCACGTAAAGAAGAACTTAAATTCTGGAAGACGGTATATTTAGAGGCCGGAGCTAAAACCGAGTAAGTTTTCTGTGGTCATTTATTCAGGCGAGTAGCACACTAGCAAGATCTCATCTTGGGCATTGAAAGCCATGGGGTTTCGCTTTATACCAAAGCAGAAAGGTTGCGCCTTAGGGACGAGAATTCCTCTCCACTTTACTTGTGTCGCGCTGAAATCCTTTCAGCTTTGCCACATAATGACTAGAAACTAAACCTAAACTCTGAATTTTGTTTATACACAGATCCCTACTCAATATTTTATTGCTATCTGCTTTTAATGTAAATTAGTTTTGCGTATTTCTCCTTTATTACCTATTGGCATAGACTTTCAAGAGTACCGTGGTACTGCTACAGATCCATACTCTCTCGTATCGTAGTGTATATTTAGATTGCGTCAGTGCGAGTGGTCCCTCATTTATATAAGGGGCCTGTTTTTAAAGAAAATGTGGGAGGATCTCAGTTATCTTTAGAGATACGAAGTCGGTTAAATGGGGCAAATTAAGAACCTCAATATAATTATTGGAATGTTGCAACTGGCCTTAATAAGTTCCTTATTTTAAGTCAAGGGAGAGAACATTATTTTATATACGCTATGCACAAATTAAAGAGTCACCCCCTCCAAAGTTACGCCCGCATTTTATTGGGGATAACTTTTGAAATTCTCAAGGGATTTCGGTTTTGTTTCGTATGTCAGCAGTCAGCAGCCTTATCCTTTATTTTTCTGCTCTATTAGATCTAAACTCACAAAACTGTCAACAAATTTTCTACAGGGTGATATGTGAAGGCATGCAGAATAACTCCGCGGTTTTCCAAATAAATTTTTCTTGTATTTTTTAATGACAAAATTTCGAAGCTTGATGTCTCACCTCAATCTCTTTAGAGTTTCAATGGTTATCTTTAAAATAAGGGACACACCTGTATAACAGATTGTATTATTAACAATTAACATTAACGACTAAAGAGCTATTTTTTTACAGAAATGTGAAAGCTGCTAGTTTAGTTGAAGTTGAAAGTGTAAAAAAGGACCCTACCAGTATTTTAAGTAAACAGCAGAGGGACTTTCTTGCCAGAAGGCCTAATTATGAAGAATATATGGAAACTGTTAATGATTTCATGAATCACTATTATATATTACAGGAGAAAATAAAACAAAAAGATCAAAACATTTCTACATTGAAAGCCAAACTTGAAGAACAGAAGAAATCTATAATAGAAATATGTAAAAAACAACTTAAAGAAATATAAAATCGTGTTTACATTTATTTACTGAATCAATCGAAATACAAAAAAATTAGTGATATAATGTGCTTAGGTTCGAAATAAAAAATAATATTTAATAACTATCATCTAAAAAAAGTGTACCTTATAAATATAAATCAACAGCAATTCTCTAGACTGTATTTTTTTTGGGCGAAGTGAAAGTTTATAACACTTTATTAAGCTATGTTCGATTCTCATTTGGCTTGTACACTTTCACAACTTTTTATGTTTACGTTTATAATGAAGACTCAAATACTGATTAACTCTTGTTTCAAAAGAGCATTCCTGACATTTGTACACCTGGTCCTCTTCTTTTGCATGTTTACATTTATAATGTTGGGGCAAAACATGTTTATATCTGGTTTCATATGAGCATTCCTCACATTTGTACACTTCTGTATCTTTGGAATGTTTAAATTTATAATGTTGAGTCAAATGATCTTTCCTCCTTGTTTCATAGGAGCACATGTCACATTTATACACATCAGCCTCTGTTGCATGTTTGTATTTATAATGTTGGGTTAAATTGCGTTTATTTCTTGTTTCAAAAGAACATTCCCCACATTTATACATTTCAGAATCTTTGGAATGTTTATTTTTAGAATGGCTGCTTATATTACCTTCCCATTTTGATTCATATGAACATTCCTGACATTTGAACATTTTCGCATCTTTTGAATGTTTAAGTATATAATGCCTGGTCAAATGATGTTTATATCTCGTTTGATATGAACATTCCTGGCATTTGTACACTTCTGCATCTTTAGCATGTTTAACTTTATAATGTCTGTGAATAATGTATTTATATCTGGTTTCGTAAGAACATTCCTTACATTTATAAATGTTGGCTTCTTTTGCATGTTTACATTTATAATGTTCAATCAAGGCACCTTTATATTTTGTTTGATAAGAGCAGTACCCACATTTGTAAACACTTGCACCTTCTGCATGTTTAATTTTATGTTGAGTCAATAAATTGCCTTTGTATCTTGTTTCATAAGCACATTCCTCACATTTGTACATTTTCGTATCTTTTGCATGTATGAAATTATAATGCTGGGTCCGGTTACTTTTTTTTCTCGTTTGGTAAGAACATTCTCCACATTTATATACTTCAGCTCGCCTTGAATGTTTGTGTCCATAATGTGAGATAAAACTATCTCTTTTGTTTGTTTTATAAGAACATTGTGCACAGTGATAATAATACTCTGCCTCTCCTTCTCTTTTACTTTCAGATGATTGTAAATCATTTTCTTGAGCAGATAAGTCACATTGATCAAGTTTTCTATCATTGAACATTCCGACATCCTTAGGCCTCATCAGTTCCCAGCCTGGTTTATGGTCTTTGATTTCAATTTCTTCTTTCAGGGGCACAAATTTCGCTTGCACTTGATAAAGGTCATCTTGTGAGTCGTCGTCGGGTTCTTGTTTCATTGGGCAAGGTGAAGAAGTATTCTCGGAATTATTTAACTCAACCCCCTGGTCATTGTCATTTTCGCACTTCAACTTTGAGGAGGGAAGTAGGGAAGAGTCATCAAACTTATCATCATCCAAAGGTTCGGCTTTGATAATCGTTTCTAGATGTTGAATGCTACGCTTATTGTTGGTTTCATCTAAACTAGAATTCATGGTGTTTTAAATTGTTAATCTTTCAATTTTATTTCAAATTTTTCTTTTGGTTCGGATCGGTAAGTGCGAGTGCGAAACTGAAACTTGCCAATCTTCAATCTTGCCATTATTGATTGAAGTTTTCTAATAAGTTAGGTTTAGTTGTTTGTCCAATCCAACGTCACTGTCTGTCACTTGTCACTTCAATGTTTGTATTTTGCCATCTTGGAGCCAGGGTTATGATACTAAGCGGTCTTATTTTCGTCAAATCGGCGCAATGACGTCAGTGGATCTCATAAAGCGCGCGAAATTTGAATTTGTATTGACTTGTATGTGGATGAATTTAGCTTTTGAAGGTTTTCTTCAAGTGTTTATTAAATTATTATAATACTTGCACATTATTTCGGCTCTGATGTTGCTATTTATATGCTAGACGGACCTTATTTTCGTCAAGTCGACGCAATGACGAAACTGGAACTCATAAGCGCGCGAAACACTGGGTTGCATAGGAAAGGTCACAACAGTGAATATTATTAGGGATCAAAAAGCTAATAGTTTCATTAGTTTCCTAGGAAACTGCATAGTATCCTGGGAAACTTGATAGTTTCCAAGGGAACTGTATATTTGAAAGGATATCATTTATTTTCTAAGTATTTTTTATAATATTGTTGAAATATTCTTTATTTACATGTATACCGTATGGTACCTTTTCTATGCAATTGCAGCGTGCCTTGCACGCTACGTTTTCTTTTTCAAAATTTTAATTCTCGATTTGGAATATTTTTATAAAGTTCAGAAGAGTTATGATTGACTGTACATTTTTGCTGGTGTAAGAGGCTGTATTAGGCAAAGATCGCGAACGAACATCTGGCGGTCGTTAAGAAATTCTTGCTTTTGTTATTTAAGTAAGACGTAGAAAACATGTCTGGTCGATTTTCTGTCCCGGTTTTGGGTTTTCAGAGTTTGAAAAGTATATCATCTTATGCGAATTAATTTTCCGCGTCTAACGAGACCACTCTCATCTTGCTACTCTAGATTTCCGATTAGTTATCCAGATAAAACCTAAAATATTATTTCTTTGGGTGTGGGTTAAAAAACAGGAAAAGATAGTTGAGGAGACCCATAAAGAGACATATAAAAAACTTGCGTTTTGTTCTGAGACACGACAGGCCTCGAGTATATGCGGATTCACGATTGTGAAGTTTAAGTTTGAATAAAGGGAGAACGGGAGAGGTTGGTCGTACTGCCGAAAGTGTATCAAAGTATACGAGAGTCGATCCGACACCGTCGCGTGCGAGTTTTAAGTGTTGCATACCGTCAATGATAAGTTTTGGGTCTGAAAGTAGGTCACCAACTTCGGTTAGACAGTAGTCAGGGCGCATGGGTAGCGTCATCTCGGAAAAATTATAAGTAAGGGTAGAGGACGCGTTAGGTTCATTTTTCGGTCTTAATTTGGCAGATCATGTAGTTGGTCTAAAATTCGTGAATTAATATTAGTCCCTTGTGTAAGCACACATAGATATTATTATGGTGAAGTTGTTTCTGTGAAAGATGCAGTCTTACGTGAGTAATCTTTTGAATTTAATTTTGGTCATTATAACTAATGTTCGTTTTCCTGTCTTTACAGACAAGGGACGAAGTTTTGGACTTTCTTACTACTAGACGTAGTTTTGGAATTACGTACTACTAGACTTAAGTTTTGGACTTAGTTTTGGATGTAGTTTTGGATTTACTTACTTATTATTGGATTTAGTTTTGGAAGTAGTTTTGAACTTTAGTTTCGACTTACTTTTGAGTTTCAAGTTCTAGAGTGTTAGGTCCCGACTTCCAGTTTCAATTTTTAACTACTAATTTCCGATTTCTAGTTTTTGATCCCGAACTTTGAATTTCTAAGTTTTAACTTTTGATTCCTGAATGTTAATTTTGAACTTCTAGTTCTGAGTTTTGAGTTCCAACTTTCAAACTTCTGATTTACACAAAAGTTTACATAATGATTCGATCATGTGGAGGCTTATGTAGGTACCTACCTAGGTAGGTATACTAACCTGTGCCTGTGAAGGGTGATATTTGAAGAAGCTTGGAGAAATAAAGAAGAGTGGTGGAGTTTAGTTTGGAGGCATGATAGGTTTCATCAGGCAGAGGTCCTAGTACTTTGATATATGGTCGTCACAAGGTAGCAGGGGGAGCAGTCCAGCTTATCCGGCACCTGGAGCACCAACCAAGGGGTGCTAACACCAGTGCAAAGGCAGTTCCAGCAACCATGCCGGCCTATTCTTTGATCATCGCGCTTAGGTTAGAGGAACCTTAGTTCGTCAGTTTTTGAGATGGAGTTTTGAATAATAAGGTATGTCTTTATGAGTGAATAAACTTTTGCTATTTTCCGACAATCCAGAAAATTAAATAAATTCAAGTACAGTGTTTAATTGATTTCATCACCTATGACTTTCTAAGTGAATCTGATTTTTGATAATATGTTATGAACTTTTATTGTGGTCAACCAGTGACTAATGTAATGGTTATGTGTAAAAATAATTTATTAAATTTATCGTGTGTGTTTAGGATTTTGAGTTAGAGATGATCATCTTGTAAATTAAATTTTGAATTTCAGATTTTGTAGGTAGATACCTGTTTTTATATTGAAACTTTTGCTTAAGATAAATTTAAATTTTTGATAAATAACTTCTGATCTAACTCTGAGTTCTATTCAGAACCATACCTATGTGTTATAGTTTAGAAATTGTTTAATAGAATATGAGCTTTAGAAATTTTTATCTGAACTATTGAAATGATATAGGTACCTATCTTGAATTTTTAATCATGTAAGTTTGATATCATTGGTAATAAGGTAATATTTATGTTTGAATATTTGAGTCAGGATTACTGATTTTAATTATTAAATTGATTGTTTATATGTAAGATCTATTGGTGATTGCCAGTCTATTGTACTGATGATGAAATTGATTTTAATAAATCTTTGTATTAAAATTCAACAATTTTAGAGTTTTGAGAATCAACCCTCCTCATGTTCTTTTAAAACATCTATTCAATAAGTAGAGCAACATCAAGAATAGGGTGATTATTCTGGTATATTTTGGTGGGGTTTATCAATTTTTTTTGTTATTGTTTGTAAAATTGTTAGGAGTTACTACGGGTCCAGTCTGGTTCGGTGAATGCTGGATTTTCCAGAGGAAGGCCACATTTATCTGTCCCGGGCTGGATAATCACAACGAACATTTTGATTAAGTTTGGTTTTGATTTGATACTTTGGAAATTTAGACGATCACTTTTCAAAATTTAAAGTTTATTTTTGTTTCGACATTTAGAATATTTGGGTGGGGCATTCCAAATTTGATATGTTCCACTCGACAGGCCAATGTGGCTAATGTTACAAATTTGCCTAGTCACATTGAGATCTGTCAATAGCCACCTCCTTCCTTTCGGGGTTAAGGTAAGTGAATTATTTTTCATTGTTCAATTTTTTTTGAGTGGGAGTAAGCGAGGGGGAGGAAGGCTCCAAGTGGTGCCGTGACCAGGATAAATCAATCTCCTTATTCTTTTTTCGAAAACTTTCTCAAACTTTGAGAAGAATTAATGAACATGAGGTGTTGGTGTTTTCATGATTTTTGAGAAAAACTTTTTCAAAATTTAGACAAGTAAAGACAAATACCTTTCTTAGTTGTGTAAAGTTTACAGATGGAATAAAACCAAAAGGTAAGGTTTGAAATTTTCAACGAAGGACTTCGAGGGAATTCAGACCTGTGGTATTTGAGTCCGTGTTGTTTTCTTTTTGACGTTTCAGCTTTTTAGGTTCCAGCCCAGACGGTGTGGTAAACCTGAAGATGTGGTTTTCGAGTTCGATAATTTTTTAATTTTTCAGCTTAGGTGGAGTTACAGATAGAATCAGCAACAATCTGATTTTTGAGATTTTGGTTTTGGATAATTCTGTTAGGTCAGGTCAAGTCAACTAAGAAAAGGAACGACAATTTCGTTTTCTTTGTTTCAGGTAAAGTTGGTTGAAAAGTCTTGTTTGAGAGTTTTGAGGCAGAAATTTTTTTTGAGATAAATAGTGAAAATGGATTTTATTGAGGAAAATACTACAGTCGGTTTTGAGGTCGTTGATCTCAAGGTAGATGAGATTAAGTATGAAATTTTATTAAGAGGAGAAGTTCCACATTGGAATGGAAATTATAGGCGGACCCAATTAAGTCAACTTTTGAGAATAAATGGAGGAGTCACTGTGACTATCTCTCCTTTCGATTTTAATGAGGATTTGAGTCAAGTTTTGGATTCTATTTTGGATATGACTGAAGTACTACACGATGAGGTAATTATTTCCCCTCAGTCTAATGTAGCTAGGAGATTTTCGTCGAGGTTAGCTCATTTGTTGGGAAGGATAGATAGGATGAAGGTCACGTCTGATGTTCAGACTGCTGGTCGAGATCAGGTTAGAGCAGATGCTCTACGATTGCGAGACGATTTTAAGAAAAAAAAACCTTCTTGCGCATCAATCGCAGAAATAGTGTATTTTTATGCGATTCAATTATGAATATTTTCACCGCTTTTTAAATTATTGGCTTTCTGAAATTTTCCATAGTCATGTCATGTTAGCGTAGTGCTTTAATGTGAAAAATTTTCTGTGATAATTTCATTTCATTTCGTTTCAACACGTGCCTTAGAATGGATTTTTAAATTTAAAATCAAAAAAATTGGCAAAATTTTACAATTTTGTCCCTTTTCCTATGCCCGCCACTGGTTAACTTTACTTGAAAAATACTATTTTTTACACTACCTTTAATAAATTCGGAAAAAACTGAAAGGAGAGTTTTGAAAACCGAAAGTTTGAAATTTTAGAGGAATAAACATCATTTAAAAATATTCGAATATATCTCCGCCATTTTTATATTTGCTTCTTGAAATTTTTGAAGGTTAAATGCTATTAGTATAGTTGTCTACTATCAAAATTTCCGTTCTATTCCTTCAAAAATAAGCTCATGAATGTTTATAGAAATGTAGACATTTTTACCCTTTTCCTACCCACGCCTCTGGCTTATTAATAGAAATGATGCAAATTGTATTGCATTAGCTCAAATTTCAAATAAGTTTATTCCAATCTTGTTAATTTTGTTTAAAAGTTTTTGATCTTGCCTATTTAGGGGTTCAAAATCTAGCCATTTTCCAAAAATTGAAAAGGCCGCCATTTTGGAATGTCTTTACCTATTTTACTCAAATACAGTACCAGACGACTACTTGAGGGTATCTTACTACCAAAAAAATTTCAGCGCTCTAGATTGAAAACTTCGACCAGAAACCGTGCCTCACGGACGGTTTTTTTTCTGAAATTCGGAGGGACATCCTGTAGAAGTAACACAACTCTAGGAAAACGTTTTTTACGAAAATCAAACGTCAGCCCTAAGGTTTATAAGAGTAAAAAATTTCGTTCATTAATCTTGAAAGATGAAGCTACAGGAGCGTTTTTAAAAATTTAGAGAAATTAATTTAAAAAAACATCATGTAAAAAAAAATCGAATATCTCCGCCATTTTTCTTATTTACTTTTTGAAATTCTCAAGGGTTGAAGTCTATTAGTATAGTTGTCTACTGTAAAAATTTCAGTTTAATTACTTCAAAAATGTGCTCATAAATTGTTGGAGAAATTTAGCCATTTTTACCCTTTTCCTACCCACGCCACTGGCTTATTAATAGAAAAAATGCAAATTTTGTTGCATGAAATTACATTTCAAGTCATTTACTTCCAATATTGTGAATTTGATATAAAACTCTTTTTCTATCTAGCTTATACAGGGGTTCAAAAAATAGTCCTTTTTCCAAAAATTAAAATGGCCGCCATTTTGAAACGGCTCGATCGATTTTGCTCAAGTACAATACCAGACCAGTTTTTATAGATATCTTACTCCCACAAAAATTTCAGCCTCCTAGATTCAAAACTGCGACCTGAAATGAGATGACAAAAACCGGGTTCATGGAATTTTGAAGGGACACCCTGTAGAAGTGATGGGACTTTTTGAAAGTTTTTCAACGAAAATCCAACGTCATTCCAAAGCTTTACAAGGACCCAAAATTTCGTTCACTAATCTTGAAAGATAAAGCCACAGGAGCGTTTTTAAAATCAAAATTTCGCGATTTTGGAGAAATATATATATATATATATATATAAATATATATATATATAAATATATATATATATATCGTGGGCAGGTGAATTTTGGAAAACCACTTTTTCGTGATCTGGGGGTCATGATCGGTGGACATTTGATGAGTTTGGGTGATTTTCGAAAAGTGATGTCGTCCTCAATAGTGTATTTTTTTGTTAAAAAAATACACTAAAATGTCGGTGAGGTAGTCAGTTCGAGAATAGAAATCCCACAAAGATCGCAGGCCTCTCTTTTAGATCAAGCATTTGATAGGTTATCATGTCATAATGCTTCAACTACTCATGAAGGTAATCTCCACACGGTTTCGAGAGTCCCTTCGAATCTTCCAGAAGATCTATCGTTAAGAAGGTTAGGCTTAAGAAGCCATAACACCAATCCGTTTTTAGATTATGACCAGGTACCCTTTGATTATGATAATCAGGCACATTCGAGCAGTTTTGTACCCCCAGTGAGAAATTCATCACCCACTTTCTCACAGTTTAGTCTCAATTCTCAAGTTCCATCCATCCAGTTAGTAGCGCCTATAGATAAGGTCATCCCGGTGTATAAATGGGGATTATGTTTTACTGGTAAAGAAAAGGGAATTGAAGTGATAAAATTTTTAGAAAGAGTTCGTGAACTTAGTCAAGCTAGGGGAGTCCCCCTAGATACAGTTTTTAATAGTGCAGTCGATTTATTTAAGGAACCAGCTCTCTCATGGTTCCGAAGCATTAAATATCAGTTGAGGTCTTGGCGAGACTTGGAGGCAAGAATTGGTAATACTTTCATCCCTCCAAATTACGATGAAGAACTCCTAGAGGAGATTCGCTCCTTTAGGCAAAGGAATAATGAAAATGTCGTTACGTTTATTGCGAATTTAAGGATGAAGTTTTCACACCTTCTAAATCCAATTTCTATTCCGGAACAGTTGAAGATAGTTAGGAGAAACCTCCTACCCGATTTGAATTCGAAGTTATGTTTGATTGATCTGGTTTCTTATGAGCAGTTAGAATGTCTATGCAGGCAGATCGCGAAGAATTCGGTGATAATGAGTGGAGTAGAGGGTAAAACCCGTGTAGGTCGACCCCAGGCAGCCCCTGTGGGAACGACGGTTAGGGAAGCGAAGGAAATCCCAAAGGTTAAAGTAGAGACCCCTCGTCCACCTCTTCTTCCCCGAAGATTTGCGAATGCCCCAAATCAGTCGATGAATAAGTCAGACCGACCCCCAGTCAGCTCTTTTTCCTGTTGGAATTGTGACCAGGCGGGTCATTCATTTAATTTTTGTCCACATCCACTTGAGAAATTTTGTTTTTCGTGCGGTTTGAAAGGAGCAATAGCGCCTTCTTGTCCCCGATGTCATCATTCAGGGAAAGATATTCAGGAAGCAGTTGAGTCCAAGGACGCTAAGAAGGTGGTGGATTGTCCAGAAACTCGGGAGTCGAATTTAGGTAAAGAAAGTTCTAAGGCAGATTCAAAAAACGAGTCAGCGAGAGAAGATTTTGGCGCGACTTCCCTCGAGTTTCGAAGACGCCAACCAGGTCCAGAATCAGGTGCGATTCCGAAGAGACGTTAGAATCGAGACAGGTGAACTCGAACCTTTCTAAGCAGATTAGTCCAGTTTTTGAGAGTAAAGATGCAGATAATAGGCCGTATATCTCTATTGAATTAGAGGGTTTTGAGATTCTAGCTCTAGTTGACACTGGGGCAAATATTTCCATCTTAGGTGCAGGAACTGAGTCGATTTGGGAACTGTTGGAATCCAATCGAGTAGTTAAAGATAAATTACCGCGAGTGACTGTAGCAAATGGACAGCCACAAACAGTTCTAGGTACTGTAGTTTTGCCTATTTGTTTTGAGGATAGGTTGATTGAGTTAGAATTTACAATTATCCCTACTATATCCCACGCTGTTATTTTAGGTTCTGATTTTTGCAAGCAGGTTGAGTTGGCTATCGATTTTAAGAATCAAGTTTTTGACATTAATGAGATTACAGGAGAGACTCCAAATTTAGGTACTTATCTTGAGGAGTTGTCAGAGAAACAACAGTTGGTTTTAGATAAAGTAATAAAGCAGTACGAATTACTTGCTTCGAAAGCTCCCGGTCGTACAAGTGAAATTACCCATTTCATAGATACAGGTTCAGCTAGACCCGTGAAGCAGAGGCAGTATCCTCTGTCTCCTGCTATCACTAAATTTTTACATCAAGAAGTAGATTCAATGTTAAGAGATGGAGTTATAGAGGAAAGTAATTCAGCTTGGTCAAGTCCTGTTTTGATGGTTCCAAAAAGTGACGGTACCTACCGTATGTGTTTTGATGGTCGTAAGATCAATGAGTTGACTGTTAAGGATTCCTACCCACTACCGTTGGTAGATAGTATTTTGAGTAAAGTAGCTGGATCTACTTATCTATCTTCGATTGATTTAACAAAGGCGTTTTGGAATATTCCCTTGGAGGAAACCTCCAAGCCCAAAACGGCGTTTCAAGTTCATGGTCGAGGTCTTTTTCAGTTTAAGGTTATGCCTTTTGGGTTGTGTAATGCGGCGCAGACGCAACAACGGTTAATGGACCACCTATTTAGGGGTACCAAGTTTGAAGATCGAGTTTTTACCTATTTGGATGACATTATTTGTGTGTCCAATTCGTTCGAGGAACACATTGCTCTTCTTGCTGAAGTGTTGGAGATTCTCACTAAAGCCGGGTTGAAAATCAACCTGGATAAGTGTAAGTTCTGTAGAGATTCGTTATCGTTTTTGGGTTATGTGGTAGATAGGAAAGGTCTAAGGACCGATCCAGGAAAAGTTCAGGCTATTGTCGATATGCCATCACCTAAAACTACCACCGAAGTTAGAAGAGTTATTGGAATCCTCCAATGGTATCGAAAGTTCATCCCTAATTTTTCCACCGTGTCTGAGCCGATTACATCGCTTATTAAGGGTCGTAAGAAGCACACTCCAGTTATTTGGACGGAGGAAGCCGAAGAGGCTTTCCAAAGTCTTAAGGAATTGTTGGTTTCAGCTCCCATTTTAGTCAAACCGGATCCCAATCTACCTTTCTTCATTCAGACGGATGCAAGTGACGTAGGGGTGGGGGCAATTTTATATCAAGTTAAGGATGATTTTGAGCACCCTATAGCTTATGCTTCTAGAAAGCTTCTCAAGACTGAGAAGAAAAATTACACGGTTACAGAGAAGGAGTGTCTTGGAGTTATTTTTGGTATTGAAAAATTTAGGTGTTATGTCGAGGGCACAGAATTTACAGTTGTTACTGACCATGCCAGCCTACAATGGCTGTATAAAATTAAAGATCCAGTCGGCAGAATTGCTAGATGGACAGTCAGGTTGAGTGGATTTAAGTTCAAGGTTGTTCATCGTCCCGGTAAGAATTTGGTAATGGCTGATTTTCTGTCCAGACATATTTCGTTGATTAATGTTAAATCTTTTACGCCAGACACCTGGTATGTTGAGATGATTAATAAAGTCCGCTGTAACCCAGCGAAGTTTCCAGATTTTGACGTTAAGGATAATATTTTGTATAAACATATTAGGCCAAAACACGACATCCAGTCTAATTTTTCAGACTGGAAAATAGTAGTTCCAACTGAGGATAGGAAAGAGGTTTTTGTTGAGTGTCATGACCATCCAACTTCAGCTCATTTAGGTATATCAAAGACGTTGGCAAGAATTTTGGAAAATTATTATTGGCCAGGAGTAAAGGAGTCAGTGAGACGTTATGTTAGATCATGCGAGACTTGTGGTGCCCACAAATCCACAAATCAATCTCCAGCTGGTTTAGGAGGAAATCAACGTAAAGTCGATTTTCCGTTTCAGTCTATTTCGTTAGATTTTATGGGACCTTTCCCAAGATCTAAATCAGGAAATACCCAATTGTTAGTTATTACTGATTCTTTCACCCGATTTGTTATAGTAAAACCCCTTCCTAAGGCTACTTCAGCCAAGGTCGTGAAAATTTTGGAGAGAGAAATCTTTTTGGTTTATGGAACTCCAGAGGTCGTGTGTTGTGATAATGGTAGTCAGTTCAGGTCTAGAGAATTCAAGGAATTAATGAAGAAGTACCAGATTCCTAAGATCTGGTATAATCCCAGTTATCACCCCCAGGTTAATCCAACCGAAAGGGTGAATAAGGTTTTGGGTAGTGCTATAGCGTCATATATTAAAGATGACGATCACCGAACGTGGGACGAACATATTTTCGAAATTGCTCAGGCAATTAATACCTCGGTACATGAGTCCACAGGGTACTCACCCTCTTTTTTGGTTTTTGGACGATATACACCCGTGAATGGTAGTTTTTATAAGGATGTTGATTATAGTTCTTTTGACCCCGTCGATTTTTCCAATCGACTTAAATGGCAGTCCGAAGTGAGCAAAGTTCCTAAACTTTATCCCCAAATTCAGGAGAAAATTAGAAAATCTTTTGAGAAAAATGTTAAGAGGTATAACCTTCGTAGGCGAGAGGTTAATTATCAGGAAGGTGATAAAGTGTGGAAGAAAAACTTCGTTCTTTCCAAAGCGGTCGATAAGTTTTCTAAGAAATTAGCTCCGAAATATGTCCCGGCTATGATAAAGAAAATTAAAGGTACTGGTAAGGTTGTTGTTCTTTCAGATCTGTCAGGAAAAATCCTGGGAGATTTTCACGTAAGTGATATTAAACCATTTGTTGAGATTCAGAATAGCCAGTGTTAGTGTAGAGCGCGCTTTAGGGGTGACCTAGTTGTGTTGTATTCAAGTTGGCGCCCCTAGTGTAAAGCTCCGTTCACACGCAAAGGCAGTATACATCCTATTTGTTTGTAGTTTGAGAGTTTAGAAAGAATTCGTTTAGTGTGTCAATAGTAAGTTTTTCAGTAAGTTTAGTTACGGTTTTGGAGAAAAAGTAAAGGTTGTTTACAGTCAGGAGTTTTCGTAGAGGTTGAGTCGAGTTTAGAGAAAATCCTTTTATAGGTACTTAGGTTAAAATAATTTGAGACTGGTGATGTTAGCGTACAAATTAAATAAATTTAGCTAACCTACCAGTAAATGTTGTTGAGGTAGAGGTTGAGTTACATTTTAGTCATGGCCAGACTAATTTGTAAAATATTTTTAAACGGTCGCGTTAGAGCCCCATGCAAATAAGTGAGCTACGTGACTAGGCGTTAGGTTGAGTTGATTTAGGTGAGTTCTTAATTGATAATTTCGAGTTTTGTTAGAGTTGATAATTTGCATAATCTAAATATAAATCTGAGCTGTTATCATCCTAACAGTAACTTTCAGGAACGATCCGTTGAGTAGAGTTGAGAATTGAGGTAGTTATAATATTTTTAGGTTGAGATTTTGAAGAAAAAGCTCCTGACGATGAAAATCTTTTCCATTCCTTTGATTAAGGTTAAGTCGAGTCAATATTTTTAGCTAGAGTTTGAGATTCAATAAGTACAGTTAGTTGAGATTTAAGAATTCTTTCAGTTGACACATTATCTCGAATATCTTTAATGGTGTTTAATTTTGGCGGAACAATATTAACCGGGTGGTTAATGAGTTATGATTGGAAATTAACTATACAGATTTTGACAAGAAACTTTGAAGTTTTAGAAGTCTCTTCATTTGTAAGAACTTTTCAAGTTTGCTCGTTTCAGAACATTTGAGTAGTGTGACAGTTAAGAGTAAAGATCTTTCTCTTTGAAAATTTTTATTTCCTTGAAATTGAGATAGAGTTCGTTGGTAGGTAAAACCACATATAGGTCCAACGTTTGAGATTTGATTTTCTTTTTGAAAATTTTATTCTTTAATAATTGAGATAGAGCTCGTTGGTAAGTAAAACCACATATAGGTCCAACGGTTGAGATTTGATTTTCTTTTTGAAAATTTTATTCTTTGAGATAGGGTTCATTGGTAAGTAAAACCACTTCATAGGTCCAATGATTGAGATTTGGTTTCTCGTTTGAAAAATTTTCTTTAGACAATGACAACATCTATGGGGTTATTTTTGGTACTTTCCACCCTGGTATTACCTAAAGAGAAAGTATCCAGCCATTTTGAAAATAGGTCCAGTGGCTGATTTCTTGTATATATTTCTATGCGCTTTTTTCTTTTTTCTTTTTCACTGTTTTCAGTATACATCTAAGTTCGCTTTTGATCTTTTATCTCTTCTTTAGGGTCCTTTTGTTTGCCCTTTTCCGCCCTGCCCCGTCTAAAGTGAAAACGACAATCGGGTCCTTTTTCGTCCTTTTCCGCCCTGCACCGTCTAAAGTGAAAACTGACAGTCCTTTTTAGGACAATATAGTATGTTTACCCTTTGATGACAATTTTGAATTGGAAAATTATTTCCAAGTTCTTTTAAGTAAAGTAGGGACTTTACTCCCTATATTTTGACGTCGAATTCCACCTTAGTCAACATATCAGTATGATTCTGAAGGTCTAACACATTTGTGTAAGTTTTAGAGTAATAATTTGGATTTGAGATAGTTTTGAGTCTTTGAGTTTAGGTGTCTGGGTAAGTCTCGACGGGTTCTTGAGTAAGAATGGCCGCACAGTTCCAGTACCACTTTGAGTCATTCAGTAGAGAAATTTAGTGACGTAGGTCTCAGTAGAGGAAAATCTTGGAAAATTAAATCTGTCTTACTACTGATACTTAGCGTTTGCGTTAAAGAATTTTGAGAAATAAAATCCGAGTTGGAGTTTCAGAATTTCATCTATTCTTGTGTTTTTGGTAACCACTTGACTGAATCTTGTTGGATAATTTGGACGTTTTTGGAAAACAATTTTGACATTTTTGAGTGTAGATAATTTAGATATCCCGATTTTGACATTTTTTGAGTATGAATATCTTCAATATTTCGGTTTTGATATTTTGAGGTATGAATAATTTTGATTTGGAAGTGTCCAGATCGAAATACTTTGAGCATGAACAATTTTGACATTTGACCCGATTTAGACGTCTTGGAGTTTGAGGTATAAGTAGAACTCTTAGATTTAAAATTTCTTTAGGCTTTTCTATGTAGAAATTTAGTTTTGGCTCTTTTAGATTTCTCTATGATTTCCTTTGTTAGGAATCATATTTCGCTCCAAAGTCGTTAGGACGTTATTCTTAACTAACTAACGATCGAGGAAACCTTTAGCTTTTGACTTTAAATCTCTAGTCGCAGGGAAACGCACTAGAGGGGTGTATTTTGGCATTTCCGGCCTCATAAGCGGAGAATTGCCCTGTCGTCTAGTCAGCTGCTTAGCCCCCAGCTGATGAAGTAGGTGGTATTGTCTGGCGACATACCGACCATAGGGGCCGAATCTTTATGGCTTCGTCATCCTGGCAGTATTGCCAACTCACGAGTTTCGGTCGCTGAATTTCCTTGAGGTGTTCATGCAGACCCTACTCCTTGATTTTTGTGTGTAGGACGAAGTCGGTAATCGATTGACGACAGCCGGAGTTTCTCTAATGGAGAACTCTGTTTCACATAGTTTTAGTTTTCTTTTATGGATAAGTATGGTGGTGGAGGTTATTGGTTCTGGTATAGTCTGTTCAACCAGAGGTTAGGGAAAATATTTAGCTTTCTTTTGAAAAATCTTTAGTTACAAGGTAGTGTACTAGAGGGGTGCATTATGTCATTTCCAGCCTTATAAATGGAAAGGGCCTGCCGTTTAGTCAGTTGTGGAGCCCCCGACTGATGAAGTAGGAGGTATAGTCATGCGACATGCCAACCACAGGGGCCAATTGTTTGAGCTTCGCTACATAGGCAAATATTGCCACCATAAGAGTTTTGTCTTTTTTGAGTCCCTTTGTGTTCTCATAAGACTCAACTTATTTTATTGAATTATGTGTAGAGCGGAGTTAGTTTCCGAATAACGGCAGTCAGGTTTTCCTTTTGGGAGCCTGTTTAACCTAGTTTTAGTAACCAGAGTCCTACTGGCGGTTTCCGAGGTCAGGGCTCGCCCATATTGCTTTATGTTTGAAACATGGAGTGTTTAAAACTTGTTCTTTCTGTCTTTTCTTTCGGTTTGTTGGGATTTGTTAATTGTTGACTCGAGAGGAGCTCTCTCGGAAAAGTTTCTTGTGGAGACTTTTCCTTCCTTTTTACAAGGGGGGGTGTGCAGCGTGCCTTGCACGCTACGTTTTCTTTTTCAAAATTTTAATTCTCGATTTGGAATATTTTTATAAAGTTCAGAAGAGTTATGATTGACTGTACATTTTTGCTGGTGTAAGAGGCTGTATTAGGCAAAGATCGCGAACGAACATCTGGCGGTCGTTAAGAAATTCTTGCTTTTGTTATTTAAGTAAGACGTAGAAAACATGTCTGGTCGATTTTCTGTCCCGGTTTTGGGTTTTCAGAGTTTGAAAAGTATATCATCTTATGCGAATTAATTTTCCGCGTCTAACGAGACCACTCTCATCTTGCTACTCTAGATTTCCGATTAGTTATCCAGATAAAACCTAAAATATTATTTCTTTGGGTGTGGGTTAAAAAACAGGAAAAGATAGTTGAGGAGACCCATAAAGAGACATATAAAAAACTTGCGTTTTGTTCTGAGACACGACAGGCCTCGAGTATATGCGGATTCACGATTGTGAAGTTTAAGTTTGAATAAAGGGAGAACGGGAGAGGTTGGTCGTACTGCCGAAAGTGTATCAAAGTATACGAGAGTCGATCCGACACCGTCGCGTGCGAGTTTTAAGTGTTGCATACCGTCAATGATAAGGTTTGGGTCTGAAAGTAGGTCACCAACTTCGGTTAGACAGTAGTCAGGGCGCATGGGTAGCGTCATCTCGGAAAAATTATAAGTAAGGGTAGAGGACGCGTTAGGTTCATTTTTCGGTCTTAATTTGGCAGATCATGTAGTTGGTCTAAAATTCGTGAATTAATATTAGTCCCTTGTGTAAGCACACATAGATATTATTATGGTGAAGTTGTTTCTGTGAAAGATGCAGTCTTACGTGAGTAATCTTTTGAATTTAATTTTGGTCATTATAACTAATGTTCGTTTTCCTGTCTTTACAGACAAGGGACGAAGTTTTGGACTTTCTTACTACTAGACGTAGTTTTGGAATTACGTACTACTAGACTTAAGTTTTGGACTTAGTTTTGGATGTAGTTTTGGATTTACTTACTTATTATTGGATTTAGTTTTGGAAGTAGTTTTGAACTTTAGTTTCGACTTACTTTTGAGTTTCAAGTTCTAGAGTGTTAGGTCCCGACTTCCAGTTTCAATTTTTAACTACTAATTTCCGATTTCTAGTTTTTGATCCCGAACTTTGAATTTCTAAGTTTTAACTTTTGATTCCTGAATGTTAATTTTGAACTTCTAGTTCTGAGTTTTGAGTTCCAACTTTCAAACTTCTGATTTACACAAAAGTTTACATAATGATTCGATCATGTGGAGGCTTATGTAGGTACCTACCTAGGTAGGTATACTAACCTGTGCCTGTGAAGGGTGATATTTGAAGAAGCTTGGAGAAATAAAGAAGAGTGGTGGAGTTTAGTTTGGAGGCATGATAGGTTTCATCAGGCAGAGGTCCTAGTACTTTGATATATGGTCGTCACAAGGTAGCAGGGGGAGCAGTCCAGCTTATCCGGCACCTGGAGCACCAACCAAGGGGTGCTAACACCAGTGCAAAGGCAGTTCCAGCAACCATGCCGGCCTATTCTTTGATCATCGCGCTTAGGTTAGAGGAACCTTAGTTCGTCAGTTTTTGAGATGGAGTTTTGAATAATAAGGTATGTCTTTATGAGTGAATAAACTTTTGCTATTTTCCGACAATCCAGAAAATTAAATAAATTCAAGTACAGTGTTTAATTGATTTCATCACCTATGACTTTCTAAGTGAATCTGATTTTTGATAATATGTTATGAACTTTTATTGTGGTCAATGAGTGACTAATGTAATGGTTATGTGTAAAAATAATTTATTAAATTTATCGTGTGTGTTTAGGATTTTGAGTTAGAGATGATCATTTTGTAAATTAAATTTTGAATTTCAGATTTTGTAGGTAGATACCGATTTTTATATTGAAACTTTTGCTTAAGATAAATTTAAATTTTTGATAAATAACCTCTGATCTAACTCCGAGTTCTATTCAGAATCCTACCTATGTGTTATAGTTTAGAAATTGTTTAATAGAATATGAGCTTTAGAAATTTTTATCTGAACTATTGAAATGATATAGGTACCTATCTTGAATTTTTAATCATGTAAGTTTGATATCATTGGTAATAAGGTAATATTTATGTTTGAATATTTGAGTCAGGATTACTGATTTTAATTATTAAATTGATTGTTTATATGTAAGATCTATTGGTGATTGCCAGTCTATTGTACTGATGATGAAATTGATTTTAATAAATCTTTGTATTAAAATTCAACAATTTTAGAGTTTTGAGAATCAACCCTCCTCATGTTCTTTTAAAACATCTATTCAATAAGTAGAGCAACATCAAGAATAGGGTGATTATTCTGGTATATTTTGGTGGGGTTTATCAATTTTTTTTGTTATTGTTTGTAAAATTGTTAGGAGTTACTACGGGTCCAGTCTGGTTCGGTGAATGCTGGATTTTCCAGAGGAAGGCCACATTTATCTGTCCCGGGCTGGATAATCACAACGAACATTTTGATTAAGTTTGGTTTTGATTTGATACTTTGGAAATTTAGACGATCACTTTTCAAAATTTAAAGTTTATTTTTGTTTCGACATTTAGAATATTTGGGTGGGGCATTCCAAATTTGATATGTTCCACTCGACAGGCCAATGTGGCTAATGTTACAAATTTGCCTAGTCACATTGAGATCTGTCAATAGCCACCTCCTTCCTTTCGGGGTTAAGGTAAGTGAATTATTTTTCATTGTTCAATTTTTTTTGAGTGGGAGTAAGCGAGGGGGAGGAAGGCTCCACAATCACTGGATTAAATTAAGTAGTTTAGGTATCAGTTCAGCTTATTAAAATAATACGGAAATAATTGTTAACCAGAACAAAATAACGATAATATCGATTAACTAATTGTCGATTCCTTAAAATCGATATTTCTGAAGTAAACTGAGATTTGTTCTGGATTTTTCGTTGGATTTTGTTTCGGATTTAATCTGCCGGCATCTCTTCACTGTATATCTAACAGTTAATAAGTGGAGATCACGAACATAATACACTTGCTTTAAAATGTTTTGAACACACTCTGGCATTTGCTGTATTTATTTTGTTTTGATGAGAATACGTATGCTGCTATGCATTTGATAACACTGGATCATCATTCGCAAAACGAAAAAAAACATCATATTATCGATGTTATATTTCGATCTGTTATCGTTATTAATTGTAGACAGCACATTATTAGATTGTTCAACAGTTCTTGCGTAATGCGTTGCAAATAATAACGCATAATAAACTAATTAAAACACCATACTTCTTAAATTCAATGCTTTTCAGACAGACCGATTGGAAAAGTGAATAGAAGTATAATTCATGTTTTAAATGTGAAGAAGAAGGGCTCCAATTTTTTTAATTACCGCCAGTATGAATTATCTTCACTCCACCAAGCAGACAATAGTTTAATGGTGACTTGTGTTGAAGGTACGAAATTAAATAACAGCTTTCATCTCCAATGCAGGTAAAATTGTAGGGGTTCTAGTATTAGTATAGGTATATCAAGTAACTAGTCCTATTAAATAGTGAATTTCATTATAATGAATCTCTTTAGATAAAAAGTTGAATGAGGGTTGAATTTTAATTTCTCAGCTAATAAGATTGATAAAAATTAAAATTGATGTAACTACCTATATAGGTACTTATAAAAAGCTGTAATATTGGTATATAATGAGCGGGAATGATTAGCTTTACCTCTGTACCTCTCTTAGTGTAAAGGATATATACTTAGTAGCAGTAGCAGGTAAGTGAAAATTCTTAGTTGGTAAAATATTTATTTATAAAAAGATGACTTAGTTTTTTAACAGATAGGTATACCTATAGTTACCACTTACAGGCAGGAATAAATAATTGTGGTCGTCAAGCGTAATTCTTCTATTAATTTAAGAATGGGAATGCACATTATAAAAATTAATTATTA
Organism: Malachius bipustulatus; assembly: GCA_910589415.1. Lineage (NCBI taxonomy): Eukaryota > Metazoa > Arthropoda > Insecta > Coleoptera > Melyridae > Malachius > Malachius bipustulatus. The sequence goes on from OU342635.1 coordinate 26,134,459, forward strand.
CATAGGTATTAGCGACTATAAAAGAATTAGGATTTCGTTTATTATAATTAGGGAACTATTTCAGTCTATATGGCACATATTTTGGAAGTACTCTTACTTATTATTACTTATTATAGTTTATACAGCGCAGTCTATTTGGATTTCAAATACAGGAGCATGTTAAATGTTACTCTAGTGTTGCGATAAACATTACAGTAGTAGTACTTAGGTCATTAATAATTAAATTATTGTAATTATACAATTACATTATATCTTCTTACTTACAAATATTTAACAGCACATATAAAATGTATTTTAAAATTATTGTTTTTACACCCAACAACACGTCATGATGTGAAGCCTCATTTGTTAAATTTTGTATTTTTGTCGGTCTCATTTTTGTGTAATTATTATTATTTATTTTTTATTTTTATGTATAGTTATGTATAATTAATTAATATCCTATATATGTATAGGTAAGTAGTCGTATTTATTAGCACCGTTTTTAAGTATACCCTTGCTTTGGAAGTTCATATAATATATTAATGCTTTATGTACAAAATGTTATGATCAATTATTAGACTTCCAAATTTGTTTCGATAAATTTTTCTTCACGATATATTCTCCATAAATAATAAATATAAAAAGTACAAAATTAATCTTACCCTACACATTTTTGGTGAGCTTATTCTAGAATGTATAGAAGTCCAGGAAGTCCTACTAGATTCTAAATTCCTTCTCAGTGAAGATAACCCCCTTTCGGGACTATAAAGTCAGATATTTTTAGTTGCTGCTAAGTATTTACTTATTCTTAATAAATAAATTATATGACTATCTAATTATTATATTCATAAATAAATAATTCAGCTATTATATTGTTTTTAAAAGTATCTTTTATTTCAATAACTAATAAGCAGGTATCTAAGTTTTTTGGTGATTTTTTGGACTCTCAATAATTTTAAATAAATTTTCTGAAAGTATATTATAAGATATCTTGAGATATCGCTTGATCGCAACCCTGTATGAATGCAGCAATAATGTTCAAATCACTTATTTCTATTTTCATGCATAATACAAAAACTCATTTTCTCATTTTTCCAATTGATGGTCTTTTACGCTATCAGCTGCAAAATAATATGGACGTTACAGACTTATCGAAATGATTTCTTTATTCAAACCACCAGGAATGAAATTTTTTTAATTTTTTATCAGTCAATCTTTTCTTCATAAAATCCTTCCATCCTTGATAAAGTTAGACAGATAACTATCCCCGTGTTCCTACACATAAATTTCCCCAGCCGGCATCCTTTGTCCATTTATCCCATTAACCACCTCCAAAGGCGCCCTAATAAAAAAGTCTCTTGCCGCCCCTTTATCCCCAACCTTAAATGCGCCTTCTCCTTCCACTTCAACCTCTCTCACCCCTTCTAATCTCGGAAGCGGTGGTAGAGAGACTTGGTGCTGCATGCTGGACAACGAGCTTTGATGCTGTAGACTCGGTCGTCGCTTGGAACCGCTCCTGGAGCTGCCCCTGGAACCGCTGGTGGTGTCGGAGGTCTGCTGGGATGAGTTGTGCGATGAGCTGTTTGTGGATTTACGTAGGAGTTCCGCTCGCTGCTGCCAGCGCCTTCGCAGCTGACGAGCGCCGCACAAACGGAAGAAGCCGCCCCGAAACTTGGAGGACATGATGTTGTACAGAATAGGGTTGATTGCAGAGTTGATGTAGAACATGATACGACAGAAGTATAGGATGTTGTAGTAGTTTTCTATACCTGGAATAAAGATTTACCTGGTTCAGATTTAGTAAAATTTTACCTACAGTAGTTAGTGCATGGTTGATTTGATAGGCAACCTGATAAAATCGAGGAATCATATCAGGGAGAATCAGACGAGAGAGACTGAATTGTCGAATCACTTTTGGGTGCAATTTTAGCAAATTTTTTTCCCAAATTCTGTCATAACATAAAAAATAATACTCTTAAATAATGAAGTCTGAACTTATGAAAGTCTTCTTCTTTCTCTGATCAAAATGTCAATGATCAAAGAGGAGGAGAAAAAATATATACTCACCTATCGTGATCGTCGCTCCAGCGGGTGCCACCACAATCCACAACGTCAACGCTCTAAACGGCAGCAAGCACAGAAAGAAGGCGATCACTACCGCACCCAGCATAACCACCACCTGTCTTCTATACTTGATGACCGATTGCGCTGGGTGCATCACGCCTTTGGACGTCTGAGCACTGGGATGTGCCATGAGGGTTCGCGCGATCAAACTGTAGATGCACAACAGCATCCCCAAGGGCACCACGAAGAACACCACAATGGATATGATGAAAAACAAACATGGAAGGAGGGAATCCACCAAGCTGAAGCAGACGTGGACCAGGGAGCCGTCGTAGTACTCTTCGGTGCCGTAGTAGGTGATCGCTAATATCGGGCTGGAATATATGCGTATTAGACAAATACCAGGAGATAACAGAGGATTTTTAGATTTAGATACTTTGGTATGGTGTACCCGTATATAGTGAGTGAGATCTATAGATTAGAAAGTCGCTTAACATCTTTCTTGATATTTTTTGCAATCCATCATATGATCATCAAACAGTGCGGATCTTTGTAACTTGCTTTTTAATTTGTACACTTTTAAACCTGAAACTTCGAATATTTTCTGAATCGGTTTCTCGGGAAATAAGTTTTTAAACTTTAACAGCGGGCATTATAAAGGCTCAATAAGTTAACGAGCAGATTTCTGTGGCCATTTCTGAAGAAGATATCGAGTCTAAGTGGAAATTTTTTAAATTTATCTATTCTTGACATGGAAGTAGGTAATCACAAAAAATGTTAATAAAAGTCATTTGAATAAAAGTCGATATTAGCTTCAAAAACGAGCGGGATACTTCCGGGATAAAAAGATACTTCCGGTATCTTGGAATCGGGGATAACATTTTTTCACATAGGTGGGTATAACATCCTAAAATTAAAACCTTCTCGTAATGGTCTGAGTAGGATCTTGAATACTTTTAATGATGGAACTGCAAAACTTTCAATTATTAAACAATTAAAATCAAAACGAACTGGGAACATCTCAGTCACAAGGAATAAAAATTAAAAATTATTTTTTTAAGTGAATGGCGAAAGAAACTTATGAATTTGATGAAAAATGTTTATAAAAGCTGAGGTCTTTCAATTTTTAGTAGAAATCATAACAGTTCAGTTCAGTGCAACATTAACTAAATGCGACTACGGCATCAATCTATAGTGTCTACATAAAGTAACTAGTAGTGACTAAAGTGCAAGAAAGACATATAAAACATAAACTAATAGAAACAGATATAGGTACTGAAACTAAGTGAATTAAATTACTATAAGGAAATTTAATCTTGGAAATGGAATTCTGTATTTTTATTTATTTTTTATAAATTGAGTTATTTGAGTTAAATTATTGTCAGACTCATCATCGCTTACGATTATGATCTAAAATTTTTTTATTCAGAAAAATAATTTAATTCACTTCGTAAACTAAGAAGAATTAACAATTATAGACCAATGAATGAGGGACAATTTGTAATTTAAAATTATGTATGTTTTTATGTACTATTTATATTAGGTAGGTACTTTACTTACTTTAATGTATGTAGTTGTGACTCCTTTTAGTATGTTAGGCCATCGAGTATGATGCGGAGTGAATGGATATGGGGTTATTCAGTTAGGACACACGGAATTATTGGTGTACTAAAATTATGATACCACAGAATTCAATTTATACTACAATTTTTACGAGTATAATTTATTTAAAATTTGACGAAAAATGAATAAGTAGTAGGAAATGTAAATTGAATTCTGATTCCAATTGTGCAGTTACGTTGTGAAAGAAACATGGAAACATTAATAAACACATTTATTTAGAAGACAAACACATGAAATCTTTGGTAAAATTCTTCTCATAAAGCTTAATACTTAATTTTTTGTAACAGTTAAAGCACGTTGTGTACTTACAAATATCTTACGAATATTAACAGGCAAATAATTTTTTATTTATTTTTTAAGAAAATAGAATAATTATGTTTTATGTTCTTATTCTTACTCATCACAAACACAACCCTTTACTAGGGTCAACAGTCAAACAATACTACGAATATAAATACACTTTTTTCGTAGTGTCTCGTAAAATTGTTCTATAAACACTAATTTGAATATCTACAAACATTTAGAAGGCGAAGGTTAATAAATTACAATAATTAGGTAAAAGGTAAAAAATCTGTTTACTAACATTTATTAAATAATAAATGACGTATGGTTTGTCCAGTGAGTGTCGCCCGGGTGAGATGTCTAAGGTGAGATGCGACCTGATGCGACACTGATCCTGACTAAAAACGATTTGATTTTATGAGATTTAATTATTCGTAGGTACAATTATTATAATAATTGATTTAAATAATAATTGATATATATTTATTATTAATTAATATAATCATTATAATACAATAATTGATTAGATTCGTAAAATTATAATAATTAGTAATTACATAGTAGGAATTAAATCGCATTAAATCAAATCGTTTATAGTCAGGATCAGTGTGGCATCTCACCGGACAACACTCACTGTAGGTACAAACCATACCTATGTAGGTAACCATATTTGGACCTTAGCACATATTTATTATAGCCAAATAAATAAGCTCAACTTTATACATATAGTGGAGTCCACTTCTTGCCTATAAAAGTCGCCTAGAAATGATTTTTGTTTGCACTAAAAGATGAAAAGTTGGAATTAATTTTAAATGATTCCCCAACTGCCAAAATTCCGAAGGGGTCAAAAGCAGTCCTGAACGGGGGGTAGGGGTAAAATGTAAAAACTACCCCAAAAATGAAATAACATTTTAAACTACAAGAAAAGCCCCACATTTTGTCATATGTACGAACTGCATCAGGTTAATAGAAGTTTTTATTTTTATTAATAAAAATTCTATAAAGCACGTACGCAGTTAAATGAGAGACCATACCCTAAAAAGTGCGCTCCTGAAAAGTGACTTAATATTTTATACATGCGGTACATCTAACCCAGCGGTTCCTAAACTGGGGTCCGCGAGCATATGTTTGGGGGTCCGCGGTCCCATACGCATCTATCTTACGATTTATTTATTATGATTTGAGATTGAAATTGAGTAATAATATCAACCCGAACATTTCTAACTTAGTTGCAAAAAATAAGCAGCACTAACCTTCTCATTATAATGTTTAAAATTAAAAAGTTTGTGTTTTTGTTTTTTAATTTAATGAAGGAATACTAAAAGATAATATGTATTGTCCGAAAATTGCACATTTTTTTTTACTCAGGGGTCCTTGGCATTATGCTTGATTTCCTTGGGGGTCCGCGGCTGAAAAAGGTTAGGAACCGCTGATCTAACCTATTGTAACTTGTTTAATCAGAAAATACTTCCTGAAAATCTTATACTTAGATCTGAGTGTCCCGATTATGAAGTATATTTCACTTTTTTATTGGTAGGATAACTTAATAATTTTTCATCGATTTTCCGCAAGATGGGGTTGATTAATGGGGTCGCAAGGGTGTTCGAGGTCGATTAATGATTAAAGACGAGTTTCGCTTTCCTTGGCTCAGATCGCACCGCGCTACCATTAAAATTGGTCACAATAGCCAAGCTGCTAGAGTTTCGGTCAAACGATCTCTAAAGTGCAGCATGACTTTTCTTGGTCAGTACTTAGATGGGTGACCAATTATAGTGGTAAATAAAAAAGTTCCGTGACCGATCGTGCTCCGGGAGGTACGTTAAAAAGGGGGTCCCGGCTGCTTCACAGCAGTCGTTAAGTTACGTCAGAGGCCCTTGAGGCTACTTGAAAACTTCTGACACTTGGGCTTTACCACAGCCATAAGATATTTATTTATTTATTTACCATTAAAAGCACAAATTTAAAAGCACAAAAATGCAATCTCGAAAAGCTTCTCAACGAGGACAAGATTATCTTCAAAAAAGGTGGCTAAAGAGGTGAATAGGCACATTCAATAAAAATAAATTTTTGAGTACGAATTAACGCCTTACCCCATGGCATTAACTCTGACCGGAATACTGAACACCCCGACCAATCAAAGTGTTTTGGGGCATTTTATCGAGTCTGCTAACATCAATAGGTAGCTATAAAGTATTACCTACCAATAATGAGTTTGAGAAAACTCATACATAGATAATTATTGATGTCATGTCTCTTGTACAAGCTACAGGTAACAAATTTTGAACTTGAATTATTGGAACACTCGTAGAATTGATGAGATAAAAATCTGTTACTTACATAATTGTTGCTGGTTAAATACCGAATGGATAAATTAGATGCCACTACTGCGGTAAAATTGAAGAACGATTGTTAATGATTCGACATTAATGATAGTGGTCTAGGGTAAGGTGTGAATTAGTACCTACTCAAAAATTTCTTTATATTGAATGTACCTACCAATCTCTTATTTGACAACCTTTTTTTGAATACAATCTTATCCTCGTTGAGAAGCGTTTTGAGTGGCAATGCTTATAAATTTGTGCTAGTAATGGCAGCGCGGTGCGATCTGAGCCAACGAAAGCAAAACAAGCCTGGAATCATTAACCCTTAAGCTCCGTCTTGCGGAAAAATCCATAAAAAATTATCCTACCAAAAAAGTGAAATATATGCTTCATGATCGGGACACTCATCAGGTCTATAAGATTTTCTGGAAGTATTTCTTGTTCAGATCTTATACAAAAAAGTTACAGTAGGTTAGATGAAGCGCATGTCGAAAATATTAAGCCATTTTCAGGAGCGCACTTTTTAGCGTATTTAACTGCGCGCTTTAAGGAATTTTCAATGATAAAAATACTTACTTTTATTAGCCTGAAGTAGCTAAAAAGTGTCTAGTGGCTATTAAAAAAGTAGCTATACCGAAAGTCGCCATTAGCTTTGCTATATATTCAAGAATTTATTATAAAAATTATTGCATTTATGAATTTTACATCAAAATCTTAACCAAATTATTATAAAAATCATCTTTTGACGTATTTATTCGAGAATTCAGTAATAAACGTTTTTTTTTTTACCTAGGCTTTGCTCTAAGAAATCGAAATAATTTACATTTTCCGAAATTTTTTGAAATTCTACTTTCTACCACTTCTGAGTACCTGACTAATTTGTAAAACCTTTTGTATTTAAAATATATTTAAAAAAATCTTTCAACGTTAATTGGGAGTCACTTATTGTAGGTCTTATAGAAAGTTCTAACAGATTTTTTACACTTTTCCTTTCTCCAAATATAACCAGTTACTTACAACTCTTGCAATAATAATTTAGTAAAACAAATTTTTCACCTCTAGGCTTATTCTCTTTGTAGTGCTAAAATGCATTTAATTATCACAAGTCCATTAGCGAGTCACTGATCTTTTAATTCCCATGGGCATGAATAATTATTATTAGAGGAGATCCATTATCCACTTACAGTGTGGGCGATCAAATAAATAAACCTGATTATTTTACACGACATAAAAACGGGATAAATGTTAAACAAAACTCTCCTCATCAATTTTATCTTTCCTCGTGCAATAACCTTCTTGCAAATTAAGATTCTTGCTCTCGTAACTAAATTTTCTCATCTCACGCAAACCATGCAACAAATTTCTTTTATTATTAGGACAAATGACGATCTCCTCACCGAACAAATGCACACCAGAGTCACGTTTACCCTGCTTTCCTTCCACATCCTTCCTATTGTTTTCATCTTCCAACGATATTTGCCGACTAGGTCTGCTATTACTTCTGCAAACAGGACTTTCTCTGGAAATATTACAGTAAGATCCGCTCGACCTATTTGATTCCGGCGACTCGCTGCAATGTTTAATCAATATGGAATCATTCCTGGCCCTGAAAGACACCCTGTAACTATCATGACTGTTCCGCAACGTGCTGCTACGACAAGAGTTTGCCGTTGTACTGAAAGTCCCGTTCCTCGAACGTCCCTTTCCTGGTTTCCCTCTAGCTTCCGAGCAGATGACGAAGCCGCTCCTGAATTTAGAACTCATCAAGTTGTATAATATTGGATTAGCAGCAGAGTTGAGGTACACCATTATCCTGCAGAAATAGAGGATATTGTAGTACTTTTCCACTCCCAAGTCGTAGACATTCTCCTCCGAGCTCAAAATTATCCAGAGAGTAAAAACCCGGAATGGTATGAGACATAAGAAGAAGCTTAACACTACCGTTCCTAGCATGAGGATGACTTGCCGTCTGGCTCTCACGGAATAACTGTCTATGTGTTTGTTTAGCACGAGAGTGGCGGCGTTGGAGATGAGATTCTTCGCTATGATGCAGTAAAGGACTAGAAGGATGACTAGGGGGGCAATGAAAAATAGGAATATACTCCCTAGGAAGTACAAGGCCGACCAGAAGGTGTTGGCAAGAGTGTGACACACCTGAACTCGGCTCCCGTCGTAGTATTCCGTCTGTTTGTACTCGGCTATGCCGAGGATCGGGCTGTAAATTTAAAAGTCATAGCTGTTAGGGTTGTTGTTGTAATTGAGCAGCTTGCAAACCAAGAGGCTGAAACCAAAACCAACCCAAACCTTACCAAATACTCCCTTGCATGCAAGATGTTTGTATATTTAGGATAAAATTTGGTACCTACAAAATTAATAGATTCCATACTTTGAGTTGCTATCTACCTACCCGTTATAGATTAGGGTAGGCTTAGAAGAAATATAATGAAATAATTAAAATGGCTTTTCAATTTTTTGCCCGTTCTTTCTACTTGCAGGTTGATGAATTCTTTTTTAGTGTCTTTAGTGGTAGATAACTATTTTGATGAGAATGAGAATTTTTGGATGATTCATCAAAAGAACATGTCAAATTGGTTGTCGAGATTCACATAATGAAGTTATTTCTTCACAGCCCATCCTATTCCATAAAGTTATTAGGTAATTCTTCAGATCCATTTTACAAGCCTTATAGTTTATTCTGTAAATTTGCAGTCACAGCACCGTACTAATGCTGTGTCCCAGCCGAGTGTCGGCGGTCGCTCGGTGACATTAAATACTCGGCTTGGCTCGGACACGTCGCTCGAGCACCATACGGTCATCTGTGGCTTAACACATTTAATTTTATTTTGTGAATTTTTTACCTAGTGACCGTGGACACACGGTTGATACACCGTGGTAGTACCGTGCGGTGATGTGTAATGTTTTTGTATTTTATAGTAATAATAGTATGATAAGGGCGAAGGTAGAAAAAAAGAATTGATTTTGCCAGTCAACCAAAATTACCTCAATTTTTGCAATGTCTCAATCGTTTATTGATTTTTCTTTTTGGCAGACATAAATATTTTTTAAGGATAAGAGATTCGTAACACCGTACGAATAATTAATTTAATTCAAATGACTGGATACATCAAAGCTTTAAGAAGAAACTAAATTATATTGAATTAAAACTGAGTTACTTTTATTTGGAGGATATTTTAGTTTCTTTTCTTGTTTTTGTTGCGTTGATATGTTCAGTCTAACTTTCCTGAATGCAAGGGACACCAGTGTATCATGGGTTTTTCTGACAAGGTTGCTATATAATTGGGCGTAACAGAGGTTAAAAAAGACAAGCACATAAAGACAAAGACAATACATTTAAGACACCACAAACAAAGGTTAGATATAAAACGCAATACAAAGGAAAATCAGCTGAGGTTCGAAGGATATAAGGTAACGATCAATATGTTGTGTAAAAGGTAAAACAATATTTAACTTCTATATTAATATTAGAGCGACTTAAATAGACTTTCATTTACGTTCCATATACCTACCTAGATTATATTCCCCTAACTAGGGGAACCACCCCAGAAACGGACTACCGGGGAAGAACGCGCACAACGTTCAGTTCGCTGCATTGTGAAAAAACGACTGGCCTCTGTCATTGTCACTGTGAGAGTGTCCTTAGTTGAGATTTTATCAAAGGACGGAAAAAGTTTGAAAATTCTCATTATTGCTCTTAGATAAGTATACTGACTATAACCTATGCTATTCTTTTATCCAATGTTTGTTTCATTTCAACATGGTTTTTAATGACTAAAAGTCTCGTGCATGACAATAGCCCAAAGAAATGAAAATTAGGCCAAAGTTATAAAAATATCTGAGCGATTGTGTGATGTTTTGATTCAGTCATACAAATCATTCCGAATTTGTCGTTACTTTTATTGTCGTTACTGACGATTACTTTCTTATATAGGTAATAGCCAGTGAATTATTTATAGCTAGTCGCGAAATTGACATCGTCAATTGAAATCGTTCTTGCAGTAAATTAAATACATAATTTTCCAACAATAATGAAACAAGAATAAAGTAGGTAGGTGCTTATGTATGTAAATCCGCAATTTTCTCTATTCAAGCTTTATTTTTTCCCGTGACTTGTTTACTTGCCACTTATTTTTTTCAAGCTAACAAATACAAATACGGAACGGCTTGACCAGGACCAGTAATAAAATATCTCAATCCATTCCCGCGACGTAAATGATAGTGTTGACGATGGGCTTTAAGGATATTCCCAGGAAGATAGATGCCGTTTCCTCTTGCGCAACATCGGTTATTGCGGCAGTCTTGATTTTATTTTGATAACATTTGTTCTCTGCTCGAAAAAGAATCGACGCGACAAATAAATGTGATAGCTACCTCAAAGATATAAATATCTTTAAGCTATTGTTTTTCCTTGAATGGATGCAATTTTAGCAGCAATGGCAAAAAGTATATTTTGAGATTTTTTTGTACTTTATAGTTTTTTGCGATAGATTTTTTTATTCCAAGTGTCAATAGTAGTTTTTTGCGACCATAATCCATTAAAGGTTGATCTGGTTAGAAGAATAGTCATAATTATGTCAATAAAATCATTTAAATTACTTAAAGATTTGAAGATTTAAAAAATTTTCTGACTTAACATTACGAGGAAAACTTGAAAGCTGAAAATTTACCTAAATTTTCCTGAATGAAATAAACGATTCCACGCTGCTGAGAGATATGGTCCAGTGTTACTTCATCAGCACTAGCACCGAGATGGGAGGTGAAACGGTTAGATGGGAGGCGCACAGGAGTTATAGCAAAGCCATTTGTCAACGAGCAACTGTTCCTACACAAATATTTTTTCCATATTACTTGTCGATATTAAAGACCCTGTTCTTTTGAACTTTTTTGTCACGTTCCAGAACAATTCGTGGTGATTCCGTTACTGAACCTTTCCAGAAACTCCAGATTTTCGAGAAATTGACGATTCCTTATGATGGCCCAACAGTTGAAATTTGTCTATTTGCTCAATACATGTGGATGAATCGTATCAGAATATTTCGGAAATCTTTATTTATAATATTTCGGAATGAAAAGAAAGTGCCGACTACCTCGGAGAAAATACAGCAGCAAAAGAATTATTCTGAAATGGTCATGTCATGTTTAGAGATTTAGCTGCTCTCGTCAAAAAACTGAAGAGCTGCCGATCAAAATATAGGACCCTTCAAAATATATACACCATTACAGTATTTTTATAGGCTTGAAGTATCAAAACTGTGCTGTGTGTTGGTAGATACTTTGTCCTGATGAGTCCCAAACAGAACGAAACACGTGTCTACAATTTCCACCTCTACTCAGAGCATTGTTTTATGAGTTGTGTCAACTAAAGTGGCCATGACCTCAAATCCTGCCACGTTAAATCCAAATCACAACGTTCAGAGTTGTGTTGATGTACTATGCGTAAATAAGATTGGTATGTATAAAGATTTTGTTATTCATGATGGCCAGTAGGTCCTTACCTATCTTCTATGTATACCGGGGGGAGGGGGGGACACTGCACTCAGTTTTTGGCATGCATTAGTGATGCCTGAGGTGTATGGCGCAAGCCGAATCCACCATGATTCTTTATTTTGATTTCACTAGATTGAAGTAAAATGCTTACGTCAGCAGTTGAATTATTGATATCATCATTCTGATCGGTACGTTCAGCTTTACAGGAGAGAGCTTTGTCAAAATTCACTATTGTCAGTTTAATCAGAAAAATCAGACAGTCCTACATGCAGACAGTTCCAAGCTCAAAAAGCTCAAAGCTCAAAGTAATAAAAAAATTTTTTCAAGAAATTTGAAAGAACGACTAATATTATACGGAACGGACAAATCTTCATCAAGATGAGATGATGCTTGTTTCAGAAGTTTAAAGCTGCAAATACAAATATAAGTTATCTATAAGATTACTAAAATGCTTCAAGGGAACTTAATCGAGGGCCACTAGTCAAGTTAAGCAAAGTGTGTCGATTAGTGTGAAGTTTAGTGATTAGAGGAAAGTGGAGGCGGCTAGTGGACGCCAAAAGCGCCTCATAAATAGAAATGCGGTTATTCTAGGCAGTTTCTGTCCAAGAAGAACTATAAAGTATATTTTTATCGCATCTAATTTTCCTCGTCCCATTTTCAACAAATCAATAGAAATTCATTGTAACTACAGGTAAGATTGTGTCAGTTGCTACTCAGGAGGAGTTTACTTGTTGCATTATTCGCTTTAATAAGTCATTACAACTCACCGTAAAGTCGTGTTAGCAATCTGCAAAAATGGAAATAAGATCAAAGGTGCGGTACAGGAGTGAGTCATCGAGTCCTCAATTTCCAGAGTATTATTGTGAGTTAGGTATAAAAGGTCAGAGCAGCCTTTTAAATTTACTTTCTAAATCCTCAGACTCAGACTACTAGTTATCATTATATACCTACCTAGCCTACCTACGAACGGAAATATTCTATTTTAGGGCCCATTTGAGATCTTCCAGCCTCAGAGAAAAAAGAAAGATGATCATTATTATTATGAAACCCTTTTAGGAGCCCACACAACGGTAAAGTGCAATTTGACAGCTCCACCTATATCCTTGCACGTCTTACGTCCTCAGGCAAATAAAGTTAAGAACATTTCTTTGAAGTTTGAAGACCTTATGCAGACATAAATCCTGGACGCCGCTCGGAGTTTTCACCGGAACTAAGCTAGACTGCGTAGGAGGAACCTTTCAGAGCAGATCCGATTATTCATTCTTCTTTAAATCAGCTTCCAGAGTTGGCCAAACAACTCGGTCTCAATTATCTGCTACCTAATTCGCGATGCCGATAACCTCACGAACTTCGTCATACATAATTATTTCTCCTCTGCCGACTTGATTAGGTAGTTGAATCATTGGCGTTCTGGAGAAGGTTTGCTACAGTTTTTACTCGGATTGATTATAGTTTGAGAGAAAATATCGTTTATTTAAACTTCACAATTATTTCTTCTTTTTAAAAATCACTTTATAATAAAAAATGTTTCCAAAATTTTTTTTAAAGGTGGTGACATAATTTTTGTGTAGATAATATATTGGGTGATTCGCATAAGAACCGACACAGAGCTGGGGCGTGTAGGGGAACCCAAAATAGGGTGATTTAACGCAACGTATTTCTACACTAAATTGCACCCCTAAGAAGTTATAGGCCTTGAAAGTAGAGGTTTCAAATTTAGAAAAATTCAGCATCTCAGCTATACTTGAACTTAGAAAAACCAAATTTGTTACACGTTATTGTAAGTGTACCAAGAACATTCATCGACAGTAAGCAGAGTTGAATTGTATAGGGTTTTAAAAGAAACTGTTACTTTATTTTTTGTGGAATTTAATAATTCTCAAACGTTTATTTTTCTTATTATTTTTCAAGAAACTTTGTCGTTTTCTACAAAAATTCGAATAACTGTAACGGAGAGGATCCGGGTCCCTCGGTCTTTCGCGAAAAGCCACTGTGATCGTCTAGTTTTCCGAATTTCTCCTAATAGGACCGCTGTGATTTCTTTCGTTGTGTTTACCGTTGTCGCCCCTGCTCGTTGATTGAGGTATGCCAGGATTAGTATGGCCGAAACGGATGCGCAAAAGAACCTACTATGACTCATGGTATCTCGGTTGATTGGGATTTATTTCGGAAAAGCGGGGAAATTAACTGAGACTTTTAACGGCGGACTTCCTGTCAGATGTCTAAAGGCGAATGATGAGCGAGAGAATTCGTTTGCAAGAGCGTAAAATGGTGAAGGGCGAGAGGGGCTGTGATTTTGCATAGAGAGTATAAAACAATGGAAAGCGAATGATGAATCCCTTTCATGCATTTTTCAAACTCCAATCCATTTCGGATTCCACTCTTTTGCACACCTGTGCTTTCTTATTATTTCGTTTTGTTTTTGTTTCTAATTTCTTTGATTTCATTTCGAGCAACAGCTCGAATTAATTAAAGAAGACAACCACTTTGGTTACAGACTACCCGGGATATGGCGGGAATGTCTGCCTGATTACCTATTCAATGATTTTATTTACCTAATTTCTTTTTTCTAGCTTCTTTGATTTCATTTCTTTGATTTCTTTGCAAAATAGATTTTGCTTGCATTATTTTAGAGTTCTGACTCGAGGGTGGTTTGGCGTGTCTTCCCGATGATTTAAATTTTGTTTCATCAATTATAACCTCGTTCTTTCCGATTCTCTTCCTTTATATTTATTTCACAGTTGATCTACCTGGGAGAGTGAATATGTTCCACCTCCGTTTTATTTAATTCATAACCTGGGTGATACTGTATTTAGTTATCACTTTGTATACCTTGTTGTTATTTGTCTTGTTCTACCTTTTATTGCACCCGTCGATGCTGCCTCGTCAGGCGACTTTTATGTCACATATGTTACCTTGCCCTTAGGCATTTGTCACTGTTATATCTTTTATTGCACCTGTCGATGCTGCCCCGTAAGGCGACTTTTACGTCACATATATTACCTTGCCCTTAGGCATTTGTCACTGTTCTACCTTGTGATTACCTTACTCGTCATTCGAGTGCTTTTCAGGTTGAAACCTTAATCAACTGTATTATTGTAGATTTTTCTACACACCTTAATTAATTACCCAGAGCATGTTGGCTCCGTTCTTTCTCTTGAAAATCTTTGTTCCTCAACGTGATTATTAGCTGACCATACTACAGACCACGACTCTTTAACCATTAATCTAGTTAATGATTGAAAATGCTGGACTTTTGTTTAACATTCGTGTTTAGGCTTGTTAACAGACAAATTACTTAATCTTTTGTATCAGTACCAGCCACCGGTCCGCCATTAACACGAGTACGTCGGCCTATCATCCCAAAGAGCGTAGATAGTATGATGAGAAACATAATATTAGCGTTTGTCACATAAGATTTAGGTGTGTATAAAATCTGGTTAGAAGAGATTCGGAAAAAAGTCACTTTAAAGAGTCATGCTCTTTCACCGACTACCCGAGGTCTTCATCTGGACATCGAGATGAATGCCTCCCCCAACGTGTGGTAATCGAGTACCTATTATAAATCCTAATCGGATGTTGTAATGTAACTGGTATTTCCTGATATTTGTATGTGAGTAGCAGGTGCTCCCAAGTAGCATTTTTAGTGGAGACAACGTGAGGGCCACTGCAGAAGATACATTAAAAGTTCCCGCCACGAGTGGTGGCCACATTAAAGCAACGGTTCTATTACGTGGTTACCACTAAAATGGGGAACAATTTTTAAGTGGTTATCTAGTTCCGGCGACGTGATTAGATCTGACCGTGCCACGGTTTGGCCACATCACGGTCACGTGGCCACACCGTGGATGTATGGTGGCGGGCTCTATCCCTTGTATCTTCGCACAGTCCGCGCACATACTAGTTGTTGTTGGGTTTTCGATCTCTGTCTTACAGCCGCAATGTCATATTTTTACCTTCCTATTCCTATCGTATTTCTACCTAGTCTTGCTAAACAAAACAAGATCGGGACGGCATAGAAAATGAAGAACTCAACTCATCCTTGAATCTACATAGGTATACAAAAATTATTAAGGAGGAGCGTGCGTCTGCACTCGCCCAACAAATTACAAACGAACGCAACTTTATTGTGAAACATTTATGTAATAAATCGAAATATTACTAAGCGCCGCCATAAAAACGACATTTAAAAAAAACTTGAAACGTAATTTCACGTACGGTTAGTGTGTGATAAGCTGTCTGCGGCAAGAAGTTATTTTTTATCGATAAATATTACTTACAAGAAACGCAAAAGCAATTTTTTTTAAATTATGTGCCATATTGATCAACATTTACTATTTATCAGATCGTTTACATAATCTTTGCGGTAATGGCGGCAAGAGGTTTATCCGTAAATATGGCCGCCTTAGGAGAATATAACTTAAAAGTGGCGTTTGTCACATTTTACGACTATAAAGGGTTCATCACTCAAACCGTAGTGGCAAAACTGAAAATATTTCACTTCTAGGTGGCTTTCGAATAACAAGTGGCCAAGGGAACTATATGAACTAAAGAACAAGCCAATCGATTTCTTCGTCACATGAAAGTGATTTCGAACAGTTATTTAAACCATTCTGTCACTATAGGAAGCCACCTTGATTTCCAATTTATTTGCAATAGTACCTACCTACAATAATGACTGTCGTTGATAATAATGGAACTTGAAAAATGAATGAAAAGAATTTACGTAGGTATAGGTAAGTTTAGGTTCTCCGTGTTCTACTTAAATAAACGAAATGAATGGTCGAAGTACTACCTACATGATGGTTGAAATTGTTTAGGTGATCGTGGTTTGTTTACAAGACCACCATTTTAACCGATGTTTTTTCCAACTGTTGTTTTTATTTTCTATAAAACGTTGTTGAATGTCGAAAACTCCTTTTCTTGCGTGAGATTTTATTATCCATTATTATAATAATGTTGAAAAGGATTTTAAAACCAACACTGACACTTTTCTACAATATTCCTACCTAACCCTACTTAGTCTGATTCTTACCCTAAACAGTCACCAGTAGGTTATTTTTTCTTAAAAGTTATTTTCGCAAGTTCTTGCCACATTTTGGTGGCTCAAATCTTATTCAAATTATCAAAGTTACTTTTCTTGGTGGCAGAATTGTGACGATCGGTGCTGCATGCCACTAGAGTGTGATGAATCTTCAAAGATATTACAGAAGTTTTGAGAACGATGCGGCCACTTAATATATCACTTCAAAGCTGTCGCCACTTTTAAGTGATATTTTAGTGCTCTTTGTTGGTGACTGCAGCTTTCACTTTCCACTTCATAGTTGTAGAACTTTCAAGTGGTTATTAGGAGGAAAAATAACGTTTTGAGCACCTAAAGTAGCACCAAGATGTTATGAAACTATCAAGTGGCCACGCTGGTATGAATGCACCGTGATTACCACTATGAATATAGGATATACAGTTTTTTCTACTGTAAAGTTTTAAATTGAGTGGAAAATAAGTGATAGTCACTTTCTCAAAGTTCCGGTATAAAATGAGAAGGTGGTTTTACCCTCTGATGCTACTTGGGCTACATCTGGCAACCTTGTTCTAGTCTTGTCTTTGAGAAATAGGATGATTGAATTATTTATCTCGTTGTCAATTCCTAACTTGAATTATTTCTGATAATGGTTAATTTTGTTTATTCACAGGTTATTAATTCCTGACCTGGGTCTATTCCTCCTAGCTCTATCTCGATTTCCTATACCATGATGAAGTAGGTACCTAATATTATTGGTGCTGCCGTCTGTTTCCTTACTAATTGTTTTGCCTGATTTAAAATGGAACCTGCATACGTGAATGTTGCGAATTGGTTTGATTGTTTATTTATGTGGATTTTGTTTCGAAGAGAAATTGGGACTAGCTGATTTTGAACTGGTTTGAAATGGGATTTTGCGTTTGTGGATGAATCAGTGCGATTATTTGGCTTTTGTTTCGAAGAATGATTTGTGCTGACTGATTTTTACGTGGAAATTTCCCTAATCGTAAAGGAAAGAGCGTATGGAGTGCATAGAATCTATCATCTCGTTTACGCTCCTTTTGGATAGGAAAATTAACGGTTTTTCTTGGTTGATAGGTTAGGAAATTTGTAGCGAGTGAATAGAAACTACCATCTCATTTACAAATTTGGTTCAAAGGATGGCAGACCTGGAGTGCGCTAACAAAAGCCGCCTCGTTGATCTTCCAAGCAAGGGTTAAGGAATATGACAGAACTCGATCGAAATCTGACCTGACTCTGCTCTGAGCTGTGGTAAGACGTTTGCTTTTATAGATGCAGCGGTCCGCTTTCTAAACACAACACGCAACAATGCACCTTATTGGCACTGCCTTATACCGTGATTTTATGTGTTTTATTCCTTATCATATCTCACTTGTCTTGAGATTTGGCAAGTTGACCTCGCGGCTACCTTACTAAATTGTCCTAAACCTTAACTACCTAAATTTTCCTTAAAATTGGCCGACGCTTTCTGTACCTTTCCATTGTGCCTAGCTATTATAATTAATTTCCTTATCATCCTACCTAGGTGCGATCCATTTCATAACTTGAATGTCAAACTTGATGATCAGGAAGCAAGTTGAAGACGACAAAGATTTTTGAAATAGAGAAAGTTGCGTTAAATCACGCCCTTGCTCTGTATCGGCTTTTATCCTGCTTAATACTTTTAAACTGAAATCTCAAGTGACAGGGACTACAGCGCAATTTTGACATTTGACCTATCAGTGACAAAAATACATTAAAATTCATGTCGTTTAATTTATTTTTTGTACCAAAGCTCTATTTCGCTTGGGCTTATAATTTTAAGAGGAGAGGGGGTCTATAAACGCCCTCACTGCAGAACTGAACGATTTGCAATTTTCCCAATATCAACTTATTAAGCGTCGTAAACGTAGTAGATAAAAACTGCAGATCGTTAAATGCCTTCGACGAGTTCTGTTGAAGCAGCAGCATGTCATGATCTCTTATTTTATATTTTACAGCCAAACGGAGGAGTATCTTAGAAAAAAAAAGTAGAAGAATCAATGTCTGGGGGAAGGAAAGTGAGCCTCAATGCTGAAGTAGGAAATAGTGACTCAAGGATCGAAACCTGTCAAAATTAAAGATAGATATGTCAAATCTAGTTGCTGGAGGATGGGTCTAAAATCTGCCAACTATAAGCAATTAGAAACAACTAACAGCATTGAGAGAAGACCATCAACTCTATGATACTTTTTTTTTTGATATTAGCTAATACCTCTTAATATTTTTAATTTATTCAAATATGATCGAAGGAAATACGTTTGAAAGTGGGCTTCCGATCAATTTTTCTTTTCAACTGATGGAAAATATTAAAACGTTTAAGCACTTCGGAGGTACGCCTTTAGATAAGTCAGTCAGGATTACCTTCAATAATCAGGTTACACCTTAATTAAGCATCCCAATAGGTGTCAGTTATCTGAATACTGAAACTCGAGCCAGATTGGAACTTAATTTAATTTATTCAGTTCGTGAGAAATCTAATATATTATCTATTGCTCTGAGCTCCTGCTCACCACCAGTTTCCAAACTAGTTAATTCACTTTAAACTTTATTTCTAACAAGTTTGAGCTACTGGTCGGTACATATATTGTCTATTTTAATTATTGTATGTACAGCTATGCACCTACGCTGCATTTCAATAGATATATGTACTCCTATCCTATGTATTTGTATGTTTACTGTTGTGAAAGAGTTTTAAGCTAATTCAGGATCGCCTTGCATTTTCCCCTGTTTTAACAATAATTACTCATTGTTAGTTCTTGCACGAGTCTAATTCTATAGAAGAAATATTTTTACAAAGTTAGCTAAATTCAATTGTTTTCCATGAATCATCCATTGTATTGTCGCTCCTTGAAAAATAAAAAAAATTGAATCCATTACTTCAACTATTTGTATCATTATAGAAGTTTCGCGAAGCCTTGAAGTTTTAAATATTACCCCACAAAACAAAATGTCACAATTAAAACGATCAGTCGTTTAATTGTATACTGGGTGCACCTTCTCTATACAGGATGCACCATGTATCCTTCTCTACATTGCTATCTCCTAACGCTAACGGATACAGGGTCGGTTAAACAAGTCCAAAGGAGAGCAATTTTGTGGCCATCTCGATTCCGTCGAGACATACAAGATATCTGTGACCGTTCCTGAAATATCCTGAAAAAACTGAAAAATCGAGATTTCTTATTTTTTCCATATCTTTTTTATTATTGGAGCTTAATGAATAATTTTTTGTGGGCTTACATAAGTCGTCAAGAGCTACCCATCTGACATTTCAAAAATTTTCAAAGCCGACTAGATCCCAGAATTTTCATAGTCAACTTTCGTTTTTCTTATGGCCACCATAATGTTTTTTTATGTTGTTCGGTACAAAAAAAATCATAAAAACAAAAAACTGTTAAACTTCAAAAAATAAATTTAAAAAAATTTTATTCTTCTTTTTTCTTTACAAAAAAGACACATTTTTAGACCGAATTTCATAGATAATTTAAAAAATCATAAGGCAAGCACTATTTCGGCGTATTTTTCAAATGTTGACGTTTTTCGACGATTTTTTATTAGGTTTTTCTTTGAAAAATTAAGAATGAAAATTAAAAAAAAAAAAAATTTAAGTTTATTAATTTTTGGTTTCCATTATTTTTTTCATATCGAACGACATAAAAAAATAATATGGCGGCCATAAGAAAAACGAAAGTTGACTGTGAAAACTCTTGGATCTAGTAGGCCTTGAAAATTTTTGAAATGTCAGATGGATAGATCTTAACGGCTTATGTAAGCCTACAAAAAATTATTTATTAATTTCCAATAATAAAAAAGATATGAGGAAATAAGAAATCTCGATTTTTCAGTTTTTTCAGGATATTTCAGGAACGGTCACAGATATCTTGCATGTTTTGACGAATTCGAGATGGCCACAAAACTGCGCATCTTTTCTCTAATCTAACCGACCCTGTATCTCTTAGCGTTCAGGAGATAGCAATATAGAGAAGGATACATGGTGCACCCTGTATTGCTTTCTCCTGAACGCTAAGAGATATAGGGTCGGTTAAATTAGAGAAAAGATGCGCAGTTTTGTGGCCATCTCGAATCCGTCAAAACATGCAAGATATCTGTGACCGTTCCTGAAATATCCTGAAAAAACTGAAAAATCGAGATTTCTTATTTTCTTCATATCTTTTTTACTAGGTATTGGAAATTAATAAATTATTTTTTGTAGGCTTACATAAGCCGTTAAGAGCTATCCATCTGACATTTTAAAAATTTTCAAGGCCTACTAGATCCAAGAGTTTTCACAGTCAACTTTCGTTTTTCTTATGGCCGCCATATTATTTTTTTATGTCGTTCGATATGAAAAAAATAATGGAACCCAAAAAAATAAAAAAAAAATCGTCGAAAAACGTCAACATTTGTAAAATACGCCGAAATAGTGCTTGCCTTATAGTTTTTTAATTTATCTATGAAATTCGGTCTAAAAAAGTGTCTTTATTGTAAAGAAAAAAGAAGAATAAAAATTCTTTAAATTTATTTTTTGAAGTTTAACAATTTTTGGTTTTTATGATTTTTTTATACCGAACAACATAAAAAAAACACTATGGTGGCCATAAGAAAAACGAAAGTTGACTATGAAAATTCTGGGATCTAGTCGGCTTTGATAATTTTTGAAATGTCAGATGGGTAGCTCTTGCCGACTTATGTAAGCCCACAAAAAATTATTAATTAATCTCCAATAATAAAAAAGATATGGAAAAAATAAGAAATCTCGATTTTTCAGTTCTTTCAGGATATTTCAGGAACGGTCACAGATATCTTGTATGTCTCGACGGAATCGAGATGGCCACAAAATTGCGCTTCTTTGGACTTGTTTAACCGACCCTGTATCCGTTAGCGTTAGGAGATAGCAATATAGAGAAGGATACATGGTGCACCCTGTAGTTTTTGAAGCCTTTGTGCCAGTTCTCGAAGTATACTAACCAGACAGAAAATCAATATCCTTTAGCATTTTTGATAGATCAGAATACCAAAGAAACGCGTTTTGATGGAACTTGATCAATTTTGGTGTGAAGTGGGGTAAGTGTAATACCGGGGGAAGTGTAACAGTCGGCCATTTTTTTTAAAGTAAGGTTAAAAATGGAGGTTTTGTATTTTATTTAAAAGGTTTAGAGTATATATCTTATATATAAACGGTTTTTTTTTTTCTTCAATTAACTGGATATTTTTTTTACAAGAGTTTTACTAACGTCATGCAGATTTACTTAAATATGGAGTGTGTGACTTGTTCTTATTGATTTTTTGTAATTATTGTGGCATAATAAATTTTAAACCCATTGTTGCCATCAGGGGTGTTTTTTCACCAGGAATCCATATTTTGTGTTAAAAAACGGTTACGGAAAACTCCTAACCCTATAAAATGGCTGTTACACTTACCCCTTCTATATTGATAGAGGGGGTAAGTGTAACAACTTGCTCGGGGTAAGTGTAACAGGTTAGTTGGAACCTCAAATAGGTCGGTGAGGAGAATTAACCTTCCCACTTTCATTTGATGCTTATAATGTTAAATAAAATTGTTCACGTTCAGTTACGTTTCAATCTGGTTCTTATTTACAAAAAAAGCTTATAACTTTGTTATTAAAAGTGATATTATCTTGCGGTTTTTTTTGTTTAAAAGGTATTTTTCATGAGTATGTTACACTTGTCAAAGTTCCTTACATACACAATTTGTATGTAAATTATCGTTGAATGTTACACTTGCCCCAAATTGCGGGGTAAGTGTAACACCTTGACATCGACACCATTTTTTTTTTACTGAATAAAGAAATATCAGATTTTTAAAAAGTTAATATTTGTAATGTGTTGGTAAGTCTACAAGGAACCCCCTGTAAAAAAATTGTCTACCTATTGCCATTTGTTTCTCTGTACTGGGCCTTAGAAGAGCAACTATGCTTTTTTTCGGTTACACTTACCCCACTCCACCTATATCTGGTTTGATGTCCCCAAATATTGACTAGGTATCCTGTTCGATCCTACTTTTATTAAAAACACAAATTCTTGGTAAGTACAACATTCTTATTTACATCCTGATGTTAAAATCTAGGGGAGATCTAGGGATGTTGCGTACCTTTACCACCGTCACAAATCTGCCAAAGCCTGACAGAAGAGTTTTGGTTCTGTTATTAAGGAACCTTTCATCTTTTGTTGCTGTGTTCACTTTCACTGGGGCTTCTTTGAGTATCCAATTTAATTCCGTCTAGACGGGATGAACAATTTATGGACGAAAATAAATTTAGAGTGCAATTTAATTACTTCGCACCACCTTAGTTGCATCAACTTGAATGAAACCTTGGTAATTATCTGCCTTAACGTGTTGGTATGGTATAGAAAACTTACTAAGAAAAGAAAGTATAGCGAATAGGAGTATCTCTGTCATGATGGTATTCCAAAAAGTGTTATCATGCCGGAAAACTTCACTAGAGAGGAGATGATTCACTATTATGTGTCATATCCCGTAACCTATAGATCGCCCTGATAGAGGTGCCTACTTGATCGAATTCGATACATTTTGTTTGTGCGTTGAGCAAACGAGAATCCTTCATGTATAATATCCTCCGTGTGCAAGAGTGAATGAGTGATGATAAATTTGTAAATATTTAAATTAAATCCCTCAATTTACAAACTAAGGAGATGACTTAGATTGACCCCCTGTGTAATATAATTGTCTTAGAAATATCGCATGAATGAACAGAAAATTACTTTAAAAAAATGCGTGTTACTTATTTTTTGATAAGTTTGAATTAAATAGATAACAAATCAAATTTCTTGAATTTCGAACATGCTCCTGTGGTTGTGGATTGTATTATCACCAGCGTTGCTGCATTTAATTCTCCAGTGAAAGAGGATTTTATTGATCCTCAAATTGTTCTACGTACAATGGTAAAAATCAAATTAATTTCCTCAACAAGTACGCATTTCTCACTTCCAAAATTTAATAACAAAGTCTCATTTACAAAATTAATTCTCGCAGTTTATCTTGATACTTACCTACCTTCCACATGTTAAGTGATAAATACCTCAGGCTGTTCTCTTGCTTATTTTAATAAACATTTACTTTAATGACGTCAATATCTCTAGGCGATTCCCGACTCTGAATATTTAGATCGTTCTCGTTTCAAGCCACCAGGAAAATGTTATCCGTTTCTTTCTTTCGTCTGTATTTCTTTATGCAGATCAAGTCAATTTGAGTGCTATGAATAAATATACGAGTATGAGTAAAATTTTTTGAATTTCTTCGTTATTAAAAAAAAATTTAAAAATCCTATCTAATGATCAAAATTATTAATATTTAAAACTCTAAATTTACAAAAAAAGCAAAAATTGTAAGGTAGGTGAGTACCTAGGTAGGTACTTCCAAAATAATCAAAAATGAGCGAGAAAGATATAAAAAGACTAAAGAACAAGATAAAGCTAACTTTTAGGGCAGAAAGTGGGATAAGAGCACTGGGAACACGAGCTAAATAGAATGTGGTACAATTTCCGGTAATGTGCGTTGAGAGGGTGTCGTTGCATCCATTAAAGGACGCCTCTACAAGGGAATTCACCGCCGAAACAAGACCCCATTAGTTTAGCATCGTTAGGAGGCTGTCCTGGGTGTCTTCAATTTCATACGCTTCCTTTGCTGAATAAATCAGATTGTTGAGTAGACAAAATAATTATATGCTTGGAAA
The DNA here is from genome assembly GCA_910589415.1 of Malachius bipustulatus. NCBI lineage: Eukaryota > Metazoa > Arthropoda > Insecta > Coleoptera > Melyridae > Malachius > Malachius bipustulatus. The sequence goes on from OU342635.1 coordinate 26,159,013, forward strand.
AACATCGACATCTCTAATTCCGTTGAAATTTTAGATAGTCCCTGAAATGACGAATTTGCGAAAAAGTGGAAAAACCTAATTGTTGTAGAAAATGTTAGAAAATTGGTATTTTGTTTTTTTAATTTTGACGTCCCATTTTGAATTTTCAATTTGCCACTGGTTGTGCCATTGGAAAAATGACGCCCTTAAACAGTTTCTTTAGAAGATTTTTAGATATAGAGTGGTCAGGAATTCTCTTTTTTAGACCACCCTGTATTAGTAATATATCAGAAAATGCGATGTGGTTTCGGGACACTGATCAAGTATAGCAAATACTTATTCAATTTGTTGTTTCCAATGCATCAGTCCCATGACCAGTCTTGAAAAGTGGTGACCCTCTATGACGCTTTTTTCTTACTTATTTTTTTCAACCATCAAACATAAATTTTGGTTTTAAGGGAGTTCTTTAAAACGAAAAATAATGACGTAAGTTTCAGTCTCAACCCTGTTCAAATTAACAGGACTTCAAAAAAGTGAATGTTCAAACGACCCTTATTCTAATTCTTGTGATAATTTGAGACTTATTATCTCATCGGTGATAATCTTCTTGGTTAGGCAAGTATGTGTGACTTAGCATGTTAGTCCCTGATTAATTCTAAGCTGGTGACACTTGCATTAAGTTAAGGCGAAATGGAAATTTAAACTGCCCTATGGCTTGGAAAGAGCCCTATTGTAGGGCCGCGAGAATTGCGGGGCAGTGTCAGAGGTTAACGAAGCATGGCGATATGGCCTCGTTATCACTGTTTATGTATGGCAGTAAAAGAGAAGAAGTTGGAACGTTAAATTATTCATTACACGCAGGAAATGGAATCTTGATAAGAAATGTGACGATGTAAGAAGTTTTATTCTTGTGTTTTACTCTTCTCTGCTGAGACTTGTTTGGTACCTACGAGGGTAATTTGAAAAGTTTCCGGCCTTTTGAAGAAAAACACATAATTCAAGCCAAACAAAAATTTATTTCTCGACATAGCCTCCACGCAAGTCAACACATTTGGTCAAACGCTTTTCCCAACCCTTCAGGCCATCAGAAAAAAATTCTTTAGGTAAACCTGAAAAATACAGGTTTACTGCCTCTTCAACTTCGGTATTTGACCCATATTTTTCCCACCCAGAAATTTTTTCAAGTTGGGGAACAAAAAAAAGTCACTCGGAGCTAGGTCTGGTGAGTAGGGTGGGTGTTGAAGCAATTCGAACTTCAATTCGTCCAATTTCGCCATTGCGACCACGCACGTGTGGACTCGCGCGTTGTCCTGATGAAACAGCACCTTCTTCCTCGCCATGTGTGGTCGTTTCTTATTGAGTTCCGTCTTCAATTGGTCCAGCAACGCAGCGTAATAGGGTCTGTTAATGGTTTTACCTTTTTGAAGGTAATCAACCATAATTACTCCACGGCTGTCCCAAAAAACTGTCGCCATAACTTTTCCGGCAGAAAGAACGACCTTCACCTTCTTCGGAGCTGGTTCCCCCACTTCAATCCATTGCATTGACTGTTGTTTAGTCTCCGGAGTATGGTGATGGATCCAGGTTTCGTCGACAGTAATTAATCGGCGCAAAAACTCAGTAGGATTCCTTTGGAACAGCTGAAGAGTTTCGCGCGACATGTCCATCCGTACGCGCTTTTGGTCGATCGTCAACAAACGCGGCACCCATCGCGCGGACAATTTTCTCATGCATAAATCTTCATGTAAAATCTTATGCACCCGTTCAGTTGATATCCCACAAGCCTCAGCAATTTCCCTAATGGTTAATCGGCGATCTTCCATCACGGTTGTGTGCACTAAGCTGACAATATCTTCCGTGGAAACAGTTTTTGGACGACCAGAACGTTCATCGTCAAAAATGCTTGTACGACCGCGTTTGAACTCGGCCACCCAATGTTTCACGGTTGTAAATGAGGGCGACGATTCACCATACACGGAGTCTAACTCTTCTTTCACTTCCCGAGTTTTTTTCCCTTTCAAATATAGGAACTTTATCACCGTGCGATACTCGATTTTATCCATTTTCGTTAACAAACGTCACCTGTCAACTTTGGAAGGGTACCATGTGTTTTGTACTGATCGGAATGACTTGAAATTTTTATGGCAAACATATGTAAAGGCCCTCTATTGGTTGGCAAGAGAACTTGAATGCACCATGACGTTTTGCCGGTAAGGACGGAAACTTTTCAAATGACCCTCGTATTATGATAATAATCTCTGTAACTGAAAATCTGTAATGACATCATTTCCAAAACATTGAGTTTGAAAATTTATATGAAACTTATTCAAGTTGTGTAAGAAAAAGTGCATTTTTAAATTAATTAGCCAGTGGCGTGCATAGGAAAATAGGAAAAATTGGTAAATTTTTTTAGGTATTCGTTTTATGGCACGTTTTCAAGCGAATTGATATGAAATTTTCACACTAAGCAACTACGCTAATAATTGTGACCTGACCATGAAAAATGTCAGAAAGCCAATTTAAAAAGTGGCGAAAATATTCATAATTGAACCGCATATCAAAATACACTATTTCTGGAGGTTACAATGTATATCCGTCAAACGTATACGTGTCCAATTATTTCCTTCGCTCTCAACTCCTCATCCAAGTGAAGTGAAGTGAAACAACCCACAGTGCGAAAGCCAATACATACCTGGCAATACCCCGGAGAAAGCTTGAAACCCCCACCACGGACAAGAAACCCACAACACACCCAACCCAGGAAACACCACAGAGCGAAGCTCGGTGAAGGAGAAACCCAGCAAAGGAGAAAGCTCCAGACCTGAGTAAGACAACCAAAGATCTCGTATCTCAACTCCACTCATATCGTTTCTTTTATGGTAAACTGAGATGTGAAAAGCGAAACAGCTGTCTTTGTCAGCAGGCTCATATGATTTGCGTCGACCGAGAAATTGTGTAAATATTTTTAGGATGGAATACTAAATTTGAATCAAGATTTAAATATTCCTAACTTTAGCAAGCTTCTAAAGTTTTTAATCAACTGCTTGTTAAGCTTTTAAGAGTGAAATATCATTCCAGAAAAATACCAAATTTAAGCGGGAATTAAAAACTTAACGCAGAAGTTCTGATGCAGATCATGTCAACAATTATTATTGTTCCAGTCCGACATGCAAAATTCCTCATGCTATGTTATAAGATTCATAAAAATATCTTATTAAAATTCTACCGCATAGTCAAGGAATATCACGACCAGGACTAGAACTCCCATAAAATAACAAAGTTTGAGGATAAAATTTGGAAATTCTATTATTGACCAGACCACATATGAATACTTTATCCAGCTATTCAATAAGTATTTGCCTTCGGCATCTGGACAAGCTGGCTAGAAGTGGAAACTGCCAAACTCCCAAATAGAATCTAAATGGGAGCCAATTTAGCAGCTATTGAACTGTTCATTTCAAAGGATCATTTCAGATATGAAACTACACAATGTAATCAAAATATTCCTCTTCAACTGAAAAGTTACCAGAATCTTGAATAGGATATGTAAATCGAAAGCCAGAATTGGTTAAATTAGGGAAAAAACAGATACAAGGACGAATTTTAGACAAAAGAATGAAAGCATTGTTTCTACGATAGGGCTTGCAATCAGCATAATATTCACATCGCTAGATTTAGTGCGCCCTTCCCAGAGCCCTATCCTTTCGTCGCCGATCGTGCGGAATTATCCGTGTGGTTGCTCTTGGTTTGAAAGCTGGAAGGATTTTTTAGGTCAGGTATCCTTTCTATAAATAACTAAGAACTTACCGACCAGCTAGAAATAACAAATATAGTATTTTTTATTTATTTAAGTAATACGTTTATTTAGCAACTTAAGTAACGAGTTAAGTAAAGTAGGTTTATTGGAATTTCTGAAAGTGATACCCAGTTATTATTGGAGACATTTTCCCAGACAGTGATGACAGAGATACTTTTTTGCGTTTATTAAACGATCAAATAAATATTACGAGTTTAAATATCAAGCAAAGAATTTCCATTAAAAAGTAGTGTACTATCAATTCAAAGTTGGTCAAGCCCTGGGTCATTCAAAGAGAACCGCAGCTTTATGGGTGAAAGATAATTATAATTGTCGGCTAACTATTCCGGATTAAAACCAAAAATTAGTACGATTTAAAAAATATGTGGACATATATCCAATCAACATAAAAAGAGAAGCGAAAGAAAAAGAAGTATGACCTGCCATTGATATGAAGATAAAATGGGGCCTTTAATCCTTTTCAACAACCTAATTTATTGACATTTTATACAGGTTCATTCATTAATAAGCAAAGATGATCCGGATAGCAAAGTCCAATTTTGCTGCCAAGATCCAAGCATTATTGACCGACGAAGCTAATCCCAATGCTCTTCTAGATCGCATATTATGGTCTGATGAATAAAAATTTCATTTATGTGGTCATGTGAAATTTTTCATTAAAATAAAATTAGGATCAGTTCCATGGAAACATTCTCTACTCGCATTTTATAAGTCATCAACCTGCTTTTTATAAGTTTACCGAGAAAGTCTCGAGCCCCATTCTAACTGACTCTAAACCTTGTGGGAGTCTGAGTGGGAACTACAACTTTACTTCTCCACATAATCATCTCAGATGGCCTGGAAGAGTTTGCAGCGCCCACGCATTCTGAAAGAAAACCGCGGAGCAACAAAGGACGAGATCACCGCCCTCTGTTTATATACCGAGAGTTATGTGGGTTATGCGAGGTGGAGTCTTTTGGGAGCAGTTGAAGGATAATAGAGATCAGGTGCGTCCAGTCCAGAGTGATCGTTTTTTTTCCATCTTGAAAGGTTTGCTCATAAAATCAGTCGAGATGATGTACGAATACGTCTAACGGTATTTTTTTAATAATTCACCATTTATTTACATAGAGATGATTAAAGGAGGTACAACATTAAAAAAATACTTATAAGTACATAAAAAATTATATACAGGGTGTGATGAAAGAAATACAATTTCTAATTACATTCTTACTTGGAAATTTCGAAAAATTACTATGTTCCCTCAGTTCTTCGTCATTATTAATGGGGGGGTTAGTGGGTCCTATATATGAGCAATTTTAAATGTCTCTAAAGAAAGTAATCTAAAGGATTATAATCGGGGTACTATGCTGTTCAAGCAACCGTTGTGCATAAGTCAAATTCTATTTGGGAATCCTAATGGGACCTCAGGGAGGATTTCGTCATCAAAAAAATGTTTCTAATCTTGACCATTAAAAATCGGGGAACCTATACTTCTTATGGTTATATTCCAGCTTTCGAGTTAAAAAAAAACAATTCTTCGTTTAATAACATTTTATATTCACCAATATCTACGATATAATAGCAGTCATCGGTTTTCTATCTAAACCGCATCATTCCAGTACGTTACCCTCGTCTCCAGGAACATAATATGACACAAGTTGTTGAAGTGATAATTTAGGATTTTACGACACGAAGAACTCTTGCTCCGGAGCTATCTCTGGTATATTAAACTCCCGATTTCCACTTAGGAATTCAGCAGTTGCCTCGTCTAGAGTAATTCCAGATAACTTCCATAATTGCGTATAAATTTCCCTTGCTCTGGGATGCTCGGAGGCGGGATAGGTGAAGACTTGAAGACAGGAAATTGGAACATAGAATTCATGAAAAAAGTTAACTCGGAAACTTAATTTTCGGTTTTTATGTACCCGGAAAACAAGCACTTGTAGAATGACTCTTGTTTTTGCCGTCCTTATCGTTTAACTTTCCATGTTAGGGAAATTGTCGGAATTAGAAATTAAAAATGTTGAGTAAGATTGCTGTATTGAGCCAGCAGCAGCTCAATCGATCTCGTTGAGGGAAATGTTATTAAGAATGTGAAAGCCAAATCCTGTTCCAGTAATCCATTCACAACGAGAAAATAACTTGCAGGAGCAACGAGTTTGTTCACACGCTGACTCTAGTATACAAGAAAAGCTACTTGGATTGAAAATTTTTGAACAATTTATCAGAAATCTTAATCGTATTATGGACTTTGTTAAATGCCATTTGGTATCTGCAAAAAACTAATTGCTTATATTTTTCAGCCTCTATTAATTTACATTAATGCCTAAATGTCTAGCTCCATGCAGAATTAAAGAGTTATATTGAATGCGTCTGAACAAATAATTTACGCACCCACGTATTGACAAGCATGCAGTAATTAAGTGAAGAATGCAGCGAGGAACATTATAAGAGGATGGTACAGCTTTGATCTGGGTCCTCGGTCACGCTGGAGTATCTACCAGATAACAATCTGGCGGATCTTTATGCAAAACTTACAAACAGAGAAAATTTCTGTGGACGGGAACCCGTGCTCAAAGTAACAAAAAGACTCCTCGGTGACAATTTAGACTTGGATCCAAGAATTGGTGAAACTTGAAAAGACCATTTATCACAGGTCTGGATAGAAAAGGACTAGTCAACATACCTAAACCAAGTTGAAGCGCATGGAGACTAGACTACTGCTGGTTGGAATCTTTTTCACAACAACTTGAGCAGACATATAAAATTAATAGGAGAGGAGGGAGGGCCTAAGCTGTCTCAAATGTGGAACAGAAGACAAGCATCATTGTCAAAGGAGCTAAATGATGAAGAAATGGGACTCATGGAAATGAGGATAGTCCCCATAAAAATTATGGGGAGGTTCGAGTAGTGAGTCCTACTATATGATTTAAGGATTGCCGAAAAAGGGCCATTTGGGGTGTTATTAACTCCCTCACAACCGTAACCATCTCTATAAATTTAAGTTTATGTTTGAATGAATGAAAAATGTAATACCCATCTGTCATTTTTGACGATACACTCTCTGTTACGTAGATGTCACCGAGTCATCCAAAACTTACTTGTGAATTTTTTAAGTAATGTTTAATACAACCTCATCAGTAAATCGAAATGTGAAGCTAACACTTCACGCATAAGAGGAGTAAGTAAGTCAACGTTTGCTTGAGTGAATCAATTTATTTTCTATTGTATGCAAAATTAATGGCATCATTGAAACGACCCTTATTTCTGACTAAAAGAGTGATGGCGGTGGTAGTGATCGAGCCGCACTACTGCACTGGACTACTTAGGGTTATTATGTCGGATAGCTTGTTGAATTAACCTTAATCTGAGGCCGATCCGATCCATCTAGATCAAGTCGTCCAATATCGAGGTCTCCCTTCACGATGTTACGAGTACAGGGAAGTTATTTGTCAATACTGATGAGCGACACTCTGATCGTCCATTTAATATGTCAATAGATTACACAGACTTGGTTGAAGGATCGAAAACCTCGCTCCAAAGTCATCAGGGTTGACTAATTTTGGGTTAAAATCACGTAGAATTCCTTAAATTTAGAAGGCGTTGTGTAATTATTTAAATATATGTAGGTGGGTTTTTTCAGCTGCGGAAGAAGTTTTTATAATTATTATTATATTGACAAAGAATAACGAGTCATGAATGATATGACTCAATTAAGATGTGGGTTTTTTGTACGAAATAGAAGGAGGTTGAGTTAAGAAATTTCTGTTGATGAGATTTCTCATATGAGACATGAGACAGATCAAGGATTTTCATGATTTTTCAAAGTTTTGTTTGTCAAAACTGAAACGAGGCACTATTCCTATATACCTTTACCTAATTAATAAAAAAATGTTCCCAAATAAAACTTACAAACAAAATAAATATCACCGAAGAAATGTTTAGAGGTAGGATAAGAAAAACCAATTCTTACTTGACTAGGACCTGTCGTATCTCGTCCGCCGATAATACGAGTTGGAGGGGCTGTTAGAAGTGATAACCTTGCTAAGCAGCCTCCGCCGAATTGAAACAATATTATTAAAATAAAAAAATTGCAAGATAAGCGGTAGAGACATTTGTCTGTGACCAATTCCACGTTTTCCTGCTGTTTTGCCCTTTCATTACAAATTGTAGCAGGTAACAGACCAAGATAGGCGATTTTTCAACTTTTAAGGCTTGCTATTAATTATTGTCTTTCGCCATTTGCCCTTTGCAGAACCTCATCGTTAGTCAGGAGGTCAGTCCATGGAATTTGTAGCATTCGTCGCCGGCATCCATATTTCAAGGGCTTCTTATCCGTTTAACGAACCAGATTTTAGGGTACAACTTGCCATTCCGTGAAAAGAACTGACCAAATATAGCATTTAACCAAGCTTGTCATAGCTTTAGTTTCAGGGTATCGTCGCAGAGAAGGCTTCTCATTTTCTGAAAGGTCATTTTTAATGTTTCACATTTTACGTTTCTTTCTTATTCTGGCGTGAATTATACGAAGTAAGGTCTTCAGCAGATGGGTCATTATAGGTTTATAAGCCTATAATCGCTACAAAGTTTTAGGTCGAGATTTCTTAGGGATTGTCACAAAAATTGACCTCAACCGATCCTCTGGGATTTATCCGGTGTTATATATCACATTGAAAAGTTTTATGATATAGTGTAGCTTTTAATGTAGCTACCTTCTATCAGCTGAGGTATTTCTTTGAGATTCAGTCTGGGTCAGGAAGTCTTCCTATTTTTTGGTGTCGCAATGGCATGTATTACTTCGTCTTTAAGCATTTCCGATCCCTCTGTTGCGTTTTGGTTATTCATAAGATTCGATCTGTTGTTAGATAAAAGATTGTCTATATATTGTCCCCAAGTCATTCTTATCTCCTTTTCATCCACTACAGGGCAGTTTCATGAATCGAACGGTGTATATTGTTACAGATCTTACACTTTATTAATACCAAATTAAAAAGTCTTACAAAATTCCTTATTCTTTAACACAACTATAACTTATAACAATAATCTCAAAATCTAAATAATCAGCTGTTTCTCTTATGTACACATACTCTTTCACTTCACTTGTCACTTCACTCTGTTTAGTTCAGAGTCCAATTATAAGAGAACTTCCAATTACAATAACTGACTGTACTCTCCAGCCACAACGGTTCTTATATAGTTCCCTGCGGGGCCATCGAAGTCTCTGGCCTATCTCTAGACACAACCATCGCGCGTTCTCGAACATGCCTAGAATGCAGAACCATTCTGGTATTTCCTAGTATAAATATCAGTTACACTGGTCTGGCAAATATGTCATTCTTGTCATGTCAGCCGAGAATCAGAGTTCAGAGCTATACCTATGAAATGTAGCAGAATGAAGTTAGAAGACTATTGAAAATATATTTTGAAGGATTTTTAAAGTACCTAGGTGTTACCTACAACTTTGTTCGTATTCATTTACTTTGTGCAATGAGTTGTTTTTTATTATTATTTTACAAGAAAAATTTCTCAAAATTTATCGTGTATAATTTTACACGCTGCCGCCCTTAGTACGTCCGAAAAGAACAACATTTCCAAGACAACTTTTCTACAACTTTGTCTCGAATCGAATTGTCGAGTCATAACCAAATTTATAGAAGGTAAACAAATACAAGAAATCCAAAATATTTGGCGATTTCGCCGTCAGTTTCTTCATTCGTTATAATATATTTGAGATTTTCTATAATATCTGGTGACCTCTTTTATTTTCTTATTCATCTGAAATGAATCGTGCTTATTTTCCATTTTCTCTATTTCCTTGCCTATGTCTCTGATCCAGTTTTCTTTGGCCCTCTTTATCTCTTTCTTGATGATGTTTCGGTTGTTTTGATTTTTTATACTTTATTGTAAGATTTCTAAGCTGAAATGACCAGTTTGTTGTTCAGTTCTTGTTTGTGGCTTTTCGAGAACCTCTACGTATGTTCGTAGATCTTTTAGTTTGCCTCTTATTCTTTATAATTTAAGTTGTATTTCTGCTATATCAGTGGGACGTGATCGGAACCAATTTCAGTTCCAGGATATTCAGTTCAATTACACACTTTTCAATTGTTTGTATTTTATCTGAAAAAGATGCTTAATTTTATTCAACGTATTAGTTGATAAAAAATTTTGTGGATCATACGATATAAAGAATCAGTAGTTACTCACACAGCACCTCTAATATCTAATTTGAATTCGTTACCTGAAAATTGGAACGCTATCTAATTTCCCAATAATTATAAAAAGTATATTTTCTGAAATCGTTTTAACAAAATAATTATCATTTGTTATAGCTCTACTTATTATAAATATTTTTCTTTTGCATAACTTTTGGTTCCTTAAATGGTATAACAAGCAAGCCTGTTTCTCTAGAGTATTTAAATAAATGCTCGAAATGGTAACCCCGAACAAAAAACTGTTGACCAAGCAGTGCATAATTTCTTTAAATAGATTTTCTCAAGACGTGGGTAATTAAGTGGGGCATCCCACACAATAATGTCATATATCGCAGCGCATTTCTCAGTATGAATGGACTTCATGCGGTTATACATAAAGAATACGTAAGAATACGTGGCGTTAATATTTTGAATTCGGCCAGAGGAACTGCTCGCAATACTTCTTTCATCATGCACGACTTCATGGGCAAATTTCTATCGATTCCTTATCTTTAACTAGAGTAAAACGAAACTGGCTCATTCATGTGAACTGGGGATTCACTACTACTACTAGCCTCCCTTTTAAGGGTCGCTTGCACTCATGTCACGAATCAACTCAGTTGATTGACTTGCCCTAAGGCCCTATCCAGATATCCAGATTCGAATGTTAGGAACGGTTGACTTTGTTTTGAAAGGGTGAATTCATTTAAATGTTTTATATTAACATGACTATCATGCATTGATTTTTTATGTTAAGTAATCTAAGAAGAAGGTAACAAGCTCAGTTGAAAGAATAATAATTTAAGTGTGCTTATAGTATTTTTTGAAAACATTTGCATACAAAGATGTGGGCATTAGAGTACAACCAGGGTGTCTGGGGAGTACTCAATATCCCCCAGTAGAAAGAGGGGGGGGGGGGGATTACTCAGAAAATGTTATTATAAATTTATTTTTTTACTGCACATTTTTTGATTTCTGGAGTAAAGTCAGTTAACTAAAAAATTCGCTCTAAAAAAAATTGGGAAATTTAAATATCAGTAAGTTGATCAATGGCACACACCCAAATAAGTTTCTATATCTCGTAAACGAAGGCCTAAGTCAAAATGTTATAGGAGTGAGAATAGTAAAACAAATAAACGCTCAATCAAAAAAACCATACATCTGAGCCATAGGCGTACGCAGAAAAATGTTGGGGGGCCAAGGTCTGCCATAAACCCCGTTTCGTGCATCCGTGCTTGGATTCTCCTTAATTTTTTTTTTTTCAAAATGTGTGTCTGCATAAGTTTGCAGAGTTATTGATAAAAAACTTTTTTTTAATTTCAAGTTTAAAACCCTGTATCTTAAAAATGGGACGCCTATGTGAAAAATGGCATAACGAAAGTGTCATTATTTTTGGCCAAATAATCTGTGGCCAATCTCCTTTTTGTAACATCCTGTATAAACACTGAATCTAGTCGGTTTTGAAATGTAAAACGCCCTGGGCTAAAAAAAAACTACTTATCAAAAAACTTACTGCGATTATCTGCATTTTTTTATTATACAAATTTAATTTTGAAATTTTACACCCACCTTTGGTACATGAATTTTATTATAAAAGTTTTTAATAAGGGCATGTTTTATGAGGTTGTATTTCAGCGACAAAAAGTGTTCCCTGGTGGTTTTAATTTTAAAAAATCTATTTTAGACTAGCAAAAAAAAATGATTTCATTAATTTTATCTAAAAATAAATTTCCTGATTTGCACCACAAAGGCGGGATTATCTACTCATGTCACGGTGTAGGGCACTTGAAATTAATTTAGGTACCTACATTGATAATGCACGTTCAAATATTTAGAGAGGACGAAAGGGGTTAAATAAACAGCTCGGAGTATCTGGTCCATGCAATTAAACATTTTTTTTTGTATTCTAATTAAACATGAGAAATACTCGAGAGAGTATCTGCATATTATTCAGATCAAGAAATGTAAATCTTTTGAATTGCATTAGTGAGTTGCTTTCAACAAAAAATTTTCCTCTTTAGCTCAATTCATTCATTTATATATCCAGAGCAAGCCGAGCAAACCAACATATTTTGTAGATATTTGAATAATACAAGCTATGTGGTAAAAATCGCAGACACATTAATTAGAAAAATCACTCAAAATAATTGCGTGTCTTATAATAGAAACGACCTCGAGACCTCATCGGCTGGATTCACCAAATCATAATAATTAGAAACCCTGGATTAAATCAAGAAACATTCCATGATTCATGTAGTGTAGCATTACAATGCAGCAATTAGCACTCACCTAAAGCAGGGTTGATGACTGGAATTGCTGACGAGTTAATTAAATCGCAAAATATTCCCTGCATTCTTCAAAACATCGCTTCAAAAAGTCACTTAACCCCCGGGTAAAGCCTCACAATCGCATTCTAAATTTAGACAGAATCGTGGGCGAGCCAGGTTTACCCTGCAGGACCATCGAGATGTGTTTAGATTGTGACAATCTTGCAAGCTGAATAAAATTTTAAATATAAATAACCTTCTGAAGAGGTAGTAGTCTTGAATTAAACGAGATAGTACGGTGAATGTTTGAATTAAAATTAATCTTTTAATCAAGCCGAACATCGAAGCGCCTTACTGACGCGACCGCTGCCAGTTTACTCACTGCATATTTCTCAGAATTGTGGAAGATAACGTTCATCTATGAGATCTGCGAGTAAATCAATTCGCTGTAATAATAATATGATAGCAGATAATTCGAGAATCTAAAATATTTCTACCACCTTTGATTACCTGTATGTACATATGAACTGCCAGAGGAAGAGTCTTCAGTCTTGCAATTGAAGTGAAGTAGTGTACAAAATAAATAAGTACCTACTGGAAATAAATTATTGTGCTATTACCTAAATGACTTTACATAATAAAACTTAACGTTCCTGTGACTTCGCACCTTATAGAAATTCGATTAGGTCTAGTAATGCTAGGGCAATAACAAACATTTGTATCATAAAGAAAACTATTTTAGAACAAATTATTCACATGATAATAAACTATCAACAAATAATGTAGAGTGTATTGTATCTAAAATGACCCAAGCTTTGTTTGAGTTAAAAAAAAACGAGAGATTTATTGAAAAAGTAAACAGATTACGCTGGTGACATTCCTTATCCCGGATATAAAGCAAAGAATATTAGTGGTAGAAAAATAAAAGAAGATTGAGAAGGACATAAGCCTCTAATAAGTTTACAAAGAAAGCCCTCAAAATTTCGCAAGCTTCTATGTGAAAAAATCAGTCGCTATTCCGGGGAAAATTTAATTTTTTGGTGAGTTAGGTATTTCACTTACAGCACTAGACTTAGTTTTACGATGTTCCTGACCTGGGAAATTATGATTTCTGAGAAGAAATTAATTGAATTATTTAAATTTTTATTAATATAAGATTTTTCTCAGGGATTATTTTTATTCTGACAGTAGAATCACGAAAATAATTTTTCCCGAAAGTAGACTAATAATTTTAAATTAAGTCAATTTAGGTTAATTTAATCATTACCTAATTCTGCACAAAAAACGTCTGACGCAAAATGTATGCACGATCAATTATTATAGCTCAGAAAAATAAATAGAAAATGTCAATCTGAGAAAAAAAAACTTTGCTAGGATTTTTTTCGCAGATTACCTTTTTTTCTGGGAAATTACTGGTCCTACATAAATGTAGGTAGGTATAAGGGCTTATTTTTGTCCAAAATTTGGTATTGATTAATTTGTATCATAGCCTAAATTGACGTGAAACCAATAATTATTGTTTACGAGGTATTCGCGAAAAACTTATTCTCGCAACCTTTAACCTCAAATAATTTTATTACGCACACGATTTCGCAACAGACTTTTAGACAATTTTTCTGATTTCAAAATAAAGATAACCCGGTGAAAAATTTATTTCCTAAAAGAAAAAAAAATTCCTATTTTCCTGAGTAAAGTGAAAAACTAAATGGGAGGGAGGGGGGGGGGGGAAATGATGGTATACGGTTGAAAAGCAGTACAATATATGCCGATCTCCATTATTGAGCTAGCCAAATAGTGTGTCTCACAAAAGCAGATATTATCGAAGAGTCGAACTCATACACCGTCAACTGCCGTGAATTATTGAATAAATGAAAATATTCCTACCAATCGCGGTTAAGGCGAAAGCGAGCTTAAATTTACCGGAAACGGGCTGGAATGAATCGGTTCACACGCTAACGAAGTGCGCAGCCGCGCCACTGACTGGGCTCCAATTCCTTTAATTCCGCCGGTGTATATTTCTTCAAATTACATTTTTTATAATAGGTATATCTAACTGTCGTTAATTGTTCCAAAGCATGAACATTAAAACCTGTAACTATTCATTGTTACAACGGTTATTTACTTATCGACATTGAAATTTTCTTAGCAGTTATTTCAGTTTCCGTATTATTACTTTATCTCATTTCAACCATTATTACAGGTAACTTTACATGCGCCTCCCGGGTCCTTTAGATCGTCTACTATCCGAGAGTAAGCGGGTGCTGCAAATTGCTCTTTTCTTTTTTTGCCTGCGACCAGATTGCATCGCCATAGATTGCTAAAATTATTTGAGAATAAGTTTTTTATATTATATTTCCGACCCACCCGTGAAAACCGTTTTGTAAGTATGCTTCTTAATGCCTTTTTGAACATTGAGTTTGTTAATCATTGCATTTTATGTTAAATTAATTAATTGCCGTTTTAATTATTTTCAATCGCTTCTGCACGTGGTTTTACATACTTAGGTACTCATTTTAATTATTATTATGTCAAGTTGTACTTTAAAATACCCGTGCAGAAACCGATTCAGTGCTGGTGCTTTACTATTAACATTCAGTGATTGAGCCGTGGCTTTATAGCCTTTCCTTGGGAGTTGATTAGTCGTTTTTGGAGTCCATAGATCTGTTTCTGAGCTCGACCAGCCACCGCGAACAATCAGCCTTGTTCAAGTCTCACCACCACCCATGTCAATTATCTATAGCAGCACGAAGCTAAGTATCTATTTATAAAAATGTAAAGCCACGTCCGTTTTAAGGAAGTTTCATTTTTGCATTGTGCAAACAATGTGCAGTCAATTTTAGCAAAATTATTGACACTTTGCTGCAACGTTGTGACTAGATTACAGGGGTCTCAATTTTGAAGCTATCAACTTGCAGTTTTTAGGGGCAGTTACTTTTGCGAAAGTTTATCTTTTCAAAACAATAATCTGCATTTCGAAAAAGTGCTTATTTTGAAGCGCTTTTAGTGTATTTTTTAATAAAAAAATACACTATTGAGGACGACATCACTTTTCGAAAATCACCCAAACTCATCAAATGTCCACCGATCATGACCCCCAGATCACGAAAAAGTGGTTTTCCAAAATTCACCTGCCCACGATATATATATATATATTTATATATATATTTATATATATATATATTTATATATATATTTATATATATATATATTTATATATATATTTATATATATATATATTTCTCCAAAATCGCGAAATTTCGATTTTAAAAACGCTCCTGTAGCTTTATCTTTCAAGATTAGTGAATGAAATTTTGGATCCTTGTAAAGCCTTAGAACGACGTTAGATTTTCGTTGAAAAAAATTCCTAAAGTCGCGTTACTTCTACAGGGTGTCCTTTCAAAATTCCCCATATCCCGTTTTTGTCATCTCATTTCAGGTCGCAGTTTTCAATCTAGGGGACTGAAATTTTTGTGGGAGTAAGATATATATAAGAACTGGTCTGGTATTGTACTTGAGCAAAATCGATCGAGCCGTTTCAAAATGGCGGCCATTTTAATTTTTGGAAAAAGGACTATTTTTTGAACCCCTGTATAAGCTAGATAGAAAAAGAGTTTTATATCAAATTCACAATATTGGAAGTAAATGACTTGAAATTTAATTTCATGCAACAAAATTTGCATTTTTTCTATTAATAAGCCAGTGGCGTGGGTAGGAAAAGGGTAAAAATGGCTAAATTTGTCCAACAATTTATGAGCACATTTTTGAAGTAATTAAACTGAAATTTTTACAGTAGACAACTATACTAATAGACTTCAACCCTTGAGAATTTCAAAAAGTAAATAAGAAAAATGGCGGAGATATTCGATTTTTTTTACATGATGTTTTTTTTAAATTAATTTCTCTAAATTTTTAAAAACGCCCTGTAGCTTCATCTTTCAAGATTAATGAACGAAATTTTTTACTCTTATAAACCTTAGGGCTGACGTTTGATTTTCGTAAAAAACATTTTCCTAGAGTTGTGTTACTTCTACAGGATGTCCCTCCGAATTTCAGAAAAAAAAACCGTCCGTGAGGCACGGTTTCTGGTCGAAGTTTTCAATCTAGAGCGCTGAAATTTTTTTGGTAGTAAGATACCCTCAAGTAGTCGTCTACTGTATTTGAGTAAAATAGGTAAAGACATTCCAAAATGGCGGCCTTTTCAATTTTTGGAAAATGGCTAGATTTTGAACCCCTAAATAGGCAAGATCAAAAACTTTTAAACAAAATTAACAAGATTGGAATAAACTTATTTGAAAGTTGAGCTAATGCAATACAATTTGCATCATTTCTATTAATAAGCCAGAGGCGTGGGTAGGAAAAGGGTAAAAATGTCTACATTTCTATAAACATTCATGAGCTTATTTTTGAAGGAATAGAACGGAAATTTTGATAGTAGACAACTATACTAATAGCATTTAACCTTCAAAAATTTCAAGAAGCAAATATAAAAATGGCGGAGATATATTCTAATATTTTTAAATGATGTTTATTCCTCTAAAATTTCAAACTTTCGGTTTTCAAAACTCTCCTTTCAGTTTTTTCCGAATTTATTAAAGGTAGTGTAAAAAATAGTATTTTTCAAGTAAAGTTAGCCAGTGGCGGGCATAGGAAAAGGGACAAAATTGTAAAATTTTGCGCCAATTTTTTTGATTTTTAAATTTAAAAATCCATTCTAAGGCACGTGTTGAAACGAAATGAAATGAAATTATCACAGAAAATTTTTCACATTAAAGCACTACGCTAACATGACATGACTATGGAAAATTTCAGAAAGCCAATAATTTAAAAAGCGGTGAAAATATTCATAATTGAATCGCATAAAAATACACTATTTCTGCGATTGATGCGCAAGAAGGTTTTTGAAGTGTCTGGAGGGTATGATCTAGTGTCAAAATTTTAGCAATACCATGATTGGTTTACCAGTAGCTTAGCAATTTTTTTTTATTGTTTATATTGGAAGTTTTCTTAGCTAGATGATTTTGCTACCTTAAACTTAAAGCAAGGCAAGAAGTAGTAATGTAGACACATATTTAATTTAAGACAAATCAAAACAGAGTTGTTTTATTTGGCATTTAAAACTGACAGTTACACTACTAACTTGATTTGTTGCAAGATAGTCTGCTACATAAAAGCAATATTTCAATGCGAATCTACAAAGTTGCATGCACTTGGACGCATCTATTAAATTTATTAGCGATCTAAATACTCGTATATTGGAATTTATGCATGTAAATACGCAAGGCGCTGATTAATATTTCTTAAATAAATAATTGAAGCACGTTTAGAGAATATTAGTTGAATATTAAAATTGTAATAATCCTTAAGCCATAGGTGCACTTATCCGTTTATTACTTCGCATTTTAATATTTTAAGATAAGTTTCTTGTGAAATTAATTCTGCGGGAGTAGTATTCGTATCTGCCTACCTAATTAATAATTATGATCACCCAAAACACGTTCAAGGTATGACAACTACGCGGGGAAGTATAGTATCAAAATAATTTATTATCAAGGAAAAAGTCGAGCATTTTATTTTATCCATTTCAGACCTGGACATTGAACTGGAGCGTATTTTACGATAATATTTTCCAGTAAGTTAACGAAGTTGACCTGCAATGATTTCCCCAATTATACCACCTATACGATCGGTTTTATCGATCCAGACTCGCCAAATATGATATTTTAGTGTATTTTTTAACAAAAAATACACTATTGAGGACGACATCACTTTTCGAAAATCACCCAAACTCATCAAATGTCCACCGATCATGACCCCCAGATCACGAAAAAGTGGTTTTCCAAAATTCACCTGCCCACGATATATATATATATATATATTTATATATTTATATATTTATTTCTCCAAAATTGCGATTTTTCGATTTTAAAAACGCTCCTGTAGCTTTATCTTTCAAGATAAGTGAACAAAATTTTGGATCCTTGTGAAACTTTGGAATGACGTTAGATTTTCGTTGAAAAAATTTCCAAAAGTTCCATCACTTCTACAGGGTGTCCCTTCAAAGTTCCAGGAATCCGGTTTTTGTCACCTCATTTCAGGTCGCAATTTTCAATCTAGGAGGCTGAAAGTTTTGTGGGAGTAAGATATCCATAAGGACTGGTCTGGTATTGCACTTGAGCAAAATCGGCTGAGCCGTTTCAAAATGGCAGCCACATGAATTTTTGGAAAATTTGCTATTTTTTGAGTCCCTGTATGAGCAAGATGGCAATAAAACTTTAAAATAAAATTAACAAGATTGGAAGAAAACTATTTGAAATTTGAATTAAAGCAATAAAATTGGCATTATTTATATTAATAAGCCAGTGGCGTGGGTAGGAAAAGGGTAAAAATGTCTAAATTTCTATAACCGTTTATGAGTTCATTTTTAAAGAAATTGAACTGAAATTTTCACAGTAGGCATAAGTACACTAATATCCTTTAACCCTTAAAAGTTTCAAGAAGTAAATAAGAAAAATGGCGGAGATATTAATATTTTTTTCATATGATGTTTATTTCTTTAAAATTTTAAAACCGCTGTTGTAGCTTCATATAAGGATTATTAGTGAACGAAATTTTTTACCCTTGTGAACTTCGAAATGACATTTGATATTCGTAAAAAAAATTCCCTAAAGCTGCGTTACTTCTACAGGGTGTCCCTCCAAATTAAAAACAAAAACCGTCTATGAGGCACGGTTTCTGGTCGCAGTTTTCAATCTAGGGGGCTGAAATTTTTTTATGAGAAAGATAGCCGCAAGGAGTCGTCTGGTACTGTATTTGAGTAAAATCGAGCAGTTTCAAAATGGCGGCCTTTTCAATTTTAGAAAAAATTGCCAGATTTTGAACCCCTATACCTACCTACCTATAAGCAAGTTAGAAAAACAAATTTAAACCAAATTAACACGATTAGAAGAAAATTATTTTAAATTTGAGTTAATGCAGTAAAATTTGCATATGTTTCATTAATAAGCCAGTGGCGTGGGTAGGAAAAGGGTAAAAATGGCTAAATATCTATAACCGTTTATGAGCCTTTTTTGAAGGAATTGAGCTGAAGTTTTTCCAGTAGACAACTATACGAATAACCCATATAACTCTGAAAAATTTCAAGAAGCAAATAAGAAAAATGGCGGAGATATTCGAATATTTTTACATGATGTTTATTCCTCTAAAATTTCAAATTTTCGGTTTTCAAAACTCCCCTTTCACTTTTTGCGAATTTATTAAAGGTGGTGTAAAGAATAGTATTTTTTAAGTAAAGTTAGCCAGTGGCGGACACAGGAAAAGGAAATTTTTTTTAAAATTTGTCAATTTTTATTTTTATTTTGTTAAATTTAAAAATCCATTCTAAGACACGTTTTCAAACTAAATGAAATGAAATTTTCTCAGTAAACCACTACGCTAATATCACCTGACTATGGAAAATTTCAGAAAGCCAATTTAAAAAGCGGTGAAAATATTCATAATTGAATCGCATAAAAATACACTATTTCTGCGATTGATGCGCAAGAAGGTTTTTTAGACATGCAACGACCGATAAATTACTGCTTTACTCGAAGAATTCTTATTGAATATTTATTTTTTGTCAATAATTTATAAAAATATGAATTTTTAAAGAAATATAAAAACACCTGCGTTTCAAATCTCTGCATGGATTCTGAATTTTAGGTGTCATCGAATTGATGATGTGATAAAATTTAAAGGATCTAAAGTAAGTCATATTTTTAAAAGTGGAACGAACATTCAATATCAAGCTCCTAATCTTTGAAGGTTTTAACTTTCGACAACAGAATACAAAAGAGTTGGGTGACCCATTTTTCAAATTTCAGACTTCAACATCATACATCTTATTGAGAATAAATTATTGAAGAATAGATGACTTGAGTTTTCTATTACGGGCTAATTTTTTTCAATATTCAATATTCAACAATAAAAAAGATATGGCTAATTAAATATGTACCGAGTGACAAGTTTCAAAGCAGAACATAGGCGAATATCACGGGAAATCACATATTTGCAGTTTATTTCTCACCACTTTTATCTACAAGAATGGTAATTGTGTCTATCGAAAGAGAATTATTTTCTGAACATGTTGATACCAAAATACCTACTAATTAACAGTTTTATATCATGACAGAATATTTCAAACATTTTCAAAATTAAACGATGAGCAGCCATGACATGCTAAATTAGAATAACTTTTTCACTGTCAAAGACAATATTTTCAATTATTATTTAATTTATTTTAATATTGATTGAACATCATTAAAAAATTACGAAGATCCTCCCTTTTATAAATTGCGCTTCGTCCAAGTTGTTGGTTATTAACGAGTGTACATTCGGCAATGACTAGCTCTGTAAATTTTGTTTTTAAGGTAACCCCAAGATCCAAAGAAAAGTCATAACAAAGATAAGGTGCTAAATCGGGAGATCTGGCCGGCTAGTTAATAGTACCACGGCGACAAACACGCGTCCCGCATAGAATAGCTACTTCTTATTATTCATTTACAATCTTTTCAAAGAAACGTGTATTAGTAATTAAAAAATGTTTTTTTGACAGTAACAAAATTATTCGAATTAGGCATGTCATGGTCGCTCACATTTTTAATTTTGAAAATGTTTAAGTTATTCTGCCATCATAAAGAAACTGTTAGTTATTAAGTATTTGGTATCAGCATGCTCAGAAAACAATTCTCTTTCGATAGACACCATTACCATTCTTGTAGATAAAAGTGGTGAGAAATAATCTACAAATATGTGATTTCCCATGCTATTCGCCTATGTTCTGCTTTGAAACTTGTCACACGGTATATGAGATCCCAATTTTTCAGTTTTTTTTTGGATATTTCAGCAACGACTGAAAATATCCTATTTTTTCAGATTCTTTGTTAAGAATCAAATTGTGTATATCTGAAGGGACATTTACAGGACGCCTTTGATGTCCTTCCTGTATTTTAGCTAGGACTTATTCTGTATGAATACTGAATATTTTATTCTTTTTTTTTTAAGACCTCTTTTTGGCTTTTGGGTAATAAGACAGCACGCAGGGAAAGAGAAGCGAACGCTCTTATCCTGACACTCTTATAGAGTAAGTAATCAATTGGGAAGATAGGTATAGGACTCTCGACTGGGATGATTCCACCCCAGTGGTAGGTCACGTGACTGCCACGTTGAGAGGGAAACCGAAAGCAAAGATCCGATATGTTTACCAAAAAATCTGAAAAAATTTAAGGATGACCCACGGTGTACACTTTAATTCTAAACATGACATGAAAGTTTATTTTCGGTTTTTGCAAGAGATTATTTAAGAAATGAGTAAATTGAACACTTAAGATTAGTGAAAATTGATGTGTGTAGACTTGCACGGCTGCCTTTAATTAAAATCAGAGTTAATTCCGGGCTTTTTTACCGTGGTCCATGGATATTTGCTCCGAACCTTTCGTCTACAACTGGGGTAGACAGCAGCGGTTTCTTTTCTGCAAGCTCCATTTCCACTTCTCGCGTTCATTGATAATAATTGTTATCAGTGAACAGGAGGAGAAGCATCGCTTGCGCACTCGTAACCGATGATGATGTTTACCGAAGCTGTAGACGAAACGTTCAGAGCAAATCTCCATGGACTACAGCAAAACAGCCCGGAATCAATTTTGATTTCAATTACCTAAGTGAAAATTGTTAAATTATTGAAAAACTTCAAATTCTAATACAATTATTATTCAATCAAGTTTATTGAACAACGATAGAAAACACGCTTCTCTCCTGGTGAGTTCTTGCTTGATGTAACAGACTGATGAGCTGACATTACAGCGAAACGTCGATGTCTCTGTCTTCACCAGATCACCCTGAGGTTGTCGTTCAGAGAACTTTACTGACATATTATCAATTCCCATTTTCGAAAAGTCATAATCGAAAAAGAATTATTATTATTAATTATCGTAAACTGTGAATAAGCGTGTCAAACGCTGTCGGTATTGAAATTACTAAATCTCAGACAAAATTTCTTTTTACGTTTACCTAGCTAAAGAATAATATAAAATGAGACTGTCATATTATTGTTTGGAGTCCTAAGGGATTTTATCCTTATTTGAATATTTATTTTATCTTCTTTGAATCACGTCGCTGTCCCGTACGGTGTCTCGCATTTGGTTGCATTAAAATGTGAAGTTAAATCCGCACATGCCTCAAATAATCCCTGGTTTTTAGAACTCAACGCAGTCCAAATTAAGATGCTTTAACATAGCTTGGTTATACAGGGTGTTGATTTTCAAAGCGGGCCATAGGGAATTATAACGACGTTTCTACGTTTTGACAATCCAATAATAAAACTTTATAAGTCAGTAGGTAATAATAAAGTCTGGTTCTATTTAAAAATGGGTTATACAAACCAAGAAAGAGTCTTAATGGTGAAAACCTACTAATACAGTGTAGCCAGTTACAGGAGGGTTCGCGATTTATTTGCCGTGAATTTTTTTATAGACCAATACCGTCCAAGTCGACAATAAAAAGGATTGTCCGAAGATTTGAAACGTAGAATCGTCATTATTGTTTAGGCAAGGCATGCTATTTTGTGATTAAACATTAACAATTACTTGAATTTTTACTGAAGAATTTTAGAAAACAAGGTGAAATTAAATTAATTTCTGATGTCAAGCGTTATGCGCAATAATTTTAGCTTCATTTTGATACCAAAACCATTTCTGCCAGTTTAAACGGCGAGCAGGAATCCTCAAAAACCACTTTCGCAATGCTAATCCCCTATGGCCCGCTTTGAAAACCCTGTATGTAAAAAATGCAACAATTAATAATATTTGAAGTGTTTACAGCCAAAGTGGCCTCGAAAATCCAGACAAATGAAGATTATTTTTTGAAAATTACAACAAAATTAAAATTACTGGAAAATTAATACTTCAAATTAATCGGAAACACTTTTTGCATTAACCATAGATGGCGCTGGTAATCGAGGAAATTTAGGGAACCTGCATAGTAAGCGGTAATACAGGTGCCCTGTAACGGAGAGGACCCGGGCCCGTTTGTCTGTGGCGAAAAGCCACCTTGTGATCATCTATTTACCTCCGGGTTTTCTCTAATAGGACCGCTGTGTTTTCCTACGTTGTGTTTACCGTAATTTTTACCGTAGTCACCCCTGCTCTTTGATTGAGGTATGCCAGGATTACTATGGCCGAAACGGATGCGCAAAAGAACCTACTATGACTCATTGTATCTTGGTTGATTGGGATTTCCCACAGCAAAGCGGGGAAATTTACTAAGACTTGTTGTTAACGGTTGGCTTCCTATCAGGGAGTTTAAAAGCGAGTGATGAGCGAGAGAATTCGTTTGCAAGAGCGTGAAATGGTGAAGGGCTAGATGGGCTGTGATTTTGCATAGAGAGTACAAAAAAAAAAATGGAAAGCGAAGAGAGATCCCTTTCATGCATTTTTCAAACCTAATCCATTTCGGATTCCACTCTTTTGCACACCTGTGCTTTCTCATTATTTCTCTTTGCTTTTGTTTCGTTTACAGACTATCCGGTATGTTGCGGAAATGTCTTATTATTTCGTTTCGCTTTTATTTCGGTTACAGACTATCCGGGTTTGGCGGAAATGTCTTATTATCTCGTTTTACTTTTATTTCGGTTACAGACTATCCGGGTTTGTCGGAAATGTCTGTCTGTTTAACTATTCAACGTTTTTCTCTGCCTTGCGAGGTTCATTCGAGTACAGGGTTGCCACTTCTCCTGAATTTTGATTTCGTATCTTTTATAAAATCGTTCCTTCCGATTCTCTTTTATTTAATGATTTTATTTTCACAGTTGATTAATCTGGGAGGATGAATTATTTCACCTCCGTTTATTTAATTCATAACCTGGGTGATACTGTATTTAGTTATCACTTTGTATACCTTGTTGTTATTTGTCTTGTTCTACCTTTCTACCTATTTTAATTACACCGGCTTAACTTTCATTTCGCATTTTCACCTGCTTGCCATCTAGGAATCGAGATAATTTTTTGGCTGTTGCCATTTATTAATTCGCTCTATCGATTGGTGTAATTTTCATTATCGTGGGCAGGATACCTAACGAGTTACCATTGTCTCTGCAAAGGCTTATTGTTTGATTCTGATTTCACATTTTTTCACCCGATCTGTTTCTAGGTCAGCCTGTCCTTTCAATAGGCGCGAGGCGCATTTAGACATCTGGCAATATTTATCTACCCTTGCGGTGGCCGTCTCTTCGATGTTGTTAAAAGTGCTGGAACTCCACTAGCTAGAGCGCTTCTATTTTTCTGAATATTTAATGAGCTGACGGGGATCGTTTACTTGATGTAACGGCGGGTGTTTTGCCTAACAATTTTACCCTTAGGTATTTACGTACCTAATGCCTGCACTATTTGCTTTTTCGGTTTGGGCTGATTTAATGAGGGCGATGGAAATATTTTCCTTATCATTCTACCTAGGTGCGATCCATTTCAGCCCTAAGGAAATTTGATTTTGTTAATTTCTCCCGCAATATCTTTTAAATACAAAAAAGCTCTCTGAACCCCTCATCGTTTGCAAGGGAGTGGGGGGTTTGAAGTTTTGAAACAAAACTTTGCAATTACTGCAATTACAGATAGCTTACTTATCCAGATATTGGGAGAAATGGACAAAATCAAATTTCCTCGATTACCAGTATCACCTATGATTAATGCAAAAAAATACTTATAAATACCGATAAATTTCAAATATTCTCCAGTGACATATAGGAGCGACCGTGAAGTAAAAGTGCCTTGAAAAGATTTATATTAGGAACGGAATTAAACCCATAAGATCAATTTATTCAATATTTTTTTAGGCAACAGTCGAAACTATTTTCTTGAAACAAATAATACATCTTCTTACTTTGGTAGAGAAAGAAATAATTATTGAAAGATTGCCTAGTATTTCCAAGAATTGACAAAAAAAAACCTTCTGCAAGACTCTCCTAGCAGTTTTCTTTTAATGTAGTTTTTTAATATTTTATAAGAACTTTATGCTTAGCTGGTAAATTAGGCAATTAGACACGTGACATGGGAAGGTAAATAAAGGTAGAGGTTATTAATTAACACCCCGATCAAGCGTGAAAAATTCAATCTAGGAAAAAATAATCTAAAGCTTTTAGGCTAAGAAAGGTTGAAATATAATATTGTGTAAAAAAGCAGCAGTTTCTTGTTTCCCTACTCTCACCAGCAATATTAAATATAAATAAACGAAGGCATAGAGACAAACCCTCAAATTTCCAACTCACTTTACATTTGTTTACAATGACTGGAACGCGATTTACTAATCCATTAACTCCAACTGACTGCATTATCTACCATCTACAATGTCTAGACAGATATTTACCGTTATTGTGACAAGTGACATTCTATACCCCCTAAGAGTTATTCAATACACCCTTGCAATGGCATCCCAACCGCAATTCACCCTTTACAGGGTGCAGGACAGCCCTTTCCGGGATCCGAGGAAGTGAAGTGAGTAACGGACATTCCAGGGGATGGGGGACATTCTAATCCTCAGTTACAGGGAGTGAAAGCATCGCAAACAGTGCGGTGGGAACCTGGACTTATGGCTCTTCTAGACGTAATGTAGAGCCAAATGACTGGGAAGTGTTTGCCTACATTCCCGGTAAAATGGCTCTTCTTACATGTAACTGTGTAATCTATGTGGAGGGTAAAGTTCTTTATTTTGTCTTATTGCGTTTTAAATCAAGTGGAGATTAAGAAAATTAAATTGGATTTCTATCTCGTCGTGGAGGAAAATGTTCACTAGTAGATGGCGAATAAAAAACAAGCTACATTCAGCTTTATTGTTAATTTTTACTTTCAAATCATATTCTTATCAAATGTACGTAACACACAACTTATCACAGCGACCTTACCACATTTATTTATTATGCTATCTACCGTTATTGTCGTACGTGTGAATGATAAAACTAATCCTTGGCTGTTAGGATATGTGAGCAGAAAAGCTTTGAGAAAAGTCTCATTCCAAGGCTCTTCCCCAAATCATACTTTATTTATGATTTGCGAAACGAATTTCGAAATGATCTTAGAACAGACACCTATGCTATGGAAGAGGAAATGTGCAGAAATTACCACTTTATATATTTAAGTGTACCTACCTATGTAAGTACATATTTTTGAAGAATTTTGAGCCGTGCATAAAAAGAACAAAATAAAGGTCACACCATTAAAAGTGGAAGCTTGAGAAAAAAGTTGTGAAGTCAAACACAGACAGAATAAGAAATGAAGAGATCAATGGAAGAATTTATGTAGAAACAGATATACAGGAAAATGAAAAAAAGGTCAAGATAATCAATTTTAGAGCATTTTTTCAACATGGTTGTTAAACCA
The DNA here is from genome assembly GCA_910589415.1 of Malachius bipustulatus. NCBI lineage: Eukaryota > Metazoa > Arthropoda > Insecta > Coleoptera > Melyridae > Malachius > Malachius bipustulatus. The sequence goes on from OU342635.1 coordinate 26,185,648, forward strand.
ACCATCCACCCAAGCCTGAATCACCTTAACTCCAATTTGTAAATGACACCTTCTGTTGAGTGACGGTTTCGTTGGAAAGCTTATCAAAAACTGATTGTTGTTTTTTTTTTGTTGTTTTGTGTGCCCCCTGGTGATAAGATAATGTTTAGACTGCGACTGAAAAACGTTTATTGTTTGATTTGTGTTATATGCATGCGTTAGCAGTTAGTAATGCATGAATCGTTAGTTTCCTAAGAATTTAGCTAGCCGTGAAGTATTCGAATCATCAGTGAAATTCTAATGTTCTTGGGATGTTGAGACAAAACTAAAAGTTTATAAAAACGGAATATTTGTTTCCTGCTAGAAATGCACACGGGTCCAGACCATTCTCAAGAAATGGAAAGAAGACCTTACCAAATAACTATTGACCAGTGGCATTGCGACCGCCAATAGGGATTCCGCAAACAGAGGTCAACTGGGGACCTCATCTACGTTATCGAACTGTGGAACAGCGCAGTCGAGCACCATGGGGAGTCTTGAGGAATTAGCATGATAGATTGTTGGAAAAACTGCAAGCTTATGGTATGACAAAGAAGTTCTTCTTGTGGCTTGCGAGTTATCTCGGACATCGCTCCTTACAGGTGTACGTCGATGGAGCTCTTTTTGAGACTTTTTCCATCAATACCGCAATCAATGCCTCAGGGATCCATTTTTTCTCCCACTCTCTTTTTCTATTTATCAATGTTTTGCTTGAAACAACAAAAAATCCTATACATCAGTTTTGCCCATGACGGTACATTATATCTTCTTATACCTTAGATGCGCGAACATCTGCCATCGACGCACAGACTCGCAGGGAAAGTTGACATACGTAACAATGACATACAAGAGCTTGGGGCGATATAAACTAAGTTCAATTTGATGCTGGAAAAACCCAAGCAGTTATTTTCTCCGAAAAGACCAACGTTTTGGAGCCAGATATGGTGATGGCGTGACACTCTCTTACTTCATCGACATTTCTTCCTTTACTTGGGTTGAGCCTCGGAACGAACATGTCTTAGCATGACCATGTTGCAGGTTTGCCGAAGAGTGCATCTCAAAAACTTGGAACACTCTTCCGCACGATGAAATTTTATACATCTGTGAAACATCGAAGGAAATTAGCTGACTTAAGTCTGTTTTACTGATATTTTGGGAGAAGTGTTCAAAAGACCTGGCCCGTTTGATCCCACCTAAAGCGAGGCCGAGCAGAATTACACGTCGAACCTCAATAGCTCATCCCTATCAGGTTCAGCTCGTTACAATACAACTTGCAACGATTCAAGGTTAGCGTGAATCGATATTTCCATTCATGCACCGCTCTCAGAGCGTCATAGGCATTCCCTTGCAATGCATGTGCATTTTCAATAATAATAAAAATAGTCGAGTAGAAGTGTGCGAGTTTAATTAAAATTATCCTGATCATACAGTAATCCTGTCAACTGACTGTAAGTCGAATTTTCCACAAGTTTGAAGAGCACGGTACATTTACCCTCTTCGTCAATAACATCAACCTACTTGAGCGCAATATAAATGCTCAGTTTTCATTAGTTGGCGACTTTTTTTCAAGACATTGAATTCACATACCTATGTACCTAAGATAAAATTTTAATATGACGATCTTACTTCTTTGATCCAGACTTTAATAAGAAATAAGACCAACCAAGTCTAACGACAGCTACCTTATTTTCATTCCCATTTTAAGGACTCGTACCTTCCCAAACGCCTTCGTATTCTTATATTATTGTTGGAACGTTGTAACACAGCGGTTGTCCTGCATCTCCTAGAAACGCCCGCGGTCGCATAAAGGATAACAGTGGAGGAAATAGTATTAGGAAAACAAATCTTATTACTAATTCTCTGGAATTTCTTCTCTGTAACCATATCCTCGACTTGGCGACTGTCTAGGACTTTGAGAGGACAGAGTAATGCTTCAGACTGTCGCTTTTTCTCCATTAGACAAGGCCAGCACCGAGATTACTCAAGTGTGTCTTTAGACAATGCAGGCATTTATCTTGGTATTAATATCTAGAAAAATGTTGTCGTGCCTACATTGACTGACAAGAAGATTTAAATATTTAATTAAGTATAAATGATATCGAAGAATAAGGATGTTATTGTTGAAATGTCCTCAAAGAATGTCTATTATTCTAATTAAAGAACCAATTAATTATTATTTTGCTTTGTTACTTATTACGTTAAAAGTAATCATGTTCACTTTCATCAACAAAATATTACATTTTGTAATTCATTTATTAAATATTCTGAGGGGTGAAAGATATATTGACCTTTGCAATTTCTCGGAAACTTACCTCGAATTCGGATTTCAATTTTGTATGAACATAAATTAGATAGATCGTTAATAAACGTAGTCCCTTTGCAGTAAACAAGCTCCATTTTGGATAAATGATGACATATTCCATTTTCCTAAACCATTCGAATTTTAATATAAATTCCACATGTTACTATGTAGATGGAACTTCTATTTTCATGATGGCTATAAAAATACGAACGTTATGATGTAAACAGGGACTCCATCTAGATGTGATTTCAATTTTTGAGGAAAAATTCAAATTGCATGTTATATCGTTTGTTTATGACATTAATTCCAGAGACGCATAAAACTAGATGTTCAAGGTTTGTTCACCCGGAATTCATGAATGGTATGCTAACAAATTTTATGCATAATACACTGAATTCATAACGCTGCACTAGGACTGGAAAGTGGCCAAAATTTAAATTAATTTTCCTATAATACCGGAAACATTCGACAATTTAATGTAAGGTAAAAAAACAAAAACATCAGAAGACGCCGCCCGCGTATTCCAGTTTTCCTCTTCCGTCGAGTTATAGACCATTTGACTTTTGACATTATTATACTATCATGATATAAAGGTGCAATTTCATACCCAGGTAAGCATCTTGATTAAAAAACCCTGTGACATTTACAAATGTTTAGGTACTTCTTGGTCTACTCTTGTTTGAATCAAGAGGAGATATGATAAACATTTTAAGAAACTGCGCTAACAACTGGCTAATCTGACATTTGCTGTTATTATCACTGAGCGAGTTAGTAACGAAAAAAATCATTGCGCTAAATTATAATAATACCTATAACATAGAAAATACTTGGAGTCGAGATTGTGCAGCGAAGCATCGAGGACGGTTCAAACCGAGCTCCGTTATCAGTGTAGTGGCTGTGTTTTCTTTACTTATCGATTTATAAATACAAGATTATCACCTAGAAATACGACAAGAGACAACAAAATTTCAAAACAAAATAAAGGTATTTATGAAATTTTTTAAAACTCGGCGCTAACTCGGCTGAGTGGCGCCATAAATATGACCGGTGATAGTGATACGGCTAAACGCAAATCAGGTGAAATAAGCCCGTTAGCAGAGAATAGTACACAAAAGAGATACGCCTGGAATGTGGAAGATTTGCTATCACAAAACAAGTACTGTCTACCACCAGAAAAGGAAGATAAACTAAACAGCGATTCCCCGCCAAACAGATCTAATTACAACACACAAAATAGCAATGATAAACAAAATAGCGGAAAGATAAAAATCCCCCCAATATTCATACACGCACAAAACTATAAAGAAATTGCAGAAGATATCAAGGCACTGACAATAAATGATTTTACAACGTCATACAATCTTAATCGCCTCCGAATCAATTTATCGAGTATAGAAGACTTCAGAACCTTAACAAAATATTATACAGATAATAAAATAAATTTTTATTCTTATCAAAATCCAGAACACAAACCGTTATCTATTGTAATTAAAAATGTTCCGATCTCAATAACCGAACAGGAAATAGAGCAGTTACTGATGGATAAAAAATATCCTGTGATAAAAGTAACACGACTTTTAAACAGGGAAAAACGAATAAGCCCAGCTGTTGCAGTAGAATTAACAAACACCGACGAAGGAAAAGAAATATACAAGCTAGACAAACTTGGCTACTCAGTAGTGAAAGTTGAATCACGGAGAAATACCCAATCGGTACCACAGTGCCATCGATGTCAACGATTTGGTCATACAAAAAACTATTGTCAAATGGAATACAGATGCGTCAAATGTCAGGGAAAACACTTCTATAAGGATTGCCCAAAAAACCCTAACATACCGCCAACCTGTGTTAACTGCGGAGACCAGCATCCTGCCAACTACCGGGGCTGCAAATACTATAAAAAACATCAACTGAGTAAAAATACTAATCATACCAACAGCACTGATGCGAACCACCAGTATAGAAATCTCCATCGTCCCAACTTTACAACGACAAATACAACGCAAACTTATGCAGATAAAGTAAAAGCACATTATAATCAGCTCCCAAGATCCCAACACCCAACCCCCTCTCAAAGCACATCCATTGTAGATCAAATCCTCAGATTTATACTCGACATGATCACCCCGCACCTAAACAAAATCAAACAGTTTTTCATAAATAATATAATACCCAACCTATTCAATGGACCATAACCCAGCAGAAATAATACAAAATATAACAATTCTAAATTTTAATGCGAATGGAATAACAAAACAACGATCAATGCTAATTGATTTCTTAGCTCGACACCAAGTGGCGATAGCTTGTATTACTGAAACTCATCTAGCCGAAAACGAAGTTCTGAAAATACCTGGATACACCATCTACAGATCAGATAGAAACTCAAGAGTCGCCTCAGGAGGCGTGGCTATACTGATTAAACGAAAAATTAGTCACTCTCAGCTACCAGTAATTAAAACAGATCTGGAGACCATCGGTATCCAAATAAATTTAAATAATAACACCTATTTAAAAATATATTGCGCCTATAAGCAGCCTAACAAAAGGCTGAAACCCGATGACATTGAAAAAATTTTTGCTGGTCAGGGTGCCACTCTGTTGATTGGCGACTTGAACTGTAAAAACACACACTGGGGATGTCGGTGCAACAATCCAGATGGCATAAAACTGAGCACTTTAGCCGCACAGCATGCGCTAAACATTGAGGCACCAGATGAATACACGTACTATCCATACAGATACGACCATCAACCGGATATCTTAGACATAATAGTTCTTAAAAACTTCACAAAGCATTTCAACCAAACCGTTATTATGGACCTGGACTCAGACCACGTACCAGTAATAATTACGTTAACCAGTACGTACGAATATGAACGCCCTGCACCACGACTCATCGAAGGAAAAATAAACTGGCAGAAATTTCAAGAAACGCTTGATAAAAACACTCAATGCCCAGCGAGTCTACAAACTGTTGACGACATAGACACACTGATAGAACTGTATACTGAAAAAATAATAGAAAGTGCTAGAAAAGCTACAACACCGGGAAAGAAACACCCAAAACTGACCCAGAATAAAACACCAACGCAAATACTAAAGCTAATACGCGAGAAAAATCACTTAAGACGAGTCTATCAAAGAACGAGAAGTAACGACCTAAAAAACCGACTGAATAATCTAACACATAAAATCAAAAGACTACTGGACGAGCATAGAATAAACAATTACAAAACCTACATCAAACAACTTCATCCTCATGACACAAACTTATGGAAAGCAACAAGAAAAATTCTATGCCAACCCCAAACAATACCGCCAATTTCAATAGACAACAAAACCTATGTAACAGATGCCGAGAAATGCGATATATTTTCCGAACACTTCAAAAAGGTATTCACACCTCACAACGACACCAAACCACAACATCAGCTTCACGTAACCAACTATATAGAAAGCCATGTACCTTTACCTGGAGTAATTGCACCGACATCACCTACTGAGATCAAAACAATAATCAAAACTCTTCCTATTAAAAAAACGCCAGGACACGATCTCATACCCAACATGTTACTTAAAAATCTGACTGACAAGCTACTGGCATTTCTTGCTTCACTCTTCAATGCGTCTCTTCAATCCTCACCACACTATCAAAACTGCTTGAAAGGATAATACATATCAGACTAGAAGATCATCTAACGGAAACGAACACACTGCCACCTTACCAATTTGGCTTTCGGAAAAGACACTCCACTCAACAACAACTACTCAGAATAACAGAAGTAATAGAAAAAGGATTCGAAAATAAGCAATACACAACCGCCGTATTCCTAGACATAGCTCAGGCATTCGATAAAGTGTGGCTAGAAGGTCTTAAATACAAACTACTGCATTTAAATCTTCCAGACTTCATAACAGCTATTATTTTTTCATTTCTTGAAAACAGAACATTTTCAATTAAAATGGGGTCAAAAGTTTCAGCAACAGCTCCAATACAGGCAGGAGTACCTCAAGGTAGCATTCTTGGCCCAAGCCTGTTCAACATTTATATGAGTGACCTACCCGAAATATCAGCCATAATCGGCATGTATGCCGATGATACAGCCATAATAACGCAACACTGGGAGCTAAGTAACGCTATAAAGCAGCTACAGGAAGCAATAAATATCACAACCAAATGGCTCAAAACGTGGAATATTAAAATCAACCCTCAGAAATGCGAAGCCAAAATATTTACTCTTAGACAGATCGCAAATCCCGAGACCATAACCATTGACGACATAGATATAACATGGAAGACCAAAGACCAAACAGTGAAATACCTGGGAGTACACCTGGATACGCGTCTTACCTGGAGCCATCACATTAACAATAAACTCAACCAAGCGTACGCGAGAATGACACAACTCTACCCCGTTCTAAATAGGAAGTCATCCCTGAAGATCGAGTGTGCTCTACTTCTCTACAAATCATTGATAAGACCGCTATTGTTATACGCATGTCCTGTCTGGGGAAATACATCGGCAACAAACATTAAGAAAATTCAAACTCTTCAAAACAAGGTCCTGAGAATAGCCACAGATGCACCATGGTACATGAGAAACCACCAACTACACGACGAACTCTCAATCCCAACTATCCATGACATCATCAACAAGGTTGCAGCCAAATTCTTCAATCAATTACGAAACTGCGAAGGCGCCAGATTCTATAACATCGGACAAAGAAATATACACACACGACTGACAAGAAAGCTTCCGCAAGACATCTTCGCTACCAACGACGACGATAATGACTGAAGCCATGGTTCAACAGTTAATGATATGTAAATAAATCATGTAAATAAATTCAAAACTGCTGTGAATAACATTGTGTACAATATGTTGAGCCGGCAATAAAATAAATAAAAAAAAAAAAAAAGAAAATACTTTTTGAAAATTTTTAAGCAAGTTGAGAATATCTGATGGTGGTGAGCAGTTAATGTAGAAAATAGATGAACTTTGCCCATCAAACTAATGCAGGGGCATCTAAATTACGTGCTTTTGCTCATGTTTTGCTGTTTTGAATGATTTCGATGTTTGTAACGGTTTCCCATTCGTTGTACAGGGCGTCGCGTGAGCAAAAAATTGAAAGTTTGAGCAACTCTCTCTGTTCTGGAAAAAATATTGGAATCCATCCAACTGACCCAGGAAGTTTGTAGACCCTTTCTTTTGAAACGATAACCAAAATTTGAAGCCTGCATCAAAAGGTGCATTGTAAACTGAAAGTACACCTTCCAGATTGGTCTACGAATTAACCAAACCTGTAGATTCTGCATGGAAGGGGAGGAAAACCCAATACATCGCTTTTTGGCCATGCCGGGACAATTTTGGTATTTTTTGATCGATTTTTTAAATACGTTGAAGTTTCTTCGCCTGTTCCGTTAATTACATCCAAAATTAACTGGTTCGAAGTTTTCTTTGATCTTCTGATGTTCTTTTCGAATTATCATATAGAGCATCCGCATTTTTCTTGGTAACTATCACCCAGAAAATAAAACTAACTTTTTTAATGTACTTCAGAATTAGCTGTTCAAGCTTTTGCTGGAATTGACCAGGTTACATTCAAAGAAACGTAAACGTGCTCAAACTATTGAATTTGAGCTGTTCCGCTGTTCGCGGAATAAAATAAAAGGAATAGACGACGACCAGGATCAGGGAAAAACGATCCGTAACAGTACGGGACGATTACTTGGTGGTGTGAGAAACCGTCATCTAAAAGAGTCTAGCTTCAAAGGAAACTCCGCGACGTCGGGAGGGGGGGGGGAGGTGAGGAGCAGTGAGTGATTCGACATTAAGTGGGGGACTGCGGAAAGGGAATTTGACTCTTTACAAACCTGACAATGATATAAAATCGACTGAACTTAAGTCAACAGAAAAACACGCCTTGAATGTGTGCTTCTTCAACACTCATGGAAGAAAGCTGGTCGATCGTCGACCCGGAGAGCGGTTAACTCAATGTTGTCTATTGAGGGATGACGGCAGTGGTTCGTACATGATCTGTGGGTGGCACTTACTTTGAGTCGCATATTGAAGCAATCTTCATCGTTGGCACAGCCCTTAGGCACATCGAAGAGGTTGTAGAACCCATTGTGGCACCGTGTGTACAATGAGCGGCCACATTGAACGAGTATCGTTAAAGGGTACCTCAATGAAGGGTTATGAGTACCTATCAAACACTTCTGGCTTGAGATCAAACGGAAAATACGGGCAAGACTTCATGCAGCCGATTCCGTTCCAGAGCTAATAGTCGCCGTGGCAGAAGAGTGCAACACCATTCCATATGCCTTTGATAATCATGTACCTAAGATCAATGAATAATCGCATGCTGAATTATTGCTCTCTGCTAAAAAATATTAGTTTTGGAGAAAATGTGCAAATATTGTCTATTGTGACTGAAAGGTGCAAAATTTTTTTTTTACTATGCCAACTTTTGAAGTTGTTTGTAAGAAGGAAAGTTCGTCCGGACCGGTTAGTTGATTTTGGAGACAATTGACGGAACAGACGAAGATCTGAAATTTTGGCTTCAACATGGACTCCGGATTTAAAAAATCGGCTAATAAAAAAAATCATGATAGAACCGAAAAGGGTTTTTCTGTTGACCACTCTGTAATTAATCAAGAAAGAGAAGTATACGCTTTTCCAAAACAAACCGTTGCGAAGGATAACCGCTGCCTGGACGAAGAAAATGAATAATTCCATTTTTTCAGAATCTTACAGGAGTTACGACACTGAATACGACTTAAAATTTAGGGTGGGGCTATATGTAATATGTAGTTTGCCCTAAAACTATTTAACCAACTGTAGTAACAGAATATTCTAATTCCTGATAATTTTGAAGATTTGTTCACAAATTTTTTAAAATACGTGATTGCCTCTCTCACTGAAATCAGGACTTTACACACAAAAGCGCCTGCTATTTTCGGAAGCTTTCATCAGCCCTTTCTTTTAACTTATTTAACACAAGAGGATAATGTGGCATCATTTGTATTCAGGTCTAAATAGGGGCGCTATGTAATTACGAAGCTACCGGTTCGGAACTATACAGAGTGTTTCACGTTTTAAGCAAGTATCACGAGCAAGCCTTTTATGAAGATACCTGTTTAAAAACATTCGGGAAAGCGCGTAATGGAAACAAATTGCAACTTAGTGTCAACAATAATATTTAAATCTATCAATCTTCTCAACAGCTCTGATACCCATCGTAATTAAAAAACTGTACAGAAAGAAATCGAGAAGCAGATGCGATCCTTATTAGGTATGCTTTGATTTATGGGTATCAGGTCTACACAATATAAGCATACATTGAATAATATTATGAGACGTGGTATTATTGCAAGAAGAGTGATGCGATTTTATATCTTCGGTACTGAAAGTAATTAATCAAAGTTTATGTTACTTTGATACCATAACCATTCCATCATCGCATTGTATATTTTAATACCGAATTATTTGCATAAAAATTATACATACACCAATTTCTTCATAAAATCATCGTTCTGTCATCTACCTTTATTATTTATAGAAATGGTAACAGTCACCGCTGCAACATCAACCAACGCTAGTATTAAGAAGTCATAGCAAGTTTATCTGTTTAAATCTGACGTGATACTCCTACATTTCTTCTCCTGTATGGAAGTTGTCAAGCTTGTTATTCGATAAGTAAGGACACTTCATGGGAATACTGTCTTTATTATGGTAATGAGACTAAAGTCTGCTTGGAATTAATTACCACCGGCAGGTATAGGTACTTATTTAGAGAGATTACTTACGATATTTAAATTAGGAGAAATTTCTTAAAATATCGCAATAAATTGTCACTGCTCATTTTTCTAACACCAGCCTATTTCGCCCTTCCAATCCTAAAAATAATCACACAGAAGCCACTAAAACATAGAGGGTATTTCGTAACTGGACAGCCAAAATGAAACGTCATGAATAATATCGTATTTTTAGCATAAAACAAAGAATAACTTTTTTCAAGATCAGGCCTCGTTTATTTCCAAAATTATTTCCAAAATTATTTCCAAAAATGTAAAACTAAGGCTGCTAAAAATATATATTTTTTAGTAACTGGACAGTTAAAATTGAACGCCATGTAAAAAATCGTATTTTAAGCATAAAAGAGAGAATAACTTTTTTCAAGATCAGGCCTCGCTTAGAAAATATCTCCAAAAATGTAAAACTAAGGCTGCTAAAAAAATTTTTTTAGTAAGGGGATAGTCAAAATTATATAAAATCTTATTTTAAGCATAAAAGAGAGAATAACTTTTTACAAGATCAGGCTTCGTTTAGGACATATCTCCAAAAAAATTAAAACAATAAAGGCTGCCAAAAATATTTTTTTTTTGTAACGGGAGAATAAAAATCGAACGCCGTGTATAAAATCGTATTTTAAGCATAAAAGAGAGAATAACTTTTTTCAAGATCAGGCTTCGTTTAGGACATAAATATCTCCAAAAAAATTAAAACAATAGAGGCTGCCAAAAATATTTTTTTTTTGTAACGGAAGAATAAAAATCGAACGCCGTGTATAAAATCGTATTTTAAGCATAAAAGAGAGAATAACTTTTTTCAAGATCAGGCTTCGTTTAGGACATAAATATCTCCAAAAAAATTAAAACAATAAAGGCTGCTAAAAATATTTTTTTTTTAGTAACGGGAGAATAAAAATCGAACGCCGTGTATAAAATCGTATTTTAAGCATAAAAGAGAGAATAACTTCTTTCAAGATCAGGCCTCGCTTAGAAAATATCTCCAAAAATGTAAAACTAAGGCTGCTAAAAAAATTTTTTTTTAGTAAGGGGATAGTCAAAATAATATAAAATATTATTTTAAGCATAAAAGAGAGAATAACTCTTTTCAAGATCAGGCCTCGTTTAGGAAATATTTCCAAAATTGTTGTTCAGTAACTAAAAAAAAAATATATTTTTCAGCAGCTCGATTTTAACTTTCCCGTTACTAAAAAAAATATATTTTTAGCAGCCTTAGTTTTACTTTTTTGGAGATATTTCCTAAACGAAGACTGATCTTGAAAAAAGTTATTCTATCTTTTATGCATAAATTACGATTTTGTACATGGCTTTCGAGTTTGAGTGTCCAGTTGCTAAAAAATATATTTTTAGCAGCCTTAGGGCCGGTTGTTCGTACGTCAGTTAAAAATTTTGAGATAACTACTGATTTTAAATTGCAAATTTTGAAAATACGGCGAATATAATTAATGATCTTGTATTTTTAATCAGTAATTAACTCTTCTTAAAGCGAGCAGAATTCATTTTCAGAAATATCAGACCAATGGTTTGATAATACAGGGCATTTTAAAATCAGTAGTTATCTCAAAATTTTTAACTGACGTACGAACAACCGGCCCTTAGTTTTACATTTTTGGAATCTTTCCTAAACGAGGCCTAATATTGAAAATAGGTATTCTTTGTTTTATGCTAAAAATACGATTTTATACATGACGTTTCATTTTGGTTGTCCAGTTACCAATCTTATGACTTTATTCTCGGGAGAAGCTATTATGGGACTATACACAGGTGCTCCAAAAGTTACGAATAAAAATATTAAAATTTATGTGACCTAAAGCTGAGTAGACAACTTTTTTGATTTTTGAGGCATCCTTACAGAGATTTAAGCGTGCAACAGAAATTTAGTAATGGAGATCAGAATCAGTAACAAAGTCTTCCAAGGTGAAACAATACATAACATTGTTACCCTATACCGGGTGGTCCAGGATTTATCTAAGAAAAGGGCCATGGCGATTCCTAAAGTAGCTTAGGACATAAAAATCAATTAATAAAAGGCCTCATCAGAGCTTCTTTCGAGTTTAAGTTAAAAAAAAACAGAATAGAATGATTTATCTTCATTTGAAAAACCTTCTTAATTTTCTGCAACGAAGCGTCTCCTTAATTTTTCTGATTTTTAGTTGATTTCTTGTTTAATTAAGACCGAAAGCGGCCTTTTGCATTTTTCCAAGGCAAGTAGATGTCTTGTTGGGCGAGTCCAAAATATCAACAAGTTTAAGTTTAATATACTCTTAGTGAATGACATAATATGGTCTATTGAAGATAGAGTCACCGACGTTTCGCTGTAATTTCACCTCACCAGTCCACCATCTATTTATGACAATAAATTATGAATAGCAAACATATTCAAGTCAAGTATTTCTCAAATTTAAACCGACTTTCATATAAAGTATAGTCCGATAAAGTTTAAAAAGTCATACGTTTCGATTAAGAATACGCATCCTTCTGATAGTTCGATTTATTTTGTTTCATGTACGTGGTTCAGGGCCGAGCCTAGCCTATTTGCCGCCTGCGTGCCGATACAAAAATTGCCGCTCCCTCCCCCCTCTCAAGAAATAATGTCTATCTAGGGGATGGCAAAGAGCAATTTCTTGTAGGTAAAAATTAGACACTATACCTAACAGAAATATGCATTTATTAGATTAGATAAATTTTGCTGCGCTTCTAAGTGAGTTATGTCAAAAATATGTTAGCATTAGAGTCTATAACCGGGGGGTCTGGGGATACGGAGTATCCCCCAGGAATGAGGGGGGTTTGGGGGTTCTCCCCCGAGAAAATTTTTTGAAAAACACGTAAGAAAATGTTAATCACTCTAAGAAATAACTGAATTTTATAGGTACTGTTAGGTACATTTTCGTGTTAGATCACGCATAGTGAAGGGCCGCCGGATAATATACAGAGTGTCCCAGCTCATTCGAAGCGGTCTCTGTGGGCCAAAAGATGGATTTTTTCAAAATAATTTTTGCAAATTCAAGTCCAGGATCACAATGGCCATTATTTAAAATTATTTTGGACTATACAGAGTGTCAACTATGAGAGTGGCATATCAAAGTTATGTTTTTTTAAACGGAATGCTCCTATGTTATTGCATTTTTAGATTGTCTGAGAAGAAAAATAAGATTGGTTTTTACAGGTGGTGTTTGAATTCAGAAGTTTGTGAGTTATAAACAAGTGAAAATCGTCATTTTTGAAGTTAAAGGCCCTGTACAACTAAAACGGCTTAAGATAGAGAAAAACAGCTTACATGTCCCTACTAAAATAATAATATGAAATTCTTGAAACTTTGGAGGCCGGAAACTTTTCTTATGAAGTGTTTCCGGACACCCCTGTATATAATTTTTTTTCTTAGGTATCTTAGTCTGAATAATCAGTTTGTGAAGTTTGGCCAACCTTACAGTAAACACTCTGTAGACACTCTCTAGGTACCTACCTAATTTTATTATAGAACAACCTGAATCAGGTTCGGAGTTCCGCGGGTAGTCTGTACAGGCCAGAGCCGTTCTAAGATATTTCTAAGATAATGCGCCCTTTTTCATAAGAAATGCGTATCGGATGGCTAACACCGGGAATAAGCCAGTGACGACTGATGGATTACAAAGTTAGTAGAGTATATGGATTCTAAATTTAACAATAGTTATGTTTGTCAGGCTCCCAAGAAAATGCGCAGCATGCGAAATTATTTTCGATGTTCAAAGTCACGCTACTTCAATAAAAACTTCCGCCCCCAAAAGGCTTGGGCCCCTTGCCTATAGCCCTATTAATTCTGTGGTTAGGAAGGCCCTGATATGTAATATTATAGAAAGTTGCCCTGGATGCTGAAAGCGCCCCCGCCGCTTCCCTGGCTATACTATCCAATAATTAATTCTATCATGATATTTTAAAATTTTTTGCTATTGTTATTGCAAATTATTATTGACAACGCAAAGGATAGAGTGTCATTACGTGAATAAATTTTCTGTAGTTGTCAGTGGCTCTCAAACTGACGTAAGCGGTTCAATTCATTGTTTGAATGATTCCTTCAATAATTTACGCTCGTTCACAACTTGACATTTAACTGTTTGACATTTTCTGGTGAAATTAAAAATATTAATTCGGACAGTTAGTGTGACGTCACTTACATCTGACTTTTTAAACTTTATCGGACCTTACAATAATTACTTTCATGTACCTTTTTGGAGAATAATCGATTATTAGGAATGATTTGAAGTTATTCTATTTGACACCATTATCATTCCCGTCCGTTCAATTGGTGAGTAAGAATGCGACATAACGCCTTTTATAGTCTTAATTCGTATAGGCACCCTTTAAAGTTAACACACGGTATATCAACGAAAAATTGAAAAACTGTTATTTCATCAATTCACCATCAAGCGTTTAACAGTTTTCTCTTAATGGTGATTTTCTAAGACGTCTCTTATTTCTATGAAGATTTCTATAAGGAGTTTATAGACAATTTTTACTTATACGAAAAGTTTCTCAACAAATGCTTATCCTGCACATTGGAATAGGACAAGGAAAACCCGTGTCAAGGACTGCCAGGTCAGCAAAATAAAACGCATTGGATTAAATGAGAACAGTTAAAGAAAATGGTACACTCTAAGACGTCGTTGAAGTTAGTATCAGATTCATATTCGAGATTCTTATTTTCAAGAGGAAGAGACAATAATTATTATTATTACTGGTATAAAATAAAAATAAATATCGTATGGCTGTGGTAAAGCCCAAGTGTCAGAAGTTTTCAAGTAGCCACAAGGGCCTCTGACATAACTTAACTTAATTACTGGCATAAAATTTATTATGCTGTAATAACGAAAAAAGTTATTTCTTTACACTTCCGTTTAATTTATTACATCAAGGATTTTCTCTATTGAAAAAAATTCATTGAAACCGTGCGTTCAATTGTACCAAAGTTGATGAAACATTTTCAAAGAGCTTGGCTATAAGAGTGACGTAATTACGGACATGTCTAAATTTTTCGCGTGTCTAAAATTCACTTTCGCGATGGGTTGAATTATGGCAGCAAAGCTGGCTTAAGTATTTTCGTTTTATTTAAGAACGAAATTAGATTTACCTGCAATAAGTGCTTTGTTTAACATTATCGTTAATTAGAGTATTGCATCACGAGTTTTGCTCATTTTATTACCTCCACATTAAAATAACAATAAAAAATATGTGGGTAAGTGTAAACTAAAGACAATGAGACCGCAGACATGGAGTCTGCTTGTAGATAATATTATACTCTACTCTTAGCTTAGCAGCTCCATTGCGATTAAACTGCAATACTAAAATTAATGAGGCAAATGAATGAACAATTTCACTTTGCCCCTAATCACGGAAAGTGCTCTTTCCTTCAATTCCCTTTAATGGGGAAACAGCAGCAGTTAGTTTCAGCCAAGTTTATTTTATAACCAACAACTGTAATTTACTCCTAACCATTATAACACCACCTTTGAGAACAAGAGACTTTGCAACTTAATGAATCAGAGGAAACAAAGTACGAAGTGAAGTTAATTTTAGATGAAATGGGTGACCTAAAAAGATACGAAATAACAAGTAAGTAATCTACAGTATGACTGTTATTTTTTTTTGTAACTCTAATAAGATTTTCAAAATTTTCAAGATCTTGACTTATTTTACGAAAAGCTGCGATATAGTCGTCAGCGATTTTTCGGAATTAATGTGTTAAGTTGAGAGATAAAAATAATTCTAAATTAAATGGGCTCCTAAATTAATAATTTAAATTAAAAAAAAAGTCTTGCAAAAAACTTCTAATGATTGTTTACCCCTTTGCAAGATATCAGGGAGAATAAAATGATGATATTATAAACACTTTTGGTGGCGGTTTTTTTATTGTCAGAGTTTTTTTTTTTTATTTAATGGCATTTCAGAAAAAAATAGTGAAATGGATCGCACCTAGGTAAGATGATAAGGAAATTATTTCCATCGCCCTCATTTCGAAAAAGCAAACAGTGCGAGAATATAGGTACGTGAATACAAAAAGGTAAAATTGTTTGGAAATAAAACACAGCTACGCGCCGTTACATCAATAGAAACGATTCCCGTCCGCACATTAAATATTCATAAAATAGAATCGCTCTAGCTAGCCACAATTCAGTCCTTCGAGAAAGCGGCCACCGCAAGGGTAGATAAATATTGCCAGATGTTAACGCAGGGTATTGTAAAAGACAGTCTCTGCCTGCGTGATGAAAAGAAGAGCTGACCTACATACAAGAACGGGTGGAAAGATACAGACCGGGTGAAATCAAAATTAAACAATAACACCTCGCAAGAACAATAGCAACTCATTAGTTATACTACCTACGATAATGAAAGTTACACCAATCGATAGGGCGAATTAATAAACTCCAATAGCCGAAAATTCGCTGCGGTCCTGGAAAAGCCAGTAAGGGAAAACGCGAAGTGAAAGTTAAGCCGGTGTAATTATAATAGTTAGGAACAATGGAAAGGTGCAGAACGCGTCGGCCGATTTGAAGGAAAATTTAGTTAGTGCAGGTTTAGGACAATTCAGTACGGTAGCCGCGAGGTCAAATCGCTAAGTCCCGTAATTAGGAAAATACGATTAAGGACTAAATCACGGCATGAGGGCAGTGCCAATAAGGTGCATTGTTGCGTGGTGTTTAGAAGGCGGGCTGCGGCATCTATAAAAGCAAACGGCTTACCACTGCTCGAGACAGAGTGAGATCAGACTTCGATCGAGCTCTGTCATATTCCTTAACCCTTGCTTGGAAGATCAACGAGATGGCTTTTATTAGCGCACTCCAGGTCTGACATTCTTTCAACCAAATTTGTAGATGAGATGGTAGTTTCTATGCACTCGCTACAAATTTCCTAACCAATCAACCCAGAAAAATCGTGAATTTTCCTATCCAAAAGGAGCGTAAACGAGATGGTAGATTCTATGCACTCCATACGCTCTTTCCTTTTACGATTAGGGAAATTTCCACATACAATCAGTTAGAACTAATCAGTCTTCAAACGAAATTCAAATCAATAAATAAATTATACTGATTCATGAACCCCCACCAACGCCAGTTGAATTTCCACATACAACCAGTTAGGGAAGATCTCTTCAAAACAAAATCCACATAAAATTCAGGAGAAGTGGCAACCCTGTACTCGAATAAACCTCGCAAGGCAAGGAAAATCGTTGAGTAGGAAAATCATTCAGACATTTCCGCATTATCCCGGATCGTCTGAAAACCAAAGTGGTTGTCTTCTTTAATTAATTTAAGCCGTTGCTTGAAGTGAGATCAAAGAAATTAGAAAAAGGAAATTAGGCAAGGAAAATCGTTGAATAGGTGAACCACACAGACATTTCCGCATATACCGGATAGTCTGTGACCGAAATAAAAGCGAAACGAAATAATAAGACATTCCCGCATATACCGGGTAGTCTGTAAACGAAACAAAAGGCAGAGCGAATAATAAGAAAGCACAGGTGTGCAAAAGAGTGGTCTCTGAAATAGATAGAAGTGTGAAAGATATATGAAATATATCTATTTTCGTTTTCCACTTTTTTATACTCTCTATGCAAAATCACAGCCCATCTCGCCCTTCACCATTTTACGCCCTTGCAAACGAATTCTCTCGCTCATCACTCGCTTTTAAACTCCCTGACAGGAAGTCCACAGTCAACAACAAGTCGCAGTTGAATTCCCCGCTTTTCCGAAAGAAATCCCAATCAGACGAGATCCAATGAGTCATAGTAGGTTCTTTTGCGCATCCGTTTCGGCCATAGTAATCCTGGCATACCTCAATCAAAGAGCAGGGGTGACTACGGTAAAAACTACGGTAAACACAACGTAGGAAAACACAGCGGTCCTATTAGGAGAAATTAGGGAAACTAGACGATAAACGGTGGCTTTTCGCTACAGAGCAACGGGCCGGGGTAATATACGTTACAATAGATAAATGTGATTTTTTGGTACACTACTAAACTAACCTGTTGTGGTACTTAAAAAAAAGACGTTAGAAGTATGCGAATGATTTTTTCATTCCAAGCTTATCCCACTCAAAAATCTCACTCATCTCTCTCTCTCTCTCCTTCTCTCTCTATCTCTATCTCACCCCCCCCCCTCTCTCTCTATCCGTTGCTTCCCGCACTCCCCCCGCTGTTTATTCTACGGCAATGGAGAGTTTCTGTGTATATACGGGAAAAGGTATGTTTGAAGTTCAATATTTCAATATCTCGAACTTCGTCAGACTCTATCACCTCACCTATTATTATCGGTTTACATAAATTTTTTCATGGAAGAAAATTTGCATCTGTTCATAGCAAAATTGTACTTTTGGCGTCTTCTCCAGCTGAGTCCAAGCATACCCACTTGAAAGACCGCATTGAGTGCTTTTTTGGCTAGGCTGAATTAGGAAGATCAAGCAGTTCAATCCAAGATTCAACCCGTAAGTGACGATTCCAATTCTATAGAGCTTTCCAATCGCGTCCTTTGGAAGGCTCTAGTTGCTGCCACTGAAAATAGAGAAGAGCAGCGGACACGAAAATGATTCTTTGTTATTGAAAATGTCTTCAACTGTTGTTCATTTCAACTTTATACGTTCATTTCTGCATGTAAGTAATATTACAGTTCAGCTACAGGCTACAGCTCTGCATATAGTTCACAACATATGCAGAGAGAACATATTCTTGATTCTGATAAATGTCATCCAATTTACTGCAAAGTCTATCGACTCCAGTTTTATTCAATTTCCTATCAAATAAATTTTATTCCGTTCAGGTTTTCGCTTAGAACTGTTTTAAAGAAAAAAATAAATCAGGAATTCATTTCTAGCGTTCCCTTCGAAGCTGTTTTCCAGATCCAATAAACAATGCAATGTGCTTCGTCTCATTTTAAACGAAAGGGAAAATAATTCTGAAGCCAGCCCGTAACAGTTATTTTTCTGAAGTACGTATGAAGCGATGTAGCCAACATGAAAACAAAGACTATCAGGTGTGAAATAATAAAAAATGATCTCGAACAAGTGAAATTTTAAAAATTAATTTTTTCTAATAATAATTATAAATATTTTAATACCAAAAAAAAAACACTAAATACACTAGGAATAATAAGTTAACACATTATACCTAAATGATGATAAATTATTATATATTGTTATAATAATTACAGATTATAAATAAATAATAACTATTATTAGTTATTTATGTATCTAGTGTGCCAAATTGAACTTTGGCGCTTGAGAATGGGAGCTTTTCAAAAACTCATTCGAAAGACTATAATAATTTTAGGTAGCTTTATTGAAATAAGCGAAAAAATCGAAATAACAATCGTAAAAATGGCAAGAAAATTCTTAATTTACAGAAAATTTGATTGTTGCTTTGTTACTAGGGAAACAAATACAAGTTTTCACGAAGTTTTTTCAAATACAGTGCACGAAATATTTCTTACTCTAAGTCGCGAAATACTTCGCGCACGCTGCCGAGTAGACAAAATAAAGTACGATTTTTCATTAACATGTTGATGAAAAAATGTAACATTATTTGACGGCAGTTTAAAATAGTTATTTATGCAACAAGTGCATAAAGTGGTACTTTTTTTCACGACTGGGAAGATTGACCGCACGAGCCGGAGGCGAATGCGGCAATCCCAGAAGTGAAAAAAGGCACTTTATGCATATGTTGCATACAAAATTTTATCTACGAGTGACTTAAATTAGAACGAAAATTTATTATTATAAAAAAAAAACCAATGCATTCATATCTTATATGTAAGCGTTTCTTTGAAGCTGTTAACGCTTTTTTCATCACGTCAGTTCATAAAGGTGACATAATATTGCTTTATACACTTCTTTAGATTTTTGAGGTAGGTACCTAACAGATTTTGTGCAGCCATATAATATGATGGAATAAGAATTTCTTCTAGTGCGGAAGATATTTCATTCATGATTAAAATGTAAACATAAAATATATAAATTATATAGCCACATTTGATTGAAAAATAATTTCTTCTGGGGTAGAAGATATTTCATTCATTGAATCATCTACAATGTTATCCATTTTAAGTATAAACGACGAAAAACACACAATATTAATAATTGTACATAGATGTGGCGCTCTGCTAATAAACTGCGACGTTTCCCTAGTATAGGTGCATGGTAATTATAAATCGGGATACAATGTAATTCAGCGTTCAGCGTCTCGTGTTCAGTTGTTGTTGCTAGTTGCGAACGCCCCGAGTCCCCGACTGAGCCGCTCCGCTCTCCGCTCACTACTTGCACTGGGCGAGCGTGCACTAACGTGACAGATTTAGCGTTAAATAATGAACCGCTACGGCACTTTATTACACCCAAACTACTTTATTTAACTCTTCAATATACTCATACATTTTATGAACTAAGAAACGTCTAAAAAAGCTCATTTTATGGATCACTCGTAGATAAAAATAATTATAGAAATAGAATCAGAAGCATGATATAATTTTTACAAATTCATATACAATATCTAACCTGGTAAATGAAGAAAAAGCCAGAAAACACCACCACGCACCAACCATCAAACATGCATCATGCAAAAATACCCCAAATGCAATCAAACAGCGACCATGCATCATGTGACATGTCCCGTAATGTCCCGATAAGAATGATTTAATTTTGTCAGTTCTCACCTGGTGAAGAGGGCGGCCACCAGCCAGGCCAGCAGGCAGATGCAAGAAGCCCTGGCTTTGGTGCACACGTATCCCGCCTTCAAAGGTTTGCAGATCGCATAGTACCTTTCGAAGCTGATGGCCAGGATGGTCAGAACTGAGGCATGGGCTACTGTCAGTTCTACGAAGGGTACTGCTTTACCTGAAAAAAATAAAAGAAAAATCAATTATTGTGTTAGTGTATTTTTTTTCGAATTGTTTTCAAAAATATTCCATCGGTAGAAGTCCAAATGAAATATGAAAACTAGGGCGTGTTTTTAAAATTAAAAATTAAAAAAAGTTAAAAATCCTAATGGCAAAAATACTTTGACGTGCCAACGAGACACTGTGCAGGTAATTAATGTGAGCAACGTGAGTAACAAAATAGTTATCGCTCTGTTAGTGTATTTTTTAACAAAAAAATACACTATTGAGGACGACATCACTTTCCAAAAATCACCCAAACTCATCAAATGTCCACCGATCATGACCCCCAGATTACGAAAAAGTGGTTTTCCAAAATTCACCTGCCCACGATATATATATATATATTTATATATATATTTATATATATATATATTTATATATATATTTATATATATATATATTTCTCCAAAATCGCGAAATTTCGATTTTAAAAACGCTCCTGTGGCTTTATCTTTTAAGATTAGTGAACGAAATTTTGGGTCCTTGTAAAATTTGGGAATGACGTTGGATTTTCGTTGAAAAACTTTCCAAAAGTCCCATCACTTCTACAGGGTGTCCCTTCAAAATTCCAGGTATCCGGTTTTTGTCATCTCATTTCAGGTCGCAGTTTTGAATCTAGGAGGCTGAAATTTTTGTGGGAGTAAGATATCCACAAGGAGTGGTCTGGTATTGCACTTGAGCAAAATCGGCCGAGCCGTTTCAAAATGGTGGCCATTTTAATTTTTGGAAAAAGGACTATTTTTTGAACCCCTGTATAAGCTAGATAGAAAAAGAGTTTTATATCAAATTCACAATATTGGAAGTAAATGACTTGAAATTTAATTTCATGCAACAAAATTTGCATTTTTCCTATTAATAAGCCAGTGGCGTGGGTAGGAAAAGGGTAAAAATGGCTAAATTTCTCCAACAATTTATGAGCACATTTTTGAAGTAATTAAACTGAAATTTTTACAGTAGACAACTATACTAATAGACTTCAACCCTTGAGAATTTCAAAAAGTAAATAAGAAAAATGGCGGAGATATTCGATTTTTTTTTACATGATGTTTTTTTTAAATTAATTTCTCTAAATTTTTAAAAACGCTCCTGTAGCTTCATCTTTCAAGATTAATGAACGAAATTTTTTACTCTTATAAACCTTAGGGCTGACGTTTGATTTTCGTAAAAAACATTTTCCTAGAGTTGTGTTACTTCTACAGGATGTCCCTCCGAATTTCAGAAAAAAAACCGTCCGTGAGGCACGGTTTCTGGTCGAAGTTTTCAATCTAGAGCGCTGAAATTTTTTTGGTAGTAAGATACCCTCAAGTAGTCGTCTGGTACTGTATTTGAGTAAAATAGGTAAAGACATTCCAAAATGGCGGCCTTTTCAATTTTTAGAAAATGGTTAGATTTTGAACCCCTAAATAGGCAAGATCAAAAACTTTTAAACAAAATTAACAAGATTGAAATAAACTTATTTGAAATTTGAGCTAATGCAATACAATTTGCATCATTTCTATTAATAAGCCAGAGGCGTGGGTAGGAAAAGGGTAAAAATGTCTACATTTCTATAAACATTCATGAGCTTATTTTTGAAGGAATAGAACGGAAATTTTGATAGTAGACAACTATACTAATAGCAGTTAACCTTCAAAAATTTCAAGAAGCAAATATAAAAATGGCGGAGACATATTCGAATATTTTTAAATGATGTTTATTCCTCTAAAATTTCAAACTTTCGGTTTTCAAAACTCTCCTTTCAAATTTTTCCGAATTTATTAAAGGTAGTGTAAAAAATAGTATTTTTCAAGTAAAGTTAGCCAGTGGCGGGCATAGGAAAAGGGACAAAATTGTAAAATTTTGCCAATTTTTTTGATTTTTAAATTTAAAAATCCGATCTAAGGCACGTGTTGAAACGAAATGAAATGAAATTATCACAGAAAATTTTTCACATTAAAGCACTACGCTAACATGACATGACTGTGGAAAATTTCAGAAAGCCAATAATTTAAAAAGCGGTGAAAATATTCATAATTGAATCGCATAAAAATACACTATTTCTGCGATTGATGCGCAAGAAGGTTTTTTTAAATCTGGTAAGTCTTTTTCGGGAAATGACAAATTATTATTGTTCAATTATTACGCGATTGTTTGCAAGAACAAGAGGGCAAATCAAAATAAAATAAAAAACAGTCGAAAACTGTAGGAAAATAATAATAGCATGTCGAAATTAGTGCACAAGAAAATTTGAATATGCAAGAATTTCAAGCCTCGGTGGCGCAGTAGGCAGCGCGTAAGTCTCATAATCTTAAGGTCGTGAGTTCGATCCTCACCTGGGGCAAACTTTTTTTCAACTTCTGTACTTCGTAAAGGTACTAAAGGGTACAGGGAAAAAAGCCTTCCTCCATGTTTGAATAAGCAAACATACCTGCGATATACCTATATGTGTTTTTTCTTTTGGCTGTTAGGTTCTTTAAAAATGACCATAAAGGGACTTTACTGTATTTTGTTTTTATAAAAATAGGTAATCCTTGTATAATTATTTTTGTAATATTGTTTTATTTATATCTTCAAAATATTTCTCCACGATTTCTGAATAAAACGTTCATTATCCGCTGATTTCTGTTTAACAATGACCTATAAATGCCTCATGCGGTAAGATAATTGACGCACATTCACGCAGTCAAGACAATCACAGCTTAGTCGGTGAGATAATAAAAGAAATATCACAAGTTAGAGCCAATCACAACTCCACAGATACAAGAAATCATCACATCAAACAGCCGATCGCACTTCATTGTAGTCGTGTTTTAACTTTTAAGTTGGTACACTGCCCTGTAATGCGGCCGCGAAACCAGCGACTGGGGAACAAGCAGGTGAAAAGAGCACGTTTGGACACGCATATTTTTGCCTCGTAACGTGGTGCCTTATTAAATAATATTCACTTCGACGGTCCAATATTCGCTTACGGATGGTGTTGAAAGTTTCGTCTCTGTGAATAATACAAAATGGGAATATGTAATACAAAATAAATAATCAAAATGGCGACCCCAATCTGTCCGACGATTCATGGAATCGCTCACCCGTTGTAGTATCTGTGGATCTTGCTGCACGAGAAGCCTGCTGCCATCGCTATCCCCAATTAATATATCCTCTTGGGTTACTAGAGTATTTTGATAATTATTGACTTGATATAATCCCAGAGGAAAAAACCAAAGGGGTTGGGCTCGGGACTTCGGGTTGATCACCTGATAGATTTTCCTCTTCCAATCCATCGCCCAGGAACTTGTTGACGTAGGTGATCCTCTATATAGTCGTAAAAACGTGCAGGTGCACCGTCATGTTGAACCACATACTCTCTCGTATGCCCATATAGAGGTACGTTTGCATTGTCAAAATTATACTTCTTGCTGCATGAAGGTCTTTTAATTTTAACTTCTTTACATCATAACCCCATATGGTAAAAATTTAGAAATTCCTGTACCAATAGCTGGTCAGATTTTTTACTACTTGAAGAAATAACACGTTTTTTAAAAGATGATAAAATACATTTTTTTACAGAAAATCGTACGAAAAAATGACTGTTCGCCATTAAAAGCTGGTAAGTTCAAAATGTATCTAATCCATTGAACTCTATTAACTGGTAACGTATATTGACAATGATGCCATCATTGCGTGCGCAGTTATAGTGTGAGTTTTTTAGAATCGCTAGGTAGGCGCCATTTGCCACAAATTTTTTTTCTTAGGTATATTAGGCTGCATGAACCGCAGGGAGTTATTAGCAGCCGAAACGATGGGTTAAATCAGGTCATAAAAACCTGCCTTTTTGAGCAAGCAACGTAGAGGGATGAAGAAACACGGGGCTAGTAAGAATGACATCGGTGTTAACTATGTTGTGTTTAGAACGGAGTGGTTGGAGAGCTTGGCATTTGAAAAGAATGTGGGGGATAGTCAGTCTAGTGCCGCAACAGGGGCAGTTAGGGGGAGGTTGTTTGGAAATTAAGAAAGAGTGGGTAAGTCTGGTGTGGCCAAGTCGGAGTCTGCTAATTTTGATTTGGTCTGGTCTGGAGGAAGGGAGAGATAGTCAGTCAGCAACCTAGGGTTTGATGAATTTGAGAAAGGAATCATCGATGTTCCAGTTATCTTGCCAAAATTTCATGATTTCAGATCTGTAGAGGCAGTTCTTTTAGCTAAGGAGTCAGCTGCTTCGTTTCCTGGGATGCCTATATATGGGAGGGGGTATACAGGAGGATGAATATACAAGGGTCAGCAAATTTGGTTTTAATTAGTTTGGCAAGTGGATTGGAGGGGTAAACTTGTTTAATTGAGAGAAGGGCTCTCAGAAAGTCGGAGCATAATGATAAAGCGCTGATCGGGAGAAGAGCTTACAAGTTCGATTGCCCGAAGGATAGCGTAGAGCTCTGAGGTGAAAATACCGCATGAGCTAAGCAGTCGAATTCCCAGTTCGAGGGTAGGGGTGTAAACTACGCAGGTCACTTTATTGTCATCAACTTGTGTCTTCAGTGATTACTGGAATAAAACTGGGAAGGCGAGAGATTATCTCTTCGAATTGTTGTATGAGAGAGCAGTTACTGATCGTATTTTTGTTGACTGCACCAAGTGAGCTGATGACAAGGGGTGCCACAGATTTTTGTAAGGGCTAATTTTCCAATTATTTATTGTCTCCTTCGTTAGACGGCCACGACATTTTTTATCGAAGTGAAACTTCTTGCAACGTTCCTGTTTGAACAAACCGTCACGGTGTGACGAAATAGCTCTTTTAAAAGTAGCATCATGATAAAATAATTCAGGAAATCATCGTACTAAGATCGAATATGCCTGATTCTCATCCAGTCACTGAAGCTAAGTAACGTAAGTCGTGGTCAGTACCTGAATGGGTGATCGCCTGGAATTTTTTTTTATTCAGATCTTAAAATAAGCCATGCACTTATGGTACTTGTAAAAAACAATGAAGTCTGTACTGAATACACTAAAGAAGTTTCACCTACAAAGGGAAATTCTGTTGATGAGGTTCACTAATTTTTAAAAATGTATTTTGCGAGGATTGTGACTGCCATAAATGTATGAGCATCTTTTCTTTAGAATTAATCCATCTCTTGCAGGAAAACTTTATAAAATTAATGAAACCTTAAGTCTCTCACTTCTACAAATACTTTAGGAAACTTGATATTTACGTAGGAGACGATAGAAACTCAAACTCCCACCTTCTCAGCTAATTGTATCTAATAGCTTCCTTACATCACGGTAAGACGGTAAGGTTGTTTTAACTGCTTTAGGACTTAATAATGAGGGATGAATTTGCTACCTCTACTCTAGCGAAAAACAAGAGAATACATTCAATTTGTTATGTAAACACGTGTACTCTCAATGAATGAAATTCCTTTGCATTTACCATGTAGCCAAAAAGCTAAAAGTTAGGTAAGTACGATGATGCTATATTATAAAATGAGATTATTGGTTTTTGAACTCTCTCGATTTTTAAATTGATAAAATTATCAAATCTAACTTGAATAAATTTATCAGGGAGAAATTTATTAAACTTATCAGGGAGCAGAAAAATTGTGAAACCAAATAAACGTCACTGCGTAGTCCCAAAGTTCCGGATTCATGTCATTAATGACTCATTGTACTCTGAACCTAGCCATAATTTTTTCAGCAGTTTATTATTCAAGAATACGCAGTTACGCTTAAACTTTTATTTCAAAGAGTTGTAAAGCTTCGTTTCAAAAGAGCTTCACAAGCTCTACATGGTGGCATGGAAAATCCTTCATTATTTCAAGCCATGCGCCATAGAGCTTTCAAAGTCCTCAATACGAGTTGAAGCTCATTTTTGCATTTACAATTCAAATTATATAAAGAAATAGAAGTGCCAAGCTACAAGCTCCTAAAAAGGCCCTAAGGGCTTTTTCAAGCCATGAGCGCTCACGCCCAATCCAACAGTTCAGCTCTATGACTATAGCTTGAAGTTATGTCAAAATACAGGACAGAGAAAATCAAACAAGCTGAATAATTGTTCACAAGAGAATGGCTGTTATAAAAATTATGAAAAAGTAACCCCATAACGCCCTCCCAAAGTTACGCATTCGCCAATTGCCTACTCTAAATTACCTACCTAAAGATAGCGTTATCTCGGAAAAGCATCTTGTTAAAGAAATTGTTCTCTGTATATACAGGGTGTCCCATAATATGTGGGCAATCTCCCGGATTTGGGTAAATTTCGTAAAAATAAATGAAAAAATAGCTATAAAATTAATTCCTCAGAGACACCTCTACAAAGATATTAGCTGTTGAAGTTGGGGGTTGAAAATCAATTTTTTGCAATAACTTTTTTATTTCTTGACCGATTTTGATAATTTTTGGTTTTATTTTGTATTATTTTGGACTGTTTAGAATAGTGTTTCATAATCTTTGATAGCACATACATAGACCTCGGGATGGCATAACCCCCTCATTCACTTGAAAGAAAACAATAAAAATAATAATTTTGCAGTTTTTTTAAGTTAATTTTCTTTTTATTTGATATTTTTTACATAAAAAATGTATCCTTATTTATTTCGATAAAGCGAACCGTTATCGAGATAAACGTCCTTCTAATAGGTGATGCGCCGCAGGAACTTTCCAACTTTCAAGTAAATTTTAACAAGATGGCTGACCTTTGACAGTAAATTGAGCAGAAAACAAAACAATAACTTAATTAAATACACGCCAGTGTCAAAGATTTCATTTCATGCAGATTCAATTCTAACTGATTTTCTGCGTATTCAGCGTTTTTGTAACTCATTTTAAAATCAGTTAGAATTGAATCTGCATGAAATAAAATCTTTGACACTATTTGACGTGTATTTAATTAAGTTATTGTTTTGTTTCCTGCTCAAGTTACTGTCAAAGGTCAGCCATCTTGTTAAAATTTACTTGAAATTTGAAAAGTTCCTGCGACGCATCACCTATTAGAAGGACGTTTATCTCGATAACGGTTCGCTCTATCGAAATAAATAAGGATACGTTTTTTATGTAAAAAATGTCAAATAAAAAGAAAATTAACCTTAAAAAACTGTAAAATTATTATTTTTATTGTTTTCTTTCAAGTGAATGAGGGGGTTGTGCCATCCCGAAGTCTATGTATGTGCTATCAAAGATTATGAAACACTATTCTAAACAGTCCAAAATAATACAAAATAACACCAAAAATTATCAAAATCGGTGAAGAAATAAAAAAGTTATGGCAAAAAATTGATTTTCAACCCTCAACTTCAACAGCTAATATCTTTGTAGGGGTGTCTCTGAGGAATTAATTTTATAGCTATTTTTTCATTTATTTTTACGAAATTTACCCAAATCCGGGAGATTGCCCACATATTATGGGACACCCTGTATACTTAGGTGCTCCATATTAACAACCCAAAAACAACAATTTTGCTTTGCGATGTTGTTGTCTTCATACAAATGCTATGCCAAATTAACATGGTATACATGACATGACAGACTTGTCACATTGAACACTATTCGTTCCTTCAAAACTACCTTGTAAAATTGGAAAAGAAACCTTTGCTCTTGGGTACCATATTCTGTCCAAAGAATGACTTTAGAGCAAATTTCAAGGATTTATGAGCATGAAGAAGCACCCATTCAAAAACGCAAAAAATACAGAGAACGCAAAATGTAAATAATAAATAATAAAAATGTATGCAGCCCTGAAAAACTGGTACAGCCTGTATAGTGCGAAATATTTTCACCAAACTGCATTAAGTTTTTATGAAAATAAGAAGCGACATGTTGACCCCGTTCCCTTTTCAAAAGAGTCAAAGGTCAGGCTGGCTGGCGCAGTGAAGGTCAGGACTGATTAGGGACGTGGAAAACAACGTCATATTCTGAATAATAGTCGAAATTATGGCCAGTTAAGGGGAATCCCACCTGAAGCCATCAGTACAAAGTACAAGCATTCAAACTCAAAGACCGCGTCCCTCCGACTTACGTGCCGCGTTCCTAGATAGGCCTAATTTGAATTTATGGGCAGTTCCTTGGGAAGTAAAAGAGGAACTCGGCAACTTTTTATTTAATGTACTCCTCCAAGGACGTTATTTATACGGGATTATAATTGTTTTAGACAAGATGATTTATATTATGTTTTTCTGTGCGCATTAATCATTCGGAAACGTTTAGGTATAAGAACTCGGTAGAATTAGAATAAAATTTTCACAAGACGTATTTCGTAATTTTGTAAATTATTTCGTGGATTCATCTTAATTAACTTTATAAGCGGATATTTTTGGTCTAGTAATGAATTATTATAAGTAGTGGTACTAATAGATTTGATAAAGCAATAAAATACTTTTAAAAATAGAATCTTCACATAAAACTCTGGCTAAATTTATCTGAATTGTTTTCATCGAGTTCAAGTTGAAGCATCGTTATAAAAATGTATTTGGCTTTCACAAAACTTCCTAAATCATACATCAAAATCTATTTTTAAAACGACTTAGCACAGTTTTTAACGTTTCGGTTGGACGCTTCTTTGAACTTCTGTTAAAAAAAGGTATTCAAGTTCATGCAAATTCTTCTATATTCTGGTCTGGAGAAACAGGCATAAGCAATAGATTATTTCTTAAAGTTACGAAGCATGGATACCTTTCATGTTATATTAATTATGATGATTTAAATTAATAGAGACCTTTTAATCAAGAAAATAACAAAGATGTTAATCTTAGATTTACATAAAATAACTATTAATCCACTATTAAAACACTGATCCATGAAAGTTTGTCCCCTTCACTTAAATCGGTAAGTAGTTGTCATCATTATTACCGATACAATCAACTTCTTGATTTTCTTATACACGCACTTTGTAGCAATGTGTCCGAATTCGTTGCACTTAAAACATTTGAGTCATTTACCTTGGTGTATGTATGTACCGACTCTTGTCGTGTGTTTTATAACTGCAGTTGAAACAATGTCTAACAGTTTATCTTCTGTCTAAAAACTGGTCTTGTTGTTTATCGCCAGACTGACTTAAAAACTCTTTTTACCCTTGTCAATATTTCTATTTGCTTGACTTTGCTTTGACTTTTTTCTCATCTTATCGTCAGACTCAAGACATTTTAAAGCTTCCTGGGCACTATACCCATAAAATAGTATATTATGCAACGAGCTTATAATGAAGGCTATTAATACGCGAGTATATGATGGTTAAGATACGAGCCGTAGGCGAGTGTCTTAACCATCATAAGAGCGTATTAATAGCCATTATCTGCGAGTTCCATACACTATTTTTATTACGACCCTTGTTTATTTCATAGAAAAGATTAAAAAATTATATATTTTAACAATGACCCGTGTACAATTGCGGATCATTGAGGTTAAGATAGGTTGCTATTTGTTTACGCATATTACCAAATTTTCTCTTCGTCGCTAAGGTTATTCTGGTGAGACATGTTTTAGTATCAAGTTTAAAGGGCACTACTCACTACTGCGTAATTTTTATTATGCGAAGTTCGAATTCCGAATTTTACGCTTCGATTTTGAGATTAATTCATAATTTTAATAACACCGACAGCCATTAATTACGATATTATTTCCCTGCGCAACGCGGGTCGCAGCGTTGCCGCTTTGAATACTATCACGGAGCTCTACGAATGATATAATACTTTATCTTCCCATCTTTACACGATATACCTACTTATCAAATTAATTAAGGTAACATAAAATCTTGATAAATTTTCTTTGAATGTTACTTATGTTCTAAATTAAATAAACGTTCAGATTTTTTTTCAGAAATACAGAACTTATATCACAAGGCAATTTTTGTCGTGAGTATGACAACTCTGTGACTTCGGTTGGCTTGCCGACCCGATTGTGAGCGAAAAGGACCCGATTCGATTGCAAATGCTCCTCTGCCATTGGATAGCTTGACCAGTGCTTTAATGAAAATTTGTATCTTAATGAAACCCATTAAAGCACTGGTGATTCATATTTAATATGCATATTAAAGGTTGGGAGTAGAAAAAATATAACTCATTATAACACACAAATGACAACGCTTTCCCTTCCCACTCTTGCCTACTATTCCATGTTGTGTCCATCTAAATATCAAATCCCACATTTATTTTACTGCAGGCTCTCAGTGAATTGACTAAGATGGTTACAGGAATAATTTGAAAAAAGTTTCGGTCTATTCTACGATTGGATAATTTCTAATCATCTGAGCGTCAGGCCCTTAGCGGTGTACCACAGGGCTCCATTTTGGAACCTATTTTATTCTTTAGTTATGTGGCGGACTGGGATTGTATGGTATAAATATTTCCGTAATTTAGATTTGAATTGCCTGCAACCGTGGAGCGTTGCAGGCAGATATTATAAGTGTATTGGAGTGATGTGACAGCTGGCGTATTCTCTTAATTAAGGGTAAATGCGCTGGTGTGCGCATCAAATCAAAAAATTAAATTAATAATGTCTTTCACTTGGAGATAGATTGAAGACGGGCAAGAAGAACTTAGCTAAAGTTAGCCCTAAATTAAGACAACCGGCCGAATCCTAAATAATAGACAAAGTAGTATACAATAATTTTTTGAACAAGATTATAACCACAACCATTTCAAGCATTCATAAAGATGACGTTTAATTTTTTTATTGCAAAATTATCACACCTTCGTTCTATTAAAAACTGCATGATCGTCGCTCAGCTGGAAACATATTAATCAACAAGAAATCTCTGTTTATTTAATCAAAAAATAGATCGGCCACTTGAGGCTCAATATAGAAAACTTCAATGAAAACAGTGCTCAACACATAATCTGCGATGATTTATTCTACTGGCGTGTATAAACATACACATCGATGTCTGGTTGTACACAGGTAATATACGGCGTCCGTCGGCGGTAATCATGTAGATGTGATGCATTACAGGATTCCGTCCATATAGATATATACGCACCACATGAAAGCAAATCAGTTTACTCTGTCACCTCGTAACGTGTAAACATACAATCGATGATGTCTACATCGACTCCTTGATGTTCTGACATGACGTGCTGTTCAAATATGCATTCGTTTATTCGTTTTGAATATTTGTAGCTCTTCAATTGTTTACATAAAAGAGAACGTTCCATTTTTTAATGCACTTGAATGAAACGTGGGATGTCAACATTGTCCATATCGATTGTTATTGAACCTTAAGTTTTATTGCTAGCGTATTTTCTAAAGAATTTTTCTTTGACTTGAATCACAACAATTCTTCCTCTCCAGGAAGTCGATTTTTTTGAGCTAGAGTGTTTAATATTTTAATAAACTGTAATAATGGGGACACTTTAAGACTGTAAGAGGTTGAAGCTTTACCACGGCTTAAAATCCAATCGATGTTAGAAATCATTTTTAGAAAACCAGAAAACATTCTGTTAATTACATTAAAGCGACAAAAACTGGAGTAAATCTATAAGCTAGAACAAGCTGATTGAAATATTATCCAGTTTATATTCAGTGTACATACATCAATGAATGATGCTCCCATTATTTTGTAACCGACAATACAGTTTTTTTTTATACTTGAACCGTTTATGGATCGGATAGTCCGTCCAATAAGTGCTGCTTCCGTGGTCGGTGGTAAATCTGCTAGGTCGCATTTACTTTTTGCGGATGAGAGACGCAGAAATTCTCGAAACGCCAAGAGAGCTTTCTGGATGTTACTATTACGGTGATAACTGTCTATAACATAAGATGTTCCATGAAACAGATTTCTTTAGGTTATTCGTTCTCGTGGGAAAAGTCATAAGGAACCAAATTGCGATTAACACCCGACTTAGAAATGGCATTCTTAATGCAAAGACATACACAGGATGTGGTTTAAATTCATATAAAAACCCTCGAAGTCAAACTTAAAAAAAAAAATGAAGAGATCAAAGTAAACTATAACAAAATAGACTGGGCCAACGCAAGCGAAGAGCAAAAAGAACACTATAAAGAATGGGTAGATGAAGAACTGAACTCGGATATTAGAGAACGAGAGAATAAAAATAAAGAAAACATCGAAGAAAGATGGTTAGCAGTTGGGAATGCCATGACTAAGGAAACAGAAGAAACGATCGCTAGAGAAGGCAGAAACGGGAAGAAACCCTGGATAAATGAGGAAATATGGGTATTCATGGGAATGAGGCGCATCAGGCATAAGAACTGAAATGACATAGAATACAAACGATAAACAAGAAAATTGGGTAGCGAATTAAGGAAGCGAAGAAGAGATGAATGAACGATCAATGCAACGAAGTAGAAAAACTACGAGTACAACACAGAGATACCTAGATTACGATAAACATGAGCAGATATGGGAGAAATACCTAAGACAACTATTTGGTGACAGCAGACCAAAAGTGCCACCGCGAGCCGAAGAAGACGAAAACCTACCCATTCTCTCTCAGTGCACATTTCAGCAAAGAGGCTATATGCAATATAACTCACCTATTCAATTAAGTGTGTGCGAAAGTGGGAAAATACCACTCGATTGGCTTAGGTCCACATTTAGAGCGCTGCCAAAGAAAACCAAAGCTCGAAAATGCGAAGACCATCGAACAATAAGTTTAATGAGCCATGCCGTTAAGATCTTCATGAAAAATATATTTAACACTGCATCCAAGATAAATGCAACAGATATTTAAGTCGCATATTAGGGGTTTAGAAAGGGGACAGGCACAAGGGAAGCTACACTGGGTTTGACACTGATCGCTAAAATATATCTTGAGGTTCAGAGCGCTCTACACATGTTTCGTCGACAACAGGAAAGCTTTCGACCGTATCGAGCATCAGAGATAATACCAATTATGTGGACATACAAAGATGGACACGCCAAAGAAAAATACAAAGAAGGCCAAGGCTGCCTTCTATCCCCGTTACTCTGTAACGTGTATGCGAAACATGTAAAGGCTATCATTTCAGAATGGGTCAGAAGGTGCAAATATCAACGGGCGATACTGTGGTCATAGGAGAAAGAGAATAACAACTGCAAGCGTCAATAACAGAGGAGAATAAGAATGCTACCAAAACCAAAACACTTGTTTTTACCCGGAAAGCAAACAAACAGCACATATATGTCACCAAAAACAGACAGAAGCTCCATAACGTACAAAGTTATACTATATCTAGGCAGAGAAACAAACGGATACTTAAACCACTCGAGGGAGATCAGACGAATCAAAATTGCCAGATCAGGTTTTACCAAAATGAGAGACCTGCTATGCCACCCAAAATTGGCCATAAAAACTAGGCTACGCACTATAAAATGTTACATATGGTCTGAGAATAAGCTGGAGAAGTCACTGAAAAAATTCTGGAAAAGATTAATACCAGACCACATTTAGTCAGTAACATAATGCTCAGTAAAACTAGTTATCTAGACCATATAAATAGTGGAGAGGGTCTGTCAAAAAAAAAGGCTCCATCCGCCTTGGACTCGAGAATTTTTGTTTTTTGCACATAACTCGCTTAATTCAATTCTGAGCATAGTAAATAACCGAAAAATGAAGAGCTCTCGAAGACGCGTAATTTGAACTTTGACTGGTCCAAATCGGTCAAACGGTTCTCGAGATATCGCATTTTCAATTTTTTAGGCCCTTCTTCAGAGTTCCGCCGCGGTGCGAATACACCGCCGTCCGTGTTCGCGTGTTTTGCATGGAAAAAATCGACTTAGGGACTTAATTTTTTTTTTTCATCGACAGACAGCAGTGTCCTCAATGATGCCTGAAATTTTGAAGTCGCTATTTCGATTAGAGGGGGAGGGGAAATCATAATTAAAATTCAAATTGCTATAACTTTCGCTAATATTGGGGCGTCGGGCCCAACCAATGGGAGATGACACTTTGGAATGCCTACTTTAAAATGGTATTTTTTTTTCGATTCCGCCAATATTGGCAAGATGCCCGCAGAAAAACCGATTTCCCTCCCCCCTTTTTTTCTTAAAACTGTTTTTTTGCCATGAAAGAAGGGGGTGGGGGTAAAAATTTTTTCGTCATCAGACGGGAATTTTTTTATCTTTGATTTGAGCCCCAGTAGACCTCGATCGGACCATTATTAAGGTCACAGGGTCACCAAACGCGTTTGGTCCTGTAGAATGGCAAGGATTAGGGTTAGCGAGTTCCGCTACCCGGAATTTTTTAGGGCTAAGTGTCCCCTTTCAAGATTTTCTTACCCCATGTCGCTATCTCAATTAGGGCCTGCACGCGGACGTGATTAATCTAGCCGCGGAGCAGCGACAGCCGGGGGCGGAGCCCAGCGCTCCCTCTCCTTTCTCTCTTCTCTCACAGACACACACGCTAGATTAATTGGTTTACATATCACGTCCGCGTGCAGGTCCTAATTGAGATAGCGACATGGGGTAAGAAAATCTTGAAAGGGGACACTTAGCCCTAAAAAATGCCGGGTAGCGAAACCCACTAACCCTAATCCTTGCCATTCTACAGGACCAAACGCGTTTGGTGACCCTGTGACCTTAATAATGGTCTGATCAAGGTCTACTGGGGCTCAAATCAAGGATAAAAAAATTCCCGTCTGATGACGAAAAATTTTTTACCCCACCCCCTTCTTTCATGGCAAAAAAACGGTTTTAAGAAAAAAAGGGGGGAGGGAAATCGGATTGTCTGCGGGCATCTTGCCAATATTTGCGGAATCGAAAAAAAAATACAATTTTAAAGTAGGCATTCCAAAGTGTCATCTCCCATTGGTTGGGCCCGAGGCCCCAATATTAGCGAAAGTTATAGCAATTTGAATTTTAATTATGATTTCCCCTCCCCCTCCCCCTCTAATCGAGATAGCGACTTCAAAATTTCAGGCATGATTGAGGACACTGCTGTCTGTCGATGAAAAAAAAATTAAGTCCCTAAGTCGATTTTTTCCATGCAAAACACGCGAACACGGACGGCGGTGTATTCGCACCGCGGCGGAACCCTGAAGAAAGGGCCTTAAAATTGAAAATGCGATATCTCGAGAGCCGTGTGACCGATTTGGACAAGTCAAAGTTCAAATTACGCGTCTTCGAGAGCTCTTAATTTTTTGACAGAATATTTTTTATGCTCAGAGTTGAATTAAGCGAGTTATGTGCAAAAACCCCATTGCCGATGTCTTCGCATGCACATTTATCCGCCAGGGCGTCGATTAAATTTTTGAAAATGCCACCAAAATGAAGAGGGGGTCCAACTTTATGAAAAAAAAAATCAAAAAAAATTCTCGAGTCCAAGGTGGTTCGAAAGTTAGACCCTCTCTACTAAAAGGTCAATTTACATTTTAACGGCACGGAGACGGGCCGGGGACACAACATGTGTGTGTTTTTTTTATTAATATAATGGTATTTGATTGGCTGCATTTACATCTGACAGCGACGTTTTGTTGTCGGCCCGTCCCCGTCAGATGTAAATGCAGTCACTTAAAATCTATTCAATAATAAAAATGCACGTCCACGTTGAAGACCCGGATCGTCTCCGTGCCGTTAGATGTAAATTGCCCTTAATGCGGTACCAAGAATACGAGCAGATCCAGCTAATACTGGAAGGAACGATAGATGGAAAACGCGGCACAGGGAGAAAGAAGAAATCATAGAAAAAAAGATCGACCAAACTTTCTATTTTCTGGTGGATTGACCAATGGCGTGCAGTAGGGTCATATTTTAAAAAGTTTTCGACAAACTTGTCAGGTTGGAATTCGTTATAAAGAAATTTCCTTTTCATTCTCCCCTTTACGAAAGTGTAACTTTCTGTCTTGATAAGACGACCGAAAGCGAAAGTAAAACATCCTAGGTGATAGGTTGCTAGGTGGTTGCTAGCTATGAAAAACTTTCGTGGCCTGGACAAAAAAGTAGAAATGTCAGTTTGATTAACGTTTATTTAGATGGAAAATTAAATGTAAAACTACAATAAAAATTCCAGTAAATCTTTCTGGAACATACAAATAATTATTATTGTATGTTCCAGAAAGATTTACTGGAATTTGCAGCTTCTTGAATGAAATTCATTTTGAACTAAACTACGATCAAAGATTCTGAAATTATAGCGGTACAGAGTTTTAAACTTGACAGTGTCATAAATTAATAAATTAAAACTATCGTTACTATGGTAATGTTAAAAACATGGCACCTTATAATAATTCCATTGTTATCACTGAATCGTATTATTTTACTCATTTCTTCTTAATCCGTGGTTCAATATGGCAAGGGGAGAATGAAAAGTTTAATACATTACACGCTACGAAAGCTCTTTCAGGTGCTCGGAGTTTTTAAATACCCTCGGCTACGCTACGCTTCGCCTCGGGCATTTAAATACACCTCACACCTAAAAGTGAACTTTCGTAGCTTGTAATGTAAATAACTATAATGTGTCATTGTATCACATTAAATACTATATAGATCTCAAACCTCGCGTATGATAGTTAATTTTTTTGTGGCTTTCGTTATGGGAGTCCCCGTAAGGCATTTTAAGATTATGTGGACCTTTTTCCAGCAAGATTCCCAGAAGCTCAATATTCTTGCCTTTGCTAAAACGCATCGATGATTCTGTGAGTTTTGGCTGAAGAAGTCTGATTAATGGCGTGAAAATGTCAAGAAAACTAATATCGCCTGGTTTTGATTAAAAATGATGGGGTTTGAAGACGCGATAGTTTCTTAATGTGTTATAGTTGAAAGTCTCCCGGACACTAAGGCGTCATTAAGAGGTTGTTTCTTCTACAAACAGTGCAGATATTCTTATCTAAAACTGCGTAAAAAACGATTAATTTCTTTCCACCGCCTCCTGTAAGTTTTGTTACCGTAAATTACAAAAATTAAATTTTTGATCGAGTCTTTTTATGGTCAGATGGAAAATCTTCTCTATACGAAATCATTCAGCATGAAAATATGTTTGGAGGAAGATCAGTGATGTTTTTTTGGACCATACTTTTTATTACCAAGATTAAACAAGATACTCTGTATCACGATTTTCTCGAAATTTGCGCATATCTATTGAAAAACCTGTTTTGGAAAACGTGCCTTGATATCTATTCCAAGAGAATCGGATCTAGATGGATCTACATTCTAGACGACTCATCATTTTAGAATCCACGTTAGAGAAAGGTTTAACCAGTAATATCCAGTTATTTGATCAGCTGCATGCCAGCCAAATGCAGATTTAACTGATCTCGTTTCTGGTGTAGAACATTATTATATTCTGATTATCTCGTCTCCCCCCCCCCCCCCCAACTTATTGGATTTATATTAAGAAAATCTACAGCCTCTTGTAGCAGTTGGCTCTGAGACCATCTGATATGGTGATAAAATCTTCTCTTGAGCTGAGTCAAAATCGGGAAGTGATGACAGATGATACTCTTAACTCATTGGTTCGTTGGTGTCAGAAATGCTCTGTGGTATTTATTCTTTTCACTTGCTTCAGTTTATTCTGCTTTTATTTTAATATCAAAGCGGATATTCTGGGAATTACGTAAATTTTAGGAAGCACAATATATTTTTTCTTCAAACGTCAGTAAATCAGACATTACTCGACTCAGTAGCCGGTCTCAAAGTTTCACTTTTCCTCCGCCGGAGCTAAAGTGTTGCCAAGCAACACTTTACCTCCGCCGGAGCTAAAGTGGTGCCATAGCAACATCAACATACAAACACATAGCTACCTGTATTAAGAATCAACTATTGAAATTTTATTAATGTAGGCCCGTATATTCATCAATAAAATTCAACCTAAGATATGAAAACTCTCTAGTTTATTATTATCTAATAAGGTTAAAAGGAATTTGGTATTAATCAAACATAATCTTTGGAAAATCTACACCGAAACGAAGTAATTCTGTGAAACGTCATAATTATACCCGAAGCCGGACGGTCGACAGTCGACTTTAGTCGAGTCGAGCTCGTGCTCGGCTCAGTCGGCTCAAACGTCAGAAAAAAAGTTGGGTTATTGCGAGGTAAGCAAAAATAATTATTATTCCGTATTGAAATTTGAATATTGAACACAAGGATAATAATTATAACCATATAGGTACCTAGGTACATAAAGGAATCCAACATCTTATATTTTTATTATTAGGTAAGTATTAGTGCACAGTTATGACCTACATATTTAACATTCAACTTCTGACTGACTGGCATCATCATTATTAACAGAAAATGAAAAAATTGACCAAAAAGGGTCTAGCAAGAGGTAGGTAGATGTTATCATTAATTTTATAACTTACTTACAAACTTTTATAACGTTTTTAATTTTGATTTTGCGATGCTTAGTAGTTTAGTTACATAATTATTATTTTATTATTTTTCTTTAATAATTTCAATAATAATTTTTCGATGTTCACTGACGTTGATGACAGTGTCAATTTGACAGCGCCGCGTTTCTATAGAAGCAGCCCATACTCCATACTCATCTAACTTATACCAGTCCAAACCTTTTGAAAATTCGCTTTCCTTCAATTAAAAATGATGTTCTTGCTTAAATTTGCCCACGTTTGAAGAAAAAATAGTATATTTTATTTGGAGGAAAAGTGACTTTTCATGGCTTGCTCTCTATTATCAGCCTCACTTCGTTCGGCTGATAAACACGAGCGCGCCATGAAAAGTGTCACTTTCCCTCCGTATAAAATAATATACTATTTTTAATGTCCGTTTTCCCTCCGTAGGATAGTTCATGCATGATGCATGACAATAGAGATCAGAATCCTGCGAGGAAGAAAAATTCAGTGTGTTGCAACAACCGTGGATCAATTACACATTTTCTTTGGAAATAAGAAACCATATTGGATTTAACAGAGATTTGTGTGGGATTTTCCAATTTATTTCTTACTAACAGTCCCCTGCTGTGCGCTTATATCTGTCTCGTTTTAACGATGATTTTTACCCTGCTAAGGGGACTATAATTTTTTTACTGTAGGAACTCTGCTGCGGAATTATCACTTGGTTATCGCGCTTTATTCGCGGTATTATTTAAAGGTCAAACGAAGTTTTGCAAAGGACAAGAAACTCGAGTGATTTATTAGAGGCCGAAGTTACTTTTATTAGTTTAATTAAAGCTGGTCTCGCTTTAATTCCTCCGGAATTTTCATTCCAAGTTACCCAATTATACCGGGATCTATTTACCTCAATGCAAAAAGGGAAACATATCAGAAAACTTTTAACGCAAAAACGTTCCACCCCCTCAATGCAAATTTACAGCGGAAGTCTGCCTATACAGACGACGAAATATAAACGAAAACATTAAATAAAATCCAGTCAGTAACTCATTACTTTTTGACGGTGCCAGAAGCACATAATTATACCCAATGCTAAGTTTTTTTGAATTAAATCGAATTGAGTCCGCCAAAAAGAAACGCTGAATTAGATCTAATTTATTCAAATAGAGAGCGTTTTTGAAATAGAGGATGAACGTTTATCTCCAATTAGGTACGTAATAAGAAACGATCCCATCGACAAAACCCTTCATAATATAAAAAGAAGCTATATACATATAGATAAAATTATAAAAAAATATTTGATAAATAGATCCTCCAATATTATTTTCTCCATTTCTTTGACAGTTAAATAATATATTCACAGCATTCAACCCAAATTTGGGCACACTGTATATCACAAAGGGACTTCTAGGCCTCTGTCGCCGATGAGATGGGATTCCAGTCACGCATTCTGGGCCTCCCAGTGTTCCCATAATAAATCAGCGATAGCAGGGACACGGCCGGTTCTGAAATGATTAAAGATGCGATGATTCCCGGCCTAGCTGAGGGTGTCTAGGAGGATTAAATATAAAATGTTGGAAAAGGACGAGCGAAGTGAAAAAACCTTGAGAAATATTATAGTCCTGGGTTTTCAGCGAACAACTGAAATTTTCATGACTGACCAGGAGTAGGTCTGAAATTAGTATGAGTTACTTTACAAGTTTAATTAAAAAAATAATTTTTGTATATGCATATATACCTTTGACGGGTGCTAGAGCTAGAATGGCATGAATTATTAATGTTGGTATCAAGGGATTGACTGACCTTTCCTTCCCTCTCGTGTTTGTGCTTTCTCATCAAACGAAACAAGTTGTATTTTTTAAGCCGCATCGTGTTTGGTCTACTGAATTTGAATAACAACATCATTACGTCGTTCTAAATGTAGACTTAATTTTATCTAGAAAAATATTTTGGACAAGTTCTTAAAAATACTAACTAAAAAAAAAAACACTTAAAAATAATTCATAAACTTAACTGGATCCGTAAATCATGCCCACTTAATTTCAGTTGGTGACGTGTTCCCGTATCCGATTGTATTTGCCAAAGTAATTATTTCATTTGCTAGATGAGTTCCTCGAGCGATTTGACAGGATTAATAACAACATGTCGAGTATGCTTAGATGAAAATAGACTCTATCACGACTAACTCTAATAATAATACCTCGCTTTGTCGTTTCTAAACACAATTAACTGAGGTGAGAGAATTTCCGCTGAAGTGACAAATTGACACTTTTGCAATAACGAAAACAGCAGGCGACGTCCAGTCAGGGATGTTGTAGTAACTTTTTTTTAAGCTGCTTAGCCACCCAGAGTGAATATCCGAAATGACCACGAAAATTGATCAAGAATCAAGATCCATTTAACAGTCAGACTTTTGAAAAATGATTTAGATAATTATGTCAATTGATTCTATTGAACGATCTACAATCAATGGATCATTTAATTTGCCTTCTGTTTTGTTTTTATAGTAAGCTAGGAAGTCAGGCAGGTTCAATAAATCATCAACTTTTTTATATTGAATTCTCAGGACATTATTTTAACCAAAATCTCTGAATACTAAAAAATATAAGTGCCCCTAGCGTCTGGGAAATCCTTGCGAGAAGTTTTCAATACAAAGAAAACCAAAGCTGTCTGAATCCCTCAATAGACACAACGATATCATACGTTCGTTGATCTAGCTCGTTTTTGCCTTCGTCGCCGGTTATACTCGCACCTTTCTGATCTTATTCTTCTTATTTGTCTTATATGGCCTCTGGTCCAATCGGAAAATTGGCCAGCTGTTCTATTTTGATGCCAATAGTGCCAGTGCCCTCACAGCAACTATGAAAAACGGACTGTCATGATATGCTCGCTTACTATAGAGCTCTCGGCGTGGTTATTTAGGTACCTGTGGAACTGCGTTGGCGATTAAAATGGAATGTTCATTCATGCGATGCTTCTGTTTGATTATAGTACTTACACAGGGGGTCAATCTAAGTCACCTCCTTAAATTGTAAGTGAAGTGACAATACTGTAAATTTATTATAATAAGATTTAGACAAAAATAGATTTATTGTATTTACGACAAGCTCATTAAAATTTATGGGGGTCTTATCATACACGGAAAACTCTCACTTGCCCAGGGTACAAAAACGAGAGTTGTAGAGTTCGATCGAGTCAGCACCTTGATCTGGACGGAATATTGTGAAAATTCTGAATTTAAGTTACGAAGTATGGTAACACCTAGTGAGTCATCTCCTCACTAGGGGGGAGAGACATCCTAATTAGCTCCGTGCACTAAATAGGAAATGACTAATCCGCCGTTTTAGACGTATTTGTGCCTTTCTGGCCTGACGTCACACAGCATTCGGATTGAAGATTAAGAATCAAATATGTACATGGGTTAATAGTTTATGTTTTATTTTTCGGGACCAATAAAATATTTAAGTAAAAACAAATATAATTTAGTTTTAAGACACATTTAAAGGAAAATGGAAGGAAAGTTGACTGCAATTCAGGGAATTAGCTAAGATTCATGAGAAACTTCTGTAAAATATTGGATGTTCCATGTGATCGTTTTTCATTGACAAACTTTCCATCCCCCAGTGTCGAATTTTTTAAGAGAACCACGTATTTCGATACTATAGTAGTATTTTCCCGACCCCTAGCCGCCTCCAGACGGCGGGGATAATTATTTTCCAGCAACAGGGATGTGTCCAGATTTCACAGGATGATCCCATGTGTTCGCTTTTCTAAGAGAATTTTATAAGAGAAACCCGTATTTTGCTATTATTAATACTTTTCCGAGCCCTAACCTTCTACAGACGGCGGGCATAATAATTTGGCAGCAATAGGGGCGTTGTCTAAGTCCCAGAGGACGATCCGGCTTCAAGCTTTTCGTACCTTTCGCATGAAGAATGTGCTAGAGGAAATATTTAAAATAACTGAAGATTCTCATTAATAGTGACAGTCTTTGACTGATTTTAAAATTATAGGAAGATTTTAATTGTAGTTTCCAAGATCAATCAACTAATATGATGAAAATTACATGACAAGTCGCAAATCTTGCAATGCATGAAACTGAAGGCAATGCAAGGGAACGCAGATTATCTCTCTCGAGAACCACATATGCTCAGGCTAGCACCATCTTGTTTGGATACAGGGGGATTACAAAATCTTTTAAGGGGGGAAGCATTGTATCGTTACCCGCCAATATCAAACTTATAAATAGGGTGCAACATTTTTTTTTTTTAATTCAATGATTGCTAATTTTTTAAATTAACATTTCGATGGAATGGTGGTTGAATGGGTACTTGCATCTTAAGCATACTAATATCTAGGGACCTTTTCCATAAATTATTTTTCAACTAATAGGTATATAAATAGTAGAGGCCATTCAAATGTGAACGGCGAAATTTTATTATGTAATTTGATCTTTAAATCATAGACGCCGTCAAAAATAGAGATGTCAAAATACACCTACTGTCATTGACGAAGAAATATAGATATGTGAAATTATGTTTATTTATTGACGCTACTGAACAAGGACTTACTATGATAAAATTGACCCGAAATTGCAATTTTATGTCACATTTCGTTAGGGGACCTTTAGAGGAGCCCGGATCCACTTTTTCAGCACGCCCACTCATGAGAATTTTGAGAACGGGGGTTGTTTTTGCAAATCGGTATAGCGGCTGAACGGTTCGCCCTAAAAAAGCCCAAATAAAAGGTGTAGGGGGTTTTTAAGATGTGTCTTTTTTCCAAATGAAATTTTGCGGTAGGACTTAAAATTTACCCCCATAAAGGGGGTTGAAATTTGTGAAAACTGTTAATTTCACTTTTCAGAGGAGATAATGCCACTTTTTTGGAAAATTGTCAGCTAAAAAGTTATTCCTTATAATAATATCTACAACTTTGGTCTGCCTCTTTTTCTGTTCCGGCAACTCTTGTGTCTCTAGGGCGGGGGCGGCGGGTGATTCCTGTTATAATGATACACATGGTAGGTGTATCATAATATTGACAACTAATGCATGCAGGAACAGGGGATCAATTGACAATAATTGAAGAAGGAGAAACTATAATATATTACGCATTTGACTTTTTTCATACAACGTTAAGTTATTTTTAAACATATTGTCCATTTTTTTGTATTTTTCATTTGGCGGTTTTTCACTTTCGTCGAAGTTTTCTCTCTCAAATGACTTACTGTCCTGGAATGGCACTGATCAAAAGACATCATCTTCGTAGTCTATAACTTCTATATCCGACGAAGTAACATTGCTGCAGTTTTCACCACTGCAGTATTAATTTGCATGCTACCGAGCACACGATGCCCGCTTTTCTGCACCCGCAGGCAGCGTTGCGGTTGGTCCTGCAGCCGCAGGTGATTAGCTTCAAAAGGTTTTTTTAGTGCTGCTTTTTCTTTGTACGTATGGGTTCTAGGTTTCGGGCTGTTTGTCGCCAACCCACTCCAAAGGGCCCAAACAATGGCCTAGCCAAACTTGCACTTGATAATAGATCCTTGATCCGGCT
This sequence comes from Malachius bipustulatus, assembly GCA_910589415.1. Taxonomy (NCBI): domain Eukaryota; kingdom Metazoa; phylum Arthropoda; class Insecta; order Coleoptera; family Melyridae; genus Malachius; species Malachius bipustulatus. The sequence continues at coordinate 26,230,403 of OU342635.1, forward strand.
ATGTTAATTGGCCGCATCAGGCGAAGATGGTAGTGCATGACAAATTTGACTTTGTTTTTGTGGCGTATTGATAAATTTTTGGAAACGAAGTTGAGCCAGTGTCTTCTTGCAATTAAACCCTCCATAAAGAGCTACAAACATAGCCTGTCCTGCTGCTTGAACCATTTGACAATGATTATTGACCTTATTAAAATTTTCTGTCGCCATTGGAAGGGTTTGATCCTTACAAAACAGTCCAATACTCTTTAGCAGCTTCATGCTTAAAAGACTTAGCCATACGTGAATATGCAAAGCAAAAGGCAGACAAATAATAATTTTGGACACTTTAACCCTCTATGCAGGATTTATCATTTTAAGAGCAAAATTTCATATGAACAGGTAATAGATCATAAAAATATCTAAAAATTGTACTTTCTTCATTATTATGTGGGGTGAAAATCTCCGTCTGCCTCTGTCAAAGTCAGCCTATTTTTTTTGACATAGCAGAAATGACCTCCCACGCAATTTCTACATTTCTGACCGTTACCGTCCATTTAGTATAGGGTTTTGGATAATCTATTCTAACGACTTTATACGGTTTTGGTCGAGGACTCTCATACTATTGGGTTTCTTTATCATTCGTTAAATATTGTGACGCTTAATTGTCGTCAAGTGTAAACATGGAAATAAAACTATGGCGAGAATTTCATTTTGCAAATATCTCAAGTTGTATTCATTTTAACTCCTTGGCAACGTTGCTTTTTAAGAAAGTTTATTATTTTTGTCAAACTAATAAGTATGCTTAAATTTTCAAAAATTGCATGTCTTTAGTCAGTAATCCTGTATGTAAGTCAGTAAAAAAGTCAGTAATCCTGCTGAGCAAAAAAAAAACTACGGGACGGGTTTAATTTGAAGAAATCAAGTAGAGGATGATTTAGGGGGTTGAAAGGCGTAAAGTTGTATTGGGGGTGCAGTCGCAAAGCCTTAGGGGTATAAATGATTGAAATTTCCCAAACTGAATGTATTTCTGTTTTGAAATAACGCGAATATCGCTTGATAAAGAAATCTTGGGATACTTTGTATATTTTATCCCACAATAAAAACACCCAATTTGTATTTATAAGATTCTTAAACCTTAAATCAGTAAAAGCGTTCTATAGAATCTACATGCGACGTATAAGCTTCGATTTTAGATATTGAGCACTAAAGTAAGAGTAATGGAAACCATGTGGCTCCGCAGCGACGTTCAAAACATTCAAATGTCCAAGCCATGAGTTACCTTAATGGGCCGACTGGATGCATCTTATTCAACTGTCTTTTCTTATTTACTATTCAAACTGGGGTATTATTTCTGTACAATAACAAACGTCATGTCGTTCTACGTCACGAGACGTGACATTATAATCACGAATATAGTCAAGCTAGAAGGATAATTCGAGCCAATTAGAGTGTATTGACCATAATAATAATTTATTATTGTTGAGAAACTAGATATTAAATCGTAAAAAAAAGAAAAATTGAAAAACCTTCTTGAAGAAAAAACGAATTAATAAATGAACTGTCAATTGAATGAAAAATAAGATTTTCATTTTAAGACTTTGAAGAAAGTAACTTAAGTGATGAAAACATTATAGCTAGCGTGTAACTCCCACCGCTCATTAAATTTCCAACAATTAAAATGGTACGAGTATTAAAGAATCCTCCAAAAAGTTAATTGCTTCACTTTTGTTATTAGTTACTTTGCGGAGGATGGAGATTCAGTAATCGAACCATCCAATAAATCAATAACATTAGTGCAAATATCACCTGTATATCGATAATTTATTGATTCATTGTAAAACTATTTAGGTGCCTGATCTATGCTGAAATCTCTAATGTGTTGGTGTATCATTAACACCTTGTGTATTTAAATGGGGTTTACGGTTGTTTAGTAACGACTAAGTAACAACAATACACCCACATTTGCAAATTATGACATTATCAAAATAGAGAAAGTTTAATTTATATGCTAAGCAATGAAAATCAACACTGAGTTAGATGTTTTAGTGTATTTTTTAACAAAAAAATACACTATTGAGGACGACATCACTTTTCGAAAATCACCCAAACTCATCAAATGTCCACCGATCATGACCCCCAGATCACGAAAAAGTGGTTTTCCAAAATTCACCTGCCCACGATATATATATATATATATATATATTTATATATATATATATTTATTTATTTCTCCAAAATCACGATTTTTCGATTTTAAAAACGCTCCTGTAGCTTTATCTTTCAAGATTAGTGAACGAAATTTTGGATTCTTGTAAAGCTTGAGAATGACTTTAGATTTTCGTTGAAAAAAAATCCACAAGTCACGTTACTTTTACAGGGTGTCCTTTCAAAGTTCCCCAAATCCGGTCCTTGAGGCACGGTTTCTGGCCGCAGTTTTCAATCTAGGGGGCTGAAATTTTTGTGAGAGTAAGATGTCCACAAGGAGTGGTCTGGTATTGCACTTGAGCAAAATCGATCGAGCCGTTTCAAAATGGCGGCCATTTTAATTTTTGGAAAAAGGACTATTTTTTGAACCCCTGTATAAGCTAGATAGAAAAAGAGTTTTATATCAAATTCACAATATTGGAAGTAAATGACTTGAAATTTAATTTCATGCAACAAAATTTGCATTTTTTCTATTAATAAGCCAGTGGCGTGGGTAGGAAAAGGGTAAAAATGGCTAAATTTCTCCAACAATTTATGAGCACATTTTTGAAGTAATTAAACTGAAATTTTTACAGTAGACAACTATACTAATAGACTTCAACCCTTGAGAATTTCAAAAAGTAAATAAGAAAAATGGCGGAGATATTCGATTTTTTTTTACATGATGTTTTTTTTAAATTAATTTCTCTAAATTTTTAAAAACGCTCCTGTAGCTTCATCTTTCAAGATTAATGAACGAAATTTTTTACTCTTATAAACCTTAGGGCTGACGTTTGATTTTCGTAAAGTACATTTTCCTAGAGTTGTGTTACTTCTACAGGATGTCCCTCCGAATTTCAGAAAAAAAACCGTCCGTGAGGCACGGTTTCTGGTCGAAGTTTTCAATCTAGAGCGCTGAAATTTTTTTGGTAGTAAGATACCCTCAAGTAGTCGTCTGGTACTGTATTTGAGTAAAATAGGTAAAGACATTCCAAAATGGCGGCCTTTTCAATTTTTAGAAAATGGTTAGATTTTGAACCCCTAAATAGGCAAGATCAAAAACTTTTAAACAAAATTAACAAGATTGGAATAAACTTATTTGAAATTTGAGCTAATGCAATACAATTTGCATCATTTCTATTAATAAGCCAGAGGCGTGGGTAGGAAAAGGGTAAAAATGTCTACATTTCTATAAACATTCATGAGCTTATTTTTGAAGGAATAGAACGGAAATTTTGATAGTAGACAACTATACTAATAGCATTTAACCTTCAAAAATTTCAAGAAGCAAATATAAAAATGGCGGAGATATATTCGAATATTTTTAAATGATGTTTATTCCTCTAAAATTTCAAACTTTCGGTTTTCAAAACTCTCCTTTCAGTTTTTTCCGAATTTATTAAAGGTAGTGTAAAAAATAGTATTTTTCAAGTAAAGTTAGCCAGTGGCGGGCATAGGAAAAGGGACAAAATTGTAAAATTTTGCCAATTTTTTTGATTTTTAAATTTAAGAATCCATTCTAAGGCACGTGTTGAAACGAAATGAAATGAAATTATCACAGAAAATTTTTCACATTAAAGCACTACGCTAACATGACATGACTATGGAAAATTTCAGAAAGCCAATAATTTAAAAAGCGGTGAAAATATTCATAATTGAATCGCATAAAAATACACTATTTCTGCGATTGATGCGCAAGAAGGTTTTTCAATTCTGTAGATAATTTTTGTTGTATTTCAACTAAATATGAGAGCTGGGTGCGCCTAATATAGTTATTGTGATATATAAATGAAGGTATTTTTTATTAAGTCAAAGATAGACAATAATATCACAAAACTTTTAACCACCCGTAAAGTTACACTTTTATCTATTCCCTTACATGGAAGTTGACAATAACAAAACTACTTTTATAGCCTAAAAGTGAGCCTTTGCACATATCTGTTGTGTATATAACACGGTCTTAAAAACTATCAGTCAAAAGTAGCGGCTATATGGTAGAAGAATAAAAATTATTAAGAAGATATAGGTTATATTCGAAATGAAAAATAATTCAAGAATGAGAGAAAAGGTATAAAATTCACAAACCTATTATTATCGAAATGAGTGGCACATGCAACATTATGTATTTGTTTATTAATATCCATTAAATTGCATCATAGTTCCTTATTGACTATTATTGACTATTATAAGAACTATTCAGAGCTGCGATCTCAAAAATAAAAATCGCCCTAATGATTGCCAACCTTCGAAGCGGAGACGACACCTAGAGAAAAGATAAAGGGATAGGAATCACGTTCATTAAAACAGAATTAGCATAACAATAAAAATCAATTGGAAGTATAATTAAATACGAATATCAAATGTAATAACAATCAATCACGACTAATAAAGTTTAAGTGTTATCGTTCAACTGTGTTTAAAATCCTTCACCCTTCCTTAATTGTTATAAAATAGCGATCTTGACTAAGTAACGAAATGCTCCTAGATTATCACATAGTAAGTCACGAAAACATTGAGCAATGATAATCTCAGTCCTGACTATCTGTATAGGTAACTTGGTGCGGCCGTTAAAACAAAGTCCCCCTAGACGCCATAAAATTTTTGTTAGAATTTTTTTTTTAAGTTTATTGCCTTCCATTCCAAAATTCCTGGCAAGCTGGGATGGAATCCTGACTCGTGCGCCAATCATTGAGAGCCCCGCTCCAATTATTCACCCAAACCCTTTGAGCTGAGCGATGCTGACTAGTCAAGGGTGGCTGGGTTCCACGTCTCATGGTATTCGATTTCTTTCATGCAACATTCGAATAGTTGGATCCGAAATCGCGCGTTCAAAACCACAAATCTATTATTAGTAGAGGTCAGAGGTCAGAGGTTGTTTTTCTTTCTTGATGCATAAAATTTGGGTTCTTGTCACAGCAGTGTATAAAAAATAGTTATTTTTACGAGAATAAATAATAAAAATTTCTTACTCGTTTATTCAATGTTACCTACAAAATGTCACCAAAAAACCTAAAATTCTAATTTCCGTTGCAGCCTGAACCAGTCATATGTTCCCCGAATGCGTGGAGGACATAAAACATGCAAAGTGCGTATGGAGCGTAGGGCCCTATCCCTATCGCTGTGACTCCCATATCAGAGGTCGTGGCATGATTTATCTCGCTAATTGATATGTCAGCTGGTTATTTATAGTGGTGCTAATTCCCTATCCCTCTATTCCATCTCGCCTCTAGATAGAATAAAACGATTTCATCGGCTGGAAAATTACCAAAAATTGTAAATCAGTAAACGAGCTGTCCGCTCGCATGGAAAATTAGACGCGATTGCTTTATTTCTTTAATCTCGCTAGATTCTTTCGTTTGAGAAATTCGTATACAATCATGACTTTCGGAGTTTGGAGTAAGTAGACTTACTGCTAAAAGTCACATAATATTGAAGTTAAATAAAAATTTGAATCCTGAAAATGAAATTACTTTAGTAGGTACTTTTCAGTCGTGCCGTTTCACACTTTATATGCTTCTGAAATGAAGTTGAAACTGATCATATTACCTTTCCCAGCAGATACTATAATTAGGTAAAGTTCTCCTATTTTGTGCTTTTATTAGAGCTTTCCCATTCGCTGATAAGGGATATTAGTCAACTGCTCGCTAGAATTTTATAGCGCAAATGAGTCATGTACGCCTTTTATGCAAGGACATATCGAATTATTTCATATGAAGCTTTGATGAGCTTTATTGAACTTAGCACCTACCTACGCGTTCTCTAAAGTTCCCTCTTGTGCAGTCTTCGTTTTGCGTCGTCCTCAAAGTTCCCTCTGTCATCTTTTATCTTATCTGCCTGCATTATTTATTATTTTCCATTTATACACGCATCTCTGAATGCAGCCCCATTTCAGTGTTAAAGAACAGTGTAAATTATTACATCGTATTTTAAATATATCTGGGAAGATAAAAGTTGATATTTGCAAGCTTAAATAATATTTGTACCTATAGCTTTTAACAATTAGGGATGTTTTAATTTTCTATTTCTGGTGAATTAGGTACATCCTTGCAACATCAAGTTAGGTCTATACAAACATCTTATTAGTTTTGCAGTGGAAGGTTTACTTATCTTTGTCAACCAATTGTCAAAATTAGAAAATCTTGAAACTGAAAACTCAGAGAATTAAGCCTGGATTTCCTAATTAAAAGATATCTTTATATATACCTACTGTGTTCCTGAACTAGTCATATTATGGCCTCATTTCATAGATGCAAGTTGATGAAAAAATATATTTTCGTGCAATGTAAACATTTTTCGATTATTTGTGTTAAAAATTTATTTCCTTGTATCCATTTTTCTAAAATTATTATAAAATAAAATAAAAGCATCTGCTTTAAATCGCTGCTAAGAATTCTATCAACAGTAATGAGATGCAAAAACGAAATCATACCTTTAATACCTATCTAGTTTGTTTATTTAGGTCAGGTGTATGAAAACCGTGAATATTATATCAACAATACTCCGCTTTCAAGTTCTTTTACTAATCTCCTCTTGTATATGATTCAATAAACATTACGCACTTCATAAATAATAATAACAGTGAAAGGCTTATCATAATAATGTACATATGGTATCAACATCATATAAATATAAAATTATAAACACTCGAACTTAGAGATGGACGAAACCGTGACTATTTTTAATTAGACAATTTTTATGAAGAAACCGTTTTATTATAACAAATTTAATATTTTATTGTGCAGTTAGTGATTGAACACTCCCTCCTACGAAATGGGATCCGTCTCCCTAGCTCACGCATCGGTTTCTCTGCCAAGTTGTATGACATCCTTAGCCCAATCCAATACGTAGGTAGTTTCGGCCTCCGACCAACAATTCATAATTCTCCTCTCTTTAAGCTCCTTGCTGTCAATTAAACAGGTTCACCCCAAAAACTTCCTAGTCTAACTAATAAAAGTACAACTCTAGATAAAAATCATAATTTTTTCTTTTCTTGTTCAGCAAGTGATTGATCACTCCCACCGACGAACTAGGATGCGTCTGCCTAGCTCACGCATCGTTTTTTCTGCCAAGTTGTATGACATTCTTAGCTCAATCCAGTACGTAGTTTCCGCCTCCGAATAACAATAATTCATAATTCTTCTCTCTGTGGATTCCTTGCTGTCAATTAAAGAAGTTTACTCCAAAGATTCCCTAGTCAAAGAGTCAAACTAATAAAAGCAAAACTTACGAAATGTCCAAATCGAACACTGACAAGTTGCCCCCTGTGAAATTTCAACCTGATCGATGAAACTTTTAGATATTTACCTTGATTCATAGATACCAGAAACAGATACCATATCTGTGCATCTCCCTAGGCGATTTCAACGCACACAATACCATTTTACCAGCAATACCTTGACCAAGCGAATTCTGGCACTCTTACCAGATTCAATGCCCATAACGGCAGCTTCACCGCCATTGACCTAACTTTTTGCACCCCAACTCAACTTTTTTCCCCTCTGCTCAACTGGGAACAACACAGCTTACCTATAATATTAGCGATCATTTTCTAATCAAAAAACCTTCTTGCGCATCAATCGCAGAAATAGTGTATTTTTATGCGATTCAATAATAAATATTTTCTTCCTATTTCTTCTTATAATGAATATAATGAAAAAATAAACAGCATTTTCTTTTGAGAAAACTCTACCTACTTAGAAAAAAAGTAATAATCCTTTCTTGGATTTGAACACCGCACCACACTCCGCCACGCTGCCATTTGAATTTCATAGCGCTGAGCAGGTATATGTATTACGTCAGATTGCTTGGCAGGTACCGATAAACCAGGCTTTTAATAAAAATTATTTTTTAAACTTGTCATATTTTCGTTATTAAAAGACCAATTTGAAAACTTTTTTCACCCGCATGTAGGTGACTTAATTGTCGTTGCGACTGCTCTTCTAATTTTCAGAATCATTAATAATTGAATGTGAAAAAAAAATAAAAAGGAATTCCATCGATTTAATAATTTTAAGAAAGTATAAGCTAATTTTCGACCAGCGAGGAAATTTTTTATTTTTCGTTAAAAGTGCCAATATATGCGAGACAAAATGAAGTAAGACTTTAAATTATATGTTAAAGAAAAAAAAAATGAAAAGAAGTACACGATTGAGAAAATACAGGAAGATAAAATGGCCGACGCGGGAAACAGTCGGAATCAACTGCCGAAGTTTTTCCCGATTTTGACAGTTTTTCAAAAATTTCAGGAAAAAAACTATATTTACCTTTTTTATAGGTAATGAATTGCTCTATCGCATTGTTTTGTTTTTTTCGATGGGTCGAAAAATAATTCGAAAAAAAAATTGAAATCATGCAAAAAATGATGGAGCGTCGAAAAATTCTTGGCGCGAGGAAAAAATTTTTTTTGTGACTCACCTAATTTGTTTTTCGAAATACGATCTCCATAAAGTTTGTACCTCTATACTTTCCCTAAGTAACTGTGCAAACAGAACCTTTTCGCCATGTACCGTTACCGAGAAACAAATCCTATAGTTGAGACGTTGTAAAAAGAAGTACGGCCCTGAACGGGGCCTCAAAATTCTCGGATCCGGCCCATTTTCACCACAGACACCTAGAGTGTTTCCTAGGTCATTCCCGAAAAAACGAAATTCCAGAAAAAAAGACACTTGCCGGTAACGGATCGCGCTCATTTTCAATAGGCATCGTGAGACCGTGCGCCTCTTCAATCGAGCCAAATTTCAACTTTCTACGACGAAAAATGCGGCTCTAGAGTGTTTCCTAGCAAACGCACAGACGGACGGACCGGGTGACTACCGAGAAGTCGGCTTCGCCGCTCTCGGAAGTTAAAAATCGAATATCTCCGTCGTTTTTCTTATTTGCTTTTTGAAATTTTCCAAGGTTAAAGGTTTATTAGTATAGTTGTCTACTGTGAAAATTTCAGATCAATTTCTTCAAAAATGAACTCATAAACGGTTATAGAAATTTAGACATTTTTACTCTTTTCATACCCACGCCACTGGCTTATTAATAAAAATAATGCAAATTTTGTTGCTTTAACTCAAATTCCAAATAATTTCTTCCAATCCTGTTATTTTGATTTCAAAGTTTTATTGCCATCTTGCTCATACGGGGGCTCAAAAAATAGGAAATTTTCACAAAATTTCAAATGGCTGCCATTTTGAAACGGCTCGGCCGATTTTGCTCAAGTGCAATACCAGACCACTCCTTATGGATATATTACTCCCACAAAAATTTCAGTCTCCTAGATTGAAAATTGCGACCTGAAATGAGGTGACAAAAACCGGATTTACCGAATTTTGAAGGGACACCCTGTACAAGTAACGCGACTTTTGGAAATTTTTTCAACGAAAATCTAACGTCATTCCAAAGTTTTACAAGGATCCAAAATTTTGTTCACTAATCTTGAAAGATAAAGCTACAGGAGCGTTTTTAAAATCGAAAAATCGTGATTTTGGAGAAATAAATTTATATATATATATATATATATATATATATATATCGTGGGCAGGTGAATTTTGGAAAACCACTTTTTCGTGATCTGGGGGTCATGATCGGTGGACATTTGGTGAGTTTGGGTGATTTTCGAAAAGTGATGTCGTCCTCAATAGTGTATTTTTTTGTTAAAAAACACACTAATAGGCCTTGATCTTTCAATTTTTACTGATCCTACTCAATCTCTCAGATCACACAATGGAACCTTAAACTGGCTCATTGGTCATCATAGTCTAACGAAGTTGGTAGTAACCTCCATCTTATCAACCCCCTTGAATGCAACTTCAACATTGTAGTCTCTTTTTTCACATAAAGGCTATCCTTAACTCTGCCACTATAACATATCGGTACATCAAACCTGCATAAAATTACTAGGTGATCAATCTCAGCTAGTTCCGAAGTGTCGAAAGAAGTTCCGAAGCTTTTGTAGCCGAATCTTTGAGCAATATGTTCGTTACGAAGTCCTCTAACTCAAACTTCGATATCGATTTCTTGAATCATCAAGTCGGAACTGAATAAATGGGGTCAATAACCAACATTTTGACCATGATCACCCCTTAAATTTACTGCCGACCCTAGGGGAGCTCGAGTAGACTTTCACCTCTGCCAAAGTCAAATGCGTCTTACCAGACGATATTCCTTATTGCTTCCTTAAGCATTTATCTTATAAACTCAAGAGAATGCTTCTCAGCGTTTTCAACAGGATAAGGCAAAAACAAGAATTCCTCGATGCCTGGTTTGAATCTCACATTATCCCGCTTCTCAAGTCCAACAAACCTGCAAATCTTAATAAGACCTCTCATCGACCAATTTCTCTGACGTGCACAACGTGTAAACTGCTTGGAAAAAACATCAATACTGGTCTAATCTGGCACCTTGAGAACTTCAACCAGCTGCATCCTGCTCAGAACGGGTTTTATAGACACCGATCCACTACTGACTGCCTAGTGCAATCCACGAAACGATGGCTAACAAACAAAGCCTCATTGCGATCATTTTCTAATTCGAAAAGGCCTAATGATATGACATGAACTCGCCCCATACTTACGGTATCCCCCAGGGCTCTTCTATTGGTGCCACCCTGTTTGCAGTCGATAAAATAAATCAGCCTGTCCGATGCAGTTTATATGCAGATGATCTCCTCATTTACCTTAAAGGGAAAAACAACTTACTCATGCAGGAAACTCTTCAATCGTCAATATCCAACGTGCTACTTTGATGCAAAAAATCTCTCAATTGAGACTCCATGGCAGAAGCCTCGAATTTCCATATGACATAAAATACCTTGGTATTACCTTTGACAGTAGGTTGAACTGGAAGCGACATATCGATGAGATCAAAAAAGGCTGTTTCAATGGCCTAAACCTGATGAGTCTTGTCGGGTCACTTAAGGGGGGGGGGGGGGCTGACACCAACACGTTTCTTTTTATTTATCGCAGTATGATCCGATCGAAACTCGACTATGGAATGATTGTCTACTCGTCCTCCAGGAACTCATACAAGCCTATTGAAGTCATTCAGTCGACTGCTCTGAGAATTGCTACAAGCGCCTTCTACACCACCCCTAATGGAAATCTTCTTTCACTCACAGGCGAACTACCCTTCAAGCTATGAGCTAAACTTATGTCGCTAAACTACGCCACTAATATATCCTTGAATCTAAAAGTCCCAATTTTTCTCTTGTTACTTCTAACAGCTTCAAACCTCTTTTCGATTCTAATCCTGAGTCGACTCAGTTGCCAAAAGAACTGCTTCAGCTAGTGACCTCAACGTTACCCAGATCCATCTTTCTAACGACCTCAAGGCACTCAACCGATCAGAAATCCTTACCCTTTGGCAAAACTTGAACATAAGTCAATCGTTTCTTAAAAACATTAAAACCCTCCGTCATTGGATGTCTACCCCTCCTATCCAACAGACACGACCAGGTCAAGCTCAATAGAATCAAACTAGGACACACCAGACTAACCCACGCATTCCTTCTCTCCAGACAACCTCCCTGTATCTGCTCCTCCTGCACTACCAGACTCAGCATCCCCCACATCATTTTCTCATATCTACTCTTCAACCACTCCTTTCCAAATACCATATTGTTGCCTCTAGCGACATCTTCGGAGACCCTCGTTTCATCAACAATATCTACTCGGCTTCTTCAAGGAGGCCGGCTTCTTATATAACCTGATCTAATCTATTGACCTAGCGGCTGCTAATAACCCTCAGTGGTTGATGCAGCCAAATTTAATAAAAAATTTGTGTTTCCGTTTTTAAATTACCAGTTTTCAGTACTGGTGCAAAAATATTTTATGGCATTGTATTGGTTTACATTTGTTTGTCTAACAACAGGTAAGTAATAATAATAATAAGAATTAGTTACGCTTACGTTCTTATGTAAACAACTGTATTTTTATCGAAAATACACATTGCAACACTTCATCTATCTATCCGTTTTAAAGTGATTATGTCAATAGCTTCTGCCCTATTTCTAAGAATATGTACACACTTCTGCTATCTCCTGCTCGTTGTTTTTCGAAGTGCCCTTTGCTGTTTTCCCTAAGTACTGCAGCCGTGATAACAAAGGCTATTTGTCAAGACTAATTGAAATTCATCAGTTAAGTGATTATGCTACTATTATCTTATCACCCTGTAAATGTCGAAGGAGTATCTAGGTCAGACAGGGGTGCATATATTACATTAATGTTTATCAATGCGCTATGTCTACATTATGCCTTTCGCTTAATAAACGCGTCTATTTTATTGAAGATGAAACCCCAATGAAACCCCAACACAATGATTTTTAGAGGTTTAGAAAAAAGTCACAAAATATAGTTAGATCCGTCCCTACGTTGTGTTAATTAGAAAATTCCTGATCTTAAAATTATTCATGTTAACTCTGTGGTAAAAGAGGTCCTCTTCCGATAACAAGAAAACATTTATCTTATTTAATTCAGTTTTTAATTAATACATTTATTAGTTATCGAGAAAAATATTATAAGACGTATGCTGTGGCATATTTTATTAACATGGTCGAATATAATGTAAACACGTCTTTGTACTCTAACTGATGGTATGCAAAGAGGTGACAATCTGACGACTGAACTATCAAGTTGTTTTTCACCTTTTTAGCAAGCTGTAATGGTATACAGATTGCGTCTGAATGGAAATTTTTCCACGCTTCTCCAATTTTCCCAAAGATGTTTATGAAAATGTATTCACACATTTCAGTTTAATGGTGTTGGTGTCGGAGTCTGGATTTATTTATTCTGCTCAACCGAAAGCATACAGTGCTTGTGCTTTAAAATTAAACCCATTACTTCGTAAATGTGTTACTCTGAAATCCAAATAAAGCGGCCAAGTTTTATGTTATGATGTTCCGTAAAAAGCATTAGGTACCTATACAACACACTGTATAGGGTTATCCAGTTAATCTTGCACGCTGAACGAGACGAGATATGAGCCCCATTTCCTCGTATTTCAGCCTTATAAGAGGACTCCTAGCACAGCTCGATGCCTCTTAATTCTAGGGATAATTTGTAGCTTTTAATCCAGAGCCCGGCTTTTCTAGTTGATAATATACTCCGCTTAGTGATGAACTTTGCCGTGACTACTTTTCAAACTACTCTTTACAAGACATATTTTATCGTTACAGAGTGAATCAACTTAGAAATTGCTGAAAATAATTCGAGTATTTTGAAGCTGCTGTGTCAAAATCGAAAAAATTAAGACGCAAAAAGCTTTTCTGGTGCTGGTGGTGGTGACTCATCAAAGATTGAATTTAGATGCTTAAATGTGTTTTTCTTGTTTTGCGCACTGATGTTCATCTTGCTTACAACTGAGAACTTTCAGAATTAATCGTGATTAAAACGTATCGAGGATTTTAGCTGGAAATCCTTTAACTCCTTTTCTATTAAAACTCTTTTCTTGTATTAAATCCATAAGCTCCTTTTTTCTACATATCGCGTTACGGGAACTATATTTTAGAACGGATATTTAGCCACTGTTACAACTCGTGTTGGGACATGTACCCCATCACCATAATCCCGAATCCTGGTATGTTATAGAGGACTATCTGTTAGCACCATTTAAGGATGTATCAAGTGCTTCCTGGCTATGAACGACCCGCCAGAGCACCGTTCATCTCGGATCCAGTCTGCGAGTCCTGCAGGCGAGTCACGTGTGTAATGGGCCCTGGAAAATGCCTCTCGGTGGGAGGATAACTCACTATGCTGGCAAATGTTATAATCCATTCATTGCGATGGGAACTATTCATTACGTCTGAGGCTTATGTTTTTGATAGAGGGATAAGTGGGGGTTAATTACTTGCCGTATTTTTGTGAAGAAGTCTTTAAAGAGATGTACCATATCGTATTTGTACGTCACATCTTTCTGCCATCCATTTTCTAGTCCTGAGATGTGAAGTTGTTTAATTAAAATATGATAAAATATATATATTAAGAAATTTCTCAAACAGTCCAATTCCAGAAATGAACAATGAACTAGCTTTTTGATACTTTTTCTAAATGGCATGTTTCTGAAAGACTTTTTTGTCTTCACTACACGTAATGGTAGTGATGTTGTTTATATTTAAAATGACATCGACAAAGAGAAAACTTTGAAAGCTTTGAGAAAGGTGGCCTTCTCCTTTTCCTTTAATAAAAAGCGCTATTGACGCTTTGGATGAGTTTCTAATGAAATGGATCGCACCTAGGTAGGATGATAAGGAAAACATTTCCATCGCCCTCATTAAATCAGCCCAAATAGAAAAAGAAAATAGTGCAAGAATTAGGTAAGGTAATTAAAACACAGCCACCCGCCGTTACATCAAGTAAACGATCCCCGTCAGCTCATTAAATATTCATAAAATAGAAGCGCTCTAGCTAGTGGAGTTCCAGCACTTTTAACAACATCGAAGAGACGGCGAAGCTAGGGTAGAAGTTGACCAGATGGTAGGGCAGGCATTGTGTCGAGACACTCTCGGTCCGCGTGACGGAGAATAGGTGACCTACATACAAGAACGGGTGGAAAGATACAGACCGGGTGAAATCACGAATCAGACAATAACTCTATTCAAAGACAATAGTAACTCGTTAAGTATTATACCTACGAGAAGGAAAATGACACCAATCGATAAAACGAATAAATAAATGGCAACAGCCGAAAAGTCGCTGCGGTCCCGAAACTGCAAGTAGGTAGGAACGCAAAATGAAGGTGGAACCGGTGTAATTATAATAGCTAGACACAATGGAAAGGTACAGAACGCGTTGACCGATTTGAAGGAAAATTTAGGTAGTTCAGGTTTAGAACAATTCAGTAAGGTAGCCGCGAGGTCAAATCGCTAAGTCCCGTGAGTAGGGAAATATGATTAAGAAATAAATCACGGTATAGGGCAGTGCCAATAAGGTGCATTGTTGCGTGGTGTTTAGAAAGCGGGCGACTGCTTCTATAAAAGCAGACGTCCTACCGCAGCTCCAGGCAGATGAAGATCAGCTTCCAAGCAGGTCGCGTCTGACTCCTTAACCCTTTAGTCGTTGTCCAGAGATGGCATTATATGAACTCCAGATAACGACTCCCTCTTAACAGCAATTCGGCCAGAGACGACTTATGTGAACTCCAGCCGAATTGTCCTTCTTCAACCTGAGAATTTCCATTGCAAAATTAGTTAGGGTCAAATCGCACCCGAACAAACTTCTAATCATAATTCTTAACCAGCAGTTTGGCCAGAGACGACTTATGTGAACTCCAGCCGAATTGTCCTTATTCAACCTGAGAATTTCAATTTCCTAATTAGTTAGGATAAAATAGCACCCAAACAAACTTCTAATCACAATTCTTACCCAGTGATTCGGCCAGAGACGACTTATGTGAACTCCAGCCGAATCGTCCTTCGTAAATCCAGGAAAAACCCCTTGAGAAATTAATTAGGGCAGATATCATTGCAACCACATTTCCGACAACGTAAAACAATCACCCTCTCCGCAATGTTCACGTGCACAGGCCCCATTTTAAATCAAGTAAAATAATCAGTTAGATATTAGGCGGCACAACAAGTAGTAGGTACCTACGCAATTACGTCAATAAATAGAAATAAACCAAGTTAGGCAGGAAACCGGAATACTTCAACAAATAATTACAAATCCACGTATAGGAAATCGAGATAGAGCTAGGAGCGAAAATAGACCCAGGTCAGGAATTAATAATCTGTAAACAAAACGGCCCGTGATTCAATCATCCTATTCTTCGAAGAGTCTGAGTTTTTATTTAGTGCAGATGTAGGCAAGCATCTGCTGTCCCTTTAAATTATACGATATTAGAAAGTGAAAGTGAGAAATACTTCCCATTGTATGGCGCTATATGACAGGAACTCGCAACAGTAGGTTGAACCCTCAGACGTAGCAGAGCAAGCTTAGGCAGCGTTGTCAGATGTAGCACCAGCCACTCATTTACATTATCAGGAAAAACCAAGTACATTACATTATTCGATTAGGATTCATGATAGGTACTCGATTACCACATGTGTAGGGAGGCATTCATCTCGATGTCCAGATGGAGACCTCATGTAGCCGGTAAAAGAGCATGACTCTTTAAAGTGGAAATCATAGCACTCCACGGGGCAATAAAACACCCGCAGTTGTAGGATAGGTAAATCAGCGAATAGAAAACCAAAATCACCAAAATTAGACTGGCCTCGAGAGTGGGTAAAGCCAATTTAGATCCAAAAACCAAATTGATCATTATAAGGTCGTTTTTCCGAATCTCTTCTAACCAGATTTTATACACACCTGAATCTTATGTGACAAATGTTATTATTATGTTTCTCATCATACTATCTACGCTCTTTGGGGTGAAAGGCCGACGTACTCGTGTTATTGGCAGACCGGTGGCTGGTACCGATACAAAAGATTAAGTAATTTGTCTGTAAACAAGCCTAAACACGAATGATAAGCAAAAGTCCAGCATTTTCAATCATTAACTAGATTAATGGTTAAAGAGTCGTGGTCTGTAGTATGGTCAGCTAATAATCACGTTGAGGAACAAAGATTTTCGAGAGAAAGAACGGAGCCAACATGCTCTGGGTAATTAATTAAGGTATGTAGAAAAATCTACAATAATACAGTTGATTAAGGTTTCAGCCTGAAAAGCACTCGAATGACGAGTAAGGTAATCACAAGGTAGAACAGTGACAAACGCCTAAGGGCAAGGTAATATAATTATGTGACGTAAAAGTCGCCTTACGGGGCAGCATCGACAGGTGCAATAAAAGGTATAACAGTGACAAATGCCTAAGGGCAAGGTAACATATGTGACATAAAGGTCGCCTGACGAGGCAGCATCGACGAGTGCAAGAAAAGGTAGAACAAGACAAATAACAACAAGGTATACAAAGTGATAACTAAATACAGCATCACCCAGGTTATGAATTAAATCAAACGGAGGTGAAATAATTCACTCTCCCTGGTAAATCAACTGTGAAAACAAAATCATTAAATAAAAGAGAATCGGAAGGAACGATTTTATAAAAGATATGAAATCAAAATTCAGGAGAAGTGGCAACCCTGTACTCGAATGAACCTCGCAAGGCAAGGAAAATCGTTGAATAGGCAAACAAGACAGACATTCCCGCCATATCCCGGGTAGTCTGTAACCAACATGGTTGTATTCTTTAGTTAATTCAAGCTGTTGCTTGAAATGAAATCAAAGAAACTAGAAAAAGGAAATTAGGTAAAGAAAAACGTTGAATAGGTAACGAGACAGACATTTCCGCAATATCCCTGATAGTCTGAAACCAAAGTGGTTATCTTCTTTAATTAATTCAAGCTGATGCCTGAAATAAAATCAAAGAAATTAAACAAAAACAAAACGAAATAATAAGAAAGCACAGGAGTGCAAAAGAGTGGTTTTTGAAATAGATAGAAGTGTGAAAGATATATGAAATATATCTATCTTCGCTTTCCACTTTTTTATAACCTCTATGCAAAAACATCAGCCCCTCTCGCCTTTCACCATTTTACGCCCTTGCAAACGAATTCTCTCGCTCATCATTCGCTTTTAGACATCCGACAGGAAGTCCATAGTCAACAACAAGTCTCAGTTAAATTCCCCGCTTTTCCGAAAGAAATCCCAATCAACCGAGATACAATGAGTCATAGTAGGTTCTTTTGCGCATCCGTTTCGGCCATAGTAATCCTGGCATACCTCAATCAAAGAGCAGGGGTGACTACGGTAATTACTGTAAACACAACGAGGAAAACACAACGGTCCTATTAGGGGAGACCCAGAGGTAAATAGACGATCACACGGTGGCTTTTCGCCACAGACCAGCGGGCCCGGGTCTTCGTCGTTACACTAAATTTAATACCAAATGTTGGCCAAAAAGTCAACAATGATTGAATGATGACAGAATGACTGTCAACATTATTTTAGGAACGGAATGTTGTCATTGATGCTCAACGTTTGGTATTTAGAAACTTACCCTTTTTGTACACTCGAAATGTAGAGCTCCGTAAAAATTAAAGTCCCCAAACGCCATGCCGTTTATTGCGCATGAGCATAATCCTCTACCCGATTCCAAAGGAAAAAAAGCTCTAATTATTATACCTTACTCAAGATAAATAAACTAACTGTTATACATTTAACATTTTTATTTTTATCTCTGTTTTCATAATATTTATCTTTCTGTAATATGGATCCAGTCTTCCCTACTTGATGCGGATCAAACTCATTCCATGCAGAAATGCTCCCTCGTGTCCCTGTTTATCTGAAAGTTGCACTCGAGCTTAGGTAGACGGTCTGTGAGCATTATTATTGTGTTCTATGATGCAGTCAGGAATCGATTGAGCTGCTAAAATATCGAAACACTATGGGCTGCAGGTATCCACGTGGAAAGCATCCGAAGAGACAACAAAATGCATTCAAGTTTCGGCTGCGTTTAACAAATTGTTGAAGGGGAGGAATCATTTATTTTATAAAGCATATTTCTGCCTATCCGCTTGCACCTAACGGCCGGACGCATTTACATGAAACTTTTAGAAAACATGTAATTTTTTGGAAATTCAAATCGAAAATTCAAACACGACAATTCAACTTTGACAGCAATGACAACTGATCAAGTTTTTGCCACACATGTCACACGGTAATCACTTGATAGCCATTTGAACTGCCGAAAACCAGGCCATAAAGCTAAGAAAATCACTCCGGTAGTTCGAGTTCAAATAGTTCAAAATGTGAAGTGAGTAGTTTTAAATTGTTATAATAAAACAGGACTATTATAATAATTATTATTAGTTCTAGCCTTACTTGTATTTGTAGTTTGCACCACGCAGCCGAAAACAAGTAGGTATGCTTATAAATAAGCTGTAGCAACGGAATTGTTTTGGAACAGTCTACTCTAATTAATGAATTTCCTTCTCTGATTTGCATTCCCGTTAAAAAGTAATGCATTTACACCATGCAAATTGCTAAAAGAGATTTATGCCGTATGTAGAAAGTACAAGATGAATGACCAGTTTTATACTTCTGGATTATATGTGGGATGAGTAGATTGTGCCAAATCTTGTGATTTGTGAGCCAGCATTCTTCCAAATCTGTGTAAATTTTACTTTTTTAATGAATTAATGATTGAACATTTTATTTTAGACATGAAAATGTAGGTAAAATAAGTTTAGATATTATAGTAAATAAAAATAAAAAAAATTATTGGCTTATAAAGTGTGGGACTCCATGCACAAAAGTCAAACAGAATTGGATGTAATTCTTAAAAAATACTTTGTATAATTAAACGAAAAAACAAATTTATCGAAATTTTCTTTCAAACGACACGTCATAATGACATTCTATATTTAAGAAATCCAAGGGGTGGTTAATAGGGACCACGGGGTGAATGATGCACATGTCAGTTTAATTGAGATTTATCACGAAAGATGAACTGTATAAACTTTTGACCACAAGTCTCGCTTTATACTTGTCGATACTGCCATCAGGATTTTTCTTCATTTGCAGAAAATTGCCTTTGATCCTGGTGGGAGATCCGTCAAAATCCAAGTTTGGGCTTCTTCCCATGAGACAATTTCACGATCCAAGACTTACTTCCATTCCATTGAATCCTGCTTCTTTAAGGCACCTTAAAAAGTTGCTCCAACAGGGTCCTCGATAACTTGATTGAATTCCTCCATTACCATTAGCGTAATCTCCTGCATATTTGAACTTTTTGATAGTCGATCGATCCGTCAAGACTCTCACATTTTCTTCTCTTACTGTATGATGCCTCTTCAGATTTTTGTTCATCTTCTGAGTTAACCCATGAATTGTCTTCAGCATCGATTCCTTAACTTTCTTCTTTTTCGGTCTGATCTTCATTTCCATGATGGAAATTCATCATTGGTAGCTTACTCCATTATTGGCTTTACATTATCTTAACGTTTCTTGGAACTATTGACAGGAACTCTTGGCAGAATCACTTTGTGATCCTCTTGAATATAGATTCTATAACGGTCATCTCCATCACGAGCAAACCGTTGACGAGCAAACCTTTTACTGCTTGCTTGTCCATCTTCTCTTCTCTGCTCAGCTGGTATGTACCCATATACAGGGTTATTCACGGTATACGCCACAAAAGATTATGGTCGTGTCTCTGGATTTTAGGATTTTTTTATTTTTGGAGTGGATATAGACCCGGCAGAGGTACGTTTTAAAATTATATTCATAATGTACAGGGTGTCCCAAAAGCATGAAACATATCAAAGTTATGTTTTTTTAAATGGAATGCTCCTATGTTATTGCATTTTTAGATTGCCTGGGAAGAAAAAAGAAGATTAGCTTTTACAGTTGGTGTTTGAATTCAGAAGTTTGTGAGTTATAAACAAGTGAAAATCGTCATTTTTCAAGTTCAAGGCCCTGCACAAGTAAAACGGCTTAAGATAGAGAAAAACGGCTTACATGTCCCTATTTTAATTTTTCATGTACTATCCTACGATGTAGATGAAATGTTTACACAGGGTGATAAAAAAATTTAAAAATTCTGAGATTTCTCCACGCGTCGACAAATAAAAAAATCAAAGAAAGTACAAATGTTTCTATACCATAGGATAGTACATGAAAAGTTAAAATAGGGACATGTAAGCCGTTTTTCTCTATCTTGAACCGTTTTCGTTGTACAGGGCCTTGAACTTGAAAAATGACGATTTTCACTTGTTTATAACTCAAAAACTTCTGAATTTAAACACCAACTGTAAAAGCCAATCTTATTTTTTCTTCTCAGACAATCTAAAAATGCAATAACATAGAAGCATTCCATTTAAAA
This sequence comes from Malachius bipustulatus, assembly GCA_910589415.1. Classification (NCBI taxonomy): domain Eukaryota; kingdom Metazoa; phylum Arthropoda; class Insecta; order Coleoptera; family Melyridae; genus Malachius; species Malachius bipustulatus. Next base: position 26,251,371 of record OU342635.1, read on the forward strand.
AAACATAACTTTGATATGTTTCATGCTTTTGGGACACCCTGTACATTATGAATATAATTTTAAAACGTACCTCTGCCGGGTCTCTATCCACTACAAAAATAAAAAAATCCTAAAATCCAGAGACACGGCCATAATCTTCCGTGGCGTATACCGTGAATAACCCTGTATAACAAGATCCAATGATGCGCAGATGTTTGATTCTTGGTCTGTTCTGTTGAGAATATAAATTTCCGACATCACTAGCTCCGCCCATCTCTCATTGCATCTGGAAAATCAACTTCACAGCTCGAGTGCTTGAAAGTCCTTGCCATTTCGATTATTGTGCGATTTTCACGTTCACTGCCGCAATTTTGTTATGGTATTTATATGACGCTCTCAATATCTGCGTGATCCCGTTATTTATTAGAATTTGTTTAATCTGCGCACAGTCAAACTCTTCACCATTATCACTGAGCATTTGCTTAACTTTGTGCCTAAGTGTGTTGGCGTGTACCAGAAACTTTCAATACGAACTTGACATCGGAATTCTGTTTCATCACAAAGCCATACAGAAATTTGGTAAAACTATCTTTGAAAACGACCAAAAACGCTTCTTGCAGAAAGACTCAGAAAATGGTCCCACAACGTCAGTTGAAAATAGTTCCCCAGGTCTCGTTGTCTCCACTCTGATGCCAAAAGCAATCGATTGCTAGATTCACAGTGTTACCAAACTTTCTCTTGAGCATCTCTCTTAGGTGTCGCTTGTCCTGGTGTCCGCATCTTTCATGATACAATTTACTTTTCTGCTTCAACGATGTTGACTCTCTGAACTTTTTCAGGAATAACTGATTCGAAGACTGTTTTGATTGACCAGCTTTTAGTCAACGTCGAGTAAAATTTGCTTCTTTCATTTTTGTCCTGAGCTGCTTAAACCGAACACAAACTTCTCGAAAATCTTGGAGCAAACCAGAAATCGTTCAGAGTCATTTTTATAGTTATATCTTCAGTGAAGGATGAAAATTGAATAGTTCCTTTGCCAATGGTTTTGAGAACTTCTTTCCCAGCCGCCATTATGAAACCAGGGTTCTGAAACTCCTGCTGGAACTCGACAAACAGTTCCGGACAATTTGTCACGTACTTCGTAACTCTGTTGTCAATCCACCATCCTGACAAACTTATTATTACTGGAAAAATATCTTCAACTGATGGAACACATTGGTATCTAGGGCGTTGCTCTCAGAGGCGCGTTCTTCCGCGGTCGTTCGTTAGCAATCCACTTTCGACACGTAGACACCCAATGACCTTTCCTTTTGCAATAATTACAAAAATCGTTTCTTTAGGTTTTGTCTCGGTCAAACCTATTTTTGCTTCGCATTTTTAACGACTAGTGCCTCTCCGGTTGCTCTGTACATCTTGTAAAATTCCCTATCATGCATACATAAACGAGTCGTTAACTCCTCAAAAGTTTTTTTCTTCATCTTTCGACAATAACATCCAACTTGATGTGATTTGTAAGACTTTGAAAACTAGAACCCACGCTTCATACGCGTTTCTTTATCCACGATCTTTTGATAAACTACATCGGTCACTGAACTCGATATCTTGGATTTTTCATAGCTGCTCGCTTTACGGAATAAATAGGTAAATATTTTCGCTTTTTGACTTGTCCATCCGTTGCATCAGCTGCCAAGGGCTTAGATTTTAAAATTAAATTGATTTAATTTCAATAAAAGTATTCTATCCCTAACCAGCATATTTTACATGCCTGCAAAATTAATCAAGAGCAAAAATATTCCATTTATCTGTCATAATATTACGTGTAAACTTATCATTATCACAACCCCACACATGCCGTTCGGGTATGGGATAGCTGACATGCCTTCACCTTAATGAGCCGCTCTTATAGGGAGATATGCATTATATTGTGAGATATGCCATCTCTGCGTGCCAGTCGTCAATATCTTCGGAGCTCCAGAACAGTACAAGCAGGAATGTCCGCGATCCGGGACATCGAGGGGTATTGACTCGCCTAGCCCTTCCTCAAGAATGAAGAGAATTCACAATTCCCAGTTCCGTTTCCTTTAGCGCGACCAATTCTTATTGAAAGAGAGCCCGATTCTATATTTAAATTTATTTAAATGAAGGGAGATATTGCACGCGAAGGATGCGAAGAAACCGTTGGGAGTTATGTTGAGCTTTTTCACAACAATACGCGGGATATTAGCTTTCAACAACGATGTTACGAGTTAATTGTATTGTTAGGGTTGTAACTGGATTTGATTTTTTATTCAAATAAGGCTTACGAAGACTTTTAACTTGGACTATTAGAATATCAGCTAGAGTTTTCCTTCTGAACCGAAATTGCATTATTGGTGAGCGTTAAAACCATAGCATGGAAGAGAGCAGTTGACATCACGTCTAATCGACGAGAAAGGCCTGACCGATTGGCATTCAACACGTAACCTTGCCATAGCTATTACGCGGGTCCTTAAAAGGATTCCGCCATTAGATTGACGGGATACCGGCAGGACTCTGCGGTCGTAGCCTCGTATATATCCATCCAGTCGTTGCCTTTACCAGGCTACTATGATACAACAGTTTTGGTCATCATCATGGTGCTCATTGAGGCGGTTTTACACTGCAAGATGTTCTGCAGTTGCAAGCACATTTTTCTGTTATGTTATATATTTTTTTATTTTTACGGTTTATTTTATTTCTTATTTTAATTATTTAATTAACAACAAAATGTTGCTCAAACTGAGGATTTAAGAATTTCCATACGAATATGACATGATAAATTAACGCGTGAGTAACTGAAAACGAAATTTTGGGGTGTAGGGGGTAGGCATCCAGCCTGTTTTCAGGAAGTAGAATTTCATGGTCCAGGAGTGGCGAAAAAGGTCCTTGGTCGCTTAGTCGCTTGATCTGCATAAGCCCCATATGGTGGGGTGGGGCCACACCCCCACCATACACATACCAATTCATCCAAAAAAAGTTTTTTGCAATCTATGGACTTTAACCTTTAACAGATAGCACCTCCAAATGTCTATAGAATTTTTTACTCTTTAATTTTTTCTCTTTTTGAAAATCTTAACATGGTACAAAATTATTATGAAGAAACGAATTTAAAGGGAAGATCTTCGCATAAGTGAAAAGGTGAATTTCTACTGAAATGAGGAAGATGTACTGTTATTCTTCCGATACGACAAGAAAGCTTTTCTAACAATAAACAAGAAATAGCTATTAAAAAAAAACTATAATTAAACTAAGAGTCGTTTGTAAAACAAATGTTTTTATCATGATTAGGCGACACTTATTAACGTTACATTTTATTCGTCAGTGAAATACTGAAACTGGTCATACAAATAGGTATCAAAAAGCCACGAGTTCGTCAACCCTAACAGTAAACCCTTTGAATTGAATTCCAAAGGGACAGATTATTGACCTGAACAATTACGGAGCTTCTTACTCGAGTGACTCCTTTGCGTATTGTGAGAGAAATCGATCGTAATAAAATGGTAGAAAGATAGAATAAAGAATCCAATAATAATTATTATATAAACCCCTTCTGAGCAAGTTTCAATGACTGCTACGATAATGGATTTTTCACTGTCTGTTTTTATTTTGATTCAATTGATCCGAGCGAGCGTCCACTACTCGTGAAGATTAGCGTCTTCAGAAACTAGGAATTGAATGTTTTGGGCGACAGAGTATTATGTTATTTTAATCCTGATGTTACTATTAATTACAGAGGGTTAAAGCTTGAATGGGCTTGGTTGCTTAGGTTGGACAGTGGGATTAAGACTGGAAATAGGAGATCCTCGGCGGGTTAGTTTTTTATTCTTTGCGCTAATGGTCGTCCTTATTCTTTTCAATAATTAACCCTAGACGGGTGAATATCTGGAGGACTGGATTCGTCGAGCAACAAAGATTCCATACTGTTGGAGTTTTATATGCCAAGGAAGCAGAGCAAGATTAGTAAACATTGAAAAAAGTAAATTTGGAGCCCTTATTGTTTTCTACAACTGCGGGGACTCCGTCTGATAATCAGTAATAATTGATAACTGATCAACTGATCAATAATTCATACTAATGTGCAAGTGTACAAGATGCGTCCTAATAAAGCAAAGATTTGGATTCTGCTTCTGGACCTTTAAAGTTTCGAAGTTGACAGCATCTGCAACGTCATCTCTGACATTTGATACCTCACATCAAAAAATGGTAAAACTTCTGCAATTACATTTAGTTTTGTACAAACTTCTATCCTGTTTAGTTAAAAATTTAACGATTGGGTGGGGGGGGGGGACTATTAACGTCCTCACTGTAACTTTGACATTCTATAAACAAATTTTTATAATTTGGCTCAATAATTACTCGTAGCTCAACCAGCTCTTCGTACGTAATAGGTATCACTATAAGAATTGGGTGCTAATTATTATAGTCCAAGAGACGGCTGATGAGGAATCGTAGAGGCTCTAAGTAGGAGGAATCGTAATGGTTGTCTGAGATAATCCTGCCGAAACATTGGTTTTTCAAATTTTTCATATGAAAAATAATTGTAGTGACAATCTTTTATCGGTGGACAGAAAATGAAATCACCATGTTATAGGGGAGATGATTTCCACACGGATTCTGCGGGGTTCTTTGTGAAAGTGGTTCACTGCTTGCTGAGTATTATGTTAATTTATTAATACTTTTTAATAACTGAAAAGTAGCCAAAGTAGCTTGGAGTACTCGTTTTGGAGCATTTTAGAGGCATTTTTTGTATTTTTCGCAACTAAACACACGAATAGCTGGCTCGCACACCGAGAACTCTTTCCCAGACAACCTATGTTTTCGGCAGGTTTTGCGCAGGCAACCTTGGTGCAATGCATAGAGGAGATCGACACCTTTAATTTGATACGTCATTTATGCGTCCACCTGATGACGATAGTTACTGATGAAAAACGACCCACTTACGCCTGTCTGCCGGGGTGTGCGGCAGGGTGGGGCCAGGCAACCTTATACGATTGAATTCGTCTCACTCTCCCCTATAACACGACGGTGATTTAATTTTCTGTCCACCGATAAAAGATTGTTCCTGCAATTATTTATCAATTTCATCAATATTTATCAATCATTTTCTGCAGCCGTCTCTTGGATTATTATTCCTCCTTTAATAATTTTATCACAAAGAAAGAGTAATCAATTATACAGGGTTAACCTAAATAGCAAAACTATTTAGGTAGGGGATGGATTCCTTGTTTCATTCTAAGGAAAAGAGTTCCTAGATATGAAAAGAGTTTTTCAGATATTTCAGATACCACTAAAGAAATACTTTTTCCCCAGTTTTTCCAGTTTTTTCCAGTCACGTTAGGTTTTTCGTCCCTAAATTCTATGACACTTGCTAAAATTGGCATTTTGGAAGTCAATTCTAGCCCGCCAATATTCTCTTCACAAAAAAGGTACTCCTGGTCATAATTGCCGTAAGCCGTTTTCGAGAAGAAATGCCAATTCCGATGAGACAGTCGCCTTGGATGTTTCAAAACATGTGTCAGAAAATGAAGGGCAAAAAGCTTCGCTGGATCCTAAAATCTCCGTCAATGGCACATGGAGAAACAAATTAGTATTAATTAATTAATTATTTAATTGAATTCTGCATCTCAAACGGTTTTTTAAGAAATCTTAAAAAAATGATATTTTTTGACCATTTCAAAAAGGTTTCCAGGTCACAGCTTGATGGACAATAATTGTTTCCTTAGAATGAGCCTAATAATCAGCCCCTAAAAATGTTGGCACTGTATGACTACAACATGTTTCATGTTTAAAGTCTTTACCGTGTGATTTCACCTTTACTGTTTCTGGAGTCATGTCATTCATGGACTGTTAGGATCTTAACTAGGCTATCGCAGGAAATTCCAGCTAAAACGTATACTCTTCATCTTTATACGATGTTAAAGCCTCTTATGGAACGGTTTAGGTTTGTAAAGAGTTTCCCAGAATTATTTGCAAAACTAAAAGAATTAATTAGCTTTACACGACGATCTGGCGACCTCACGGTAAAAATCCGTCTGTGAAATTATTGTTATGTGACGTATCAAGTGAAACTTGATATTATTTATGATACGAATCATCAAGGAACCGTTAAGAATCTTCTTAAGAGAACCGTATTCTTTATGCAAAAATTAGGACCAGCATGTAGATTATTATAATCAGTAAAATTTTTATTAAGAATAGAAAATATGGAGATAATTATGCGAGTGTCGCGGCTGAATGCTTAATTTACGATTTAATTTACGTTGTTTAAGACCATGAAGCATTAATCCAGTCAATAAATTACAAAAGTCCTCATATACTGTTTACTGAATGAAAACTTGATTAAATAACTGCCACTGCTTATAAGTGTTAAATTTAGCACCTTGTTCTTGATACGTGGGAAGGAGTTTGGGTAATTATTTGTTTCTTGGACCATAAATCAGCTGCTGCAATCTGTACCTACTCAGGCTACTAATTTACTTGATGCAAATAATACTCATTTGGAATTATTGCATATTTTCAATAATTTATTGCAATCAACCGACTACTAGTTTTGCTCTGTTTTATAATCTAAGGCAAGTAATAAATCATTAACTGTCATTTACCCGCTACTTATTGTTGACATGCTCGATTGGAAATGTCTACAAATCATAGAGTAAGTAAATCGTTGAGAATGATTTATGTCCCAAAGTAGGTAATTCAATTACTTTATCATAAATTTATTTGCAACAATAATTAATGTTATTACTTGTATGTAAGGTAATAACACTGAATGGTAATAATACAATGACGATTTCGCTGGAATCAACACAAACTGACATAATCGTGGTTGTGGAACTTGTAGAGATCCAGAGGTATGTAAGCAACATCTCTATCACCTTTATTAATAGTGCCTGAAGACATTCATGTGTGCTTTATCAAATTTTTGATTATACTGGAACGATGCCAGATGCCAGTGGAAACCTCTTATGAGGTGTAACGCTACCACCGCAAACATGACAAAAAGAAAATCGAAACGCATCTCGGAATTGCACCAGAAAATAATACCGGAGGTTGGCCACAACCCACAACTAAACGTTGTAGGTATATTAAGTTAAAGTGAGTTTTATTTCCATATGGATGTTTTCCAACTAAACATAATTGTTTTATAAGTGACTTTTTATAGACATCGAAGTTTGACTGAGACCATTCAGTCAATATCCAATAATGGATCCTATCCTATCCAATAATAATTTCGTCATTAAGGACGAGAAATATCTTTTATGAATACTTTTGACTCATAATTCTTAAGGTAAACGAAATTTTTTGAGAGTAATTTAAGATAATATAAACAAACTATCATTGAAAGATTTTTCTAATCAAGTTACAATTGAGTTGATATCGTAATTGATTCCGGGCTATTCTGCCGTGGTCCATGGAGATTTGCTCCGAACGATTCGTCTACAGCTGCGGTAAACATCATCAGCGGTTACGTGTGCGCAAGCGATGCTTCCACTCCTTTTGTTCACTGGTAACTGCATGAATTCCGAAATCAGAAAATTTGGGTCGGACTCATTTGCGTCTGACATGACGCCGGATACCAAATCTTTCGCAGTTTCATTCCTTCCTCCTGCCTGTTGAAATTATTTAAATGTCTATCAATTATCAAAAGTCAATTTCAATTACTTCGCGATGTAAATGGGTGTAATAGTGTGAAGTAATATTGCGAACTTGTTGTGTAGGTGAAAAAATGGTTTTGACGCCGTGGCACTGGCACTGCAGGAGTTTACCAATTCGATCGGTGACGTTCCTCAGGTAAGCAAAAAATGCAACACCCAAAACTCTTGGTGGTTGTCGTGGGATGTTCTGGATCGCAATGCTCTCCTGATTTCTTGAGCGGTTAGCCTAGTCGCCTTCAGAGCATTGTCTGAATGGGCGAGCTCTTCTTGGAGGTGTTGGGTTTGACAAATTCGGTTTTTACTACTGCTCACTTTTGGTCTCGATGATGGTTAGAGTTTTTGTGTAAATATTGTGTGTGTTGATTTTCGGACCATCAACCTATCGGACCAACACTTGACTGCAAAGGAAACAACCGTGATGGACAAGGATCTTGTCTGACTCAAGGATGATTGTCTGACTCAGGAATCCATTACATCATCGGAGAGACCGGCCGTTGGTGTGGTAGAGATAGCAAGTGGAGGGAGTATGACATCAACAGACCGTCACCCTAATAATATGTATCGGTGGTTAAAGATGGTGCTTTCAAGTACAACATGTTCCCGAGATATGGTAAACAGATTAAAAAAAATCTATTTTGATACCCTGTATCTCTGACTGAATATAATTGGGTGTATGTAAGCCTAATTAGTAGAGTGAGTCTGATGATATTAAGATGTTATTTTCAATCGCAGAAAGGAAAGCTTAAGCTTATTCTTGTCATGTCTGGATAAATTATTTAATTCTCGTTTTTTTTTAAATAAATAATTAAAAGTAAGGTCTGAAAAAGGGAAGATGAATGAATTGCAGAGACTATAATATTCGGCAATATTACAAGCTTGATTACCTATACAGAAAATGGAATTTTAGGAATTTAAGGCAGAATTACAAGAAAACTCTATGGCTTTTCTAAGGAAAGTTTAAAAAAAAAGTTTGCTGGTGAAATGGATCGCACCTAGGTAGGATGATAAGGAAATTATTTCCATCGCCCTCATTAAATCAGCCCAAATCGAAAAAGCAAACAGTGCAAGCATTAGGTACGTAAATACCTAAAGGTAAAATTGTTGGGAAATTAAAACGCAGCCACCCGCCGTTACATCAAGTAAACGATTCCGTCAGCTCATTAGATATTCATAAGGAGAAATCGCTCTTGCTAAAAATATTCCAGCGCTTTAGGAAGACATCCGAAAGACCGGTCAAGCTAGGGTAGAAACACCAGATGTTGGTAGATGTATTATGAGACGCTCTCGAAACGCGTGATGAAAAGATGAGGTGACCTAGATACAGACCGGGGTGGAAAGATTTGTGAAATCGTGAGTCAAACAATAACCCCTTGCAAAGACAATAGTAAGTCGCTAGGTATTCCACCCACGATAATGAAAATTTCACCAATCCATAAAGCGAATTAATAAATGGAGGTAGCCGGAAATACATCGCGATCCCGAAATAGCAAGCAGGTGGAAATGCGAGATGAAAGTTAAGCCGGTGTAATTAAAGTAGTAAGGTACAATGAAAAGACGACAACGAGTCGGCCGATTTGAAGGAAAATTTAGGTAATTGAAGTTCAGGACAATTCAGTAAGGTAGCCGCGAGGTCAAATCACTAAGTCTCGTGATTAGGGAAATATGATAAGAAACAAATCACGATATAAGGCAATGCCGATAAGGTGCATTGTTGCTTGTCGTGCTTCGAAAGCGGACCACCGCTTCTATAAAAGCAGACGTCTTACAGCAGCTCCAGGCAGATTGAGATCAGCTTTCGAGCAGGTCGAATCTGACTTCCTAACCCTTTATACGGTACCCAAAGATGGCCTAGCGGACTCCGGGATACCTAATCCTTATCTATACCCGAAAATTCGACCAGAGATGGCCTAGCGGACTCCGGTCGAATTTCCCTTAGGTATCTACCTTGGAAAAACTCCAGTTGAAAACCCGAAAAAGGCAAAAAATCGTTTCACGCCAATTTCTAATCACAATTCTAATAAAACTCGACCAGAGATGGCCTAGCGGACTCCGGTCGAGCTTCCTTTACCTATCCCGGGAAATCCCAGTGAAACATACTTCATTCGCAGTTGGCAATATCTCTTCGAACCAATTCACTAGTAGATGGCGAAGCGCATATTCTGAAGGAATTTCCTTCACAAATTAGGGAAAATCCATTGAGAAAATAGTTAGGGAAGATCTCTCTTCGAAACAAAATCCACATCAATAGATAATTAAAACAGATCCATGAGCGCAGATTCCATTTTAAATCAAGAAAAATAATCAGCTATAGGAATTAGGCGGCATCAGCAGTAAATACCTAGTAGGTACCTACTCAATCGCGTTAACCAATAAAGAGTCCGCGGCAGGAAGCAATTCCTCAACAACAAATAATTTATAAATAGGAAATTGAGATAGAGCTAGGAAGAAGATGGACCCAGGTCAGGTCAGGTCGTGGCTTTTCGCACGAGACGATGAGGCCCGGGTCCTCTGAGTTACACTAGGTTCTAATTCTTTGTAATTTTTGTTGTCCTTAACTAGTTTTTTGAAACGTTTTAACTGGCTCTTTCATTCCTCTGTGTTGAATTCATAACGAGAATTGTCTGGACGTTCGGTTTGGTTTGTCGTTATTTATTTTAGTCACCTATACCATCCGTAAGAGGTAAGGCTGGTGGTGCATTTTTAATAACGATCGCAAGTATCTTATGTGGTTTTAAATTTGTAGATAAGAAGCCTTACGATACGATAACCTTTAAATTTTTTAAAGTAATTATATAACAAAAGTTGCATTGAAAATCTTAAATAAATTCAAGGAAAAGTTTGAAAACTATAAGCCGTTCTGGTAGATTTTTTTAGAATAAAAAAGTTACATTTAGTATTCTTGGATATTAATAATAAAAAACTGAAGTTAAATTCGTTTCATATAAACACAAACCGTGATTTTGAAAAAAAAATCAATTATATTTGAAACAAGAGGTCGTGTTCTTTATTCTAAGAAAAAAAATAATTTTTAATATTTTCAGGTGACTTCTTGATATGATTCCTCAATAATGCATTGAGGAGTTTATTCGCAACTTACGGGACACAGCTGTAATCGATTAAACACAGAAACCCACAAGATGGAGAGTAAAATACAGGTTCCTGTGAGAATGCAAAACGAATAAACAAATAATTTACAGCTCCCTCGAAAAAAGTGCTTTAACTCATCGAAGTGAGTGCAGCAATTTAAATCAAGAACGATAAATTTGTCGAAGATGTCTGAAATGGATTACTGGCGGAGGACCGCGGAAAGTCAAGAAGAGAAAGGATGACACGAAATAAGAGAGATTATGGAAATAGCTCAAACGCTAGCGGGTGACAATAACACCAAACACTTAAGATTGTGTATTGTCGCATAAAAAGGCTGAGGACGAGATAGGGACTACCTAAATAACTGATTTTTGGGCAATAAAAGGGCGACGAAAATCTAAGTTTTCTTTACTTCATTTCAAGAGATAAATCAACATACCTACATCCTGTATCTTGACACCAATGTCTATAATACTACTTGTCAAAGAAAGCACGAGAATTTTATTGTGTTGTCCCTTTTCATAGCAATGTACTATTTTTTTCGAAAATGTATACATGAAATTTCTCATAGCAAACTACATTTCACAAAGATGAAATTTTCGAAAAGAGTTTGTCTCAATTTCATGATTCATCTTATATAAATTTGTTGACTGTGACTTACAGAGACTGAACCAAGCATCTCAGCTGATGTTCAGGTATGTTACTCGGAATGTTCGATTTGTGCCAAATTGACTTTGATCTCATGGAATTCCGAGAAGTGTAAGAAATCCATTAGCATGTAAAACAAGACCTAGCAGCACAGTCTGACACATTCCAATAACGAGCCATTAACGATAATAAATAAATAATACAGGATTCACCATTTGCAGATATTTTTAATTACCTGATTTAAATTCGTCTTCAAGGCGTCCAGTTGTTTAAATTTATTATTGTTACTTGCCAATGACACACAAAAAGATTCAACAGTTTCTCTGTAAAAAATTATTTTCTACAGATTTTAATTAAGTAGGTACGTATTGTAGGTATCTAATTGTGTAAAGTGTAAAGATTTTTTCTATTCGATTATTATGAGGTCATGCTTTTCATTGGATGTTAGCCATATTTATGTTTATTATTATTTTTTTTAACACTTTTAATTAATATATCTGCATGTTTTATAAATGGTTGCTTCAATAATTTTAATCTTACTCAATTACATGCCTGAAGATGCCACTTCAAAGGTAGCGAAATAATTAAAGCGTCGGTGATCTACCAATATAATTTTTTTTTTCTGGGTTCCACTGTTATTTTCTCCCCTATGAGAGGGATTGTCTTAATATTCAAAAGTATCTCTAGAGTCATTAATCATGATTAACTAATAAACGGTAACGCTTGATCGGGCAAGCAATTGTCCAACTTGAGACAATTATTGTTTCACTTACCATTTACGACTTGTGCAAGCTCGCGTTGACTGCATGCGATATCACGTTCGTGACATTAATGCATACCTGCATGTAGAGCTTAAAAGGAAGCATTTCTGTCTAATCGATTTCAACATTATCGAACTGCGGTATGTACCTGGAAGGTTTTTTGATGATCTTTGCTGACCTCCGTGGTGCTTTAGGATTTGAATTTTATTAAAAAAAGTATAAGAAAGTTACAATTTAATCAAATTTAATTAATTCTAGAAGAGGAAAACACATTAGGTACCTTCATGGGCACTTACGCGCTGGAGTAGTGACCTTAGAATATTTTTTGTGACTATATGTATGTATAGAGAAAAAAATTATTGTCTTCTGGCATAGAGGGTTTTTCTTCTCCAAAACAGCACACTAGCAGTAACCTATGATGATCAAAATGAATCTTGGATTCAAGATAAAATTTTAGCATACAGATTGTAGAAAACCAACAAAAGATTTCTCCAAAGACTCCATACATCAAGCCATATTTAAACCAAAATGATAATTTCTGCATGTCGTCTGAATAAGTAGTAGGCCTATAGTCTGATCGAGAGTCTCGCTGCCACTTTCCCTCCCGCTTACACTGGCAGACTTAGCACGTCATCTGTCCAGAATACTTAGGATAACAACAAAAATTAGGACGTAGTGCCAAATTCCCTGTCGGATTCACAGATTCCTTGACTAACACGAATGTCAGGATGGTGATAATGAGCTTGATCCTGCGATGAAGGTGATAAATCGCTCTCTGATGTCACGACACTAATCTGCCACTGACACTACGAGATCCTGCCAATTGCGTTCCCAAATAGCCGCATACCTTGGCTCTTTTTTTCAGTAAGTTGACCATGATGAATTAGGATAAGTTCATCAAAGGAGGTTCTTGATTTAAACTGATTAACACACGTCCATTCTGGGAGCAGTGCCTGAGACGACTTTAGGCTCTAACAATTAGCTTATACACAACGCTACAAGCTTTATAAAAAACAGAAAAAAGATAAACTTGAAAAAAAAAATGAATAAGTACAATATGTAGGTTTTGGATCTCTTTATTTGGATCTCCAATTATTGGTATCTATTCCACATACATCTGGTAATCTCCTGATGGAATGATTACAAACCAGATTGATTAAGTACTTGTACCAGGTGGTACGTTGGCAAACGCAGCATAGGGATTTCAATGGGTAATTCTAAAATTGCAAATTTTGGCTGCCTTATTATGTTTTAGAGAGAAATGAATAAATGTGTTTTAATGTGAAAATATGTTTTAGAGAGAAAATAAATAAATACTTTGTTAAGATTGTAAAGTTGCTTCTGTTGCTATAGTTGCATTCAAGCCTGTTAAGCCATTTCTCAGCAATTCGAGAAAAAGATTTCAATTTGTGACGACGTGTTCATAATTGCCTTGACTTGAATAACAATTAAAAATGACGTACTTAGATGATAAGAATTACGTCACAGCGAAATGATAACAATGCAAATGACGTCACGTAATGAAAACTTTTTCCTGTTTTTCTCTAAAATGACTCAACAGACCTAAAATGAAACTACAGGAACAGAAGTAGCTTTACAATCTTAACAAAGTATAGGGAAGCTAATAATTGCAGTTTCAGAATTTCCTATTGAAATCCCTATGCTGCGTTTGCCAATGTACCAATATACGGAGGAAATGCGGTCGTTTTCTTCGGAACGTTTAAACACATCCCTGCATAGATTGTCTAAGTAGTGAAAAAAAAAAAATAATTTCAAGGACAGCTATACTCCCGTCTAAAACTATCTTAGACTGAAAACTTTGGCTACCGCTACGCGAATTCGCATCCCACTTCTCTAATAGATAAACTACCAGAGTGGAGCGACTATGTGTTTCCTATTAAGTTAAGAACGATGCTCCCTCTTTTTAATAATAATAAAAAAATAGATAACGTCTTCGTCTAAGACAAGAAGGAAATTGTCCTCGCTGAAAATAAAATTCACAGCTTATTGCGATTTTTCAAAAATTGAAATTACAAATGACAATAAATTCTTTCATATACTAGTGCCTATACCTGAACTTATAAGAGTATCACCAAATTAAACAAAATCAAAAAGGTGTAAAAATCCACATGTAAAAAAAAAATTCTGTGGCCACTGCTATAGAGCGTAGAAGAAAAGAATCTGGTGCGCGGTTTAATGCGTTTCCGTGTCCATCTTAAGAGACTCATCTAGATAATTTATTATTCAATTGTGCCATCATAAGAAATGAACAACATCCTCGCGAGCCATATCCATATCCCAGCGCTTAAAAAAGCTGGTATTTGAGGCCATCATTGTCTTTTAGGCTGCAAAAGTGGGAAGAAGTAGTTCTGTCATGGCCAAATTAATGACATACATACAAAGAGAAGTCTGTGGTCTTGTCTGAAAAATTACAGTTTATTTTTGCTAAAAAAATCGGGTGATGTAAGACCTTCCCTCTCTTCCTCTTGTAGTCTTGTAGATAGAACGTTTGTGGTGCCGCCAAATTCTCCCTCAAGATGAGTGAAAATTGGCAATTAAAAAATCCAGCAGATTCATCCGGCATCATTGGATTTATGTACTTCAAAATTTCAATTAGCTGGCAATATACAGTGTGTGTCACAGGCATGGTACACCCCCTTTTTTTTTCTTTATTTTTGGAGATAATTTTTCGAAATTTGGTACGTCGCATATTCTCGATAGAGCGCACTTTTTAGCAGAAAATGGGAATTTTTTCCCACATCCGGTTTTTCCAGAAATGTAACCAACTTTTTATTTTTAAATAGGACACCCTATATATTATTATATTTTTGGATTCTATACATTTGTACGAATCCAACAATACCACATAAGTACCATTTTAAATGTCAAATTTGTTTTTATTTAATTTTTTATTTTTCAATTATAGTGTGCCATGACTTCAGTTGTGTTCGTCACAGATGCAAATTGGGTACACCAAAATGTCCCTTATTAAGAGTACTAATAGATGGTACCTCGGTACCAATGTGGTACCATTTGAAAAAAATAAATTCAGCTCAAAAAATCATTCCGGTGCGCATTATTTATCCATAAATCACTTAATTTAGTACTTTGAACGAAAATTCGATTTTTCTAGCAGTAGATGATCCAATTGGAGTAAAACGAAATAGTCATGGCACACTATAATTGAGAAATAAAAAATTAAATAAAAACAAATTTGACATTTAAAATGGTACTTATGTGGTATTTTTGGATTCGTACAAATGTATAGAATCCAAAAATATAATAATATATAGGGTGTCCTATAAAAATAAAAAGTTGGTTACATTTCCAGAAAAACCGGATGTGGGAAAAAACTCCATTTTCTGCTAAAAAGTGCGCCCTATCGAGAATATTCGACGTACAAAATTTCAAAAAATGATCTCCAAAAAAAAAGAAAAAAAAGGGGGTGTACCATGCCTGTGACACACACTGTAGAGCGAAAGAGATTAAATGAAGGGATAAGAGATACGAAACCTTCGATTGGTCAAGGATAATAAAAGTTCCATCAACAACTAAACGTTTTCACCGTATCGAATGCAACGCAATATTTTTTTGACACCGACCAAATCTAGAAATTCTAAACATTCTTTGATATAAACAGATGCTAATCTACAAATTATAACATTTAACTTTTTGTCGTTTCAATTGACTTTGCAAAGACTATATAAAAAGGATTGTCTCTCTGTTTCAGTAATTGCGGTGTTAAAAATAGACTTTATATCTCTACACACCCTGTACCTACCTATACCTACCTATACTTTCAAGCCATTTATTTTCGTTCCATTAGCTTCGCCTAATAGCTCAATTTTCAATTAATTTATTTTTGTCTAAACTAGATACATATATTTAAATAAGCCTCCGCTTGATTCCTAATCCTTAAACTGTAATCCTTATTATAGAACTGTCACAGAACAAGAGAATTAAATAATTTTATCTATTAGCCAATTTAAAATACTTCTTTAAGCCGGGCTTATTAGTAAAACCTTACAGAATCTTGCAATAACCACTTAACGATCAAGCGAAATTAAGTACCAAGTTAATTAAAATTCAAAATTGCCAGGAGTAGTTGGCATTAAGAAGGTATCATCCTACGTAGATCTCGAAACAATCAAAAGAGATTAACAGATGTATATTGAATTGATTAAATTAATTTTAATGTTATGGATTAGTGGTAGAAGTTAAATAGCCAACATTACTGCAGTAATAGACAAAAATTTCTCAACAGACTATTTTAATTACTGTAGGTATTCGATTTTGTTATTGCTCTGTAAGTCCAGTTAACATTTCTAAAAAAACAACTAGGTATATCTGGCAACTAAATTCTGCAAACTGGAATGACATAATGTTGGTACAAGGTTCACTATGTTCGACGAAAAAAATCTTTGCAGGACACGTCTAATAAATATTCCTTAATTATTTTTTTTATACGAGAACAAGACAACAAAAAACAACACTTCTCCAAGAAATTAACGCACAATTAACGCATTTTATTGTTTTTGTCAAAACATCTTTTCCGATTTTGTTGCATTTTTTTATGACAGGTAGTCTCTTCCAGAAAATTATTGAAACCTATTTTTTATAAAATACAGAGTGTAGCAGTGACAATGGGTTTTTTTTTCTAAAATTTGAAACACCCTGTAGAGTTTACCAGTAACACTATGACAATATCAACTTCAAAATTAAAATCTAAATCTAGTTCTATTTTTTTGTAATATTTTGTTTTTTATTTTCTGTATTATCTTCGCTACTTACGAGAGAAACGCAATGTTATAGCATTTTATTAGCATACCTTACAAGTGTATTTACTCTTCTCTCCCAAAAATGTCTGTCAATCATGCCTATTTAAAATGAGTGGGATCCATTACCGAGGAACGTAATTTTTTCGGGTATTTCCGGATTCTTCCGGAATAGCCTAGGAAATATTCTGAGTGTCCGAAAGTTACAGCTATCGGGATGAAATTTGGCAGGGACCTGGCTCGGCACCCCCCAATATGACTTATTGAAAATGGACCGAATCCGAGAATTTTAAAGCCCTTGTTCAAGACCGTATTTGTTTTTTACACTTCACCAGCTATCTCGATTTTTCTAAATTTAATTTAATGCAAATTACCTTCACAAAGAGCTACCCTTCTTGTAAGGGTAGCTGGTAGATCAAAAGATTTTATGGAGGCCTGGATCTCATATAATTTGACACGCTACTAAAACCAAGAGTTTTAGTAGCTTGTGTGAGTCGAAAAAAAAACCGAAAATTGTAAATATTTTGAGCCGGAACAAGATTACTTACCCCCCCCCCCCCCGTTTTCGAGGATGCTGAACACGATGCCGTTGTCAGAAGTTCTCTTTGGGGTTGCGCAACCCCTCAAAACGGCCAAAAACCACCCCCTAGAGAAATAAACCGCGCTTCAATCCATTTCCCTGCGAAAAAAAACCTTCCCCCCGTTTTCGAGGATGCTGAACACAATGGAGGTGCTGGACATCGCGTGCGACCCCGACCAACCCCTCCACCGGCCAATACTCACCCCCGAAATGGGTGATTTTTTTATGTATATGTAGGTCAAACGATGGACTTTTTCGAAAAACTTTTTGAAAATTCAAGTTCAGAATCACAATTGCCATAATTTAAAATTATTTTGGAGTATAAAGAGTGTCCCATATGACAGTGACATATCAAAGTTATGTTTTTTTAAATGGAATGCTCCTATGTTATTGCATTTTTAGATTGTCTGAGAAGAGGAAATAAGATTGGCTTTTACAGTTGGTGTTTAAATTCAGAAGTTTTTGAGTTATAAACAAGTGAAAATCGTCATTTTTTAAGTTCAATGCCCTGTACAACGAAAACGGCTAAAGATAGAGAAAAACGGCTTACATGTCCTTATTTTAACTTTTCATGTACTATCCCAAACGCAACCCCAAAGAGAAATTCTGACAACGGCATCGTGTTCAGCATCCTCGAAAACGGGGGGGGGGGGGGGGGGGAAGTAATCTTGTTCCGGCTCAAAATATTTACATGTTCGTCCGACTCACACACGCCACTATTTCTTGTTGTTTTTAAAAAGTGAGCTTTTCCTGTGAATTTGTGGTATCTATCTCAGTTAATTGTTATGATGATGACACTTCTTTTACAGCTTGATCAGCTTATTCGTTGCCAGGTATACCTCTGTGTGGAATCCATATCAGAGTTATGGATATATCTCTCAAAGCAAATGCTTCACCATGATGTCAACATCGCATCAGAATATCCTACAGATCGTTCTTTTCCCCATGATCGACGAAACCAATCATATGTAATTTAATAAACTAAACAACATGTTAATCGTAAGACTGCAATTTGTAATTTCAAACGAATATATATATATTAGAGGATGTTGTGTATAGAGTTGCTTAATGGAGTGGAAAGATAAGAGTGAGTCTTACTCTTTTACTACCTGATTATATTCTGGGCTCACAGAGTTCATATCTTCCTAGATTCTAAATAATTCGTCTGTATGGACACTTGTAATGGCTGGTGAGGTTCTCTGCAATATGGTGCATTGATAAGTTGTCACTACACCACCAATTCTTGATTCACTCTTAGAAGCATCTGTATAGAGAGTCTTATGGAATGGGAAGTTGTTAATGATTTCTAGAAATGCTTTGCTTAGAAACTCTTTTGAGGTACCGCGAGTTTTGAATAGATGCTGAGAGTGGTATTGGTTTCGGGCAGTAGTTTAGTCCAAGGGGCTGTAGAGGGTATCGGAGTTGAGGTTGCCGATAAGAGATCTACACATTGAAGTAAAGGAGACAGCATAATGTGGTAGTGAAAGAATTCTGTGAGGGGTGTTTGTGATTGGTTCCAATGTTTCGAGTAAGAAATATTATTCAGATTACTCAACATTCACATTACAATATACGCTTTCTCTAGGACTGGTTCTGAAGGCTCCTAAATTGATATGCTTTGTACCGTATCTAGGGACCTTAGATGGGACATGTACATATATGAAACTGCCGTAGTCTAGTCGAGAGCAAATGAGTGAGATAAATCTTCAGTAAGACACTGCTCCCCATTCATAATGTGACAGTGTCTTCAGTATATTTACTAACCTTGCTTAGACAACTACTTTTGGTTTCCTTTATATGTTGCTTCCAGTTTGATTTTTGGTCAAAGGTTAATCCCAGGATTTTGTGATGTTCAACTACGCATAGAGTTTCCATGTTAAGAGTCACTTTAGAGTTGATGGGGCGTGCGATCTACTGAATTGTAGGATTTTTGACTTTTTATGGGAGAAGCGGAATCCGGTTCTTGATGACCATGCACATGGTTAGTTGACTGACTACTTTCTGGATTAGTGTGGATGGACCTGATGTTCTTTTTCCGCGACAGTAGATGATTGAGTCATCTGCATAAAGCGCGTTTATGACTGGAGGACGGGTTGTCCTTATTATACTATTTCTGGAGGAACGTCAATTCTTGTGTGCAAGCTGTGTAGATTTTTCCGTTAGTTTTTACCCTGAAGGTCCTACTACTGACAATTTTCTATGAAATAAAAAATGTTGGCAGACAGTTTAAGTTCCCTGAGTTTTTTGACTATTATACCGATATAGGAATGATGCCAAAAGCTCTTTCAATGTCAAAACTTCATAAAGTAAAACTTCTTGTTTTACTGAAGACAGTAGCTATGTATGACTGTAGTAAAGTCAAGTTGTCCATGGTGCTGCGTTAATATCTGAATTCTGATTGAGCTTCGGTAATTATTTGGTGTTTCTCAAGGTAGGTACCAAAGGAGTCTTTTGTTTAATATCCTCTCCAAGAGCTTGCAGCTTGTACAGGTTCATGAAATTGGTCTATAGGAGTTTGTCCATTTGACGGTTTATCTTGCTTTTTGATATGAAAACTTGTTATGCCATAAAATGGTGTTTATCTTGTAGTAGCCAAGATAATAGAGTAAATCAAAAACAAAATCTGCAATCTTCTCTTTGTGCTTCATTTTCAAAGTGATTCAGCTTCAAAATCCCTAAACTTCACTTCATTCAGATTCATACTCAACTTTAGGCCCACTTAAAGTTTCCAGTTTGTATATTGATGGTGGTAAAACAGCGAAAAAATGATTCGATACAAGAAGTGTAGAAATAAAAATTACATTGTAAGGTTGTCGCATAAAGAATAAAACTTGTAGATTCAATTACCTAAAAATAGGTCTTGAGCAGAGCAAACAGGGCCGTATTTGCAAAAATAGCCCATAGAAATGGTTAATCGTTCTTTAATGGACAAAATAAATGAAAATACTTATGTACAATTATCAATGTGTTGAAAATAACATTCGATCACGGTAGGTAGATACATGACTATAAATAAATCTCCACTGACTGCATTGAGATCCAAATTCGTTCAAATATCCCAGATGTATTTCTCATGGTTCTCGTAACGCGGTAATTATTTGCAGGACTTGGACGTCTTCAACAGGGACAGGGGCAGTATAACCTAAGACTTTCAACTTTCCGCTGAAAACTCCCTTTCTTCTCTATCCAATGATCAAGTGCTGACGAGCGTCTATGCTAAAATGTGCGGGAGCACCGTCATGTATAAACTAGCTTCACGTATAAAATTTCAATAACGGTTCGGAAAATAGTCTTGATTGTTCTTACCCATGGAGAATGAAAATGGCAAAAATAGATATACGACAATGACCCTGAAAACCCTAACAAAAATAAAAAACAATTTTAATTTAGATTACTGCAATTATTATTGGCCTTATGTTAATTTTATTTCTTTTATTTTTAGCAGGCTGAATGTGTTCAATCATCGTTGATTACCTGGTTTCAATTAATGATAGAGAATCATAAAACATGCAATTGGCAGCTGCCCTGAAAATGATTTGAAATGTTTTCTATCGTAAAAGAAAATTACGATCCTTATAACTAAGTCACAAGCATATCTGCTCACATCCCCAGAGTCGTTATTATTCATAACAGACTTGTAATAATAAAATTAAAAATTTTGTTTCCAACCAGAAATCAGTCGCGGATGGGTAATAGAACTGTTAGTTACGATTCCAACTTTCAGCATGTGCAGGTAATTATGCGTGGTTATCGAAAAATATGTCAAACATAGTTCGGGTATCAGTTCGAGTGGAATAGGTGACTGCTGGAAAATTACGAACGGTAAATTTTAATTGCTAATAAGTAATGAAGTAATGCACTTTTTCCTAATTAACACTACCAAATTTTGCTTCTCTTTTTTCTCTTAAAAGTCTTCTCTAAAGCTGATGGAATCAAGAAAAAAGTCATGTTCATAAGTAGATTATTGATCCGATCATGTTTATGCTGCAACATTGTGCTGGAAAAATGCGATCGGGAGAGTTTGTCTTTTGATATTTGAATGAAATTCTTTGCTATATAATTTATCAGACACAAAAGTGCATTAAAAAATTAAACGTCAAGCAGATGCCTGAATATGTATCTCATTTCATTACAGTTTCAAGATGAAATGTATCAATCGGCAACTTGTAGGTGTGTGAAGCCATAATAGTAATGCCATGGCAAAGAACACGGCTAGTTTCCTTCCTGCTGTGCCAGATAATTCCGTTATGGATATGAGAGAAACTGTGAGTTTTATTCTAAGATCGCAATATGATTCAAAAGGTTCACTCCAGTGAACAATACTTGTTGCAAGAACTGATGAAGATCTAGATGGATCTCATAAGAAAAGTTCATTTTATTGAACCAATTATTATATTTATTTATAGAATCCTCAGGCAGTTGCCCGAATTCTAGCCTGATATTTTACAATTTCGCGATTTAAATGGTTTAAATTATTGTAAAGCTTGGTTGGTTTTGCGATTCAATATTCACATGCAAAGGCGCGAGTGGTTTTGCAGTATAACAAGCAATTAAATAAAGCCCGCACGCTCTATGAATAGCAAATGCCCACTTGGCTTGTTAAATGATATGCTGTTCAACTGACGATTATGTCAAGTGGAACACCGATAACTGTCATATTCATGCACATATAAGCTGCTTTATGCTAATGTCTATATTATGCATGCATTTAGTACCTGGTGGTTTTTTCAAGCATCAATTATAATTTGTTCCGGTTTATTTTTTCGACAAGTATAGACTGCGATGCATTTAAACAACCTTGTTGAAAGAGCATTTACGAGAAGAAATATTACACCTCGTGTGATAAAATTACGGTTTTGGCATGGGATTTATTTGCTGAAATCACAGGTTGCATTGCTACATGTAAAGGATTCTCATGCTCGTAAATTAGAGGAGCGCAAATAATTTAAAAAAGTCTTATTTAAAATCTTCAGTTACTTTTAAGCAACGAGCATGGGTGATCTTGAAACTGTTGATAGTGAGTAGAGGAAAACTCCTAGTTGAAGTCACTGCGACACAATATAACTTATAGCTGTAACCTTCTAGGTCTCCAGTCTCCACGTTTATTTACTAGTTTCTCGTCCATCTGTTTCTGTCAGTGTTTCTTGGTATTCCCCTCTTGTTTCTCTTTCTCGATCTCCAGTTACAAATCTTCAGTGGAGTTCTGTCTTAATTCACTCGACGTTTGTGCAATACCGCAGCATCTACTCCAATGTCTGCTGTGAGATGCCCTTTTGCCAATTACCCTATGGAAGATTACCACATTACCCATATTTTCCTTATCATAACTTTCTCATCATCGATATTCGTTTATATGAGAAAAGTGAGACAGAGATTGTTCTGTTCTTAGCCTATTTATAATTTTTAAATTCTGCGATTCAATATTTTTTCCTTCTCATCCTCAGTCATCCGAAAAATAAGTCTTGACTACTATATATTCTACCGTCAATTTGCTCCTCTTGAATTACATAATTGGTCTGCTACGATTCTTCTTCTATCGTCGCTCCGATGCGGACGTGGGCTATTAACAAGGCCACTTTAACTTTGTTTAAGGCTTTTCTGAATAGTTAAAAGGATGATATTCTTAACCACTGGCGCAGATTGTGCATCCACGAATGTCGTCTTCTTCCCGGTCCTCTCTTACTGTCCACTTTGCCTTGAATTATTAGCTGGCTCAGGCGGTATCTACCATGTCTCATAACGCGGCTAAAGTATTGAAGTTTGCATCTCCTCACTGTAAAGACGATCTCTTTATCCTTTCCCATAATAAGACAGAAAAGACGTAGAATCTCAACAATGTAAATGTTAGTTGGAGGGATATATCCTTGCTAGTAAGCAATGTTTTCATCTTTATTAAATGTACCTCGAGCTTTTTCTATTCGTGCACGGATTTCCCTTGACTGATCCCAGTTGAAGTTGACGGTGCTTCCAACAGAATGTGTTATTTCTACCTGTTCTGTGTTTCGATTGTTTACAGTAAGGATGGTTGGTACCTGCTTGTTTCTTGTTATACATATGTATTTAATTTTCGATGTATTCAATTCGAGGCCTTATACTTTTTACTTGCTGCCTTATTGTCTTGCATAAGTCGTTGTAGAGCTCCTCACTGTCATTTGCAATGATTACCGTATCATCAGCGTATCTCACGTCTGCTAATTATCTCGCCATAGTTTGATTCCCTTCGCTGCTTCATCCAAAGCTTCCTTAAAGATTTGTTCGGAATATATATTGAACAAGAGAGGTGACAAGATGATTCCCCTGTCGTACTTCCTTTTTGATATCAATTTTCTTGATGAGGGTATTACCCACTTTTACTTTGGCAGTTTGGTTCCAGTAGATACTGGCTATTCGAATATCCTTTTCATCAATACCGTCTGTCTAAGTATCTCCAAAACTTTGTCGTGTTTGTTGTTGTCAAGCGCTTTGGAGAAATCAATAAAGCATAGATAGACGTCCTTGCTCATTTTTCTGCATTTCATGTCTTTACATAAGTATGTCTCCCACATTTCATTTAGCTTTGAGCTCTCAGATATTAGGTTCCTACTTGCGTCCAATAGCCCAGTATGTATTTTCTTGGTTCTCCGTTCATTTGTTAATTCTATCATACATTTATGCAGATTATGGTAATCGATCCTCCTTCCACATTTCTCGATCTCATCGCTTTTCCTCGACAACCACAGCTCTTTCGCTTCTTTTATTTTTCTTCGTATTTTGCTTGAATCTCATGATATTTTGTTGGGTTGTTGTTGTTGTGATGGTTTCTTCTTTCTTCCAGCATGTCAATAATCCCATCAGTCATCTATTCCTTCTTTCGACTGCGATCTTGCTTCAAAAATATCCTACTGGTCTCTTCAATAGCGTTTTTGATTGACTGAATATTTTTGTTCAACGTTTCCTGTACCGGTTGTCTGATATCAGAATTGCGAAGCTTTTTGAAGTTTATAGCAATGTTTTGTTGTATTTTGTTATCGAGGAAGACGTGGTCAAAGCGAACATCCGCCCCAGGGATGTTTTCACCTTCTGGGGACTTCCAGATATAAAGTCAGCGCGGTGGCAGCTTGAAAAAGGTGTTAGTTTTACTAAGTTTATTACTACGATTACTGATTTATTATTCACTCAATAAACAGCTCGAAACTGTGTAAGGAAGATATTGATATACGACGAGGCACATTCTTATTCTTATTCGTCTGGTCACGTAAAGAAATAATTATTTATTTTGAAGCTTTGACATTCCGCACCTCTGCACTGACCAGATGGTTTAACAGCAAGTCATTGTAACGGTCTGGTGTGTGATTACGGTTCAAAGAATTATCTCTAGCTCTATTATTTTGAAAAACCGACAGGTGAAATGGTAGGTAGATAATCACCAATACATGGAAACAATGAAGATGTATTCTAATCATAATTACGACTACAGTTGTTTTAATAAACAAGCGAAAACCTGCTGTGTCGGATTATATTCGCTTGTAATAAACTTATTGACTAGAAAACCATAGCTTTACCACGGAGAACGTCTTAATGACCAAAACTCTTCGCATGGAGCAGACGCTTCTTCTAAGATCGCCGAACCAAAAAATCATAACTCCACAGTTTGCAGTCATAAAAAGAAAATTAAGCGAAATCGATGATTGAACCCTTCTACCGCCATTTTGTACCTCGGATAATAGCATGATAGCAGTATCAGTATCATGGGCCAATAGAGATTAAGTCTGGGTGAAACTTAATTTTATTTTATTCTGATTGGACTGTTTAAGATTTTTTCAGAAAAATTGAGACGATAGATGAGGCCAGTGTAGACACATCCTTTTATACATCCAAGGGGACACCAAGTGATGCCGGATGCTGCAATCACGCGACATTGGCCGGCATACGAGGAATGACAATGCGGCGGGCAGCACACATGGTGTCCGAGCGGGCGACGCGTCTTACATGCGGAATGGCCCAGAAGGCAATTAGGCGGCGGTATCGGGCCTTGGGGGGCTCGCAGGGTCGGGAAGCGTAGGCATTCGAGGCGGTCTCTTACTACTTTTTTATACTTTACTCATTATATACAATTTGGAAACATGTTACGTGAAGACTTTCCTTTGAACGTTTTTCTTAATCTTGAATTAAATTAACGAGCACTTTATATAAAAAGTGTACTTACGTCATAATCATCACTTTGAAGTTTTTTGGAGTCTGTAAGTGTTGATCTAATAAAAAGATAACAACCACTATACAGGTGTTCCTAAATATTAGGTACATACGAAATGAGGTTGTTATTTTTCGGCTTATTTTATAGCTAAAAGTTCATATAAACATAGGTCCGCAACCGCTTGGTTACCGATCTACAGGGTATTAATAAAAATAGTTTACGCTGTAGGGCTTACATCATTGGGCTTGACAAATGGTTGCTAGAATAAATATTTTTTCTCTGAATTTCTCCCATTCCTCCCCCTATCATTCCAAGATTACATTCTAAGTCTCAATAGTTGCGACAAAGCATACCCGTCAACTCGCAAGCTATCTCCTGGGACTTGGGATAGAAGTAGTAAAGGAAAGGCTGATCTATTCGCTGAACATCTTGATGACACTTTTACCTTTTACTCCTGATGACACTTCAACAAACCAGGAAATACTTGATCACATAATTAATTACGTATAACTGCTGAGGCGATCGAAGTGTTTAAATAGATAAGGAAATCAAAGCAGAAACATCATTCCTAAAAAACAAAAAATCATCAGGCGCAGACCAGAGAACGTCAAAAATGTTGAAGGAGCTTCCAGAAAAAGATATTCAGATGCTGATATACCTAATCAGTGCCATCTTGAGAGTCCAGTGCTGCCCCAAACAATTAAAAAAGGCGGAAGTAGATACTGCATTTTTATAAATACAAATTTTGGTATCAAATTGGCAGCCGATTGAGAATATCTTGGTAGAGACGGAAATTCTTGAAACGAAGATAAACACTCGTTGGTCCTTCAGTCTTGGACTCGAATGTGGTTAAGATAATTTAGTAGAAACGATTTAGCTTCCAGTTATGAAGATAAGAAGTAGGTAATAGATAAAAATTCAGATAATGTGTAGGTGAGGCTTGCCACCCTTCGTTCTAGCGACCCGCTTTTGTTGAAGGCCTCGCCTCTTTTGTCGCTTCACATCTCTCCTCTACTCGCGGGTCCTCTTGGCTGCTCTTTCTAATGAGGAACCCTTATGTTATTTCTGGCCTATGGCATTTGCAACTTTTAACGCGTCTCTTCTGTTCTCCTTTATTGTTTTTGGTATCTGCGATATACGCATCAGGATATATCATAATCGCAAGATCGCAACTGATCTAAAATCAGTGAATTTAAGCACAATGTCGTTTTAGAAAAGGTTGTTAACAATTTTTTCTCGATAAAACAATTTTTATTTTGAAGGTAAAATACACATAGATACACTTTAACGACACAAATGCGTTAAAAAGGTGTTAGATTGTTATGGCGATGTAATAAATCAAAACTTTTAAAGAATTTTTCTCGAAAATGGGTGATTTTATGGCAAGGTAACAAGGGTAAGTACCTACATTTTTTCGAAAATTTCTTAATGATCTTAAGTTATTAGTTGTCAAAAGGAAAAATAATTAAACAAAAATTATGAATTATTCAGTAAAAGTCCTATGCCTTTAATCAAATTTATGTTAAAACAAAAAAACCATTACTGACACAAATTAGAAAAAAAATCAAGAGAATCGATATACTTACAAGCAACAGATTTATTGGAAAAAAATTTAAAAAACAAAATTTTTATGGCCCTGTAACTAAGGTATATATGAGTTTTCGAGAAAATGTTACAGGAACTTAGTGGCGTTATATCGTCGAGTAGAATCATCCCCGAGTTCTTTGCTCATAATTTTCGAATACGTTATACATATAAAAAAGAAACCGGAGAATAGAAATAAGTTTTATAAACATTCTCGTTGAAGATTCAATGAATATAATGAATATCTTTAAACTCTCTCCTGAAAACAACTACACACAATTCTTTACACTGAGGTCCCAAGTGGTCTCAAACAATTATTCTTAGTAGAAGACACGTACGTACTCGTACGTGCTACACGTAAAATGTAACTACAAAGGAAGTGCATTTTCAATTGCTCCATGTTCATGACTTTGGTCTCTTTAGGGCAGTAAATATAAAAATTTTGACAGGAATAGTAGTTTATAAAATCTTAAGATTCTTAATACAGCTCACATAATATATGTATAGAGTTAATTAGAATAAATTGATTAACCCCAGATAATCTGCATATTTTTATATCAACTTTACTACCAAGGTATAAATTCCTTAAATCGTTAGCCTCAATCTTAGCAATAATTATTATAAGCGAAACCAATTTTGAGCGACATCATTTGGACTCTGTCATTTGGAGAACTATAAAACTAAGAAGCAATTGCTCTAGATTGATTTCATTACTTCCTATACTTACTGGCGTCTATGAATTTCGCGATTATTAACGTCACTAGGAGAGATGCACTTTATATACTTTCCTTATAAGAAGAGTGCTGTAAATTTATTAAGTACAGTGATCTTTTATTTCGTTAAATTAATTGAATATACCTTATAAGGTTTAAACCCAAATTACAAACATTATATTACACGATTATCGAAAATTTTAGCTTCATTATACTGAATCTCGCCTTTTTGAGAGTTATTCAGATACAGTGTGACCCATTTGTTCTTGAAACACCCTGTAGAATCTTAATTTATGGTGCGATTTTAAAGAAACTTCTTTTAAATCATAGAGCTTGATAAATTATATTTTGGGAGCAAAAAGCGTCTCATTCCTACAAAATCCAAGGCCTACTAGATCAGTGTTTACTTGTAAAATCTCAAAAATTAATTTTAGCGATTTTTTTAGAAAAAAACTGTGCACGCTACTGGATTCACCAGCCCTCAAAACGGTACTGTACTAAATTTTATTGGAAATAATAAGTATATTATAATATTATTATATTAATAATAATAAGTAATAAGGATCTTGCAGTTATTTTAGAAATTCATAATAGAACTCCGAATTTTCATTAATTTATTCGAAAAGGTCAAGAGAGACAAAATAGAAATTGTGCGTCTAGTTGGTGATAATGTAGGTACTTTAATTTTTTAATTATAATTTTTTATTTATTTTTTTTATTTTTTTTTTACTTTTTTTTTACTTTTTTTACTTTTTTTAATTTTAATTTTTACTTATGATAGCTTTTGACCTATTTCAGATTAATTTATGAAAATTCGGAGTATTATTATGAATTTCTAAAATAACTACAAGATCCTTTTTACTCTGACATTTTCAATAAAATTTAGTACCTACAGTACCGTTTTGAGGGCTGGTGAATCCAGTGGCGTGCCCAGTTTTTTTTCTAAAAAAATCGCTAATATGAATTTTTGAGATTTTACAAGTAAACACTGATCTAGTAGGTCCTGGATTTTGTAGGAATGAGACGCTTTTTGCTCCCAAAATATAGTTTATCAAGCTCTATGATTTAAAAGAATTTTTTTTAAATCGCACCATAAATTAAGATTCTACAGGGTGTTTCAAGAACAAATGGGTCACACTGTATATCGGGTGATCCACAAAATTTTTCATCAACTATAGTGCCTTGGAAAAAATGAAGCATGTCTGCCAGTCTGTCAGATAAAAATAATGAGAACTATTATTGGTAGGTGTGCTCAGGTGCAATGAGCTCAGACATGACTTCAATAGCTATCTCTTTCTGCCAAGGCACTAGTTGATGAAAAATTTTGTGGATCACACTATATAATCTCAAAATATAGGTCTAGAATTTGTTATTATATACCTACCTATTAATAGCAAGTAGGCAGTGTAAAAAATAATAAGTACCTACCACAATTTTGGGAAAGAGGCAATAAAACTATCTATAGATTCATTTTGGAAATATAAAACGGTATAATTTCGAGCCCATCATTCCCTCCGGGTGCATAATTTCCATCAAATATATTAAGAATTAGCTTGACTGCATGGGATCTTTAAAGATTTTTCCTACTTATATAATAAAAAATACCTGCGAGTGTCTTCTCGTATTTACCAATGATTGTTTTCAGATTGAACTAGTGTGTATCGAACTCGTAATTGCCTGTACATTTGACCGGTGGCGATAAAATTAGCAATATAATTTCATCTGTTTTAATATCCGGGCCAGAAGACAATGGCCGTTTCTTTGATTCTTTATATCGCTTCGGTGCCCGTTGAAGACAACACGTTATTGTTTGTAGGAGCTTTCCTTTATCGCTGCGGTCATAATTTATACGATTCCTGCAGCAGACGGCTTCTTGCTGCAGTGAAAGTTGGCGATATTTTCTTCATCAGCCATATCTACATTTCTGACCAGGACTACATTGACTCTATTTACGAAAATTGGTAGAGGAATTATGAAAATTGGGGTCTATCACTTTTCTGGTTTTCTGGTCGTCTCTAATAAAGAAAACAACAATTGCCATAATTTATACGGCGAGGAGGTATGCAAGGAATAAAAATCGTAATTTGTTTTTATTTGAGTTAATTTATGAAGAACCCTGTGATCGATTTGATTATTTTTTTGTTGAATTTGTGGAAACGAAACAAATTTAGCCCCATCGATCCGGAAACTTCATAGTTAGTGTTTATTTTGTTGAAGTTAACAGTTATTGCGTGGATTTGGATGTTAAGTCAATGGATTCCAAATTTCGAGAACTAACCAAGATTTCGATTGGATTTTCGTATAGGGGGTCAATTTTACCTAACTTGACAATCTCAGTCACAAAAAATTCTTATAGCTGCCTCAAAAATTCATGAACTTTTGGAAAATTTTGGAACTTGTAAACTGATTAACGTAATGTCCTCATGAAGGATCCTGTAAAATAGCAATATTAGAGGCTTTTTGATAAAATAATTATTTTACAGGGGTTTATTATAGTCCGGGAGTTTATTATTCTTAGGGTGTTATACCAAAAGTCCTGACGTCTAGGTGGAGAGCCGAGGGGCGGGTAGGGTGGAGGGATAAACTCCTACTTTTATGGTTTCCGATTGTATCTCGAAAAAATTTCCTATTATAAATAAAAGCTCATAAAATTATCTACAACTTTTATTCTATACGTCACTGTCGAATTCCCAATCCTTTTTTAGTTACACGCTCCACAAAAGTAGATTTTTCCGGAAAAAATCATTTAATTTCATATTTTTCCTCAAACATCCCACTTTTAGGGATTTCGATTATATCTCAAAAACGGTGCGTCATAGAGAAAAATTTTTTCATAATAAGTAAAAGCTCGCAAAGTTGTCTAAAACATTTAACCACTAGTTTTTTTTTAATTCATAGTTTTTCGAACTACAAGCTAGGAAACAGTTGAAATTTTCGAATCAAATCATTTTACCTCATATTTTTCATCAAACATTCCTTCATATCATCTAAAAAATTCATCAGAGGAATAATTTCATCTAAAAGAAGTTGTAGATAATTGAATTACCTTTCAGAATATATGCAAGTTACTCTACAACCAGTCAACATTTACGGCAATTTCAAGTTTCTTCGTAAAATTTTGTCATTTTCAGAAAAGTTGTTATTTCCTTTAGCTACGTCCTCAGACGTACAGGAGACTTGGTTAGTACTCATTCTAATTAAATTTGTCACAAACGAGAGTTATATGTGAGAAATATGGCAAAAACAGCTTTTTCCGAGGCTTTTTCTGAAAAATTACAAATTTTACTAAGAAACTTAAAATTGCTGCAAATGTTGACTAGTTGGAGATTAATTTTCATATGCTCCATATTCTAAACCGGAATTCGATTGTATACAACTTCTTTTAGATCAATTTATTTCTCTGATGAATATTTTAGACGATATTAAGGAATATTTGATGAAAAATATGAGGTAAAATGATTTTTTTTCAAATTAAATCTACTTTTATGGAACACTTAACTCTAAGACGGTTGGAAATTTGAAAGTCATCTATAGAATAAAAGTTATAGTCAATTTTACGTGCTTTTATTTATTACAAAAAAAAATTCCTTACGACTCACCGTTTTTGAGCTATAAGTAACAGAAAACCCCAAAAGTATGACCTTACCCCCACTCCGGCTCTTCATCTCAGGACTTTGTATATAATTAACACCATAAGCACTCTGAACAAGTTTCTGAA
The DNA here is from genome assembly GCA_910589415.1 of Malachius bipustulatus. Taxonomy (NCBI): domain Eukaryota; kingdom Metazoa; phylum Arthropoda; class Insecta; order Coleoptera; family Melyridae; genus Malachius; species Malachius bipustulatus. The sequence continues at coordinate 26,283,062 of OU342635.1, forward strand.
GAAATGTTAGGTGCTCACGCACTATACACCTCCTTCCTTGTTGACTGGACTATTAGTGTTTTGAGAAGGTAGGTATTTATTGAAAAAAATACTCTCAGTGCTACAAAAATATACAGTTTCTTGATTATAAAAATTAATTAAAAAATTACAAACAAGAACCTTGCACCAAAATGGTGATAATTTACTAAAATATTACTTTAGGTTTCAAACAATTGGAATAGAAATGTAAACAAATGATTGAACTTTTCATTGATTATTACGATAACAAATCATCAAAAATATAAAAAAAATTGAAAATTACTCTTAACTCTTAACTCTTAACTCTTGAGGTATTTTATGAAATCCATTTTTATGGCTCTAACATCATCTGTGAGAAAAAATTTATAACTGTACAAAAATAATATCAGAATCTGGCTTTGTTTTCGAATAATTTTGCGGAAAATTGCACATATTCACATGGGAATTTTCTTAAAAACAACTTGAATTAATCCGATGATTGGTTGAAAAATGCAAGCAGAATTTTTTGCCTACCCGCTATTCTTAACTAATCAAAACATATCCCCCCCCCCCCCCTTAAAAAGCTCACTGCGGATTTATGGAGCAATAACTATGAAATTGCAATAAATAATAAATATGGTGTCATTTCTAGGATAATAATAGTGAATGGAGAATTTTCTTTTTGAAAAATATTCAAAATACCATTTTTGAATTAATTCCCTCTCATTATTATGCCTCACACAAGTTGACTATTATGCCCTGCCACAATAGCTCTCTTATTTTAGTTTATGTTTACATGATAAAAAAAAGAATGACGTCGTTAATCCCAAAGCAAATGATCGCACTTTGAATTAGACCAATTTTTTGCTAAACCATTCGCTAATTTTTCGATTTTTTCCTACAAAACAAGCGTGATTGATCCGACTGATGAAGAAAGTTTTTTGCAAGTAAACGTCGTGATTGACAATAAAAAACTACAATCAAATTGCATCAGCAGAATTGTATTCTATACTTACTTGAAAAAAGTGTGTTATTTCACAGTTATCTCTATGAAAAAGGAATAGTTAGCCTCAATGTAGACGCACCACAAAAACTCTCATAACTCTGATCTAAAACAATAACTGACTTGAAGATCGGTCGGGGATCACCTACGGATCGACTATAAAGGCGCCATATAAGTCCCGAACGACTTGTACCACAGGCACAATGGGCATATAGAGGATTTTCTTTTACACGGCATATAATCGTACCTAGTGGGACTCTTGAAAAAGTTCCATAAAGAGACGACTCAGTTACCACTAGCTCTTGTCACGAAGAGAACATCAATGCAAAATTTCAAACCTGTCAGACAAATACAATGGAATATTACCTTGACCTCACAAAATGGAATAGAAAAATGTTAAACATGAAAGGATATCCCATGTATGGAGAGAATACTCTCTGTCCGAGACCCAAATATGATAACAGATAAAGACGAAAAGACGTCGAGAAAAAGAAGCATCAATAAAAGTTTGCGCTATAATAAGAATATCATAACTGGAGTTATGATATTAAGGTCAATAGGTCAACAGGAGTTTCATAATATAATTTCGATCTCCGAACTGCTAAATTCTTATACCTACTCACTCCTCTAACATAATGTTCTTGTAAATATTGAACGCAGCAAGTAAAATTGCAATCTCATAAAATTTAACTACAATAATGATTTTCTTATTATTGAGAAATAGTTATTTATGCAGCAAGTGCATAAAGTGGTACTTTTTTTCACGACTGGGAAGTTGACCGCATGAGCCGCAGGCGAATGCGGCAATCCCAGAAGTGAAAAAAAGGCACTTTATGCATATGTTGCATACAAAATTTTATCTACGAGTGACTTGAACTAGAACGAATATAAAATTAAAAAAAAAAACTTTCCAATGCATTCATGTCTTATGTAAGTGTTTCTTTGAAGCTATTAACGCTTTTTTCTTCACATCAGTTCATAAAGGTGACATAATATTGCTTAATATACACTTCTTTAGATTTTTGAGGTAGGTACCTAGGTACCTAACAGATTTTGTGCAGCCATATTTGATTGAATAATAATTTCTTCTAGTGCGGAAGATATTTCATTTATGATTAAATGTAAACATAAAATATTAAAATATATAAATTATATAGCCACATTTGATTGAAAAATAATTTCTTCTGGGGTAGAAGATATTTCATTCATTGAATCATCTACAATGGTATCCATTTCAGGTAACTAAACGACGCAAAACACAAAATATTAATTGTACATAGATCTGGCGCTGGCGTTCTGCTAATAAACTGGTGGTTCAGTGTCTCGTGTTGGATCGCTCCGCTCCGCTCCGCTCCGTTCACTAGAACTTGTTACTCGGCGAGCGTGCAGCAACGTAACGTGTCAGATTTAGCGTTAAATAATGAACCGCTACGGCACTTTATTACACTCCTTCTTACTTTATTTCACTCTTCAATATGATCATACATTTTATGAACTAAGAAACGTCTAAAAAAGTGCATTTTATGAATCACTCGTAGATAAAGTAAATTTAACCAACACTTAATCAATATTGGTTCGAACTATTAAATTGATTACAATAAAATATTACGTAAATCGAGGAAAGTAATAACTGAAGAGCCATGCAAAAATAAAATAAAATCAATACCTAGCGTACAAGTAGAGATAATAACTAAAGAAGAAACATCCTGTACCTATGCCCTCCCACCATTTCGCTTGCAGGAGATGAAATTATATCAATCGTACAATGAATTTCCTTTCCTCCTCTACCCTACCAGTGATCTTTCAACTAGTTTCCACTCGAAGTGGTTATCTCTTTGAAAAGAACCGGAGAGGAATGAGGGGTTTTTTTTTGGGATCCTATTTCCTTCGCCAATCCCATGAACTCAGAAAGTCCACCCAGCCAATCCCCTTGCACTGTGAGATCGCAAGAACCTTTGGGTCAGAGGGATTTTTTGAGGGAGATCTTCGAACCACCGACAGGATGGGATAACTGTCCTCTTAAGGAAATCATTTCAGTTCGGTTGCCGATTTCTTAACAGTTCGGTACCATTTTAGCCAGCATCAGCAATCTGAAAATTTATTGTTTTTCATGCATTTGCTTGACTCTGTACATTACGTATATCGTCAAGTAAAAGCATTAGAGACAACAAATCCAATTAAGACAAGTTGCGTTATCAGTTTGTCTTTATACAAGCTTTTTCAAAACCTGTGGAAGAAAATGATTTTTCCACGATAGATTCCCATTTTCCACGATACTGGGAAAATTTGCATTGCGAAAGACCATTTTAAACTGTCAATGTTTTCTACATAACACAAGGAGTTCATGGTGAAAAGACGGTATCTCGAAAACGGTACATTTGCGCACCATTAATAAGACCTTTATTTCTTAGAACGAGGCAGGTAATCACACCTTTATTTTTCCGACTCATGTTTTTAAACACCCTGTATATGCCTTATTATGTTTTTCAAGTTTTCAGTTAAACTGACAAGTCCTCATGAATATGTCAAGCAGCCTGTTTTCGCCCACTGGGAAATTGAACTTTCGAGATGTTATATTATATTAAATGAAGTTACCTTTTTCCAGCATATTATAAGCAACACACTTCATATTAGTGTCAGTGTCTTGTGAAAAAAATTCAATGGGATGAAAATTTAATTTCCCTCTTCTTATTGGCTAGCTTTAGTTTGATTGATATTCATGTGACGTAAATTGGCAGAATGCCCCAGCAAGAAATTTCATATATTTCCATTACCGTTAGAGAAATAGAAAATAGTAACATCAGCCAAATAGAAGATACCTGTTGTTTTTTCTACCAAGGCATCCCTGAACTTATCTCTAGTTGTAGAACAACTGTTAAAAAATGTTGTATTTATAAAATGATTTATAATTTAAATCGCCTTGACAGGTCGATTTTGCTTTTTAAAATGATATTTTTTGATACGTAAAATATTCCAATGACGTCATCAGCTTTCGGCCGATGACATCTTCATCATGATTTTTTTAAATAGAAATCCCCTATCTGTGATACATAGTTGCAAAACTCTTTTTGAAGAGAATATTTTCCACTAAATTTGAAACAATTTTTTTATCAATAGACGTCTTTTAGTGACGTGTTTTTGCTTTTTGTTCAAAAATAAACACTGTATACCATTGTCACTTGTTTTTACCTTTTTACGCTTCATTTCGACCTTTTTTCGAGTTATAACGTTAGTAGTGAAATTGTAAATAGTAAAGAATAGTAAAGGTAAAATTGTTAGGAAATTAAATACAGCTACGCGCCGTTACATCGATATAAACGATTCCTGCCAGCACATTAAATATTCATAAAATAGAAGCGCTCTAGCTAGTGGAGTTCCAGCACTTTTAACAACATCGAAGAGACGGCCACCGCAAGGGTAGATGGGATTGCCAGATGTCTTTATAAATGCGCCTCGCGCCTATTGAAAGGACAGGCTGACCTAGAAACAGACCGGGTGGAAGATTTTTGTGAAATCAGAATCAAACAATAGCTCCATGCAAAGACAAAAGTAACTTGTTAGGTATCCTGCCTACGATAATGAAAATTACACGAATTGATAGAGCGAATTAATAAATAGCAACAGCCAAAAAATTATCTCGATCCCTAAACGGTAAGCAGGTGGAAATGCGAAATGAAAGTTAAGCCGGTGCAATTATAATAGCTAGACACAATGGAAAGGTGCAGAACGCGTTGACCGATTTGAAGGAAAATTTAGGTAGTTCAGGTTTAGGACAATTCAGTAAGGTAGCCGCGAGGTCAAATCGCTGAGTCCCGTGATTAGGGAAATATGATTAAGAGATAAATCACGGTATAGGGCAGTGCCAATGAGGTGCATTGTTGCGTCTTAGACGTCTTAGAGCAAACCCACGCAGAGTGAGATCAGACTTCGATCGAGCTCTGTCATATTCCTTAACCCTTGATTGGAAGATCAACGAGACGGCTTTTATTAGCGCACTCCAGGTCTGCCATTCTTTCAACCAAATTTGTAGATGAGATGGTAGTTTCTATGCACTCGCTACAAATTTCCTAACCAATCAACCCAGAAAAAACCGTGAATTTTCCTATCCAAAAGGAGCGTAAACGAGATGGTAGATTCTATGCACTCCATACGCTCTTTCCTTTACGATTAGGGAAATTTCCACATACAATCAGTTAGAACAAATCATTCTTCAAACGAAATTCAAATCAATAAATAAATTATACTGATTCATAAACCCCCACCAACGCCAGTTGAATTTCCACATACAACCAGTTAGGGAAGATCTCTTCAAAACAAAATCCACATAAATAAATAATCAAACCGATTCGCAACCTTCACGTGTGCAGATCCCATTTTAAATCAGGTAAAACAATTAGTAAGGAAACAGACGGCAGCACCAATAATATTAGGTACCTACTTCATCCCGGTATAGGAATTCGAGATATAGCTAGGAAGAAAATGGACCCAGGTCAGGAATAAAATAACCTGTGAACAATAATTAAAGCGGCACGTTATTAGAAATAAACCAAGTTAGGCAGGAAGCAGTCCCTTTAAATTGTATGATATTAGAAAGTGAAAGTGAGAAATACTTCCCATTGTATGGCGCTATATGACAGGAACTCGCAACAGTAGGTTGAACCCTCGGACATAGCAGCCACAGTAGGCAGGGTTTTCAGATGTAGCACCAGCCACTCATTTACATTATCATGAAATACTGATTCCATTACTACATCCAATTAGGATTCATACTAGGTACTCGATTATCCCACGTTGGGGGAGGCATTCACCTCGATGTCCAGGTGAAGACCTCCGTTGAACCAATAAAAGAGTATGACTCTGTAAAGTGGAAATCTTAGCACGCCACGGGGCGATAAGACACCCGCAGTTGTAGGATAGGCAAATCAGCGAATAGAGAATCAAAATCACCAAAATTAGACCGGCCTCGAGAGTGGGTAAAGCCAATTTAGATTCAAAAACCAAATTGATCATTATAAGGTCGTTTTTCCGAATCTCTTCTAACCAGATTTTATACACACCTGAATCTTATGTGACAAACGCAAAGCAAAACTCAAAGAGCAGGGGTGACTACGGTAAAAACTACGATAAACACAACGAGGAAAACACAACGGTCCTATTGGGGGAAACCCCGAGGTAAATAGACGATCACACAGTGGCTTTTCGCCACAGACCATGAGGCCCGGGTCTTCGGCGTTACAGTAGGTACACAAACAAAGCATGCCGTTACTTCTGTGGATTTTCAAATGTAGGTACATGTGAACCTTTAAGAATTGAGGAAATGTTCTTCTTAATGAGACTTTCTAAATGAGGTTTACAACGATGTATCACAAGTAAAGGATTGTTATTTAAAAAAATCATTATACTAACTTCCTCGGACAAAAACCAATAACGTTTTATACGTCAGAAGATGGCCTTTTCAAAAACAAAATCTAAAAGATAATCTTACTGCTTTATGAGATATGATGGCAATCCCCTTTTGTACATTTGTTTGTTGAATAAAATACGCCTCCAAAGTGAAAAGTTTATTTTATTTATAGCCTCTCATTAAATCCCAACTATCCTTGACTGAATTGACTGATCCCTCTACTAGATGGACATGATCTTGATAAGTTTACCAACGTAGCAAAACATTTCTCTGTCAACAATAATCACTAATTACCGTTCACGTATTCGCCGATTGGGACAACTTTCATGTCTTGGTAATGAATTAATCAATTATTCTAGAGTCGTTGGACTTGGCAGTATTTACAATCGCGAATTGTGTCAGAAGCTGCGCAGTTTCCTCGACTAGCGGCAGTAAAACTATGCAACGATGTCTTTGTTATGGTGATGGTGATGGTGATTGATTATTCGGTAGGTCGTTTTTGGCTGCACAACACAAACGACTTGACTATAGTGTTAATTATGTATAATTTATAATAGAGAATGTTAACGGTTCATTCACTTCGCTCGGAAAAAATAGACGCGTGAATGTACAGTGACACTGTCAACTCTTGAACGAAAATTAATAGCCAATTGACAAATTAGACTCGATATCAATATAGGTAATAAATAACCACTAAAAGAATTATTTACACGCAAAACTCTTGTAATATTTATTCTATTATAGTAGCGTTACTAGTTATTTGCGCAACAAGTAAAGCAGGTTATATAATTATTCACACACTTATCAAGTCATGAAATTTATCTTTTACAATATAACTTTCATGGCGTTTCTTATACAATTGCTGCTTTTTTGGAAACAAAATGATTTTGAGATCTGAAACTCGGATTATTATCTGCACCAAGAAACCTACACTAGAAAAGGGGCTGAGCCTCATGTAGCGAATCCTAATGGGCAACACTGCCAAAAAGTTCGACATAAAATAATCGACGAATCTATTCAGAAGGCGATGACCTCGAGAGATACCCACTTTCAGGACATTCTCCAAATTTGGGCATTGAAAATTTAATGTTCAAGTTCTCCCGCAATGCGAGGTACTCCCAGAAGGAGATTCTAGGTAGTCTTCACAAGCTACCATAAAGGTCGCACCACCACCCAGAACACATTAAGTTTAAACACACAGTTGTACCTACAACTCCGAAGGTAGTGCAAGTGTGCTTGGGGGGGGGGGGGGTTTGTGACGCGCCAAGGCTGCGATGGGATCGATGTAATTTTGAGTTCCGAGCACTCATACTCAAACCCGTCATTCAGTCATGGGGCTGAATCAACACCAAAGACCAGTCAGCAGAAAAATCCTTTTTAAACTTTGTACTGTTAAACCTTGTAAAAGGCACTGACCTGCATGTTCGATTAATCAAGTAGAGGATAAATACGGAAGAATGCAATAAACCTAATGGCTGCAGCATCAGGGATCGCAAAACTGTCTTCCATAGTTAGAATTGTAACGAAATCCGAGGCTTTCGTTGATAATTAGTATTTATTTCATTCTTAGAGGGGTTTATCTGGAGTGATACAGTTTTTACGACAGCGATTAGCAGGTTATCTCCACCAGCACCGGCTATATAAAGAGCACCAGCTGAAGACTGGACAGAGTGCATCGTGAGGAATTGACTTGCGAACAACTCTCTCTCCTAGGTGAATTGAGCCCGGAGATCAGCTGGGGCATGTAGTGAGTGCCCCATACAGTATACATAGCCGGATACAGTAGGTCGATGAACTGAGTTGACCGAACCGTAACCCGGCATCGGAAGCGCGACCAGAGTGAAGTGAGCTCTGGCCGGCGACCGATCAGAATAGGTAATCAACCGGAACTGCATTGAGGTTCCGGCAGATCCCTTCAATCCCTACCCGGCCTGTATTGAGGGCCGGATCCAGTAACAGCCGTCCCGAGGTCGTAGTGAGGCATCGGGAGCGGCTTTTTGTTTCAGAGAGCGCTTGCCAACGAAGGTAATCGCCCGGAGGGCCCCGAGACGCGTATCTTGCATACGGTCGGGGACAGCGCAGATCGTGCGACGGCGGCGGAATTACTGACGATGAACGGCAAGCAGCCTCTCAAATTCCGTTTCCCTTAGGAATTTCAAGATTTGAAGGGAATCGAGGGTGGGTAGATCCCTTGTCCCAGAACATTTCTGCTCTCGCGTTCTAGTGCACCGCAGTTCGTCAATAGGTAACGAGGCGTCTCGTTTTCTTCCCTGCAGAATCTGAAACGACATCTTTTTCTATGCCAAGTTTCCTCAGGTCATTGAGCTTGCAATGACCTGTTAGGAATCCCGTTAGCATTCTGAGACTTCCTTTGTTGAGGGTCGCGAGTTTTCTTGACCTTTCTCGGTTAAAGTTCCCGAGGAGCTCCTTGGATTGCCTCAAGCCTGAGAGGTTTTTCCAATGGACTTCTATCAGTTTACCTTCTTCCTTTTGGAGTTCTGATTTATAGGTAGGTATAAAAGACAAAAAATTTCGAATCGAAATCTGACCATTTGGGGTCCAGGCCTGCTCAATTTTACCATATTTTCATGCTTAATAAATCAAGGAAGTCTTGACAGGAGCATTCTTTTTGTTTTCTGTGTAGGTAAAGTAAATTCGCTTATCCTGGGACACACTGTATACTTATTCATTATCTCGAATTATCGGAAACAACTTTATTCGAATAAATTTGCGTACAAAAACTTCAGGTTGCTTAATAACGTACAGGGACAATTCTATGAATCACTCATAAAATCAATTGCTATATTATTCTTAATCGTACATGCCATTTCTTTTATTGCACAAAAACCCTGCAAAACAACTCATAAAACAATTTAACTGATATATTTTCATTAGCCATAAAATTTCATCAACAGCAGTTATAAGAAGACAGTAGAAATAATAATCTTGAGATTCGGTGTGTAATTAAATTATTTCTGACATTGCGAGGATCATTAGTGGTAAATTAGGCAAGATATTTGTATTAAACATGACATGAAGGATCCATGCTAGCTAAAGTGGGTCGAGAATGCAAATTTAATTAAGTTTTTCCAAAGTCCATTTGTTTGAATGAATAACGCAAGTCGCGAGAATGACTTCTCTTGTTACTAACTTTTGACGTGAAATTGCTCCGAAACGCATTAAATGTTAAGCTCTTATATCTTCGCACTCCGAGCCAGCCAGCCTCTCCCGCAACATTTAAAATCTAGATTCCTTGAAGTGATAAGGAAAATTATTTCTACCTTCTAGAATTAAGGAAATTGCCACCGATCAATAACGTTGCCAAATTTGCATTTCCAGCCTGAATTTTCATCCTCACAATTCTTTAATCTCAATTTAAAATTTAAGAATAACATAGCAATCACCCTGTATGGATAACAATAATAACTCACGGCTCATATCTAAATTTCGCTCAGTAAATTTACCGCCATGAATGAACACCTATATCTTTCATTTGACTGCTTAAAATTGTATCTAAAGGCGCAGTATAAATTACTGAGAGATATTTCACGACGATATTTCATCTCGGAGCGAGAGACTTGGACCGCCTCCTAAGGTTTTCCGCGTGAATTTGCTTTGATATTTTCGGCACGAGATTGGTGGCATTTTTGTAAATCGCTCTAATGGTTGGATTAATATAGACCGGTATGTTACAACCTGAGCTTTTTTTGATCCTGATGATTTGTGATCGCATCCTCGACAAGAAGATAAACTCGGAAACAGGCGGCTTAAATGAATCATTAATATCCTGGAGCTTCCTTCAATGTTGCCAAATTTTTATGTTTAAAGCTCGGTGTTACGAAAAAATTAGTATGGTCATAATTTTATCACGTTTTACTCTATCGTTCTTTTGCTGACTAGTTCTCCAGAAAGACTCCAAACACACTATGATTTTCTTGAGTTATTTACCAAAAAAATCAGAAATTACCTATAACTACAAAATTATAAGACACTTAAATACACAAGTGTAAAAGAAGAATTCGAGTAGTTAAAAGCAAACTAGGAACAAAGAAGAAACGAGAAAGCATAACAGAAAAGCAAACGGTCTAAACGTGGAAAAGAGAAACTGCTTCAAAACGAACCTAAATAATAAATTAAAAGATTTATTAATATAAGTTAACATGGAGTTAATAGAAGAAAGATTCAGAGTAACGACCAAAGATAAAGCACAAGAGCAGGGTAAACGAACAAGGAGAAAATAAATTAAAGATGTTAAAATGGAAAACCATAAAAATATAGCAAAAAATTGAGGGCGAGTGGTCAGCTAGCTGGTGGATGAAAATTGAGGACAAGGTAAAGTTACGCGAGATGGAAGCAGCATTCTTCAGACAATAGTCTAAAAGCCAGGAACATTGGAATCAAAGAAGAGAACAGATTTATAAAAAATGAGGAAAAGGTGGACGACATAGGAAAACATTATGTCAAATACATGTCATGGAAAGGGATGAAAATGTTTTTGGAGACCCCTATTATTAATGTCAGAGATCTAAGAGAAAATTAAGTATTTGAAGAAGCTCAAGAGGAAAGGAGGATGGTTTTGCCACCCAAATGATATCCCCACGGAAGTCGCAGAAATTTTTTATTTTTTTCTAAAACGTTGTTGCTCCGACATAATTTCATGCTGCTAAATAAGAAAAATGGAGAACAAGAAGCTTTACTTCAACTAACTAGAATCATCCAAAGAAAAATGGAACGTTGAGCGGAAAACTTAGGGAAAGACCGATTTGAATTTGGGCGCAGTAAGGTGAAGGGAGATTAGAAACTGGTACTAATTGAAAATGAGGAAAGGTAACATTACGAAAGCTAACTGACGAAAGTGACATCTGGGACGGCAAACGCCATCGCTGGAGGTGTTGTGCCTAGACATTCCCATGTGTAGTTACGCACCACCACCCCCCCTCCCCCCAAAGGCTGGTCATGTGGCATTGGCTTCGTCGAGATTGAAGCCGAAAACAACGTAAAAAGCAACATTTCCTACCTCTTGGTACTTTTCCAAAATTCCTTCTTCTCCCGGAAAAAAATTACGAAAACTAGGATTCATAGACCTTTATTAATTACCGAATTAGTATCGGATGAAGGAAACGTTTTAGACACAAAAAAAATGGAAGTCAAGAGTTGCAGAGAACATGATGTCAGCTGATTTTTAGAAATTTTTGCTTAAAAATAATTTGCCCAATAAACTCCCCAGATGTCATTTTGTTGCATAAAATAAACAAATTGAGAAAAATGCTAATTTTTACCCAATCCCTAGATTTATGAAGCATTTTTGGGCAACATTTAAGCGGCTCCTCGGTTTCAAAGTCCCTCTGGAAGAAGGCGCGCGGTCGTGTGGTCTGCGGTTTGTGAACACATAACAAATCTCCGCCATACAACGGCGTCTGCGGTGCACGATGCCACTTTTGTCAGCTTTTTTTTTTCTAATATGTTTTGTAGAAAGTGTTGAGAAGGAATAAGTGTCCAGAGGGAAGAAAAGATAGACGGCAAAAATCCGAAGAAATGCGGAAGAAATGGGAGAGATAAAGGATTCCGTTATTTTGGCAGTTCAAGAATTTTGCAGTAACCAAGTAGTTATAAAACCAAGACTAGAACAAGGTAGGAGCGCGTTCAATCAGAAGACAGCAACTTTTATGGGCCAGAAAAACTAATTTAAACGCCAGGAAGAAATTCCTGGAAATGTATAGCGTGGACTGGAAACTTGTAGAAGGGGAGGATGATAAGAAAAGATAGAGGCTTTCGAAATGTGCGCTATAGGCGAATGCTGAAGATAAAGTGGACGGATGAAATCAGAAATGAATAGGTCGGTAGATACTACATCAGATCTTGAATAAGAGCAATTTATGGAATTTGTATAGCACACTTAATTAATCAGGCATGATAGTGTAGTTGAGATATTCTATACATAGAAACGGGAAAGGAAATCAAAAGGGATGGCCACTTTGAGAATATTTTTCGAGGATAGTAAAAGCTGTATAGGTAGAGGATGTTTTAAAGTACCTAAGCGAAGTGAGACGAGACTACTATCCAAAGATAAGAAAAAGTAGCAGCACGCGTACAACTAATAATCTACCAACAGACGAACAGAGAAGCCAATTATTACCTGCTACTAAGACAAATTATGTCGGTTAATAATTATAATTGAAGGTTTAAATATCTTTTAAATGCCTCAACAAAATAATGGCGTGATCAAGCGCTTTGCGTTATGCCGCTAAACTAAATTCATGACCATAAATTAACACGCTCAGCGAAGATGGAATCTCTGACTAGCTTCCTATACAAGCGTTTACCATAAGAACTGTCGTTATTATTAACTACCAATATAAAATCGACACGATAACTTTTGAAACGTAGCTCACTTCTCTCTTGTAACGACATTGCAAAATATTTTCAACAAATGAGTTCATAAGTGGTTTGAGAATTGGTAATTCGACAACACTGCGTAATGTCACAATGGCATAAGCCTATGATAACTAATAGACTACAAATTTTCCTGGGAGCTCCAATGAGACATGCAGGACCTGGTGGTCTGACTTGTGCTAAGTACTCCTCTAAATCAACATTAATAGCCACCGCGATGCTAATCTGGCTACTTACTCAGGTTTAATTACCATGTTTACGGTGTTGTGATTTAGGTTTTATGAGAAAATAAATTATTTTATTATTTTGTAGTCATATGTTTGTATGAAATATGAAACCTACATCTGAAAAACAATTTTAACTGGCATTTCCTAAATAATAATTATTTAGCTTCCCCACGTTAAATGCTTGAATCCTGAACTATTGCCCTGAATTCACACTTCTTGAAAAATAACTTTTTATAGCTTTTTGTAACTATTGTTCCTGGTGTTAACTTCTTTTAATTACATTCTTCATAACACTAATGGGTTTCCAGTATTATTAAAACAACAGGTACGAGTATACGCTCAGCAGTTTTGTTCTTGAAACCTTTCCAACTCAAACTTTTGTAGTCGTTTTCATGTCTAAACATGTTATAAGTTTCTTTCTTTTCTTTAAAGTGGATCACAATCTAATAGGTACATTTAATAGAATAAAAGTAGAATAAATTTTCTCATAAAATATTTATGAGATATTATTTCCATACTGTATTAAAAGAGAGAACAAAGTAAGATTCTCCCAACTTTTACGCTCCCCAGTTTTACCCTCTCCAGATTACCAAACAGACACTGCAGCTATAAAGACAATCCAGAATTCTCTGCGCCGTTCTCTCGTTGAACGCACTACAAAATCAACTAAAATAAAAACGTATCTACTCACACATCTCCCTCCCGAGCACCCACGTCTCCGGTCTAGAATTCACTTCCACAAGCACAGTAGGCGTGCACACCAACAGCACCATAAGATCGGCTACACTCAGATTCACCAAAAATATATTAGTACTATTACGCATGTCTTTGGTGTTGAAGATGACCAACGGCACCATCACGTTACCGACCACGCCGAGAGCCATGATGGCGATGCAAAGGGCCATGGAAGTCACTCGCAGGTAACCTGGCAGCAGCACCGGGTCGCCGGTCAAGTTCAGGGTGTAGTTGAGGGTCAGGTTCACGAGGGATGGAGCGGGAGAGTGGAGGTATGAGAGAGGAGTAGTTAGATTGTCGGGGAGGATTGTGGAGATCATGACATGGTATGGAAGAAGGTGGAGGTACACCTGGAAACCTGGAAGAGAAGAACGTGCATTAATAAATAGGTTCAGGTTCTAATAATAGTTTTGCGTTATATGAGATGAATAGAAGATTTTTACAAGAGAAGAGAAATTGATTTTGTCACTTTTCGTCCTTATAGGATGAATTCAAACGAAAAGACTTGTCAAGTTTTTATTTCAAGAGGTTTTACTCGAACACATTTCGGATAAACATTACAAGAGGCCAAATGCGCAAGGATCATAGCCCACTGATGCGGCATAACAAACCGGTTGATAACGAGAAGCAGCCGAAGCAACAAATAACCCGAGAAATCGGCAATAAATCCCGCGTCTTTCACATGATCCCCGTGACGTGCATCGGGCTCGTTATGGCGGGACTCAGATATCGTCCAAGGACGTCCCGGAGTGGCGAAAGGATGAGTTATTGGCCCTCATAGGCTGTTCACATAAAGATGATCGGAAGAATTCTTGGATGCCTTGTCCTTGTCTACATTTTTTATCGTAAGTATTTATGCAACACTGGATGTATACCGATTTCCAATCATTTACCTTTAATTGTTCAAAAGATAAAGAATTAATTAAAAATACAGGGTGTTTTACCAGCAGACCAACCGGCAGATCAAGAGTAGGTGTAGTTTTTCAAGGCAAGTCTGGATCTGGTTTTGAAACTTTTCTGAGGCCCTTCGTTTCGATGTTACAAAAGGTGATTCGTGTATTTTGCCAGAATTTTTGATGAGCTGTATACAGGGTGAGGCGTGAGAATCTTAGGGCATTTTTATATGGAGAAGTCCTGGGAGTAGAAGTCTAAAAATTTGTACGTGTATAATTTCGGTTTTGACGAGCTGAACTAAAATATTCACAACCCCTCACCATTTCCGGTTATACCGGAAGTTGCCATCAACTTTCTTATTTTAAATGGGACACCCTGCATATTATTACATTTTCAGATTGCCTGAACAAATGTAATAAAAATGGTGTTTGTAGTTCAAAATTGGAACGAGAGGTTTATGGGTTATAAACAAATGAAAAACCAAATTTTCCATTTTCAAAGCAGTTTAGGTCGAAAACGGGTCAAGATAGATGAAAACGGCTTACATGTCCCTATCTTAACTTTTCACGTAGTATCTTATGGTGCTGATGAAATTTGTATACAAAGTGATGAAAAATAAGCGATTTTCAAAAAAAAATTAATAAAAAATATTTTTTTTTGTACGTACTCTAACGTAGTATATAAAAAGTTAGAATAGGGACATGTAAGCCGTTTTCCGATATCTTGACCCGTTTTCAAGCTAAGCTGCTTTGAAAATGAAAAATTGCAATTTTCATTTGTTTATAACTCATTAATTGGTCGTTCCAATTTTGAACTACAAACACCATGTTTATTACCTTTTTTCAGGCAATCTGAAAATGTAATAATATACAGGGTGTCACATTTAAAATAAGAAAGTTGATTGCAACTTTCGGTATAACCGGAAATGGTGTGTGGTTGTAAATATTTTAGTTCAGCTCGTCAAAATCGAAACTATACATTTACAAATTTTTAGACTTCTACTCCCAACACTTCTCCATATAAAAATGCCCTAAGGTTCTCGCGCCTCACCCTGTATTTTGAACGAATTGATGGAATTAAGTAGAATTTGGTAGGTATGCTACACCAATGATGCTATAGATACCACGCATTTTCCGACGATTCGAAAACTGCATGGGCATACTTAATTTTTTTAGTATCCTTCGGTTTTGTCAATAAGTTCACCCTGTATGCATTTTATTCAAAGCTTATCAGCTTTGAAATCTTGAAATATCATCCACTTGAAACGAACTATTTGACCCTTAGAGGGGAAAAATAGTCGTTGAGAGCATATGAGACAGTAAAAGACAACAAGTGTCGTAGGTTGAGTCGCTTAGTCTAAGAGGGTCAGCAATAACAAGCAGGTCAGCAGAACAACAGGTACTCTTTATTAAAATAAATCACAATTATGAATATTTAGAAAAAGAAATCACAGATGTTAATATCACAGACTCTTGAGCACGGTTAACAAATAATAAAAAAACAAGAGCGTGCGGTTTAGCTGAATGAATTGGTCGGGTACTAATGGTTCACAAGGCACTTATCTTCGTATGGCTCTCCAGTACGAGGATGACGATTTTTAGGTCAGGAGCCCTTCGGAGCGAGGTACAAGTCTAGCTGGTAGTAGACTGGATCTTCAGGCTTGGCTCCAGGAACTTGCTTCGGTGCGAAAGGTGGACTTCACAGGAACTTTCGTCAGTATGAAGAAGGGGCCTTGGTATGAAAAAAATTTGCCTTGGTACGGAAAACTTGCCTCGGTACGGAAAATTCGTCTCGGTACGTAAAATTCATCTCGGTACGGAAAATTCTTCTAGGTACGGAAAATTCTTCCAGGTACGGAAAATTCTTCTAGGTACGGAAAATTCTTCTAGATACGGAAAATTCTTCTAGGTACGGAAAATTCTTCCAGGTACGGAAAATTCTTCTAGGTAAGGAAAATTTTCGAGAACCACCGAAATTTTAGTTTTAAAGTTTAATAGGTACCTACAGTTTAATGATAGTGGCAACCAATTTTTTGCCATAATTGGGGAATTTTTCACGAAGTTTTCGAAAATGACACTAAACTTTGAAGAAAATTGTAAACTTTTTGACAAATTGGAAAGTAACCAGAAAAGCACGGCCCTGCAATTTTCGAATCGGTGGCAAATGAGGGGTATTAAGCGTCATTGGTAGAGCATGCCTGCCAAATTTCATGGAATCCAATCAATTCGTTCAAAAGATGCTGCTCATCCAACATTTTGGCAAAACACCCTGTAATATCGAAACGAAGGGCTTCAGAAAAATTTCAAAATCAGATCCGACTCTCCTTGAAAAACTACACTTACCCTTAAGCCATGTCGGTTTGTTGATGAAACAAACACCCTGTATATTAATTAAAAATCCTGTTATTCGTCGCCGTGTAAATGACTTCTAATGTAGTCGCACTGACGCACTAGTCGCGATATCGCGAGTATTTTATAGAGAGCCCAAACAAACATCGCTGCTTATAAACTAGCCTAATATTTGGGAGGTCGTTTATTTAGTACAAGAGGTTTTGTTTTTGACGACAATTTTATTTGCGAGAGGCACTTTCCATTTCTAGGATGTGAGTGGTAGGCAAGGAGACACAGGAGGTATAATATTTTCGGCGCATACATTTTAAGAGAGTCTGGATTTTAGGGGCTATAAAATGTAGTAAAGTCAAGCTTGATGGATTAAGTTTGGATTCTTGCAACGTAATAAAATATATCCTCGCATCAAAATCAGGATTAAATTTAGAAAAATGTAGAGATAAAAAATTTTACGAGATAATGTCACAAACTACCACTCAACTCAACTGTTGACTTGATAAATTGAAGTAGATAATATTTCCATCTTCTATGAAGGCTGAGAGATAAATCTTTTAAATTATTGTAATTCAAGTAGGTAGGTACATGGAATATTCATAATCCGTAATTCATAATTCATAAGTTTTAACACCACTGTAATTTTAGAAGTAAGATAAATTTTTGTGATTTGATTTTAACCAAATCATAATTCTTCCTGTGCGATTTAGGTTGTGGGAGAGGGGGAACCGGGTTGTGGCTCAACGTCGTTTAGTTCTTAGTTGTTGTTCGCAGACCCATTACAGTGCAATTTGGGTCGTTGGGTGTGTCATTTTTGCCAATTTTGGCAAATTTTTGTAGGTACCTATGTCAAAAAAGGAACGGATAAATTTTAAAATGTTTTGAAAAAGCAGAATTAAATAATCCCTATGGAATTTTTATCTTGAAATATTGAACATTATTTTTCCTCATATCATCTCTATCCATGAAAATGCGTATACATTGCAAGTGACGTTATTATAGTTTATGAAACAAAACCGCACGAGTTCTACTTTTCCGCTCTATCCAGCGCAAATGAATTATGGAAAATCAATGGCAACTTTTACCGAGTCAAGTGCCGCTGCGGTCCTGTTTTAGCTAACAGTATCCATCTACTCGATCTTGGCAATACTATGAATAGAAAAACCCTCCTCTTGATACAATATCTGTCTAGGCCAACAAACACTACGTGAGGCCCATATACTCGCAGATTGAAACTGCTATCCGCAAGATCTCCGCTTTAGATTGGAATTGGAACACAGATGTATAAATATTGCACTTTCCCTAAACTTTAACACTGGATAGGCGTTTTTCAGATGTTCTCAACGTCTCCCTTGCCTTGTAATGGGTGCAGGAACCCAGCCTAAGTTGACCCAAAAGTGTGGTAAAGATTTTGCAGACTCTTTTTAATTTATTTAGCTCTGAATATTTAAGACATTAAATAAAATTGAATTGCTCTCTATAAGGGTGTCCCGCACTTAATTGACCATATCTCATAGACAGGTTGAGATAATCGAAACGAATTATAATTTTTGAAGCTCTTAAAAAAATAAATGTAGGTACCCTTTATATACGCTGTGTCCAAGATAAGAATGAACACAATGAGGATCTCGAAACCGTGGAAGATACCTACAAGGTCGTGGGAGATACAAGTTGAATGGGGAAAAGTTGGGCAACCAGAAGGACAATGCTGTGGCAGAAAGAGATTTCAAAAATTTATTTTTCAGTTTCTAATGCAGTACTTCTCAAAAGTAACGGATTAATTCATTTTCTCAATTAATATTTGTAGATTTAAAAAAAAAAAAAACAAAACAGGTAAATTTTTGAATTTAGTTTGGGTTGTATTGACTTAACATTTTTTATACAGGGTGTTCCTTGACTCAGTAATGACGTCATTGCATTTTTTTAATAGGACACCCTGTATATTTTCAAGTTCTGATCATTTTCAGATTTTTTGAGAAAATTCAGTAAGAGCGGTTTTTTAAGTTGCAGTTTAAATTGACTAGGTTATGCTTTTTTCAAAATAATTAGAAAATCAAAAATTATTTTTGAAATCTCTTTCAGTCATTGCATTGTTATTCTGGTTTCCCAGATTTCTCCTTCTGGTTGCCCAACTTTCTCCCCATATTTAACCGACCCTGTATCTTCCACGGTTCCCGAGATCCCATTGCTGTTCTTTCTTATCTTGAGCACAGTACGAGTATATCATCCTGCACATAATGCATCATTTTGACATATATAACAAAAGTGGGAATTTTTCAACTATGCATATTTGAATAAGCAAATAAAAAAACTTCAACGCATATTTGTATAAACAGATATGATTCTTAATAAGATAAATTATTAAAGAAAAGGAATTAATAATAGCAAAACTTCATATTTGATAAATTTTGAAAATATGTTTCAATCGATCAATGAAGACGACTAGTAATAAATAAAATGAACTTAAAAAGAAGAAATATATGATTCAATTTATCATGAAAGCTTATCGCGTTAAAAATGTTTCTTTTAAATGTGGCGAAACTTGCTTCAAGTGTAACAAAGTTTTATAAATTCATCCAAGTGTCCAGTTCTATGGCTCCCTATAAAAATAGTAATTTTTCTTAAAACTTACACCGTTACATCTGTTGCCGAAAATCAATATTTCACACAGCGTAACAACAGAATCACTTTGCTTGATTATACTCTCATGTCGGAACGTGTATAAATTCCTGTTCTTCCCAAGTCTTCCCGGATTCCCGTGCGAAGTCTTGTTATGAAATGTATAAAAGCAGGACACTCTAAGGCCGATGTCCTCTGACGCCTCGCCCGTTACAGGACAAGACAACGGTTTGGTTACCCTACTTTTCCAAGTTGAATCTCCTCAAAGATTATCCTACGTAATATAAATATGAAAAGAAGGAAGAAAATAATAGAATCGAGTCAACTAATGTTATTATAGGACTGAATATGGTTGATGAAGTGCTGTAGGTAAATGGAATATTGCCATTTTAAGTTTAATTAATGGAAGGACTTTTAAGTAGATATTGACAAGTAGTCTTTTTTCGCCAAAAAATGACAAAAGGTCATATCATTATGACCAGCTCTTGGTGTATTTGCATTTTGATCATTTTTGACCATTATTTGATTAATTCTCATTATTTGTTCTGGTACGGTCTTGTAACAAAAATTTTTTTATGAAGAGTTTAATGAGATACAGAAGTACTGCCAGGCATGATTCGCAAATTTTCATAGACTATAATAATTTCTGTTCTTAGTTCATTTAAAAAATTTACATTTTTAGTGTATTTTTTTAACAAAAAAATACACTATTGAGGACGACATCACTTTTCGAAAATCACCCAAACTCATCAAATGTCCACCGATCATGACCCCCAGATCACGAAAAAGTGGTTTTCCAAAATTCACCTGCCCACGATATATATATATATATATATATATTTATAATCACTTCTACAGGGTGTCCTTTCAAAATTCCATGAACCCGGTTTTTGTCATCTCATTTCAGGTCGCAGTTTTGAATCTAGGAGGCTGAAATTTTTGTGGGAGTAAGATATCTATAAAAACTGGTCTGGTATTGTACTTGAGCAAAATCGATCGAGCCGTTTCAAAATGGCGGCCATTTTAATTTTTGGAAAAAGGACTATTTTTTGAACCCCTGTATAAGATAGATAGAAAAAGAGTTTTATATCAAATTCACAATATTGGAAGTAAATGACTTGAAATGTAATTTCATGCAACAAAATTTGCATTTTTTCTATTAATAAGCCAGTGGCGTGGGTAGGAAAAGGGTAAAAATGGCTAAATTTCTCCAACAATTTATGAGCACATTTTTGAAGTAATTAAACTGAAATTTTTACAGTAGACAACTATACTAATAGACTTCAACCCTTGAGAATTTCAAAAAGTAAATAAGAAAAATGGCGGAGATATTCGATTTTTTTTTACATGATGTTTTTTTAAATTAATTTCTCTAAATTTTTAAAAACGCTCCTGTAGCTTCATCTTTCAAGATTAATGAACGAAATTTTTTACTCTTATAAACCTTAGGGCTGACGTTTGATTTTCGTAAAAAACGTTTTCCTAGAGTTGTGTTACTTCTACAGGATGTCCCTCCGAATTTCAGAAAAAAAACCGTCCGTGAGGCATCTGGTCGAAGTTTTCAATCTAGAGCGCTGAAATTTTTTTGGTAGTAAGATACCCTCAAGTAGTCGTCTGGTACTGTATTTGAGTAAAATAGGTAAAGACATTCCAAAATGGCGGCCTTTTCAATTTTTGGAAAATGGCTAGATTTTGAACCCCTAAATAGGCAAGATCAAAAACTTTTAAACAAAATTAACAAGATTGAAATAAACTTATTTGAAATTTGAGCTAATGCAATACAATTTGCATCATTTCTATTAATAAGCCAGAGGCGTGGGTAGGAAAAAGGTAAAATGTCTACATTTCTATAAACATTCATGAGCTTATTTTTGAAGGAATAGAACGGAAATTTTGATAGTAGACAACTATACTAATAGCATTTAACCTTCAAAAATTTCAAGAAGCAAATATAAAAATGGCGGAGATATATTCGAATATTTTTAAATGATGTTTATTCCTCTAAAATTTCAAACTTTCGGTTTTCAAAACTCTCCTTTCAGTTTTTTCCGAATTTATTAAAGGTAGTGTAAAAAATAGTATTTTTCAAGTAAAGTTAGCCAGTGGCGGGCATAGGAAAAGGGACAAAATTGTAAAATATTGCCAATTTTTTTGATTTTAAATTTAAAAATCCATTCTAAGGCACGTGTTGAAACGAAATGAAATGAAATTATCACAGAAAATTTTTCACATTAAAGCACTACGCTAACATGACATGACTATGGAAAATTTCAGAAAGCCAATAATTTAAAAAGCGGTGAAAATATTCATAATTGAATCGCATAAAAATACACTATTTCTGCGATTGATGCGCAAGAAGGTTTTTTAATGTTTTGAATCGGTTTCAAGCAAAAATCCAACTTCAAGATCTAAATACCACCCGCAGAATCGGATGCGGAACTACAAAAAGTACCTACATTGTTTAATCCAATAAATTTCACTCATTTAAAAAATCAAAACGAATTTTGGATTAACGAAATAACGAACACTAACATTTATTGATTTTTTGTGAATCTGGACCTGAATCGGCTAGTATGTCAAACGTTTATACAGTGAAATGGAAACGTTTTAATAAAATTTTAAAAAAATTATACAGGATTTGTTAGTTATGACCCTCGAAAGAAATTGGCGATATCCTTAAACAACCTGTATCTATGTTATTAATGACGTGAGACCCATTAACCATGACCAGTTACCAATAAAACACCTGCATAGCAATTATTTGTTTAACTATTATAAACAGTAATATGAAAAGTTCCATTAAAAAGTATCATTTTGCTGCCTATTATCAGGTATCAAAGTATATTGATTGATTACAGTAACAATAATAATTATTGGCACTTAATTATTTTATTTCATACTAATACATTATAACTAGATAAACGCTTGGTTACCGTAACTATAACTCCCTTGGGACTGTTATGAATCCATTACTCCCTCTATTATTACTATTTATTTAATTCTGGTACCCATTGGATGTTGGTTTTGTTATTGCATTGTTGGTTGAATATTTGGATTTCATATGTCATTTTCTACAAACTTTCCAGCTGATATATCCATGGTAATCAATAATCATGCTTACTCAATTATTAAAAACATTCGTTTAATTTTAAAAACCAACAGATTTCGTTTTTATATTTCATTTTATATGAAATAAAATTAATTATGTAGCACGGGAGCTATTGGATGTTAATAACATCGGGCAACTTAACAATCCCTCGGGACTATCGTCCCTCGGGATTGCAATATGTTGCCCTCTGTAATTAACATCCTCATAACTCCCTTGATACATAAATAACTATTGTTGCCTAGGCAAAAAAACATATAATCTTTGCTGCCGATCATAAAGCACCAAAGAAGCATGTTGTGTGTGTAATATCAATTATGGCGAAAAAATAATCAATTGGCTAAAAGAGGTTCTTATGCAAAACAATAAAAACACGGTCTCGTTTAATTTAATATGAAGGTATAATAATTCAAAATCCTTCAAAAGATTACGAACCGCAGGTAACTTATAATCACAATGTGGCTTTTAAGTTCCCGGGGCTATCATCATCTCATCATCATCTAAAATTATACCCGCGGCAGGCAGGTATTTGCAAAGTTTAATTTTATTTTGACAATTTCCTTATACAACTTCCAATTAATTATAAATATATGAGAAACTCTCTTCGATGTGGGCCCCTAGACTCTTCACATCTACAAATCAAGTAAAATTTAAATTTTAGAGCTTTTCATCCATTAAAAGCTGTTATTAAAATTGCCTTTCTGACATTTTTGATGGTCAGGTCAGGTCAGGTCAGGTCAGGTCAGACCTACGCTAATATGTTATCGTATATAGTTGTTTACTGTGAAAATTTTAGTTCAATTCCCTAAATTATTTATAAATTCATTTTCCAATGCACTGGCTAAATAATTTTAAAAATGTAATTTTTGCACACAAAAAAGTTACCGGGGCGTTTTGAAAATCGAAAATTTGAAATTTTAGAGAAATAAACATCAAGTGAAATAAATTTGAATATCTGTGTCATTTTTATTATTTTCTTCTTGAAAGTTTTGGTTGAAGGTTATTAGTAGGTAGGTATGTGGTCTATTGTAAAAAATTCCTTTATAAAATATACTCATAAATGAGTATAGAAATTTACCCATTTTCACCCTTTTCCTACACACTTATTATTAGATAAATTGTAATTTTTTTAAAATTAACGTCAAGTTTGCTAAAAATGTTCTTCCAACTCTGTTAATTTGATTTCAATTTTTTTTCCATCTTGCTTATACAGGAGTTTTACGAATTTCCAATTTTCCGAAAATTCAAATGACCGCCATATTGAAACGGCTTCGCCGATTTTGCTTAAATGCAATACCAGACCCCTCCTTATGGATATCTTACTCCTACAAAAATGTGGGTCCCCTACATAGAAAACTGCGATCAGAAATTGTGCGTCATTAACGGCTTTTTTCGAATTTTGAAAATATTGCAGGTTTTTGAAAATTTTGTTGCCATTAAGAGATTATCTCGAGCGTATTGATGATATTTTTTTATTAGACATACAATGTATGTTTTTTTTTAATTAAAATTTATACTGAAAGCTTTGAACTTTTTTTTACTAAATAAAACTTATACTTTTCCAGATTTTCTCCTCTCCTGTTGAGTTAGGGCCTCTTGAAAGGAGAGTCAAAAAAGCAGTTTTTAATTTTTTTACATCTGTACCACACCATTTTGAATGCATTTTAGATAATCTGGTTTATTTAAATAAGAAAGTTCTAAATAAAAAAGTGTCCTGTAATTTTCGAAAAAATGATCTGCTTCAAAGAAAAATAATTCAAATTCAATTATTTCTTAAAATTTAAATAGTTAAAAAATTTAAACTATTTTTTCTCGAACGTCAATAAATTTACAAAATAATTGCAAATACTTTTGCGGTACTTAGAATATTTAAAATAAATAAAGTGATCCAAAATACTTACATTTTAAAACGGTAGTAAAGTAGAAAAAAGTTACATGAGAAATACATTCTAGGGGTGGCCTTGTCTACCCCTTAAAACAGTTGATGGAAGTTAACTGAGTAAATGGAAGTCCACT
Source organism: Malachius bipustulatus (assembly GCA_910589415.1). NCBI lineage: Eukaryota > Metazoa > Arthropoda > Insecta > Coleoptera > Melyridae > Malachius > Malachius bipustulatus. The sequence continues at coordinate 26,307,798 of OU342635.1, forward strand.
GAGTGTATTATCAATGGAAGATTACGCCTACCTAATTCTTAATTTAATTGCCGTATTTAAGAAAAAAATTTGAAAGCTACTTTTTTGACACCCCCTTAAAGAATCGTATCTCAAGAACAGGAGAGGGGTGAATGATTTGTTACCACTAGAAAAAACGACTTATTTGCCAACCAGGGATCATACCCTACTTTTTTTGCATTTTCTCATTTACCACCTGTACAACGGTATAGGTTTTAGGTATTAGGTCTTTATACCTAATGTTTCCTGAAAAATGCTTTTACCAAATGGATTATGAAAATTTCCCTCTCAATAATTATTATAATTACTATTGGAACTTTAAAAAAAGACACTTTTAAAAGTTTATAGTCGCAATTTCTTTGAAACTAAAATTAAAAAAGTAAAAAAAGTAAAACTAAAAAAAAACTTTTTGCGGTTTTTACATTTTTTCAGTTTTTGTCGCCTACGTGTGTATACCTATCTATGGTACTTTTTCTTTACTTTTCACTTGAGTTATTCATTAATTAATATTAGGTTATTCACAATTAAAATTTTAATAAAAACTCATACGTGTATAAGTTTATGCGAATTAATGTCAAGTTATTGCATTTAATAAGGAGTTAATTAAATTCAATTAATGTAATTGACTTCTTATTGAATATCAATAAAAACTCATTTAATTTTCCTATACTCCCACTTGATTCGCGAAGTTCAAAGTTATATGAAGCCTGGAGATCAGGGGCAAAGGCCTTATGTGTAGAAACTTTAACCCCATAACTTTGAAAGAGATGGGATCAGTACATAAATTTTTATTTTTGCTTTCTAACTTTCTACTTTGAATAAACTTTTCTCCATCACTCTCGCCACTTTTTGTTTTCATAATCGAGAACCCTCTAAGGATTGTTGAACAGTTTGGAGCAACTATTATTTACAAGAATTGGAGAAATTGGAGTTATCAGTTCGCTCCAGTTATTTATTTGTGTCATCAAAAAGTCGGAAGTGCTGAGATATTTTCGTATTTTCTATTTTTTTATATCCAATTAAAAATGATTAAGCGAAATGAATAAAAAAGCGATTTTCAATAGTTAATTAAAAGAAATGTGAAAGAATATAAAAGAAAGAGAACTTACTATTTCAAATATGTGCCAGAGGACGACGATCTCTATTACCAAATTAAACCCGACATTTCCAATATCCGCGAGGCACTACAAGACAAATGGCAAATAATCCGAGTGACTGACCTTCTAGGGAACCCTCACAAGCGATGCATCATGACGCTCCCAACTTTCTAGTTCTCCCGTTTCTCAATCAGGAGTGAAAATTCGAGGCTTAGAGTTAGAGACGAAGTGCAGCTTGCAGCTCAAGAATAAACAAACAAACTTCCCGCCGTTTCTATTTGATAATTCATCTTCCCGGTGTTTTGACAAGCTTTCAAAGCCACCTTTATTATTCCTGCATCGTTGACTAATCCTTCCATAAACATCCAGTCAGTCACATATTTTTAGAGTTTCAACTTAATTTACTATTTCATTAACACTATGGATTTATTACACCTGTTAGGTGACAGACCTCGATAAAACTGTCAGGTGTGTCATTAAAAAATTCGGTAAATGGGGAAACATTTCGCATGTGGAGGCTCATCTAAAGACATAATCCATCATTTTTGGAAGCTGTTCGCGAGTGTTTCCCATGACCGCTCTCTCTCGTACGGAAACATAAGAACAGCGATCGCGACTGTCTTAGCCAGCCTGGTGGATCGGAACTGACGGTGTCGGTCAGTTGTTTCATGAATCGGGCGCCGGTTCATTCAGAGCTTTGGAGATATCCTCATTGGCCAATAGCTTCCTTGTTAGAGAGCGCAGCCGCTAAAGAACATGTGCTTCCCAAAGCACACCTTGCCTGAATGACTGGGACTGGGAGTCCTGAAATCCCTGAAAGCGGGAAGCTGAAGCTGAAACTAGGAGGGTTGGAACTTTAAGTTTTAATATCTCCCCTCGTTCGAATCTCTGTTGAATTGCCACCGAAAGTTGGTCGGCTCTGACTTTTTTATAGCAAGTTATTCAATTTTAATTCTGTCTGAATTAGTGAGACAGAACTCGTTTCGTTAATTTAGATACTTTTAATTATATTTAGATTTATTTTTGGATGTAACATCAGTGAAAGTAAAGAAATTTAATTTCACGTTATGCATCATGGCAAAAATCGCCTTTCATTTAAAAAAGATGTTGTAACAGGGTTTTTCAAAACATGTGTCGGAAAATGAAAGGTGTATGATTTATTGGCGCGTTTTGAGAAAAAAAGGTCCTATTAACATGAGTTCGCAAAACCCACTTTTGATGATAAAAATCAGTTAGAATTTTTGTACATCCTACTATTGATATTAGCAACTTTTTTAATGCTATAATTTTTTCATATGCCTGTGGCGGAGATTTTTAGGGTTGTTGGAAATTTTTTGCCCCTAATTTCTACGACACTGAGAACATTGGCATTGTTGATGCACATTTTAAACTATAAATGTTTTCTACATAAAAAATGTGCTCTTGGTCAAAAGCGTTAATGTGAACTGTTTTCGAGAAAAACATCGTTTTATGATGAAAAACATAAAAGTAGCAACATGTTAAATAATGAAGAAAAAATATTTTTTTGCACCCTGTATCTTTCTTGAAAACCGTAAATTTGCAGACCCATGTTAATAGGAACTCTTTTGCTTAGAACGACGCAGGGAAACCTTTCATTTTCCGACACATGTTTTGAAACACCCTGTATACCACAGTTCAGGTAATTCGATTGTTCTAAAGGAAAGCAGTAACTTTAAAATTGGCATGACGATATAATTATGTAGACTAAACTTCCTATCACCTGCTCTCCCCCGCATTAAAATTCATTATAAGTCACGTCTAATTTCCGGGAAAGGTTCTCAATTTTTTCGCAAAAGAAAAAACACTTTTTAATATTTTATCTACCACTGCATGACATGTGAGATATCAACGGATAGAGCTTTTCTTGAAGATCTACAAAAAAACAGGGAACAATTTTCATTTAGTGTCATCATTTTCGAAATTGCATTGACTTTAACAATCAAAATTACAACAAAAATAAGCAAATTTTAAAGTCACAGCCAAGACTACTTATTACAAAAATGACACCACAAATTAAAATTTTTTCCACGATTTTCTCGAAAATAACTCAACAATCTTAAAATGTAACTACTGCAACCGAAGCAGCTTTTCAATCTTAAAAAATGAACTCTCTATCAGTTTTCTATAAAACCAGTTGAGCGGCCAATATTTAAAAATTAAAATCCAAAAATTACATCAAATTTACCCGGGAGCCAATTTTCCCATAAGGATTCTGCGGAGTCCTTTCAACCCCCTTTATATGGGGTTAAATTTCACATCCTACCGCAAAATTTCATTTGGAAAAAGTTAAATCTTAAAAAACTTTACACCTTTTTATTTTGACTTTCCTTTGTAGGGTGAACCGTCTATAACCGTTAAAACGCTTGTCAAAAGCAACCCCCTTTCTCAATGTGGCTCCGAGCTCTTTTAAGGGTCCCCTAACGAAATGTTACCTAAAATTGAGGCAAGATTTTTTAGAATTCAAACCCTTTTTTCCTGTACTAAAGGTCCTATGTACAGAGATATGATCAGCCACCCGGTATAGGTTCGACAAATGCTAGAATACGTGAAAATTACTGTATCTTCTGTATTACTGTATTGAAAATTACTGTATTTTCTATAAAATTTTGCTCTATTTAAGTTTTATTTTAGAGATACATCAGGGTGTTACACTTGAAGAAAAAACTCAATTTTATTGAATACACAGGGTGATTCTGGAAGTTCAACTTCTGGTTGACCTATATGAATCTGAAATGTGGAATCTAGGCAACATAAACATAAACGAGTCAAAATGAAATATTATCAAAATGGCGGCACATTTAAAAAATGGCAAAAGAAAAGGCCATCTCTGTTTTTTAAACAGGACACCTCATATATTATTACATTTTCAGTTTTTCTGGGAAAATGTAATAGCAATGGTGTTTATAGTTGCAGTTTAAATTTAGTAGGCTATGAGTTATAAACAAGTGAAAATCGCAATTTTCCAACTTTAAAGCCATTTACAACGAAAAGGGCTCAAGATATCAAAAAAAGCCTTACATGTCCTTGTTTTAACTTTTCATGAGACAGGTATCCTATTACGTGGTTGAAATGTTTCTACAGGGTGGTGAGAATTATCAGATTTTTCATCACTCTGTATAAAAATATCAACTACACAGTAAGTTACCAGATTAAAAGTTAAGATAGGGACATGTGTGCCATTATCTGATTTCTTGAGCAGTTTTAGTTATAAATGGATTCTAAAGTTGGAAAATTGTCCCATTAAAAAAAAAAAAAGATGGTATCTTGTTTTGCAATTTTTAAATCTGCCGCCATCTTGGTAGTATTTCATTTTGACTCGTTATTTTTTATGTTGTCTAGATTCCAAATTTCAGATGTATGAATTAGAAGTTGAAGAATTTAATATTAAATTTGATTTTAAAAGAATCACCCTGTATTCTAAACTATGGTATTTATAGCGGGGAAAAATTTTGATGTTAGTTAGGTACCTATATTAAGATTTTCAGACGAAACTATGTAGTGGTGTAATTATGAGGATTCTTTTACTTGAAGCCCCCAAACTTCTACACCACTGGAAAAAACTATTTTTTTAAGCTCATTATGTAATTCTATTTTTTTTTTCTAAGAAAACGATGTTGCTGTTGTATTCAATAAAGTTTCAATCATTTTTGTGAATTATACCTATTGTAAATATTTATTTATCTATTTATTCATAAAGAATATCTCAAAAACTAAACCCCAATGAGACCTTTATAAAGAGTATCTTTTTTATCTTTGTTTAAACAGTACTTACCTAATACAAAATTTGAAAATAAGTTCAAGAAATTAGATTTTCTCCAGTGGTGTAGAAGTTTGAAAGATTAAAATTAAAAGAACTCTCATAACTACGCAACTGGTTATTTTATCTGGGAAATTTATTGCACTTCATCATTTTTCCCCTGTATTAATTTTAACCTACACCAAAGTTGGAAAAAATGTCTTCAATGACTAGTTTAAAAGATTTTTAGAACAAAATTTTATGAGAACAGAAACAAAAATTTTCAAGTGCCAGATTATGAATACACAATCTGAAGCAACCTGTATATTTGAGGTTTTTGAAAAAATAATAAAAACTTAAAGCTCTTCTGATCATTATTTTACTAATTTTGAAGATCAAAAATTTTAAATGTTAAGAAATCTAAATGTTAAACGGCATTCTTTATAACAACTTCAAGTTATTAATCAAAAAAAATTTTATCTCAATTATGACAAAATAATTTATGGAAGGGGTGAATTTCACAAAATGACGTATATGCTTTTAAGATAAGACAATTATGCTTTCTCTCGTAAAGATGATCGTTTGTATAAAAAAAATTATGCAAAAAAACTGATTGTTCTTTGCTTTACTGTCAATTATTGCATGATTGCATGTTATTTTTATTAAATAAATTCTAGTATGTAGTATTTATACATTTTCGGTGCCCCCTTGAAAAATAGATATTTCTTAATGCAATATTTATTGGGGCTTTTATCGAGGCTTTAATAACGCTAACCCTAATTTTTTAGCATCCTGTACAGCATTTCGACTGCGGTACGTTATAAACGAAACATTTTTTATTCTAATCGCAGTAAAATATTTGTTTAGATTCAGGCCAAAGTATAAGTATTAAATCTGTTCAAAGCTAGTTGCAGCAGCATTTTATGTTATTTAAACATTATATTATTACATTTTATGCGAGTTATTAACCTTACCAAAATGTTTGCGACATCAAAGAAAAGGTAAATATTGTTTAGATAATTAGAACCTGTTTGCTTATGAATAAGATGTAATAATTGCCATATACATATATTTAAGAAGCCAACAGTATTTAGTATTTACATAGCTGGACTAAAACTAGGCTAAAAAATATGAGACATATATTTCTAAAGTGCATCCCATAATGTTTATTCAATAAAATTGTACACAGGAATGTACAGGTTTCATCATAGTTAAATGATGGTCTGTTGAAATAGATTTTTCATGGTTAAATTTTAGAATCATATAATACCAGGTGATTATTACGAAGTGAAAATTTTTTATGTGCCATGAAAGTGAGGAGAAAGGTGATCAAAACCTAAAAGAGTGTCTCAAGAGAGAATTTTTTATAACGTTTAATTAATTTTTTTGGGTCAAAAAGGAAAAATTATCGTGACTTAGAAAGTTGGAATCTTTAATAAAAGTTCGTACTTATTTAGGTTTATTGAATTTAATGAATCTCTGCACAAAAATCGCTTAGGCCGGATTCCCAAATTCAAAAGGGAAGAACCTTTAAATATTCTCTGAGCATTTCTAACATTTCGCCATTCACAATAAAACGAGCCTGCTCGCAACGGACTTAGAATACGAAGCTGAAATCGATTATAATCGGCATAGCTAAATTTAAGTACTTGGGAGAATTTGACTGAAATCAAAGCATAATAGTGGCTTAAATACTACCTATCCTAGAAACGCTCCTTTTCTGAATAAAATCAATTTTCTTGATTTTAGTAGGTATTAATACTGCCAAGGCGACTCAAAATAGCTTTATTGCATTTAATTTCTCCGATATCTAGAATATTCCTTGATATGTGGGCCATATTTAAGTGGTAATGGTAACTTTATAAAGTACGTTTGAAGGCCTCAGAAGATGTCCTGCAGTGATCGGCTCTGTCCTGCCCGGTTGTAGTCTATTAACCCCCGCCGCGACTCCCAAGGAAACCTCTCTAAGCGAAGGACAACAACGCAACTGGAGGATAACTTTGACAAAGAGGATATCCTGTAGTATACTCCGATTTAATTCAGGACCTTGGCTTAAATGAATAGGCAGGATCCACATCTCACACAGGTTGAGATAAACGAACAGAATATAAATGGGATAATATAATGATTTTTGAAGCTCTATAACACGGCAGTATGCAAACAACCGCCACTTAAACATCCCCCATGTTACAGCCCCCGCCCTTGAAAAAATAAACAACACCCTTTATATGTTTTCATATAATCAAAACAAAGATTCGATTCTCTATGTGATAAGGAACTGCAAGTCTGTGCAAAAATAAAAAACTCAAAAAATAATAGTCTTATGAAAAATTATTCTTTTATCACCTTATCACCTTATCTTTGTATCACCTTATCCAATCTCTTGGGTTTGTTTATGAGTTCCTGTCATTCGTTTTCACACAATAAACAATGTAAAAATAAATCTAAACTGTTTATTAAGATTTTTTTATTTATTTTGGTCCATACTTATACCCTCTCCCAATATTCGATTTTCTTTTCAACAACTTGCATTGAAAATCAACCAACTCAACTCCACTCATAGTCACTCTTTCAGTTCGTCCACAAAAATGTTTCCGGGAGACGTTGTAATATGTCCAAGACACCATCATCCCTCGAACATGACATTATTTTATCTTTTTTGAAATCATGGAGAAGGGGCATTATTTCCGGAAAAAAGTTTCAGAGACAAGTTATCAAGTTGGAGGCGGCATCGTTTGGAGAAAAAACCGTTAACTCCTTGCCTAGGGATGGGGTGACTTCGACGTCCTCAAATAGGAGCCCCTATTATTATTAATCGTTATGGATTATGATTATTCATCAAAAAATAAGTGAACACAAAAAATCATTCCCGTGAGGGTAAAAATTTCAAAATCAACCCTAAAAATTGGGGGTGGTGTTAAATTGGGAATAGGGGGTAGTTTTTATGTACAACCGATGAGCCTTTCCAAATCTTTCCAAACTTTTGCCTCTTGCAATTTTCACCTGGAGAGAACTTGTTCTTTGCACAGATCGGTATATCTTACCAAAATAAGACTGCACTTTTGCCTAGTAGAGCACATCTAGGCAAAAAAAAATCTAGTTAGAGTCATCCTAACTATCACATCCTCATATTGGATCGTTCAATAGCGTTCAAGTATATAATTTTGTGCAGTAAATTATATTGGGGAACACTTTTTGTGGCTCCCTAGTCGACAAACTAGCCCATAATTTTTTTTCAAAATTTTACAGGAATAAGCAGCAACGGTATTCTGGAAATTCTCCAACTCTCAGGTATGTGTATATCTGTATTATGGAGTCATGTGACTTGGAATCAACCATATATCAAAATCGACTTCGCACGAGACAGTTTCTTCTTAACATCCTGAAAAAGTTTCCACAAGATGTTCAAAGATGAGGCAAATTGATATTTCTCACCCCAAAAGAGGTCACCCAATTGTAGATTGTTCAATAGCGTTTCCAAAGTCTTTGCAACCTCTTCATCTGATAGGGGATTGTTCGTACCACTTCTTTTTTGACGTTAGATATTATTAAAAAAAAAAAACACAATTTTACTGTTACATTCGGGTTCATCGGAGTCTCTAGTACCCGTTGACTCTATTCTTTGAGCTCTAGCCTCCTGTTAGATCACTCCTGCAACCTCTTTCTACCTCATCCTGCAAGAATGGCAAATAAAGAGTTGTTGCATGAAAACAGGTTGTCTTACACTTGCAATGATCTAAAATGATTAATTTACACTGATGAAGACTTAAAAACCATTGTCTTTGTAACCTTAGAGTCAATTTTTGCAAATATTTTACTGACATTTCAGACCCACGTAATTTTCAGAATTTTCATATAGGTATAGTTTTTTGTTATCACAAGCTTGAAACAACGTTTCAGATCCCACATGTCTTATCTTTGTAACACTCAGTTTATTTACCATCAAAAATTAACCGTTTTATGGACCAAAATTGAGCAGCACAAATTGTTGCTCTGATTAATAATGACCGTAGACTCCTGAGTAACTGTCTCGCAACGGTGCAAAAAAAGGTTTGGTAAAATTTTAGTATTTTTTTTGGTAAGTAAAAGACTTGATCCACCTTCAAACTTGCGACGACCAAAAAATTATAAACATTCTGAAAGTAAGATGGGTCTGAAATATGCGGTGAAATCTGCAAAAAATTGACCTTTCTTTTACAAACAAATGGTTTCTTAGATCTTCAACAGTATAAATGAATTATTTTATACCATCGCAGGTGTAAGCTAACCTATTTTCATGCTACAGCTACTGTTTCTTTACCTTCGTTGCAGAAGAAGGTAAAAAAGGGTAGCAGGAGATCTACAAGGGAGGCTAGAGCTCAACGAATGGTGTCAATGGGTACCAAAGACTCCTAATGAACCCGAATGTCCTTGTAAAAGTGTTTTTAAATAATAATCTAACGGTCAAAAAAGAAGTGGTAAGATGAAGAGGTTGCAAAGACTTTGGAAAAGCTTCGAATATTCATCAATTGGGTGACCTCTTTTATGGTGAGAAAAATCAATTTTCCTTAAACTAGAGCCCTCTTTGAACATTTTTTGGACGCTTTTTCAGAATTTCGAAGAAGGAGCTATCTCTTCACACTAATAATGACGATATCGGCGAACGTTTTTGTACAGAGAGTCTGTATAGATAGTTTGAATCAATCACCCAGGCCTGTTTTTTTTTTTTTTTTTATAAGTAATTTATTTGTCTGATCAACAAAACTAATTTTGTTTTACAGGACACAGTTACACAGTTAGATGCTTAACTAAAATAACAATATAAAACATGACGGTATGGGAACAACATAAGGTCCGGTAAACCCAGGCCTGTTGAAAAACAATAAACTTCTGGTGGTTATAGGGCAGGTACAAAATTTCAAGTGAAAATCGTACTAAGTCGATTTTGGTATACATATGGTTGATTCGTCACGTGACTCCATAATGCATATACATATACCATAAACCTGAGAGCTTCCAGAATACCCTTGCTGCTTTCTTCTTGTAAATTTTGAAAAAAATTTGTAAAAATTCAGTGACTAGTTTGTCGACTAAGGAGCCCCAAAAAGTAGTTAGGTAGGTACTTATTATGTATGTTGATGGTAGGTAGCGTTAAGGTACTTTTAAACTAAAAAAAAGTATTCAATTTATTTGGTTGTGATCGCTCCTAAAAATTAATGAAACATAGAATAATAGGTGCCTATATTAAGGTATTATTAGTAGACATGATCAGAATTCAGAAAAGATTATACGATTTACGAGCCAGTTTTAAAAGAAGCTTACAAGAATTTGTTAGTCCACCAGAATAATATCAGACGTGAATTGCTGGTTGCAGGGGATTAAACACCATTACTATGGGTATAATTATTATTATTATAGGTACTGCATTAACTATATACAGTAACAGTAACTTAATAATTAACAGCTACCTTCTCATAATTTGTATTCAAAAATTTATACATATAAACTTGTATCTAGGTCCTTATTTAATTTATATAAAAAAAACTTTTTAGGATACCTAATAAAAGTTATTTTTTGAGTTCTAACTTTCTGGGACTGGTGCTAGCTGGGAGAGTTTATGTTAAATTTCATCTTGATGACTTTGTCCAATTCTGAAAATTTTGACTGCTCTGACAAATAGTTTTTGAGGCCACTAGAGCATCTAGCAATGGGAACTACCTATCTACGAAGAGGCTATTTGGCAATTTCATAAACCCAATTTAATGTTTGTGTCATATAATGAAGACCATTTCCTACGAAGAGGTTGAAGCGCCACATTAGTTTTTTTTTTTTTTAGTTCCGCCTTTAAATTAAGAATCCTACTTCAAACTCCGCATTCCGACTTAAAGCTCGGAATTCCAATTATAAATTTCCGACGAGGAACACTTTTCTTATCACTTCACGACATCATAAAATAAAACACCATATTTCTCGATTGTTTCGAGAAAAAAAGATTCGACTGTCGCCAAAAAAAAAAATGAATATATTTAGGCAACTGTCACAAAATAATTGATCTTACTGATTATCATATCGTTCATACTGATCATTTATACTGATCATACCGTACATAAAATAAAACTTTTTGGCACCTTTTACTTCGCGGCCGTTTTTACTTCACGGCGGCCGCTTCTACGTCACTGGAGAAAACTTCACTTTTACGTCACGGTAAAAGCGACGGTGAAGCAAAAGCGGCCCTGAAGTATAAGACACAGAAATAGAAATGTAAAAAAAAGTATTAAAAAATGTAAAAAAAAAGTTTACCTACTTTAACCTACTTTGAGAGGGAGTCGGCTAAGAATTGTTGTGTGCGCCTCGGCCGAAATGTCTTTTTCAGCCCAACATGAAATTTTGCTCAGCCTCGGTTTCATATTTCGGATCAAGCCAAAAATATACCTACTCGGTGATTTTTAAAACTTGAAAAATTCGAATATCTCCAAAAGTAGATACCTAAGTATACGCACTTTGAAAGTTTGAATGACAACCCCTATTTTTTCTTGAGAATTCAGCGACAAAAAATGAATAAGCTTTATTTGAAAAATTTTTTGCAATCAATCATCGATGGCGCTGTAATCGAGAAAATTTGATTTTGTTAATTTCTCCCTATACAGGGTGTCCGGTAAGTACCTCCTAATCTCTCGGGAGCATACAGGGGAGGTCAAAATATACCTAGTCTGTCATAAAAAACATTCCTAAAGTGTCCCAAAACGGAGATACAGAGCCCCAAAATGGTACCCTAAGATTTACTTTTTTTGCTATAACTTTTGAACCGATCTGTATAATTTGATGAAATTTTAATTTTTTTATAAAGGCCATAAAGACTCATTGAGCCATATCAGAGTGGATGTTTGACGTTCTAAAGGAAGTCAGGAACGGACTTACCACCACACTCATTGTGTAAAAGTTTTGACAGGTGTCATTTTACACAGCTGAAAACTTATTTTTTAAATACGCTGGTCATTCATCTTCATAAAAGGTACTCTTAATTTATTTCGATAAAACTAGCGGTTCTCAAGATAAATCGACTTTTATGCGAATTTTGATCAAGTTCCGTCAATAGAAATCCATTATGTAGGTATAGTGGCGTGTGTGAGTCGGACGAACATGTAAATATTTTGAGCCGGAACAAGATTACTTCCTCCCCCCGTTTTCGAGGATGCTGAACACGATGCCGTTGTCAGAATTTCTCTTTGGGGTTGCGCAACCCCTCAAAACGGCCAAAAACCACCCCCGAGATAAACCGCGCTTCAATCCATTTCCCTGCGAAAAAAAACCTTCCCCCCGTTTTCGAGGATGCTGAGCACAATGGAGATGCTAGACATCGCGTGCGACCCCGACCAACCCCTCCACCGGCCAATACTCACCCCCGAAATGGGTGATTTTTTTTATGTATATGTAGGCCAAACGATAGACTTTTTCGAAAAACTTTTTCAAAATTCAAGTACAGAATCACAATGGCCATAATTTAAAATTATTTTGGAGTATAAAGAGTGTCCCATATGACAGTGACATATCAAAGTTATGTTTTTTTAAATGGAATGCTCCTATGTTATTGCATTTTTAGATTGTCTGAGAAGAGGAAATAAGATTGGCTTTTACAGTTGGTGTTTAAATTTAGAAGTTTTTGAGTTATAAACAAGTGAAAATCGTCATTTTTCGAGTTCAAGGCCCTGTACAACGAAAACGGTTCAAGATAGAGAAAAACGGCTTACATGTCCCTATTTTAACTTTTTATGTACTATCCTATGGTATAGAAACATTTATTTTGTACTTTCTTTGATTTTTTTATTTGGCGACGCGTGGAAAAATCTCAGATTTTTTCAAATTTTTTATCACCCTGTATAAACATTTCATCTACATCATAGGATAGTACATGAAAAGTTAAAATAGGGACATGTAAGCCATTTTTCTCTATCTTGAACCGTTTTCGTTGTACAGGGCCTTGAACTTGAAAAATGACGATTTTCACTTGTTTATAACTCAAAAACTTCTGAATTTAAATACCAACTGTAAAGGCCAATCTTATTTTCTCTTCTCAGACAATCTAAAAATGCAATAACATAGGAGCATTCCATTTAAAAAAACATAACTTTGATATGTCACTGTCATATGGGACACTCTTTATACTCCAAAATAAAAATTAAATTATGGCCATTGTGATTCTGTACTTGAATTTTCAAAAAGTTTTTCGAAAAAGTCCATCGTTTGGCCTACATATACATAAAAAAAATCACCCATTTCGGGGGTGAGTATTGGCCGGTGGAGGGGTTGGTCGGGGTCGCACGCGATGTCCAGCACCTCCATTGTTCTCAGAATCTTCGAAAACGGGGGGAAGGTTTTTTTGCAGGGAAATGGATTGAAACGCGGTTTATCTCTCTAGGGGGTGGTTTTTGGCCGTTTTGAGGGGTTGCGCAACCCCAAAGAGAAATTCTGACAACGGCATCGTGTTCAGCATCCTCGAAAACGAGGGGGGGAAGTAATCTTGTTCCGGCTCAAAATATTTACAATTTTCTGGGTTTTTTCCGACTCACACACGCTACTAGTAGGTTTATCAATAAGAACCTGATTGTTACCTGTTTGTGTTTAGCATTAAGTAACTTTTGAGTGTTTCGCATACCCAAAAACCGATTTATCTCGAAAACCGTCAGTTTTACCGAAATAAATTAAGAGCACTCTTTTTAAAGATGAAGTATTAGACTATTCAAAAAAACAGTTTGTAGCTCTGTAAAGTGACACCTGTCAAAATTTTGACTCAACGAGTATGGTGGTAAGTCCGTTCCTGACTTCCCTGACGACGTCAAACATCGACTTTAATATGACCTGATGGCTCTCTGTGGCCTCTATAAAGTGTTTAAATTCCATTCAATTATACAGGTCGGTTCAAAAGTTAGACCCAAAAAAGTAAATTGCGGGGCACCCTTTTAAGGGTCCATATCTCCGTTTGGGGACACTTTAGGAAATTTTTTTTTTATGACAGACTAGGTTTTTTTTGACCTCCCCTGTATGCTCCCGAGAGATTAGGAGGTACTTACCGGACACCCTGTATAGCGGCACAAAATGCGTAAGATTTTGCAATCAATCATTGATGGCGCTGTAATCGAGAAAATTTGATTTTGTTAATTTCTCTCTTTATATCTCGGAATTGGTAGTTGAAAGTCAGAATTCTTAGTTTAAATTCGGATTTAAAAAAAAACTGACATGGCGCTTCTATACACCTTCGTTATTTTTACCTGCTGAACGACTGTATAAAAAAGCAAAATTGTCGATATTGGAATGCTGAAATCCCACTTCAGTTACAGTCGGAAAGTTAGGTGTAATGTTCTCTTTGTTAAATAGTTCAACTGTAATCTGAAATTAAGATTAATATGCTCTTTTCAACGGGTTGTTTTAAAATTATTGAATGTCAATATTTGAGGATGTTAAATTGTGCATGATTTCAATACAAAAATTTTTTATAACAGAGGTCCGTTTTCGCTTCATTTTTTTCAATTAGTGGAACGCCACTGGCTATAGCTAAGACTAGCAATTTTTTACAAAATATGCGTCCTTACACCATCTACAGTCAATATTATAAAGGCTCATTAGGCTAACGGGCAGATTTCTGTGCTCGTTTTTGAAGTTAATGTCGACGTCAAATTACTTTTATAAACATTTATCTAATTACTTTCTTGTCAAGAATAGATAAATGTAAAAAATTTCCACTTAGACTCGATACCTTCTTCAGAAATTGCCACAGAAATCTGCCCGTTAACTTAATGATTCTTTATAATACCCGCTGTTAGAGTTATTAAGAAATCAATTTTTCAAAAAAATCTCACTTGTACGCATATTGAAAATGAAGCGAAAACGGGCCGATGTTTATATGAAATTTTTGTCTTGCAATCATGCACATCTATAACCCACTTGACATTCAATTATTATGAAAAGTATAATTTTTTTAATTCTTAACGTCCAACTTTTCTCAGCCGTACATCTCAATAAGAACTATTGGTCCGATGTGAATTTTTTATAGGATTTTTTATGCAGAAATTAAATTTATTACAATTAATAATAATAAATACAGCCTGTACGGTATCCCGCATTTCGATCGCCATTTGTCCCTATCCTTCCAGGAGCTCGATCTCTCATACATTTTTCGATCCCTTCTCTCCATTGTGTTGTCGGTCATCCTCTTCTTCTTCTCTTTTGTGGTGTGTACACCAAGGCTCTCGTCTCGTCCATCGTCCATCCTCATTTCGTGACCATACCATATAAGTTAATAATAATTATAACAATAATTACCATATTACAATTAGGTAATAATAACCAAATTGACGTAATAGTTTACGATTAACGAAAAACGAATTTTCGCGATCTTCAACTTTATTTAAATAATATTAAATATTTAAATATTTTTATACGCGTCAATGATTCCGCATTCCGCAATGGACTTTATTTTTGTCGAGACACAATTTTTTATGTCAAAATTAAAATGATTTTGATGAGAAAACTTTACCAACTTTTTTTCAGATTGTTCTTTTTTGCCTACTTTTCCAAAGCTAGGTATACAGGGTGGGGCGCGCTGAACGCCTCGGTCTGTGTAGCCTAAATTGTGCACGATTTAGGCTGCACAGACCGAGGCGTTCAGTGCACCCCACCCTGTATAATTATTACAGGAAGTGGAATATTGCAAAACAATGACAATTTTTTAAGTTGGCGAGACAGGTTTCAAAGTTTCATTCATTTGGAGGTCAAGAAATCAATGTTATTAGACGCTTTTACCTCCCAAACTCGGTCAAAAAATCAAGGATCGAGATTCACTTTTAATATACATACTTATTCGAATCTCTGTCCACTGAGCTAAATGTAAACCTAAACCGAAACGAATTTTTTTTTTAATAATACATCCTGTCTGCCAGTACTTACCCTAAGAATTTTCGTTTGAATTTTGTACGATTTCAGGAAAAAAATTATGTATATACAAAACGTTATAGAGTAGTTTTCTATAGCAACACAATCAATACATAAGTTAATTAAATTCGGAAAAAAATGCATTCTAGGAAATTCTAGGTAAATAACTTAAAAAATTTAATTATGTATAATTTATGATAAATTCTATTAGCAGGAAACACCCCCAGCAGCAGGTGATAATTACCTCCATTAATTAATATTAATCTCGCATGAGACAGAAATAGGCCAAAAAAGTTATAATGTCGCACCTTGAATCAAACATTTTAATAATAATTATTGAAGCGTTGCATTTTGCTTTTTCATTTTTCGGTGTCAGATTGGAATTATAATTATTATAAACCACATTGGACTTAATTTCGTAATTATTATTATTAATTATGGTGATTCAACTAATCTACTTATAACCAATCAACAAGTTTGATTTTTAAAGTCTGATGTCTGATATAGATAATATCAAACATCACGGAGAATTACCTTCACGTACCACAGAAAAAGAACCTTTAACCCAGACATTATATGCTATTTTTACCTAGGAAAAATTCCGTTGTCAATCTTTCTTATTCTATCCGTTAAGGAAGGTCACCGTGGTAGTCTAAATTCAAAATGGCGACCAGATCCGAGGTGCGTATCATTCCGCCATTTTGAATTTTATGAAAAATAACTGCTTTTCTTGACTAACTTAGCTATTTTAATTTTTTTTTGTAAAATGAGACACTGAGCTTTGTAGAAAGAAAATTGAATTTTCTACAACTTTGTTTATCGCAGTTTTTTCTCAACTATCGATATTTTTTAATTAAACCTGAAAAAATCGAGAAAGTCATTTGACAAATACCGGGGGTCTCATTAAGTGTCCGATATCTTAGGCACTATTGATCGTAGAGCCTAATGTAAAAATTTTCAAGACATGATGACCACGACATATTCAATCAAAATATTTTCAAAATATGGAAATATATTGGAAGTTGAGACCTTCTTCATTATTTTAACGAAGACACCCTGTACATTATTATATTTTTCAGTTGTCTGAGAAAATGGAATACAGGTGGTTTTCACAATTGAAACTAATACTTATTGAGCAGTTCATTATAAAGAAATGAAATTCGCGATTTTTTTAAATTTCAAAGCAGTCACAACGGTAACTTTATAACCAATAATGCTTTCTGAAAAAGAAAAAACTTTCATAGAAACTTTATAACCCTTAACTTCTCTTATGGTATCTTCTTATACGTACTTTAAATTGAAGAAAAACTTTTTTCATAAAATTCAAAATGGAGGACCAATGCTTAACTCGAATCTGGTCGCCATTTTGAATTTTGACTACCAGTGACCCCCCCTCCCCTTCAATTCGATTTTTATATTTCTTCCTATATAATTTTTTGCGCTACCGTACGCGAGCTAACTACTTTGCAGGTACTTGCGAACTTTTATTTCACGGCCGTGTCTGTCAATGATTTTGACAGTTCCATGACATGTATCTAAGAATGATTTATTTGTTCAATAAAATCTAAAATCGAATAAAATGCGGGATTTAATAAATTCACACGATTGAAATGAAATAAACAACACAATTTCGTCATCCAAGTCTTAGATAACTATCCACATCACCACTGTTACCAACCACGCTGCTCCTAGATTTTTCCCATCCATCCCGCGATTAATAATCCCGACCCTATATACGTCAAGCGGTAACTTGTCTTCTCCGCATAATGCCGACCATCGTCCTAAATTGGGTTTTATACCCCCTGGGCAAGAACTTGCAGGTGTTCCTCTCTCGTACACGCTGTGACCTTCCGCTAATCCCGACTCGCCATAATTGCACACCATAAACAGATTCACACTCACTGAGTTTGTGCAGATGGCGCAACCAACGTGCGTCGTCTTCGCTGCGATCAGCTGAAAAAAGTGGCGATGATACCGGAAGTTTGCAGTAATCCTGAAAGAGGAGACGGAAATTAATTTTAGATTTGAACTTTTTTTGAGTAAATTTCTGAAAATTAAAGCTAATATTAGGTTTGTCAGATTAAGTTTTGGCTGTTCAGCAGCACTTCTTGTTGCTCTAGCTCAGCCACTTTTTCTCATTGTCCATAGTCACCAAGCGGAACGAACACATCCATACACTATGAAAAGTCTTACTGCATCGGGGCAGTTATGAAACATTTTCTCAACACATTTTTCTATCATTTAATTGATTGTTATTCCAAATTTTTCTAGAGTTGGTAGAGAGAACACACATTTTCGCTAAATCCGAAACTTCACTAAAACCCATCTTCACTTCCATTCGTTCCACTCCCACCAAGAATGGAACTTCTTTCAGCAGCTGTTAACTTGCGACGAAACCACCTTTGCAAGGAGTGGAATGTTCAACTCTTAGACAACTTCCTGATTTTGAGCAATGAAAATACTCATGCACTATAATAGGTTGGAGCAATTTTTGGACAATCTTAGCAGTGCCAATGCTTCTTTACTGGATCTAGATGTTTTCCCACTGTATGCGACTTAACAAAGAAGATGCAAGCTATTTGTAAGTTTTTGTGTGTAAATGTGCATGTATGTTTGTGACTTAAGCAAAATGCTAATCCTAAAACGAAATAGTTCCACACACACTAGCCGTCTAGTCAACTCCTGACCTCGCTCTCCTTGATTTTGATTTGGGGTTACGTAAAATATCTCATTAATAAAACAGAATGTTACTAAGTCTTTTTCTTAAGAGATACATACTTCCCAGGTAGTACACCTCTGTCTGATCGTCGACCGCCCCCAACAGGAGGACGACAAAAAACACATCAAAAACCTGATTGGGTGGTATGTCGATCGATCATAACAACCCATATAATAATTGAAAGAGCGGTGAAAGCCTTCAAGCCTTCAAGCCTTTCAAATCGCCATGAGATGACGGCATATTTCCGGCCTTAAATTAAGATATTTAGAGCTAGCCTGGCATGAATTACATACCATCCGGCTGGTCGGAGACTTAGACTATACATACCTAAGTTGGGTGGCACAGAACCACACCCACAGTCGCTCAGACCTGTTAGCCAAACCTTTTTTTACTAAAAAGTATGGAAAGAGGACTGCGTTGAATAACCGATCACTGAATGCGGCCCAATATACCTATCAGACCATCGTTCCTTAGCCTACAGAGACAAGCTTGTCTGGCGATCTGTGGTGCTATAACACCACACCAGCGGCTATGAAGATCCTGAAGAATTGAAAAAGCTACAGATGGCAAGAACCTTGCCAAATGCTTATAACTTGGAGCGAACCAGGTTACTGGATTGCATCGAAAGTCACAATCTACTGACACAATCAAAAATCTTGGCAACAAACTTCACTTGGTTCGCCGATGGATCTAAGACATCCACAGGAACTGGAGCTGGAGTTTACAGCGCTGGCTCTAAGAAGAGAGGCTTCTTAAGCCTGGGACTTCAGGCAACCACTTTCCAGGCCGAAATCTATTACATAGAACTCTGTGCGCAGTTGCAGGAAAATATGCACTGCCAACGCAGATCAGTAAACATATTTTCAGACAGCCAAGCGGCTCTAAAAGCCCTTAACTCCAGTCACTGCAAGTCCGAGCTGGTTTGGAACTGTCAACTAACCTTGAATGCTCTAGAAAAGAGCAACGAAGTAATTCTGACCCGGATTCCGGGCTATGCTGGATATGGAGAGGGCAAACTTGCCGACTCTCTGGCCAGGAAAGATGTTGAATCCGAATTTATCGGACCAGAATCAGCACTGGGCTGAGGGGAAAGTCCTCCAGCACTGAAAAACGTACCAATATTGGACCATTCAAAGGCCTTTATACAGGGCACGTCAAAAAAGGATCAAAGAACTATTGGAGCTTGACAGGTAAGAACTGAAACCCTTAATAGGCCTATATAATGGGCACTGCAAATAGAATCATCATCTGCATAGGATTGGTTTAGCGAACAGCGGTGAATGCCACCTGTGCTTGGAGGATGACGAAAAGCATAACACATCCTATACCAGTGTCCTGCTACAATGGCCCATTCACGAGAAATCTTAATCTAAATCTAAAAATCTACTAAAAGACTTTTTCCCAGTTTAGTGAATGTGCTGTATCGCTTACTAAATAAAGGTACTTATTTACAAAACACTCTGTATGATAGAGCTAAATTAAAAATAACTTGTTGTATTGGAACTAACATAATTAAGTTGCTTAATAGAACATTAGTTGTATAAAAAAAGTTGTAATTGTACTTAAACTAAAATTAGACTAAGCCAAATTATAAATTATAAATTATATAAGAGGTACTGTAACGTAAAGGACCCGGGCCCCTTTATCTGCAGCGAAAAGCCACCGTGTGTGTGATCGTCTAGTTTCCCTAATTTCTCTTAATAGGACCGCTGTGTTTTCCTACGTTGTGTTTACCGTAATTACCGTAGTCACCCCTGCTCTTTGATTGAGGTATGCCAGGATTACTATGACCGAAACGGATGCGCAAAGAACCTACTGGGATTTTTCTTTTGCCGGAAAAGCGGGGAATTTTACTGAGACTTGTTGTTGACTGTGAACTTCCTGTCAGATGTCTAAAGCGAGTGAAGAGCGAGAGAATTCGTTTGCAAGGGCGTAAAATGTTGAAGGGCGAGATGGGTTGTGATTTTGCATAGAGAGTACAAAAAAATGGAAAGCGAAGAGGGATCCCTTTCATCCATCTTTCAAACTATAATCCATTTCGGATTCCACTCTTTTACACACCTGTGCTTTCTTTTTGGTTTTTGTTTCGTTTACAGACTACCCGGTATATGCGGGAATGTCTTATTATTTCGTTTTGCTTTCATTTCGGTTACAGACTATCCGGTATATGCGGAAATGTCCGTGTGTTTAACTAGTCAACGATTTTCTTTGCCTAATTTCCTTTTTCTAGATTCTTTGATCTCACTTCAAACTTCAAGCAACGGCTTGAATTAATTAAAGAATACAACCACTTTGGTTTTCAGACGATCCGGGATATTGCGGAAATGTCTGACTCATTACCTATTCGAGTACAGGGTTGCCACTTCTCCTGAATTTTGATTGCGTATCTTTTATAAAATCGTTCCTTCCGACTCTCTTTTATTTAATGATTTTATTTGCACAGTTGATTTACCTAGGAGTGTGAATTATTTCACCTCCGTTTATTTAATTCATAACCTGGGTGATACTGTATTTAGTTATCACTTTGTATACCTTGTTGTTATTTGTCTTGTTCTACCTTTTATTGCACCCGTCGATGCTGCCTCGTCAGGCGACCTTTATGTCATATTTATGTTACCTTGCCCTTAGGCATTTGTCACTGTTATACCTGATGATTTACCTTACTCGTCATTCGAGTGCTTTTCTGATTGAAACCTTAATCAACTGTATTATTGTAGATTTTTCTACACACCTTGATTTATTACCCAGAGCATGTTGGCTCCGTTTTCTCGAAGATCTTTGTTCCTCAACGTGATTATTAGCTGACCATACTACAGACCACGACTCTTTAACCATTAATCTAGTTAATGATTGAAAATGCTGGACTTTTGTTTATCATTCGTGTTTAGGCTTGTTTACAGACAAATTACTTAATCTTTTGTATCGGCACCAACACACCGGTCCGCCAGTAACACGAGTACGTCGGCCTATCACCCCAAAGAGCGTAGATAGTATGATGAGAACATAATAATAACATTTGTCACATAAGATTTAGGTGTGTATAAAATCTGGTTAGAAGAGATTCGGAAAAACGACCTTATAATGATCAATGTGGTTTTTGAATCTAAATTGGCTTTACCCATTCTCGAGGCCGTTCTAATTTTAGTGATTTTGATTCTCTATTTGCTGATTTGCCTATCCTAGCTTTATTTTGGTTATTGGATTGCCTGATAGGTGAGGGCGGTTATTACACCTGACAACCTTGCTTTGGTTTACTTCGTTTCTCTATCCTACTCTGAGGGTGCTTTTGCCCTGTTGCGCTCTATGATTTCCACTTTCCGGTACAACGGAGATCTTCACCTGGACATCGAGGTGAATCCCTCCCCCGGGTATTAATCGATTACCTACTCTAACTCCTAATTGTGTCTTGTAATGGAATTAGTATTTCCTGATAATATTTGCGAATTAGCAGAGGCTACATCTGACAACGCTGCCTTGTTCTATCTAGACCTGTACTAACCGGGGGTGCTCTGCTATGTGATCTTTATTTATGGTGTCATATAATGGCGAGAAACTCCTTTCACTTTCTAACATCGTGTTTAAAGGGACAGCAGATGCCGGTCTACTATTTGGTAAATAATAACTCGGACTCTTCGAAGAATAGGATGATTGAATCATGGGCCGTTTTGTTTACGGATTATTAATTCCTGACCTGCGTCTGTTTTCTCTCCTAGCTATATCTCGATTCCCTATACCGGGATGAAGTAGGTACCTAATACTATTGGTGCTGCCGTCTGTTTCCTTACTAATTGTTTTGCCTGATTTAAAATGGGACCTGCACACGTGAATGTTGCGAATCGGTTTGATTATTTATTTATTTGGATTTTGTTTTGAAGAGATCTTCCCTAACTGGTGGTAGGTGGAAATTCAACTGGCGTGGGTGGGGGTTTATGAATCAGTATGATTTATTTATTGATTTGAATTTCGTTTGAAGAATGATTGGTTCTAACTGATTGTATGTGGAAATTTCCCTAATCGTAAAGGAAAGAGCGTATGGAGTGCATAGAAACTACCATCTCGTTTACGCTCCTTTTGGATAGGAAAATTCACGGTTTTTCTGGGTTGATTGGTTAGGAAATTTGTAGCGAGTGCATAGAAACTACCATCTCATCTACAAATTTGGTTGAAAGAATGTCAGACCTGGAGTGCGCTAATAAAAGCCATCTCGTTGATCTTCCAAGCAAGGGTTAAGGAATATGACAGAGCTCGATCGAAGTCTGATCTCACTCTGTTTTGAGCTCCGGCAGGACGTCTGCTTTTATAGAAGCAGTCGCCCGATTTCTAAACACCGCGCAATAATGAACCTTATTGACTCTTCTCTCCTGCCGTGATTTAGTCCGTAATCATATCTCATTTGTCTTGAGATTTGGCGAGTTGACCTCGCGGCTACTTTACTGATTTGTCCGGAACCTGAACTATCTAAATTTTCCTTCAAATCGGTCGACGCGTTTAGGTACTTCTCATTGTGTCTAGTTATTTTAATTACACCGACACAACTTTCACTTCGTGTTTTCCCTTACTTGTCGTTTAGGTACCGCAGCTAATTTTCGGCTATTGGAGTTTATTTATTCGTTTTATCGATTGGTGAACTTTTCATTGTCGTAGGTGTAATAACTACTGAGTTACTTTTGTCTTTGCGAAGGCTTATTGTTTAAATTCTGATTTCACATTCCTTCACACGGTCTGTTTCTTTCCATCCGTTCTTGTATGTAGGTCACCTATTATTTCGTCACGCGGACCGACAGTGTCTGCCCTAACATCTGGCAATGGTTGATTTACCCTTGCGGTGGTCGCTTTCTCGAAGGACTGAATTGTGGCTAGCTGGAGCGATTTTATTTTATGAATATTTAATGTGCAGGCAGGGATCGTTTCTATTGATGTAACGGCGCGTAGCTGTATTTAATTTCCTTATCATCCTACCTAGGTGCGATCCATTTCAGTACACCGGTTTAGTGTGATTAAAAACAAATCTCAACAAGTATTACTGAAAAGCAAAACGTTAAGTAACCCTAAACAAAAATTACCGAATGACGTAATATGCATGGCAATGTGATTCCAAAGAAATGAAAACAATATAGTTATTTATAAAATTTATAAAGCAGTAGTATTTGACGAATGGGAAGTTACCGCATGAGCCGCAGGCATGAGTTTCATTCAATATTGTTTCTATGACCGTCTATAATTAGAGAAAAATACAAGGTGAACCAGAACGATTGACCAATCTACTATGTCCAAAAATGATATACCTCCAATTTCCGGATCTATTGTTCCCATTGATTAGTATGACAAAATAGTTGTTAGGGCTTCACTCCGGCACGCCGGGTTGAATCGTTTCCCAAATTATGGTTTTCTCGCTGCTGTTTTATTGACAGAGTCCTCAACTTTTCATATAATATGTCGTTTTATGTGATTTTGTTTGCTAACTAATTCCCGTTATAAAAGTATTTGGAGTCCGGTTCAAGTCGTGTTAATAAGCTTATTACCATAATTAGTTATGCTAACTAATGAGAACAATGGATCCGTGCGGAGCCTCCATAATTTCAGATGACATGGGAGACAACTTATAATCCAGCAAAGGTGATTATTAAATCTAATTGGTATAAATGTTATTTAATTTGCTGCAAGAGAATTCCTCCCAAGAAATACCTACCTAAAGCTGTTCAGTAACTCAGCAGTGATTCCATAGGACTGATTATAATACCATTCATCAACGATATTTCTTGACTGATGAAGCATAGACATCTTACCATTCCCTGTGAAGCCTTTAAAAATATTCTGCCCAACGTCGGTAAATCG
Source organism: Malachius bipustulatus (assembly GCA_910589415.1). NCBI lineage: Eukaryota > Metazoa > Arthropoda > Insecta > Coleoptera > Melyridae > Malachius > Malachius bipustulatus. The sequence continues at coordinate 26,332,129 of OU342635.1, forward strand.
CTTCGTTTTTCGACATTTGTCGTAACCGTACATGTATGCCGTCACCCAGCAATAAGCCACCATTTCCAGTTCTAGGTCGTAGGATAAGGCGTTCATGTTTGCAGCAGCCAACAAACCCTTGCGACTGTCATTTCCCATTGCTAAGTTGTTTCTGAAAAGAAAGTAGAATCAAATCTATTGACAACATCTTTGGTAGTTGCTTTAAAAAATTAGGAACCATAAAAACATGAGCGCTATGATTACATTCTAAGGTAATATATTCTCAAAAACTCTATTCCAACCTCGGTACGCCACGAAACTTGGAACGGGCTCTTCAGAATTCAGATACGTATCTCTGCAGCTGAACACAGGCTATTCCAGACTGAATGTCTGGTTTTAGTGGTTCCTACTGAGAGTGCAAATACCTACATAGCTGGCTGGGAAAGCGTTTTATGTAACATGATAAAACGAAATGCAGTCACTTGAAATTAGCAGCTTAATCAAAATTACCACTGAATGATCGTGTATTTTTAAAACCTGGTGCAAATGAATAATATAAAAATTTCAGTTTTATTGTAACTGGAATGCAAAACTTTTTATGTAATCTCATGGTCATTTTACAACTGTCGAGAGTGCTTGTTTAACTGGCGCCATATAGCTTTAGGTACCTACTTTAAGTATAACAATTTATTAATGCGGCAGGACATATTACTTTCATCATTTTTTCTCTCCCTTTAAAGGCGGAGAACAGCATTATTCGACCTCGTCGGTACGTTGATCAGTAAAAGCAAGCAATTTTCTACCAATTAAATGTGCTGGAATTCCTTTAATTTACTTATTATGTAAAACAGATGCCAACTGTTATTTTATAAAATACTCACTTCCTCATCATCTTTACCTACCTCAAGTAATTATGCGAATCAAGAAGGGACCGTCGAAGCTTGGAATGGAAAATGACTGGATTACAAGCGTCCGTATAACAGGTGAATCTACGACTGCAAACCGTGTGCGGAGTTCCGTTGCAGCTCAATTTGCAGTAATCTACGTGCTCATAAATATATGAAGCTATTTCTTTAAATAATAGAATTCTAAAGGCCAATACACTCAAAAACACCATTATGTTTTCTATGCGGTTTTTAGATGGGGCGGTTCGAGTTTCATGGAAAATTATGATTTAAATAATTTTTCATTTTTGACTTAATAGGTAATTTATTCATTATTATTTGTATTCTAATGTCGTAACTATGGACACCAGTTTAGAATAATTATTTTTACTACTGTTGTTTGCCAAAAACGTCTTCATGATTATAGATCTGGGTCGTTTTTTACTGATGCAGCGTGTTTAACCAGCTGCATTGTGGTTTCAAACATTACATTTTTGTGTTAAAGTAATGACGTCACGAATTAAAACGCTTTAAGCAGTTTGATTGTGGTTTGAACCAATCTTCGAGACCGGTCGTTAGTAGCGTTTTGAAAGGGTAGTGACAGCTCACTGACAGCTCAGCGGGGATAGCCGACCCAAAGATGTTCAAAGATGTTATTTTTGTTTACGACGTATACATTCAAACCGTGGCTACATAAAAAATATAAAAGGCTCATCCAGATCCTAAACTAAGGTAGCCTGTTAGTAACTGTTAATGTATTATTAACTTAAATTATACTGCAGGATGACCGTTTATTCCCATATTTTCAATATTTAAAAAATGCAGATGAAGATTTCCAACAACAACAAATCATGCTAATGCAAAATGTTCTATAATGTAAAAAGCTGTGGTAACGAACTACTTATTCAACGGTGTTATAAGTATGGCTTTGAATTCGGAACATTGTAGGACAAAATTGAAAAGGGGCCAATTTCAACCTCTTCAGTCTTTCAGTTAATTTTATAGTTTGGTTATGACCTATTTTTGAATTTAATTGTAAACTGACAGATATGACATGACTGATGATATCGGTTCAAAAACATTTATTTTCCTGCATATCAAACTAGTGACGTCATCCTTTATTACGCTTCAAACCAGTGGTTGAACCAGCTGCATCAGTAAAAAACGACCCTGTGGTCCACAACCAGTAAATAATTTTTGGCGTTGTCAAATTGAAGAGAATACTTGAGATTCTAACCTGGCCGTGAAGAAAAAATGACAGGAAAATCGAAAGTGTCAATTAAAAAATGTCAAAAGCGAACAATCTTGAAAAAACTCATTTATTTTTTAACAAAAAAAATCGCGGTGACGTTAAAAGTCGTGATACAATTTTTTTGAAGTGTCAAAATAAAGGCATTACCCTTAACTCGAACGTGAAAAAAATCTAAAATAAGACTTTTTAAACGTCAAAGTCGAGAAATAATGAGCAAAAATCGGCCATTTTCGAAAAATCACAGCGCTTCCATTTTTGAAATTTAAGCGAAAAAATTGAAAATTCTCAAAGAGCAACTCTTCTACTACCCCTTTAAAGTTATCCCCGAATCCCGGTGCCCGAAAATCACGAAGAAAAAAATTCCGAATTTTAGCTGATTTTCATTGATTTTGCTCGGAAATCGTCGAGAATATTGAACGGGAAAATATACCGGTCAGACATTTTCGACCGTAACTTTGTCCACGTCGGTCGGGGAATGATTGAAAAGGTATCAACGTGTAGCTAAGAAATGGTTCTTGACGACTGCAAAATTTCGTCGCAATGGACGCAACCGTCCGTCACCTATAAGCTGTCAAATTCGATTTAAAAAAAAAAAAAATTAATTTTCAAAAGCATCTGTAGCGGCCATTTTGAAAATTTTCGCGATCGCAATTTGACGCCACGCATCTAGTCGACAAACTCTGTCGACCGAAAATCATCGTTCGTCCGAAACTTGCACCGTTTTGGAAAAAACTGACAAAACAATTTGTGATCAAAAAAATCGATTAGAGAATTAATGAAAAAACATAAAAACGGCTGAAATTCGCACATAGGCACGTTGGGAGCGTTGTGCATTCCGAACCGAAATCCGTTTTTCGTTTTCGTGCATGGTTCCTGAGAATATGGCGTCCAAATATCAGATTATGCGGAAATTCCGTGAACACAATCAAGAAAATAATTTTTACCGATTCGGAAAATTAAAATGGCGGAGATTTTGTAATTTTACTGGAACAAAAAGACTCCGAGCTACGACACCCTCGTAAAAAGTTTTTGAAAAACAAATTCAAACTGTCATTTTAAAAATGTCAAAATGGAAAAGTTGGGAAAAAACACGTGCTTTTGCACACAAGAAAAAAATTTAAAAAATCGAAGAATCAAGATTGCGGTCAGATTTTGGTATCTTTGTGCAGATAAGATGGGCAGAAATAACATATTAATGCAAGAGGCACCGGAAAAAATGGCAACTATCATTTTTCAAACGTCAAACTCGAAATTTCGTCGAAAAAAAAGGTCATTTTGAAGCATGCTTTGTCTATTCTTGGTAGTAAAATTTGTTTCGGTATCAGTTATAGTTTGTATACAGAGGAAGGTTTACAAAATTGCTACGAAATGTGAACTTATAATTTAAAATAGCAAAAAAGCTTCTGTTTCCATTCTACTAAATCAGGCGCCATTTTGTTAAAAACGATCGGTAAATAGATAGTACAGAGTGACTTGCTTAATCATATTAATGAATCGCGTAGGTACCTACCTACTTCCTTTCAACAATGCATGCAAAATTTGAATGAACAAAAATATCTTCTGCATAATTTTTTCAAATCCTGTTAGCCAATACCTAACAGCTTAATTTCGTTAACAATGTTACGAATAAAAATGCTTGGAAAGGGACTACAATTCAAGATTGAGAATGAGAATTGAATGAAAATTGAGAATAAGACACACAGGAGAAAGTGGAAATATTGCTGAAAAGACAACAAACGAGAGGGTTAGTGTCAAATGTACATAAAATATTCGTAAAAGGACACCTGATTCGACATTGCCGATATTATCATAAAATCATCTCACTTACTGAGGTTCTTGAAATCACTCACTTGACTCTACTGATCGGGTGCGGAGTTATCGAAAACTCGTTACCGCGCATCCTGTTTTATTCCCATTTTTATACCCCGAGATCTACCAGCTGTTAGTTGAGACGCCGCTAAAGGTTCGTTTCGCATGCTCATAATGAAGTTTACGCAAATGAACTTACGCATGCCAACTTGCCTAAATAAACTGGTGCATGAAAACCAATATCTCATACTTGGACAAGCCAGAAAGCTTGACATGAAAGAAACCACAGAAAGTGGACCAGCAATGTAACATCAGCTACTGCTAAAACTTCGTCTTCCTGGTCCATCACTGTTTTAATAAAATAAATTTTTTTTGTTACATACTCAATACTCATAATAATGCTTTCTGAACGACACACTTACTCCAACGGTATGGTGAAGACAGAGACATCGATGTTTCAATGGTTATTTCCATCTCATCAGTCTGTCACATATAAGTGTGTCGTTCAGAAAGCATTATTGTTTTTCAACAATCGGATTGCTGTAATTGATATAATAATTTATTATTATTCAATTTGTTTCATAGAAACTACTTCCTTTCTAGGAACACAGCTTTGTGGCTAGCTCCATCTCTGATTGGTTTACTGAGATTCGCAAGGTAATTGGTTTTTCAGTGAACTGTCAGCGTTGGTAGTGAAAAATTGCAGATTTCTCTGAGAGAATCTCTGATTGACACATTGAAAGTTTTACTTTTCAGTCATCAGATGGCATTTGCCATGCAAGTCACTATGTTTCCGACAAATCATTTTGCTTAAAGCTTTTGATTTTCTTTCAGATCGGCACACTTCTCTAGTGGTGGTGATGTGACAGACTGATGAGATGGAAATAACCATTGAAACATCGATGTCTCTGTCTTCACCATACCGTTGGAGTAAGTGTGTCGTTCAGAAAGCATTATTGTTTTTCAACAATCGGATTGCTGTAATTGATATAATAATTTATTATTATTCAATTTGTTTCATCAATACTCATACAAATCTCAACTGTAAGTACTGTTGGATAGCTTTGTTGGATTACAAACTGATCTCAAACGGTTGTATATTACGTCCATTTGCGTAAATTAGCACAAGTCTGCTATTTGCCCAAAAAGTTGAACGATCGTGGAAACAAATAATTCAAATAAAAGCACCAAGGATTAAATAAAAAACCCTTCAAAGAATTTGCCTTAAAACCTTATGACGCATGCATCACAGCAAAAAATAGTGCAAGGTGGGAGGAGTTTATAAAGTTCAACGTCGAATCGATCTTTTTTCGTGTGTTGGCCTGAATCTATAGAAAGGTAAAACGGGATACAAAAAATCTCCAAAATCACCCGGACAAAAGAAAAACCAGTTCTCAAACATTAACTCTCGACCACATTATTATCTAATTAGAGTGTGCGAGAGGTACTTAACGAAGCTGTGAATAGCAAAATGCCGTTCTTAAGAGATGAGTTGAATATAAATCGCGTCTGAACTAGAAGGATTGAATATAATCCTTTTTTACTTTTTAACTTCTTAGCTACCAGCATCTATTTTATTTTAATTTGCAATAGGTACCTAGCTATGATATGATCGTGTGTAATTTGATGACTTGTCTAGACTACAGACGTTGCTCTAATGAGACGAGAGCGTGGTGCTGGTAGCGTGTAAGCAGTTCCCTTCCTTTACCCGCTATTGAAGGAAGTAAAGCCAGGCATCCTTTTTTTGTACTAAGATGTTCTTTGATAATGGGAACATTGAAATAACGAGAATTATTAAAAAAATAAGGGGAAATAGCAGGTGAATTAGAAGCAGATAGATGCATGGATCCGTAATTAGAAAAAACTGGGGAGGAATCAAACATAAAGTTAATTATTTATAAACGTGTTATCAGTTTAAAAATTTCACTATTTTTACGCGTTCTTGTAGTGGATTCGCATTTATTGTGCATTTTGTAATTCTTCACTTTAGAGTTGTAAGCAAATACTGATAAAGGTCAATAACTCCAGCGTGAGCACTATATAAGAGCAACAAACCTTTTAAGACCTATGCAGGTTTAAATTGCACGCACGCATATCTTCATTAGATAAGAAAAAAACCTTCTTGCGCATCAATCGCAGAAATAGTGTATTTTTATGCGATTCAATTATGAATATTTTCACCGCTTTTTAAATTATTGGCTTTCTGAAATTTTCCATAGTCATGTCATGTTAGCGTAGTGCTTTAATGTGAAAAATTTTCTGTGATAATTTCATTTCATTTCGTTTCAACACGTGCCTTAGAATGGATTTTTAAATTTAAAAATCAAAAAAATTGGCAAAATTTTACAATTTTGTCCCTTTTCCTATGCCCGCCACTGGCTAACTTTACTTGAAAAATACTATTTTTTACACTACCTTTAATAAATTCGGAAAAAACTGAAAGGAGAGTTTTGAAAACCGAAAGTTTGAAATTTTAGAGGAATAAACATCATTTAAAAATATTCGAATATATCTCCGCCATTTTTATATTTGCTTCTTGAAATTTTTGAAGGTTAAATGCTATTAGTATAGTTGTCTACTATCAAAATTTCCGTTCTATTCCTTCAAAAATAAGCTCATGAATGTTTATAGAAATGTAGACATTTTTACCCTTTTCCTACCCACGCCTCTGGCTTATTAATAGAAATGATGCAAATTGTATTGCATTAGCTCAAATTTCAAATAAGTTTATTCCAATCTTGTTAATTTTGTTTAAAAGTTTTTGATCTTGCCTATTTAGGGGTTCAAAATCTAGCCATTTTCCAAAAATTGAAAAGGCCGCCATTTTGGAATGTCTTTACCTATTTTACTCAAATACAGTACCAGACGACTACTTGAGGGTATCTTACTACCAAAAAAATTACAGCGCTCTAGATTGAAAACTTCGACCAGAAACCGTGCCTCACGGACGGTTTTTTTTCTGAAATTCGGAGGGACATCCTGTAGAAGTAACACAACTCTAGGAAAATGTTTTTTACGAAAATCAAACGTCAGCCCTAAGGTTTATAAGAGTAAAAAATTTCGTTCATTAATCTTGAAAGATGAAGCTACAGGAGCGTTTTTAAAAATTTAGAGAAATTAATTTAAAAAAAACATCATGTAAAAAAAATCGAATATCTCCGCCATTTTTCTTATTTACTTTTTGAAATTCTCAAGGGTTGAAGTCTATTAGTATAGTTGTCTACTGTAAAAATTTCAGTTTAATTACTTCAAAAATGTGCTCATAAATTGTTGGAGAAATTTAGCCATTTTTACCCTTTTCCTACCCACGCCACTGGCTTATTAATAGAAAAAATGCAAATTTTGTTGCATGAAAAAAAATTTCAAGTCATTTACTTCCAATATTGTGAATTTGATATAAAACTCTTTTTCTATCTAGCTTATACAGGGGTTCAAAAAATAGTCCTTTTTCCAAAAATTAAAATGGCCGCCATTTTGAAACGGCTCGATCGATTTTGCTCAAGTACAATACCAGACCAGTTCTTATATATATCTTACTCCCACAAAAATTTCAGTCCCCTAGATTGAAAACTGCGACCTGAAATGAGATGACAAAAACGGGATATGGGGAATTTTGAAAGGACACCCTGTAGAAGTAACGCGACTTTAGGAATTTTTTTCAACGAAAATCTAACGTCGTTCCAAGGCTTTACAAGGATCCAAAATTTCATTCACTAATCTTGAAAGATAAAGCTACAGGAGCGTTTTTAAAATCGAAATTTCGCGATTTTGGAGAAATATATATATATATAAATATATATATAAATATATATATATATATATAAATATATATATAAATATATATATATATATCGTGGGCAGGTGAATTTTGGAAAACCACTTTTTCGTGATCTGGGGGTCATGATCGGTGGACATTTGATGAGTTTGGGTGATTTTCGAAAAGTGATGTCGTCCTCAATAGTGTATTTTTTTATTAAAAAATACACTAATAAATCAACTAGTCATAATGAAATAAGGACGCTTACTTAAATGATCGCAACTTTTTAATGAAATAGAAGTATGAAACTTCTGTATAATTTTGCAATATTTATCTTAAGAAAAAAATGGTAGGTAGGTACAGTAGGGTCTACTTAATCCGACACTTCCTGATTTGATTCGGATTAGCTGGACTCATCTGTATAATGCAAAAAATGTCATTGAATTTATTTTTATGTCAAAAATGGAAGTATTGAATGATACCTAGAGTGATAAATAGGTACCTAAGTAATTATAAGTAATAAAGTGCGAAATCAGGGGTTAAATCATGAACAACGAAGCACTGGGAAGACCTATCATCATAGCAAGAAAACATCTTGATGTGGTTCAAGTTGCTGTTAGGGCTGTGCTGTCACACTATTGCAAGAAGACCTCTTTCAGAGGTAAGTAACCCAGTTGATTCAAACTAGCCAACCGGCAGTTCACAGATTGTGAAGTAGATTCTCGGAAGTCAGCATTAAAACGATTAAACATAAAAGACCTTACCCGCAACTATTCTCCCTCTCCACCGAGAAGATGGTAATCTCAGACAACTTTTTCTTGAAGCAAAGAACGCAAACGGTTTTACAGATGAGACATCACCAATTTATTACTTCTGGCGGGCGTATATCGACACAGACAGTACGGAATAAGCGACATTAAAAAAGAAAGCTACGCTCACGAAGTGCAGCTGTTATTCCACATTAAACTTAAGTGCATCGAAGAGCTAGGAGAAATTTCGGACATCAACACAACAACTGGTACATGAAAGAATGGAGTAGAGTACTCTTCACCGATGAAGCCAGATTTTTCTCTACAACAATGAAGCTCGTGCATGAGTTTATAGACGTCAAGGGAAACGATATTGGATGCAACGGTGAGAGAAGTTATACCTTGTGGTGGTCAGTCTATCGTGGTCTGGGGTGGCATAACTTTTTACAACACGTATTTGAAAATGGGACAGTAACGGCTCGATGATACATTGACGAGAATGACGAGATCCTTGAACCGATTTTGATTCCATTTACGAATCGGGTGGGTCCCAATTTCCTTTTTGCAGCAAGATAGCCCAAGACCTCATACTGCTAGAATCATTCGCAACTTTTTCAGAAGAAGAAAATCTTGAAGTAATGTGGTGTTCGACCAATAGTCATGAATCAAGATCTTAACCCCATCCAGCATCTTTGGAGTATTATGAAACAAAGATAGCTAGCTGGAGGACCTGCAGAAAATCGTGAACCTCTGCAACTCCAAGAAGAATGGAATAATATTAATCAAGACTTCCTTGATAGGGTCAATGCCAGACCGTTATGCCGAGGTTCTAAGAGTCAGAGGTTTATGAATAATTATGAAGTTTTGTGTTTTTTCGTGATTCTGAATGACTTTTTTACATTATTTTTTTACTGTAGAGTATAGCTAATCCAAATCTATTAGGTGGGTCGGATTAACGGGACTCTGCTGCAGTACACATTTTTAAAGGTCGATATTTCAAAAATTATACTGGAGAAGTTTAAAATGGATATTCCATTGCATTGAAAAGTTGTGATCATTTAAGTGAGTGAAACCTATTTCATTGTGATCAGTTTAGCATCAGGTCATTAGATCTTAGATGAATATCCTCAACTTTGTTCAGCTGACCTGTCTGCAAGCAGAAACAAAATTTTTAAAGGATGTTATATTGGGATACCCATATCTTCAGGGAGTTCAGATAAGGAGTTAAGAAATAAGGTGAAACAATGTCAACCATTCTTCAGGATCTCACGTCTCATATTGCAGAAATTATTTGATTTTTTAACTTGTAAACTTTTGCATTATTTGATACCCTATTTTCGTATTCCTACCTATTTGATAAAAGACGCAAGGAGCAGCCTGTCTTAATAAAATTACGATAATCGCGGGTGATTAAACTACCTTGAATTTGCAATTTTTTTAAGAGAATTCTGACGACGACTTGAATACCTATTATAACATTAATCGAGATTCAATAATCGTTTCATGCATGAACAAACTAAGCTCTTTCCTTTTTTATTACTTAAAGCTTGACATAAGTTAGTTTATTGATAGAATTATTACATGCATGAAAGGCGCGTGTGTCGCTTGTAAGGTATAAAATTTAAATGTCAATTACCCTTAATAAATTTAAAAGATTAAATAATTATTATTTTAAGCAAATTTAATACTATTTAGTGCAGTGATTACAACAATCATTTAATAAAGTAGTAATTATGAATAACATCCTCATTTGACGTGTCCTTCAGAGTCGCTGCTGGAGAGCTTGGCAATCGGATTGTGACCTCTGTCTGATAATCGGTGCGACAAGAGAAACTGTCCATAAGGAGCACTTCTTGCATAATTTCACACCACGTTTCTATACATTAGCCTGCATAATAATTATTATACTTATTTATCGTATACTTGACAGAAAGAGGACAGTTTTTTTAATGGAAATTAATATAGGAAATTTGCAGATTTCTGGTTAGCAGAAGTACATAGGTACATAGTTTCTTATAGAAACACTGTAACGTTATTATTATGTTTATGTTAACGAAGGCTATAACTCTGGAAAATTATCTTTATATCAATGATTACTTAAAGGATATCGAGATTTGTCTTAAAAATTTTGCACTCTTTCTACACTCTTATACCTGAAACCTAACGCCCCCGGGTGAATAATTTTTCTCTAAAACTCCGCAACAAGGTAGTATCTATTACCTAAAATCACGTGAAGAAAGATTATCAGAAGAAAAGTGAGGTGAAAATGTCCAACGATTTAACCTAAATATCGCCTAAACAGATGACCTGATATTAAATAAAATACAAAAGAAACTTCATTAATACAAGCGATAGAAACACGACGAAAATTGTCCCATGTAAAGGAAAAGCAGTTTCATCAGATGACATATCCACCATTCAGTTCAGATAAGAGGAAAGCAGGGAAATCTACCATAACGAGTCATTGGATAAAGGAACGAACGGGTGAAAGCGCTGACCTGAATAGACACAATAGACCACGAAGACAAGGGTTGACCGTCTACTATAAATACAGGCACAGATTTCAGCGCGGGTAGTCTTGAATTAATTCTTGGCAATTTCTTCAACAAGAAAGGAGTAAGACAGGACTTGTTCTCGGTTATTTCTTCAACGATGAGTAGGTAATATTTCTTGGCAATTTCTTCAATAAGAAATGAAGAGGTGGTCGAGAACTTGTTCTTGGCTATTTCTTCAACAAGTAACAAGCAAGGATTTATTTCTTGGCAATTTCTTCAACAAGAAAGGGGTAAGACAAGACAGGACTTGTTCTCGGCTATTTCTTCAACGAGTAACAAGTTAGGTAAAGGAGTAGTCTACGCTCAGGAAGCTGAATCAAGACTACCCGCGCTGAAATCTCTGTCTGTATTTATAGTAGACGGTAGACAACCCTGCCACCGTTCCCAAAACATGCTTTGGTATTGTTGCAGAATGATCATAGTTTATGGTGATCAATTTTAGTGCAAGCAAATTTTTGAAACTGTTTTACTCGGAAGCAGGTCATTTTATCGTGATAGACAAAGAGGACCTTTTCCGAATATTTCTTCATGTTCTTCAATTGTGCGTCTTCAAAACTCAGAAAAAAATATTACGAAAAAAGTTATAGGCCTTTTTTGAAGGTCAAGGGCAGTTAAGGCCTTTTGATTTCGAGGGATTCAAGTCTAATTTGGACCAAGGATGTAAAGCAACATCAGTGTCAAGTGTGTCAAATTTTAAGAAAATCCGTACACTAGAAAAAAAGTTATAAAAAAATATTGATTTAAAAAAATCAACTTTGGAGGCTTATAACTTTATTCTTTTTGAGTTTTCGAAAAAAAATTATAGATACTTTTGGCAATATTTCATCAAGAAGAATCACCCCCTTAATTTTTTGCTCATAATTTCCGGACACCCTGTATGATGTGACCTAAAATGGATATTTTTCAGTTTAAGGAATCTGCAAAAATGATCTACTAAACCATGTATTTTATTTTATCAATGTCCACGTAGCTTATAATAATTACTAATGACTTTCCTTTAATTTTTAAATCTAAATTATGCTAGTCACGTTGATACAGATTATTAGTGTTTTTTTCTCTGCGTCGTTAATTGATAATTTATACCAATCTATCTTGCCTTCCTCTGTTGAAGGACCACTTCTTGTAAACCTTACTGCTCTACTAATGTTTTTTAAGTTTGTCGCGGAATATTCAACATTAATATTTATAATCATTGCCTTATTTAGGTTCAAGAAAATGTAAAAATAAATACGTGAAATACGTGGGATCTGAAATGTTTGCAAACATTGTGGAATATTATGGCGAAGAATGAATAATAAATAACTAGTTGCAGGCGTTTTAAATCACGCAATACTGTCAAAAATTACCTGATCTACTAATAGACAACTCCTATAATGGAATTTTGCGAAAATGGCAAAATCGCGAAAAGCCTTGCAAATTATATCCTAGTGATATTGCCAGTTAGGTAATATACAACAGGTGTCCCAAATTTTCTTTAACTGCACCCTCAACCTCAATACAACTTTACGCCTTTCAACCTCCAAGTAATTTTCCCCTACTTGATTTTTTCAAATCACATCCCTAATTTGTTTTGCTCGACATCAGGAATACCGACTTTGGTATTCTGAATACAATGACATGCGATTTTTGAAAATCTCGATAGGTTTATGAACATCAAAAGTAACACAACCAGTGAAATTGTATGCTAAAATAATCGAAATAATAGTATTGTTAAATTTCTGCAAATTTGGAAATAATACTTTCTTTTTCAGACCGTTTTGGCAACCTGTACAGTTATAACTTGAATAACTTACATGACAGCAAACATCTGTTGTTTCGTTTGATTAATTACGATTTACGATTGTCGCTGATGTAAAAAAAAAAACATAAACTGTTACGGCAATAACATCAGACCCCTTTTGTAATCTTATTTATTGATATATAAAATGGAATAAATAACATGAGTCGCTTCCCAATCTAGCTCTGTTGTTTATTTAATGGCATAGGTATTATCTACGCCGATACTTGCTTGCAGGTAAGATGCAGAGATCCTGCTGATCTCTGATTTTAAAATGTTAAGGCATTGTTGCCACTTGACTAGGGACAATCTCAGGTTTACACAACATAGGAACGGTCCGAGATAAATTTTTAAGTAAGGAGGGGGGGAACCTAACGCACCCTCATTAGCATTGATCAGTATCTTGAAAAAAAATATTAAAAGACTGACTAGATTGCTTCAGCGGTTGACTACACAACCGCTGGAATTTGTTAATTTCTGAAATTTTGTAAATTTTTCTTCATTATCTTTACTTTTTTTTTGCTTCTGGACCCCACTAGGATTATTATTGAATGACCAAGTATTATTATACAGGGTATGTTTCACCAGCAGAAGGTAGTTTTTTCAAGACGAGTCGTGATTTGGTTTTGAATTTTTTCTCTTCGTTTTGATGTTACAGGGTGATGGAATTTAATAAAATTTGGTATGCATGCTCTACAAATGACACTTGATACCGAGCATTTCCCGCAAGTCTAAAACTGCAAGGTCGTACTTAATTTTTCTGGTCTTTTTCGGTTTTGCCAAATAGTTCACCCTGTATGCATTTTCTTCAAAGTTGATTGGTGCCATTTTCGAAAACTTTATTAAAAATACTACAATTCCGACAAAAAAAAATTGCTTGGCACCATCAAACTGAACCGCGAAAAATAAAGACTTTTAGTGTTTGCAGGATTTCAATTCATGGTTGTTTAATTTTTTCAAAAAATCAAATGTGATTTTCTAAATCTGTAGTTATTAAGTTAAACCAGAATTAGCCAGGATTAGGGACCGTACTAGATTTTTTCGATCTAAACATAAGTTTCAATAAAAATACAACTCGCAGAACAAATGGTAATTTTTAGGACTGTACATTGACGGAACAGAAAGGAAATATTAACAAAAATGTTGGGAAGAAAAACTACACAATTCGGTGCAGATGATGTTCAAACAGGCCGCCGTGAAACTCGACTTATTTCCTTGACCTTTTGAGCTATTATAAGGATAGGTATTTAAATTTTCAGGAAGATAACATCATTCCTGAACGGGAATTGCAGTTCAACAGAATTCCCAAACAAGTACTAGACGAATAAGCTCTACTGTGGGAGTCCCCATTCTCAAGTAGGATAGTCAATACGGAACCTCTCCATCCTTATCATCCTCAGAAAGTTCCGAGGTTCAACGCATATGTGACGTGGTTGCTAGAAGAGCATTTTGTCAGTGGATTCTAGAACGTAGACGCAATATTCCTAGAATTGTTTTCACCGATGAAGCTCAGTTTACGAGATATGGGGTGTTTAAAATACTTGAAATTCACATATTTGGTCAGAAGAGAACCCCCATGCAAAGAGACAAACTCATTGGCCCCCGCTTTTTGGAACAAAAACTGACCGGACAGATTCACGATAATCTCTAGAAAACACGTTGCCTGGTCTTTTGAAAAACAGAAACGTAAATCAGAAAGGATTGATGTTCCAACGATAGGCCACCGGCCCATTTTTCCTTAGCTATCCGAAACCATCTTGACACGATGGTTTCGATCTAACCAGTGGATAGATCGTGGAGGTCCCTATTTTTGGCCCTCTAGGTCGCCTGACCTAATGCCATTAGATTATTTCATGTGGGGGTTCATGAAAGCCATCGTATATTAACATTAAGTGGTCACAGTTTGGAGGAACTGAGACGCAGTATTATCGCGGCAGCTAATCGAAGAAGAGAAAACCATGAAGTTATGTGCACGAAAATCGAAAATTTACTCAAAAGGTCAAGGAAATGTGTCTAGTTTGATGGTCATCATAATGTTTGAACATCATCTGCATTGAATTGTAGTTTTTCTTCCCAACATTTTCTCAACTCCCTGTATAGTAAAGGGCTTCGCCTGTTTATACAGTGTAAAATAAAATAAAAATAAAAATAAAATAAACATTTATTATGTTGATAGTTTTCTTTGTGTTCAGCTTATGTATTATAGTGTTTGATTGACATTAAAAATTACCAATTCTTCTGTTTATTTCTTCTGTTTTCAACAATTCTTCTGTTTATAAATTACCAATTTGTTAAAAACTTATGTTTAGGAAAAAATCTAGTTTTTGGTTTTTAGTTTTCTTCCGGCTCCAACAACAACATTTCATGTGCTCGTTTGATATTTGCCTTGATCTCTAAGCGCAGCTAGCAGGAAAGCTAACTAAGTTCACGTCTTTTATTACATAAATATCAATATAGGTACCATATTTTGCCACATTTTGACTTTTATATCCTTCAAAAACCAAGGAGAGAATATCATTAGAGAAATAATTCTGGTAAAGCATAATCCTTGACTAAATTAACTTCATTTTCTGGGAGATGATGAATAACATGATCTCCAAATTATTAAATCATTAACGTAATTTATTACATGTTAGCAATTTTATGTGGCCTTCGTCTGTCGAATATTTATTTATTATGTTGAAATCATAATTCATTATGCTGTTAAAGTTAAAGTGATAATTATTCCTATCAGCAAAAATCCGTCGATTTAAGGAGTTTCTGCGTTTGTTCTAAAGCCGTTATCAAAATTCAATAATTTTGGAAGAAATTTTCATTGGAACCTGTATCCACGTTTCTACATACGTGATTCTAAATTTAGGTAAAAAAATTAATCTTCACAAGATTTGACAACAAAAAGTTCATATGAATGTTAAGGTTGTTTACCTATTTTACTTTCGAGAAGTTGAAAAAAAAATCTCAAGAGACTTTTTGCAGTTATCGCACAAGCAAATTGATTCAAATCTTAGTCTTTGTTGACCAAAATAAGCTGGTTTAAGTAGACTTGCCTCAGTACATCAATCTTGCTTGGCTTGGATCGGACGCTGATAAAATTTTTAAACATAAAACAGTAAATTTACTTAACTCGACTGATTTTGCCCTTGGGTTTTGTGCAGATATGAAAATGTTGTTCTTCCACACTAATGCAAGTTTTCTTTCGACGACCTATATGATGGACTATCGCACAAGTGCAAACATTCTGGTCCTATGATGAATTATTATTGTCTCTGCTGAATTTCCATAAACTAAATATTCTAGGCCCGTGGGGGGGGGGGGGGTTGGGGGGGCGTCAGATACACATAGGACAACCTCGACCAATTCAACGGATTCCAAAATATTTCATGTAGTCAAATGCATACTTCACATAGGTACCTACTTGCATACGAATTTTACGATTGTTTGCTATATAACAGAGTAGTCATCATCATCATGTAGCTGTCATTGTCCACTGCTAGAAATAGGCCTCCTCTAAGTTCCACCATGTCTCGCGGTTCTGGGCCGCCACTATCCAGTTCCCTGCGCATCTCCATTTCATCCTTGCTATGTGCTCAACTGTATCTTTAACTTTCGTTCTTTGTCTGATGATATCATTGGATATTCTGTCTCTTCTAGTGAAGCCCAGAATGGCTCTCTCCAATGCACTTTGGCCTACTCTCAGATTCTCTGCTGACCTCTTTGTTAATGTCAGAGTTTCTGCTCCATATGTTATTACCGGTAGCACGCATTGTTCATACACCTTTCTCTTAAGACATATGGGTATATTGCTCTTAAACACCTCGCTTAATTTGCCAAAAGCAGCCCAACCCAAACCTATTCTACGCTGTATCTCGTGAGTTTGGCTGTTTTTTCCAATTTGTACTTCGGGTTCGAGGTACTTGTACATACGAGTCTATTTTATCTCGGAGTCTCCTAAAAGACAAATGCCAAGGCCAGAAGTTTCTGTATTCCACAGACTTTTCTATCAGGACTTTGATTGCTTGGAGAGGGTCGTTTGTTCCGTAACCTTTTCTAAAACTGGCCTGTTCCTTTGCTTGATAAAAGTCTAATTTACCTTCCAAACCTTTAGCAATGATTTTGGTAAATAGCTTACACAAATGACATAGGAGGCTACTCGCCTATTATAGTTTTCAAGCTCGTTGATATCGCTTTTTTGTGGAGAAGAATCATTATGGCGTTGTTCCACTGCGACGGTAACAATTTTCAAAGCATTTAGTTAAACAGGTCTTTAATCCATTTTAGTATCGTTTCTCCTCCTAATTTTATAGCTTCTATCACTATACCGTCTTCACCCGGAGCTTTGTTACTTTTCATTTCTCTTAAAGAGTCTCTTCCAAAGTTATTTCCGAAATATCTTCTGATCCTTGGTTAACTAACTATCTTCTTGCATAGATGTTGTTGGATGTTACGTGTTTGTTGACATCTACTTGTATACTATTCAGAATAGAAAGTTTCTGTTATCCTGAGCAGTCTTTTTCTATCTACTGTTGTTTCACCTGGCTGTCTTTCAATTTAAAAATCTCTTTCTTTCCATAGTATTCTTCGCAGCACCTTCATATTTTTGTTCTCTTCTATAGTTTGCCTTATTACACTTTCTGTATTGAATTTTTTGACGTCTCTCCTGATTTCCATAGATATTCTTTTGTTTAACTGTCTCAAGTCCTCAGATCTCCTGTCATGTTTCCTAAAAATTTCTCAATTTAAGGATATCATATTTTTGTGTTTTGGGTGAGCTTCTGTTGTTTTTCGTTGCTTCGTTTGAAATGTTGTTTTTCTGATTCTTGAATGGCAATCAGGTTGGTTGTAAGTCGTCTTTTCCAAAATTGCTGTAATGGAATCTGCGTATTTGGAGTTGTCGCCAGGGAATGGGGGGCAATTAGTGTTTTTGTTTCGTCTGACCATCTTTGATCTTTCTCTTTTCAAGTCTATATTAACTGCTGTCCTAACCATTTAAGTAGTAGTAACCGATGTAACAGTGCTGAGTAATTGTACAATAGGAAGTGACCATAGAATGGTTAGGGTAACATTTAACAGAGTAGTAATGCTCAACATAAATTCTTTTGGTCGTGCATGATCTGACTCCTTAGTCCTAAAGGACCTGAGGTCCTTTAGGACTTAGGAGTCAGATCATGCACGACCAAAAGACCGACCTGGCAGTGTGACTACTCCACCAAATTTTCTGACCGTGACCTGACCGTGACTACAGGGGCCTTGGTACTTTAGTCGCATAAGATTGTAGGTTTCTTAAGCAGATAAAGATAATAATGTCTTTGCGTAGAATTTTCATTAAATAATTGAAAACCTCAATAAATAATCATTAACGTCCCTTGAAGTCACCTTGCTACCATTACGCTTGCTACATTTCCTAAAAATTTACATGCGGACTACATAACATGATCCATGTGTACAGATTATTACCGAAATAACAATTAAAATGCGTATAAAATTAAATTTGTCGAGGCTAAACCAGACTATTATATTATTTGCTAGATACATTTATGTTAACAATATAATATCTTTTATATAATAATTATTATTGTGGCAAGATTTATTAACTACTAAATATTAGTTATGGACTAGGTACCTATAGTAGAACGGATAAATAAAATAGTACGCTTTTATTTCCCCAGTTGATTGTAAAGTCATTATAGAAATTGATCCACTACCACACTCTTATGCCTTGTGTGAAGCAGCTGTTAAAAAATAATGATTGTTTAAAAAATTTTAATGTTGTATCTGTCCTTGCTTTAAATTTCAAGTCACTTTCAATGTAATGCATGGTTATTCTCTTTAATTATTAATATTTACACGAAGAGATTACCTAAGTGTTATACAGGGTGTTTGATCGACACCTTGGACCATCAACATGAAACTTACTTTTGAACAAATAACTCTTCTGATGACTGGACAAAAGATTTCATTGGATAGAACAACTACAATGTTTTAGTCCACTTCCATCTTTTTATGATTGTTTTAATTTTGATAGTCACTCTAATACTCCAGGAGGAATTTGATGGACAGCTTCAAATCCTATTTGGGCATTCTGTAACTATGTGCTTTATAGTCTCAGATGGTACACCACATTCACAAGAAGGATCAACTGGTGGATTCCATTTATTCAACATAATAGTTGCATCTACTGTATCCAGTTCTTAATCTATAATTAGCTATAATTCGTTTTGAACGTGAACTTTTTTATGCAGCCAGTAATTATAAAGGAAATGAAATTTTGTAGCAACTAGGATAAGTATCTTTTCAGCGTCCTTACATTTGACTGTTAAATTAGTTTTTTTCTGTAAATGTACCCAGCACCCTGTACCTAAAGAACAATCGTTAAACCTTTAAAATCAGCTGACTTATTAAAGCAATTTAAACAGAAATTTCTGCACAAATTATCTACTACCTGAATCTGAAGCCTGAAGCCTAAAGCTACACAATAGTTAATTTGTTAAACAAGGTCAGCAACATATACTTCCGGAAGATTTTAAATTGTCTTTCACTTGAAAAAATATTCCGGTCAAGTGCAAGTGTTATAGCTCCTAGCAATATTTCATAGAGCTTTTTTTCTAAATTGTCAATTGTTATCATCTATTTATTATTTTTATGATTGTCCCTAGTATAGGTAAGTATTAAACTAACTTATGCAAATGATTACCTACCTAGCCGATAGCCGAGTATCTCTGTTACTTTTCAACCTTGATTCCCATTCGGAATTTTGCATAACTGAGAGATATTATTATGGAGGAATTATTATGACATGTCAAAACTAGTGGTTTCAATCGAGAAATGATCTTCATAACTACAATTATTCTTCCTTATATAATTGTTGCCGGCAAAATTGACAAAAGTTACAACAGGGACATGTAAATCGTTGTCCCGCATCTTCAGCCGCTTTCAATGTAAACTGCTTTAAAAATTAAAGGTGGCTATTTTCATTTATTTGCAATTACAACTAATCACTTTTGACAAGCTGTCAAATTTCACTCCAATCTGATCAACAACAAATAGTTTGACAATATAGAGGGTGTTTTTTAGTGGTTTATTAGAAGTATGTATAATATGAAGAAACAGAAAAGACAGACATTAAAATAGGCATATGTAAGCTGTTTTTCTCTATAGGCAATTTAAAACATTTTAACATTTAAAATAACAAAGTTGACATCCATTTTCGATGTAGCCGGAAGGGTTGCCATTTTGGAAATAGTTCTACTCGAAAGATTCTAGGTCATTCTAGGTCATCACCTAAATTTTAGATCTCTAGCTTTTCTGATTATCCCTATACCTCTAATAGGCCACTAAAAAAATCACCCTGTATTATTTGAATTCCAGCAATTTAAACCGAGGGTTATTTCTTTATGACACGTACGGGGTCCTTTAAATAACATCAGGATTCCTTAGAAAGATACCTCATACAGAGACTACGAGTATAATATGGTCTATCTGTATGTCACTAATGCCCGTATTCATCAATAAATATAACCCCTGGGGTTATATTTTGGAACATTTCATTGGTTCAAAATTCGTAGCGTTCGTAGGGTTTGACCATTAGACCAATCAGCTGTCAGAAAATTCAAAATATAACCCCAGAGTTATATTTTGAAGTTTGATGAATACGGACATAAGAAGTGCAGAATGCAGGGTGGTAACTTTTCTTCAAAAAATTGATCAAATCTTCTTAAGTAGGTAAGCCGCGCTGGAGAAAAAATTTCATTAATTTAGAACTTAATCCACGATAAATAATATAGTACTATCCGTGTCCGCCATTTCGGAATCGCCCTGTATAAAGAGTCGTGTAAAATTCCAACGATCTCTTTCGAGAAAATTCTTTAAAAAGTAGTTGAATTTTTTCCTTCTTGTTCGATCAAGTAGGTTGTCACGTAAAAGGTCCTGCTGCAAGAATTGGAAAACTGTTCAACTATATTTACAGAGTGTTTAATTTTTTACCAGTGTCATTTTAGGAGGTGATGGAGAAACGCAAAAATGACTTTCGTCACAAAATATTTTTCAGGAAGGTATAATAACGGAATTAGAAGTCTTCATACTTAGTTGAAATATGATAGTCGAATTCTCGTAATAACTTTAAGGCCGCTTGAGCAATGTTGTTCAAATTTGGTAGGTACACATAGATCTGAGAGAAATACCTATTATTTATTGGTACTAATAACTTTTTCCTAAACTGTCCAGAGGCGTTGATATTGGGTGGTTCCCCCCATTTTCCCGTCCTATCTTCTAAGTCTCTGGATATTTTTCACAGATGGATATAAATATTTTTAATTTATACGTTCTAATTTGAAAAGAAAAATTCTCTTGCAAAATTTTTGATATTAGGTATTGTTTTCGAGCTTTTTTTACATAAAATGTTAATTAACGTGTTAAAATGCAAAAAATTAATTCATCCCCTAAAACCAAAGTGACGGTCTTTCCACAAGGGGCAGGAAGTCACATTTCTGGATTTAGACTCACCATCGACCCCAACACTCACACAAAATTCCTTTTTTCTCGCTTTTATTGCATGATTGATTGCATTTTTCGTCTAATTTTTACTTGACTAATAACAATTATATTTTTATGTCATTGAAGATAAAATCTTTTCAATGAGCTCTCCATTTTTTCTGAGCATTCTTAGCCGAAATATTACAAAATATTCACATAACAAAATATTGTATGTGACTTTTTTTAACACTAGCAAAAAACATTCACTATATCCTACCCTCCTATTATTTTCGAACATTCTGAGTCAAAAAATTTTAAACTCTTCATAATTATAGGAAGCTCTCGGTGTACAATACTGGAAAATTATAACGAGCTTTGTAAAATTTTTAGTTTTCGAGAAAAGAATAATCGAGGTTCAAATTTTTTGAATCTCAAAGGTTTTATGGCGTTAATTTTTATTCAAAAACTATTCAGCTATTCTTTATGTAATATAGTTTTTAAATGTAGCATCAAAAATCTTTTCAAAAAATCATCAACCCTCTACCCCATCGAGAAATATTCAAAATTATTGAGTCGAGTAAAGATTACCTACAAGAAAATTATAGCGATGTTTAAACTTTTGATTTTATAGAAATGAGAGAAGATTGGGAGGATGGAATATTTCTCCCTCCCCGGGCAAGCAATTTACAGTTATTGTTATAGTCTTTAAGACATTAACGAATGTTTTTAAAACCCTCTCCCCTCGTTGTTTCTCTGAAACTCAGCCTAAAAATTGGTAAAAATTGCAGTTGGAAATTTCAAAATTAGTTTAAGTTTGTTTTTACAATTTATAATTTAAATTTAGTTTTTCTATTACCTTGAAGAGGTAAAACTGGGTTGTGTATTGTATAGTCACCACCTTGTATAGTGGTGTACTTATACCTATAAATAGTTTTGTTAAAAATATATGGAAATGTATTCACTCATATACATATAAGAGAACCGAACTGATTTATCGGAGAAAATATTATGTTATGCTGTTCATTTTATTGTTTCAAGTATCAGACATTCATAACACATGTGAAATGTCGTTTATTTATATGTAAAAATAATTAATATTATAATTATTATTATTATTATTATTATATTATACTAAAATATCAAGCAACCTCTTATTAAAACAATTATTTATAAAGTAGTGAACTATAATCATTTGACATGCTTTGATTTGCAAATAATCACACTGGTGTTTGATTTTGTTTGATTCACACAAGGGACTATTTGATTTTTGGGAAACTGAAAAAAGCTGTTTTTGTACCTACAGCAAATAGGTACCTGCATAGGTAATTAAGGCCTTTATTGAGCGGTTCAATTTAATGAACCGATTTTATAAACAAGCTAACAAGCGAAGTGATTATGAGTTTGCATAAATAGGGTCGACTGCCCTATCATTTTAGTTAATACTATAACTTTTGCTCACTTTCTATAGCTTCTCCCTATAGTTACGGATAGTTTTGATAGTTCTGTCATTTTTGTCAACATCGACACAAAATTTCAACCATCATATTTCGCTATTTGAAAGAATACAGATAATCACCCAGATTGATGGGTCACGTTTTTCAAGATACTTAACTGAAATCTGAACTTTACCTAATTAAACTCAGCCTACTACGAATCAGGAGCGTCTTAACTATTGGGCTAATAGAGCTATAGCCCAGAGGCACAAGGATTTAGGGGCGTAAATTATAATTCAAAATCTTTTTATTTGCCTTCCGAAATTTCTTCATTTAAAACACGTAGGTATATTAGTTTGAAAATACAGAAACACTATCTACCGCGGAACTTATTCTAGTTATCATAGCTCTGCGCACTTTTTATTTAAAGTTGCAGCGGCCAAAGATATTTTACTGCAATTTTCTTTTAGTGTATTTTTTAATAAAAAAATACACTATTGAGGACGACATCACTTTTCGAAAATCACCCAAACTCATCAAATGTTCACCGATCATGACCCCCAGATCACGAAAAAGTGGTTTTCCAAAATTCACCTGCCCACGATATATATATATATATATATATATATATATAAAATTCCTTCTTAGTCATCGACTAGTTTGCAAAAGCACTAACTTAGTGGGGATTACGATGAGGGAAGCTAGGATTGAATCAAGAACACTCTTTCTTCATTAAAGTTTAAGCTTTCTGCCATTTATTTTGGCCATCATCAGAAACCTACAATAATTCAATTAGTACAATAGTAAAAAAGGACACTAGTTTTATAATGTTAGACTTACTGGAAGTTGAGATTATTTAGCTAAGATGTTGAATTTTTACAATTATTTCTACACAACTCCTGGGGCACATGTTAGTTATCCTTGAGGAAATCCAATTTTATTCATTTACACATTAAAAGAACATTTAAAAGAGAAGTTAAAACTATTAATTATTGCACTGATTATCACACTACATATTTGGTTTCTATTTCTTTGTCAAAGGGGAGGAGAAAAATGGGTTACATTGTTAGCTAAAAATTATTCTCTATCAGAGAAAACTGAAAAGGAGTTAAAATGGCTTCCTTGTTCATGAGGTTTACAATTTTTACAATTTCACGATTTTACATCATTTAGAATGTCAGAAATGATTTATTAAAAGTCATTTTATGAGTGAAGTGACAGTTGAAGGAGTGTAGTCGGTCTTGTCTGTGTCGTTGCCAGATTGTGTGTGTTTTCTTAGCTATTGTAGATCTAGGGTGAAATTTGGTCACCAGAAAAATTACCAGATGTCACCAAATTTCACCCTAGATCTACAATAGCTAAGAAAACACACACAATCTGGCAACGACACAGACAAGACCGACTACACTCCTTCAACTGTCACTTCACTCATAAAATGACTTTTAATAAATCATTTCTGACATTCTAATGCCCGTATTCACAAACGATAATTTCCTAAATAATTACGTAATTATTTAAATGAGTGAGATGGAGATATGCAGTTTTTTTTGCAATAGAATGAGATGGGGATAATTGATTACGTAATTATTTTGGAAATTATCGTTTGTGAATACGGGCATAAATGATGTAAAATCGTGAAATTGTAAAAATTGTAAACCTCATGAACAAGGAAGCCATTTTAACTCCTTTTCAGTTTTCTCTGATAGAGAATAATTTTTAGCTAACAATGTAACCCATTTTTCTCCTCCCCTTTGACAAAGAAATAGAAACCAAATATGTAGTGTGATAATCAGTGCAATAATTAATAGTTTTAACTTCTCTTTTAAATGTTCTTTTAATGTGTAAATGAATAAAATTGGATTTCCTCAAGGATAACTAACATGTGCCCCAGGAGTTGTGTAGAAATAATTGTAAAAATTCAACATCTTAGCTAAATAATCTCAACTTCCAGTAAGTCTAACATTATAAAACTAGTGTCCTTTTTTACTATTGTACTAATTGAATTATTGTAGGTTTCTGATGATGGCCAAAATAAATGGCAGAAAGCTTAAACTTTAATGAAGAAAGAGTGTTCTTGATTCAATCCTAGCTTCCCTCATCGTAATCCCCACTAATATATATATATATATATTTATATATATATTTATATATTTCTCCAAAAACGCGAAATTTCGATTTTCAAAACGCTCCTGTAGCTTTATCTTTAAAGATTAGTGAACGAAATTTTGGATCCTTTCAAAACGTTGGAATGATGTTAGATTTTCGTTGAAAAAATTTCCAAAAGTCGAGTCACTTCTACAGGGTGTCCCTTCAAAATTCCCGCAAGCCGGTTCTTGTGGTATCATTTCAGGTCGCAGTTTTCAATCTAGGAGGCTGAAATTTTTGTGGGAGTAAGATATCCACAAGGAGTGGTCTGGTATTGCACTTGAGCAAAATCGGCCAAGCCGTTTCAAAATGGCAGCCATTTGAATTTTTTGAAAATTTGCTATTTTTTGAGCCCCTGTATGAGCAAGATGGCAATAAAACTTTGAAATAAAATTAACAAGATTGGAAGAAAACTATTTGAAATTTGAATTAAAGCAATAAAATTGGCATTATTTATATTAATAAGCCAGTGGCGTGGGTAGGAAAAGGGTAAAAATGTCTAAATTTCTATAACCGTTTATGAGTTCATTTTTAAAGAAATTGAACTGAAATTTTCACAGTAGGTAAGTACACTAATATCCTTTAACCCTTAAAAGTTTCAAGAAGTAAATAAGAAAAATGACGGAGATATAAATATTTTTTTTCATATGATGTTTATTTCTTTAAAATTTTAAAACCGCTGCTGTAGCATCATATTTAAGGATTAGTGAACGAAATTTTTTACCCTTGTGAAACTTCGAAATGACATTTGATTTTCGTAAAAAAATTTTCCTAAAGCTGCGTTACTTCTACAGGGTGTCCCTCCAAATTAAAAACAAAAACCGTCTATGAGGCACGGTTTCTGATCGCAGTTTTCAATCTAGGGGGCTGAAATTTTTTTATGAGATAGCCGCAAGGAGCGTCTGGTTCTGTATTTGAGTAAAATCGAGCCGTTTCAAAATGGCGGCCTTTTCAATTTTAGAAAAAATTGCCAAAATTTGAACCCCTATACCTACCTACCTATAAGCAAGTTAGAAAAACAAATTAACACGATTGGAAGAAAATTATTTTAAATTTGAGTTAATGCAGTAAAATTTGCATATTTTTCATTAATAAGCCAGTGGCGTGGGTAGGAAAAGGGTAAAAATGGCTAAATTTCTATAACCGTTTATTAGCCTTTTTTGAAGGAGTTGAGCTGAAGTTTTTCCAGTAGACAGTTTTAACATGATGTTTATTCCTCTAAAATTTCAAATTTTCGGTTTTCAAAATTCCCCTTTCACTTTTTGCGAATTTATTAAAGGCAGTGTAAAGAATAGTATTTTTTAAGTAAAGTTAGCCAGTGGCGGACACAGGAAAAGGAAAAAAAAATTAAATTTGCCAATTTTTTTTTATTTTGTTAAATTTAAAAATCCATTCTAAGGGACGTTTTCAAACTAAATGAAATGAAATTTTCTCAGTAAACCACTACGCTAATATGACCTGACTATGGAAAATTTCAGAAATCCCATTTAAAAAGCGGTGAAAATATTCATAATTGAATCGCATAAAAATACACTATTTCTGCGATTGATGCGCAAGAAGGTTTTTTATATGAATTTTATGTCATGTTTTTGTATTATAGTGTAATAGTTGGTTATAAAATGGCTTTTCTTCAATTCAGGCATTCTTTCTAGCCCTTCTAGTTCTAATCATCCACAAACTCCATGCCGCAAACCTTTTTGCTTTATACGGTAATTTTTATTATTTGCTATTATTTACTTATTTAATTATCAGTTTTTACACCTGAGTAAATTTTCAATTACTGGGAAATTGCGTGACTTTGAATATTAAAACAATTTTCGCTTACGGCGCATCTTGAAACATATCCTGTGTACATACATCCTGTGTATTTTCTTATAAAGAGGCGCATTATTTTTAGTAGTCCACGGGCGCTGAATATCTAAAGACGGCCCTGCTACGAATTTACAAACATCAGGGTCAATTCTCTTGCTTTGCGTTGAAGATATCGAAATAATATATTTGAAAAAGTTTTACCGAATATTATTCCTAACCCCGCATATTTTGGTCTTATACAAAATTATAAAAAGTTTTAAAACGGGAAAAAGTATGACATTTTATCCTCTTTGGCAGGTTTAAAAATGCCACTTTATATGAACTGCTTCTTGCTGGGGAAAAAAGTAAACTAGCAGGTTAGCAGGGAAAAAAGTTCTCACTTTTTCCCTGCTCACAATTCCCTTAATTACTAAATTCACTCACTTTGCCAAACTTTCTTTAATTTTAATTAAATTATGGCAGTTTCGAATTAAATCGTTTCGTTACAATTCAAATTCAACATAGATCAACGTTCTGACATTATTTTCAGTTATGTATCTAATTACGTTTTTCGATGTTCTAACACTGGGGCTTCTTCTCACAGAAAAAAATTGTATATCATACTTGAGAAAAAAGTGAGATTTTAGTCCTTGATTAGCGGAGGGGACAAACATATCTCTTTTTACCCTTGTATAATAATTTTTAATTTTATAATTAGAGTGGTCTGATAGTTGTTGGTTGGAAACCAAAGCACATCATAGTATAAAAATAGTGTAATAAAAAAAAAACTTTTCCAAACGGTGTTTTTTATTTGAACGTGTAGTTTAGGAATAAATTGGGGAATCCCACACATTTGCCCAATCCTGTATAATACGCGCTTGCATAAATCTCTCTTTTATGTGGATAATATGTATAAAAAATTATAAATTTATTTTTAATAACAAAAAGATATCAATTTTTCAGTTCTTTCAGCACATTTCAGCAACGACTTCAGCTACCATAAATTTTCTTTCAGATTCGTAATAAGTATAAAATCATGAAACTTTTCATTAATATTTAACAGACCTTGCAACTCAAGCCATTTTCGCACAGTCGAGCCAGGTATACCTAAGCACTTAAAAACGGATTTTTTTATAGGTAAGCACTTTTTTCTTAATTTATTTGTTTAAATTCATATTTTAGAGGTCCAAGCTATTTAGAATTTTTGTCTTTTAATATAAACTTAATATTTATCCACAAAAAAAAAAAGAAAATGCAGAAGACTTGCATAAATATAAAAATTAAAATATATAGTACCTACTTTTTATCAAAATATTAATAGATAGGTACATATTATAGTAAATTAATTATTTTTTTTGTATTCCGCTAATTATTATACAGGGTAAGTCACGGTATACGCCACCGAAGATTATGGCCGTGTCTCTGGATTTTAGGATCTTTTTATTTTTGGAGTGGATAAAGATTCGGCAGAGGTACGCTTTAAAACTGTATTCATAATATGCAGGTGTCCCAAAAGCATGAAACATATCAAAGTTATGTTTTTTTAAATGGAATGCTCCTATGTTATTGCATTTTTAGATTGCCTGGGAAGAGAAAATAAGATTGGCTTTTACAGTTGGTGTTTAGATTCAGAAGTTTGTGAGTTATAAATAAGTGAAAATCGACATTTTTCAAGTTCAAGGCCCTGTGCAAGTAAAACGACTTAAGATAGAGAAAAACGGCTTTCATGTCCCTATTTTAACTTTTCATGTACTATCCTATGGTATAGAAACATTTGTACTTTCTTTGATTTTTTTATTTGTCGACGCGTGGAGAAATCTCAGAATTTTTTCAAATTTTTTATCACCCTGTATAAACATTTCATCTACATCATTGGATAGTACATGAAAAGCTAAAATAGGGACAATTAAGCCGTTTTTCTCTATCTTAAGCCGTTTTCCTTGTACAGGGCCTTGAACTTGAAAAATGACGATTTTCACTTGTATATAACTCACAAACTTCTGAATTTAAACACCATCTGTAAAAGCCAATCTTCTTTTTTATCCCAGGCAATCTAAAAATGCAATAACATAGGAGCATTCCATTTAAAAAAACATAACTTTGATATGTTTCATGCTTTTGGGACATAATGTACAGGACATTATGAATATAATTTTAAAACGTAGCTCTGCCGGATCTCTATCCACTCCAAAAATAAAAATATCCAAAAATCCAGAGACACGGCCATAAACTTCCGTGGCGTATACCGTGAATAACCCTGTATACGTTGCCAAATTTCAGGATACCATTCATTTGCCAATTATTAGACAAAAAGGTCGAATTTTATTTAAGCTTTTAAAACATTTTATTTCTTCTTATCTTTAATAATGAAGAAAATTAATTTCCCTTACGTCAGATATTTATGCGCTTTTCTATATAAAAATACAGATCATTTTCCAGCTATAATAAGGTTTTTCACACCGAAATTCCACCTGCAAATGTATGGTAAACCCGCACGCAACAGCAAATACTCTCAACTCATAATTCATTAGAATAAATACCGACTAATAACAACTTAACAGGTACTGCAATCATATCCGTTATTAAAAAGTCACGTCATTGTTTGGTACTCAGCTGGGGATTCCGTATTGTCCAGGCCATGGCCAGTCACGTTACTGATTGAAATGCAGTTTTCAGCTGATTACCGCCTACTTTCAGCTTTTTCATGAGCCTACAAGAGAGGGGTCGCCGCCTGAAAGTGCAACTTTGGCTTTAAGCAATTGCCCCCCACCTTATTGCTTCACCGATTTTAAGGCCTCTAATTTTTTACGCTCGTTCAAATTGGCATTGACTGACTAATAAGTGCGCTTGTTCGCTCTTTGTTAAATATTTGCTCCGGCGAATTTAATAAAAGTAATTGGACAATTGAATTAGAAGAGTAGTCGCTGCAGGATTTTCAAGTCGAACGGTAATAACCATTCAACGCCGGGTTGCAAAAGTGGTGTCTTTGAACTTGAAGCTTGTGAATCATTTAAAAGAAACTTATCGTAAGTAATTATTATTAATTCTAGATTTGGTAAGATTTATGTGAAAATATCCTGCTAGAAATTATTGTAATTTTCTAAGGGACATTGATTTCGTTATAAACTGATGAGCGATACGTTATTAGGCATCGTTCTTATCGCTGTAAATTCATAACTATACAAGAAGTGGGATCAAATAATTTTTTCTTGTCCACCTTCAAAAATATTACATTTCAATTTTGTGTGTATTGTGCGTGTAGGTACTATACAAGAAAGTTCCAAAGTTGTACGAGTATACCAAAACTAAGATTTATTTATAGGTACCATACTTAGTACCCGGTACCTACTTATCAGGTCGGTAAAGTAATATCTTGTAATTTTTTCGTATATGTTATTGTTTTCGAGTTATTCAATTTAAGAAATTGCAAATTTTTTATTTTTAATGCGTGCGAATTTTCGTTTATTTAAAATTGTTGGCGCGCAACCTCTAGATAAAAATGATATTTCTCGAAAACGAAACAAAACCTATGGAGAAAAATCAAAATGAGGTTTGAAGTGGACATAAGATACAACATTTTTTGCCATTCTCATGAATTATAAATAATTTCAACTCTATAAATATTACAATTAAGTATGATTGTTGGTTTTTCTGTGCTAAGGGTATTTGCAGGCCTAATAGAAATACTTATACTTGAATCGATAAAATGTTATATAGATTATTATCTTTTAGATTAAGGCATTACCTCAATACTGAAAAAGTGAAAAATAAAATATATAAAAAATGTATTGCAAAATTACCAGCATAATAAATTGAAAATGTAGCTAATTGTTTTTTTAAGTACACTTATCCTATAATATTTTGTATTTTTTAAATTTTAAAAAAGCTACATTTGCAATTTGTTTTGCAGCGGGTATTTTCAAGGCTCATTAAGTTAACGGTCAGATTTCTGTGGCCATTTCTGAAGAAGGTATCGAGTGTGAGTGGAATTTTTTTTAATTTTTTTTTTATCTATTCTTGACATGAAAGTAATTACAAAAATGTTAATAAAAGTCTTTTGAGGTCGATATTAGCTTCAAAAACGAGCACAGACATCTGCTCGTTAGTCAAATGAGCGTTGATAATAATGACTGTAGGTCATTTTTTTTTAATTTTTAGTAAATAATAAAAAACTGGCTAATTATGCTTCTAAAATAGCAAAATGTAAATTTTTTATTTAACTTTTTCAGCATTGATAATATGATAAATTGATTCAAAAGATAATACAGGGTGCACCATGTATCCTTCTCTATATTGCTATCTCCTGAACGCTAAGAGATACAGGGTCGGTTAAATTAGAGAAAAGTTGCGCTATTTTGTGGCCATCTCGAATCCGTCAAAACATGCGAGATATCTGTGACCGTTCCTGAAATATCCTGAAAAAACTGAAAAATCGATATTTCTTATTTTCTTCATATCTTTTTTAATATTGGAAATTAATAAATAATTTTTCGTAGGCTTACATAAGCAGTTGAGGAGCTATCCATCTGACATTTCAAAAATTTTCAAGGCCTACTAGATTCAAGAGTTTTCACAGTCAACTTTCGTTTTTCTTATGGCCGCCATATTATTTTTTTATGTCGTTCGATATAAAAAAAAATAATGGAAACCAAAAATTAATAAACTTAAAAAAAAAATTTTTTTTATTTTTATTCTTCTTTTTTCAAAGAAAAACGAAAAAAAAATCGTCGAAAAACGTCAACATTTGTAAAATAAGCCAAAATAGTGCTTGCCTTATGGTTTTTTAATTTATCTATGAAATTCGGTCTAAAAGTTGTCTTTTTTGTAAAGAAAAAAGAAGAATAAATTTTTTTTTAATTTATTTTTTGAAGTTTAACAATTTTTTTGTTTTTATGATTTTTTTTATATCGAACAACATAAAAAAACAATATGGTGGCCATAAGAAAAACGAAAGTTGACTATGAAAATCCTGAGATCTAGTCGGCTTTGACAATTTTTGAAATGTCAGATGGGTAGCTCTTGCCGACTTATGTATGCCCACAAAAAATTATTTATTAATCTCCAATAATAAAAAAGATGTGGAAAAAATAAGAAATCTCGATTTTTCAGTTTTTTCAGGATATTTCAGGAACGGTCACAGATATTTTGTATGGCTTGACTGATTCGATATGGCCACAAAATTGCGCTTCTTTGGACTTGTTTAACCGATCCTGTATCTATTAGCGTTAATAGATAGCAATATAGAGAAGGATACATGGTGCACCCTGTATACATCATAACATTATGAAATATTGAAAATTATATTTTTAAAATTATTTTTTCTATAACATTATATCGATATCAATTATTTTTATTAGGCAAATACTTAAAATAGCAAAAGCCATGCAACAAACAATTAAACTATATTGTAACATTCATAATTATACTAAAAATTGTTCATAATCAATGAAAATAGCAAAAAAAATTCTATTTTATATCCCCTTCAAAACCCATTTCGATTTTTCTGCGTAGGCTGTTTTTTTCTTCTTCTTCTTCTTTAGGATTTATGGCCTTTAGCGATTACTAGCTATTTGGCCAGGTAGGCTGTTTGATTTAGGAGAAATTTCATTTTTTTTCCAGAAGCTGCGCGCCAACAATTTTTAATGCACGAAAATTCGCGCGCATCAAAAATATAAAATTTGCAATAAATATTGTATAACTCGAAAACTGTGACGTATACGAAAAAATTATAGAATACCTTTTTTATAGGAAATCACTCAAGCTGTCATTTTTCCAATAAGTATTTTTTTGATATATCCAACAGATAACCAGAGTTATTAGCAAAAAATACTTTTTTCACCAAAGGGGTGTTTTTTGGGAGGGAGCGCTGCATCTTCAGAACTGATTTTTGTGCATTTATCTTCTATAATTTCTTCATTAACAATTATTGAAGGAAAATGTTTGATAAATTTTTTATGAACTTTTGCTATTACATTTTTTTACTTTACCGACTGGACTAATAGAGTATGAAAAGTGTTAAATATAATAGTATAAATTATTGATTTTATTGTGGTAAGTTTCATTAAATATTTATAAAAATACACTACATTTATGTATAATAGGTACATTAAATTTGATAAAATTTGACAAGTATAAGCTCTTAATTTTGCTCAAAAGTGAATAAGTTTTTATTAGTTTTTAATCGTAGCCAGAGGAAATATTTTACATTCTTTTATTCTAATAATCTTCTAATGTTAATCTAAAGTAAGTTCCCCCTTTAACTTTTTAAGGGAAATAGATGAAAACAGTTTTCAAATCATAAGCACTTTTTGCTAATCCCCCATCACACTGTAATCCTTCTGCTATCAACGAAATAATTTTATCAATCGGTATTTGTGAAAAAAATGTCTTTTTTTATAATAGCCAACAAAATAAAGCCCTCCAATCTGACAAATTTGGAAAATAATCATAATAACAAAGCTAGGTAAAGATTTTAGGATAATTATTGCAACTTCTCTAAAAAATTGTAGTTTTAAAAAATTGGGGGTTGGTTTTTGCTTATTTGATGAAGCGGTCCCAAAACTACTCAACTTTTTTTGTATATCGCATATTTTTGAGATATTTACTTAGATAAGTCACAGTACACAGATAAGTATGTGCCGAAATATTCAAAAACCCTCTTCTTACCTTTATTTCCGAACATCCTGAGGTGAAAAATTGTAAATTTTTAACTATTATAAAATCGAAAAAAATTAAATAAAAATGCTTTAATGTCTTGATACCAGAGTTTTTTTTTTGCTTCTTTTTTCATAGTGCCCATTTTATTTTTTTATGTCGTTCGGTATGAAAAAAATCATGAAAATCAAAAGTTGATAACATTCGAAAAAAGTTTTTTAATTTCTAATAATTATTATTGTTTGTTTAATTTCGGAAAAAAACACACTTTTTTCACCGAATTACGTCAATATCAAGTCATATTAAGTATAGGTACTTATAAGCACAATAAGCCCATGAGGCTGGGGTGCTTCCGGCGATGTTCTATGTTCCATGTTCTATTGTATGGTATTCGGTACTTTTAAAAAGTTGTCATTTAAAAAAAAAAGAAGAATATTTTTTTAATATGTCATTTACGATTTCTTTGATTTTTTTAATGGCGATTGACATGAAAAAACTATATGACGGCCATAAGAAAAACAGAGTTGACTATGAATACTCTGGGATCTAGTAGGCTTTGGAAATTTTTGAAATATCAGATGGGTAGTTCCTAGCGACTTTATGTGAACCTACAAAAAAATCATCAATTTATTTTCAATAATAAAAAAAATGTCTGAAATGAGAAAATTCGATTTTTCATTTTTTTCAGAATATTTCAGCAACACCTGAACTTTTCCTAATTTTTTTTCAGATCTTAAAAAGCATAAAATTGTGCAGCTTTTCTCTCTTGTAACCGAACTCGTATATCTTAACGTTTCCAATATCCCAATATTATCCCTTCCTTATTTTGGACACTGTATGTACATCGAAGAGAGTTTCTGTTTTTCAAAAACACTTGTTTTTGGATAAAAAAAAAGTGAAGTAGCAAAAAAAAAGTATGCGAGGTGAATTACAAAGGCGCTCTTTATAATAATTAGCTAAGAAATATTATCGAAAAATTAAGGGTTATATTGTTTTTTTTTAGTTTTAATAATAATTAACGACGATGACGTTTCCGACGATACTGGAAATATTTAAGCTTTTGTTGAGAGCGGTAGATAGGTAACAT
This sequence comes from Malachius bipustulatus, assembly GCA_910589415.1. Classification (NCBI taxonomy): domain Eukaryota; kingdom Metazoa; phylum Arthropoda; class Insecta; order Coleoptera; family Melyridae; genus Malachius; species Malachius bipustulatus. Next base: position 26,366,470 of record OU342635.1, read on the forward strand.
TAGGTGTACGCCTAATTTAATAAAACGCGAACGACTATTGATTGTCATTAGATAAAAAAGACAGAAAAAGAAAAGTGATAGGTAATAAAAAAAAACTTATCTGTTTGTGTTGTCGAGTCCGAGACATTCTTTTTTTTTTAATAGTTCGAACCAGAATTACATAGCCGAAAATTTATTCTTATTTAATAAACGTTTAAAATTTTACAGCATTTTGATTTGCTGCTTCTTATTGATGGTTATCGCTCTATATTGTTGACCTACTTCGCGGTATTTTGGATTTGAGATATCTGTAAATAAATAAATAAATATTGTATGGTTGTGGTAAAGCCCAAGTGTCAGAAGTTTTCAAGTATAGCCTCAAGGGCCTCTGACGTAACCTAACGACTGCTGTGAAGCAGCCAAATAGGTATCTGTAATCACTAATGACGAACAAGATAGGTAAGCAAAGCGCAAAATTCCATTAGATATTTACGATGTTATAAAATCATAAATGATGATATCTGGGTATGTAGTATATAATAGTAAATATTATTATAATATTTTAATAATTATATTCCCATTTCCTGCAGATAAGTATATAAATAAAAAAAAATACAAGTTTTTTAGAAATCCACATTACGGCTAATTATAAACATCATACCCAATTTGATGTGTGATCATAATTAGAAATACTGTTAATCGATTCCGATAAGAATTAGGTATCTCACTTTTATTAATTTCAATTTTGTCTAATAGATAAGCAGTCCTATAATATTTTACTACTTAATTACTACATGGTAATTTGCAAGTTACGCGTCGCTGCACGCTGCACGTTAATCGGAAGTATACACCCATTTTTTTTACTGAAAACATTATGTTAATTGAAGTCGATAGGTGTAGGTATTGTTGGTGATCCAACTTGAACTGTTGAATGTGAAATTCTTATAACTTCTATAAATCTTAAAACCATTAGAATTTTTATTTTCATTTTTATAAGAAATGGTATATTTCTTAAATTTCCCTGAATTGTTATTGTTCATGTAAACACTCCATTTTTTTATATCATCGGTTCACCTTCTTGAAGTTTTTAGAAACAACTCCACTCTAAAATATTCTTGGTCACTTTTCATTTGACCTTCTTGCCACCACACGTTCCTGTCAGTTGCTTCGGTCTTAAATGTAATGGTCTCCCACGAAAAAGCCTGTTTCTGACCTTTGCTATGCCATCCTTATCTTCCCACTTTTTTTTCAGCATAAGAATTCCTCTCCTTATAGGAGTGCACTAAGCATGCTTTGGTTACAACCTTTTATTTTTGAACAGTTTGCTGAAATAGACATGATGAAATTGATGAGCTTTTCAAAAGCTGCCCAGGCGAGGCTTATCCGTCTTATGATTTTAAGGTTTAGTTAACTCTTCCTATATACTCTTCAGAGAAACGGCAAGCAGAAAATTTCCCTTAAAACATCACACATAAGTTCCTGCTTGCGGCTTCCCTGAAATCACTTTTTTAGTACTGTCAGTTACTGTCATCAATTTTGATCTAAAGATATGACTAATGCAACTCATCTATAACAATAGAGCATGTCTTTTTTTAACTAACTTATATTCTTGTACTAAAATAATAAAATATGATTGCATATTACTATTACGGTTTCAAGGATCTTCGATGTCGCGACGTTGTTGAAATAAAAACGTCTGATTACCTCCACACGTAACCGCAACACCATCAAAGCTCCAGCGATCAGTTTATCCCACTTACCATTATTTTTAATGACTAAACTGTGATTAGCTTCTTAACATTAATTTCTTGAGCTTGAATAACCATAACCAATCAGTGTCCAAGCAGTAATCAATACCTTTCATATATCTTCTTTTTTTCTCTTAAATGGGATAGAATCAAGTAGGTAATTCATTTTGAATTATTTCAAGCGTCCCTTATTGAAACAAGTGTTTCCTTTCTATAAATAGTGGTGTTTTATTAACTGGAGCGATTTATTATTATCATAATCCAATTTAATATAATAATTATTTGGAGAGTTATACATAATAATTTATACGTGGCTTTAAAAAATAAACTTTTTCGAAAAACGTTCTGAACGTACTTTGGTCCTATAGGAGGTCGTCGACTTGACTGCTCATATACAGGGCTACCCGATTTTTGACAAAATGCATGGGGATCTCAGTTAGGTATCTTAAGATAGATGAGGTATGTAGATTATGAAGATTAAATTAGGACGAAGTTGCGTATTCTTGTGCTCAATTGCATAATCTGAAAAAAAATAGAACCGCTTCGGTCGTTGCTGGTGAAAATATATATCTGTGCTGAAAAAGCGAGATTTCTTCTTTTAGCCAAATTTTTAGTCGTACGTTATTAAAAAAAAAATCAATTTAACCGAAAATCTATCAAATAACAAAAAATTTAAAATGTTATTCTTCTTTTATTCGGAAATTGAAGGGAAAAAATACCGAATGACGTCATAAGCAAAAATCATTCACCAAAAACCATAGAGCAAGCAATATGACGGTCATATTAACGTCATACGGTGACTTTTTTCCGAAATATGAAGAAAATTTTGCAAAGAAATGTTAATGTTATTAATTTTTTGTTTCCATGTCACAATATGGCGGCCATGATAAAAACAAAAGGTGGCTATGAAAACTCTGAGATCAAATAATAGGCTTTAAAATTTTTGAAATGTCAAATCGATAGCTCTTGACGACCGAGGGAGGTATGTACATACTTCTACAAAAAAATATTTATTTGTAATGATAAATAAGGTCACATCAGTGGCTAAAATAACAAATCTCAATTTTTCAGTTTTTTCAGCATATTTGAGCACCGATTGAAATTATCCGAGATATCTTTTCCGATTAGAAGTAGCAATTAACTTTTCCTTAATTTACCCTATTTCGTATCTCTTAAGATAAACAAGATCTTCATGCATTTTCTCTAAAAACTGGCACCCCTGTAGATTTTTAAAAATCATCTTTTTTCTCAAGTAGGTAGCAATTGTATCTTCAACCGGTCAATTTCAATTTTTAGGGCTCATATATTCGACTGATAAGTTTTTGATTTTATATCCAATAGATCACTAATCCGTCGCGATGCAATTCTTTTGATGATCAAACGGGATACGTCTTTTGAAGACTTGCCATAAAAATATCTGTAAAAATTCCTCAGGTCCTCTAACTTTCTTGGGTATTCAAGACTATTTAAATTTTTAGTTAAAGTCAGGTCCCCGATCAACAAGATTGCTCTTTTCTGGATGGAGTCAAGTAATCTCAGCGCATGTTTAGGAGCTGAGCTCCAAACATGTGACCAGTACTCCAAGGATGGTCGGATTTGAGCCTTGTATACATATAAGAGAAGAAGCTGTTAGGTGTATAAAATTTCTTTGTGCGGAATAGAGTGTTTCAAGTTTTTGAGAAGCATTCTTCGGCAAACCTGCAACATGATCATGTGGAGACATGTTCGCTCCCAGACTCACAACAAGCAAACGAAGAGATGGCGATGGAAGAAGAACCCTGAGGTTCGCCGGCAAATCGGCATTGATGGAAAAGGTCTCAGAGAGAGCTACATCGATGGTCAGTGGTCACCCACAAGGAGCAATCTCCGAGGTAAAGTAACTTCACGCCGCTTAAACCAGAAATATGGTATCTATCACATCAGGCGAGGCTGCTTGGGTTCCATGTTCTGTACCATCTGGTTTGCTAGTTTTGGTCAGCCCCGCCCGCGTATTTATTAATTCCCGGTATCATCTGTATAGGACGACATTACCCTATTCGCCCGGGGAGGCTCCCGATAGGGGACAAGCAACCTCGACACGGGACTAGCAACTCTGACACGTGCATCCGCATCTAACCTCCTTCCTATGACCCCAAAAAGTGATGTATAAGAAATCTGTCAAAAAGGCTTCCTTACTCAATATTTACTAAATTAACGCGGTAGAAAGTAGGTAAGGTACTTATAATATGATAATGTGATCCAGGCAACAAGGAAAATTTTGCGAGACATAATTGTCTCCCTTACTTTAATAAAATTCGTCTGTGTGAACTTTTTCCCTAGCTACGTATATAAAAAATTAATGAGCCACAATTACTTAAAAACGAAAAATTTTTCAGAGCTGTTTTTAAAAAATAATTACGTTTTTATGTTTATGCTATCTGAAATCATACTTATTGTGCAATAGTTTCTCCTCAGATGCTTTATTTTATTGTTATTTAATAAGATTCAAATTAGAAACACACGACATCTTTAGTACCTATACAAGACTGTGCACTTTCGTCAAGGTAATAACTCAGAAACTATTAAACAGCTTATTTCATATGTTGAAAAAATCTAAATATTTGATATTATAAAAAAAATACCTATAGGTAATTGAATAAACTGCACAAATATTTAATCAAATGTAAATTTATGTAAAATGTGCTCTTGTGTCGCGTGTATCACCATGTGAATAGAGAGACAATTATTACCAATAGTTATAATTATACGTTTTACTGTCCACACAATGACAAATGAGCGCCTTATAAAGTACGTTCAACGTTCAATGTACCTATAACAATCCCGTCATTTGTTATATAATAACAAGAAAAATATCACGGAAATGTATCATATTATTTTTTGTAATTATATGCTTTATTGTCCCATTTTAGAAAGTTCTACTTTTCAAGAATTGTGATTTTTTATATCAATGCATGCTAATTCCAACAGCAATAATATTATGGTGAATAAGCTTTCAAACGATAAAGTTTTTTGTTTAATGATTCTAATTCATAAATTAATAATTCAAGACTTGAAAATCAAAATAATATTTTGAACCTTATTGTTTACCTAATAAAAAAATTAAAATCATTATACAGGGTGTTTCGCATAAGAACCGACACAGAGCAGGGGCGTGTAGGAGAACCCAAAATATGATGATTTAATGCAACTTTACCTCTAAGTTGCAAAGTTGCACGCCTGAGAAGAGGCCTTGAAATAGAGGTTTCAAATTTACTTACTTGAACTTAGAAAAACCAGATTTGGGACACGTTGTGTGTGTACCAAGAGCCAAGGACATTTTTATTGACAGTATGTAGAGTCAAATTGTAGCATTTTACAGGGTTATTATCGAATGATGCACTCTTAAAATGCTACATAATTTTTCAATCTTCTAGCCGATTTAAGAAATTGTTACTTTATTTTATGGGGAATTTATTTCTCAAACTTTTATTTCTCTTATTATTTTTCAATTTGTCGTTTTCAACAAAGCCCAAAAAACTAAAAAAAAGTGTTGCAATCGTATGATTAATCATCGAAAAATTCAAAAGTTTGTTTTTAAATTAAATGTCAAAGTTGACGATCAGGAAGAAAGTTCAAAATGACAAAAACTTTTGAAAAAAAACAAGAGAAAAAAGTTTGAGAATAAAAAACCGTTATACATAACTGCAATTTTTTTTTTTAGTTATTCGGGGTTTTGTTGAAAACGACAAAGTTTTTTGAAAAATAATAAGAGAAATAAAAGTTTGAAAAATAAATTCCCCATAAAATAAAGTAACAATTTCTCAAATCGGCTAACGGATTGAAAAATTATGTAGCATTTTAAGAGTGCATCATCCCTTATCAACCCTTTAAAATGCTACAATTTGATTCTACTTACCGTCAATGAATCCTCTTGGTACACTTGGTGTGGTAACCAAATTTTTTTTTTAATGAAAATATAAATGAGATATTGATTTTTTCGAAATTTGCAACCCCCATATTTTAAGGCCTATAATTTCTCAATCAATAAACTTGGGAAATTAAAGCTTAGGTCAGATTTATTATTATTATTTATTAATGAAAAAATGTAATAAAAATTTTTTAGTTACGGAGATAGAGGCTGTTTCATAACAAGAGTCAGTTAGTCATATCTCAGGAAAAATACTTATGCGATTTTTGTGAAAATTTGTGTGTCAGCTTAAACATTTTCGGCATCCAAATAATATATTTTTAAAACTAGGGCGCTTCCGGTTATCCTGGAAGTCACCATCAACTCGTTATTTTAAACAGAACAGGTATACATTAATACCGTTTTATTTAAAATGTTGAGTTTCAAACATTTTAAAAATGTGTCATGTTTAAACCGCCATATTTACACAAAAATCACATAAGTATTTCCTGAGATATGGCTCACTGATTCTTGTTAGTCTGTATCTCCGTAACTAAAAAAAAATTATTTATTACATTTTTTCCTTAATTATCATTATTTGTCCTAAGCTCAAGCTAATTTCCGAAGTTTATGTGTACAGGGTGAGGCGCGAGAACCTTAGGGCATTTTTATATGGAGAAGTCCTGGGAGTAGAAGTCTAAAAATTTGTACGTGTATAATTTCGGTTTTGACCAGCTGAACTAAAATATTCACAACCCCACACCACTTCCGGTTTTACCGGAAGTTGACATATTTTTCTTTTTTTAAATGGTACACTCTGTATATTATTAGATTTTCGGATTTCCTGAAAAATAGTAATAAAAATGATGTTTAGAGTTCAAATTTGTAACGACCAATTAATGAGTTATAAACAAATAATGAAAATTGCAATTTTCCATTTTCACAGCAGCTTAGCTTGAAAACCGGTCAAGATATCGGAAAACGGCTTACATGTCCCTATTCTAACTTTTTGTATACTACGCTGGAGTACCTACGAAAAAAAAAAAATTTATTAATTTTTTTTTGAAAATCGCTGATTTTTCATCACTTTGTATACAAATTTCATCAGCACCATTGGATACTACGTGAAAAGTTAAGATAGGGACATGTAAGCCGTTTTCCGATATCTTGACCCGTTTTCGACCTAAGCTGCTTTGAAAATGGAAAATTTTCATTTGTTTATAACTCATAAACCACTAGTTCCAATTTTGAACTTTAAAGACCATTTTTATTACATTTTTCAGGCAATCTGAAAATGTAATAATATACAGGTTGTCCCGTTTAAAATAAGATAGTTGATGGCAACTTCCGGTATAACCGGAAATGGTGAGGGGTTGTGAATATTTTAGTTCAGCTCGTCAAAACCGAAATTATACACGTAAAAATTTTTAGACTTCTACTCCCAGGACTTCTCCATATAAAAATGCCCTAAGGTTCTCGCGCCGCATCCTGTATAGGTAAAAAATCACCCTATAAACACTCTATAGTTTTAATTAATTATCTTCTTGATATACTTGTACCATCGCCTTAATATGTTTTTTTGGTAGGTACAGGTGCCATAGCGTTTGGTATTATGGAATTATGTACATATTTATCCTGATAGTTAATTATTATTGTATGTTGTGTAAACGCTAGAAAATCTCTTCTTCATTACAAGCGAGTAGGTTATAGCCATTGCGTGTTAATCAAATAAACAGTAGGAGATACCATGACATAAAAGCTACATGAGTTTATTGCATTGCAATTTCTTTCAATTACATGTTTACAGACATGTTCTTAGATAAAACAAACTATTCATGATTTAAAAAAATTAAGATAATAGCGGAATTGTATTAATTATTCTGAGTTACAATGTATCCTTACTGCATGTAGACTTAATTTGTTTAATAAGCAGGCTCAAGAGACAGCTTTTGATCCTACCTATACAGGGTGCACCATGTATCCTTCTCTATATTGCTATTTCCTGAATGCTAAGAGATACAGGGTCGGTTAAATTAGAGCAAAGTTGCGCTATTTTGTGGCCATCTCGAATCCGTCAAAACATGCGAGAGACCGTTCCTGAAATATCCTGAAAAAACTGAAAAATCGAGATTTCTTATTTTCGTCATATCTTTTTTATAATTGGAAATTAATAAATAATTTTTTGTAGGCTTACATAAGCCGTTAAGATCTATCCATCTGTCATCACAAAAATTTTCAAGGCCGACTAGAACCAAAAGTTTTCACAGTCAACTTTCGTTTTTCTTATGGCCGCCATATTATTTTTTTATGTCGTTAGTTATGTTATCCCCATATTATTTACTAATATAATAATACCTACTTATTTACCTAATATTAATATGCTTTGATAATAATTAATAGATTTAATGATAATGTTTTATTTAAGATATTTTAATCAATATTCATTACTTCTAGATAATATTACAAAATCCAATGTCAGCAGTCTTCCAAGGCATTTTACTTAATTATTTTATTATTTAATTCTTTGACATCCTGTTGTTGGACATATTATACTATAACGTTCTTTCAACTCTGAAACAATGCAAATATGCATTTCTAGAAATACCTTGGTAGATGGAAATCTTTTATATTCTACTTTCCCACAGGAAAGTGTAACCTTAGCTTCTAGAGGAGTGAACTTTAAAATATAAACATTTATTGTCGTAGAAAATATAATTTTGCAATAATAAGACAATTCAGTCTTACGCTGGATTCCGTAGTTTTAACATTGCTTGGAACAGTTTGTAATTCTCACAATTAAAGTTTTTCGCCTTTTATTTGTTTTATAATTTTTTTAAAAACATAATTCAAAGGGCCCAAAACGTAAATGGCGCAGTCATCCGGATTTCGTTAGTGCATTCTTTTTCCAAAAATCGTTAAAAGTTTGCTCGTGAATTTCAATTCTTTGTTCGAAATCGAACCGTATTTTTGGACTTTGTCGTGAAAACGTGAACTTGTGTACAAGCATCGACACAATCCACTGCCAGGACTACCCATCGCCTGATTCACAACAGACTCCGCAACCATCAGCCAGCCGAAATTTGGAACAAGCATCGTCCAGTTTCGCCCATCTGCAACCAGTCAGCCTAAATTTGGAACAAGCATCGTCCAGTTTGGCTTCATCGTAGATTAAGAAAATGAAACAGAAGATATTAATGTGAGTACCTTTTAACTCTTTCCATGTATCCTATCCATTATTGACTCGTTAATGATTTTTATTGATATTAATAATTAATGTCTGATATAGATGATTTATTGAAAACATTTAACGAATTACGTTTAAGATCAGTTCAAAGATTAGAAAATATTGTTGAAGAAAATACTGAAGAATCTAGTTCAACTATTGAAATAAAATCAGATAAGGATTTATTAAGTGATCAGAAATTAAATACTGATTTAGTAGATTTAGAAAATTTTTTAGATAGTAGTAAGAGTGATAGCAAATCAACTGAAATGGCAAACAATAATAATAATATGAAACTTTATTTGGATGCTATCCCAAATTATGATGGTAATCAAGCTACCCTAGGAATTTATATTTCAGCTTGTGAAAGCTTTCTTAATACATTCTTTACAAAAGATAATGACGTTCAAAATTCTTGGTTAGTAAAGCTGATTACAAATAAATTAAGTGGTCGAGCGTTAACATTAATTGCTAGTAGAGACGACCTCGTAGATTGGAATAGTTACAAAAAATTATTGATTTCCTATTTTGGTGACCAAAGAAATTCAAAATGTCTTGTTAGAGATTTAATGAATTTAAGAATGGAGAAAAATGAATCTCCATATCAATTTGGCATGAGATGTCAAGATGTTAGGGTTTTACTTTTGACAAAATTAAAATTAGAAGAAAATGATGCACGAATAAGACTTGCTAAAACTGCAATGTACGATGAAATGTCTTTAGATGTATTTTTAAACGTGATCCCTGAAAGATTGTCAGATAAGGTCAGATTTAAAAATCCTAAGAGTTTAGAAGAAGCAATGAATTTTGTGATTGAAGAGTAAAATGTTGCATATTATAGAAATAGATTATATAATCCTAATGCTAATAAAAATTACAAACCCATCCAAAAATTTCAACCATCTCAAACAAATAATCTACATTATGCATATCCATCTCAACCAGTGAATTTTCCTAGACCTAACTTACCACCATCAAATTTTAATTTTAATTTTCAAAGACCTGCATTGCAACAACCTGCTCAACGTCCAATGTTTCCGAGCAATAATTTCTACCAAAATAATTTCCAACGAAGACCTTTCAATAATAATTTTTACCCAAGATTTCAAAGACCTAATTTCCAAAATAATCCTAATGTTAATAATAGCAATAATAGTGCTAACCCGAATTCATTTTATAAACCCACGCCTATGGATACGTCCTCAGGTAATACTAGACATACTACAAACACTACTGAAACCAGACCCCGGAAAATTCCGAGACGAAGTTTTGAAGAAATGTACCATCAAGATATTATTAATAATAGTCCAGCAAATAAAATAAATATATCAGGTAACCAATATTTGCCTTATAATGATGATTATTATTATAATGAGAATCAATACTATAACGAAAATGACGACTTTGATTATTCTGAGTATTATCAATCAGAATACTATCAACAACCAGAATACGACGAACCTGAAAATAATGAAATACAAAATTCACCTGAAAATTTTAAAGATGATCAAAATCAAAATTTTCAGCAGGACCAGTCAACTCAAGATTTAACCTAATAGATTTAAATAACATCAATCAAAATTTACTACCTTACATTATTATTCCACATGTCAATCTGAAATTTTTAATTGATACAGGATCATCAAGAACTTTGATCAGTCCAGATGTTGTAAATAAGTATTACAGGAAATATGTAGAGGTAGAACCTTTCAAAATTAAAACTGCACATAAAACAACTTCGCATAAGTATGTTGCAAACATACCCTTGCCTAAAACTTTTAATTGCATGATGTATCACAAGTTTTGCATTTTTGATTTTAGCAAAAATTACGATGGACTTATCGAAATCGACTTACTTAAAAGGTTAAAAGCTGACATCAGCATTGAAAACAAAATTTTGAAAACTAAAGATACAAATATTCCAATTCATTATGGAAATAATAATTTTAATAAATGCACGGTTACAATTGATCCTAGAATGGAAAAAATTGTAAAAATACCTGTGAACACCCTCTCTTCCTTAGGAATCATAAATCATTTATCATTCCAAGACGGCGTTGAAACACCCACAGCGCTAGTAAATATTAAGAATAATTTTGCAATTACCACTGTTATAAATTCTAATGACTTTCCGGTCAAATTTGAAATTAATGAACCGTTAGTGGTTGATTCTTTAAATTGTTATGAAGAAATGGAAGTAGATGAATCAAATTCAAACTCATCTAACGATCAAAATATGAATAACAATATTGACCAAATTTTAAAAGAAAATTTGCAAAATCTTAGATTATCTCATTTGAATGATCAAGAACGAAACGAAATTTTTAAACTATGTCATGAATATCGTGATATTTTTTATTGTAATAAATTACCTTTAACATTCACAAACGTAATTAAACATTCAATTAAATTAAAAGATGAGACACCTATTTACAAAAAAGCTTATCGATTACCCCAAGCTAGTCAATTAGAAGCCGAAAGACAAATCAAAGATTTGTTAGAACAAGATATCATCCAACCATCAGATTCACCTTGGAGTAGCCCGATAATAATCGTACCAAAAAAACTTGATGCCTCCGGCGAACGAAAACACAGGCTAGTAATCGATTATCGGAAACTTAACGAACAGACTGTAGATGATAGGTATCCATTGCCAAACATTACAGAAATTCTTGACAAGCTAGGTAAATGTCAATATTTTTCAACCCTTGATCTTGCCTCGGGTTTTCATCAAATAGAAATGAACGAAAACGACATACAAAAAACTGCCTTTAGTACCCCACGAGGACATTATGAATATAAACGAATGCCCTTCGGTTTAAAAAATGCACCGGCAACGTTCCAGCGTGTAATGGATAATGTTCTGAGAGGTATACAAAATGAGAAATGTATAGTTTACTTAGATGATATTATCATTTATTCAACATCCCTTCAAGAGCATGTAGAAAAATTGAGAGCAGTCTTTGATCGACTTACATCAGCAAAATTTAAAATTCAGTTAGATAAGAGTGAGTTTTTAAAAAGAGAAGTAGCCTTTTTGGGTCACATTGTAACGCCTGAAGGTGTTTTACCCAATCCAGATAAAATATCAGCAGTAATAAATTACCCTTTGCCAAAAACCAACAAAGAGATCAAAAGTTTCTTAGGTCTTAGTGGTTATTACCGCAAATTTATTAAGGACTATGCTCAAATTACTAAGCCACTCACCAAGTGTCTTAAGAAAGGCAATAAAATCGTACACGATTCTGAATTTATTTCCGCATTTGAAAAAGTAAAAAATATTCTTACTAATCATCCTGTTCTTCAATACCCAGACTTTTCTAAACCATTTGTACTAACCACAGATGCATCAAATGTAGCCCTTGGAGCAATTTTGAGTCAAGGCCCTATAGGACAAGACCGACCTATATGTTATGCTTCTAGAACCCTTAACAAAAGCGAACAAGATTATCATGCTATGGAGAAAGAACTACTTGCTATAGTTTGGGCAACCAAATATTTTAGACCATACCTGTATGGAAGAAAGTTCCAAATATACACAGATCACCGCCCTTTAGTGTGGTTATTTAAATCAAAAGACCCTAATTCTAAATTACAAAGATGGAGGATTAGACTAGAAGAATTCGATTATGAAATAATTCATAAAAAGGGAATATTTAATAGAAATGCCGATGCCCTTAGCAGAATAAAAATCGATCAAATAAACGCAATCGATAATGATTCAGTTATAGTCAATATTGATGATTTTGAAAATTTAGATAACATCTCAGATGACGATAGCGAACAGACAAGCAATTCTAATGCTAATTCTGAACCCAGAAACGCGATTAGAATTTTAGACGAAGCAATTGATAACAAACCCAATCAATACTTTATCAATGAAGTTCTTACAAAGCCTAAACCCGTAGAAATAATTAAAAAATCGAATAAAACCATTCATAATGTGTATATTACAAAATCTAATAACGAAGATCAAATAAAAAAGTTTCTTAAAGAATACACAGCTGAGAAGAAGAAATACTATTTTTACTTTAGTACAGAAAATCTATATAAAGATTTTAGCAACATTTATATTCGGTTATTTAATGATTCAGGTCCCAATATTATTAGATGTACTTCAAAATTAATAGTTATATCGAACCCAGAGGAAGAATTACAAGTTATAGAATATCAACATGTAGGGAAAACTAACCACCGTGGTATAACAGAGACCCTCAAACAAATACAAAGAAGGTATTATTTTGATGACATGAAAAATAAAATCACTAGCTTTATCAATAAATGTGACATTTGCAATAAAGCGAAATACGACAGAAATCCCCCCAAGATTCCTTTAATGATAACTTCCACTCCGGAAAAACCATTTCAGAAATTGCATGCCGATACTTTTGTAGTAGAATCAAAAAATTACCTCACAATTATTGATGCATTCACTAAATTTGGACAAGCGATCCCTATTACATCTAAAAATAGCATCGACGTTACACAAGGTTTCTTGCAATACTTTGCTTGTTTCGGAACACCCCTTATGATTACCTTAGACAACGGTACTGAGTTTCAAAATGAAACAGTCCAAAATGTTTTAGAAATGCATAAAATAAAAATTCACTTTGTAACAGAGAACCACCCAGATTCAAACGGTTTAATAGAACGATTACATTCAACATTACTAGAGCAAATAAGAGTTCTAAAATTAACCTTTAAAAATGAACCTATAACAACACTTATGAATTATGCCCTAATAGCATATAATAATACAATTCATTCATCCACGAATTTTACACCCTTAGAACTTATGTTAGGACATTCAGATAATCGCAATCCTTTGGACATTCACTATAACCAACAAGTATACCAAGATTACGCGAAAAATCACAAAGAAAAATTAAAAATTGTCTATAAATCAATTTCAGAAACATTAGAAAAGGAAAAACATAGAGTTATTGATAAGAGAAATGAACGATTAAGCGACATTCAATTTAAAGTAGGACAAACTGTATATGAGAAAAATTATAAAGGTAGGAGACGTAAAACCGCGCAGAGAAATTTTGGTCCATATGTTATCGAAAAGATATCAGATAAAAATGTAGCTGTTATAAGTGACAATAACACTAAGCGATATGTACACCTCAAAAACTTACGCCATCCTTGTCTTTCAGATCAATCTTCCTCATCCTCAACTCCACCATAGGTCGAGAATATGATAAAATCAATATACAGAAAATTGACAACAACCCTGGAATTTTACCACTCAAATTAGGACACATGCAAAATATAGTAGATTACTGGACTTTAATACAGAAATTCGATTTAACTGATCTAATAAAAGAATTTAAAATTTTAGAAAACAATTATTTGACAATCAATCAATCGATGAACATGACTAAATTTGGAGATCAATATTCCAGAGAAATGTATAATTATAAATACATAATCGAAAATCTACTTAAAGAAACAAAAAATAAATTTAATCAATTAATTCCTGAACAAATGATTACGAGATCTAAAAGAGGCCTAATAAATGGATTAGGTAATATTTTCAAAGCAATTACTGGTAACTTGGACAATGAAGATGCCGAAAGGTATGATAAAGCAATTGAACAGCTGTCTGATAACCAAGAAAAATTGAAAGTTATTATCAAAGATCAAATTTCTTTAACTCAAACAGCAATAATTAAATTCAATGATACTATCCAAAAATTAACTAGCAATCAGTTAATAATGGAAAGTCGAATTATGCAAGTTAGCAATGTTATGAATGAACTAGAACTAAGAACAGCTAATCTGTATGAATTAGTGATTATGAACACTGTCTTCAACCAAATAATATCAGCAATCACGGTTATTCAAAGAATACTTGAATCTTTGGAAAATGCAGTAACATTTGCCAAACTTAATACATTACACCCTAGTATCATAGAACCTGTTGATCTGTTATCAGAATTAGAAACAATCGCACCTTTTATTAAGACCGATAAACTACCTTTCGATGTTTCTAAAGAAAATCTAATCTTGTTTGAAAAAACAATTGCAATTAAAGCATACACAAAAAATAATGAAATTGTGTTCATATTAGAAATTCCGATCGTTGAATTAGAATCATATGATTACTTTCATTTATTTGCATTCCCCATCAGAAATAACGACCATTTTCGAGTCATTGTTCCTAGAAAGAAATTCCTTTCCATAAATGAGTTAAGGTATGGACTAAGTGACAACCAATGTGAAGAAATAATTTCTGGCCAATACATGTGCCACTCAATCAGCACCAGCCAAATACATGATGACAGCCCCTGTGAGGTTCAGCTTATAAAATTTAATAATAAGTATGGTCAATGTAAATTGAAACCAATATCAATCAATTCTACCAAAATCCAGAAGGTGTCAGAAAACAAGTGGATAGTAATCATTCCAACAGAAGTGATTGCAGTAACAATTTGTCAAAAGGACGAAAGCAAAGCAGCCCTTCTTGGAAGTTATACAATAACCATTAATGAGAATTGTTACATGAAAATAGACAAAGAAATAATTCGCATGTACCAGAATCCAAGTGCCGTAAGAAGATTCGTCAACGTCCCAGAGATTCAGCTGTCATTACCTGTAATTAATACTTCAAGTAACATGATATTGACTCCACTCCAGTTAGAGCATCTTGACCTAGATGAACTCAACAATGCAGTGAAATTAATGGACAAAAATCGTGAAAGTGTCAACAACATTAAGCCACCTGTAGTGCATTATAATAACATTAGTGTGTGGACAATAATTCTAATTATTTTGATAATCTGCATATTTTTATATTTAGCATATACAGTGTATTCTAAAAAACAAGTGAAAAACTCAAAAGTCGAACCAGATCCTTTGCAGGATATATCTTTTAAAAATTAGTGTGCTTTTAGTTTAATAACCCCTAATTTTTTCTCTTAGGGAGGGAGAAGTTATGTTATCCCCATATTATTTACTAATATAATAATACCTACTTATTTACCTAATATTAATATGCTTTGATAATAATTAATAGATTTAATGATAATGTTTTATTTAAGATATTTTAATCAATATTCATTACTTCTAGATAATATTACAAAATCCAATGTCAGCAGTCTTCCAAGGCATTTTACTTAATTATTTTATTATTTAATTCTTTGACATCCTGTTGTTGGACATATTATACTATAACGTTCTTTCAACTCTGAAACAATGCAAATATGCATTTCTAGAAATACCTTGGTAGATGGAAATCTTTTATATTCTACTTTCCCACAGGAAAGTGTAACCTTAGCTTCTAGAGGAGTGAACTTTAAAATATAAACATTTATTGTCGTAGAAAATATAATTTTGCAATAATAAGACAATTCAGTCTTACGCTGGATTCCGTAGTTTTAACATTGCTTGGAACAGTTTGTAATTCTCACAATTAAAGTTTTTCGCCTTTTATTTGTTTTATAATTTTTTTAAAAACATAATTCAAAGGGCCCAAAACGTAAATCGTTCGATATGAAAAAAATAATGGAAACCAAAAATTAATAAACTTCAAAAAAAATGTTTTTTTAAATTTTGATTCTTCTTTTTTCAAAGAAAAACAAAAAAAAAATCGTCGAAAAACGTCAACATTTGTAAAATACGCCAAAATAGTGCTTGCCTTATGGTTTTTCAATTTATCTATGAAATTCGGTCTTAAAAGTTGTCTTTTTTGTAAAGAAAAAAGAAGAATAAAAATTTTTTTAATTTATTTTTTGAAGTTTAACAATTTTTAGTTTTTATGATTTTTTTTTATACCGAACAACATAAAAAAACAATATGGTGGCCATAAGAAAAACGAAAGTTGACTATGAAAATCCTGGGATCTAGTCGGCTTTGAAAATTTTTGAAATGTCAGATGGGTAGCTCTTGCCGACTTATGTAAGCCCACAAAAAATTATTTATTATTTATTAATTTCCAATAATAAAAAAGATATGGCAAAAATCAAAAATCTCGATTTTTCAGTTTTTTCAGGATATTTCAGGAACGGTCACAAATATTTTGTATGTCTTGACTGATTCGAGATGGCCACAAAATTGCGCTTCTTTGGACTTGTTCAACCGACCCTGTATCTGTTAGCGTTAATAGATAGCAATATAGAGAAGGATACATGGTGCAGCCTGTATATACCTCTTATAAAGGAAGGATAATTTTATTAGTCATATTATTGTTTTATTATTAACTTCTTAGTAGGCAATATAAATGAAACTTTACTAACTATGAAACGATCCAGTTTATGAACTATATTTCTTTTCGTCGTTTATGGTAGCAGTAAATAATAAATTTGAATGAAACATTGTTGTAGAAATTCACTATAATAAATTTTCTTCAAGTTGCGATCTATTCATACTGAAAATTGTTCCATTCTGATCAATAACTTTAAATTTACTCTAAACTGTAGTTAAACAAATATTAACTACAAAAAATTGTCAATTTTTTTTTTAATTCATGCAGATCCCTTATTTTCTAGACAAACATTTTCTTACTGACGAATCTTAAACAATACTCACAATTTCTGGCGTAACATTTTGGCAGGAAACGTAATTTTTGTTACATCCCTAATACAAGTAATCGAGCGCTCTTATATCTCAAGATTGCGGTGGCTAGGATACTGTTGAACAAGTCTAAATCCATTTTCCTGAAACGCATATCTTAGAAATTCCTGAACAGCTCTGCAGTTCCCCATCTTGCTGAAACAAATGGGCTTTACTTCTGCAAGAGGTAGATTTTCCAGAATTTTCTTAAAATTTCTTCTCAAAAATTGCAACCCATCTGTGAAAACTAAACCTGTGGTGATGTTGACCTTTTCTATATTAGGTGTACAAATAAATCTGGTTTCTCCCTCACCTAGTAATGAGCATTTCTGCGAATTTTTTTTAAATTAATATTCTCTCATGATCATATCTTGACTTTATTTGAAAAAATTTAATCTTTCTCGCATTTACTGGAGTACTATTCACAGAATGATCAAAGTCTTGCTGGGTCGTAAAACAATATGCCATTCATTGATGTCATTCTGTGAGACAAGGCTGGGAATTGTAGATACGTGTTTCAACCCAATTGGGACTCTTCAGTACAATGAACACAGCGCAGCCTCGGTCACTTAATCTTAGTGAAAAAGATTGATGAAAATGAATGAAACAAAAAATGCACGGTGGCTTGCGCCATAGGATGCACCCCAGGCATGTTTGTGATCAACAGAAGATTCAGGATTTACTATAGCAACCAATAACACAAAATTTGCCTTTTGTTTGTCTATAAAATTTGAAGATAATTTCTTGAAAAAGGTTTAAAATAAGATTGCTCCAAGCCAAGTCGATTCGTTTGTTTCACAGATGAAATTGTTTATAAAATTACATCAAATGTCAAGGTCATCTGCACTTTTCAACGAAAGAATCCCCCAAGAAGATAGGTAGTGCAGTCAAGCCAGATTGTCGTGAAGCTCTGCTAACGTAACCAAAGCGTGAGATGAGTCTTCTAGGCAAAATTTTTAGCGGGGTATATTAAATAACACCATGTTGTTCGAATTGCAATCGCCTAAGGATAAGAGAATGGAGTCCGGCAATGAATGAAGTATGATGTTTTTTTTTTTGAAATAACTTTCAGGCGCGCTTGGGTGTTTGAGGAATGTATTTGTAGCGGTCTTACCTATTCCTTGACAGGTACTATTTCAGTAGCAACCGAGCCTTGGTTTGTAGCATATCTCGTGTGTTTGCTTAATATAAAACCTTCATTTAAACTGGCCATTCTGTGGTGCTTACACAGAGACCATTTAATGTAGAGCGTCATGGTCGCGATCCAAAATGGGATACCATTACAACATGGGTGAATAGCTATCAAGGAACGGGATCATTCGGACCAGAATGCACAGGGAAGCGATCGAAAGTCTTCGGCTGTCAGGCAGAGATAAGTTTGTAGAAACTTACCTCTTACACATTGATTGTCATCCGTATAAAATTGTGATTGGTTCGAAATGCCGCTAAGTGGCTTCCTGAGAAGATGCAGGTTCGCAGAAGCGATGTTGAAATTGATGACAGGCGGTATCGTTTTGATGACGGGTGACGAGGTCCACCTCCATAAATCGGTGATGATGAGCAAAGCGAAATTTCGATACTGGGAATCTAAAAACAAGCAAAAACTGAATCTTTGTATTGCAGAAATCAGATGTTTAGTGTAAGTGAACATCCGCTATCTGATTTTTGTCGTGAAAACGGACGAACTTTGCCATATTTCCTGCGATATATATGAAGACGATGCAGCAATCTCAACCCAGTTTGATTTCTGCAAGATCTGCTATATATCGAGGGCTTTTAAGATAAAGACAACATTTTCCAGCACATCATTGTTTGCATGGAGACGTGGTGTGACCTTCCGAGGTATCGTGTGACTACTTCTAATGGAGCTACCCGAAAGCTCAAGTTTTTACATAAGCGAACTATGTACTCTTGAACAGCTTTCCGAAAATATGACGCCAGAAATTCAAGAGTTCTATGCGCCATGCTTGAAAGGAATACGACAATTTCGTCACCTCGACGAAAATGGAAGATCAAACTGGTATGATTTTTCTTTTTTTTATGTTTACATCAATCTACCACTAATGTCTGAAACTTCAAAATTCAAAATGTTAAGATTAGTTCTTTTCAAAAACGCCGAAAACCTTGCCAGATCTATAACGCTGCGTTACTTTAGTTGTCCGAAATTTTCTACCAAATATCATAAAATAAGAAATTGTAAAGCAACAAACTTGTATTCATTTCCATTTGAGCGTTCTATCTTTTAGATTCTCGAAAGTTTGCTGAATTATCTTAAACTTTAAAAAAAAATCATTCAAGTGATTCCTGTATTATTTGATATGAAGAAGGTTAGTGGTGTCAAGTAATCCGCTTGAGATCTGGTATTGGTCGTGAAATATAAAGGTCCATTATTCATTACACGTGAAGAATTTAATAGCAGTTTGATTAAGCACCCTCTACAAAATGATACTTTCTAAGATATTGAAATGTCATGAAATATTACATAATATCTACACGATTCAATATTGAGGCAGGTTTATGGAAAAAATCTATTTAACAACGCTGATTATTCAATGCAAGTACAATTAATTTATTATTCTAGATTTACAAAAGATGTGCTAATCCTTCGAAGGTCTTCCTCAGTAAGCGTAAATTGATTTAACGCTACAGTGAAACATAATGAAACGCACTTGAAGAGGGATACATTTTTTATGATTTTTCCTTCAGATATTCAAATGAAATAATTTTACATTATGATAGGCTATTTGAATGCTTATACATGTAGATTATTATTATAAGTTTCACATATAAATTATGAATGCAATATAATTATTGTAGTAACTCCTATATTTAATTACACATAACGGGAACACGTAATGTAAAATTCAAAGGTTTTTATCTTTGTTTACGCATATACATGCAGTTAACAATAAAATAAAATAATAACACGCGGAGATAAATAATTAAAGACTATACCCCACCAGAAAGAGGTGCTCACATATAATAATAATACAGGAAATGTAATTATTACATACACAGCAACACCTTCTAAAGTACCTAGCTATATTTATGAGAAACTGATTGGTTCAACTGCCTCCCGATTTTGTATAAAAAATTATTTTTTCTACAAACACTATAATAATCCGGATGATTTAGATATTTACCTCGTACTACGCGGATCCTGAATAGATTCACATGAAACTTTTTCAATCTTTTCAAAATTGGATTAGAATCAAAGTTTATACCAATTGAGAAACATTGCTATTTTAGTTATTTAAATAATTCCTCTTCTTACAATAAAAAAGTATATGTATACCTACCTACTAAAATAAAAAAGGGTGTGTAAGATGATAGTAGTAGGTATAGTTATTATGGTGAATTCCTTTTGAAAATCGATATAGGCCTTATACGATAAATCGATGTACGCCTATGATATATGGGACGATTAATTTTTACGGAAGTGATGAACATCAAAATTTTCCACTCTCAAAGCGGCTTACCTTGAAAACGGCTAAAGATATGGAAAAATGGCTTACATGTGCCTATCTTTTCTTTTCATGTATAGAATCCTGTTATGTAGTTTAAATTTTAAAACAGGGTGATGAAAAATCTGATCATTTTCACCAGCCTGTATAAACATTTCATCCTACTTATCAATAGGGTGCCGCATATCCCGTATATCCGCATATCCCATATCTTTAGCCGTTTTCAAGGTAAACTGCTTTGAGAATGGAAAATTGTGAATTTTAATTGTTTATAACTTCCGTAAAAATGGATTAACTTTAACACACACAGCACCATTTTACGTATCACACGGTATGCTCTATCGCGATTGATATTCTCTGATCTAATAATAGAAAATTAAACGAAGAATCTGGTATTTTTTTTTACATTTTCAACTTAAACAAAATATAGGTAAGACCACGTAAGACGATGAAGTAATTTCAAAAAAGATTTGTTCGAAGAAAAACTATTGGAACTCGAAAAAAAAAAGCAAAAAATCTCTGGATCACATATTTTCGAATCGAGTCCATATTGAAGGATAATATGGCTGAATGAATATGGCCAATAAATCTCAGTATCTACCACCGATCTGATGATTCCGTACTTTTACCTGCAAGTCGTTTCCCATGCCAAATCCAGAAAAAATGAATCCAGAAGAATTCAAAAAATTTACAGAAAAAAGTTGTTTCATAGCTCGACGTTCAAATAAATATTTCGCGGGTATTTCTTCTGATTAATTAAACTATTGAATAAACTTTGATGAGAGCTGTGAATTTTGAGGACGATACTTTTCGACATGGTGCTACAGAAAGCATCGTTTATCAGTGAGCCACAGGAATGATCAACTGCAGAGATATACTCTTGAAGCTATGGAAAAATTCTGCAACCATAAAATTTGTCAGCAAATTGACGCCACCGATGCTCACATAAAAAGTGACCATTCTGATTTAATAAAAATAAATGAATTTTTCCCCAGCACAATCTCTGTACACAGTCATACCGAATACAATTTCATTGTAACTGCTCATATATGTAGCTGTGACGGTTTTAAGGTGAGTGCCAAGACGACGAAAAAAATGGAATAAGCCAATTGCAGGGAAGTGAAATTTTCTAGACAACATAAAGTTTTTCCTCTCTGTGTACAGCAAAATTAAAATTCACAATGATATTGTTGCAATAGATCCATTACTGATCTGCGTCTCGAAAATATCGGACGATGAGTTTAAAAATTTATTATCTACAATAATTGTATGTATTTGAGTTGACTCCTCATCCAGTATCTCTTTTTGAGATAGTGGTTTAGCTGCAAGGCATGCGAAAAACTAAAAAGTCTTAATTCTTCGATCTTTACCCGTCATAATGTCTAATACCATTAAAAAAAAATTTTTCATTAATAGGTACTATTTTGTCGCTCAACCGGAAAGCGATGCCGATGACAAGGTTTTAAATATAAAAAAAATATTTCTTTATTATTCAGCCCGCACTGAAATACCAATACACCTACACAGAATATGCCGATTTGTGCAAGAGGGATAATGAAGAAGAGACTTGAAATTCAAAGAAAAAAATTCCCCGTCCTAAACACCCAGATATTTTTATTAAAATTCTAGTCATAGTTTGAAAATGAAAGCTAGCACGAAAATAATAAGATGAAATATAGAGTAATCGAAGCGAGGGCAAACCAGAGTGTGTACATTCATATAAGAAGCCTTGTAAAAGAAAATAATTTAAAAAATTTCAATTTTTTAAATTAAAATTGTTTTTGAAATGAAAAACCTCTTCTTACTTTTCATCGCATCATTTCCCATGAAAACGTTTTATCTCGCCTTAAAGAATCAGGTCAAATTTGTTAAGCTTTTCAGGAAATACAAAATGAGGTTTTCTACAGGTTTGTTCAAGACCTGCTCGGTAAGATTAAGATACGTTTTACAGTTTTTTGATTCCTAAACCAGGGAAAGGTGTTAGAAGTACCTAATGCGGTAAAATTAAAATAATTTATGGTAAATTCGGGGATTTTTTTTTCTTTGAATTTCAAGTAGCTTTCAATATACCTACTTAAATTTCGACTTTTACAAATATTGGCTCCCTTGCATGATTGTTTAAGAGATAAATGTTAAATTTATAATTTGTAAAGATGAAACAAATTGAATAATAATAAATTATTATATCAATTACAGCAATCCGATTGTTGAAAAACAATAATGCTTTCTGAACGACACACTTACTCTAACGGTATGGTGAAGACAGAGACATCGATGTTTCAATGGTTATTTCCATCTCATCAGTCTGTCACATCACCACCACTAGAGAAGTGTGCCGATCGGAAAGAAAATCAAAAGCTTTAAGCAAAATGATTTGTCGGAAACATAGTGACTTGCATGGCAAATGCCATCTGATGACTGAAAAGTACAACTTTCAATGTGTCAATCAGAGATTCTCCCAGAGAAATCTGCAATTTTTCACTACCACAGACTGATGAGATGGAAATAACCATTGAAACATCGATGTCTCTGTCTTCACCATACCGTTAGAGTAAGTGTGTCGTTCAGAAAGCATTATTGTTTTTCAACAATCGGATTGCTGTAATTGATATAATAATTTATTATTATTCAATTTGTTTCATAGAAACTACTTCCTTTCTAGGAACACAGCTTTGTGGCTAGCTCCATCTCTGATTGGTTTACTGAGATTCGCAAGGTAATTGGTTTTTCAGTGAACTGTCAGGGTTGGTAGTGAAAAATTGCAGATTTCTCTGGGAGAATCTCTGATTGACACATTGAAAGTTGTACTTTTCAGTCATCAGATGGCATTTGCCATGCAAGTCACTATGTTTCCGACAAATCATTTTGCTTAAAGCTTTTGATTTTCTTTCCGATCGGCACACTTCTCTAGTGGTGGTGATGTGACAGACTGATGAGATGGAAATAACCATTGAAACATCGATGTCTCTGTCTTCACCATACCGTTAGAGTAAGTGTGTCGTTCAGAAAGCATTATTGTTTTGTAAAGATTGAAAAACTTTTATATTGGTGTGATATTATACATTTTAATTCTGTTGAGGGAATCGAGAAAGAAGTTTTCAATTTGTTACGTCTTTTTCATTGTTTTCATTTCATTTTGACGTGATTTTTATCATAATTTTTAATTGTAAGTACGGAAAATCAAAAATGTTGGATTCAGTTGGTACCTAACTGCAGGGTCGGGCCTAGCAGGCGTGCAGTGCGTGCCCGCACGCAGGCGGCAAGTTCATAGGGGCGGCGGGCGAAAGCAAAAAAAAAATCACAATTCATAACAATAGCAAAAAATTTTAAAATATCATGATAGAATTAATTATTGGATAGTATAGCCTGGGAAGCGGGGGGCGCTTTCAGCATCCTTCCAACTTTCTATAATATTACATATCAAGGCCTTCCTACCCACATAATTATAATAGGGCTATAATAGGCAAGGGGCCCAAGCCTTTTAGGGGCGGCAGTTTTTATTGAAGTAGCGTGACTTTGAACATCGAAAATAATTTCGCATGCTGCGCATTTTCTTGGGAGCCTGACAAACATAACTATTGTTAAATTTAGAATCCATCCTACTCTACTAACTTTGTAATCCATCAGTCGTCACTGGCTTATTCCCGGTATTAGCCAGCCTGTACGCATTTCTTATGAAAAAGGGCGCATTATCTTAGAAATATCTTAGAACGGCTCTGGCCTATACAGACTACCCGCGGAACTCCGAACCTGATTCAGGTTGTTCTATAATAAAATTAGGTAGGTACCTAGAGAGTGTCTACAGAGTGTTTACTGTAAGGTTGGCCAAACTTCACAGACTGATTATTCAGACTAAGATAATGAAAAAAAATATTTATACAGGGGTGTCCGGAAACACTTCATAAGAAAAGTTTCCGGCCTCCAAAGTTTCAAGAATTTCATTTTAAAAATTTATGAAACCATAAAAATAATAACAGAGTATATAGTTACTAATAATAAATGATTACTAATAAATAATTATTATATACAGGCTGCTTACTGTAAGGTTGTTCCATTATTATTTTTATCGTTTCATAAACTTTTAGAATGAAATTCTTGAAACTTTGAAGGCTTATATCTTTCTTAGGAAGTGTTTCCGGACAGCCCTGTATATAATTTTCATTTCATTATTTTAGTAGGGACATGTAAGCCGTTTTTCTCTATCTTAGGCCGTTTTAGTTGTACAGGGTCTTGAACTTCAAAAATGACGATTTTCACTTGTTTATAACTCACAAACTTCTGAATTCAAACACCAACTGTAAAAGCCAATCTTATTTTCTCTTCTCAGACAATCTAAAAATGCAATAACATAGGAGCATTCCATTTAAAAAAACATAACTTTGATATGCCACTGTCATATGGGACACTCTGTATACTCCAAAATAATTTTAAATTATGGCCATTGTGATCCTGGACTTGAATTTGCAAAAAATAATTTGAAAAAATCCATCTTTTGGCCCGCAGAGACCGCTTCGAATGAGCTGGGACACTCTGTATATTATCCGGCGACCCTTCACTATGCGTGATTTAACACGAAAATGTACCTAACAGTACCTATAAAATTCAGTTATTTCTTAGTGTGATTAACATTTTCTTACGTGTTTTTCACAAAATTTTCTCGGGGGAGAACCCCCAACCCCCCTCATTCCTGGGGGATACTCCGTACCCCCCCCCCAGACCCCCCCCCCGGTTAGACTTTAATGCTAACATATCTTTGACATAACTCACTTACAAGCGCAGCAGAATTTATCTAATCTAATAAATGCATATTTCTGTTAGGTATAGTGTCTAATTTTTACCTACAAGAAATTTCTCTTTGCCATCCCCTAGATAGACATTATTTCTTGAGAGGGGGGAGGGGGCAACAATTTTTGTATCGGCACGCAGGCGGCAAATAGGCTAGGCCCGGCCGCATTTTTCCGTTTCCTATTCGGCCAGCGCAACCGAGTGCGCTAATCGTGTAGGAAACGAATGAGAGCCTTGCAGCTCCATTTCCTAAGGGACCAACGCAACCGCATGTATCGCGATTATGGCACATCAGCCTCATGCGCGTCTGTGTACTCTGGAAAATGATTTGCGCCTTTAAGCCATCGTGCGATTGGATGCGTCAAGCTGTTGGGTCTTTTGTTTTGAAATAGTGAATGTTCGTGAATGCTGCTTTCAAAAAATTTTCTAATAATATGACTATCATTATTATTATAATTATTTTTGGTAATTATATGTATACATCCGCGGCTCCGAAGTTTCATCAATTTTTTCGGGACCATGGAGCGAAATAGGGGTGCATGCTGGGTGGGTAAGAAGCTAAAAACATCCATTGCAAACTAATATAAGGTCACAACTAAGGAAGGCCTCATTGACACTACGGTCGAATTTCTATTTTTTTCTTCGACTTTCAGGGAAAGGAAAATCTTCGAGATTAACAGTAGCACGATTTTTATTATGAATTTTGCATTTATTTTGCATTTGTATTCCAAAAATCATTGCACCAATCCCTGCGGACTGGACACGATATGTGAAAGCGGATATAGCGCCGGTCCGCCTCAAGCTTCGAAGCGCTTGGCATTGTCGTGAAGTGGTTACATCCGTAATTCGCGGTATAAATCGGCGCCTCTTGTCAGCACCGCACTCTCTCCGCACTCTCAAAACCGATTTTTTAGGTCGTTTTTTGCTTTCCCTTTCATTTGCAAAGCAAATGAATACCTTCCTGGTGATAATATAGGTATGTTCTCCACCCCTATATAAATGCCATAGTGAAACTGCATAGGAGCCGCTGATGTATATAATGACCTTATTTTTATTATTATTATTATTTATGAGTAGGTACCTACTCAGAAGCGCAATTTGAAAGGTTGCAGATTGATTAATCATTGCAGAGGGCTTATTCGCATGTGAGTGCGTTAGTCCCTTAGGGAACGGAGCTGCAGGTCTCGCATCCGTTCCCTATACGATTAGCGCACTCGGTTGCGCTAGCCGAATAGGAAACGGAAAAATGCGGCCCGGCCCTGCCTAACTGGAAAGTATACCTACCTACATGTTTCAAATGAATCAATATTTTATCATTATATTAAATCTTTTGTTTGGATTTGTTCTTGTTCTTGTTATTTATTGTTCATCAAAGAAAGAAATTGAACTATCTTTTTTTTATTAAAAAAAATTATTTTCCCTGTAGGTTATCCTATATTTTTATTAGTTACAGAACCCTTGAGCTGACATCGTTTTCCGTCAATAATTTTTTTATAATTTACAGTTCAAACTATAAATTTACATTTCAAATTATAAATTATAAATTAATCGACCCCTCTTATAATAACTATCGTTCTTAAAATTTTTTGAAGGGGTGGCTTTGGGCGCTAAGGGAGCAAACATAATTTTAAAACTATAATAAAATTTGGTCCTCCTTTAGGTTAAAATGGAACTTTTTCGGCATTTTTTTCCAAACTTTCACAAAATCCGAGATTTCTGTGGTTGTAAATTTTAGTTGGGACCTGACAGGTTTAATTACAGATTGATCTGTAAATTTACCGTTTAAACTGCAATAATTTGAAACTGAAATTTTTTAAATGAAAATCTATAGTTCAAACCTGGCAACGACCTGTCCGGAGGGTGGTCAGATTATAGCAGGGGTGCTACTGTCAGGCGAGCGAACAGGTATAGCTACAACAGTGCGCAGTAAATTTTATGACCAAGTAAGCAAGCCTTGTGATTAGTGTCGACCCTTCTTATTGGGTACCTATTTAATAAGGTAACCAATAAGAGGGCCTATACTAAGCACAAGTGCTTACTTGGTCATAAAATTTATTGCGTACTTTTATTGCTATATACCAGTGCGCTGGCCGCATTATAGGAGCGTAAAACTTGCACAGGAGAACGATTTCTTTGTATCGCCGGTCCGTATTGAGGCCGGTTCCAAACTAATGGGTCATTCGAGAAGAAAATCAAATAATTAATGATTTCAATGGTAATTACACTTATAGCGAAGCAAATTTCTCCCTTATTATCAATTTCCACACACTTTCGCTAGTACCATGATACTCCTAGAATCCCAGACCTCGTAGTGTAAGTGGTAGCCTGAGTGCGAGTGGCCCCTCAGCTATAATGACCTCAAATTTTATTGTATTTTCAAAATTAACCCTCAACCATTAACCCCATGAATGAACCCTGTTGAAGGGGTATTTCAAGAAATTTAAATAACAAGAGGTGTCGAGTGACACTTCATCTTTATGCTGTTTTTCTTTTCTTTTTCCAACTTTGAACGAAATTGGAGATTTTAGAGAGTGTAAATTTTTGTTGGAACACACTGTATTATTAGATTATATTACATTGAAATGTAAATTATAAAAAAAAAAATTATTGACGGAAAACGATGGCAGCTCAGCGTTTCCGTAATTAGTCAACTATACAGGATGATTCAAAATTCAGTGCAAATATTTTAAGGGTGTATTTACCAGCCAAAAATAAGAAGTTTTTTTCATATAATCGTATGTCCTAACTTGCTTTGTTTTCTAGATACAGGGGGTAAAATTTTGAAAAAAAATCGATTTTTATCAATTTCTCAAAAACCTCTCAGCCGATTTAAATAAAATTTTATAGGCTTATATGTTTTCATAAGGGCCTTCCTTTGATGGAAATAACATGAATTTATTAATTCCAGTGGTGTCTCAGGAGGTTACCTGAATTAAATTAAGTGAATCTCAATAATCGATGTGAATTTATTACTTGTTTTGATAGGGCCTGGCACAGATTTTGATTTTTTTCTTGGAAACAAAGCTAGAGACGAGTAAAGCTCAGGTGGCAAGAAAGTTACATTATTGATTGCTTAATCTAAAAAAAATTATAAATTGTCAAAAGAGCAGTGGCGTACCATAATTTTACCTATAAGTTTCAAGTAGGTAGCCCCCTGAGACGCTACTGGAATTAATAAATTTATGTTATTCCCATCAAAGGAAGTTCCTTATAACGACAAATAAGCCTACCAAATTTTATTTAAATCGGCTGAAAGGTTTTTGAGTAATTAATAAAAAATCGATTTTTTTTTCAAAATTTTATACCCTGTATCCAGAAAACGAAGCAAGTTAGGACATACGATTATATGAAAAATTTTTCTTATTTTTGGCTGGTAAATATGCCCTTAAAATATTTGCACTGAATTTTGAATCACCCTGTATATTTTAACAATTGGAACCGAACCTATAATAGACAAATTTTTTCGCCAATTGATACTAAACCTGCCACTCCGGTGCCTGGATGATAATAGGCAGCTAAATGATAGTTTCGCTGCCTAAGCTACAAAAATGATTGTTTTGAATTATGGGGAATTATCAGATAATTGAGGATATACCTAGGTAACAAGAAAAAAAAAACTCGGCAGCAATTGCAACTTAGCCTTTTTGTTAGCTTTTCATAGCCTCGACTGCGTCCTGGCAATATGGAATTCAGTCAACCAAGTATACCTGACTATAATAATAATTATTTATTATTAAAAATTATAAAATGACATTCACTGCATTAACACTTTAAAAAAATTAGAGTAAGTAATGGAAGTATCCTATACCACAAATACCTATCGGACAGTAGTATGTGTGGTATTATTTTATAATTATACACATATTAATAATTTATTGACACACATAAATTTTTAATTACGTGGTGTCATTTATAGGTATATAATATTATAATAGATGGTAATTACAAAATATAAATACTTAGAAGACTTTTTGTAAAAGTATTCTTGCACAACATTTTATTAATGTCATTATTAACTAGGTACTACTATTGACATATTTTATTTTTAAACACTATTGAGTGCAACGAGGACCGATCTATGAGATAAGTAAAGGGTTAAATAAGTACCCATGATTATTATAAACTTAGCGTATAATTACTATCCTTCCCTTACATAAGATTTTTGCTTTCTTGTTTTACACATGCTTTTCCTAAGCTTCCTTATATGGAACTCATGATACATGCAAATTAAAATTTATGACCTAACAAACAATATCATCAATAACGAACTACATAATGTACAAGTTTTTGTGGAACTTATTTCATAGGTAGGTACCTACTTACTAGCATCCTGTATAAAAACTTCATCCTTACAATGGGATACCGCATTAAAAATTAAGATACAGAGATGTAATCCATTTTCCGATATCTTGAGCCGTTTTCAGTCTAAGCTGCTTTGAAAATGTAAAATAGCGATTTTCATTTTTTATAACTCATAAAGTTCTTGTTAAAGAAGTCAGCTGAGGAAACTGTTTTTTTTTTAATTTTCTCATAAAAACTGAAAATGTAATAATATACAGGGTGTCCTTTATAAAATAACAAAATTGCATGGCGCATACAGCGATTTGGGCCACCCTGTGTACCTGAAAATAATTTTACAAACTGCACTTTGACCTCACGTTGGCAGCGTTTTTTGGTTCATTTCAATATCTTTAACGGTGTAAGTGCAATCGAACTTTCCATCTTAGGTAACCCTGCTGTATAGTTATAGAACTCGCAAGCATAGGTACTCTTTATAACAAGAAGAAATGACATTTCCGTACCTATAAATCTGATTGAATGCGATTTGGGCTGGAACCAAATAATTTGCATGCAAACAAAAGCTAACAATAAAGTTGAGAATCACGGCTTTAAAGGCATTGGCAACTTATTTTACGATTTTTTTATTTTTATTAAGGTATCCGAATTGACTGCGGTGTTGAATAAGCTAGTTAAGAGCTATTGAAGTCAAAATTCTGACGTCACAACAGCCGCGGTTGCTCATATAGCAACGAAAGTTGAACGTTTAGATTGTGCCCTGTACGGTGCAAAACTTCAAAATACCAAGTCTATATCTTGAGATAGGAAGCAATATCGTAGTGCCTTTTTTATCCAATTGTCAGATTGATGAGAATAGTTGATAAAAAGTTGTTTTTTAAATTGTTAGTTAGTCCAATAAAATTAGGATTTGATTATACAATCAAAGCGGGAAAAACTGAATTTTGTTTGGGTATTGGGTAGTCGAGAGTGAGTGTAAATCCAAAAATTCGTACCCCTTGTGGAAAAGCCGCTATTTCGGTTTTAAGGGATGTATTTGTTTGTTGCCTTTTACGACGTAATGAACTTTTTATCGAAAAAAAATGTAATAACTTGCTTTACGGAATAAAATTCTCAACAAATTTACATCTATGCAATTTTTTCATATTCCGAGAAAATGATTTCAATTTTTCTTTCCATTTTTGTAATTATTATTGGCTGGGTTTTTAAAATTG
The DNA here is from genome assembly GCA_910589415.1 of Malachius bipustulatus. Classification (NCBI taxonomy): domain Eukaryota; kingdom Metazoa; phylum Arthropoda; class Insecta; order Coleoptera; family Melyridae; genus Malachius; species Malachius bipustulatus. Next base: position 26,397,621 of record OU342635.1, read on the forward strand.
CATTTTTTTGCATTTCATATTTTTCATAAAATTCATATTTTTCTCATTTTTGACGCTTTTGTTTGTTGCAATTTTTAATTGTCAAATCAATGCAATTACGAAAATCACAACATAATTTTTCTATATTTTTCTCGAAAGTGGCTCAAAAGACTTACAATTTAACTATAGCAACAGAAGCAGGTTTTCAATCCTAAAAAATGATCGAACTAATATTTATCTCAAAAACAAGTAGCGCCGCGACCAATATTTACAAAAATATGCATGATTGTAAATGACTGTGTCATGAGACAAAAATCCATCATCAGAGGATGTGCTTATTTGTGCCCACAGGGACTTCTGATCTACTGCTACTCATCAAATACTACCGATCCCCAAAGTTTCAACAAATTTAACCCGGAGCCAGTTTCCAAAAGGATTTTTCGGAGTCCTTTGTAGCGAATTTTCCGCAAATAATTACCTCTAGTTAATTAACTATTGCAAATATGAAAATATTTCATTGATGCAAATTTGTAGAAAATTTTTTTCTCCGTAACGTTATTTCACTTTTTTCGATAAAAAGTTAATTAACGTCGTAAAATGAAAAAAAATCATTCCCTAAAACCAAAATGGAGGCTTTTCCACAAGGGGTGGGAGGTCGCATTTTTGGATTTAAACTCACCATCGAACATCAAACACCCAGCCAAAATTTCGTTTTCCCCGCTTTGATTGCATAATTGATTGCATTTTTCGTCTAATTTTACTGGACTAGGTCACAAAGTTACGAGTATCTGAGATATTATATACACCGTGTTTTATATTAAGTCGGCACTATTGCTAACTTCGTTATTATTTAAACTAGAAAGTCGGTTAAATTAGCAAACTAGTAGTATTTTTTCTCCTGAATAAAATGGCGAAAACAGAAAAACAATTGAACATCGCGTTTTCGAGATATTTTAAAAAATGTAACTTTTTTAATGGAACACCCTATATATTTTTGGATGGATCGGTTGCAAATTTTATTTAAAGGAAAAAGTCTTTATGCACTATGATCCTAAAATAATAAATTCATTAATTATTCATTATTTTATTACTCCCAAAGTAGGCTGTGACAATTAATGTAATTTAGTGTACTTACCTACGTAATGTAAGGTAAAAAAATTATGTCGTCCTCAATAGTGTATTTTTCAATAAAAAAATACACAAAAAAGGGAGTTGTTATATTGAAAAGGATTTAATTTTAAATAAACAAATAACAGAACTTGTCTGTGTTTTAAATTAAGTCGGCACTATTGCTAACTTCGTTATTATTTGAGCTAGAAAGTCGGTTAAATTAGCAAACTAGTAGTATTTTTTCTCCTGAATTAAACGATGAAAACAAGAAAACAATTGAACATCGCGTTTTCGATATATTTAAAAAAATTGATATTTTTTATGGAACACCCTGTATATTTTTAGATAGATCGGTTGCAAAGTTTTTTTTAAAGGAAAAATTCTCTATGCACTATGATCCTAAAATAATAAAATTGTACACACAAACTGTTTCAAAATTGTTTCTGTTATTTGTTTATGTAAAATTAAATCCTTTTCAAGGTAACAACTCTTATTTTTAGTGTATTTTTTTATTGAAAAATACACTATTGAGGACGACATAATTTTTTTACCTTACATTACGTAGGTACACTAAATTACAATAATTGTCGCAGCCTACTTTGGGAGTAATAAAATAATGAATAATTAATGAATTTATTATTTTAGGATCATAGTGTATAAAGACTTTTCCCTTTAAAAAAAATTTGCAACCGATCCATCCAAAAATATATAGGGTGTTCCATTAAAAATGTTACATTTTTTAAAATATCTCGAAAACGCGATGTTCAATTGTTTTTCTGCTTTCGCCATTTTATTCACCGGCAAAAATACTACTAGTTTGCTAATTTAACCGACTTGCTAGGTTAAATAATAACGAAGTTAGCAATAGTGCCGACTTAATATAAAACACGGTGTATATCTCCTTCCTCATTTATAAGAAAGTTTTCTTCTATTTTGATTTTTGTAAAGTATTCCTCCAAGAGTATCTTTTTTATTATTCATCTCAAACATAGATATGGCTAAAATAAGGCATTTTTTTTTTCGTTTTTCAGTTTTTTCAGCATATTTCAGTAATGGCTGAATTTTTCAAAAATTTAGTTCCCGATTCTTAATAAGCATCAAACTGTGCCCAACTTTTCCCGTTTAACCGACTCTGTATCTGGCAAAATAAGAAAGTTGCCAATATTGGGAGATAGATTTTGGAAACCCTGTTTAGTTACGTGAGAGTAGAGCCCTATAATGTTGGAAGTAAACGTTGATAAGGGATATCCAAATATAATTTTCAGAATGAAGTCAAATTTTTAGGAAAATTATTTTATCTAGAAAATTTTCAATAATCCACTGTCGCATATTTTTCGAATTCACTTAGCTATAAAAACATTTGTCTCATCTCATAAACCCAATATTCCCTGTAAACCAAATAGAGGGAAATTTCAGTCCAGAAGGAATATTTTCTTCCGTCAATAATAATACAAAAGCAATTTCGCACATTGTCTGAAAATTTAATGTTCTTGCAAATTAAATTAATCTTTATTAGGTACCTATACCTAGAAGCAGTTTTATGGAATCGGCAACTTGAGTAATGATTATTAAATAACTGACGGTTTGAGAAAAGCGGTTTTTCCGGTATTCCTCGTCCAAGAAATGGATACATCTCAAGTTTGAAAAAATGTTAATAGTGATAAACCGATTTCTGAAACTGATAAAATTTCCCCTTTTATTTAAATTTAAAAGGAAACCTATTAAGAAACTACAAATTACATGCCATTAATTATGATTTATTAACCTTTATAATATTGGGCTGCGTCATACAATAATATTTGAAGTCATTATCTCAATTTTAATGGGTTATTGTATTACCTAATTATTAAAAGCTAAAAAAATAAAAGGAAGTAAAACTGGCAAAATGTTGACTTTATTAACCACCTGTTCATTATCTTGCAAGCAAAAACAAAAAATATTTAGAAAATACCTACCTGTTTATTTCCGAAACTATAGTTGTTTCTATTGCTAAACGGGCAAGTACTGGTTCGTATATGATGGTAACTAAACTCATTGTCCTAGAAAGAATAGTCATAGTCAAGTTTTGTTTTTCTTGTTTTCGGCAAAAAAAATTTTATGTCATGGACACAGGGCCGAATTATGACGTTTTCGTCCATGGTCTATATAATTATTGCAATACATATTCAAAAAAAAATGCTATTTTTAAGAGGATAAAGAACATTTTTCGAACTTTTCGTTAGTGGAAAAAAATATGCAAATTTTTCATCACCTTTGGTGTGTGCGCACTTATATGAACGAAAGGGCAAAATTTCTATATCCATCATATAATATCGGCACATTTTTTACAGGAATTAACTGATATTTTTGCAGTAGAAAACTATTACTATAATACCTACTAATAAAGCTTTGACCTGAAAAAATTTCAGGAGGCACAAATGGCAGAAATATTCAAAATTAGGCGAATAATTCATAAAAAAATACACTCATTTAGGATACTTATAACGAGCGAGAAGGTTTTTACAATAAGTACATACCATCTGTTGAGTTTGTAATTATTGTGAACCGTGAGTACCTAATGATGCAAATAAAACAATAAATCAGGCCGTGGCGGAACTGTCATATTTTTTGTTTCATTGAAGGTCGGTTGTCCGACAGGTGTCACCTCTTTCAAATTTTATTCTTATTCCAACATAACATTTTTTTCACCGGATAACGCCAATGTGAAGTCATACAATGCCCTTATGGTTATTTTGTGACATACGGTAACAACTTTTTTTTAGTTTTTCGAATAAAAAAAAATTATTTCACATGACAGATTTTAGTTTTCTTGATTTTTTTATACTAAATAACATGAAAAGCAAAAAGGCGCCCATAATTCATTTAAAATGAAAGAATGAAATCTAGACCAGCGCATTAATCCTTTCGACTGAATTTTTTTAGAAAATTTTACTTCAAAAAAGTGACAAGCAAGGTGACTTGCATTCGTTTCGTATAGAGAAGAGCGAATGTATGTCAAGAAAATTTGGTTTTTAAATCAAGATTATTGGTTTTTGAGGGTCGTGATCAGCGATGGGTGAAATGAGCACTTCAATGGGTAATTAAACATTTTACATAACGTACCTACAAAATTAAAAAGTTATGCATCTATTCCATTATTTCCATAGCAGCCTCTGGTTTAAGTATAGTCATGCTTTCATACAGCTAAACAGCTACACAGTAAACCATCAATCAATTAATAATTTTATTAATATAGTGACACGATCTAATTGATAACGGTATGACATTATCATAATAATCTTGTATTTACGTGCAATTCTAACGGCTGTATGCTACGATAAGTTATAAAGATAGTATTAGCAATTACTATTCGTGTTCGTGCATGATGTGCAAGTGCAATAATGATTTATTTTCTTGACGTAATATTTTGTTTGCTTTATTTACGTTCTAAAGAGACGACCGTGATCTTAATTTATAAAAACAAAACCGGAATGCAATAAAAGTTCCAATTATTGAGCTATAATTAAACATATACCCACGAAACATTGTCGTAATTTTATGAAATATCACAAGAATTAATGAGAATACTGAATTAACATAAGACACAAAATTGTTCTATTTGATTGGTAAATGGTCTTGTAATACTTACTGTAAGGATATTTTTTTGTGTGAAATTTTGCAAAAAAAAAAAAAATAAGAAGGCGAGCAATTTGGCTCAAATCAGATGGGTCGTAAGTTATGAGGGACTTCTCCATTTTTTTTACTCCTACTAGTGTATAGGTAAGTACTTACCTAATCGAAATTTTTATAAAAAAAAATCGATGTCTTCAGAATAGGACGTAATTTTGTATGAGCACAGCCGACTGCGATACGAGTCGGTTAAACAATCCAGTTGGACCGTAAACCCCTTTACTTTTTTTACACATCGAAAACAAAAATTTGAAAAGCTGAAAAATCCCAATTTTTTCATCTTTAAAGGTCCAAATCACGAGAATGCAGAGTCGTAGGAAAAATCGCTTTCAGTTTCAGAATCGTCGTCGCCCAATGTGTCAAAAATTTTTGTCATAAACAATCTCATGTTCGAGGCATCGTCTATTTCATAGCATTCGACACCGGAACGGTCGATTTAATCTAAAAGAGGACTCAATAAGTTAATGAGCGTGACAAAAAAAACCTTTCTGAAAAAATGGACACTAAAAAGTTCTCTAAAAATGACATTTCTCCTGTATTTCGAAGACGAGGACCGCTACCTAGAAAAACCGATTACAGTTCAACTTCTCAGGAGAGTTTTTTATCAAATTTGCAGAGGTAGAATTTCTGGAAAATTTTTCTATTAGGTATAGGTAGTTTTAGTTTTAATGCTCACCAAAAATGAAAAGTGATATTAGAATAGCAGCAGTTTTGTTTTTAAAAAAGTTATTTATGTTTGCTATTGATTGAACTCCCCCAGTCGATCTAAGCATATAATACAGAGAGCGTTAGTTAAGTACGGGGCCAAACTCCAAGGGGTGCTTCCTTGAGTGATTTTAAGAAGAAAAGTTCAAATAAACATGGGTCCGAAAATGCATATTTTTCAAGATACAGGGTGTCAAACTTAAAAAAAAAATTCGAATGTTCGTGAATATCTCTAAACTCTTTCAATCAATTTTGTTGAAATTTGGCAGTTCTGTTTGTAATAACAAGAGGGTAATTTAGCCCCAATTAGATTAAAATTATTAATTCCAGTGGCGTCCCGGAAGACAGTCTAACTAATATTTTTGATTAAAAAATTGGGCGCCACTGACTTTTTTTTAAATTTTGTATTTTTTTCGAATTAAGCAACTAGAAATACAACTATTTTATCTCTTGAGTTTTTTTCATATCTTGCTTTGTTTTCGAGAAAAAAATAATAAAAGTTTGACAGCCTGTATATCTTGAAAAATATGCATTTTCGGACCCATGTTTATTTGAACTTTTCTTCTTAAAATCACTCAAGGAAGCACCCCTTGGAGTTTGGCCCCGTACTTAACTAACACCCTGTATAGTAGCATCATAATAAGTCCTTGAAAAATACGCAAGAAATCTAATTCATAATAAGGTAATGTTAACAATAACTTGCACAAACTTAAAGTATAATAATGTAACAGTAATTAACAAAGCGGAGGTAATAAATCAGTGGCGTAGATAGAATGCCTTGACCCCATATTACCTTATCCCCAGACAGTTACTTTTACGTTCACGTATAGGTAAGTATAATCCCACTTCTATTACCTGTTCAGATCAACTCCTGACATAACTTTAATATTGACCCCTTTTACGCACTTCAAAAAGAAACCAACAGATGGCAATACACCGGAGTTGCAAATATTTTATTTATTGCCAAAAAAGTTGGAAGAACACTTCAGAATGCGAGTATCAGAATCAGTCCTTGGGTAGTAGGTAATCTTATATGGTATGTGCCAGAACGATAATATTATTCCAGCAGCACTTCCTAATTAATTTTTTTAATTAAAACAACAAGATCATATCACATTATTGCATTATTGCGTGTATCGTTCTGGACATGCCTTCAAAGGTGTCTAATAGTTTCTCAAGCAATTACATTCCTCTTGTGCTGCAATCCGTATCATCTATTTTTCGATTTGATCTCTCGGTTATTAAGCTGTTACCTACTGCTACTGTTTTACCTGCACTCGTAAATGATCACTGTTACTGTTAGAAGTGCGGTGAATATAGATATAAAACACTTTGATTTTGGGGATAGACTACGGGGAAACCGGAGAGACTAAAGTAGAACTCTTTAGTCAGAATCAGTCCGAATCAGAGCTTGAGAAACTTTTGAGAAAAAATTCACCCCATCAACGTGGTCCAAGTCTGAGAGTCTGGGTCTTCTCGTTCAGTTGTAACAATCTTTTCCCTCGTACGACCTATCAAAAATTCTTGCATCGAAGCAAATGGTTTTATGTTTAAGAAGGCGAAAATTTTTGGAATAAGTCGTCGAGACTTCACTACGAAACACGCAGTAGAAAATGGAATGATAACACATAAACCCGCCTCTCATACCATCCATTAATTGATTGGTTGATTTGCTTTCCGTTAAAAGCGTTCCTATAAAGTCGTTCCAATTATGGCACGACAGATCTCAAAGAGACACTTCTATTAAGCCGAACTGAAGATTGTAGCTTATGTTTGGTACGCTGTAAGCTATATGCATTTATCTAATTATTGTGTCCTTAAAGAAAGGCGCCTGTCCCCCTTGACAGGACGAAATTAGTAATTATTGGTATATAGGTAGGTAATTAAGTACCCGCGACCATGCTAATTAGCACGTAAGTAGCGGCGGCCTATCGTTACGCGTTACGCCACTGGACCTATCAATTAATTTTAAGTAAAATCTGACGAAATATACTTCTCAGATATACCGGCAAATATTTATAAATAAAATACAATAAACAAAGAGACTTGTAAAAGATACCATTGACCTAAATTTATCCACCGTTGTCTTGTAATTTTTTGGTATAGGTATAGGTAGGTATAGTAAGAGTACCTACCTGCCTAGCAATCATAAAAATTCATAAACCTATTTGTTACCTCTTTGAGCTGTGAAAGGAAACAATAAATAACCGTGGTGGGTAATATAAATAAGTTACGCGTACATCGACATTAATTAATATTATTATTATTGTACCTATAGGTATAATTATATTTAATATACATATAATTCTGAAAAATTCCGATCAAATTAGCATATAAATTAAATGTATAATATTTTAATATAAAAAATGTTTCTAATACAATAATAAGTGTATAAATTATTATATTTTAATCCTCATCCTCTGCGTAGGTGATGGGAACGATACCTCAACTATCGATCATAAAGGGATCCAACAGAAGTCTTCACCCTAAATCACTTGATAAAATTTTCGCATCTGTAGCTGAAGGTGAAGACCGCCATAAAACTGCAATCATATTTGAAGGTAAGTCAATTCTACTGTGTTACATCATAAACATGAACATATAATAATCATTATCAAAACTGGTAACAATAATTATCAGTTTTCTACAGCGGCACGAAGATAGATGTATTTTTGGGAAATATTCCGACCACTGCTTGTTGAAGTTGCTTTAGACTCTTAAAAGTTTTGGCACTGGCAGCAAATGTTGATTTCTATCATAATTTTAAAATCATGGCGGAAATAATATTAGAAGAAATAAAAAACCTTCTTGCGCATCAATCGCAGAAATAGTGTATTTTTATGCGATTCAATAATAAATATTTTCTTCCTATTTCTTCTTATAATGAATATAATGAAAAAATAATCCGCAGTTTCTTTTCAGAAAACTCTACCTACTTAGAAAAAACTTAGTTGTCGTTGCGATTGCTCTTCTAATTTTCAGAATCAATTGTGAAAAAAAATAAAAAAGAAATTCCATCGATTTAATAATTTTAAAAAAGTGTAAGCTAATTTTCGACCAGCGAGGAATTTTTTTATTTTTCGTTAAAAGTGCCCATATATGCGAGACAAAATGAAGATAAGACTTCAAATTATATGTTGAAGAAAAAAAAATTGAAAAGAATATCACGATTGAGAAAATACAGGAAGATAAATGGCCGACGCGAGAACCAATCGAAATGACCTGCCGAAGTTTTTCCCGATTTGGATTGACAGTTTTTCCAACGTTTCAGGAAAAAAACTATATTAACTTTTTTTGTAGGTAATGAATGGCTCTATCGCACTGATTTATTATTTTTTCGAAGGGTCGACAAATAATTCGAAAAAAATTTGAAATCCTGCAAAAAATGATAGAAGAGCGTCGAAAAATGCTTGTCGTGGGGAAAAATTTTTTTGCCGCTCACCTAATTTTTTTTTCGAAAAACGATCTCCATAAAGTTCGTACCTCTATGCTTTCCCTAAATAACTGTGCAAACAGAATCTTTTCGCCATGTACCGTTACCGAGAAACAAATCCTATATTTGAGACGTTGTAAAAAGAAGTACGGCCCTGAACGGGGGCCTTATTTGGCATTGAAATTTGGCATGGACGAACCATGGGACTCCCAAATATGACCTATTGAAAACGGACCGGATCCGAGAATTTTAAGGCCCCCGTTCAGGGCCGTACTTCTTTTTACAACGTCTCAAATATAGGATTTGTTTCTCGGTAACGGTACATGGCGAAAAAATTCTCGGATCCGGTCCGTTTTCAATAGGTCATATTTGGGGGTCCCATGGTTCGTCCATGCCAAATTTCAACTCGGTCGGTGCAACTTTCAGAAACCTAGAGTGTTTCCTAGGTCGTTCCCAAAAAGCACGAAACTCCAGGAAAAAAATACACTTACCGGTAACGGATACCGCTCATTTTCAAAAGGCATCATGGAACCGTGCGCCTCTTCAATCGAGCGAAATTTAAACTTTCTACGACGAAAAATGCGGCTCTAGAGTGTCTCCTAGCAATCGCATAGACGGACAGACCGCGTGACTGACATTTTTAGGGACTACCGAGAAATCGGCATCGCCGGTCTCGAATAAAAATCGAATATCTCCGTCATTTTTCTTATTTGATTCTTGAAATTTTTCAAGGTTGAAGGTTATTAGTATAGTTGTCTCGTGTGAAAATTTCAGTTCAATTTCTTCAAAAATGAACTCATAAACGGTTATAGAAATTTAGACATTTTTACTCTTTTCCTACCCACGCCACTGGCTTGTTAATAAAAATAATGCAAATTTTATTGCTTTAACTCAAATTTCAAATAACTTTCTTCCAATCCTGTTAATTTGATTTCAAAGTTTTATTGCCATCTTGCTCATACGGGGGCTCAAAAAGTAGTAAATTTTCCGAAAATTCAAATGGCTGCCATTTTGAAAAGGCTCGGCCGATTTTGCTCAAGTGCAATACCAGACCAGTCCTTATAGACATCTTACTCCCACAAAAATTTCAGCCTCCTAGATTGAAAATTGCGACCTGAAATGAGGTGACAAAAACCGGATTTCTGGAACTTTGAAGGGACACCCTGTAAAAGTAACGCGACTTTTGGAAATTTTTTCAACGAAAATCTAACGTCATTCCAAAGTTTTACAAGGATCCAAAATTTCGTTCACTTATCTTGAAAGATAAAGCTACAGGAGCGTTTTTAAAATCGAAAAATCGCGATTTTGGAGAAATAAATAGGTATATAAATATTGTGGGCAGGTGAATTTTGGAAAACCACTTTTTCGTGATCTGGGGGTCAGGATCGGTGGACATTTGATGAGTTTGGGTGATTTTCGAAAAGTGATGCCGTCCTCAATAGTGTATTTTTGTTAAAAAATACACTAAAAGTTACTCCCGGGGATCAGGAAGTTTGGCATTTCTAGAAACTTTTAAATGTCACTAAAAAGATCAAATTCACGTTACCAAGAAATATTCCAAAATTAAATTTTGAAACACCCTCTAATAAACTACAGGGTGATTCATGACTAATGCAACGTAGTTAAATGCCAGGTAGAAAACATCGAGAAAAGTCTAAATCTCTGACAATTTTTTTTCTGCCAGAAAGTACGAAGATACAGAGTGTTTTCCTTGAAATTCATTGAAAATCATTTCAAAAGTTGAGGTACTACGAATTTACGGGATAGCCTATTGCCAGTCTTTTAAATCTCGTAACCAGGGACGTACTTGGAGAAAAATATTGTTCGCTTTTTTTTACGAAAAGGCTATGAAATGAGCTTCTTAAATCGAACGGCCCCCTTCGAATAGCTTCACAAAAATAAATCAAAATAAGAACTTGTACTGCATTTTACAATCGATTTTTGTGAAGCTGGTCGAAGTGTGCCATGCGATTTGAGATGCTCATTTCATAGCATTTTTGCTCTACTCTCCGAATCCGATGACGTTTTCGACGAAAATCGATCGAAAAATGTGCTTTTCTTAAAAAAATATGCTATCAAATTTTTCTCTCAGTGCGGCCCTGGTTCCTAGATTTGAAATCTGGAAATAGGCTAGTCCGTAAATTCGCAGTACCTACATCAGCTTTTGAAATGATTTCAAATTAATTTCGAGAAACATTAGCAACAAATTTATGGCAAAAAAATGAAAATTGAAGTTTAGGTATAGTTTGATTACACAAGGTTCAATTTAAGGTCATTTCATAGCATTTTTCTTGTACTTTCCGAATTAGATGTCGTTTTTTGCGAAATTTCATCGGAAAATATGCTTTTTTGTAAAAAAAATGCGAGCAATTCTTCTTCAACCTACGGCCCTGGTTACTAAATTTAAAATTCTGGAAGTAGGTTATCCCTTGAAATCGTAGTATGACAGAAATCGATATGACATTATCCATCAAAAAATGTGTTTTTCTGTCAAAAAAATACCAACCATTTTCTTTCAAGTATGGTCCTGGATTTTCAATTTGCCGATATGTCATCTTGAAGTACCTCGACAGGACAGTGTTTCTGCTAAATTTTGTTAGATTGCATCAAACCATTGCAAAGATGTCGCCGTTTAAAATTTAAGCCAAAACTTAAATTTTAACACACCCTAAAATTAGAAAACAGCCTGTATCTGTCGTACCTCTTGGCAAAAAAAAAATTTTCACAGATTTAGACTTGTCTCCTACCTGGCATTTAACTACGTCCTGGCATCAGTCATGAATCACCCTGTATATTCACCAAACTCCAAAAATTGAAAAAACAAAAAAATGCAATTTGAATAATTTATTTTCGGTCCACTTCTGACTTTAGCACCATCATAACAATTTTTGATATGACGTAATCACTATTCCTGTTAAGTAAAGGTATAGGTATATCCGCGGAATTCTGTGCAACTATCAATTTAAGTCTTCCTAATTTAACTTCCAAAATTCATCAAATTTTCCTGTTAAATAAAACACCGCTCTATGTATATGATTTTTGTGATTTGCCAATACGAAAATGTTGAAAAAATGTTATTATACATAAAAGCAACGGAATTTGTCGAATCTAGATTCCCTGCGCTCTTTTTTGTGAGTAAAAAATTTCAAAGTATTACTGAAATGTTATCTTTCAGAGTTTTTGGATTTTCTTTTGAGCTTAATGTATTTTTTATTGTTCCTCTCGTCTTAAAACGTTTTACTCTGTTTCCATATGAGCTTCAATACGTCGAACGAAACAGTAACAAAATATTAAATTTCCAGAAAGTTCCACTATCCACCGCCTAACTTTTCAACATCTGCACCGTCTCTCAAACCGTCTCTCTCGAGCTCTGTTGGCAATCTTGTCCCAAGGGACGGCTAATAAGGATGGAGATTACTTGGTCGCTGTGCGCTTACCACCAAACCAACGCTTGTTACCCGTGTTACTGGCCGTTTGGAAAGCGGGGGCGGCTTACCTGCCCCTAGACCGAGCTTTTCCGGAACAACGAACCCAGCACATCCTTGGAGAAGCCAGACCTACCGTATTAGTACATGAAGGGGGTGAGTAGTACCTAGCTTCAATATCATAAGATTAAGTCTGATTACTTAATACAAACTTTAGATTTCAAAAACTATCCCGGTACCTATGCGATTTCCATTGACGAACTATGGAAGGAATCTATGAATTATTCTGATGAAAATTTGGAACCGGAAAATCGAGTAAAGCATCTAAGAGATGATCTAGCGTTGGTCTTATACACTTCTGGAAGCACTGGCGTGCCTAAAGGTAGGTAACATCAAAATATTTTCTATGTTTTGTTTCGGTGAATTTTTAATTTGAATTATTATTCCAGGTGTAAGAATACCGCACCGGATAATCTTGAACAGGTTATACTGGCAATTTAGAGAATTTCCGTATGGCCCTACTGAACAAGCTTGCGTCTTTAAAACCGCCCTGACTTTCGTCGACAGCGTAGCCGAAATTTGGGGACCCTTGCTGAGTGGCAGATCCCTTGTTGTTGTGCCAAAATCTGTCACCCAAGACCCCGAAAGATTAGTCCACGTACTTGAAAAATATGAGGTATGTGAAGCCGGCTACTCATTATTATGCTGTACTTGGTTAGTAGGTATTTAGCGAGTACCTACTTGTGTCCGCGTAGCAGACCTGGTGTAGTATAGTGCGGTCTTGAAAACTCTTTACAAGAAACGACCTTTGACTTGGGACAGTTTACCGACAACGAACGGCAAGTAAAGCCGAGTTGCACGCCGAATCCTCCCTCATAAACACTACCCGGCACTTGCCAAGTACTCACAAGCACCTACTCACCAAAACCAAAAGTACCGCGTAGCGAGTAGCTGTGCAAAAATAAACTTTTGTAGTAATAATTGAGAGTAGAAGATTGGGGTGGTGGGAGGGGTCGTTTTTTTACATTTTCCTTTGATCTTTTCTATTGTGTAAAAAGAGAAACGTAATATTTAATTAATTTTATTTTTTAGATCGAAAGGCTTGTATTGGTACCATCTTTGCTAAGATCTATTTTGATGTTCGTTCAACTACAGGTGAGCTGATTTCGAATTTTTAATCAAAATAAACAAAAACATTATTTCCTATCACCATAATAAGGATTTACCAACTCGGAAATTATTTTTAGAAAAAAAACCGTCGTTTGCCAAATCTGCAACTCTGGGTTTGTTCTGGTGAAACTTTGACTGTTCAGCTTACTAAGGACTTCTTTAGCTATTTCCAAAGTCAGGTGAATAGATTGTGCAATTTCTATGGAAGCACAGAAATTATGGGGGATGTAACGTACCATGTTATTTCATCCTATGAAGAATTAATGTACAGCGACAAGGTCCCCATAGGTAAGAATCATTATATCTACGCTTCACCCTATACAGGCAGGTTCAGATTCAATCAACTAAAATGGCAATTATTCCAGTAATTTCAGCTCTAAGACTTATTAATTAACGTATGTCTTCAGAGCTTTAGTTTTAGAGATAGATATTGATATTTTGAATTTAAGATGAAAATAAGAGCCAATTTAGGTATCATTGTTAATGTGAGAAATTTCGATTTAATCCCATTAGCAAATTTTTTTTTATTAAAAAAAACTTTACAAAATATTTCGAAAAATTCTGCGCTTACCATAATGACCTTTTGTGCACATTCCAGGTTTGCCTGTTGACAACACCGCCATTTATCTGCTCAACGAGCAAATGCAACCAGTAGCAGTAGGTGAAGTGGGCGAATTGTACGTGTCCGGATTAAATTTAGCTGCTGGATACGTCAACGGTAGAGATCCTGACAGATTTATCGCCAATACCCTTTCAGTAGACCCCAGTCATGGAAGGTAACACTTCACTCATACTGAACCAACCTAAATACTTTATAAAAAACATCCTTCATTTCTTAGGTTGTACCGTACTGGTGACTTCGCATACCTTTCCTCCAAGCACCCCCATGTATTACAATATTCCGGTAGGCGGGATGCACAGGTAAAAGTGCGAGGGCACAGAGTGGATCTGGCGGAAGTGGAGCGTGCAGTTCTTGCGGTTCCCGGAGTCACAAGGGCAACAGTGCTGTGTTGGCGTCCTGGGCAAGAGGAACAACAACTAGTCGCCTTCGTCCAGGGTGACCTGTTGATGGAAAAGGTGAGCTTGGAGGCGAGTCTCAGGGAGAGGCTGACAGAATATGCAATGCCACTGGTCGAAATAGTGGATGATTGGAAAGAATTGGTCAATGGGAAAGTGGATCGTATGGGGTTGTTGGAACAGTGGGAGAAGGAAATGGGGAATGGTATGAAGAAATTTTTCAACGATATTAGTTTTTGTTAATCGAGTCTATTTTTCTCTAGGTGAACTTTATCAAAAAATGGACTACTCGGGACTCTCTTCGGATCAAATGGAAGCGGGACGAGCATTATTTGAGACCATCGCTTCTACGTTGCATAAAGCAGTTAGAGGAGTAATCTCCCTTGATGCAAATTTCTATGAGATTGGAGGGAATTCTATCAACTCGATTAGCACCATATCACAATTGAATGAGAAAGGATATCGAATCAGTAAGTGTTTATTTAATTGTTACAATTAAAAACAAACAGAAACAACCAGCTTTCACATGACATGGTCTTCTTACAGGTGTAACTGACTTTGTAAGCTCAAAAACTTTGGGAGAAATTTTGAAAAAGATGACTTCAGATATGCTCCCAGAAAACAACAATTCAAAGTATACATTTAAATATCTGGAGAATGAAGATAAAAATATTGTTACAGAGTAAGTATATTTTTGAGAATAATAATTTAACATGAAAAAAAAACTATAACGGCTCTTTAACTGTTCATTTATAAAATACAACATTGCAACCATTTTTCTCATAAGATTAGGTCTTCATATTATAAAATCTAGAAGAGCCTCCTCTATACATTTCAATATTTAGCAAAGTAAAGTAGTTTTTTTTTTAAACATGAATTGTATACCCTTTATGTGTGGACCGCGACTCTTGTAAACTGACAAGTGAGTAACAAATAATTTTCAACTTTTAAACACTTTTTAAACTTTATAACAGCTACAATATGTATTCCTCACTTGCAGTTGTCCTGAAGATGGGTTAACACCCGAAACCGGTCGACAAGATATTCCTAAAAATTTTTTGAAAGAAAATATATACTCATTGACCTACTGATTGTTGTTTTATTTAGCAAAGTAAACCATAATAATTATTGATCCTTTTCCAGAATAATAACAGCCAGTTTCTACACAAAAGCTGACTTAGAGCAATGGCTCTTACCAGACATTTCTGAGCCGGATTATGTGGAAATAATAGACAAACTGTGGGATGCAACTCTCGCTCAGAATTTAAGCTTCTTAGTCAAGGATGAACAAGGAAACCCGGTCGCTGTTGCTCTCAACTTTGATGCCCGAGACGAACCCGAACTCGAGCTGTCATCCAAGATGTCACTCGTGTTTGAATTCTTGGAGTACATCGAGGGACCCATCAGGTAAGATAATCTCTCCAGTAAAGGTTTTAGTTAATATTAAAGTTCCAGAACTGTTTTTGAGAAGTCACCAAATGTCATTTTAAAATTTTCGAATATCTTTTTAGAGAATCGATACAACCAAAAGAAAAAGGCCACTTGCTACATGTTTGTATGATGGGTACCCATGCTTCACTCTCCAATGCAGATAACGTAGAGGTGATGAAATATATGGAAGATGAAGTACTCTCGCTGACAGCAAAGAGGGGTTTCAAGGGGGTTCTTACTACCAACACCAACCCTCTCACACAGGTATATTAAAGTTATATTATATTTCTCTTTGGATGAGATACCTTTTCAAAGTGTTTATAGTGTATAAACAATCGACATTCGTTAATATATTTTTCCAATTTCAGCAACTTGGCACTGACATTTTTGGCTATAAGACCATGCTCGACTATCAAGTCAATCAGTATGTGGCATCAGATAATACCAGGCCTTTTGGGAAGGCTCCAGATTCACAGCGTGCAATTGTACAATGGAAACCTGTCAACTGAACTGAGCTACTGAGCATAATCTTTATTTAATATTAGTGCTTTTGCTTTTAGATTTTATTTATTTTCTGTAAATAACTTATGACGTGCAATAATTAAAAATATATATATAAATATATAGAAAAAATAGCAAGTATATTACAATTAATTACAATATTACATCATATATCTATCTATGTATATATACAAATTAGCTTCATAAACAACACTTGCTTCAGCAAAAAATATGTTTTGTACAAATATTGCAACTCAATAAATAAAGTAACATTTTTAATAATAATATGTACAACTTTGATCAGTTAAGATGTCTCTTAAATATACACACAAATCAACAAAATCAACTAAATAATCAGCTAATAAATCATTGTTAATATTAAATTAATCCTACTTAGCTCACAAGCGCAAAATTATTTGTACAATAAAATTCTCTAGGGTTCTAAAAAAAAAGTGAGATACAACCTCTGATCACTTTTAAAAAACAAACTTGAATAAGTAAAGAAAGACCAAGAAAAATTCACTTTAATTTCAATTCCCTCTATTTTATTAGATTTAGTAGGAGGACAACAAGAACAAGTGACAGTATAACAAGGAGTATAACAAAGGATTAGTTAACATATAATATGAGAACTTAAAAGTTATTAACAAAATTATATGCAGGTATATCAAAAATTCAGCTGCTTCCGTAAAATAACAAAAAATAGATGATCCAGAGATGCTCAGCAGCTTGCCTACGCATAGACGCATCCTTTTTTAAGATAGGGCATAAATAAATACTGTTAAAAATCATCATATACATATACAGTGTGTCTCATTCAAGATTAAAGTGTACACCCCTGTATTTTTGCTATTTGAACGAGTCGATGTTCTAAATTTTGTACAATCATATACGCTAAGTAAGTATCGGATGTTTGCGGAGCGCGCGCCTCCTCGTGGATTTTTTTCGCACTTTTATGCGGCATATTAATCGTTGACAGCTCGTTTCAATAAAATGAAACCTTTCTTAAAATCATTATTTGGAAGTGTATTTCTAGATTTTTGAATTTATTATGACTACAATTATTATTAAAAGTCATTTCCAAGCACCCGCAGTCTTGACTGCTTTCGTTTTAAATCGTTGAGAAATGGGCGAAATCTCATGATGAGTTGTCACATGAGCGATGTTAGAGAATACGTTTACATGGAACTTTTCTTCAAGGAACCGCTCTTTTAGAGAGACTCCTGGTGCACATAGCACTCATAAAAATGAAAAAACCTATTATTGTCCCATTGTTCAGGTGATATATTAATTGTTCCATTAAAAAAATATCACCTTTCTTATCAAAACATAATAAGTTCACATTTCATCTCATGTTTTAGGGTTTTTTATTCAGCTTATGTATAATAAGTCGAAGAGTTTTGGACATATTTTGCAGCTGTAAAGCAAGAAAATGTTACCCTTCGTCTGAAATACAGCTCGAAAAAATTATAGCAGTATACTTATTGTTTTATTAGTATTTTAAATTATTAACTAAAATTTTTAACTTTAATTTACTATCTAAAAAAAGATTCAGGAGTAATAAATACGTATGTAATCGCAAGCATTTAAGGTACTCGTGTATAACAAACCCTTCCCGATTTTTTTTATACCTGAACAACCTCATGTTTGCAATAACAAATACATTAAAATGAATAGCGGGCACGCAGGACTTGCCGCATGAAAGTGTCAAATTTGCCTACTTGGTGGCGCCACAATACAGTAGAAGCTCGATTATCCGAAGTAATGTGGACCGAACCCATTTCGGATAAGTGAAAGTTCGGATAATACGGAGTTTTTTACGAATATATAAAATAATGTAGGCAGGTAAGTTACATGACTTTTTATTGTTAAAAACAACTCAACATAGTAATAAATCTTCGTAATCAAATAAAAACATATATATTTGTGTACATATCTATATAATATATATTATATACATATTATGTACATATTACAATTTCGGATAATGCGGAGTATTTGAAGGCGCGCGTTTCGGATAACGCGGATGACTTGATTTTTCGTTCAAATTTCGGATACGGACCACGATCGTTCCGGATAAAGCGGCGGTTTTAAAAATCAATTTTGTTCCGGATAAAGCGGATTCCGGATAATCGCGATCCGGATAATCGAGCTTCTACTGTAGTTACTTATTTAGCCTATAGACTGAGTTTGTAGTTTGATAATATTTAAAGTGACATGGAACCTAAAAATCGGACAGTAGTGTTAAATGTGTCAAATTATTACATTCCATGACACTCTAATTATGAAATTAGAAAACAAATATGTATTGTCAAAAATTTTATTTCAGATTCAGACCAAAATAATGAAAAAATTCAAATACGAATTTTGTCATGACCTCGGGGGGTTAGAATATAATTTAGAACAACTCTTTCCAGTAACTTTTTTCGATATCTTTAATGCGAAGCAAAATATCGATAATTCTCCCTCTTTGCGAAGACGTACAAAACTTCAAACCCCGACTCCTTCACATAACGAAAATACAGGGGTGTGTTCATCTTAAATAAGACTCACTTGTAGAAAAAAGAAAACCTAGGAATAGGGGAATAAATAAGTAGGAAACATTAATGTGCAATTAGAGTAAGGAGACAAAAAAGGTTGCCTTAGTCTACATATTGACTTATTTGGTAATGTTTCAACAGTAAAAATTTGCAGCTAACGTTTTATTTTGTAGGTTTCCTATTCATGAATAAGTATAACCCTTGGGGTTATGTTTTAGAACATATGATTGGTTTAAAATTCGTAGCGTTCATAGGGTTTGAGCAATAGACCAATAAGCTGTCAGAAAATTCAAAATATAACCCCAGTTATATTTTGAAGTTTGATGAATACGGATATATGAGTGGCGAATTTGTAGACAGATTGAGGGGCTTGTGACAGTAATGGTTTAAAAAGAAGAAGTGGAATTTTATGTAGATATTATTGTAAAGTAAATAAATCAAGACTACAGTTTGTTAATTATTATAATAAACTATTACAAGTAATTTGTTACAAATAAGGTAAGTTTTGTAACAAAAACAATATTATTGTAATAAAAAAATTTTATACAACGATTTCAGTTATGATTATGTACCTGAACTGAGCAGTCCAGAAATTGAAGTGTTATTCTTTACCAACCAATCAAACAGAACTCACGTAAATAAATTAGGCCAATCATTCAAGTATGAATTTACCAATAAGTCAGTCTGAAACTGTGATATGATTTCTTCCTTGGATCAAACTGCAGATCTTTTGATTACATTACTAAAAGTTTTGAAAAATTATTCGGGAACTGTATATTTTTCGAAAAAGAAACTGCTTTTATATTACCTGTGGCAGACATTTGCATCAAAAATTTGCTATTTTTTTGTCTCGAACAGTAAGCTTAGATTTTATTCAGGATAGCAGAAAAGTATATTTTTTCATTGTAAATGTTTACGTACCTACAATAAATAATTATGCTTTTTGAATCACATAAAAGAAATGTAACACCTGGATGAAAACTATACACTCGATCCAGGTGTTTACTTGCAAGACTTGATCAGGGAACAATCCCTCTTGTTCGAAGTGCCAAGGTCAAGCGGCCACCGATCGAAAATCGATCAATCACTAAGCATGTTTTGATTGCAGTAGCGTAATAAAAATTTGCGAAATGGTCAACAGCAGGAATAACTGAGATCTACACCAACATGTTCCAGAATTTTTGTTCTCAACCCTAACTTGGTAGAATCTTTTGCATACTGATGATAAATAAAACACTCATGTTTTAAAATTCTATTTTGCTACCCTTGTTTTGCTACGTTTTAATACCACGGTAATAATAAAACAAGTAACTAGATTTAAATAAATTTCAACAAAACGAATAATGTTCTTCAGAATTTTCTCAGTGTTGTTGATATCAAGAAGAAAATCAAGTAATGAAAAGCACGATATGTGTCTAGTTGTTCATTTACGACTGTGTATTGTTGATTAGGCAAATGCCTGTGGATTTCTAGAGATTCAAGAAAATTCAATTTTATTGTTTGTTTTATTGTTACCAAAGTGTGATCTTGTGTGAAAATTTCATCTTTCTGGATGTTTGAGTCTGTAAGAGTTTAGGTGTCCGTTGTATTTAATTTCTAGGTTTCTACAAGTTTGTCCTATATAAAGAAAACCAAAACTGGGATAAACCTGGGAAAACCGGGCATTCCAGAATAACTGATACCATCGCAGATCCTATCCTGGAAATGCAATCCGATGGTATGGGTACTACGATAACGATATCATTTGTAAAACCATTCAAGGTTCTAATGGACTGGAAAGAATGGCAACAAATGGAACACATTATGTGCCTGAAAAAAGGGCTGGTCTGGTACACAGACGGCTCAAAGACAGAGACAGGTACCGGAGCTGGAGTGCATGGGGTGGTCCCCGGATGCAATATTTACGTGCCACTGGGGACTCATACCAGCAGGAACTATCGAGGTAGGAAAATCTATATCCTCTCCGACAGTCAGGCTAGCCTGAAAGCCCTTGCAGCTTATGAAATCAGATCAAAACTGGTCTGGGAATGCCTGCAAGACCTCATTGACTTAGCCAGGTGCAACGTGGTGACACTAGTTTGTAGGTTCCGGGGCACCGTGGGACGCCTGGTAATGAGGCTGCAGATCAACTAGGCAAGAAAGGCGCTGGGATGAACTACATTGGGCCCGAACCAGTGTTTGGCATCCCAAGGAACACTGTACGCGGGGCGGTGGCTCAGTGGGTAAGAACCCAACATAGAGCACACTGCAACCGTATAACAGGAAACAAACATGGTAAGGTGATGCTCAAGGAGCCCTCTCAAAACCTTGCCAGACAGATACTGTAACTAAACAGAATGCAGATCAGAACGGTGGTGGGCCTTCTCACAGGACACTGCCATCTAAGAGTAAACCTACATAAGCTGGGGATATACAGAGAAGAACCAGTTTGTAGACTCTGCAATGAAGAAGATGAGACAGTTTCTCATGTGATATTCGAGTGTCCAGCACTCGTAAGAACGCGCTATGCGGTCCTGGGACTCCTCAGCCCCGGGAGCCTGCTGGCGGAAAACATCTTGGTTAGCGGACTGCTGAACCTTGTCAAAGGAACGGAGTTCTTCTAATCAAGGAAAATCTAAATGTGAGAAATTCAATAAGCCCGCTGGCTTCAGTGTTTGGGACCACATAAACCATATGTCACATTTAGTTAAAATACCAATACCAAATGCCGATATTTATCTGGTTTGTTTGAATATGTTTGATAAAAAAAATTCCTCTGTTAAAACTTAAAATATTATTTACTGACATTAGTATCACAAAGTAGAATTAGAAAACAATTGTGTTTTATTAATCATCAATGTTCCATAATGTTTCAGAATGTTCTATAATGTTACAGAATGTTGTGGAATGTTCTAGAATGCTCCACATTGGTTCGAGAATGTTTCAGAATACCAGATAATGTACTAGAATGCTATCTATAATCTTCTCGAATATTCTAAAATGTTTTAGAACGATCTGGAACACTTTTGAATCTTAAAGAATGTTCCAAATATTCTATGGTGATCTAAAATGTTCAAGATTGTTCTAGAACGTTCTGAAATGTTCTGAATAATTCCCATAATATAATTCAGGGCCCGGTTTCATAATAACATTACTTCATTTTGAGAATGATAGCCGCATTCTTTTGGTACAATATTGCAATCGAAACGGGTATTTCTGATCTGAATTCAGAGTAACTTGTTCTTTTTAAATGTGATCAATTCCCACTCTAGCTACTTTTGTGATCGTGATCCATTGTCAATGTGCTGTCAAATGTATGATATCGGGTTGATCACTCTTATAATCCATAGCTAATTAGGTCCGAATAGAGTTGGAACAAAGTTGAAACAAGTTTGCCGAATATAGAGTTCCTATCAAGAAAAAAGAACTAATATACAGGAGAGAATGGTTAATCTGTAGTAAACAATTGGCAACAAAATAGGACCGACCCGGCAAGAACTAATCTTAGCCGGCACACAAAATTGCTGAAATATCATTGCTGAAATATCCCGAAAAAACTGAAAAATCGAGATTTCTTATTTTTGCCATATCTTTCTTATTTTTGGAAATTATTGAATAATTTTTTGTAGGCTTACATATAATGTCCTCAAAAGCTATCCATCTGACGTTTCAAAAACTTTCAAAGCCAACTAGATCCCAGAGTACCTATTCATAGTCAACTTTTGTTTTTCTTATGGCCGCCATATTGGATTTTCATGTCATACTGTATTAAAAAAATTAATAAAACCAAAAATCTATCACATTAAAAAAAAATTTCAAAATTTTATTCTTCTGCGACAACACAGCTGGGTGACGTGATGATTTCCACTACAGTTTAAAGCTCCCGTCCGTTCACCTTATACATCTTACACTGTCCTTTTGTGCAACTAGGCATTAGAGTTCATCTCTGGTAAAACTTTTCCGATTTTAATTAAATATAGGGAATCAAAATTTCAACATGGGACTGACTGACTTTGATACTCACATAGAAAAGAAACTCACATTAACTGTCAAACTCGGTCTTAAACAGAGTAGCTTAATTTACATTTTTCATGTATCATCCTCATGTATTCGTCTTCAATCTAATAGTTTAATTTTTTGTTTATAAATCAGACTGCTCCTATAGTAGGATTAAGTTTAAAAAGTCAGATGTGACGTCACACTAACCGTCCGAATTAATATTTTTAATTTCACCAGAAAATGTCAAACAGTTAAATGTCAAGTTGTGAACGAGCGTAAATTATTGAAGGAATCATTCAAACAATTAATTGAACCGCTTACGTCAGTTGTAGAGCCACTGACAACTACATAAAATTTATTCACGTAATGACATTCTATCCTCTGTGTTGTGCATTTAATTCTCATTCAAAACCAATGTTGACGTATACTTATTTATGCGGGATGGAGTGTTTAGACAAACTGCACGGTTACTATAAAAACCACGTATTTGAAACAAAATAAATCGAACTATCAAAAGGATGTGTATTCTTAATCGATACATATGACTTTTTAGACTTTATTGGACTATACTACTGCAATCTTAAATTAAATACCGACAAATAACAATAATATACATATTTATCCGAGGGGTAAACCGCAGGGGAATTTTAGTGTACACACTTCAGGAATTAGTAGGGAATTAGTGGGGAATTAGGGGAATTAGTGGGGAATTAGGGGAATTAGAGGAATTATTGGGAATTACTTGTAAAATGTGGGGAATTGGCAAAAAATGCGGGAATTAGTGAGGAATTAGAAATACCAAGAAGGGAATTAGAAGAAACAAGGAGGGAATCAGTGTGAGAAAGTGATATTATATTGCGTAACGTTGCACAACGTAGTGTTACATAGAACTGCACCCGTCTGCCGCCTGCTCTTCATTTTCCTGTGTTCCCTTCCTTATCTCCTAGTACCTGCGCGTTTTCACTTGTTTTTACTTGTTTTTACATTCTTGCGGCTTACCAGGTGAGTCATTTTGGTTTGCTAAAAATGCGTTGTAGTTACTTCACCAGTTAGTTGCGTATTAGACTACATACATCAGATCTGATATGTTGTATTTTTCAATAGAATCTGGAGAGCCTGGATTAAGGGAAAAGAAGAGCATAAAACAACAGAAAATTTTTTGACTAGTAACTGTTATCTTTGCATTGAGATGAATGCCCACGCCTTGATTAAACTGATACTAAAGCTCAAAAATGGTGTGTTAAAACCAGAGATGTTTAGCCTCGGAATTTTTAGCAGCCAAGCATGTGAGTCCTTATTTCGAGCTGCTAGGTCTATGACCTCTACATATTCAGCCCTATTCCGTAACTTCAAATCGAATAGAGATGACGAGAATAGAATAGAAGTGGGGGGCGTGAGTAGAAGTTACTTAGATTCGGTATTCCGTAGCGCACTAGAAATTGAAATAGAAATGAAAATAGCTCCGTTCAGTAGAAATGAATTCCGATCGCTTCCGTGCTGTCGAGATCCGGTTGAGGTAAATAGAGATTGGTCTACGCACGCGCAAGTAACCATGGTGACATAAAATCCGGACTCACGTCACGTTATTTACTATTATAATTACATTATAATTACATTATAATTACATGAACTTGAACATTCTTCATTTTTCCTCGTGTTGGTTGACTATAACAAGCGAAGCCACGGGATAAGAAATTCACGGATGAATTGATAATAATGAATAATAAAATTATTAAATATATAATTAATTAAATAATTATTAAAAATAACGTATAATATAATCACAAAAAATAAAAACGGAGTCAAATTAGAAAAACAGTAAAAACACGTGCTGGCACTTCCGTTAATCAACAAATAAACAATCTCCCTCCCTGATACTTATTACAAAAACGTGCGGCGCGATTTTTCGTGTGCGGCGCGACACGTCAATTTTCGATGAAAAGTGCAAAACGTTTTGATACAAATGGAGAGCTCGACCCCGTTTTGCAATGTTGCCACGATCGTCAAAGTAGAAGTAGAGGACAAGCCATCTTACTCGTATCTACTCGTGTTAGGGAATACGAATAGAGCTCTGATAGATGTCGCCAAATCGAGGTCGGCAAATTCCGACTCGGAATGCCACTTCTATCCGATTGGACGCGTGAGTTACGGAATAGGGCTGATTATATTATATTGATATTGATATTGAGGGTGTCAGATGCGCTGCGACCTATTACAGATCTATTGTGCCCCCTCTTCTCTGCTCCTTTGGAGTATATTCCCTTCATTGAAGCAGCCTCTCCAACTCCGCTTCCCTTAGGAATTTCAGGATTTGAAGGGGATCAAGGCCAGGCAAAGCCCCCCCGTTGAGACCTCTACATATTCAACAGTAATAAATTTTACCATAAAAGACATGCTTAACCGAGTTGAGCGAATTAAGACAACAAATGATACCATCAATGATCTCAGAGGGACTTTTAAATTCCCAAGGGAGGACAAAAGATTGAAAGAAAAGCTAAAAAAAGAAAAAATCCCAAGTGAAGAAGAAATTAGCCATTTGGATATAAAAGCCATAGTGGAACAAGCGCTTCAAAATGTGATAGAGGACATGAAACAACTTGGAATCCATGCTAAAGAAAATGACTGGAATAATTATGCAGATTCCGTTAAAAAGACGAACACAAAATATCGAAACGACAAATAACAGCGAAGAGGAAATTTTGAAGTTGAAGACGATCATGAAGACAATGAAATTGACCAAAATATTGCGGAAACAATTAATATTAGTAATGAGGATGATATATTAATGGACTTAATTTCTACTGATATCTCGAACGAAGACAGTGAATTTAATAATTTGGAAACAACTCGGGAAACAAACTGCGTAAACTTAAAAGACTTTTCGGAAAAAATTCAATGTGTATCTGAAAAATCACCGTTCATAAAACTGGTTGTCGGTAAAAAAAACTTCGGTTATAAAGAAGTTTACAATCAGTCCAACGGTAGAGTAAGTACTGACCGCTTGAAAAGATTGATAGACAGTACAAGGAAAGCACAATCAAACATTTCCCAGCCGGCTTTAATTATGAAAACTTCAAAACAGAAACGACCCAGGGATCAAGCTTGTGGTAAAAGCGCCGACTCCGAAACTAGTTCGTATGAGGTCGTAATGGAATTCGCCGAATCTGATGATTCGGAAGAGTGTTCGGAGAAGATTCTGGTTCCGCACTCACAAAATTTACCCGAAACAGGAAAAGTAGGGATACACTTAGAAAAATATTACGCGATTTTCTATGATCAAGCGTGGTTTATTGGTAGGGTAATAGAAGATTGCGGAAACGAACACTTTAAAATAAAGTTCCTAAAAGCAGAGCTGAACAGTTTTATTTGGCCCCGAAAAGAAGACGTTGAGAAGGTCCATAAAGAGTTTATTTTCTACGGTCCTATCAATTTGATAGGTGGCAGACCATTTGACTTGAAAAGGTCAGACCTGGTTAATATTAAGAGAGGATATAAGGCTTTCAAAAAACATTGATTTTGTTTGAAATTAGTTTGTTTTAGTTTTTACTTTGAAATTACTCCTCGAATTACTCTAGAATGGGTTCTAGACTTTGTTAGAAGTTATAGTGTTTATTTTGAATTTATTTTATAATGGGTTTTTGAGACATAATAATTATGTTATTTTCGAGGTTATTTTTGTATAAAACTCATAAAAATAAAAAGTTTATTTTCTTCCGTATCCTTAGTTTTATTTATATTTTGTTGTCTATTGTAGGTATTAGAAAATCCCAAATTATATTACAGAATTCTGTATGAGGTGTTAGATTCAAGCCCGTTTCTGTAACCCTTCTAACACCCGATTTTTTAAATTTTAAATTTAACACAGTTTTAAAAAAAAACACTAAAACGTTTCAAGATCAGCAGTTAATGAATTAGTATAGGAAAATATAGCCCGCGAGAAGTAGGGGAATTAGTAGGAAATTAGGGGAATTACTAGGGAATTAGGGGAATTACTAGGGAATTAGGGGAATTACTAGGGAATTAGGGGAATTACTAGGGAATTAGAGGAATTAGAAAGAATCTTGGGAATTAGTGTACAAAATTTTCTCTGCGGTTTACCCCTCGCATTTATCTTTAAAGTTGGTGGAAGTACTTATTGGAACAACAATAATTGAATAGACACTGGGAATTCTGTCGTTGACTTGGGGCTTAAATAATCATATTTGTCTTGGTAGTCAGATTTTTTTATCATATAAATAGTCATCTCTATATTCCCTTTTGAGTTCAAATAATTTCCTAAAAGATTATTACTGCCACTTTACTTAGCAATTAATTGTACAGGGAAGAACTGGGATACTTCAGGTTTCATTCAGCAGGTTCAATTATTCGTGTCAGCTTTCCACAATGATTATTACTTATCAACTTTTACCACAAATCTGTTCAAATTCTTTAAACTTATCCCGCACACCCACAATAATTATCGCTACGGGTACATATAAAACAGTTTCAATTGGACCAATAATTTACAATTATTAATAAAGACTCAATAATAGCAAAGCTCTCAGTATAAGCTGAGAGGTCAAAGATAGGTTCCTATCTCTGGAAGAACTATTTCAAATTATTATACTGCAAGATGGATTGCTGCAAACCGTAGTATACATAGCTAAAACCTAACTAAACCTGCTGTCGCTCTCCACCAACCTTTAATAAACAATTCCTCGGTCACCAACAACCCACTGACCGCCATCATCACACCAACGTGGCTGCCTGTGCTTGTTGAGCTACCTGCTCGATGGGCGGTTCGATGTGTCGATACTTTTTGATGCGTTTCCACTCGCCGTTGTTGTAGTTCATCTGGAAGTGTGTCTCTACCATCATGGTCAGGTAAGTGTCGTCCGACTGGAGAACGTTCTCCTGGTCTTCGGACAGCTTGATGGTCACGATGTTGCCCAGGTGTGGACAAGGATTGTCTCTTGAACCCGCCATGAAACCCAGTATCAGAGCCTTTTCAGGACGAGTGACCTTGTTGGCAGTGCGGAACATATCTTGAGCTTCCAGCATTTGTTCCCTCTGGGTGTATAAAAGAAGGTAAAATTATTAACAAAAGTGACTATAATTTACTCTCAAACCACGCTTACAATAATTGTGGAAACAATCATACGGGCAATGAGATAATATATTCGGATTTGAGGGATCCAAAACCACTCACCGTTAGCGCGAGGCCTCTACGCTGCAACACACCCGCGGTAGCAGGCTGTGGCTGAATCCTGATATGGGTGACGTGTGCGGCTGGCTGGGCAGGACGCTGAGTGATTACTACAGCTGGCTGCACCACCTGTTGCACTGGCCTTTCTACCACCAACGTTCTCTGCCCGGTCGCTCCAGCTGTCGCAAGCAATGGGGGCACAGGTCGCATCACGGCTCCTGCTACGGTTACCAGGGCGGGGGGACCGGTCACTACCACAGCTGTTGGAGTAGCGGCTGGAGTTGGCGTGGGGGCTGGCGCTGGGGTTGCTGGAGCAACAAGAGGAGCAGGGGTAGCAGGAACTAGAGGTGGCGGTGCGGGTCCAGGTGTTGCTGTGACTGAAAATAAAACAAAAAGTGGATTTTCGCTTCTTTTCCAAACTGACTTTACCCAAACTACCAATAAAAAGATATTATTTGCATACAATATAATATAATGTAAGAACGAACGCTTACCAGTGTTGACAGTAGATGTTGTCTGCACAGTGGTAGCAGCGAAAGAAGGGGCCGGTGTTAAACCAGCTGCATAATCGGGTGTAGCTGCAGCTACAGGTGGAGGGCTCTGCAATGCAGCGGTCTCTGTGGCTTTCTTAGCATCTTCTACTTCTGTAAAAAAAGTATTACCACATTTATTGGTAAATTGTTTAGAATTGTATAGTTTACATCAATAAGCACAAATTTTCTAGACACAAAACTTCAATTAATTAAATTAATTTCCTTCCAAAAGAAACTACAGAACTTATATAAAAAAAGCACCAACCTTGCATCTTCTTCCTCTTCTTTGCGGCGGCATAGCCGAGAGGCTGATCTGCAATGTCCAACAGCTTCACCCCTCCTTCTTTTCTGCCGGCCGCAGGTCTCAAAAGAGGCGGTCGGTTGTTCATACTGTTAGTTAGGATATTATTTCTGAAACCTGACGTCGGTACCCTGCTAGGAATGCCCTTCAAGGGTGCTAAAAAAAATATAAACCACACCTCAATAAGGGGAAAAACGGTAATCAAGTGATTCACTCACTGGTGTCAGTCATTTTTCTAGGCATTCCTCTCGACCTGACGGGAATAACTGGAGCAGACGACTTTTTTAGATTCGATGCTGCATCGGATGACTTCTGGAGTAAATCGGCTCGTAATATCGCTGATTTAGGTCTCTTCTTGATCGTGAAATGTTTCAGCGGCTCAGGTTTATGACCAACCTGGAAGTGAGTAGAACTGAAGTCAAACATTTTCAATTTCATTGTAAAAATAAATAAAGGTGCCAGCTTTTAAAGGTTTTTAACCCTTTGAGTCCTCATTTTTCTATTTCTACACATTTTTCCCTATGCTAAAACGTCCGTATAGTAGGATTAACTTTAAAAAGTCAGATGTGACGTCTTACTAACCGTCCGAATTAATATTTTTAATTTCACCAGAAAATGTCAAACAGTTAATTGTCAAGTTGTGAACGAGCGTAATTATTGAAGGAATCATTCAAACAATTAATTGAACCGCTTACGTCAGTTTGAGAGCCACTGACAACTACATAAAATTTATCCACGTAATGACACTCTATCCTCTGTGTTGTGCATTTAATTCTCATTCAAAACCAATGTTGACGTATACTTATTTGTGCGGGATGGAGTGTTTAGACAAACTGGACGGTTACTATAAAAACCACGTATATGAAACAAAATAAATCGAACTATCAAAAGGATGTGTATTCTTAATCGATACGTATGACTTTTTAGACTTTATTGGACTATAGGCGTCATAGTTTGGTCTTTCAAGTACAGGGTTTGGTAAATATATAGAAGCAGTCACCGGATTCAAACCTGGTGGACCACTTCTGTATATTTACCCAGGTTTTTAGCATAATTCATAAGAATCATTTAATTTTGATGTAAAAAGTATTACAAAAAGAAGTTTGGTCATTATTGAAATGAGCGGCATTGGTATAGGGCGATTTGGCTTATACTATCGGATAGCTTGTGTCTCTAGGAGTATCAAGGTACCATTGAATTTTTGCGCCGGCAAGTAATAGTCGAGAAATAAGGCCTTAAAGTGTCATCATCCTTGCCCTAATACATATATTCGAACATATGCGCTCGAACAGGAAGCTCGCTCTCCATCGTCGTGTAACAGGATGCTCGCTCTCCGTCGTCACGTATTTTAAAACACGTATTGCTGCAGTAAGTCAGGTCTTTAGTCAGGGTAGGTTTTTTTTCCTTCAAATGTTCATAAAATGAAAAAAAAACTACCCTGATAAAAGATTTGACGGAACCGGTAGATACTAGTACGCTCATGTGACACTTTAAGGCCTTATTTCTCGACTATTACTTGCCGGCGCAAAAATTCAATGGTACCTTGATACTCCTAGAGACACAAGCTATCCGATAGTAGAAGACAAATCACCCTATACCCATGCCGTGGATCTCTATAATTATCAGAAGTTTTTCTATTTTCTCTGTTGAGATGTCGGATGTGTGCTGAAATCAGGGCTGTATAATGTAGGATAAGCAATGATTAACGGGACACCTAATGCTGTAAAAATTATGACTGCAAATAACTAGTTAGTAACTTACAACAGAGACTAGCGCTGCCTTGTTCAAATAATGACATTCCATAGGAAGCATCACATGTTCAGCTTGCTTGCGTACCAGCTTCTTCAGATCTGTAACCAAATCAGTAAAAATCGGCCTAACTTCGTCTAAATCTGATATCTCGGCATTCAAGGAACCAGTTGCGGGGTACGTCTTCAGTGCTTCAGCTAACATCGAAACCCACAGCTCCGAATCAGATACTGCAACGTCCAAGATTTGTTCCAGCTCAAGTTTCCACTGTAACAAAATCTTACGTCATATAGGGAAAATAAACCTCCGTGCTCTAAATATACCTCTTCAAGGTTTCGCCTAGGGATGTGAAAAAAACTCAGGAGCAGTTTCAATTTCACTTGCGTTTGCAAATCTGGGAAACAGTCTTTGATGTTCCTCAAGACTTCTGCGTTCAGTTGCGAACATATTGAACCGCCTGTCCAGGAATCGTTTGATATTCCCAACTTGTTGTGAAGCCACAAGCAAGTATCACTATCACGCACGTTAGCCATCTGGCTAATTTGTAAACTAACGTTAAATAACAAACATTGAAGAAAACCTCTATTTTCTATTTATTCAACACTCTGGAGGCGAAGGCAAAGGCAAAACAAATCGATTAGAAAAAAATGTCTGCCAGTTTGTTTGACAACGTATTTAAGTGACGTTGACAGAATACATTGATGACAATGCAACAATTTAAATAGATTTATAATTAAAGCTCATGATCTTATAATGATTGTATTTTTGTATGCGCGTACTCAGACAGCTTGTAACTTTTAAACATTATTCAAAAAACAGAAGATTTTGCTTATAGTCCGGAAAAAATAGTGGTAAGTTTGCAATAATTCGCTAAGAGCTGAAAACTGGTACAAACCTTGGGTTTGGGGACAATAGGGTACCTGTATTACCGACACCAACGCCTAATAGGATAGCGCATTCACTCGATGAATGCGCTCGAGTCACTCGATGTTTACTTGACCCAGAGGCCGGAGATGTCTGAACAGCTGGATGTCATATTTTTGGCACATTTGGTCACAGGCGAAAGTGAAAGAAAAACGAAGTGTGAAAAATGAAACAAATTAATAACAGGAAAAGAAATCGGGGAATCATCTTTCAGAGTCTGTATAGACGCCATCAGTGATGACGTCATAAATGGCTAGGGTTCCAAATAAACAAACATTTGACAGTTGCGGGTGGCAGTACTAACGCAAAATGTTATCGCAAATTAATTACTGTGGAATTAACGCCTCTCTTTATTGTTCATCCTCCTTGACTTCTGCGTACTAAAACTATTATGTATTCTGGTCACTAAACTGTCGGTTGACAGAGGCCTAACTAAATAAATTAACAAGAAGAACCTCTTGACGTTTTAAATGTCAATTTCTCTGTCATAAATGTCTGTTGAATTCCCGCCGTGGAGTCCAACTTTGAATTTAAGGTTATCCCGCCTGAATCCTAGAGAATTATTTATTTATTTATTTATTTATTCAAAAATCAAAGGGCAAGAACCCTCCATTTACATTAGAAAAGACATAAATGTCAACAGAAAAAATATACATACACATACATAATTTACAAGTTTGCAAGACTTACATATTCAGTTAACAAGATGGACAACTATTAATTGGTATCTAATAATAAAATAAACTAGTGGTATCTATTAACTAAGTTTTTTAGTTCACTTTTAAACTGAGAGAGGTTGTTAATGTAAGAAATTGCAGAGGGAACGACAATCTTGTTCCACTTCCTGCGGAGACGAGGAACGGTTCCGTAATAAATATAATTTCTCTCAGAGTTTGTCTCTGCTAGCTCTCTAACCAGTCTCAGTTCATACGCAACATTGCGTGAAACAAATAGTTTCGTAGTGTTTTCGCAGTTTACTAATTTCAACATTACTTTCTTTACGAAATAAACATCCTGATACACATGTAACGATTTCAATGATTCCAAATTAAGGGAAAGGGCAATGTTAGTGTAATCATGTTCATCGTAGCGTAGCTCATTCCTCTCCCCAACTTGTACGCAGCGTATCTAAAAAACTTATGCTGCACTGACTCAAGTTCATTTATTAAAAGTTTTTTTGTAGGAGACCAAATTATAGAACCAAAAGTTAAAATTGGCCTGACTAGAGTTTTGTAGAGTTGAACAATCGATTTAACAGATTTAAACTCTTTCGTAGATCTTATAATGAAACCCAGTATCCTATAAGCTCTCGATGTGGCTGCTCTCAAGTGAACATCAAATTCAAAGTTGCTCTGATAGATTACTCCCAAAGCTCTAATGCTTACAACATTTTCCAAGGATTCACTCGAAACTTGATAATCAAACAGGAGCCTGTTTTTGGTTCTATTGAACGACAATACTTTACATTTACTACTATGAAGTTTAATTTTATTCAGACAGGACCAAGAGTGTATTCTATCCAAGTCCTCTTGTAAGAGGATTTGATCATTATCATTTAGGACCCTATTGAAAATTTTTATGTCATCAGCATAGATTAACACTTTGACGAACTTTAGTTCCATACATATATCGTTAATAAAAAGTATGAAAAGCAGAGGACCAAGGTGTGACCCCTGCGGGACACCGGATGAAGCAACGAAGGTGTCAGAAAGGTTGCCCTTTACTCTGACCTGCAATTCTCTGTTAGAGAGGTATGACATAACCCATTTCAGGGTTCCCCCACTTAACCCAAACAACGAGAGTTTATAAACAAGTAAGCTATGATTGACCGAATCAAAGGCTTTAATATATTAATATAATAATATTTGAATAATTGATTAAAATTTCTCCCAATAAGAAGAATTTCCCGTTATGAAATAGAATCAACGTTTTATTCATCCTAGCCCCCTCCCAATAAGTGATGAATTTATTTGAAAAAATTTTTAATTATTGTCATGAGCTTATTCGAAATATTAATCACATATTTTATTATTGTAAAAAAATTCTTATTGAAAATAGGATAGGCCATTACAAAATAAAAAACGTCATTTGTCAACATAACATCTTTTCTTTACTATTTTCTCAATAATAGCTAAAAAAAATACTCTTTTCCGGGAACGCCACTGAAATTCATCTCTATGCTACCCTGTACTGCACAAAACTGCAAGATTCATCTAGCCAGCACTAGCAACTAGCGAATCACCTTCAGCTAGTAGCGGCTGGATGGTGTGACCTCCTATGAGCAGCCAACTGCCCCGACTGAGTGTATCTATTACCGCACGTCTTACATTCGTACGGCTTTTCCCCAGTATGCGTGCGAATGTGACACTTGAGAGTCCGTCCATCCCCAAAAGCCTTTGTGCAGATCGAACAGACGTGGTTTCTGATACCCAGATGAGTGCGCCGATGCGCTGCAAGGTTACTAGAGGTGTTGTAGCATTTGGAGCATTGATCGCATCGGTAGGGTTTCTCACCTGGAATATATATTTAAATTATTAATTTTTGTAACTCATAGAAAACCACTTGCTTTGATTTATGAAGTGGAATAATTGACACAAGAACAATAAGAAAAAAATTGTTACCAGTATGTGACCGCATATGAATATGTAAATCTGCTGCCCTACCAGCTTTCTTGCCGCATATATTGCACTGAAATTTCTTCTCTCCTGTATGAGTTCTATTGTGAGCGACCAGTGCACATTTGCTAATAAAAGCCTGAAATGGAAACATGAAAATAATGCTTGAAAACTAGCTTAAGTTGTTTTACTTACTTTCGGGCAAGACGAGCAGGTGTAGGGTCTCTCCTGAGTGTGTGTCCTATTGTGTATAGTCAGATAAGAAGAAGTACCAAACGATGCCCCACAAGTTGCACATTTGAATGGTTTTTCGCCTGTATGAATTCTCCTGTGGGCTGTGAGGACAAACGAATGAGCAAATTTCTTACCTAAAATAAAAAGAACACTCTTAACAGATCAATAAATCTACATGAGCAGCTACTTACTTACCACAAATGTTGCATTGATGTTTCCGTTCTCCCGTGTGGATTTTATAATGAGCGATTAGACCATGACGGTCGGAGAAGCCTTTACCACAAGAACTACATATTATTGGTTTTTCACCAGTGTGAATTCTCATGTGAACCTACCAATTAAAAATAAATTTTACAAAAAATTATAATAATTATAATTTAAATAATACACTAAATAAAAACTAAACATTGCATTCATAGACTATTTCTAAGAAATTTTATATATCTTGCCGTCAAATGTCCGTATTCAAAGAAACGTTTTCCACAAACAGTACAAAGATGCTTCCTCTCTCCGCCATGGGTCCTCATGTGCTTGGTGAGACTTGCGGAAGCTGTAAAACCTTTTCCACATTTGGCACAACTGTATGGCTTGTAATCTGCATGGATTTTAACGTGTTGACGAAAGGATTTGACAGCTAGACAAAAAAACACCTGTCAATACTTGAGTGCTAAAGACAATAATACACAAGCTAGAAAATTCAAGTGATATTTACCAAACACCTTTAACTATAATACAGGAAACTTAGCTCAAAAAACGGCCACAAAATTAAATGGCATCTAGCGGTCCAGGGCAGACCTAACGACGATTTAAACAATTATTACTTTCCTTTATTTCACTCTAAATAATAAAATGAAACTCCTGTCAAAATTACTTTGGCGCAACCCAATTCACATACAAATTTGGGTGCTAAGTCCGCCCGAAACAATAGATGTCTTGTCTCAGTGTACAAACGCATGCATTTCAGTGAGAGTTTCCTGAATTATAGTTTAAGGTATTTATTTGTATTTACTCTACAGTTTAGTAAAGATTTATTACTCTGAAAACATCTGTCATAACTTACTTTTGAAAACTAAACCGCAGACTTCACAGTCAATATTTTTGCTGTGTTTGATGCAATGGGACTTTAAACTAGTCTCAGACGGGAAGGACTTATTGCAATCTCTACATTTGAATTCGTTTTTTCCAGCATTAGCAGAAATAGAAGCAACAGTGCTTGCCTTGTTTTCAAAGACTTCATGATCTTCATTATCGCTTGCTTCACTTTCAATTCTATCATCTTCATCATTTTCATACGTAATCGGTGAAAGCTCCTAAAAATTCTACTCAGTGAATCTGTCAAAAAAATATTTAGTCAAAATCAAATATTATTGTGAAAAACGATTCACGTGTGAATGAGGTATAATATTAAAGTTCAATTCAAAACATAAATTTGCACAAGAAGCAGACACCTTAAATTTAATAACATCAATTATTAAGAAAATAATTATTTTCTAACCAAATACCTAGCTTGTTAAAAGCTAAAGACCATAAACTCTAAAACAATAATATTTAAATGGATAGATTAAGTGAAATGCTGCCAATAATAGGACAGCTCATTCGTAAAATGATTTTAAGCCCAAATCATGGATAGTTTCAAGTTGTAGCTACTCTATTCAGCTTTGTGAAGAATAGTACGTTTTGGTTTTGGTAAATTACTAATTACTTATTACTTGCGAGTGATCCCAAAGAAATCATCCATTGCTTATTTTGTACATACCTAACAATGTGTATGACTCAATGAAAATTACAGCTTTAGACACATTTACCTTTACTTTATATTTTATTTCTTCTGCATCTACAGAATCAATATTTTCAATGCATTCTTCAGTGCTTTTAATTACATTAATATGATGAGAAACTGCATTTCCATTATTTAAAACCGTAAAAGTCTTATATTGTCCCAAGTCGGAATTACGATTAGAGAAAACTAAAGTTCTAAGTTGTTCATCAGATTTGAGACACTGATCTCTAAAATTTGATGCAAGGTTCAGGGTAAAAATACAGTCTGTGCAGATCGATACAGGAAGACCATCTTCTTTCGAGGGCTAGAAGATATTTTAAAAGTAAACAAACATAGGTATCAGAAGCGAACAAAATCGTTGAGAAATTGAAACTTACACAAATATTGGTTAAAGCTTGAAAAAGAGTATCCAAAGAATTCTCAAATATCGATTTCAACTCTTGATAACTTTTCATAGACAAGCATGTTCTACATAATTTATCCAGTTCCTGAATAAATTGGATATTTTCTTCATTCATAGTGACTAGTGATTCTTACAAAACCACATTCCACTCCACACTACTACCACTACCGGTGCAGTTTTTATTTATAACAATAATTATAATAAATTGCAATAATTTATTTACTCAAATTTGGTAAGTAAACAATAAACAAATTAAATTAATTAATTAAATAACTCTAAAAAGTATTTATTTTTATTTACCTATTTGTAATTTTGTAATGTAAATAGAGTACAGTAAATAAATAAAATAAAATTAAAAATAAGGCATGCCGAAAATTAAAATGTCATTTGTCATTTTCGTCAATCGTAGTTGATGAAAATGTCAAAATGTCGATCAAATGAGTTGATTGTTCTTTAAAATAAAAACATCGGGAGAGAACTACACCATAGAAACACAAACAGCTACTACCTACCTATATACTATAGCAGTCTAGTACCTACATCCGCAGGGTTGCCTAGTTATGTACAAAACAGAGACATTCGTATATAAATAGACTTCGAAATGATAAAATTTTGTAATTTTTTAATCATTTTTTTTAAGAAAATAATAAAATAATTTTAATAAAAAAAAAAAAAATTGCTGTCAAAATGAAATCCAAAGCAAACGCCTTGTTTCCTAGGCAACCCTGCAGCTGTTTCCAAAGCATGCTTTGGTATTGTTGCAAAATGATCATAATATAATTAATTATGGTGATCAATTTTAGTGCAAGCAAATTTTTAAAACAGTTTTTCTCGGAAACAGGTGGGTAATTTTATCGTGATGGACAAAGAGCATCTTTTCCGTATATTTCTTCATGTTCTTAGATTGTGCATCTTCAAAACTCAGAAAAAAATATTACGAAAAAAGTTATAGGCATTTTTTGAAGGTCAAGGGCTGTTAAGGCCTTTTGATTTTTAGGAATTCAAGTCTAATTTGGATGTAAAGCAACATCAGTGGCAAGTGTGTAAAATTTTAAGAAAATCCGTACACTAGAAAAAAAGTTATAAAAAAATATTGATTTAAAAAAATCAACTTTGAAGGCTCATAACTTTCTTATTTGTGAGTTTTCTAAAAAAAATTATACTAGATACTTTTGGCAATATTTCATCAAGTAGTATCACCCCTAATTTTTTGCTCATAATTTCCGGACACCTGTATATAGATCTCGGGCGATAGGAAATACTGGATCAGATAATTATTAGAGAACAGTTGCACAATTTCACGCTTATTAAGAATCTGAAACAGAATTTATGAAAACTTCAGACACTGCTGAAATATTCTGAAAAACATGTGAAATCGAGATTTTTTATTTTACGAAAGAAATTATTTTGTTTTTCATGTCATTCGGTATTTAAAAACCAAGAGAACCAAAAATCTATCACATTAAAAAAAAAATTAATTTCGTTTTTTCGAAAAAAAAACCTTTCTTTAACCAAAAGTCATAAATAACCACAAGGCAAGCAATATATGACGTCATATTGCGACGTCACACGACGTCGTTCTGTGATGAAACTTTCATTTTGTTTTTGAAAAAAGAAGAATGAAATTTTTGCAATTTTTTTTAATGGTATTGTTTTTTGGTTTCCGTGATTTTTTCATACCAAACGACATAAAAAATCAATATGGCGGTCATAAAAAAACAGAAGTTGACCATGAAAACTCTGGAATTTAGGTGGCCATGAAAATTTTTAAAACATCAAATGGATAGCTGTTGACGACTTATGCATGCAAACAATTATTATTTATTTTTTTTAACAATAAATAAGATATGAGCAATCTCATGTGTAGTCTTCCAGCCGCGTGACGTCAGAAGACAGGAGCGCAGCCTGCGCAGTCACAATTATTAACTTGCCGAGTATAAAATATTTTTCAAGTTGACAAATGTGACAAATGACGTCTTTGGATTAACTGTCTCTTTTTCTTTCCCTTTTGTTGTGTGTTCGTCTTCGTCTCGTCTGTAAGTGTACGTCTGTCTTGTCCTTGTCTGTGCTTCTGTCTTCTTCTTCTGTCTTCTGTGCATCGTTTCTGGCTGTGCTTCCGCTCCGCTGAGGAATTTTAGGATTGTTGTCTGTTGTCTAGTATCTAGTTTTAGTTTTTATTTAAAAGTTTAGTAGTTTCTGTGGTTTTAGTATTAACTATTAACTAGATGTTAGTTGTGTCTTGTGTTGTATTGTGGTATTGTTGAAGAGCTGAAGCTGCAGTAAAATAATAAAACCCTTTATTTTCTTGTCCAAGTTTTCTACTCAACTGCTTTAAGGAATTAAATGTTTGATGGAACATTACATTAACAAAAAAGAGGATAAGGATTAAAGATAAACACAATAACAAAAAAGAGGATGATAAGGATTAAAGATAAATTTTAGCGAAAGAACCATCATGTTACTTATCGCGGTTCTTCAGGAGTGAACTTCTCTTTTTCCAATGTATCAACATAGTTCGACGACTTCCCAAGTTCTTTTAAGATGGTAATGATGGGTTTTCAATGACCAATAGGAATGGGGATCTCTTCCAGGACATCCACAGAGATAGCGAGATACCCGAATTCTTATCACGGAAAGCACCTCTTTCGGCAAGGTCAACTTCAAGTTTGTTCCATACATCTTCTATTTTGTTGCGTAAGCTTTGCCCTTCTTCCGTGGCATTTTCCAACTGCTTTGACAGACGGTTATGGAACCCTTGCAACTGATTCATAAAACTTTCAGTGATATTTACCAGAAAGGATGTTGATGACATTATTTCGCTCTCTATAGCGAGAGATGGTTCGACTTTGAGTTGTTTTATCATATCATAGATTTGAGTACGCAGAACCATGTATTGTTCTTCACGATTGAATTTTTCTTGTTCTAATGTCTCAATGTAGTGTGACAGACTCTCCAGGTCTTTCAATGAAGGTAGGGACGGGTTTTCAGTGACCAATGGAATTTTCTCCAGGGCATTGCAGAGACTCTGTTCCTTGAGACGAAGTTTAGTGGGCTCTTTCAGTCAACTAGTGTAGTTGGTTCTGTGGTACTACATAATTATACTAATCTCTCGTCGACTATTGAATGATTGATATTGATATTTGCAACAAGTTGGTGGTTTCTGGATCTGGCTTTTCTTTGATGAATTCTTAATACCTTAAATTTAAAATAAAGAACGAGTTAAGTCTTGGAGCGGAAAGTTGTTAAACAATAAAAATGGGTGAAAAAACTCTCACGTTAATAAATGATCTCGAAAGTTTGTGCAGAACTTGCCTTACCTTTAAAAAATATGATGAACTGAAGCCTCTTTTTGAGAATTCCTTGGACTGTCTTCTACAGGAATTGACAATGAACACAATGGTAAGCAGCTTTTTACCCATTTTATTTAATTTTATTCACCCATGAAATTTTAGCCTCTGAAAGCAAATGATTTACCGAGTTCCA
The DNA here is from genome assembly GCA_910589415.1 of Malachius bipustulatus. Taxonomy (NCBI): domain Eukaryota; kingdom Metazoa; phylum Arthropoda; class Insecta; order Coleoptera; family Melyridae; genus Malachius; species Malachius bipustulatus. The sequence goes on from OU342635.1 coordinate 26,437,786, forward strand.
TCTGCGAAGATTGTATTTCGACTTTGAAGATAGCGGTGGACTTTAAGAAACAGTGCATTAAATCAGAAGATAATTTAAAAACAGCCCTCTTAACTGGCGAAGCTGATATAGGAGGGCAGAAAAAGTTAACAATATTAAAAGACAGAACCACATCATTCTTAAGGGTGAAAATTGTGAATAAAATTACACCAAATGATTCTAGTGGAGAAAGCCAACATAACATGGAAATCAAAAATTATGATCTACTCAAGAATGAGAATGAGAATGATGAGGATGCAAGTATTTATAAATAAATATAAATCTATTTGTTATTAAATTTGATTGTTATTAATTTAATTACTTTATTATTTTAGTTTCGTAGCTCATCACCAGAAAATGTTGACGATGACTTTGACGATAATTTCGATGATAACGTTAACGATTATTCTGAATCGGATAGCGACGATGATGACGATGATGATTATTACATAACTAAATCAAAGGCAAAGAAAAGAAAAGTAAAAGTAAAGAAAGAGAAAATTCCTCTTAAAAAAGAGAAAAATGAGAAGAAAGTCAAAAGCAGTATTAGAACCACTAGAAAATCAAGCGTCAAGAAAGAGAAGTCCGATGCTGAAGTTAACCCCGATGACAGCTTTGACGACAACCCTCTGAAATGTAAATTCTGCACGAGAGTGGCCAGATACGAAATTAGTTTGAAATGCCATTTAATAAAGCACGGCCAATTAATACAATGTGAAGTTTGTAATGAAGAATTTAAAGGTAATATATTAATTTATATTGAACTATCTTTAAGAATTAATACAATTTTTAATTTTATTTAGTACCTGAAATGTTTCATCAACACGTCAAGACACATCTCGATTACAAGCCTTACAACTGTCACAAATGCGAAAAGAAATTTTCTGTGTTTACTACTTTACGAGTGCACGTATTGAAGCACGGTGCTGAGAAAAAACATCTATGTACTCATTGTGGGAAACGTTTTTATGGTGCATCTCATTTAAGGGTAAGTATGTTTTACTGACATGGTATCAAAATTCTGGTCACAGAAACCAAAATTTTGTAATTTAACATACCTAACTGAAAAGGCTTCTGACAGTGTTCTAACTGAAATGGAAAAATCTGTCGTTAACTAATAACTACTAAATTTAAATTAAACTTATCTGGCCTTCAAAGTCTGGGAACGTTTGAATTTAAAATTAATCTTGCTTGAAACTTCAAAGAATATTTCAACTGATTGACAATTCCCCAGCCTTTAAATGTAAAATGAATCCCAGATCTTTATATTGTCAGTTTAGCAAAACTAGAAAATGCTGCAATTGGCGAAAGTTGTGAGTGGTAGGGCTGTGACAGTTAACCGATCAACCGTTTTCAGACACTAACTGGTTAGGATTTTTTACTACCGGTTGACCATTTTATAGTCTGCTAAATCTATTTTCCAATATTTCTTTTAAAAAAATTTTATAGTAAATCATTATTCAGGTCACTGTCGTTGATTGTTCAGTGTTCAATTTGACTCTGATGTTTACGTGTAATTTCTGTGGTTGATAGGTGGAATATAAAAGTGTGGGTTATATCTTCTCGAAGCTGAGGTTTTATTTAATCTATACAATGGTGTAATTTGAAATTTGAAATAAGAGAAATTTGAAGTGGATGGAAACCAATTAATAGAAACTGAAGCTGTTTTTTTAGTGAAGCTCTGATAAGGGAGATAAAGAAAGACTGCAAGTGATAACATATTCATCTTATATTCTAAAGAAAATAAATTATTCCTATAAACTGAAGGAATACATTGTGAATAAATAAAATAATCAAAAAGTAAACAAAAAACATCAGAAGATAAATTCATCAAAAGAAGATCTTTTGAGGTTGGTAGTACACCTTGTTAGGAAAATGTCTGTGTGTGCGGGCTGTAATGCGGGCTTCACAAACTCTGATATTATTGCTGTTTGTAATTTGTGCAATGATCTTTATCATGCAAGAGAAGGTGGTGGATTAAATTGTTCGTCAGCATCGGCCTCTGAGATTAGAGTTATAAAGCTTAAATCAAAAAAGCAAATGGTATACAGGGTGTCCGGAAATTATGAGCAAAAAATTAAGGGGGTGATTCTTCTTGATGAAATATTGCCAAAAGTATCTATAATTTTTTTTTCGAAAACTCAAAAAGAAGAAAGTTACTGCTCGACAAGAATATCTTGGCGGTTGTTAAAGGAGAGAGAGGTCCTAGAACGAGACAGAAAATCACCCCACCACCTTATCTGTTTTAGTACATTCCATGTAATAAATTTTGAACAATGTTTTGACATTGATACTTGACGTTTATATTTTATTATGTTTGTGACAGTTAATTATTGCAAACGTAGTGCAAGCTTTTGAAATGGCACATTTTAAAAGCTAAGTTGCTAATAAAACCCTTTCCGGTCAAAGCCGTGAAATTATTAATAACGTTTATAAATATTTTCTTGGTGAATCTAAAAATACTTGGTCCTATTTTACCAATTAATCAAGTTCAAAAACGTTGCTGCTGCGACAGGCATTAGTGAACGGACTGTTCAAAGGATAGTGGTGGAAACAAGCAGAATCATCGATGGCCAAACGGATAAATTTACTTCTCCTGGTAAAAAAAAGAACTAAATTAGCAACAAAAACCAACTTGGATGACTTTGATCAAAAAATTTACAAAAGATAACGAGCAAATGGATCAAGGAAAAGTGTCAGAAAGGTTATCCATAAACTGGGCTTTCGGTTGAGAAAAACAAGAACTAATAGAAAAATTTTGATGGAAAAGCAAGAAGTGCGATATTTGCGTCTTAAGTTTCTTAGAAGGATGAGAAATTATAGAGCCGAAGGTAGAAATATAGTGTACATGGATGAAACGTACCTATATCCATTCTTCTCATGCTCATCAAAAAGCGTGGAGCGACGCCAGTGGAGAAGTTTTGTCGCAACCCGCCTCCAAAGGACAACGGATGGTAATCATTCACGCGGGTGGAGAAACTGGTTTTATTCGTAATGCTTACGTGCGATTTAAGTCGAAGACGAAGAGTGGAGACTATCACGACGATATGAATTATTCCAACTACAAAAAATGGATGCTTAATCAAGCTTATTCCAAATTTACCGCCTCACAGCGTACTTGTGATTGACAACGCGCCATATCATAATGTGCAGTTAGATAAACCACCTAACTCTGCTTCAAGAAAATCAGATATGCAGCAGTGGTTACAACAAAAGCAAATACCATTTAATACGGATTTCCATAAACCAGAATTGTATGACCTCATTAAATCGAATAAGCCAAATTTCAAAACCTACGAAATTGATGAAATTATGAGAAGACATAATGTTTTGCGACTGCCTCCTTACCACCCAGATCTCAATCCTATCGAGTTGGTTTGGGCGGATATGAAGCACTATGTGGCAGACAGAAATATCACCCAAAAGTTTGAAAATGTACAGAATTTATGTGACGAGTTTTTTTGTGGTTATACGGCTGAGCAGTGGAATGCCAAGTATGACCATTCAACCAACAAAAAAATTGAGAACGAGCTAATGGCCAGAGAAGGAGCTGTGTATATTATAGTGGGGGATCTAATTATTCAACTGGGAGGCATTAACGACGATGAAGATATAATGATAGTGACGAAGAGAACTATTCTGATAGTGATAATTTTTAAATATATTTTATGATGATGTAATAATTAAATAATTCTAACTAAAACTCCCGTGTTTATATTAGATTTTCATTTTTTCATATTAATTGAACGCAGCCAAATTAGCTTCAAATAATAAAAATTAAATGTCAAGTATCAACATTTTACAAAATTTATTACATGGAATGTACTAAAACAGATAAGGTGGTGGGGTGATTTTCTGTCTCGTTCTAGGACCTCTCTCTCCTTTAACAACCGCCAAGATATTCTTGTCAAGCTGTATAAGCCTCCAAAGTTGATTTTTTTAAATCAATATTTTTTTATAACTTTTTTTCTAGTGTACGGATTTTCTTAAAAAAATTTTTTTTTTTGTTTTGGTTTTTGGTTCTTAGGCTATTCAATTTATTTCATAGTCCAAGTTTTGCTTTTTGTCAAAGTGGAAAAGGCCCCAGTAAACAAATATGATTTTCGCCCACTTAAATCTATGGCATGTGGTATTTGGTGTTGAACGAATGATTATAAAATTTAAAAATTGATTTTTTCACCAGAAACTGATTAAAACCCAATGATAACATCAGTGGTCGTTGTTAGATATATCTCTCCCCTGAAATTTCAAGAAAATGAAAAAGTCGCGAATTTAGAGGCCCAGTTAACTCCACATTAAACATGGGTCTAGCAATGGCATTATACAGGGTGTCTGCTTAAGGCTGGCCACCGACTATATCTCGAAAACTAATGGGCCTATAACCTCAAAATCAAAAATTTCCAGACATAAGTGATCACGAGAAATTCAATGAAAATATTTTCAAGATGGCCGCACTTCCGGAAATACCGGAAGTTGACACCTACTTCGTTATTTTAACGGGAACATCCTGTAAAATATTATATTTTTCAAGTGTTTGAAGAAATCGAATACAGTTGGTTTTCACCATTGGAATTTAGATTGAGCGGTTTATGAGTTATAAACAAGTGAAAATCGCAATGTTTCAACTTCACAGCAGTGTAGAACTAGAACGACTAAAGATATCGGAAATCGGTTTACATGTCCCTATTCTAACTTTTCATGTTTTATCCCACTATGTGGAGTAAATTTTAATACAGGGTGATGAAAATTATCCGATTTTTCATCACCCTGTATTAAAATTTAAACCACATAGTAGGATACTATGTGAAAAGTTAAGATAGGGACATGTAAACCGTTTTTAGATATCTTGAACCGTTCTAGTTCTACACTGCTTTGAAGTTGAAAATTTTCGATTTTCACTTGTTTATAACTCATAAACCGCTCAATCTAAATTCCAATGGTGAAAACCAACTGTATTCGATTTCTTCAGACACTTGAAAAATATAATATTTTACAGGATGTTCCCGTTAAAATAACGAAGTAGGTGTCAACTTCCGGTATTTCCGGAAGTGCGGCCATCTTGAAAATATTTTCATTGAATTTCTCGTGATCACTTATGTCTGGAAATTTTTTATTTTGAGGTTATAGGCCCATCAGTGTCCGAGATATAGCCGGTAGCCAGCCTTAAGCAGACACCCTGTATAAGTGTCGGGTTTTTACTGCTGGAAATTGAAAAGGTTAACTGTTAATCGTCGATTTACTGGGTCGGTAAACCGGTTGAAAGCAAAATTTGATAAAAAGCACAGCCCTCTAGAGAGAGGTGACTTACAAAAACAACAGAATTTCATGTTTAAAAATACCGTAATCTTAATCCTAAATAGACAGGTGTCGATTAAATAAAAATACAAACATTTACAATATGATTGGTTCACGTCTTAAACACAATAATTTGACAAATTCAAATGAGTTCCCAAAAAAATCTACAAGCTATATTTTTCCTTTCAAAAACAAATAATATTAAAATGGTATCTAAAGTTTGCCTAATTTGAAAGTTCCAGTACTTTTTTCTCATAATTGTACAATTTTTACATAATTTAAGCATTTTTCTAATATCTAATCGATTCTAGGCTCATTTGAGAACCCATACCGGTGAAAAACTTGCTACTTGTGATATCTGCGGGAAACATTTATCTGACCGACATAGTCTTGCTTCCCACAATAAAATCCATACCGGTGAAAGGAATGTCCAATGTAGCGTTTGTGGTAAGTGCTTGATAATAATAATGTCTGTGTTTATAATTGATGTTATGTTGCTTTTAGGTAAAAAATTCCGTCACTTGTCTGCTCTGAACGTGCACAATAGAATACATACCGGCGAGAAACCGTTCAAGTGTGAAGAGTGCGGAAGGGCTTTCGCTTCCTCGGCTCGTCTACATTCTCACAGAACTACACACATGAAGGAGAAGCCATTCAAATGCAATCAGTGTCCTAAGGTATTGTTATGGTATTCCTTTTCCCCCTTATCTAATTTATTATTATTAATTCTATTAAAAAAAATTATACCATAAACAAATAAAATTTTAATGATTCTTTGAGGGCACTCTCTCTCTCAGTTGGGTTCAGTTGAAAAGAAAATTTTGATTTAATTTAATTTGAATTCAAATTGAAAATTTTTTAACAAATATCTAATTTATTATTTGACAGAATATTTATTACAGAAAATTACAAAAAAAAACCTACCTCGAGCTCTCTGATTCTAAATTTTGTTAAAACTACACTTAAATTTAAAATTAATTATCACATCAAAATCTTACAATATCCTTTACAATATGCGTCTCGCTGCCTCGCTTTTCCTTTTCCTGATCTACCAACTCTCTCTGTCACTCTCTTCGTCTCTGCTGCTTCTCTTCTTCTTTCCGCTTCTCCTTCCTTTCTTAAATATAATCTTTAATTTCCTATCTTCCCGACATCTTCCAGGTTTCTTCCACTTCTTTTCAAATTGATCCTTTCTATAATTTATCCCTTCCGACTTCTTCACGTTCTCTTCGCTATCTATTTGTTCTTCTCCTTTTTCCTTCCAAATGATTATTTTTACTTTTCTAACTTTTTCTCTGACAGTCCGCTTCCAAATTTTTTTATTATTTTCTTTTGACAACCTCTCTTCTTATAATTTATTTCTTTCTTATCCTCTTCCACTAAATATCACTTCTTCTTTTCTTTAATTCTTCTAAATAATTGTTTTTTTAACTTCTCTTACTCTTTTTCTGACAGTCCGCTTTTTTAAATTTTTTAATTCTCATCCCGTTGCTATCAACATTTTTCCCTTTCACTTTTTTTTTCACTACTGATTTTTTTAAACAATCCAAAATTTATTTTTGACATTTTTCAATTACAATTATTTTTTTATTTGTTAAAAGCCATAAATTCAACTGTCACAATAATAAATCTAATCACAGACTATCATACCTTAAAAGATCGCCGACTCAATGTAAATATTTTGGATACAAACTTGAGCGCCCCCTGCCCGCGAGGTGCCCTAATTAAAAAGCATTTATGGCGGTGGTGGGGGTATAGCGGTTGGCGGGATATTTAAATTTAAATTATATCTATGAGTTCTGGCTATTTGGTTAAATGAAAAGAACAGGTACGTTTATTATTAACTTTTATTAATTAGTTTTTATAATTAAAAAGGCAACCAATTGTATAAGTTAAAAAGTATTATAAGTATCTCATAGGTATAAAAAAAATATCTTGAAAGATTTTTAAAACTATGTAACAAATATTTCCTGTTAACATACATCCAATTTTCAAATTTATTAGTTTTTATATCAAAATACCTACATATAATACCTCAAAAAAATAGTATCATTTTTTATTACCTCCAAACAGATGAAAATATATGGGGCATAGCTGATGTAGTAGGTATATAATCCGTTGAAATTTGAAAAATTTAACTTTAAGGCTACAATAATAATATTTACTAAGTTCCTATTTACGTAAACTTCATAAACTTAAGAAAATTGGTGCCGAATTAATAAGCTGAAATGATCAATCATTAATCGACTAAGCTGAAATACAATATTCACTACCCGCATTACTTTGATTGAAGTAAATAAAATTCGTTTTTTTTTTACGTTTAATGAAACATAAAAACTCCGGCAGCTACCGTATTTCTTCTTGAAGTCCACCAGTTCACCATATGGAGACTTTTCTGTCATTCAGTGAACACGTTCATGTTCAGAGGACCCTTTCACTGCTAATGTGGAACCTGTGAAAGAAATTCTATATTCAAACAAACGTATAACATACCTAAATGATGAAGAATAATTGATATGAGTACCACAAAGCACGTTTCTAACTATTTATATCTTTTACTTACCAGATTAAATTACTGCTGCCTTTCAGTGATATTTTCTGGACTTAGGTATTTAAGCACTGCAAATCACCCAAATAACATGAAAATTGTAAAATAAATGGTGAAAACGACGCAAATTGAAATTTGTTTGTATTTATTTTATTAGTTGTCAAATAGTTTCCAAGGAAAAGAAAGCGAAGTCCGATTGATCACGATGCCTAACGGGTAAGAACGAAATTCTAGTTCTCTTGACGGCAGCGCCCCCTGCCCCTGAGGTGTCACAACTAAATTCAATGTTCAAGGTCATATATCTGAGTTGGAGGGCCCTGAATCTAATTTAAACTCGAAATCTCTACCTTCCTACACCTGAAACTATATAATTTTCCATAACAGTATGTAATTTTTGGTTACTTTTATAAAAGTACAATATTATTTGTATTTTAAGGCATTTGGAAACAAAAGTACCCTGCAAGACCACATAAAAAGGCACACCGGAGAGAAGAAATTTGGATGTGAAATATGCGATAAGAAGTTTTATAGAGCTCATGATCTGCAGAAGCATATCAGGTCACATACTGGTAAATATTTTTTGAATTATATGAATGAATATTTTCTAATTGGAAACAATTTCACTAGCTGCCACTGAAAAGAATAATTGATGTTTCTCTTGTACTTGATTTAAAAAATAATTATTGTTCCCAGGAGAGAAGCCTTACAGTTGCGAGCAGTGCATGAAGTGCTTCTACTCGTCCAGTCACCTTGCCGCTCACCGACTGATCCATCTGGGTCGCAAGAAACACCTCTGCTCCATGTGCCCCAAGGCGTTCATCTACATGAGCACACTCAAACGTCACATCCGTACCCACACCGGTGAGAAGCCTTACGAGTGCAAGGCTTGTGGTAAGCGTTACGCCCAGTCAGGGCAGCTCAGTGTACACAGGAGGACACACCATCCGACGGGATAGTTCTTGTAAACTTTCGGACAACCTCATTGATCTGAATATGAATGTAAGGTGCTAGGCAATTGAAATCTTTCATCTAATCAATTAGATGAATTAGTTATTTTAGGGATATTTTCGTGTACTGATTTGTTTTTATCGCAGCTAGTGGTGAATTAAGACTTTTTTCTTAATCTCATCAAATAAAATAAATGTGTGTATAAAGTTTGGAACTTCTATTCATAATTTCTAATTCTATTGCTTTTTTGGTTAATGAGCTCATCATTTCTTTTTAATGGCAACGTTCTGGATACATCATTTCAAAGTCTTCTTATTAGTTAGGGCCGCGGTGACAAAAGTGCGTTGCAACTCCCAAACGGATGAAAAGCACGGTTTTGTATAGTTCGAGTGTCGTTCTCGAAATCCGTGTTGTCGAGTAGGGGTCTGGCGTTATAGTATTTTTTCCAAATTTTGCCCAGCGGTTCCAAAAATTATTTCCCAAACGGATGAAAATTACTGGAGGGCATCTACGCAAACCCCCAATTACCAGAAAAATATTTTCATCCGATTTGATCCTTGCCGTAGCCTGCAGTACAATTAAATTGACCCAGACTCCGAAATGAAAAAAAATTATCAGCCGCATGCATGCAACCGGACTGATATGAATGGTTATAATTTATGTTATTAGAAAAAAAAGTTTTCATCCAAAATGCGCCTGGCAAAATTATGCTTTCAGATCCTGCAGTTTCCCGTATTAATGAATATATCGGAGCATTATTATGGATGATCTGGACTTGACCGCAACAAATTTGGATGAAAATAATTTTTCGATGTTCTGTAGGTATCAAAGAACCTGTGGGCAAATTTTTATCCATTTTGGAATTACTTTATCAAATTTGGCCCATTTAAATTTTGGAAAATTGTTACAAAGCCATCGCGATACATAGAGCAAAAAAAATTTTTTTACATATTCTCAGACACGAACTATATCTCCCTGCCAAATTTCAAGTTCAAATGAGGAAATTTCCCCCCCCCCTTTTTTTTCAATTTTTTTAGAGCTTCTGGAAGAGCTCTTTGCAAATATCAAATCGGATGAAAATATTTTTCCGGTAATTGGGGGTTTGCGTAGATGCCCTCCAGTAATTTTCATCCGTTTGGGAAATAATTTTTGGAACCGCTGGGCAAAATTCGGAAAAAATACTATAGCCGCCCAACGCCGAACGCCAGACCCCTACTCGACAACACGGATTTCGAGAACGACACTCGAACTATACAAAATCGTGCTTTTCATCCGTTTGGGAGTTGCAAGGCATTTTTGTCACCGCGGCCTTAACTATATGGAGAATATTTTCCGCATAATTTTCAACTTTTTTCTCAAATAAAACAAAAAGAAAAACATTTTATTGACAGATGAGTGACACTGACAGTATACATCATTTCGATTGTCATACTACAAAGAATTTTTCTCCAAAATTTCAGATGTACCTTTATTGCTAAATTCAAAAAGGTTACAGCATGAAAACTTTCAACTATTGTTGACTTTGATATAAAAATGTCTAGTAGTCACTGTTTTGTTCTTTTTTATTCAAGAAAAGAATTTGAAATTTTGCAGAAAACATTCTTGTTATAAGGACCTGTAAGCATTGTAGCACAAGTTTAGGGTGGCCATTAAAAAAAAAATTGATGATGGCATTTAAAAAAATAAAGTTGCCGTTTTGAAGCGATTTCACTATATTATTATTGGCATTAAAAGAAAAAGTTCACAAACTGAAATTACAACTAACTACCTTCCTACTTCACTATTTCCAGATGTGTAATTTAGAGAGTATAACAAGTAATTAATTCAGAAAGTATAATATGTAAATGAGACTATTAGTTCTGAATTACAAGTTACACTTTCTCAGTTACAACTAGACAAGTAGATCACAATTAACTAAACCTGAATTACCTTTAACACTTTCTGATTTACAAGTTACTAATCTGAATTACAACTGGAAACAGTGTAATAACATTATACATATTATGTAAGTATTTAATTTTGTGATTAGTTTATGAAAGCACATAAATGGATGTTTCATCCCCAGTGTAATGTTAGATCTCACATTTTACTTGTTTTCGTGTTGTCCTTTGTCGTTGATGTATGAAGTGAACAATAAGAATAAATTTTAACTGTCCGGCTTTGCAGTTCGTTATGTACCGGAAAACATTTTTAATAATATTAATTTAATTATTGTTAGGTACATTTATTAATGTATCGTGTATAATTCTAAGATATTTGTATTGATTTTAGGAAGCACTTTTAGACACTTTCAATTGTGATTTGTGTACAATTAAAAATAATTCAGGTAAAGTAAAAACATAATAAAATATTAAAAGTGAAATAGAGGGAAAGTGTGGTGACTGGTGCCCACCTTTATAAAAAAGAATTTTTCGTTCACAAAGATTTTATGCATCCCAGAAATAAGTACCTGTATTGCCGGACATGCTAATGCTAACTCCGGCTAGATGGAAGTATCCACATTTTCCCCATTTTATTATAAATAATTTCGAGTTATTTAGACTGGCCAAAAATTTATGTTGCAAATCTTGCTAAAAAGGGGGTTTACATAATATGATTTCTGTAAACTACAAAAGGCAGTTTTATATATCTTACAGTATTTCTTCTTCTGTGTTTAAGATAATTTAATTTTTTATTAATGAATTATTTTTAATGTATTAAAAAATAGCGCTTATATTACAGTGATAGTTGTACGTAAGTATATCCCGAATACTTTATACTTTTAGCCACATGACTTGATTTTTAGCTAAATAGTGATAGTGTACCTTGTTTCTAATTTAATTAGATAAAATATTAATGTGTAGCCACTAATAAAAGTGGTTATGTAAAGTGCAAATAAAAGTTTATATCGATTTAAATAGTTTTTATTTTAAGATCGGTATAAAATTATCACATTATGTTTTCATGTTCAGAAACAGTACTAGAACTGTCAGTTGATTCGCTAGAAGTCTCTGTATCTGAAGATGAATCATCTGAATCTTCCTCTCTTAGAGCAACAGACGACATTCCTTTCGTAATTTCTGAATATTCTTCAATTTCTCTCAAATTCAACCCTAAATCTTCCTTCCTGATGGTGATCTGCTGAACTTCTGATACAATATCTCTCCAGGTCGCTTGATCCCATTTCATAATGTATCTTATATAATGGGAGATGAACAAGTTGTTTATAATATATTGACTCCTATCGCCTTTGAGAAATATTTTGTACATTGAAATTAGGCACTTGATTATGTATTTCTCTCCTAACTGTAGAAGACTTCTCAAATCTTCAAGTACTTTTTCACAGAGCTGAAAATTTCGGTACAAGGGATATATTACACTGCGTCTGAAAGCACTTATTAAGGCTTCTTTACTTGTGGTGAATCCATCAAACCAGGATAAACTCGATGCGATTTTCACGATCGTCCAACCTGACTCGACTGTGCCATCAAAAAATGTCGTCCTCCTGTCATAACAGTACGCATATAAAATATTTATTAAACAGTGATGACAGTATGTTAGCTCATGAGGTTGTAACTTATATTCCACATTTTGTAAATCTTTTAAAAAGTCTAATTCTTCATCATTAAAGGCAACATCTGTAATTTTTAAATCTGACCATGGCGTTTTCAAATTTATTATTTCCGAAATCTCTTCAGTATCATAATAATCCGCCAAGTAGTGCTCTGAATCAAATTTGCCTTGCTCGAGCTGCAATTTCAACCTCTTCCTTTCAGGTAAATTAACTTCTATGGGATCTACGTCGAAAACATCACAAAATTCAGAACTAACTCCATTAAAATTATAATTCCCAAGCATAGCGAAGCCGTATTGATGGTCCGTTTTCAAATCAGACTCGTCTTCTTCTTCAATTGTTGAGGACGATAAGATCGTAATTTTCCGTTCGCCTTCGAAGACTTCCACTTTGGGGCACAGCAGGTTTGTGATGAAGTCCAAGCCTTCAAAATGCTCGCCAGGAATAGCCTTTTTGTAAACAAAGGTGAACTCACCTGTGTCAGAATTGAAACTATTCTGAGAACACTCTCTCTCGTGGGTGTAGTCTAGCAATCTTCCTGGTAATGTCAGCCTAAGGTAATAGGGCTTCGCGGTGAATAAAAACTCATTGTCATTCACAAATACATCCAGTTCTTTAAGAGAGCAATAAGGGGCTCTGATGAGGAAGGTAACTGTAAATGGAGTCTGAGATAAATTAAACCTTGGAGTTAACATTTTTCTTTCCAAATTTTTAGGACAACTAGGTCCTGGAGCACACTGTAAAAAGGAACCACATTTAGAGGTTAGTGTTTGTCCTTCTTGAAAATGTTCTTGAAAGTTTAAAAATAGAAATAGAGTTTTATAACATATTTACCAAAAAAATTGCACGTGTTAAAGTTTACAAAATTGTCACTGGTCCAATTTCATTTTCATTGCAATTAAGTAATTCAAAACTATGGAAGACGTCATAACATCGTCACTCACCATACACTAAAACAGATTTGACATGATAATTATGAACCAAACCACACAACCCCAACATTTTTATTTTTGACAGACAGATCACATCTCAATCAATGGAATTTGATTGGTTGTAGTAAACCACCAATACAAATAGCGAGTTCTTGCGGCGTTGCCAGCTTTAGGAGTAAATTTGATTTGATGAATGATCTCACAAATTAATTCATAAAAATATTTCAATGAATTTCATTATTACAACTACAGAATTGATAAGACATTTAATTGGTAGCAGAAAATGATTCTAGACATTAATGTTACATTACCTATTTAATACCACCTGTTTTTAGTATTTTTTAATATTTTTAATGTGGGAACTTCCCATGTTCAAAATTGATCAAATCAAATAAATAAAATAAAAATATCGAATATTGCTGCAATGATTTCTGCAAATAAAATAAGCTATTTTCTCACTGTCACTGTCACTGAGTTAAGTAGAACAGCTGTAGATATACAGCTCACTCCTGTTCTGTTCTAACTCCAGACCTAATACCCGAACGCACCTAAAGTGTGTGCAACAAAAAATATATTGTCGGTATAGTCACAGAATAGATACAATTTATTATTCTGTGGTAGGTATAGTGTCAGTGTCGATCTCAGTAGGTTATGTTATTATAGGTTATAGTATGGTTATAGAAGAGGAAGAGGAGACACAATATACAGGGTGTCTGCTTAAGGCTGGCCACCGGCTATATCTCGGAAACTAATGGGCCTAGAACCTCAAAATAAAAAATTTCCAGACATAAGTGATCATGAGAAATTCAATGAAAATATTTTCAAGATGGCCGCGCTTCCGGAAATACAGGAAGTTGACACCTACTTCGTTATTTTAACAGGAACACCCTGTATATTATTATATTTTTTAAATGTCTGAAAAAATCGAATACAGATGGTTTTCACCATTGGAATTTAGATTGAGCGGTTTATGAGTTATAAACAAGTGAAAATCGAAAATTTTCAACTTCAAAGCAGTCTAGAACTAGAACGGCTCAAGATATCCAAAAACGGTTTACATGTCCCTATCCTAACTTTTCACGTTTTATCCCAGTATGTGGAGTAAATTTTGATACAGGGTGATGAAAATTATCCGATTTTTCATCACCCTGTATTAAAATTTGAACCACATAGTAGGATACTATGTGAAAAGTTAAGATAGGGACATGTAAACCGTTTTTAGATATCTTGAGCCGTTCTAGTTCTAGACTGCTTTGAAGTTGAAAATTTTCGATTTTCACTTGTTTATAACTCATAAACCGCTCAATCTAAATTCCAATGGTGAAAACCACCTGTATTAGATTTCTTAAGACATTTAAAAAATATAAAGTTTTACAGGGTGTTTCCGTTAAAATAATGAAGTAGGTGTCAACTTCCGGTATTTCCGGAAGTGCGGCCATCTTGAAAATATTTTCATTGAATTTCTCTTGATCGCTTATGTCTGGAAATTTTTCATTTTGAGGTTATAGGCCCATTAGTTTCCGAGATATAGCCGGTGGCCAGCCTTAAGCAGACACCCTGTATATGACGGTAAGAGACACAATATAATACATAATTATATTAATTTCAATTTATTTAACATTATTTACTCATGCGACATAATAAATATAAAAATCTTAATTTTGATTTAAGGTTATGGTTGAGTCACTTGTGTCCCTGTCAGTTGACAAGTGTCTCGCAACACTGGCTTGCTTTTGAAGCTAAAACTGGTGCGCGCACTTATCTGATAAACCTCGACTTAGCAATAATGCTGTGCGCATAATAATAATAAATTATAAGTAATATACTATCAAATGTAATATTTAAGAAGGGTGTGTGACTCTGACAGTTATATAATAACCTTAACTTCCTTGTTTGAACTCAAAAAGAAAGTAACAGAGTCAGGGAAAAGAGCATAATGGTACTTAGCCTTTGTGATGAGTTCGACGGAAGTCAACCATGTTAGGCGGCCTTTTAATTTTTTTTTACATTGACAGTTGACTTAACTCATGCCATAAAGCTCGACTGGTGAGTGGTGATTGGCTGCTGCGTGACGGACGTGCAGCGGACAGGCGGAAGTGATATTCTTTCAATTAGTGGTTCTTCTCTGTGTCTGGAATCGTACGTCATATTAGAGCTCCATTCCGGTGGTCACCAGCGATTTCGTATAATAACTCTTTCCTGATCTTTTTACTTCTTTGTTTCAACTAGTTACGTTTATCATAAAATGAAATAATAACACTATGACGTCCACACAAACGTCCATTTCTATTTATAAAATGCACCCCAGCATCTTATTTCAGCAAATATCTCAAAATACCTATAAACATAAACAATATAATATATTAGACTATAAATAATTTGTTTATGTGTGTGTCATATTGGGTGATTGATTAAAAGTGTAAAAGTAAAGACCACATTTACTTGTGAATTCAAGAAAACAAGAAGAAGGTAATGTCAGAAGAGAGTCAAGACAAGAGTTAAGTCAGTTTACGAATTTACAAACTAACCTTTTTATTTTACAGTTTTCAGTTTTACCAACACAAACTCGCAGACATATTTTTCCAAAACCTATTTGTTTATTCACAACTCGAACTCACACCAGTCAAACCATATTTTCTTTGACTATTTCCATAACTATTTTCTTTGAATTGGAACGTGTTGTCTTTATTTTAGGTATTACTTAACGTTCGGATATAACTCGTAGCGTAGCAGTCATAGCTAACGAACTTATGCCCTCTCCTCATTCATCCAGACCCAAACCCGTAATAAACAGTAAGATATAATTTTGGTTAAGCTTGGCAACGCCGCTATCAGTCTGCATTAAAATTTTACTACGGTTGTAAGATGAGGTTGGTGATTTGTTTTTTAGTGTAGTAACTCGGACTTGAACGAACAATGAAAAGTGAAATCACCATCAAAAGTGTACATTTTTAGTATTCATCAAACAATAAACACTACCTCCGTTCCTCCAACAAACACCTCCTCGCCTTCGCAATGATCGTTAAATATTCCAGCTAGATCGGCTGCAGGTGTAGAAAACTCCATTCCTGCAGAGACACGTTAGTCCTCTGACAAACATGTCTGGAACCTACCAAGGTACAGGTACTCCCGGTCGAATTGTTCGCTCCTCACCGGGCTCCGGGCGCCCCCTAAAGGCCGTCATCCCGGTGTCCTCGCTATTGAAGCAGGGCAGCAGCTTGGGGCCCGGGCAGAGCCCCCCTGGGAATTGCTGGAGGTACTCCAGACTTTCGCCAGATCACCCGGGTCAGAGGAGTCCTGGGGCCGCGGGAACTAAAGGTAGGCGTGGGTATATTAGATGAATGTTGTGGATGTCAATATTTTTCTTTCTCTTATATTGCATTACTATTTTTGGGTGAACAGTTTGGGCAAGAATATGTCTTTGGATGTAGAATTTAGATTTTAACAGCTTTGCTAGCTGTTGTTATTGTAAGGTTTTGTATATTTCAACTATTTTTCAGTTTTTCAGAAAAATATCGAAAGTTCAATTGATTGCATAATACAGGGTGTCCCAATATTCCATGGACATGGAGCAACCACAGATTACTGAGGTAAAAAAAAGACGCTCGGAGCAAACTTATCTCTATACCAAAATGCTTCGTTTGTCCGCTAGAGGGCTTCAAAGTCTTTTGAAAATTTTAGTTTTTTTGAAATAGCTCAAAGTCGGCTGATTCAAATTCGATGAAATTTGGTAGGTAAATGTCTTATTGAAAGTACTAATTTCTGATGTACATGATAATTTGACGGAAACCCGGGAAGGGGTGAAACTACCCCTACCCTCCATTAAAATCGATCGTAATTGGTGATAGGGTAGCAGGAACGCTGTTCATGTTTTTTTGTTTGATAGATACATCGTTTTAGCCCATTTTTGGTCTCCTACAAAAATCTGTATCTTTCCGAGGTGCTATGTGATAAAATAAATTAGTCGATGGTACCTAACCAAAATTTTATTTCATTTTTTTAATTTGAAATCAAATTTTCAAATTGTCAGGTGATTATTTGATCTAATCTCATAAAAGATGTTTAGTATGGTTCGGTTTTTTTTTCAGGTGTTTGCAAACGGTTTTTTTCAAACGCAGTAAACAGTTTGCAAAACGACGAGGTTCCAAGAAAAGTTAAAATCATTTTTTTGCGCAGGATGGAACTTTCTAGGGTCCAAACCGGCGCCCATATCGAGCATCTTTTATGAGATTAGATAAAATAATCACCTGACAATTGAAAATTTGATTTCAAATTAAAAGAATGAAATAAAAATTTAGTTATCATCGACTAATTTATTTTATCACATAGCACCTCGTAAAGATACAGATTTTTGTAGGAGACCAAAAATGGGCTAAAACGATGTATCTTTCAAACAAAAAAACATGAACAGCATTCCTGCTACCCTATCAACAATTACGATCAATTTTAATGGAGGGTAGGGGTAGTTTCACCCCTTCCCGGGTTTTCGTCAAATTATCATGTACATCAGAAGTTAGTACTTTTAATAAGAAATTTACCTACCAAATTTCATCGAATTGGAATCAGCCGACTTTGAGCTATTTCAAAAAAACTAAAATTTTCAAAAGACTTTGAAGCCCTCTAGCGGACAAACGAAGCATTTTGGTATAGAGATAAGTTTGGTCCGAGCGACTTTTTTTTACCTCAGTAATCTGTGGTTGCTCCATGTCCATGGAATATTGGGACACCCTGTATATTGGGTACTGCAAAACATTATACATTGTTATCCTAAGTAAATGCAAAAATTTTTAAGTGTTTTTATTGCTTGGCTCATTCTAAGGAAAAAAGTTCTTATTAACTTGGGTCAGTAAATGCACCGTTTTTTAGATACGTCAAAGAAAGACTTCCCATTTTTCTTAAATGATATTTCAGTCAGGAACCGTTCGAGGTATAGAGCTCAATTTTTTTGTACATATCTTACAACTAGCTACTTTTTTATGCTAAGAAGCCCGCAAAATCTGTATGGGAATTGGCTCCTGGTTAAATTAGATGTAACTTTGGGGATCGATCGAGGG
The DNA here is from genome assembly GCA_910589415.1 of Malachius bipustulatus. Classification (NCBI taxonomy): domain Eukaryota; kingdom Metazoa; phylum Arthropoda; class Insecta; order Coleoptera; family Melyridae; genus Malachius; species Malachius bipustulatus. Next base: position 26,456,134 of record OU342635.1, read on the forward strand.
ATCGATACTATTTGATGAGTAGATCTAAAGTCTCTTGGGCGTAACTCCTCAAAAAATTCTTGTTCTCGAGATATTCACCTCTGAAGATTTTTTCTAAAGCATTTATTTTTAAATGTTGGTCCCCCTAATTATGGTTTTAGAGAGAAATCTTACATGGATGGATCATTATTTTTGTCAATATTGAAAAGCTGCTTCTGTTGCAGTATAGTTACATTTTAGGTCTGTTGAGCCATTTTCGCGAAAAAGAGGAAAGAGTTTTCATCATTTTCATTATTGCATTGACTTTATTAACAATAAAAACCACTACAAACAAAAACGTCAAAAGTCAAAAAATCGCATTGTAAAGTCACAGCTAAGACTGTTCCAAAAATAACACATCACAAATTGGAAACTTTTTCCTGATTGTCTCGAAGATGGCTCAACAGATTCAGAATGTACCTAACTACATACATCAACAGAAGCAGCTTAAAATCTTAGCAACGATCCATCCAAGATTTCTCTCTAAAACAATTAGGGGAGGGGGGTTATATTTAAGAATACATGCATGGCTGTCAAGATAAAAAAATATTCATCTTCAGAGATAAATAGCTCGAAACAGGAGGTTTTTTTTTTTGGGGGGGGGGGGGGTTATGTCCATGGAGACTTTAATCTAATAATTGAATACTACCGATCTTCAAAGTTACATCAAATTTAAATGGGAGCTTATTCTCATAAGAATTCTGTGGGGTCCTTTTTTTCATATGCCAGCAGCAGCAATTTCAGGGTCTCATGAGTTTTTTTTTTAGTCTAATATCGATGACACTGGGCAAATTGACATTAAACCGTCAAAATTTTCTACACACAAAAGCTACCCTTGGTCATAATTATTGCTAATGTGAACTGTTTTTGAGAAAAACAGTCATTTATGATGAGAAACTCACTTTGAATGTTTTAAAACATGTGTCGGAAAATTAAGGGTAAAAAAACTTCAAATCCTAAGATGGCATATGAAAAAAAAATGAATTGGTATTGAAAAAATCGAGGAAAAAGTAGGTTGTATCAATGATATGACATATTATGTACAAAAGCGGAGTGCTGGATCTCAAACGGTTCCAGAGATTTTTTAAAAAAGGAAAAATAATCTTATTGACACCTTGTGTCTCAAAAACAGTGCGTTTCCAGATCTGCATTAATTAGAAATTTTTTCCTTAAAATGAGCCAAACCCCCTAAAATTGTTCGTACTTATTTAGGATAACCTTGTATTGTGTTAGATATTGTAATATTATGTTAGTATGTACCTTCACCTTCAGAAAATTTAACATATAAGTATCTAGGTCTGTAAGGTGCTCGGGTATTTCCTAAATCATATAAAGGAGAATAATAAAAATGAAGTAATTACAAAAAAAAAGGTCAAATAGTTACTCAAATACTCAAGGCCCTCATCCATTTAAATTTTATAAGCCCCTATTCCCCAACAAGTCTTGATGATATTTTGACTTGTTAAATATTAAATTCTCATATCTGATTGGCTACAAATGCCAAGGGGTGATGCTAAAGTTACTCGTCAAAACATAATTTAACAAGTCAAATGTCATTGTGATTTGTTTGGAAATACAGACAATGTAGTTTCGAAAAAGTTGGCCGCATTCAGCAGAATCTATAGTGGCTTTTAATGATTTTCTAAGCCTTTATTTTATTTATCCACACCAGACGTAGAAAGCTGAAAATTGCCCACAGTCTAGTTCAAGACTCTGACTGTGAAAAAGTTTTGAGTCTACTTTCAAATGTTTTGAGTCATTAAATGATTCTATACAATGAGGGTATTTATATACATCCCTCCCCCCCACCTTAGATGTTGAATCAAATGGGATAGAACTTTGGTACAAAAACCAAATTCAGTGTCATTAATAATTTTACTATTTTTTTTTTTTTTACTTAAAATTATTGATGTGATGTGTCAAATATCAAAAATGGCATTGCAGTTCTCTTCAGTTTCCAAATTGTAAATCGCATGTGGGATCATGCGTAAGATTTCATTTTAAAGTGTTTTAGTTCTTAGTTAATTTATAAAAACAATGTTAGTTAGTATTCAATTTTGACATACTGTTTCTGTTTGTCAATGAGGATGTCAAAAAGTACTAAAATTGATATTACCGAATTTAGTTTTTGTACCAATAAAGTTCTATCTCATTGGTTCAATAATATTTATGGAGGGAGGGAGGACTATTATAAACGTCCTCACTGTGTAGAACCATTTAATGATTCAAAACATTTGAAAGAAGACAAAAAAACCTTTCAATCTACCGTGTGTCCCCGGATAGGTGAAACGACTCTTATAAAAGTCAAAAAATGTTTGATTTTAATTTTAATTTTTTGGGGTTCAGCCCTGCTTGGTTAAAGAGTAATTTCTAACAAAATTTTAGTTTTAAAAAATCAAGCATACCTTGGAAATTTCCAAGAAACCGTTTTTTTCTGTTGAGTAAAGTGCCTTTTATGTGGCAAATACGACAAAATGTTATTTGAAAAAGTTGTTCAGAATCAACATTTAGGTCCGTATACCAAATTTCAAAATCATAGGCCAACTTTGATCTTTTACATTTACTTTTATGTTTATTTCACACATCAAAGAATTTCATTTGTAACAAAGACTGATATTGACAAATTGCTATTGCTATGGGTACAATTTGGTTTTTCCATGGCAGTCATTGTTACAAATTATGAAATTCTTTGATTTGTGAAATTAACATAAAAATAAACGAAAAAAATAAAAGTTGACCTATGATTTCGAAATTTGGTATAGGGACCTAAATGCTGATTCTGAACAACGTTTTCAAATAACATTTTGTCGTATTTGCCACATAAAAGGCACTTTACTCAACAGAAAAACCGGTTTCTTGGAAATTTCCAAGGCATGCTTGAATTTTCAAAACTAAAATTTTGTTAGAAATTATTATTTCGCCAAGCAGGGCTGAACCCCAAAAAATTAAAATTGAAATCAAAAATTTTTTGTCTTTTATAAGAGTCGTTTCACCTATCCGGGGACACACGGTATAGTGAAATCTCTTGGAACACACTTTAACAGAATTGACGGAACAACTAGGGATTGCTTATTATTGTGCTGCTAAAATTTTGGTTAGTGAAAAATGAGAAATATTTTGAATTCACATGTTGAATAATAAAAATAAAAATGCTGCCAGAAGTCATGTATAATAAGTCAAAAATAATTGAAAAATAAATTGTAAACTAGAAAATTTACAAACCCCAATGACTTTAGTAATAATAAAAATGGAATCAAATAAAACCCGCTATAATCTCTTGATCAATTTGATGTTTTTTAGGCCTTAACAGTTGGTCTGCTTATTCTTTTTTGATAATTCCTGTCTGGTGCCAATCAATAATTATTAATGGACTGTTAAGGTTTCCTTGATTTAAAGCTCGATTTAACGTTTATCAAATATCTTACCTACCTACTTTAAACAACCTAATTTAAAAAATTATTAGTTTATTTACGGCGAGTATTATAACGGGTTAATGAACTTTTTAACGGGCTATTAAGTCCAAACGGGCTATTAAGCGTCTTATAAAGGTTTTGACAACTGAAATCGTTAACTTTTCTCATTAGGCTAATAGATCGTTAGGCTAATGGGCAGATTTCTTCATTAAGCGTCTTATAAAGGTATTTTTTACCATTTTTAGGTTAGAAGTAGCTCGTTAAGTCGGGGCAATAACTAATCACCAGAATTCTACCGATTAAGGGACTTAACGAAATGAAATGTCAAATGGATTGATATAATTTCATTCTAAATAAATACAATTTTGACTGAATCTAGTTTTTATTCAATAATCCACTAATTTAGAATACTTTTTGAATGATTACTTATAGGTTTAATGAGAAAAAATAATGAAAATTGAATTTTTCATTCTTATCAATAGCACTACCTTTATTATACCTATCTATTAATAGTATGTAGGTAGGTACCCATAGCTTGATAAAACCACACACCCACCCATTTCATTGATGAACTTTACTATAAGTAAGCCAAAATAATAATTTCAATACTTACCTTACGTTTAGATACTTCGTTATTACTCAAATTACACCTACCTACTTCTTGGTAAAAAAGCTAGGAAGGAAGGAAATGTGTTTCAAAAATAAATAAATAAAAAATAATTATTATTACTCCCGCAGGAGAAGTTCAAGTAGGTAATAAATAACACAATCAGCCAATGTATTCTTAACTTCTTTTCTTTACTTTGCTACAGTATCTAAGTACTATTATTAAATAATAAAACCAGCTAAGATTAAACAACTTTATTATGCATTACAGATTGACATTACATTGAAATAAAATAATAAATAGGTATGAAAAATGGTGTTTTCAGAATGTCTGAGCTCTCATTCATTTCTCTCATCTTCTGACAAAGAGGAACAGCACCGGGTGAGTCTCAGAAGTCCTAGAGACAGGTGATCTAGTCCTGTTGACACTTTCGAACTATTCACTCACATTTAAATTATTGTCTGTTTAGTTTTTAACACAATAATAACACAAAACACAACACAACAGCAGCTTGCAGTTAGCGCGGGCTCATATAGGTAGATGTACGCACTGGCACTGACATTACTGACAACTAACCCAACTTATTATTTTTCACAGTGACAGAGACGCCTCGCCCGACCGCGTGACGTGGAGTCTGGAGTATTCAATTATTTCACCAGCATCGGAACCTTTCGGTCCGTAGCCTCTCGTAGGCACAGCCATTCGTTTGAATTCGGCCCAAAAGTTCATTAAATTTCTCATTAAATATGACGACTTCCGTCTTTAACTAATAGCCCGTTAGGGTCTGGAATGTTTTGCTTTTTAATACCCGATCGAAACTTAATTTTTCATTAAGACTAATAGCCCGTTTGTTAACGAGCTACTTAATGAGCCTTTATAATATTGGGGGTTAATGTATTAATATTTAATGTTTAATGTATTACTATTTAAATAAAAGTACCTATAGTTATTAAACCTATTAAAAGTTATACTATAGGGGCCTTTTTTATATGAATTCATAATGACATGTTACTTTTTTTCCTTACCTTTAATAAATAGAGTTTTTTTCAAGACTGACCACTTTTAAAAGACTCAAAAGGAACCAGTTCTTTAAACACCATTAAAAATTTAATCATTCTTAATCTGGCAATAAAAACTCAATTGATCAGATTTGATTAGATACTTCTTCTAAATAATTCATTAGGTACCATTTAAAATTATTTGAAATTTCAAGGCTGTGTGAACTTTGGATAGCTGAACCGTTCCTGCGTATGCATTTTTTCAATGTGTAGTTTAAATATTGTTTCAGGCAAGTCAAAGACACTGGATGCAGTAGGTAATAGTGCTAGTACAATAAGAAGAACTGCTTCCTTGGACACCATCTATCTGAAAGGACAATGGCCGAGGGATCACTTCTACTGGTATACAGGAATCTTACAAATTGATAAAGCAACACAGGTAATTGAATTTGAATGTTCTGGAACGTTTGTGAGGAAATACACCATTTTTGAGATACAGGGGTACTTTTTTTTTCCAGTTTTTATATTTCGGGAACCGTTTGAGATACAGAGCTCAGCTTTTCTAAATGTCTTATCATTGCTGTTAATTATCTTTTTTTTTTGCTATTTTTTTTTCCATTTGCCCAGTGGTGGAGACGTGTAAAAACGGCCCTTTATGATGGAAAACTCACTTTAAACGTTTCAAAACATGTTTTGGAAAATGAAGGGCAAAAAAACTTCTCTCAATCCTAAAATTTCTGTTAATAGCACATTAAAAAAAAAATGAATTGGTATTAAAAAGGTAGTTATAAGTTATATCAATTATATGACGTGTACAAAAGGTGAGTTCTGTATCTCAAACGGTTCCCTAGATATCTTAAAATAAAAAACTGAATAAATAATTTTTGACTCACCTGTACTTCCGGACACACATTAATGAGAAATTGTTTATTTTTGATCAAATAATCTGTGTTTAATTTTTTTCGCAATATTAGAAACAGCTTGTATAAAAAGGTTTTTCTAAAGAGATCTACTGAATAAATTAGGCATGTCGGAAGTGTCGAACCTTAATGTTGAAAAATTTTAATAACCAAAAAGCTTCTTTCTACCGATCTTGGAATATTTTTCAACAGTGGGTTGGTTTTTAATTTGATGAACATTTCTATGTTTCACACATTTTTATTGGCATTCTATCTATGAAATGTAATTTTTAATTTTTTGTTTTATACAAAAATGGCAATTGTTTTTACAAAGTCAGAGGTGAAAGAAAATATTTTAATCTTTTACATATTTTAATATCAACCATGATTACCACTTCAATTTAAAGACAATTTGGGTACTTTTAACTCTTGAATATCATCAATGATGGTGTAGCAAAAAAAATCAAATAGTTTAAACAGCAAGTTTGTGAAATTAGGATTTCCCACATTTTTTTCTGATTGGCCAATCAAATCCTGATTTCACAGAAATTTTTGCAATCATGGTTTATCGGTAGTTAATAGTTAAGAAACTGTTTGTGGTTATTCGGTAATTGTCAATTATGTATTCAGCGAATATTTATTAATTCAATGCTCAAAATTAATTTCAAACATAACACATTGTTTTAATGATTATTTTTCTGTAATATTTTCTCTCAAAGATTTGTTAAAATTACTAATTATCATCTCACAGAGTTAATTTCCAGAAATCAAAACTTTCATAACACCTTTACCAGTATCTTTTAAGTTTTATATTATTTTACAAACTTTAAAAGGTTAGAGTAATTAATTAGAAGAAAAAACTATTTAAAAAAAATTGTTATACATTCTAAATTATAATTTTTTGTAATACTCAATTGCAATTCAGTATTGTTTAGATTAGTCTCATTGACATGTTGTAACTTCTGAATTACAATCCACTAATCCAAATTATAGCTAGTGGGCGCTTTCTGAATTCCAATCTGAATGATTACAAGTTATACTTTCTCAATTACATGTTGTACTTTCTGAATTACAACTGGAAAAGCTGTAGAGTGTACATATTGGATCTGAAAAATGGGTATTATTTATGATGTCATCTTTATACTGAAGATCATTAAGACATTAATTTTTTTGTTTTTTGCTAAAATAAAGTAAAGAATAAATAAATAACTATAAAAATAATGTTCCAGGAGTTGTTGGGTGACATTATTTATTTGTGCAACATTTTAGTAGAGTTTTGTAAATTATTTTTAATTAAAATTTTATTAGTGATGTTCTTCTAATGAATATGAAAATTTCACAATCTCACATCAAATTGTGCTCATAAAATAAATTTTTATGTATTTTATCAGGTGATTTTCCTGCTCAGCTTCTACATATCCTGCTCATACTTCAATATGCAAGACCAAAAAGACACGAAAAAACACGAAAAAGGCTGATGCCGATGTTCATTCGTACAACACAAGAAATAGAGAACCTCTTAGGCAAAGCGCACAAATCCTATCTTGCTCAAAAAAAAAAAATGATGCAGATACTTCTCTATACAGGGTGTTTCATTGGTAAATGGACAAATGGTAACTATGGATAGGACACTGAGGTGGTTCTAATTCTAAAAAACCCATGGTTAATGGGTCTCACGTCATTAGTGACATAGATACAGAGTGTTTTATGGAAAGCACTTATTTCTTTCATTCTTATAGTCTTGAAAGTTAGCACTGTGTCAAGCGATAATTTTATAATATTTATTCGAATAAAGCTATCTTATAGAATTATAATTATGAGCTGAGCATATTGTATATTTTTAGAACGTGTATGTAAGTTCATGTATATTTTTGGGATGTTAATTATTCAAGTACGTAGGCTACTTAATATAGTTTTAAGTTCATGTGTATTTTTGGAATTTTATTTGAGTCCATGCCTGGTTTTACTATACTATATATTTTTTATTGAAAGTGTTACTTTTTGTTGGCAATAAAGTACTTATTATTATTATTATTATTGATGAAGCATAGTTGAAAGTTTTGGCCTAGCTTGGCTCAGGAAATTATTGAACTCCCTATGCAAAAATCATATAGAGAGGTACCATTATAGGTGCCTCAATCTCAATGTCATAGTGTCATAAATTCTTCCTTTTTTAGTCGCACGTGATTTTTTCAGACACCTTGCATCAGACCATTCAAGTTGAAAACTCTCAATCAGTTGGTACTGGTACATTCCTCAACATAAAAATACTTGAAATTGTTTAATCAGTAATAATTTTTCTAATAGTATTGATAGGAAAAATCTGTTATTGATTTTTTCATGCTTAGTGATTTATCATGTTTACTTCTTTGTTGTAGACTGAAGATATAGACTGGACTGATCCTAGGAATATTTCAATTTCTAATAATAGTGATGATAGAATAGAAAAGAAGCCTAGACAGCGACTTAGAAGCAACAACAAAGAATCAAACGGCAGACATAGTGCAGACAACACTTTAAATTCTAGTTCTCAAACTAATACTTGTAAGCTTTTTAGTTTTATTTATTTATTTATTATGAAATTCAATTAGTCAATTAGGTATATTAATTGTATTTGGGTGTTTGCAGGGTTGAAGTCAAAAGTTTAACTAGTATTTAAGATCAGAAAAACTGCACACTCTGTACAAAAAATCATCAAATTGTTAATAAAATTTATAGTAAAACAGTTGATGTAAAAAATGGTATTCGACTTAATTTTTTCAGCATGTATCCTGTCGCCGACCATGAAGGCCCTACCTCTACCTATCCCGTTGAAACCTCTCCCAAAAAGCTCCATGCGCAGCTCTGTGGAGGGACTGAACCAGGAGATAGAGCATCTGGTGCTGGTCAGCAGCGGATCCCAGTGCAGCGAAAGTGACACTGATTGTAAAAGATACCAGACGACACCCGAAGGTCACCGGGCACCTCTGGCCGAGATCCTCAGAGGTACTCGATCACGGTCTGTCAATACGCAGACTCCCGGAGTCGGAGAACTCGCCGGGAGCTGTCAATCATCAGGTGAGAAAGTTGACGTTTATGAATCGTATTTTTCAACGATTAATGAATTCATTTGTCAAAAGGTCCTCCCTCGAGGGGTTCCATGTCGCCTTCATTGATAAGGCACTTTGAGTCTGCGAATCTGTCAGGTACGTTATTCAGTTGTTTAAATAATGATTTCCGATCGTAATCTAAATGTAGGCTCGAGCCAAGGCTCGACTCCCGACCAAGAGCAACCGAACCCGGGCACTTCGCCTCACATCAACCGTT